>OY757011.1:114118965-115443836 GCA_963580285.1 Lucinisca nassula
CCGGCAACGGGGATTCGTTCCCTGGGACCTCACCAGCTGACCACACGGGGAATTTGGAAAATAACAACTAGTTCCCCAATTCCCATTGTAATTCTGATGTAAATACTTCATCCATTAACATGAACAGTACTTACTCATTCTCAGCCCCGACCCGCAACCATAGAAACGCACCTGTGGTCACAATGACAGCTGTCCTATTCATATGTCCGTCTGTCTGTCTTCATAAGTTAGACTGGGGCAGGATAGCTTTCATCCAACAGAATCACAACGCGAAAATATTAGCTGGTCGTCTGTCAGTTCGTCCGTCCGTCCGTCCGTCTGTCTTCAGCCAGCAAAACCTTGCTGAGCTTGTGTCGCGACTGTCTTAACCAGCCTACTACATATTTCTTCAAGTTCTACATGTAACGATTTGGCAAATGGAGTGGCTGAATCCAAACCATTTTGTACTTACATGTATTTCCATGTATTAGGTCTACACCAAAGTTTTTTTTTTTCTTCTTGTTTTATTACAGTTAGACCGCGTACAGCGTACCCAGGTTTACCTGGCGGAACTTAACGACATTATTTATTTATTTATTTATTTATTTATTATTAAAGTTTACAGAATCTAGAAAAAAAATTGTTTTTGATGCATTAGATTTGTACATTTTACCGCCGAAAAATACAACAACAAAAATTGAAAGATGAAAAGTCGTGATGATATTTTTCTGACTGTTGCTTAAAATATACATTTTGGGTACACGTTAGAAGCGCCTCTTCGGGGGGGGGGGGGGGGGGGGGGGGGGGGGGGGGGGAAAGAATTATAAAGATGTTATTTTATGGTGGGATGCGCTTGGTATGTGAGTGCGTTTTTAGTTTTACGTCTCGACAACAGCTAAGGTCATACGGAGATGGGACCTGGGTTTAAAGACTCATCCGAAATTCTGGAGAAGCCGGGGTCGATCCTGCGATCCCTGGTTAATGAGGCGAGTAGCATAACCACTACACCACAGAGGCTTCCAGCGCTTGATATGTTACATTGTAGCAGGTGCGGGTTTTCCACCTGCACTCCGGTATGAAAGAATTTGCTGCGCGTTGTGTTTTTCTCAAACAAGAGGGCCATGATGGCCCTGGATCGCTCACCTGACCCATATGATAGAGTTACAAGTGGGCCTCTGGGAGGGCCATTATTGACCCCAGGGCTACAATGTGCATAATGTTGAGGGAGGTCTAAAAAGGTGAAGCTTCATACCAAATATCAACAAAGCCTATAATTTGAACAATCTTGGCAAAGGTCCACTTGATGAAGCTACACACCAAATATCAAAGACCTGGGCGTTGGGGTTTCAGAGACCATTTTTTAAAGATATTCCCTACATAGCCTATGTAAAACCAAATGGCCCCATAGAGGTCCACTAGATGAAGCTTCACACCAAATATCAAAGACCTAGGTCTTGCTGTTTCAGAGAAGAAGATTTCCAAAGATTATCGCTATATATAAGTCTATGTAAAACCAAAGGGCCCCAGGGCAGGGGCTATAATTTGAACAATATTGGTAGAGGTCCACTAGATGAAGCTCCATACCAAATATCAAAGACATGGGCCTTGTGGTTTCAGAGAAGAAGATTTTTAAAGATTTACCTATATAAGTCTATGCAAAACCAAAGGGTCTCGGGGCGGGGGCATTTTTGGCCCCAGGACTATAAATTGAATAATCTTGATAGAGGTCCACTAGATGAAATTTCACACCAAATATCAAAGACCTAGGCCTTGTGGTTTCACAGAAGAAGATTTTTACAGATTTTCCCTATATAAGCCCATGTAAAACCAAAGGGCCCCAGAGCGGGGGCATTTTTGGCCCCAGCACTATAATTTGAACAATCTTGGTAGGGGTCCACTAGATGAAGCTTCATACCAAATATCAAAGACCTGGGCCTTACGGTTTCAGAGAAGAAGATTTTTAAAGATTTTCCCTATATAAGCCCATGTAAAACCAAAGGGCCCCGGAGCGGGGGCATTTTTGGTCCCAGCACTATAATTTGAACAATATTGGTAGGGGTCCACTAGATGAAGCTTCATACCAAATATCAAAGACCTGGGCCTTGTGGTTTCAGAGAAGAAGATTTTTTAAGTTTTTGGTGAAAAAAAAAACTATTTTTGACTCCTATGACCTAGATGTGCAACGGACCGGAACCATTTGAACAACTTTGAAAGGGGACCACCTAAGGATCATTCCTGTGAAGTTTGGTCAAAATCCGATCAGTGGTTTAGGAGGAGATGTCGTTTGAAGAAATTGTTTACGGACGCACGCACGGACGCACGGACTGACGACGGACGAAAAGTGATCCCAAAAGCTCACCTCGTCACTACGTGACGGTGAGCTAAAAAGTGGAAACCTTTGCGTTTTTTTCACTTGAAGCCAAAAATCTAGTATAAAAAGTCAGATAGTTTTCTATTTTTCTTATAAATTAATGAATGCATTTAACACAAACAGTTACGAACATCTATATAAACATGTGACAAAACAAACTGGGAATCAGACCCCCGGCCATCGGGGCTTGAAGAAATAGATGGGCTGCATGAACTGAAACCGACCCGCACACCAGTACTGGTAAACCGCTTAGAGGGTCTAAGTCTACCGAGCCAAAGCGGTGCTTACAAACCCTATTGGTTTCATTGGGCGACAGGGCTTGGAGATGTCATTTCATCTCAGTGTCGGGTAAAAGTCCCACAAAAGTGGAAGCAACGTCTCCAAAATGATCTATACTGTGTTGACGGTGACGTTAAACATCAAATCAAACAACTGAACCAAAATGCCTAGTTTTAGAATTCCGTTGGATATGCCCTAAATCAGAAAGAAATGTTAGAGGGAACGTAAGTCGTTTCTCATCTGAAAGCATTTTCACAAAAGAGAGTTGTAACTATGTTTGCTTCAGGTGATCATAAAGGAGCAGTCTCACCAAAGTCTACACGACATTGGACAGGAGCCTTTCTCTGCCATACAAAATTATTATAAGTATTTACAACAAATTTATATTTTAGAGGTGCAATGGCCTGAACACATTTGCGATATATTTAGATAAAACTTGGATACAAAACAAACACAGCAAAGCTGATTCCTGGTCTGACATTTAAAATAAAAATTATGTGTAAATGATTTTATCGGGAAGGGTGTAATGTCCCCAAATCGTCCGTTTTATGCCAAAAATATAGTTCTCTCGTTTCTTTCGCTCCTCCGTGTCACCAATACGCTTGCAGATTCTTTTTGGTAGCTTCCGAATACAGGCGGACGTTTACGGAAAAACGATCACAGCGCCACTTAACGAGAATAATGAGAACTAGAAGAAGCAGAAGCGGAATATTTTGCACAATTGTAACTGAATATAGCATAACAGAATATCAAAATTGCATATTGCAATCTCAATGTTGCATAATTGATTTTTTACCTTAATCCTGTTCCATAGTTTTACCTTTTTCATATTTTTATTGACAAACCATTAACGATGATGTAAATCATCGGCAGAGAAACGTCTTGGTATCTTTAAGTGTTTTAATAATATTTATTTGTTATAAAACGGGTCGATCTTACGGTAAGCATAGTGCTTTCCTTTGTTCAAATATTATTTACAGTATTTGAATAAAAGCTTGATAGAAACATTGATATGAAATCAAATATTTCTGAATATCGGTCAGAGAGAAAGAGAGAGACAGACAGAGACAGACAGAGACAGATCTTCTATGTACTTTTTGTAAATGTTTGTAGACACACAAACACAAGAGAGAGAGAGAGAGAGAGAGAGAGAGAGAGAGAGAGAGAGAGAGAGAGAGAGAGAGAGAGAGAGAGAGATATCTATGTACTTTTACATGTTTATGCAACAAAAAAGGTACATGTGCATTTTCTTTTTGCTGTGACTCCGCCATTCAGGAGTTATGATAGTTAGTTTAAACAATATTTATTTGAAATAAAAAAAAAACATTTTCGTAGATCTGAAAGTAAGCTTAGCGCTTACATGTATATAGAAATTAAGAAAATATACTTCTCTGAACCAAAAGCCTTTCGAAAACATCAACGGGTAACCTGGACAAACACATCTTAACAAACATGACAAGCCGAGTTTGCAACTCTATTAATGGCAAATCGGTTACCTTTACTGAACAAAATAATTTGGACATGAAAGCATTTAACCAATATATGCCTAGCGGCTCTTTGTTTGGGACATTGGCAAACAGTGTAGACCCAGATCAGACACCACTGGACACGGCGTCTGTTCTGAGTTTACACTGTTTGCTTAAAGTATTGACATTTTTGTAAAACTTACTGCACACAAAACAAACCTGACATCCATATTATTGAAAATGGACAAATCCAAACTCATTAGGTGGAATATTACATTGTCATATATGGGTTAAATAATAAAACAAATGAAACCGCAATGAAGTACCGCCTTAGGACGCGTTACGATTTACAAGTACATTATAAATTTATTATAAATTTATACCGCCAAAAAAAACACGAAGATTTCAAAATAAAACATTGCGAGATTGTTCTTATTTCTGTTTTTTCTTATTTCTGCTCAAAATATAGATTGTGGTTCTAACGAGTACCCACAGTCTATATTTTAGAGCAGAAATAAGAAAAGTAAAGTTTACCCATGTAAACCCCAGTTTTACGACATAAAAATGGGTCTCAAGGGGATCAGAATTATATAGGCTTGTTTTCGTGATGGGCCAGTAATATTTGCGGTGGATTTAAACCAGCATTACGGTGCCCAAACCTTCATCCTCATCTTCCGCCGCGGTTTCACAATTTAGTTAGTTGTTCGGCTCGCATGGAGGTCTCCTAGCTAATCAGCGCATCACGAAAACACGTCTTTATAAATTTTACCCCCTTGAACCCCACTTTTACGTAGTAAAACTGGGGTTTACATGGGTAAACCTTATTTTTCTTATTTCTGCTCTACAATATAGATTGTGGGTACTCGTTAGAACCGCCTCGACGAGGCGGTTCTAACGAGTACCCACAATCTATATTTTGAGCAGAAATAAGAACTTAATCATAATTTCTCATCTTAAAAGTGTAGTTGTTTTTTTTCGGTGGTAAAGTTTACAATGTATTATATAGGCGTAATTTCGTGATGATATTAGAGTTTTTGAAGATTTGAACAGAAATATTTTGAGCCCAATTTTTCATCTTTCTTTCTTCTTCTTCTTTTTTTTTTCGGCGGTAAAATGTACAATGCATTTGTACATGCGTGTTTTCATAATTTTCTCAACACAGAAAAGCAGAAATAAGAAAATAGAAAATTCTCACAATTTTTCATCTTAAAAAATTAGTTTTTCGGTGGTAAAGCTTACAATGTATTTGTATAGGTGTGTTTTCGTAATGGTTTCACTATTCCGTTAACTGTTCGGCTCGCAAGGAGGTCTCCAAGCTCTTGAATGTGTCATCTCGTATATATAACTGATCGTAAATTGCAAATTTAAGAGTGTACAAGTCAGGATAAACTTATAAATAGAATACCAGATTCTTTTGATATCAAGTTTATCAGGCTCGGTTCCGGGAACGCACGTACAATCGCTCGGCAAGCCTCGTGATTCTACAAGCGTTCTTGAAGCCTGGCCTGACACACTTGATATCAAAAGCAAAAGACACTAAACTGGTATTCTCTATTTATGTGCTTACGCATGGAGTATGCAGGACCAAAACATTTTTTTTTCGAAATTGCATATACACATCCCTGCACGATGGGCGCGTCGGGCACGTTTTTTGATCGTGTTCATACCCATGTGCGAAGGAGTGGCCAGCCAACATTCATTTTTTGTCTGATGCAGCCAATTTAATTTACTACGACAGCAGCAACTGTCATGAGAATTCCATTTTAAGGAATTTTTTCATTCGTGTCACTTTTTTTTTCTTCTTTCCCGTCAAAAGTTTTATTTCTGGATTGTTTCATTATAAGAGAGAAATTTAAATTGCTGGTTTCGAAGTTTTTAGCCTAACAGTCTATAATTTAAACAGTGATCGTCAACACATTCTTATGCCATCTAGTGACATCACGAGAACACGCCTATATAATTTTGATCCCCTCACACCCCACTTTTTAATAGTAAAAGTGGGGTTCAAGGGGGTATATATTATTTTTCTTATTTCTGCTCAAAAACATAGATTGTGGGTACTCGATAGAACCGCCTCAACGAGGCGGTTCTATCGAGTCCCCGCAATCTATGTTTTTATCATTGTGGGTACTCGATAGAACCACCTCAACGAGGCGGTTCTATCGAGTCCCCGCAATCTATGTTTTGATCAGAAATAAGAAAAATATCACAATTTTTCCTCTTAAAATCTCGAATTTTTTGCCAAAACGTTGGCAATGTATTTGTACAGGGGTGTTTTCGTAATGTATCTTCCGGTCTTCTTTGGAAGAGGCGGGTATACTCGTATGGATTATTATTATTATTTTTTATTATTGAAATTTAATTTTGCTAGAATTATTATTTTTTATTATTGATTTTTTTTTTCTAGAATTCAAACTCATATACGCTGGATCTGCAGCCAATAGTTGTTCATAGGCTAGCACTCATTTTGTATTGAGAGGAAACATCATATAAATATATATCAAACAATTTCTTTCACAATCACACCTTAAGGACAGAATTTTCCCTTTAAGGAGCAGCAACTCCTTTTCTCCATGGGTAGTTTCTCGCGGAGAGAGGTCATCACGAATACACGCCAAAATAACTTTGACCTCTTTAGACCCCACTTTTATATTGTAAAACTGGGGGTTTATAGGGGTAAACCTTATTTTCCTTATTTCTGCCCTAAAATATAGATTGTGGGTACTTATTAGAACCGCCTCGATGAGGTGGTTCTAACGAGTACCCACAGGCCACATTTTGAGCCGAAAAAAGAACAAATATCAATTTTTCATCTTAAAAGTTTAGTTTTTTCGGCGGTAAAGTTAACAATGTATTTGTATAGGCATGCTTTCGTAATGGTATCAAGTTTTCGTAGATTTGTCTTGCTGTGAGTAAATTTCTGGCGATTGTACTAAAGAGTACGCTACTTGTCAAGAAAAATAGGAAAATGAACTGAAAAAGCAGGATCAAAGAACAGAGCCATCCCCAGCCACCGAAAGAATAAATCGACAACAAAAAGAGCGTCCTATGATGTACCGGTTACCTAAACTTCGTAAATGACTAGATAAAGCAAGGTTAACTCTTATATCAAGTGGGACCTTTCCATGCCTTGCCGCTATCGAAATTCATGTAATTAGGTATTATGAGACAAGTCTATGAACAGTTAGGCAAAATTGTTTTGGCCATTTAAAAAAAAAGATTCTACTGCAGTTCTTGATAAACTGTCCCGCGTCCAGTTTGTCTACATACGATTTTTCAACACCCTATACAACTTTGCCCCAAAATTTATTTAGAAGAAACTAATACATTTAATTTAGACCATTTTTCAAAGAAACAGCGCTCTTTACCTTGTTTGTAATTATAAAATTGCTTTCTTTATTTCAGATGACCAAACATGAGGGCCAAGATGGTCCAACCACTCACCCGATTCCAAGAAATCAAGGTAAGTTAAACAAGAGACTGGCATCTTATTCAGTGAAGCATAACCTTCGCATAGCTCATAGTGGCAGCTTCGACAGTGGTTAGCCCGTTCAAAATATGACCCAGAGGTTGAGGTTGAATCTGGCCAGCGGAGGCGACGTGTGTCCTTGGGCAAGACCCGTAATGCCACTGCTCCACTCCACCCAGGTGTAAATGGGGCGCAGTGTTGTAAAAGTCACTGCCTGTCTCTCGCGCGCATGGTAATACCCGGAATGAGTGTTCGAGGGAGATTCAAATAAGCTACGTAGAAGGAGCTAAAATGCATTAGTATAAACTAAAACTAACCTTCGCATTTAGATAGATGGTTGAATGAAAACGAGATCAAAGGTACAGGCGAAATCAGCATTTAAAAGTTTTTTTTTGTTTTTTTTTTTTAATGTTAAACTCTGTCAGCGAGTTTATTCATTTGAGCAAAACCTTTTAATCGACTTTTGTAGAGGGCCACCTAAGCAACAATCCTATGAATTTTGAATGAAACTGGACCAAAGTTGTCATTTCATTGGAGCGTAATGAGTTTAGGGAATTTGGTAAGGAACCATCTAGGCAACCATTTGGTAGGGAACCATCTGTGCAGTTTGAATCAATTCAGCGGAGTTCGCATTTAAAGCAAATTGTTGATGTTTTCTATTTTAGCTCTGGTCGTTTTCTTCATTTCTGTAGAGGGTCACCTATTCAACATTCCTGTGAAGTTTGAATGAATTTGGACCAAGAGTATATTATAGGAGGAGTTGATGTTTCAAGATTTTTTTTATATTTACCTCTGGCAGCCACCTTTTTCATCCAAACAAAACGATTAATACTTTTTTGGCCTACGTAGGCATCATTCTTGTGATGTTCGAATCAAATTGGCCCAAGGATACAGGAGACGAGGTCATTTTTTTAGCTCTGGTTGTCATCTTTCTAAAATTTAGTTATTTTGGGAGAGGGCTATCCGGGTAACATTCTTGTGAATTTAGAATTAAATTGGCCTAGGGGTTTAGGAAGAGTTTGCATTTAAAGCCAAGTTTCGATGATACTCTACTTTTAAATTTAGCGTCTATTTTGCCCATCGTAGCGGAACCATTTTAGCTCTTTTGGTAGAGAATTACTTTAGCAACATCCCCATGAAGTTTGAATGAAATTAGTCCCAGGATACAGGAAAAGTTGTTATTTATTTATTTTTGTATATTTAGCTCTGGTTGCCATCTTGTTCATCGAACCGGAACGACATTAGCAATTTTGATAGAGAGGGACCAAGCCAATATTCATTTAAATATGTTCTATAAAAGGGTTATCCTTTGGAAGCAAAGAATATACCACAGAACTTAAAAGTATGAAATGTACATTTATCTTGTCATGACTAGCTAGTTTCGGCCATTTAGGCCTCATCAGTGACTTTCAAATATGTTCAAGGTTCCATAATGGAATCAAAGATCCCAAAGGACAAGAAAATATAAACTACACTATGATGAACGGCAGAGAAACTTTTTAAAGCCGCCACACATTCCCTTAACACCAGCTGTAGTGATATTAAATATATTCCATAAAAGGGTTATCCTTTGGAAGCAAAGAATACATCACAGAACTTAAAAGTATGGAGCGTACATTTTTTTGGGCCAGACTAGCTAGTTTCGGCGAATTATGCCTCATCATTGAGTCTGAATCAAATTGGCTTAAGGGTTTAGATGAGTTTGCATTTAAAGCAAACTTTCTACATTTATCTATTTTTAACTCGAAGTGGAACTGTTTAAGCCATTTTGGTAGAGATTGAGTGTAATTGGCTCAAGGGTACAGGAGAAGTTGTCGTTTAAAGATTTTTTTTTTCAGCTCTAGCTACCATTGTAATCATCGAACCGGATCAATTTTAGACATTTTGGTAGAGACTCACCCAGGCAATATTTCTGTTAGGTTTGATTTACATTGGCCCAAGAGTTCAAGAGGAGTTCGCATTTGAAGCCAATTGTTGACGACGCATGTCGGACGACACACAACGAACGACAGACGACGGACATGCACCAATCACAATAGCTTCCCATGAGCACTTTATATTAATATGAACGAAAATGGAAGAAGCCACGCTGTTCACAACACATCTCACTTTAGTGATTAGTCTAGAATAATTTGCTTCTTCAGTGCTGTGTTGCTTTTTTGATTTCAAGAAATGGGGCATTTCTATTTTAATTCCATAATCACCCAGTGATTCCTTCACATCTCTGAACCTCCTATGAACAATGAGAGAATCTCCTTTATTCATCACGGAAACAACCTATATAATTTTGACCCCCATGAACCCCACTTTTATATAGCAAAAGTGGGGTTTACAGGGGTTAACCTTATTTTTGTTATTAATGCTCTAAAATATAGGTTGTGGGTACTCGTTAGAACCGCCTCGAAGAGGCGGTTCTAACGAATTCCCACAATCTATATTTTGAGCAGAAATAAGAAAAATATCGCAACATTTCATCTGAAATTTTTCATTTTTCGGTGATAAAATCTGCAATGTATTTGAATAGGCGTGTTTTCGTAATGGAACCAATTTCTGATATCCTCACTATTGCTCTTCAGCATGTGTTCAGTGATTTTGGCATCCACATTATTTCCATCACCCATGTAATGTCCAGGTACAGTAAGTATGTAACCTTCAGTTACCACATGCATCATTCATCCTTTGTGGACTGAATAGGATTGCCTTTGAAATGAGTACTCTCCACTTTTCTCTATGTATAAACAGACGTGTCTGAAATACCAGACTTTCCACAAGGGATCTGAAACAATCGCCAGTACAAAATCATGGTTAACAAAGAAGAAGATGGAGTCCTCAAGGCCCAAATATTTTCAAGGTATATCACCAGCAGGACATACAGTTTATGGATCGAGCACAACATTGGTCTAAACCTAATCACTGGTCGACTTTGCACATACAAATCAGAGGCTGGAGTGGTTGGTTGCTGTGCCCATATTGCATCAGCCATCTGGTATTTGGGATTTGAACGACATCAACCAGCAACAAAAGCATCTCATACACATGACAAATATATGGAATTTCTGACCGATGTTGCAAGTGAAATGTGGAGTACTTACAGAGACTCATCATATGAAAGTACGGTGGTCTATTCAGGACATTCAATATAATATTTTGAAACATATTATATCGAGCGCTCGACATATTATCTCGAGTGCGCGACATATTATCTCGAGCGCTCCAGATAACATCCCGAACGCTCGTCATACTATCCACGGGGGTAATACCATTTTCTATACTGTGTTGTCGACCGAGCCGGTACTGTGTAAAGCTGCTGTCGACCGAGAAATACGGTTTTCGACCGAGCAGTACGGATGTCGACAGAGGAGGGTCTTCGATTTTGATGCACTTGGAGAGGCGAAAACGTTAGTTTAAACATCTACAAACGATGTCGGTGTTTTAAAGAGACAAGCTGTTAATTGTCTGTTCACTTATAAAGAATCGTGAGTCTGAAAAACACTATAAAATACCGGTTCTTTCGAAAAAAATCAGTTTGCACAGAATATCATTAATCTAATGCTTTATCAAAAGTAGGAAAGCAATAAAACACCATATATATTTTATCTACCATTTACGCTTTAACAACAACGTGGGTTTGACATAATTCATGCACTCTGGGTAGACCTTTGAAAAATGTCGGGATACGGATGTCGATTATTAGAAATACGACCGTCGATGGTATCCTAGTCTGATTGATACGGCTGTCGACGAAATATAAAAAGTAGAAGTAAAACAAAGATCAGGAATTGATACAATTAACTTACTCCACCCATAAAAGACACCAAAGGGAAAGAAATACAAACATTAAGCGACCAGAGCACAATGGAAACCTAAACAAAGGAAGGCCATAAGGACAGTTACTTTCCCACAAAATGGCCATATGGCCATCCAAAATTAAAAGACACAAGTGATACACACAGTAAGTAACAAACAACAACATAAATAAATCGCCACAGAAGAGCCGCCTTGGAACGGTCAGTGGAAGATTTCTCGCGATTTAGACAAACAATTTGTTCAGTCCGCATTAAGGCCTCCTAACTCATCAGTGCAACATCTCCGTGAACACAAAAATCAAAGAACCACAGAGGTGAGACAACGGTGAGGACTCGACAGCAAGAAACTACATTTCATGTACTGCTGTTAAAATACATGATTTATTCTATGAGTATTACTGAAATCTGCACTATTAGGCAGATTTCACTTGGAGCCATGAAGAAAAATGTATGTTTTGTGCGAACTGGTGTCATTAAGTCGCAACAATCACCAAGAATAACTCTATCCTTAACTCTCCCATATTTAGTTTACGCAACAGGCTATAAGGCTGGTCACTGATGTAAACACTTGAACATGTAAATGCCAAATCAGATTGAAATTAAACTGCAAACTGTTGTAAACCTGTGCAAATGCTCATGAAGAAAGATGTCGGAAAGATCGCAGGCGCTTGAAGCTTAAATGCTTAAACATTTCAAATTTGTTTGAAAGGACCATAACGAAATAGAACATTGACTACATTCATGTTTAGGTTTGTTTTTTTTTTTTTTGTTTTTTTTTTTTGTTTTTAGTTTTATGGCCCTTTCAAGATTATTTCACTCATTTCGAGCCGATCGTTAATCAGAGGTGGGCGAAAACCGGAGTACCCGGAGAAAAGCCACCTGACCTTCCGTTGCAGAACTTGGCGTCTCACATTGTGATCCGAGCGAGGCTCGAACCACAGCGGTGAGATACCTAATGATCAAGAGTCAGCGCTCTTAACCACTAGGCCACGGAGGTCCGTTGTTAATGGTTTTGAGCTCAGAACTTCAAGCGTAGGGTTGATCAGCAGACATTACGAAAACATGCCTATTAAAATAAATTGAAATTTTTACCCTAAAACAAAAATGAAAATTTTCAGGAAAAAAAAAAATCTGACACTTTTTATATTTCTGCTCAAAAATAGATTGTGTGATCGCGCGGTTCTAACAAGTACCCGGAATCTATGTATATGAGCAGAAATGGGAAAAATAAGGTTTACCCCTGTAAACCCCAGTTTCACTGTATAAAAGTGGGGTTCAAGGGGTTCAAAATTATATAAGCGTGTTTTCGTGATGAATTCCTTTTCCGACTACCCAAAATTCCTAAGCAGAAAAGCTTTTCAGTCCACGTGACTATCACAGACTTGTCCGAATAACTTTTTTTTTTTAGAAAACAGCCGCAGTGACTGAGGTCAGAGTGTTGTGTAAGAGGAATCATAGGTTGGGCTTGGCAAACAGTGAAGACAAAGACCAGACGAGATCTACACTATATACTTAAAAATCGGATTTCAAGGGTAAATTAAGCAGTTTAAATCACAGTCCAGGACTTTTCCGACCTATAGTCAGCGACAATCGACCAACCAGTACTCTTAGTGCTTTGATTTTGCGTTTTTTATGTGTGCGCAAGTGCATATTTAAGTAAAGGAGGTATAAATGGTTAACGCTGAGCAGAAATCGACCGTTCATGAGTAGTGGAAAACCGCTTAGGAGGTCTTAGCCTGCCCAGGCAAAGTGGTGCGAGTTGGACCGTCCGTGCATATATTGACATTTTATCTCAATGTCGGGTAAAAGTCCCACAATATTGAAAGCAGCGTCTCCAAAATGACCTAAATAGTGTTGACGGGAACGTTAAACCTCCCTCAAACAAACAAACATAACCAGATAACTGTACCGACATGTTAAGATAGTTTATCAGTTGTCTATGTTGATATTATAGTTTATCAACGACCTTTGAGAGTTCAAAGCTTAAGCGAGACGAGTCGATTCCATTTTTTAGGGGAAGCAGGTTTCGGATACTTTTTTTTCTCGTGATTTTAAAGATATAAATCAATAATTTGATATATCTACCTACAACTAATGGCCGAGTGGTTAATGCGATGTGCTGCGAGTCACACTAACAAGTCTTTTAGACGAGGGGGGGTTCGAGTCCCAGTGGCACGTTTTTTTTTATATATATTTGATTTTTCATTTTTATTTTATCTTTTTATGTTTGAAGTTATTTCTTTTTTTTTTTTTTACATCATCTATATTTTGTTTCCTTCGTTTTATTTTCAACAATTATATTTTATGTTGGATGCCGGCCTCGGTAGTTCAGTCGGATGCGCGTCTGACTGGTGGTCAATAGGACGCGGGCTCGATTACTGCCGGGGTCAGCAACATTATTTCCCATGGAGATTGATCATGAAACCTTTTCCATGGCTATACCCTCCTTTCTGCTGATTCAAGAAGGGCAGCTGTTAGTTTCTGAGGAAAGAATGTGCATTGTACTGGTTAACCGCTTACGTATAAGCTTGCCAATGATAAGTGTGGATTAGTAAACTGACCGGCTCATAAATGACCTAAAAGTGTTGCCTGGGCCGTAAAAGCCCAATTCAAATTTCAGATTCATTTCAACAGCGCATTTGCCTTCACTGACGACTATGAACGTAAGTTCAATCATAGTATCATTTTTGATAATACTTCTTGAATCCGAGCTGCAACGATTCGCTTGGGCTCGTTCCATCTTTTCAATAAAATGAATATACATCTAATGTGATGGCCCCGCCCATCGGGGCTTGGAGAAATTGATCGAGCTGCACGATGCTTCGAAGCGGATCTGAAACTGACGACACATGAGCAATGGTAAACCGCTTAGTAAGTCTGAACCTGCCCAGCAAAGTGGTGCGGGTTGGACCGTCCATACTTATTAAACCCGTTATATTTATTGGGTGGCAGAGCTAGAGATGTCGTTTCATCTCAGTGTCGGGTAAAAAACCCACAAAACTGGAAGCAACTTCTCCAAACTTCACCTCGTAGCGATTAGTGTGAGTAACTCGAAAGTACCGTAATTTATGGAGACAACTTAACCATATCGTAAAGTTACGGACAACTCAGGCATGCCGTAACCTCATCTTAACTATTGCGAAGGAACAGACACTACATAGAAGCATAAGAAAAAAGTTGTACATCTATCTACTTTTTTCTCGGCACACAGGGTTCCTTATAGTAATGATATGCGATACATGTATTGTATGGTATTGTATTAAGGGAGATATATGCTATATTTATAGTTTATCAACGACCTCTGAGAGTTCAACGTTCAAGCGTGGCAAGACTATTCCATGTTTTAGGGGAAGCAGGTTTCGGATTTCTTTTTTCACAGGATTTTAAAATTATAAATAAGTGTTTTGATAATGCCATTATGTAGATGTCGTGGCCAAGTGGTTAGTATGATGCAGTACGAATCTTAGTAAAACTATATCTTCCAATGTAAGCCTAGGTCACATAGCCCGACCGATGTCCGGCATCGGTGGAGCTCGGTAGATTTTTGGGGTGTCGCCGAGTTCCCCTCATCGGAGGCATAGCTCGGTGACGTGAACGGGCTCCGTCCGGAAATCTACAGGCGACCACCAAACACCGGTCGATGACCGTACGGAGCCTGTCTTAACAGGGGAGATTTTTTCGGCCTATGTGGTAGCAACTACCAGCCGGTGGTCGATCGGACATCGGGGGTATACGGCCGGTACCCGAGCAGTTTACTGGACACCGTGCGATCACCGGACGGGTTGTAAACGGTCTTTGAACACTGCCCGGCGGATGTTCGGCCGTTGTTACCGCGGGGAGGGTGTGTGTGTGGGGGGGGGGGAGGGGGAAGGGAGGGGGGCGATGGTCACCTATTACATCACTGTATATATGTCCAACCTGCCTGGCATGGTCAGTTCATCATTTTTCCTGGCAACTTTTGGCATCAAAAGAGGGAGTACACATTGAAATCCTGATGTTGCTCGTGCGAGATGTTGCTTGTGTAAACACAACCAGCTGAATGTTGTACACGGACTGGAGCGAGCGGTTTATATGCAAGCAGCGATATCCGGCCGAGTTCAGGCCGATGTCCGGCCGAGCTTCGGCCACTGTCCCTTACATCGGTCACCCACCGGTACTATATTTTCCAAGGCTCGGTCCAACATCGGTCGGACCTCGGCCGAAACTCGGTCGGTGTCCGTTCACAAAAGCTTGTCCTCTGGTGGCCTCAGATGCACGGGACACCGGCCGATACTCAGCCGTACACCGGCCGATGCGTATTCCGATGTGGTAAGGATGGGGCTGCGATGAAGGAGCTCGGTGAGAGCCCGTCGTATTTTAACTCCGAAGTTAAATTTCGCCGAGCTGCCCACCGATGCGGTTTTAAGCCCCAAACGCCGGCCGGTGACCACGGGATGCCGGCCGGTGTTTGGCGAAAGTCGCATCGCTCGCTCATCGAAACCTCATCGGCCGGGCTATATGACCTAGGCATAAAATCCCAACTGAAGGCGACTTACCTAAAACACGGACTAGTCCAAAATTAAAAGTGCAGTCAGGTCTCACTGCGTTTTTAAAAGACTATAGCAGAATTACCTGACAAAAAATACATGTAAACAAAGATCTATACATCTCCGATAAACATGTATATTTGTAGTACGTAATTATTATGTACAAGCTGTTTATTTGTGTGTGTAATAGTCGTGTCAATTTTTGTCTCTGCAATTTTTGAAAGATATATATTTTTGGCTGTTGCACAATTTGTTTAAGACACTTTCAAGTAATTGATGCTAATATGAGCTCAGGCTTGGCAAATCAGGAGGAAATGTAGAGAAGGGGTCGCCAGTTGTATGATTGTTTCTCATCCCATAGTTTATTTAGAACCTTGCCTATTATGATTCCGCTACCTAAGCCTTTTTTTGGCAGAAAAGGCTCCAACAAGGCTGCCTTGTTGTTAAACAAGCCCCGGTATTATCATTTATAGTAAGATGTAAAGCGTTATTTTATTTTGCTATGCCCTGGCTTACCAAAGTTTCCGAAGCGCTTTGCACGAGATTAAAAATTACACAGGTAAGATGGTCGTAACTTTATGGAAACGATACGACAGGTTTTCAGTTACCGGCATAACGAGACCACAAATTTTACGGTGGTCACCTTAAGTATGTCTTAAGTACATCTTAAGTTGATATATTTACGATGGCTTCGAGTTAGCAACCCCAGACTTTATGTCATTCCTAACGGGAAGACATGTTGGTTTTCACTGGGCAATGTCTTGACATGTCTCGTGCATAGCTGTATTTGAAACAAAAGTCACCTATCAGCGGAAATATGGTTTCTAATAAGTTGTCTGGAATTGTGGGCATACAAATGCTGACAGGTGGTCAATGTCAGTATGGTCGTCGTGATTTCCTCACCAGATGCAGTTTTGCAGCCAGTGTCGGACCCTGGATAACACAACGCAGAACTGTTCAAGACCGCTGTATCCTATAACTTGTCTACGGAAGGCTTTCTTAGATTTTTAAAAAGCTACACGTGTATATTTAAACGAAATTTAGCAGTCGGCATAATATGATTTAACAGAGAAGAAGAAGAATAAGAAGAAGAAGAAGAAGAGGAAGAAGAAGACAGTATACCTTGCCACACACCTGCGTCACTGTCACCACCAACACTTCCAATGCGTCTAGGGATGGCTTTGTTGAACCGTAAATTTCTCATTTCGTAAATTTCACACCCAAATTTACATATGGTCAATTTCGAAAAATTTTGATGTCTGAATTTTCTGACGTATAAAATTCAAGCGCTCGACATATTATGGTAAGTATTCGACACACCTGTGAAAAACTAGTGCGACTTTTTATAGGGTGTGAAGAATTGGTATCAATTCCTCACACATGTGCAGAATTCGTTGACAATGTCTGACGTGTAAAGACATGGTAATTATTCGTCACACCTGTGACCTGTGTTTATGGGGTGCGGAGAATTTGTACCAATTACTATTACAGGTGTCTTACATGTAAAGAACTGGTACCGATCCCTCACACATGAGAAGAATTGGTTGGTTGGTTGATTTGAGGTTTAACGTCCCCGTCAACACTGTGAAGGTCATTTTGGAGACGTTGCTTCCAATTTTGTGGGACTTTTACCCGACATTAAGATGAAATGACATCTCAAGCCCTGTCGCCCAATGAAATCAATAGGGTTTATTAGCATGGACGGTCCTCCTCGCACCGCGGTTCCTGGACAGGCTTAGATCCTCTAAGCGGTTTACCAGTACTAGTGTACGGGCCGGATTCAGCTCTGCGTGGAAGCATCATGCAGCCCATATATTTCTTCAAGCCCCTATGGGCGGGGGCCTTAGAGAAGAATTGGTACCAATTTCTCACACAAGAGTATAATTGACTAATACTTCACACATGTGAGGAATCGGTACCAATATAAATCAAAAATGAGTTCCTTTAAGAGCAATGAAAACATTCATAAGAAAGTAGATGGGTCATACTACGTAGTTTCGGCTAATAAAGCCTCATCAGTGACCCTGTAATGATCTGGCAAAGAAAGCCAGAGGAAACATACTGCAATTTTGCGAATTTCGAATAGGCAGTCGATACAAAGACTGATATAAATCAAAATGGGGTCCAAATAATTAAAAACCTGTCTAGAATATGAGTCTAAACCTCTAATTTATTTCTGATTTCTCAGAATATTCACGCTGATCTCAAAGGACCAAAAGTAAAATATAAACTGCACTATGGTTGATGTACGGGGAGACGTTTTACGGCCGCCACACGGCACAACACCAGCTGCAGTGAAGGCAAATAAAAATCAAAAATGAGTTCCTTTAAGAGCAATGAAAACATTCATAAGAAAGTAGATGGGTCATACTACGTAGTTTCGGCTAATAAAGCCTCATCAGTGACCCTGTGATGATCTGGCAAAGAAAGCCAGAGGAAACATACTGCAATTTTGCGAATTTCGAATAGGCAGTCGATACAAAGACTGATATAAATCAAAATGGGGTCCAAATAATTAAAAACCTGTCTAGAATATGAGTCTAAACCTCTAATTTATTTCTGATTTCTCAGAATATTCACGCTGATCTCAAAGGACCAAAAGTAAAATATAAACTGCACTATGGTTGATGTACGGGGAGACGTTTTACGGCCGCCACACGGCACAACACCAGCTGCAGTGAAGCCAAATCCACACATCCGTGGTAGAGTGGTTACGCTACTCGCCTTGTAAACTAGGGCTAGGGCTCGCAGGATCGATCCCTGGCTTATCCGGACTTTTGGATGAGTCTTTAAACCGAGGTCCCGTCTCCATATGACCTTAGTTGATGATGGGACGTAAAACTCAAACCCTCACCAAATCCACAAACATGTGAAGAATCTCAATTAGTTGCCTACCAACTTTCACTGGCTGTAATAGTTTCTGAAAATTTAATTTTTCCTATAGAAAATTCGAATTATGGATATCCATAAATAATTATGGATATCCATAAATACAGAATAAATAGTAAAACGGCGCCCCATAAACACGCCTCTCAAAAAGAAACTTTTCGCATGAAAATACTGAATTTTGCTTATTTCTGCTCTAAAGATAGATTGAGAGCACCCGTTAGAATAGCCTCGACGGTTCTAACGAATACCAACAATCTGTTTTTGCTGAAATTAGAAAAATAATATATACGCCTGTAAACCCCAGTTTGACTATATAAAAGTGGGGTTTACGGGAGTCAATATTACATAGGCGTGTTTTCGTGATGGGTGAGATGTTTGCAGAATGTGAACGGACGACGACGGATGCCGGGGCATGAGTATACTCACTTGCTGAGCTTGCGGCTAGGGTGAGCTAAAAACCTAATGGCCAATCTCATTGGTGACGGGCCTCCGTGGCCTAGCGGTTAAGAGCGCTGACTCTTGATCATTAGGTCTCTCACCGCTGTGGTTCGAGCCTCAAGTTCAAGTTCTGCAACGGAAGGTCAGGTGGTTTTTCTCCGGGTACTCAGGTTTTCGCCTACAAAATTGGAAGAAACGTCTCCAAAATGACCTTTACAGTGTTGACGGAGACGTTAAACCTCAAATCAAACAAACAAACAAAACAAAGCAACGATAGTTTATTATCAATCAGCCATTTCAAACAAACAAACAAAGCCTGACGAAGAATGCAACAGTTATTTTAGGGTTTAACTGGGGTTAATTTCCAGTAAATGTGTCCGTTACACTCTCGTTGAATCATCGACATCCGTACCCAGTAACGTCGACAACTGTACCCCGCAAACTTTTATTTATTTATACTTTCACTTCATCGACAGCCGTATCGATGAAACTATAAACAGTTCCACAGATGCATATAAAGACATGTTGACACACAAATAAAAGGTTATCGCGTATGTTAATGATGTATCTGCATCATTTCGTCCTCGATATTCCATGACACTGAATAAGAGCCACGCATTTCCCCGGAAGTACTTATTTTATTTATTTTCCCGTTTAATTCCGCTCAGCGTCAAAACTTCCAAAACACTTGAAACAACAGCAAACTATTTCACAAACGATTTGACACCACAAAAATGGACATAGATACACAAAAATAACACATTTACAGCGAATTTATCGACTACCCTCCTCCGTCGACATCCGTACTGCTCGGTCGAAACCCGTATTTCTCGGTCGTCAGCAGCTTTACACAGTACCGGCTCGGTCGACAACACAGGTATAGAAAATGGTATTACCCCAGTGTTATATCGAGCGCTCGACTTATTATATCGAGCGCTCGACTTATTATCTTGTGCGCTCGACATATTATCTCAAGCGCTCGACTTATTATCTCGAGCGATCGACTTATATTATCTCAAGCGCTCGACTTATTATCTCAAGCGCTCGACTTATTATCTTGAGCGCTCGACATATTACCTCGAGCACTCGTCTTATTATCTTGAGCGCTCGACTTATTATTTTGAGCGCTCGACATATTACCTCGAGCGCTCGACTTATTATCTTGAGCGCTCAACATATAACCTCGAGCGCTAAACTTATTAACTCGAGCGCTCGACTTATTATCTCGAGCGCTCGACTTATTACCTCGAGCACTCGACTTATTATCTTGAGTGCTCGACTTATTATCTTGAGCACTCGAATTTTTATCTCAAGGCTCGACTTATTACCTCGAGTAATCGACTTATTATCTCAATTGCTCGACTTATTATCTTGAGCGCTCAACATATTACCTCAAGCACTCGACTTATTATCTTGAACGCTCGACATATTACCGCGAGCGCTCGACTTATTATCTTGAGCGCTCGACATATTACCTCGAGCGCTCGACAACATTTATCTCGAAGGCTCGACTTATTATCTCAAGCGCTCGACTTATTATCTCAAGCGCTCGACATATTATTACCAGTGCTTTACATAATATATCGAACAGTCTGCATATCATCTCGAGCGCACTACATAATATTTAGAGCGCTCCACATAACATCGCGAGCACTCGACATGTTATCTCAAGCGCTCGACATATTACCACGAGCGAACGATATGTCATCTCAAGCGCTCGACATGTTATCTCGAGCGCTCAGCATCTAATTCCAAGCACTCAATATATTAATATGGGCGCTCTAGATCATATCGAAGCATCAGTTTGGCTGCTGCTTTTACCTGGTCACCAAGTTAATAAGTCTATGCACTTAAGATACTTAAAGACCCACTTGTTATAGTAATTAAGTTATTAAGGCCCTGCCAACAATATTTCAGTCATTTTGGAGACGTTGCCTACTTTTACCCGACAATGGGACGAAATGCATTCCAAGTCATATAAGCATTAATATTAACCGTTCCAGTTAACAGCATGGCCCCCGCCCACCGGAGCTTGCGGAAATAGATTTGGCTGCATAATGCTTCCACGCAGAGCGGAAACCGAGCGCACATGAGTACAAGTAACTAGCTTAGAGGATCTAAGATAGCCCCGGCAGAGTGGCTTGAGTCGAACCCGACCGTCCATGCATATTAACCCTATTGGTTTCAATGGGCGACAAGGATTGAGATGTCCTTTCATCTCAATGTCGGGTAAAAGTCCCACAAAATTGGAAGCAACGTCTCCAAAATGACCTGTACAGTTGACAGGACGTTAAACCTCAAATCAAACAATTAAACAGCATGGTTAAACTGGGGTTTACAGGGGTATAAGAGGGAGAGAGTAAGCAGAGTATCGTTACAATGTGTAGTTCCAAGGCGGAGTACGAGGTGTGTTCATAGAGGATCTTACATGAGTGTTCATGTATTATTGAATTTATTAAACGAGTTGAGGAAAAGGGATAAAATCTGAGGCTTTGCCGAGCATTTTATCCCCTTTCCTCAACGAATTTAATAAATTCAATAATACATGGGCACGAATGCAAGATTCTATTTGTCATATGACATTTAAAGCGCATTTTATTCAGGTTTGCTTACAAAAATGTCAATATTCCGCCATTAGTAAACACGACGTCGTTAAGGACGTCGTACATGTAACGTTACGGAGCGTATCTAACTAATTTGCATATTTTATCCACTAGTGGATTATCGAAAATATTACATGGCGTTATTACACTCTCAGACGCGACGTCATATGATAAATTACGATAACACACCCGTGTAATACGTATAGCGCAGTCCTTCGTATCTCCAAAACGCTTATTTTTCTGATAAAAGGTGTTATATTATTCTTATTTATATTCCAAACATATGTTGTGGGTACTCGTTAGAACCACCACAATGAAGCGGTTCAAACTAGTACCCACAACCTATCCTTTGGATCAGAAAAAAAAAATAATGTGCACCCCCGCAAACCCCAGTTTTCTCAATATCTCGTAAACTGGGATTTAGAGGGGTCGGCTTGTTAATCTGATATATTGACGCGTTCGTCATAGAAGCTTCGCCAGTTTCAACGCCCGCAGTTGATTTTTGTCCAAAGCATGATCGTTCTCCCCAAACCGTTTCGCCCATTTCGCACTATTTGTATGTTAATTAAACATTTTGTTTGAATTGAGGTTTAACGTCACCGTCAACACTGTCATTTTGGAGACGTTGCTTCCAATGTTGTGGGACTTTTATCCGACATTGAGATGACATGACATCTCAAGTCCTGCCGCCCATTGAAGCCACTGGCGTTTATGTGCACGGACGGTCCGACTCGCACTACTTTTCGTGGGCAAGCTTAGGCACCAGACCTCATGTGTGGTAAGATTCAGCTCTGCAGGAAAGCATTGTGCAGACCAATCTATTTCTCCAAGTCCAGATGGACGGGATGCTCCGGTATGTGGCTAGCAAGAACTCGGATCAGAATGCACGGGCTATTTTGAGTCTTTGCACATTTCGAGGCTCGCAATAACACATCGAGCACTCGAGATAATATGTCGAGCGCTCGAGATGATATGCTGATGGCTCGTATATTGCGTCGAGTGCTCGAAATAACATATCGAGCGCTCGATGTGTTATGTCGAGCGCTCGAGATATTATGTAGAGCGCTCGAGATAATATGTAGAGCGCTTGACATAATATGTAGAGCGCTCGAGATAATATGAAGAGCGCTCGAGATAATATGTATAGCGCTGTGATAATTATGTGGTGCGCTCGACATATTTTCTCGAGCGCTCGAGATAATATGTAGAGCGCTGGAGATAACATGTTGAGCACTCAAAATAATATGTCGAGCGCTCGAGCTATTATGTCGAGCGCTCGAGATTTTTTGTCGAGCGCTCGAGAAAATATGTCGAGCGCTCGACATAATAGTGTCCAATATATTATATTGAATGTCCTAAATATACCACCGTATGAAAGTCATACAGAATGAGATGTAATAAAAAAATATGTGTAATAGAGGATCTTACATGAGCGTTCATGTATTATTGAATTTATTAAACGAGTTGGGGAAAAGGGATAAAATGTGAGGCTTTGCCGAGCATTTTATCCTTTTTTTTCTCAACGAGTTTAATAAATTCAGTAATACGTGAGCACAAATGCAAGATTATTTTTATCATATGACATTTAAAACGCATTTTATTCACGAATTGTTTGCAAAAGTATCAATATCCCGCCATTAGAAAACGCGACGTCGTTAAGGACGTCGTATATGTAACGTTATCGGGCGTATCTATCTTATTTGCATATTTAATCCACTATTGGATTATCGAATTTATTACATGGCGTTATTACACTCTCAGACGCGACGTCATATGACAAAAGATGCTTCAGGAACTGAGCGACTCAGAAACCAAACCAAAGGTAAACACGGACAAATCATTGGCGACAAACCGAGTTAGTAGCTCTTTCCAAAACAGGCGGGATACTGTATATTTGGAAAACTAATGGGAGTTGATGTTTTGCAAACCACTTTCAGGACAATTTAGGCTATAAATGATGCAGGATGAAAATAATTCTTTTACACAACACTACTTATGTGAGCATATCTTTCCATCTTAATGAAAGATAAATAGCACAATAATATATTCATTGTTTTTGTTGTATTTTTGTTTGTTTTACTCTTTGCATGCAGTTTTCTGTATTCAATGGAACTCATTTTACAGACCATCTACAAAAATCCCCATAATTTTGCAATGACCAAGCATTGACAAGTAATATCTCAAAATTAGGCAGGATTCTATCTCTGGATACAGAAACCTTCAGGTTTTCCGCCAAGTTGGTAGATTAAAATTAAAAATATACCCCCCCCCCCAAAAAAAAATATATATATAAATAAATAAATAAATAAATAAAAAAATAATAAAGTGATATATTTCGGTAAAACATTTTAACATGTGCCCACAGCCTATGCATGATGTGCCAAAACTTTTAGATAATCTATAATTGTCAGATTATAAATTGCAAATTTATTAACTCCGGTAGGACTGTACAAATACACCAACCACCTAATACCTCCGTTCAATTGAACGTTTTCAGGGATGCATGCCTCAAATGTGGGTATTCGTTTTCCTATTCCCAAAATATTATTGAAATCTTCAGGTACCACGAAAACCCCCTTATAGGCGCGTTGCCGAACCAAGTTCAATGAACAAAACCATACCTCATCGTCATAAAGGATGAAACTGGTCTCAAATTAAAGATAAATGCCCCTACTTTATTTCTAAATTGGGCGTAAGCTCCAAATTGGGTAGCATCATACAAAAAATGGGGAGATAACTATTAATTCGTAGAAAGCAAAATACAAGAGCTCGTTCTTCATCATGAATTTTACTCATTTTAAACTGTCATTTTTCGCAATCGCTCCGTTTCCTCAAGAATAATTTAATTTTTTACTTTTTGTGTGCAATTTGGGCGCTTTTTTATATTGGTTGATATTTTATGAGGAGATAACTCTTCCTACCATATGAAATCGGATTATTCATCTATGATCGTTCTTTCTGCTACCTTTAGTTTTCGAAACCCAGCACAAAACTTGAAATTTTCTAAAAATTGCAACCATTTGCTATTGAAAACATTACATTTGGACATCCTGATACGCATAGTTGCTTTGAAACCCACTGTCAAAAGTACACACTCTGTGTGAAAAAGTAAAGGTTTAATGTGTTTGTCCAATACATTAAGAAAGTCATTTTACATCCAATTGTCGGCGCATTTATCTCAGTGATATGTGAAAGTTAAAGCAACGTCAAGTCGACGGTAAGGCGTTTAAAATTTGACATTGATTCAACATTGTGCTCATTAGACTTCATTTCAAGGGCAGCTGTTCATAAAAATGCGAGGTTTCTCTAAGGAAGATTCTACAGGTAGCATGCCTGCACAAATTCACAATGTCACTACGTTAACAAGCTCATGCAACGAAGGGTCAGGTAAACCCCACCTCGTGAAAGTGAGACCTACCTCAACTTCGTAAAAGTGTGATTTACAAAGGCAAATGTAAAACTCAAAACAAAAAGCGTTGGTACTCTTGATAACTATGTCAACGAGCACATACACGCAATATTTAGCGCAGAAATTACACAAATGACAAAATTATCATTTGTTTTTCATTTGAAAATGTTTCTACTTTAAGGTCCTATAATCGTGTTATACCTGAAAGTCGTGTAAATGAAATGAACAGGCTCGATTTGCGAAAAATTAAAGAGCCTGCAATTAAGTATAAATGTCTGTGCGAAATGTCACATTAAATAAAAGTCATTTTTAATTATTTTCAGTGACTTAAAATACCCGCTCTCTCCCATCACGTGAACACGTCCGTGAAATGAAGACCCCATATACCCCACTTTATTTAGAGAAAACTGAGGTCTACGGGGGTATACATTATTTTTCGTATTTTTGCTCCAAGACATAGGTTGTGGGTACTCGTTAGGACCGCCTCAATGAGGCGGTTCTAACGAGCACGTACAACCTATGTTTGCAGTATAAATAAGAAAAATACCACAAATTTTCATCAGAAAAGTAGTCATTTTGGAAATGTGAAAAATGCACTATGTTGTACGGGTGTGTTATCGTTATGTTCGTCTCTGTGCACTCCTCCCCGACACACACAATCATAGGTTGTGGGATGGGGTAATTTTCATTAGGGCAATGTTATCAGTATTTGCATGATGCGTTTGAGCTCGGTATTGCCGTCTTATCTAATTCAAAAACTCAGTCTCAGCACATCGGAATTATTGTTCACTGGGCCTTAAAACGTGAATAAAACTCAAGCCAACAAAATGCAGTCGTTGTAAAAATAAAATATACGCAGTCGAGACAGATCATTGTCGTTGTAAAAATACTATGTACGTATAAATTTTGAGTGAACTTTAAGTGAACCAGTTTGTAAAGGACACGCAAAAATTGTGTAAATCAAGGACAGCAATGACCTAACAATCAACATAAAAGATGCTGGGGTGATATATAATCTGGCAAGCCTCAAAAGGGGTTCACCATCACAATGAACGGTCAAAAGACAGCACATTGCGATCACACATCCGTGTGATGTAGTGCATTTTTTCATACCTCAAAAAAGGTATTTTTATGATGAAAAGTTGCGATATTTTTCTTATTTATACTCAAAACATAGGTTTTGGGTGCTCGTTAGAACCGCCTCATTGAGGCGGTTGTAACGAGTACCCACAACATATGCATTGGAGCAGAAATAAGGAAAATAATGTTTACCCCCATGAACCCTGTAGTGTATTCCATTCATATGTTCGGTAAACCATTAGTTCGGTGAATTGTCATAGCAGAGCAAATATTGGCAGATTGAAATGTCTTGTCTGTTGATATAACATTCGGAATGTTTTTGTGTTTATCGCTCTCTTAGAAAATGTCGTATTAAAAACGAAGACGGCGATTTTGTTTTTGCTGATTTGTATCCGTTAAATCAGGCACTTAAATGTGGACAATGAGTACAAACATTACAACTGGCGACGAGGAAAAACCATCTGTTTAATCAGGATGGCGAATCCAGCCCGTGTATTATCGGATTTACCGAAGATTCCGAACTTTGATTCATCGGGTGATTTGACAAGTTTGGGAATTCGCTGGACAAGATGGTTGAGATCCTTTATGCCACAGGACAGGGTGTAACGGACGAAGAGCAAAAGAAAGCTCTGTGTTACATTGTGCAGGACTGCAGGTTCAAGATATATTTTTCACAATGACAGTTACAGACCCAGGTCAAGGTGAAACGGTGTATTCGGTTTTGGTAGACAAACTCAATGCCCATTTTGTGCCACAAACCAATCAACTAAAAATCAAAAATGAGTTCCTTTAAGAGCAATGAAAACATTCATAAGAAAGAAGATGGGTTATACTACGTAGTTCGGCTAATAAAGCCTCATCAGTGACCCTGTCATGATCCGGCAAAGAAAGCCAGAGGAAACATACTGCAATTTTGCGAATTTCGAATAGGCAGTCGATTCAAAGACTGACATAAATCAAAATGGGGTCTAAAAAATTAAAAACCTGTCTAGAATATGAGTCTAAACCAATAATTTATTTCTGATTTCTCAGAATATTCACGCTAATCTCAAAGGACCAAAAGTAAAATATAAACTGCACTATGGTTTATGTACGGGGAGACGTTTTACGGCCGCCACACGGCACAACACCAGCTGCAGTGAATGCAAATAAAAATCAAAAATGAGTTCCTTTAAGAGCAATGAAAACATTCATAAGAAAGAAGATGGGTCATACTACGTAGTTTCGGCTAATAAAGCCTCATCAGTGACCCTGTAATGATCCGGCAAAGAAAGCCAGAGGAAACATACTGCAATTTTGCAAATTTCGAATAGGCAGTCGATTCAAAGACTGGCATAAATCAAAATGGGGTCTAAATAATTAAAAACCTGTCTAGAATATGAGTCTAAACCAATAATTTATTTCTGATTTCTCAGAATATTCATGCTGATCTCAAAGGACCAAAAGTAAAATATAAACTGCACTATGGTTGATGTACGGGGAGACGTTTTACGGCCGCCACACGGGACAACACCAGCTGAAGTGAAGGCAAATAAAAATCAAAAATGAGTTCCTTTAAGAGCAATGAAAACATTCATAAGAAAGAAGATGGGTCATACTACGTAGTTTCGGCTAATAAAGCCTCATCAGTGACCCTATAATGATACGGCAAAGAAAGCCCTACGAACGGTCAGTGTTCAGGGCCATGTCCCAGTCCCCATCAGAAACTGTTGAACAGTTCATAACACGGTTGAAACAAAGGGCTGTGTATTGTGGGTTTGGATCTAATGAGAACGAAATGATCAGGGACCAAGTCATTGAAAAATGCTATTCACAAAGACTTCGTAGGAAGTTACTTGAAAAAGTAAATGTAACGTTGCAACAGGTGCAAGAAACTGCATTGTCACTAGAGACATCAGAAAGACATGCGCGTGCAATGGAAAAAGCCGAGTCTGACCAAACTGAATCGGTAAACCGGGTAAAATTCAAGAAAAAGGAGGGTAGTCATGGTAGTTCTTCAACCGGGGCGAAGAAATTATCTGCTTGTTATGCCGGTGGGAGCACAAGACATTTTAAAAAGGACCCAAATTGTCCGGCTAGGGGTAAAAAATGTAACCGGTGTGCCCATATTGGCCATTTCGAAAAGTGCTGCACGACAAAGTATCCGCATAAAAAGGACAAGTCGCATAAACCGGGAAGAGACACATATAAAAAACCTTTTGTGAAAACAGTCGATGAAGGTGCGGAAAGCCATTCTGACTCTGAAGAGGGTGGCGCGTATGCCTTGGGGATAAATCAGAAAGGCTATGACGAAAAAGTAACCGTAAACTTAGGGGGGTAGACATTCGAGTAATTATTGACTCTGGAGCTACAGTGAATGTAGTCGATCGAGGATTATGGGAAGATTTAAAGCGCGAAAAGATAAATTGTGACTCTTCGCGAAAGAAAAGAGTTGTTCGCATATGGAAGTGAGAAACCGCTGACTGTAGCTGGTAGTTTTAGTACTGATGTTCAGTTCAGGGATAGAACAGAGAAGGGAGAGCTATGTATCGATATTCGTCAAGGGAATACCGCGATCATCCGCGAAAGATTCCCAATACCAACAGTTGATGAGGTACTTCAAGATTTAAATGACAGTAAAGTGTTCAGTCGAATTTATATCAAATGGGCGTACCACCAGATAGAGCTTAAGCCAGAATCAAGAGAAATCACAACTTTCATGACGCACAAAGGCCTGTATAGGTACAAACGGTTAAATTTTGGAGTAAGCTGGGCACCAGAAAATTATAATAAGATCATCATGGAAGTATTGCAAGGACTAAAAGGGGTGAACAGGATTTTTGATGATATCATAATACATTCTGCAACATACGAGGAACATGTTTAACGAGTTGAAAAGATGTTAGAAAGGCTAGAGCAGAATGGGTTGACGGTGAATGAACAGAAATGTGAATTTTGTATGCCTAGTATTGAATTCATGGGACATCTGTTATCTGAACATGGTAATTGGACCAACCGAGTCAAAAGTGCAGGACATTCTCAATGCGAGAAGACCAGAATCAGCGTCAGAAGTGAAAAGTTTCTTAG
This sequence comes from Lucinisca nassula, assembly GCA_963580285.1. Taxonomy (NCBI): domain Eukaryota; kingdom Metazoa; phylum Mollusca; class Bivalvia; order Lucinida; family Lucinidae; genus Lucinisca; species Lucinisca nassula. Next base: position 114,148,347 of record OY757011.1, read on the forward strand.
GATTAGTAAACTTCAGTGCGCGTTACATTGCCGATTTGTCGACAATAGCCGAACCACTGCGAAAACTGACGCGTGATGAGAAGGAGAAAAAGTTCAAGTGGGGTGATCAAGAGCAGGAAGCTTTTGATGAACTGAAACACAGACTAGCAAACTCAGAATCTCTGGGATACTTTGATAAAAGTGCTAAGACCAAAGTAATAACGGACGCTAGTCCAGTTGGTCTTGGAGCGGTTCCGGTACAGGATCAAGGGGGTGAACTCCGCGTGATTAGTTACGCCAGCCGAACTTTATCAAAGATTGAAAGGAAATATTCGCAGACAGAGAGAGAGGCACTAGCTATAGTATGGGCCTGTGAGAGGTTCCATATGTATTTGTACGGCCAAGAGTTTGAACTGTTAACAGACCATAAACCACTGGGGTTCATATTTTCTACAAGGTCGAAACCATGTGCTCGCGTGGAAAGATGGGTTCTAAGACTTCAGGCGTATAAATACACTGTCAGACATATTCCAGGAAAAACTAACATTGCCGATGCGCTCTCGCGACTGTTAAACAAGTCGGACAGTACTGAGAACGATAAAACGGAGGAATATCTGAGAAATATAGTTGAACACAGTACTCCAATAGCTATGAATATCAGAGATATTGAAAAGGTGTCTAGAGAGGATGAAGCGTTTCAGGACATAAGAGTGTGTTTAAGGTCAGGGCAATGGCATAAACTGAAATATAAACAGTATTTGACAGTAAAAGATGAATTGTGTGCGGTAGGTGACTTAATACTGCGAGGCACACGAATTGTTGTTCCGGAAAGTTTGCGTACAAGAGTACTACAGTTGGGTCATGAAGGTCATCCTGGTATAGTTGTTATGAAACAAAGACTAAGAACAAAAGTATGGTGGCCAGGTATAGATAAAGCCATAGAGAAATCATGCAGGACGTGTTATGGGTGCCAGTTAATGTCGAAACTAAGTAAACCAGAACCTATGACGCGTACCGAACTTCCAACAGGACCATGGGAACAAATATCTGCTGATTTTCTGGGACCTTTACCGTCGAAAGATAGTCTTTTGGTTATTACGGACTATTAATCTAGGTGGGTAGAGGTAGTAATAATGAAATCCACCACGGCAGAGAAAACCGTTGAGGCGTTATATAGAGTATTTTGTACACATGGATATCCGCAGTCGATTACAACGGATAATGGTCCGCAGTTCATAAGTCAGACATTTAAAGACTATATGAAACAACATGGTATACATCACCATAGGGTTACTCCATTATGGCCAGAAGCAAATGGAGAAGTGGAACGCCAAAACCGTTCGATTCTAAAACGTCTTAGAATCGCCCAGACGGAACATAAGAACTGGAGAGACGAACTGTTAACGTATTTGCTGATGTACAGAAGCTCACCACATTCAGTAACTGGGGTATCGCCTGCCGAGATGCTGTTTCGTCGGAAACTCCGTACTAAATTACCGGAGTTATCAGATCATCGTGGGACCGTTGACTCAGAAATCAGGGATCGCGACAAGGAGAAGAAAGAAAAAGGAAAAATGTATGCTGACGAAAGGATAAAAGCTGAAAAAAGTAATTTGAAAGTAGGTGATAAAGTGTTACTCAAAAAGGATAAGGAGAATAAATTGTCTACTGAGCTTGAGCCAAATCCATATCGCGTGTGTAGTAAAAGTGGCAATAGTGTAATTGTTGAATCACAAGATGGTGTTAGGTATGAGAGAAATGTCCCACATATGAGAAAATTCTATGAAAGTGATCAGGAATTAGTTGCTGAGAATGAAGCTGAAAATATTCCTAGGCAGAGTGATAAGAGTGATATAAGTGCTAGTCAAAGTTCTGGAATTAATATTCCACATGATTCTATCAAGTTGGATATATCAGATTTTCATTTGGATAATACCAACATTCATACACCTGAGGTTACATATCCGGGTGTATCTTCTTCGCCTGTTAAGGTACCTACGCCGACACCAACGAAAATCGATAGACCTATCAGGGAGCGAAAATTGCCAGCAAAGTTTCAGGACTATGTGATGAAGTAGATGGATGCAGAGAACTGTTGTATATGTTTTATACTCTATATTAGAGTACAGCTTGTTTTCATATATATTATACATGTGTGTTTTATCAGATACTTTAACATGTTTAATCATTGGTAAACAAGTCAGAGATAGAGACTCAATAATTCCGTTTCATTGGTTTAATAAAGCTGTTCATTTCATGCCAGAAAGAACATTATAATGCCATAATTTCATGTTTCCATAGTAACCATTGGAAAATTTGATTTGGTAAACGTTTAGACATTTTGGGTAACCATTTGGCAATTGGTTTCAAAATTTGAGACATTTGGGGTATATTTTACTTATATGCATGTGAGTAAATAAAAAACATTTTAAAATTTATGTTAATTAACATTTTGAAAAAAGGGAGGGAATGTAGTGTATTCCATTCATATGTTCGGTAAACCATTAGTTCGGTGAATTGTCATAGCAGAGCAAATATTGGCAGAGCGAATTGTCATGTCTGTTGATATAACATTCGGAATGTTTTTGTGTTTATCGCTCTCTTAGAAAATGTCGTATTAAAAACGAAGACGGCGATTTTGTTTTAGCTGATTTGTATCCGTTAAATCAGGCACTTAAATGTGGACAATCAGTACAAACATTACAAACCCCAGTTTTCTCTATATAAAGTGGGGTTTAGGGGGTGTTCATTTCACTGACTTGTTCATGTGATGAGTGCCTTCATGTACCTTGGGGGGCACAATGTCAATACCCGTGCATATTGATGGTGATGTCAAAATGCCAGAATAGCAAAGGTTAGTGTATCATTGACCAACTACGTGGTAGAGTTTAGTATCGGAGTAGAATCAGACGTGACACCAAGTTGAAAGCCTACAGAGTTGTAGTGCTGCCAACACTATCATATGCATGTGAAACGTGGGTAGTTTACAACGGCTCGCGAAAAGACTGAATCACTTCCATACAAGCTGTCTTAGAAATATTAAGTGGCAACACAGAATTCTAGACACAGAAGTTCTGAAAAGGTCAGGGATGCAGATTGTACATAATCTTCTGAAACTGGCACACTTACGATGGACAGGCCATCTTACGGGGGTGCTTGAGAGACGTTTGTCGACGAAATTCCTCTATGGAGAACATGAAATGGACAAACGCTCCTATGGTGGTCAGAAGAAACGTTACAAGATCACCCGGTAAGCCTCCCTCCAGGACTTAAACATACCGACAGAGTCGTGGGAACAAATTGCCCAGGACCGAGTAAAGTGGCGAGGCCTTAAGAGAAGGGGTGGTGGTGAATATGAAGCAAAAGAGGCTCAGCGAAGCCAAGCAAAAAGGTGTAAAAGTATTAGACAGGTCACTTATGGTGAGCTATTGTGACCTTGGACCGATTTGATTCAAACTTCACAGGAGCGTTGCATAGGTAGATCCCTACCAAAATAACTAAAACCGTTCCGCTCCGATGAACAGGATGGCCGCCAGAGCTTAAAATTCAACCTGGGCCAATTTCATGCTCGCTTTATAGGAATGTGGCTGAGGCCAAAAAAAAATCGACAATTTGCTTTAAATGCTAACTCCTTCTGAATCCTTGAGCCAATTCGATTCAAAGTAAATAGGAATATTGCCCAGGTGCAACCTTACCAAAATAGCTAAAATGGTTATGCTTCGATGAGCAAGATGGCCGCCAATGCTAACATTAGAAATATCTTCAAACGATAGTTCCTCCTTTACCCCTTGGCAAGTTTTAATTCTAACTATCTGGGAATGTTGCTAGAAAAATCTTCAAACGGCAACTCTTCGTTTACTCCTGGGCCAATTTCATTCTTGCTTTATAGGAATGTTGCTGAGGTGACCATTTAAAAACAGAAAAATGTCAACAATTTGCTTTAAATACATATTACTCCTGAACCCTTGGGCCGGCCAATTTGATTCAAACTTCACAGGAATGTTACCATGGTGGCTCCCTACCAAAATAGCTAAAGTTGCTCCGCTCTGATGAACAAGATGGACGCCAGAATTATAAAAAAAGGAAAATCTTCAAACAGCCATTCCTTAACCCTTGAGCCAATTTAATTCAAATTTCATAAGAATGTTGCTTAGGTGGTTCTTTGTCAAAATATTAAAATGGTTCGGTTCTGATACATATATACAAATGGCTACTAGAGATAAAATTAGTAAAACGTCAACAATTTGCTTTAAATGCTAACTCCTCCTTATCCTTTCGGCCAATCTGATTCAAACTTCACAGGAATGTTGCCTAGGCGGCTCCCTACTAAAATAGCTATCACATTTAACTCTGATGAACAAGATGTCTGACAGTGCAAAAAGTGAAGAAAAAAAACTTCAAACACCTTTTACTTTTGCTCCAGCATTTCAGTGGTTTCTTGCTGTCGTGTCCTCACCGCGTTGTTTAATCTCTTTGGTTGTTTGATTTTTGTGTTGTCGGAGATGTTGCACGGATGAGTTAGGAGGCTTTCATGCGGACTGAACAAATCATTTGTCTAAATCGCAACGGAAGTAAAGGCAAGGATAACAGCTGCGTAAAATCGAGTAGAGCCCCACGGTGGAATTCTTTTCACTTACCGTTCCATGGCGGTTCTTCTGTCGCGGTTTTATTTTTGTTATGGTTTGTCTTTGAATGTGTGTTTCGCTAATATTATTTTGTTTCGGATAGCCAGTTGGTGTTTTTGTGGGAAAGTAACTGTCCTTTTGCCTTTTCGCTATTAATGTTTCCATTAGGGTCTAGTTATTTCATGTTTGTGCTTCTTTCCCTTTGGTGTCATTGCTGAGGGCTGTGGGTTAATTGTATTGAATCCTGATCATTGCATTCACTTCTATTTTACCTCCTTTACACCTAGGCGAATTTCATTCAAACTCCATAGGAAAAGTGCGCTTAGGTGACCTCTATCAAAATAGATAAAAGGCTACTGCTTTATTAACAAAATGGCTGCCAGAGCTAAAAATAGAAAACACGTCAACAATTTGCTTTAAGCGCTAACTCATAATCCCCTGAGCTAATTTGATTCAAACTGCATAGTTATGTTGCAATGGTGACTCCCTAAAATAGTTTCGCTCTGATGAATAAGATGGCCATCAATGCTAAAAATAGAAAGAAAAATTAAACGAACACCATTCCTAAACCTGAGGCCAATTTCAATCAATCGTCATAGGAATATTGCTTAGTTGACCCTCTACCAGAATAGTAAAAATAGCTCCGCTCTGATCGACAAATACATGAAAAATATTTAAATGACAACTCCTACACCTTTGGTTCAATATCGCTCAAACGTCACTGGAATGTTGCTTACGTGATTCTAAAACTGTTCCACTCTGATGAGCAATATGGCCACCATAGCTAGAGATTGAAAAACGACCTTTAAGTAACACTTTCCCCTATGTCATTGGTCCAATTTCATTCAAGCTTCACATGAAGGTTGCTGGGAGGCCCGCTACCTCATTAGCTTTTAAGGTTTTGCTTGGATGAGCAAGATTGCTGCCAGGGCTAAAAATATAAACAAGAGGACCATGGGGTCATCGCTCCCCTGAGCCCTGTGTATTATTTGGCCCGTTTTCCCCATCTAAGTGACTAATATATCTTTGGCACTGATAAATATCAAGGGCAGATGATGCAATAACCAAACTTGGAAGAGTGACTGTTCTTGTCCATAATATGCTTCCTTTAGTGTTTTATGTATCTGTAAAAAGTTCAAGATATTCGATATGGCAAAGGAGAAACAAGAGGGTCATGATGGCCCTGGGTCGCTCACCTGATCCATAGTGTAACAAGTGGGCCCTTAGGAGGGCCATTATTGTCCACAGGGTTACATGTATAATTTGCATAATCTTGAGGGAGGTCTAAAAGGTGAAGCTTCATACCAAATCCTTCTGGTTTCAGACAAGAAGATTTTGAAAGGTTTTCCTTATACAAGTCTATATAATACCTGTGGGCCCCAGGCTTGGGCCATTTTTGGCCCAAGGTCTATAATTTGAACAATCCTGGTAGAAATCCACAAGATGAAACTTCATACCAATTATCAAAGACCTTGGCTTTCTGGTTTCAAAAAAGAAGATTTTCAAAGGTTTTCCAAATATAAGTCTATGTAAAATAAGTGGGCCCCGCGGTGGGCCCAACTTTGGCCTCAGGGCTATAAGTTGAACAATTTTGGTAGAGGTCCACTAGATGAAGTTTCATATCAAATATCGAAGACCTGAGCCTTCTGGTTTCAGACAAGAACATTTCCAAGTGTATGTAAAACCTGTAGCCACCGGGGTGGGCCAATTTTTGGTCCTATGGCTATAATTGTAACAATCTAGGTAGCGGTCTACTAGACAAAGCTTCATACCAAATATCAAAGACCTAAGCCTTGTGATTTCAGACAAGAAGATTTTTAAAGGTTTTCCCTATATGAGTCTATTTATAACTAGTGGGCCCCGGGGAGGGGCCATTTTTGGCCCCAGGGCTATAATCTGAACAATCTTGTTAGAGGTCCACAATATGAAGCTTCATACTTAATATCGAAGACCCCAGGCTTCTGGTTTCAGACAAGAAGGTTTGTAAAGGTTTTCCCTATATAGGTCTATGTGAAACCAGTGGGCCCCCGGGCGGAGTTATTTTTGACCCCAGGGCTATAATTCCTTCATACCAAATATCAAAGAACTGAGCCTTCTGGTTTCAGACAAGAATATGTAAAACCAGTGGGCCCCGGGGCGGAGTTTTTTTTTACACCAGGGCTATAATTCCTTCATACCAAATATCAAAGAACTGAGCCTTCTGGTTTCAGACAAGAATATTTTTAAAGAATCCCTTTATAAGTCGATGTAAAAGCAGTGGGCCCCCGGGAGGGGATATTTTTGGCCCCAGGGCTATAACTTGAACAAACTACATAGAGGTCCACTAGACGAAGATTCATATCAAATATCGAAGACCTGAGCCTTCTGGTTTCAGGGAAGAAGATTTTTAAATATTTTCCCTACATATGTCTATTATTATTATTAAATGTTTAACATATTATGTGTTATCCAGCTTATCTTGTTCTCATAATTCACACAGTACTATTGTCATCACTGTTATTGGAGATGATTTATATAAGCTCAGAACTTTTTATCAGATCCTATACCATGTAATATTGTAATAGTTTTAAATAAATACTGTTTAAACCATGTCTATGTAAAACCAAAGGACCCCGGAGCGGGGGCAGTTTTGGTCCAAGGGTTATAATTGGAATAATCTTTGTAGAGGTCAACTAGATGAAGCTCCATACCAAATATCAAAGACCTAGGCCTTGGGGTATCAGAGAAGAAGATTTTTAAAGATTTTCCAAATATAAGTCTATGTTAAACCAAAGGGCCCCTGAGCGGGGGCATTTTGGGCCCCAGGGCTATAATTTGAACAATCATGGTGGAGGTCCACTAGCTGAAGCTTCATACCAAATATCATAGGCCTGGGCCTTGCGGTTTCAGAGAAGAAGATGTTTTAAAGATTTTCCCTATATAAGACTATGTAAAACCAAAGGGCCCTGGGATGGGGGCATTTTTGGCCCCAGTACTATAATTTGAACAATCTTGGTAGGGGTCCGTTAGATGAAGCTTCATACCAAATATCAGTGGTTTAAGAGAAAATGCATTTTGAAACAACAACAATGACCCTGCAATCCAAGTGACCTTGAGCTTGACGTAAAATAGGCCATGGTCAGCCAGTGTTGCTAGTACTCAGTCACCCAATGCTACATACCACGTTTCAGAAAAATCGGCCCAGTGGTTCTGGAGAAGAAGATGTTTTTACGGTTTTTACCATATTTTGGCATGGCAGCCATCTTGGTCAAGTGACCTGGAACATTGGAATAAAGTTTAATTCGCTCATGGGCCTAAGGCTGAACGTAAAATTTGATTCTAACACAGCGCGCCTATATAGGCAATGGAAAATAACTGTGTTTTATTCTACAACAAATCACGGCAAGGAAGACGTCATTAAAAACGCATGCGTTTCAGTCGTTAATTTTAGCGGGATTTCTTCTAACAATGGGCAAAGTTGTGAGATTTTGAAGGAAACAACATCATTATTGCCGATTTTCAGCCTGTTATAATCGAAATAGATCAGCTCTAGTTTGTGATTTATTGAGCAATAAATCACAATTTGTCGGTCAGTTGTAAGTAGACAAATCACGCGCGCTACGGGCTCGTGATTTGATCTACTTCACAACTGACCTCCAAACTGTGATTTATTACTCAACAAATTACAGCTAGAGCTGATCTATTTCTTAAATAAAATTGGCCCAGTGGAGAAAATGTATTCTAATGTGTCAATGGACTTGCAAATACAAGAGACCTTGGGCCAAGGTCACCGAATGACCTTTACCTGAAGTATCCATAGACATTCATTTTTACCTATTCCCATATCATAGGCCACAATTTTTAGAAAAAAAATTGCATTGATTTACCTATTTCCCATTGCAAAGCCTAAGGAGCCAAATCTGAACTTGACGTAAAATGTAAGTCAAGATCAATCTAGGGTTATCATTTTTGCAAACATGGAAGTACTCAGTCTCCCAATGCTACATACCAGGTTTCTGGACAATTTGCCCAGCAATTCTGGAGAAAAAGACTTTTAACGTTTTTACCATATTTGGGAATGGCGGCCATCTTGGCCATGTGACCTGGAACACTTGAATAAATTTGTGTTCCCTTACTGTCCTCAGGCTGCATGTAAAATTTATATGAAAGTGGCCCAGTTGTTTTTGAGAAAATGTATTCTAATATATCAATCGACCTTCAATACAAGTGACCTTTAACTTAAGCATTCATAGACAATATTTTTTTTTACCTATTCGCATATCATAGATCAAAAATTTTTCCAAAAATGCATTGATTTACCTATTTCCCTTTGAAAAGCCTATGGAGCCAAAATTGACCTTGGCGAAAATAGGTCAAACTCAACCTACGGTCATCATTTTTGCAAACTGGTAGTACTCAGTCACCCGATGCTACGTACCAAGTTTCAAGACAATCGACCTAGTGATTTTGAAGAACAATATTTTTTAAGGTTTTTACCATATTCTGGCATGGCGGCCATTTTGATCATGTGACATGGACCATCCGAATAAATTATTGTTCCCTAAGTGTCCTAAGGCTGCATATAAAATTTAAATGAAATTGGCCCAGTGGTGTAAGAGAAAATGTATTCTAATATGTCAGTGGCCCTGCAATACAAATGACATTGGGCCAAGGTCACAGAATGACCTTGACCCTAAGAATTCATAGACATTGATATTTTACCTATTCTCATAAAACAGACCACAATGTTTTTGATAAATGCACTGATTTTCCTATTTCTATTGAAAAGCCTTAGGAGTCAAATTTGACCTTGACGTAAAATAGGTCACGGTCAAGCTGGGGTCATCATTTTGCAAATTTGGCAGTATTCAGTCACACGATGCAACATACCAAGTTTCAAGACAATTGGCAGAGTGGTTCTGAAGAAGAAGATTTTATAAGGTTTTTAGCATATTCGAGCATGACGGCCATCTTGGTCATGTGACTTGAATCATTTAAATAAATTTTGGTTCCCTTACTGTCCTCAGGCATGCATGTAAAATTCAAATGAAACTGACCAAGTGGTTTTAGAGAAAATGTATTCTAATATGTCAATGTACCTGCAATACAAGTAACCTTGGGCCAAGGTCACCGAATGACCTTCACCTTAAGCATTTATGGACAATCATTTTCTACCTATTCTCATATCATGGACCACAACATTTAACAAACAATGCATTGATTGACCTATTTCCCATTGAAAAGCCTATGGTGCCAACTTTCACCTTAGCGTAAAATCAGTCAAAGTCAACCTGTGGTCATCATTTTTGAAAACTTGTCAACCTGTGGTCATCATTTTTGAAAACTTGTTCGTACGCAGTCACTCGATGCTACATACCAAGTTTCAAGACAATCGGCCTAGTGGTTCTTGAGAAGAATATTTTTAAGGTTTTTACCATATTTGGGCATAGCGGCCATCTTGGTCATGTAACCTGGACCGTCCGAATTAATTTTTGGGCATGGCGGTCATGTGACCTGGACCATACTTTCAAACTTTTGTTCACCATTGCCAGGGGGCTGTTTATGAAATTAAATTGAAATTGGACCAGTGGTCATGTGACCTGGACCTTTCAAATATATTTTTGTTCTCTCACTGTCCTTAGGCTGCATGTAAAGTTTAAACGAAATTGGCCCTGTGTTTTTGGAGAAAATGTATTCAATGGACCTGTAATACAAGTGATCTTGGGCCAAGGTCACCAAATGGCAAATTGGCCCAGTGGCTTTGGAAAAGAAGTTTTATTATGCTTTTTATCATATTTGGGCGTGACAGCCATTTTGGTTTTGGTCAGGTGACCTGGACCATACTTTCAAACTTTCGTTCCCCCAATGCCTGGTGAGGGGGGTGAGGGGGGGGGGGGGGGTGAGGGGGGTGCATAAGAAATTAAATTGAAATTTGCCCAGTGGTTTCAGAGAAGAACACTTTTGAAAATGGTTGACGTACGACGGACGACGGAGGCCTACCATCCTATAAGCTCCCCATTGATTTACCTATTTCGCATTGAAAAGCTTAAGGAGCCAAATTTGACCTTGGCGTAAAATAGATCAAGGTCAACCTAGGGTCATCATTTTAGCAAACTTGGTAGTACTCAGTCACCCGATGCTACATACCAAGTTTCAAGATAATCGGCCCACTGGTTCTGGAGATGCAAGTGACCTTGGGCCAAGATCATTGAATGACCGTTGAACAACCTTGGCACTAAGAATTCACAGGCATTCATTTTTAACCATACTCATATCACAGACCACAATATTTTTCGAAAAAAAATTGCATTGATTTACCTATTTCCCATTGAAAAGCCTAATGAGACAAACTTGGCCTTGGCGTAAAGAACTCAGTCACCCGATGCTACATACCAAGTTTCAAGACAATCAGCCCAGTGGTTCTGGAGAAGATTTTGTTTAAGGTTTTTACCATATTTGGACATGGTGGCCATCTTGGTCATGTGACCTGGACAATCCGAATTTTATTTGTTCCCTAAGTGTCCTTAGGCTGCATATAAAATTAAAATGAAATTGGCCAAGTGCTTTTAGAGAAAATGTATACTAATATGTCAATAGATCTGCAATACAAATGAGCTAAGTGTCCTTAGGCTGCATATAAAATTAAAATGAAATTGGCCAAGTGCGTTTAGAGAAAATGTATACTAATATGTCAATAGATCTGCAATACAAATGAGCTTTGACCAAGGTCATTGAATGACCTTGACCATAAGCATTCACAGGCATTCACTTTTTACACATTCTAATATCACAGACCACAATATTTTTTTCGAAAAATGTGTTGATTTATCTATTTCCCATTGAAAAGCCTACGGAGCCAAATTTGACCTTTGCGTAAAATAGGTCAAGGTCAACCTAGGGTCACAATTTTTGCAAACTTGGTAGTACACAGTCATCTGATCCTACATACCAAGTTTCAAGACATGGCCAAGTGGTTCTGGAGAAGAAGACTTTTTAAGGTTTCTACATACCAAGTTTCAAGACAATGGCCGAGTGGTTCTGGAGAAGAAGGTCGAGCTCATCGGAGTCTAACTGATGGTTTTCTTTTGCTCCAGCATTTCAGTGGTTTTCTTGCTGTCGAGTCCTCACCGTTGTCTCACCTCTGTGGTTCTTTGATCTTTGTGTTCACGGAGATGTTGCACTGATGAGTTAGGAGGCCTTCATGCGGACTGAACAAATTATTTGTCTAAATCGCGACGGAAGTAAGGGCGAGGATTGTGGCCACGTAAAATCGATTTAAGCCCCCCAGTGGAAATCTTTCACTGGCCGTTCCAAGGCGGCTCTTCTGTGGCGATTTATTTATATTGTTGTTTGTTACTTACTGTGTGTCTTTTAATTTTGGATGGCCATATGGCCATTTTGTGGGAAAGTAACTGTCCTTATGGCCTTCCTTTGTTTAGGTTTCCATTATGGTCTGGTCGCTTAATGTTTGTATTTCTTTCCCTTTGGTGTCTTTTATTGGTGGAGTAAGTTAATTGTATCAATTCTGATCTTTGTTTTACTTCTACTTTTTAAGGTTTTTACCATATTTGGGAATGGCGGCCATCTTGGTCATGTGGCCTGAACCATCTGAATAAACTTTTGTTCGCTAAGTGGCCTAAGTCTGCAAATAAAATTAATTAAAATTGGCCCAGTGGTATTAGAGAAAATGTATTCTTATATGTGATTAGACCTGTAATACAAGTGGCCTTGGGCCAAGGTCAATAAATGACCTTGACCCTTAGCATCCACAGACATTCATTTTTTACCCATTCTGACATCACAGATTAGAATATTTTTCGAAAAATGCTTTGATTTACCTATTTCCCATGGAACAGCCTAAGGAGCCAAATTAGACCTTGGCGTACAATATGTCAAGGTCAACCTAGGGTCATTATTTTTGCAAACTTGGTAATACTCAGTCACTCGATGCTACATACCAACTTCCAAGCCAATCGGCCGAGTGGTTTTGGATAGGAAGATTTTTTAAGGTTTTTAGCATATTTGGACATGGCGGCCATCTTGGTCATAGTACCTGGACCATACTTGCAAACTCTCGTTCCCCCAATGCCTGGGGGTGCATATGAAATTAAATTGAAATTGGTTCTGTGGTTTAAGAGAAGAAGACCTTTGAAGACGGATGACGGATGGACGACGGATGCCTACCATCCTATAAGCTCCCCAGGAGCCTTTGGCTCAGGGTAGCTAAAACACACACTATAAATGACAAATCCTCCTGCACCTTTGATCCAGTTTCTTTCAAACTTCATACCTCGTAGGATGCTTGCTTAGATGACCCATTAAATAGCAAACAAGGTTTTGTCCCAATTAATAAAATGGGTGGCAGAGCTAAAATAGAAAACAAAAACCTTTAAATGCTGATTTCTCCTATACGTTTGGTCCAATCTCTTTCGGCTATTAAGCTTAACCCATATATGCCTAGTGGCCCTTTTTTGGGACGTTGGCAAACAGTGTAGACCCAGATCAGACGCCGCATAACGCGGCGTCTGATCTGGGTCTACACTGTTTGCTCAAAGAACATACATTTTTGTACAACTTACATTAAACAAAACAAATCTGACACCCCTATAATTGAAAATGGACAACTCCAAATTTATAAGATGGAAGATTCCATTGTCATATATGGGTTAAGGAGGATGAGCGTCAGGATAATAAAACTTTAAATGACAACTCCTGCACCTTCTGTCAAGTTTCATTCAAAATTCATAGCTCGTAGGATTCTTGCTTAGATGACCCTATAAGATAGCTAACAAGTTTGTGCTCCTAATCAATAAAATGGCTGACTGAGCTAAAAATAGAAGAAAAACAAAAAGCACATTTAAATGCTGATTTTTATGTGTTTGGTCCAATTGCATTTCACATGGCTGTTGCTTTGTTGAACCTCTACAAAAATTGCTAAAGTAGTTTTGCTCGGATGAACAAAATGGCAGGCAAAGCTAAAAATAGAAACCATCTTTTAATTGACGACTCCTCCACCTTTGCCACGTTTTCTTCCAAACTTCATAGGAATGTTACGTAGATGAGTCCCATAGTTCCAGATAAGGCCCTTTTACATACGAAAATCACTGATCATTACGCAAACACGCCTATACAAATACATTGCCACCTTTATCGCCGAAAAAATGAAAATTTTATAATGAAAAATTGTGATACTTTTCTTATTTCTGCTCAAACAATAGATTGTTGGCACTCGTTAGAACCGCCTTGTCGAGGCAGTTCTAACGAGTACCCACAATCTATATTTTAGAGCAGAAATAAGAAAAATAAGGTATACCCCGGAAACCCCAGTTTTACTATATAAAAGTGGGGTTCAAGGGGGTCAAAATTATATTTTCGTGATGATTTTCTTATTTCTGCACGAAAACATATGCTATGGGTACTCATTAGAAGCGCCTCATCGTGGATACCCACGTTGCCGAGCAGAAATAAGAAAATAATGTGTGGATACCCCCTCTTATCGTGTGTGTGTGTGTGTGTGTGTGTGTGTGTGTGTGTGTGTGTGTGTGTGTGTGTGTGTGTGGATACCCCCTCTTATTTTTTGCCCACGCCCAACGGGTCTTGAAGAAATAGATGGGCTGCATGATGCTCGCACGCAGAGCAGAATCCGACCCGCACACGAGTACCGGTAAACCGCTTAGATGATCTAAGCCTGCCCAGGCAAAGCGGTGCGAGCCGGAGCGTCCATGTTTATAAACCCTATTAGTTTTATTGGGCGACAGGTCTTGAGCTGTCATTTCATCTCAATGTCGGGTAACAGTCCCACAAAATTGGAAGCAACGTCTCCAACATGACCTATACAGTGTTGACGGGGACGTTAAACCTCAAATCAAACCAAAAAAACCCTCTTATCTAGGACTATGGATGACCCGTTTTCGAGCAAAAATAAGAAAGATAATGTGTCGAGACCTCCTCTTATCTGGGGATATGGATTATCCGCTGCCAAACAAGTTACAGCCGTTCCACTCAAATGAACAAGGTGACCGCCAGACCTAAAACTATAAAAAATCTTTAAATGAAAATCTCTCCTAAACTCATAAGTCAGCTTCATTCAAACTATAAGTTTGCAAGAATGTTGCCCAGGTGTCCATCTATCTACGTGCAAAAGTTTTGCTTCATGGATGAAGATGTCTATCAGTTATCCGCATGATTTCCGAAGCTGTGTGACATCTTGAAATCAAGTGAGCGATTCAGGGCCATCTTGGCCCTCATGTTTAACGAAATATCTTTGACCGATGGTTTGTAGCGTTCCAATAAAAGGAATAAGATTTACTCAGTGACACGAGTAAACGACACGAAACATTCTGTCAACGAGTTTCTGAATATGCACAAATTTTATTGATAGTGGGTGGGTTAATTGGCTCCTTGTAAAACAGCAAAGTCGAGAAATGAGCAACAGCAGCTGTCTCATTTAAAACATTGTCTGTGTAATTGATTGGTATGGTGTCTCGTTCCAAAAGATCAGTTGTGTAAAATACGTTTAATTTTGTTTATCCCTTTATTCTTACTTTTATAACGTCCGATACTTGGAAACCCTATTTAAACTGTTCAATTTTCGCTGTTATAGTTGCAAATATAAAATGTAGTATTATTGCAGAGGCTTCAGATCTTCATTAATACAGCATAATTCAGCAGAAATAGAAAAAAGCGTCAAGACGCGAAAACATGCAAATAATAATAAATATCCGCTACAACACGGCACAAAAAATGACCTGATTATTTAAAGCAAAATTACATCGTAGGGTAAAACTGATATCTTTGTATACGGATTGATTCATAATGATTGTGTTCCGAATTCAGTGAATGTTTTTTTTTTTTTTTTTTTTTTTTTTGCTGTTGGTGTTGTTTTGCGGGACGTTAAAAAAATTTTGTTTCCAAAAACTGATTTCTAGGCTTATGCATAAGCACTTTTTATAGCGAAACTCCAACAGAACGGCAAGGGCAAATACTTCGTTTACCTGTACTTCCGGTCATATTCAACAGAACTTTCATAAAGAAGACGATGAGAACTATTGAAATATATGTTGCATTTATGGATATGAACTAAAAACTAAAAGCAAGTAACGGCTAGGCTTCATGACACAATTTACGACTCTCTTCTGTGAAGATTTTATCATTTGCTAGTCTCATAGTTGTCTCCCCATTTTAAATATGACGCTACCCATTTCTGAACATACGATCCATAAAAAATGAAAGATAAGACATTTTTCTTTAATTTGAAAACCATCTTATCCTTTAGGACGATGAGGTAAGTTTTCGTAAAATTTAGGCCTTGTTTGAAGTTCACCAACACGCCTATTATGGAGACCGGTCCTTTTCACTTAGTCTAGTAAAATAACTGTTATGCTTAAAAAGAAAGACCCAGGGCCAGCTAGCGCCACAATCACAAGATGCAGCCCACTCTCGTCACCAAGTTGACGAAGAAACATACACAAAACAAGAAAATTTACGAATGTTTACATCACGTGAACAAGTCCGTGAAATGAATACCCCCTAAACCACACTTTATATAGAGAAAACTCGGGTTTACGGGGGTATACATTGTTTTTCTTATTTTTACTCCAAGACATAGGTTGTGGGTACTCGTTGGAACCGCCCCAATGAGGCGGTTCTAATGAGCACACACAACCTATGAGTTCAGTATTTATAAGAAAAATATCAAGGATTTTCATCAGAAAAGTAGACATTTTGGAGATTACAAAAATGCACTATGTCGCACGGGTGTGTTATCGTAATGCTAAGTGGAAGAATCAGCCCTTTCTTCCCAACACGGGGTGAATGTCGCAGTGGTATTTTATGGGTGCTCCTTAACCATTGTTGTACCAGATAAGCCTAAAGGAGTCAACATTGCAGACCCAAATCAGACGCCACAGAACGCGGCGTCTGATCAGGGCCTACACTGTTGCCAAACGTTCAGCCAATTAATAAATAAATAAATACATAAATAAATAAATAAATAAATGAATGAAGAAAACACAATCTGTCACCCCTACATTTTGAAATGGACTCTTGAGTTATATAAAGAGGCAGATTCCATTTTGTACAAAAAAGGTTAAAACTGCCTCTCTGATGGCTCTGTCATGCTGAACATACTTTTGTCCAGTGAGGTACGTTAAATGGGTACCCGTTCATAGAATATGGGTATTGACTAGTACCGCATAATGTAGGGGCATCGGTCTATGTTTGGAACATAAGGAAGAAAGGGTCACGCTTTTATCTAGAAAACATGCTATGTATGCTATGCCATGTTAAAACTATTTTTACAATGAATAAGTAGTTTAGGTCGTAGTACCAAAGCATTAATCCAAAATCATTAATCCATAGACGGATGGCAAATATCAATGATCAGACCAACAGACATGGACTCCAGAAGAGTGTAATCAGGCGTCCTAGGATAGTAAGCATTACTTGGTAAGCAAGCTTCGCCCACCATGCCTATCGATCTGATATAACATCTTATCTGATATGACAGGCATATCTGTTCACACAGTTGGGAAGCAATATTATATCATTAGTTTGCTTGTGATAGTCATCTCAACGTTCAAGACCCCAGCTGGGCTAAAATGTGAAAGTTCAATATCCTGCGCATGTTTACGAAAACACAGAATATTGGCCCTTATATGCCTAGAACCCTACAAAGGGACAGCAGCAAACAATGACCACCCATTTCTGACTCCGCGAGTCGCAGCGTCCAAACAGTGTTCAATTTTGTAAGTACAGCGATTTTTCTTTTTTTTTTTTTTTTTGTGTGTGTGTGTGTGTGTGTGTGTGTGTGTGTGTGTGTGTGTGTGTGTGTGTGTGTGTGTGTGTGTTGAACACTATTCAACACATCGTCTGCTGAAAAAATACCCAGCATGCAGAGCGTAAGGGCGTTCATTTCACAGACTGCCCACTCCGTGCAATTACATTAAAGCATTAACTTGGGGGTGGGTGCACGGTCACAAGGCAAATGGATTTAAGATAAGTTATCACATATCACAGATATTTTCAAGGTTCCCCTAAAAATTACAGATAATTTATTCTTGTCGTATCACAAATAACAAACTTTGAGGTAAATACCTAACTCTTGTCCTTGAACCAGGATATGTTCTGCCTTGTCATCAGTGTACGGTTCTCATCTGATCTTCATTTTCTCTGTTTGTCATTCAGACGGTGAATATATATAATTACAGTCGAACTTCAATGGCTCGAACACGTTTGGGACCACCAAAATCTGTTCGAGACAGGGGTAGTTCGAGCCACTGTGGGCTACTTTTAGGAGGCATAAGGGGGTAATTTTGGGACTTCTTTTCGGTGCTCTATAATATAAATGTATGCTGTGTGTACTCATTAGAATCGCCTCAAGAGGCGATTCTAATGAGTACACACAGTATACATTTGCAAGAAAAAAGACGATGATATCCTTAATGTTCCCCCTATTTCTTATGTAGAGACATTTCCTACGGGTTCAAGAACGGGTTCGACTCAGCCATGGTAAACGAGCCATCGGTGTTCGAGCCATTGAAGTTCTACTGTAAATAGCATATCATATGATTAATTGACGGTCAAAATGGGTGTGGCAAAATTATTATTGCCGAGCAGGAAAAAAAGCATGTTTAAATGTACTTAAGCGCTGAAAAGTATCACTACATGGAAATACTAAGTTGCTTTGTTTATGAAGTGTAAAATTCTAAAGTAAGACGCATTCAATATTATGTAGTCAGTAGTATTTTTTTCTTTTACTGTTCTGCTTTTGTTTTAATTACGGTTCCCGACCCGCCCATTGGGGCTCGATGAAACAGATGGGCTGCATGATGCTTCCACGCAGAGCTGAAACCGACCGCACATGAGTACTGGTAAACCGCTTAGAGGATTAAAGCCTGTCCAGGCAAAGCGGTGCGAGCTGGCCCGTCCATGTTTATAAACCCTATTGGTTTCATTTGGCGACAGGGCTTGAGAAGTCATTTCATCTCAGTGTCAGGTAAAAGCCCACAAAATTGGAAGCAACGTCTCCAAAATGAGCTATACAGTGTTGACGGGGACGTTAAACCTCAAATCAAACAAAATATTTAATAACGGTTCTCATAAAACTCAGTTTTCAGGGACAATAAACTGCCTTGAGTTGAACAAATATTGGAAATCAAAGCATTGAAAGTACTGGTGAGTTGATTTTCTCCGGGTGAATGCTGCAAAAAATGGCCCTGAACGAGAACTTAGACTTTTTCGTTTAACCCTTAATTCCTGTACTGTAAGTAAACCGTGTAGACCCTGATAGACATTAGTCTGGGTCTACATTGTTTGCAAATGTCCCAGTATATGAGTCCAGTCCGGATTTTTCAGTTAACCCATTCGTTTTACTTAGTGTTCTGACGTCACAAGGAGAATACCGCTATAATGATATAAATAACCGTTACCTCGATTTTGTACATGACTTCAATAGACACGTGGACAATTGTTACGAGATGGAATAGGAAACCTCTCTGGTGATTATGCACATCTAAATTATTTTAATAGGTATATGGCACGGCGGTGCGAGTGAAATATTTTAGGTGAAATACGGTAGGCAAAATGTGCTGCTCAATGCACAAGTCATGCACATATCATACGATGTATGCATTAGTGGTTTGTGGAGTTTACTTTTACCATACAGTTGGCCGCTATAAGGCTGATTTCTATTAAATTTGCCTAAAAATCGCCAACCGCCAAATTGTGCCATATATAATTTTCATTCCAGTCACGATGCTGTGTGCGTTCGTTTTGACGAGAGTTATACCATTGAGTTGTAGGGACGTTTCATGATTTTTTCCCTAGGGGAAATACTATTTGAACGCAATTGCATTATCTACTCGATTTTTGCTATCTGGCTATGATTGTGGACGGTATCTTCACCTTGCCATGATTTTAGCGAGCTAACACGAGTATGCATGATTTTCCGGTAGTATTCAAAGGTATAAATACCCTGAAAAACGAACACTATTCAGCCGCAGGTCAAGTGCGAATAAATGCACAAAACATAGTGGCGGGACGGAGAATGAATATAGAACGGTATGTTAAATTTATGTTTATTGTTATTTTTGTATGGTCAGGCTTGTAGGTTTTGGAGGGGTTTACTTCTATTATACCCCCAAACTTTCTGAAGCCTATTCTGAATTCACTTTTGAAGCCTCTGTGCTGTAGTGATTAGGCTACTAGCTTTGCCAGCTAGAGGTCGCAGGATCGATCCCAGGCTTCTCCAGCAGTAGAATGAGTCTTTTAAGCGAGGTCCAGTCTCATTCTGACCCTAGATGTTGGTGAGACGTACAATTTGGACACTGGCTCATTCTAGATTCATTTGGTCTTTTATAGATCCCTTTCGTAGAATATAATTAATAAACGCCGGGTCATTTGTTCGATCCATAACTTTTGACTAGCAGTAGTTAGAAAACCGTGGTCCCGTCTCTATATGACATTAGGTGTAGAGGGGACGTAAAATTAAGACGGGTTTAACCATATCTGCATCATCAGGGCAAACTCTTACAAGAGCCTGTCGGGTTATCCGTGATGATGAACCGTGATGAATTTGATTTTACAAGCATGTTCATGTTTAGTAGAAATAATTTTGTTCAAGAAGAATTACGAGTTCATTTTGTAATGATGCCGTTTCTGTTTGAGAACTCGATTTGTACATGTATGTACATAAAAAGAACGTGATGCTCATAAGTGAGAGTATTCGGTCGCCACACGTTATAACGGCCTGAGCGGCATGGATGTCGTCAGCTGCGTCATCAGCGTCACGAGGACGGTTGTGACGTGGTGCCTACCAAATACAGAAAGAATTTACGGCAAACAGTGTTGGTCCTTATAAGACACTAACAAATGTTGTGGACAATAGATGAAAATCTTCCTGTTTGTTGTTTCTAGCTGTTGTTAATGTAATGAATTTGTGAATAGCTATATTTGTGAGCCGTGTCGCGGAAAAAGATATGAAATAGTTTGTTATGTTTCCTGTAATTGGCGGGTGACCAGGTAGCGCAAAGGCGTGGTCTGTTCAGTTGCCTCTTACCTGTGATAATGTAGTGAGCACGAATTTGATGGGTATTATGCGTTAATTGATTTCTGTAGTGCTCAGTAAGGAAACATAAACTTCGAGTATTCTTGTGTCAAGCGATGGGTGCTGATAATTTGATGCACAGTCAAGCTGAGTTCTGCTGTGCAGTTATTTGTTACATGCACTTATCAGCCTGTGTGTCTGGTCGGCGCATGGACAATAACGGTATATGCATGAACATATTCTTACTTCTCCGGGAGGGGAATCATGATATAGCATGTGCGTTTTGTGAACTGTATCTTAGTCGATTATCGTAATTTGCAGGCACAACCATGTGTGGTGACCTGCTGTTCCCGGCCAGAAAAGAGCAGGTACTGGTGCGACGCTGTCGGTTAAGTGTCCAGCAAGGGCGGACAGACCCAATAACAGACCGTCGAAACCATATTAGACAGGTTGTGGAAAACAACCTAGAGTCGATTCAACCATATCAAACAGGTCGTGGAAAACCACCTGGAGTCGAATCAAACGAAGAAGTTACCGGGACTTCAAGTTCGTATCCAATCGATAAATATTATAAATCAATTTGTGGTCGACAACAAGGTCGACAGACTAGTTGACAGCAGTGCGCGAGAGGGGGTTCACCTTAAGTGAATTTGTAATCTGATCAGTCGCGTTTTTGTGTTGTTTCTTTTTTCTTATTTTGTTGTTGTGTTTGTTATTTGCTTCTGTAGACACTCACATCACACCGGGCTGAGCACAGAACATTGTTTTGACTTCGGGTCGGACGTCGTGAGTGGGCTATAGAAGCAAATAAATGTGATGTTTTGTGTTAGTATTGTTGTATATAGATACTGTAAATAATTAATGTCATTTATTTGATATCTTTCTTGTGCCTTACCCCACAGCTACCCGTACACCTGTCAGAGATCACGCTCGGTTGTCTTGTCAGCATGGGGGTTTGCGGGACGCCGTAAACCCACATGTAACATGTAACAGGCGCGAATCTTCTGTGCTCAGTAACTTGTGGCATTTGATAAACAATCGACCCAAAGTGTGACTTTAGGTTCCGTTGGGTATACGTAATGTATACGTCTGTATACGCAATGTTTATGTTGCTCTTTCTCTTGGGCCGCTACATCAGGTGAACAAGTCCGTGACATGAATACACCTAAGCCCCACATTATATAGCGAAAACTGGGGTTCATGGGGGTATACATTATTTTTCTTATTTCTGCCCCAAGACATATGATGTGGGTGCCCGTCAGAACCGCCTCACTGAGCACCCACAACATATGTTTGCAGTATAAATAAGAAAAATATGTCTGATTTTCATCAGAAGAGTTGTAATTTTGAAGATGTGAAAAATACATTGTCGCACGGGTGTGTTACATTATGATAACACGTCCGTGTGCCGTAATGCATTCTTTCATATATCCAAAATGGCTACTTTTTGGACAAAAATGTGTGATATTTTCCTTATCTATACTCCAAACATAGGTTGTTGGGGCTCATTAGAACCGCCTTGATTGGTCAAAATGTTTTCTGTGTCAGGTAGTCACTTCTGAATTATTAACTGTGCCAGAAAAGATAATAATAATGATGATGATAATAATAATAATAATAATAATAATAAGATAGAGGACTTACTAAATTGGCAACTTTCGCTCCACAATTTCACGAGATTAGTGATATGTTTATGCCTATTGACATACATGTACGTTGTAGAGACGACGGTGATGGTATTGAAAATAATCTGGTTCGACATAATGCTAGCTATTATGATACATGTCGACTGAAGTTCAACAAAACCAAACTTCAGCGTGCACAGAGTAAACAAATGACTTCAAAAGAGCCAGAAAAAGTTCACCAAAAGTACAGCCAAGGTAGAAACAATTACGTCTAAAGCAACGATAGATCGTTATCTTTGGGAAGGACAGTACTGCGAGTAGAGACGCAATGGCGTTCAGACTAAATGTCCGACTGGACAAAAAGCTTATTGCAAAACGAGTGTTAAGTTGGTTCCTTATTCCTAAAACTGCGTCTCAAAGTAATATGAAGTTCAAAATCGAATAAGGAATAAGGAACAAGGAATAGGGAACAAGGAATAAGGAATAAGGAACAAACTAAACACTCGTTATTGCAAAGCTGAGTGCAGGTGATGTTGGTGCACATGAACTCGAATACCACACAGCGTGTCGCACGGCCTTGTATAACAGAGAGACGGCAGTTTTGAAACAAAGACAGCCCTCATAAAAAGCGGCTGATCAGCGTGCTGAGACAAATGCCTATGTATTAATTCTAGCTGAATTAACTGCACATGAGCCAGCGCATGACAAAACCTACAATAAGACATGTGCGTCCAACGAAGACTCAGATCAGCCTGCGCATCCGCGCAGTCTGATCAGAGTCTTCTTGTGCGCTCTAAGGATAGCTAGGGGCCCAATGCTCCATCATGCAGCAAGATAAGTCTCTGGTTAGACTATTATGGATGCGCCGGTTGATCTGAGTCTTCGATGGGCGCACATGTCATATTGTAGGTTTTGTCGTGCGCTGGGTTATATATAAATGAGACGCAAAGAAACAGTCCAGCAGGATGTGTATTCAAATTAGCTGACTTACTCAGATTATATGAAAGTAGACCTCAAGGTTTCATTACGAGAACACGCCTATACAAATACATTGTAAACTTTACCGCCGAAAAACAAACGAAAATTTTAAGATGAAAAATCACGATATTTTTCTGATTTCTGCTCAAAATATCGATTGCGGGCACTCGTTCGAACCACCTCATCGAGGCGGTTCTAACGAGTACCCACAATCTATTTTTAGAGCAGAAATAAGAAAAATAAGGTTTACCCCTGTAAACCCCAGTTGTACTAAATAAAAGTGGGGTCCGAGGGGGGCCAGAAATATATAGGCGTGTTTTCGTGATGTGTCAAAAGAACTCAGCTAAAGAAAAGTATTCTTGATAAGTTTCCAGATCTAAAAGGTGTCACCCAAGACAGAAAAGTGCTACTAATTTTTTCAAAGAATGTTGGACCAGCCTTAGCTTCAGGCTGTGCTGAAAGTGAATGAAAATTGGCGGCTTTTTTTTTTTAAATCGGCGGCCATTAGGAAAATGACAAAATTTCAGATTTCTTTAGATCTTTTAAAAGTACATGTTAAGAAGTTGCTCTGCTGTAACTTTGATGCTTGAAACATCATCTGAAATAGTGTTGTCATATCCAGTTCCTCTATACTCATCACTATAAATCTCAATAAATATCAAGGCTCTAGCTGCAATGGTTTTTAAGATATTTCGCTGAGAAGGTAAACGTGCCCAAATTTAAAAAGGATCATAATTCATTAACTGTTTTAAGATACTACTACTACTACTAATAATAATAATAATAATAATACTCGACCTTATTTATAGAGAGTTACACATTTAGTAAACTAGTACTAATCTTCCATGTGGCCCTCTTTTTCCTGCATAGAAACTAGTACTAAGCAATATAGATAAAGTCTCTTGGTCATGGAAACAACTTTTTACGCATGCGGGGATCGAATCGGCTACCTCTAGATCTCACATCGGGTGCCTTACAACTGCACCACAGCGATCCACATTTAAAAAAAAATATTCAAAAGCTTATCAGACCATCTACGTCATCTGCGCATCAATAGCAATCTAATTACGATACAGCAAGGGTCTAGCTCAAACCGTGTTGAGATATGCTGGCAAGGTTAAATGCACACATTTTACAAAGGGGCATAACTCATGATTTTTAAAGAACTTATTCAAAAGTTAATAAGGTTATCGACTTGTCATTGGCTATCTAATCAATAAAAACCAACGGATTTAACATATTTTGCTGACAAGGTAAAAATGTCAATTTTACAAAGAACCATTTTGCGGATAAGGTAAAACTTTTCAGAGAGCTAGTTTTCAAAATATATTAAAAAAATGAATCAGGTATTTTCCTCATCACTAGAATTTTTATTGCCAAGGCTCCAGCTCCAATGGGTTTTGAGATATTTTGCTGACATTGTAAAAATGCCAAAATTCGCAATGGGCCAATTTTAAAAGTTAATCAAGGCACCACTTATCGCTACCAATCTCATCTACAAATATTAAGACTCTAGCTTTAATGATTTTTTAGATATTTTTCGGGCAAGGTAAAATAGAAGTGGCGGCAATGATATGTAATCGATACAATTAACCCACAGCTCCCACCAGGGACACCAAAGGAAAAGAAACACAAACATGAAACAAAATACCCCAATGGAAACCTCAATAGCGGAAAGCCAAAAGGACAGTTACTTTCCCACAAAATGGCCAGTAGGCTTTCCAAAATAACATAATATAAGCGGCACAAAGGACCAAAGACAAACCATAACAAAAATTAACCGCGACAGAAGAATCGCCTTGGAACTATCAGCGGAAACGAATTCCACTGGGGTTGGGGGGTGGGGGGCGGGGGGCGGGGGCAATCTTTGCCCTTAATTCCGTCGTGATTAAGACACATAATTTGTTCAGTCAGCATGAAGGCCTCCTAACTCATCAGTGCAACATCTCCGTGAACACGAAAATTATTGATTGGGTTAACTACCATGCATGCAGTCGTATAACATTTATGTTGTACCCAATCTTTTTATGTCGAAGAATTATTTTATGAAATTGGGTGCTGAAGTCATTACGGTTATATATTTTTCTGAATTTATATACTTAGTCACCATAAAATTCGGGTGCCGATAGACCTTGTTGCAGAAGAGAATGAAGTCCAATATTGAATTTTGAAATTAAATCAGAATAACGTCTATAAAATTTTGAAAAGGCTTTGCGTAGTTTATGGTACCGATAACGCTGATTAAGACGTTTAGCCGTTAACAATTTATTACGAGTGTTGAAGTCAGTTACATGACTGCACACTCTGGCAAATCGAATTAATTGCGAAATATAGACGCGATAGGATGGCGCACGAGGAACATCACCATTAATAAAAGGAAAATTTACAATCTCAAAATCAAAATCATTGCGTTTATCATAAATTTTGCACGAAACAAACCCATCTACAATAGATAGATGTAAATCCAAAAACGGGGCCTCGGTATCAGAAGAATTTGCTTTTTTTAACTGATGTTCGGGGGAGGGGGGTAAATTTGACTGATCAAACCATCGAAATAGGTATTATCAATATTTAATAAATCATCCAAACATCTAGAAGGAATCATTTTTAAATTGCCAGTAATAATATGTACAGCAGCAGGATAGCAATACACTGAATTTTTACAATCACAGGTATCAGGAGTGTTAGTGTCAATATCAAGATCAGAAACAAGTTCTAACAGGTTTATTGTATTTATAGCAAATGATGGGTGTTTCAGTATTTTGAAAATAAGCCGGAATAGATCAAATCACCGAACGGTCCCGGAAGATACTAGGTAAATCTATAAACTCCAAACCCTTATTAATGAAGGATATTTTGATGTAATGACGTTTGTGATTGGTTTTAGAATCGATAAAAGGACGAAGAGCATGTGAGTATAACCTCTAGTTAAAAGAGCAGCATCTGATTAAAACTATCGTAGAATTTATTTGCCTCGGTGTCCAGAATGCGTAATACACTTAGAAATGCAAGCAGAGAGTGGCGTCCATGATTCAATGATATTATGGACAGCCACTTCAGCCTGGTATTGTTTCTTTTTAAAAGCACGTAATTTACGTTTATAATTGCCATTTTTTTCTGGTGCCGTGCGATCTAGTTTTACGCTTTCGACAGTCCAGAAGTGAGGAAATATCAAAATACGGGCATTTTAGATATATTACCTTTATGAAAAATGTTGTCATAAAGTCCAATGGAAAAGGTTTCTGTAATAATTTAATCCATTTTAATTCAGTTTAATTTCGTTTAATAATTTCAAACCTAGCTGTAGAATTTACATCATAGTAAAACTTTTCCACTGGCTGTATAGAAATATCAATGTGAAATGTGGATACACACTGACTGTTCCTTCATTTCAGATGCAGAATATGGCACTTTGGTAAATTCAAGCTGCCACTGGATATGTCCAAAATGTGAGGTCTGTAACTTTTCAGACTCCTTCTTTGATGAATATGTAGAACTGAGTAAGCCAAACAGGTTTGAACCTCTGTCAGAGGATAAGAGAGGCAAATCTTCAACTGCTGATGAAACTAAGTCAAATTTTGTGAAAGGTTTGAAACTTTGCAGTATAAACATAAATGGAATTAGAGGGAAAATTCTTGAACTTTTAGCTTTCCTCAATACATCTCAACCTCATATTGTTGCTATTCAGGAAACAAAGATTGACAGTTCAATTACTACATCTGAGCTTTTCCCTGAAACTTGTGAGTACAGTGTGTACAGAAAAGATAGGAACTCTCGTGGCGGTGGGGTGATGTTGCTCATTCATAAAGACATCCCTCACATGCCTTTCATGGAACTTGAAAATGACACCGAATCGGTCTGGGTTAAGGTTTTTGCAAATAAAACTTCCCACTTCGTAGCAAGTTGGTATCGACCACCAAATGGTACAATCGAAAACTTCCAGTTGTTTAAAGACCAACTGGATTGCATTAAATCGCAGCATAAGGGTAAAAAACTCCCGACTGTACATGTTCTAGGTGACCTCAACTTCCGAGACATTGCTTGGCCCGACAGGCTCAGCAAACAAGGCACAATGCTGAGTCAGTCGGAAGGACAAATATTGATTGACATTATGAACGATCATGGCCTTGAACAAATTGTTAACTTCCCCACTCGTGATAAGAACACATTGGATCTGATCCTTACGACTTTGCCAGGACAATTCGAAGACATTCATTCCCCAGATAAACTAAGTGACCACGATGTTGTCTCCGGATATTTAAAAATTCACATCCCACCAATAAAGAAACCTCGGAGGAAGGTGTACTCATATCAGAAAGGTGACTATGAAACTATGAGGAAGGATGCACTCAGATTTGCAAAGGAGAATTACTTTAATGGTCATTTAGATGCTCGGTCTATACAAGAGAATTTTGATTTGATAACTTCTTTCATTCATACTGCGGCCGAAAATCATATCCCCTCAAAAACTAGTAGGGCTGTATCTTCTATTCCCTGGATCACTCCAGAGATAAGAAGGAAAATTCGCAGAAGGAATAAGATTCATGCAAAGGCAAAAAAGACGGGAAGTGGTAAACTCCGGACAAAATTTGAAAACTGGAGACGTGAAATCAAGACTGATATAAAAAATCAGCATGATTTGTATGTGAATAACTTGGTAGGTGATGTAAAGGCAAATCCCAGAGACTTCTACAGATATATTAATAGCCAGAAGAAAGACAGGCAAGGTATCCCGCCCCTTAATAAAAGAGGAGGGGACGGGGTTGCTGAATCAGACTCTGAAAGGGCAGAGGAACTAGTTGGTCAATTCAATGATGCATTTAATAAAACTGAGTTCATGGAGGTTCCATTGACTGGAAGATCGGCCCCATTCATGAATAATATTGTTGTGACAGCTGCAGGAGTGATCAAATTACTTCAAGGCTTAAACCCCAGTAAGGCCTTAGGACCTGATGAGCTTCATCCCAGAGTCCTGAAGGAACTAGCAAATGAATTGGGTCCAGTTTTCGCACACTTGTTTCAACAGTCTCTTGATACGGGTGAAATCCCCAAAGAATGGCTCTTAGCAAACATTTGTCCACTCTTCAAAAAAGGAGATAGGGCTCTTGCCCGTAATTATCGCCCTGTGTCTCTGACTTGTGTTCTGTGTAAATTGCTGGAACATATAGTCTGCTCAAACATCATGGCCCACTTGGACGAGCATAAACTTCTGTCAGACAGGCAACATGCATTTAGGAAAAGGCACAGTTGTGAAACTCAGCTAAGCACAGTTATTAATGACTGGGCAAAAATCTTGGACAAAGGGGGACAGGTGGACACATTTATTCTGGACTTCGAGAAGGCCTTTGACACCCCTCCTCATGAGCTACTTAAATCTAAGTTATTTGGCTCTGGAATTGGGGGAAAGACCCTCAAATGGATAGATTCCTTTCTTTGCTACAGAAAACATCGGGTTGTTGTTAATGGTGAATCTTCGGAGAGGGCTCCAGTTTTGTCTGGAGTCCCGCAAGGGACCGTTCTTGGTCCACTTTTGTTCTCCCTGTACATCAATGATATTTCCACTGACATTGACTCAGAAATAAGACTGTTCGCAGATGACTGTGTTTGTTACCGGGAAATTAGAGATACAGATGACTCATTGAAACTTCAGGCTGACATAGATAGATTAGGATGTTGGGCACGTAAATGGGGCATGAGATTTCAGCCAGTTAAATGCAATATTATGCAGATAACTAGGAAGAGATCTAATAAAGTTGAGGCTTCTTACACCTTAGAGGGAACGGTCCTCGAGAATGTGGACTCCATTAAATACCTTGGAGTGACAATCTCACACAACTTGAGATGGAATACTCATATTAGCAACATGTGTACTAAGGCAAATAGAACGCTTGGTTTCCTGAGGCGAAATCTTCATCAGTGCCCTCAGGATGTAAAAGAGGCAGCATATAAAGGTCTTGTTCGCCCAATCTTGGAATATGGTAGTTGTATCTGGGACCCCAGTGGAGTGGTCCTTAATGATGAAATTGAGAAAGTTCAGAATAGAGCTGCTAGATTTGTAACAGGCACTTACTGCTTTGAAACTGGGAGCATGACTGGAATACTTGGAAAATTAAAATGGGAGTCTCTCAAGAAAAGGAGAAAAGACAGTAGACTAATCCTTTTATACAAAGGTCTAAAGGGTGCTGCCAGCATTCCAACAGATGACCTTGTTCCCCCAGCTAGACACTGTAGAAATCACCATTCGTTGGCGTTTCAGACCCTTAGCGCAAGAACTGACATTTATAAAGAGTCGTTCTT
Source organism: Lucinisca nassula (assembly GCA_963580285.1). Lineage (NCBI taxonomy): Eukaryota > Metazoa > Mollusca > Bivalvia > Lucinida > Lucinidae > Lucinisca > Lucinisca nassula. The sequence continues at coordinate 114,177,875 of OY757011.1, forward strand.
CCCGCGAACCATTAGAGATTGGAATGCCCTTCCCGATTCGATTATTTCGACAGCTGAAGGTGCTGATGATTGTGTAGCTAAATTTACCTCTTTGGTTAGAGCTAGGGACTAACTTCCCACATCACAGGTCCTGGTGTATGAATGTCATTTGACGTGTCACCAGTAACAATTCTGATTCTGATTCTGATCATTTACAGAATGACCTTTCCATTTGAAATGACGGTACAAGAAAGTGTTAGTTTTTTAGGCTTACTCATTCTACGATAGGGTTCGTTACATCTTGTTTTTAACATGCGATTAGTTTGCCCGACGTACTGCATTTCACAATTTGCAGTCCGTCAGGTTATCACATACATTAAATCCGACGACTTACATGTCAAATCGGACATATTAACTGCAGAAAAGCGTCTACCGTTTACATATAAAGAAACGGTAGATGTAGTGCATAAATGCGAATAGCACCTGTACCTCTTAGCATTGCAAAATAGAAGTGAAAGCAATTATCAGGAATCGATAAATTAACCAACACCTCCAATCAGAGACACCAAAGGGGAAGAAGCACAGACATGAAACATCTAGACCCTAATGGAAACATCAATAGCGGAAAGCCAAAAGGACAGTCACTTTTTCACAAAATGTCCAATTGGCTATCCAAAAAATAAATAATGAAAGCAATACACACACTCAAAGACAAACCATAACAAAAATAAACCGCGACAGAAGAACCGCCTTGGAAAGGTCAGTGATACGAATTCAACTTGGGGCGTAGATCGATTTTACGTGGCCGCAATCCTCGCCCTTATTTCCGCCGCGATTTAGACAAATAATTTGTTCAATCCGCCTGAAGGCCTCCTAGCTCATCAGTGCAACATCTCCGTGAACACAAAACTCAAACAACGGCGAGGACTCGACAGCAAGAGACCACAGAAATGCCGGAGCAAGAGAAGACGAACAGAAAGACTCTGATGGGCCCGACCAAAGACCAAAGGCAGAGCATTAGGGATCAACCAACACCAACTGAACAAATTATTTGTCTAAATCGCGACGGAAATAAGGGCGAGGATTGTGGCCATGTAAAATCGATTTAAGCCCCCCCCCAGTTGAATTCGTTACACCACTGACCTTTCCAATGCGGTGCTTCTGTAGCGGTTTATTTTTGATGTGATTCGTCTTTTAGTGTGTGTATCGCTTATATTATTTTGCTTTGGATACCCAATTGGCCATTTTGTGGGATAGTGACTATCCTTTTGGCTTTCCGCTATTGATGTTTCCATAAGGGTCTAGTTGTTTCATTTCTGTGCTTCCTTTTCTTTGGTGTCTCTGATGAGAGCGGTGGGTTAAATTGTATCGATTCCTGATCATTGCCTTCACTTCTATTTTGGTAGCTGAATGATAGTTATAAGCATTAACCACAGACCCCTCTTCTGCCAAAGACTGTAGTCCATAGGCCTTTGCACCACCAAGTTTATGCAAAGGCGAGCTGTCAAACAATGACGAAACGTAAGTCTTAAGTCTACAATAGCAATGGCTTGCCTGATTCACCATCAACTGAGAGATACAGACCTGTTTTCATGGGACACGGCCCATTCGTTAAGGTTTCTGAAATAAAAGCATATACAGGCTGTGTCTGCAGTGTGTGTCTAAAAAAATCCTCTTTGAGTGTAATAAGCTGACGCTACATTATTAAGATGATTGCAATTAAAATGTGCAAGGTTTTTCTCGTCAGTAAGAATTGGACTCGTTCACAATTACAATATCACGTTTCCCCAACCTCATTTAAAGACAGTAATTTCTAGGAAAGACTACACCATGATATCAAACTTCTCTGCAGTTTTTACAAATGGCATTTTCTAAATCATTTTCTACTTCAAATCTTATGCTAAAAGCCTGGCTGTCTGTCTTTTTTGCCTTTTTAATAAGCTTACACGTCTTAATGTCACCTTAAACTCGGTATTGAAGCATTTCCTAAGAGTTTGTTGTGGCTCCAGCAGAAAAAGGCCGCTTACAATGTCGTCGTTGTTTGACGACTCCACTATCTGAACACTCTTTAGCAAGAGTTTGGTGGTACTAAGGCCAATGAACTGCAGCCTTTGGCTGTAGAGGGGACTGTAGTTGATGACAACATTTGAAAATCAGCCGCCAAGATTGCTGTAAGTGTTACAGATGGCCAAGACAAGATTCCTACATTATATTGGTTGCCTAAACTTCATAAAAGACGATACAAAGTACGGTTTATTGCAAATCCAAGCTCTTGTACCATCACTGAACTTTCTAAATTATTAACTTCATGTTTTACTGCCATCGAAAAACATGTGATATAATATTGCGACAAAGTCTTTGAAAGATCAGGGAGAAATCCGTTCTGGTCTATAAAATGCTGATGAAGTTTCAAATAAATTGTAATCCAGACGTTTTCGCGCTTCAAGTCTTTTTCCATCCTTCATCTTTCACTTCCTCATAATCTTGTAAAAAGCAAACATAACGATTTAATTGAATGAACATTTTTTTCGGAAGATTCTCTTTCTCCATCTTGCATGTGATGTAAGAAATCTTTCTTTTTTTTCACTTTTCAAGAGCATACAAATTATACTTTATGGTCATGTCAGAAAGTGTGTGAAGCTCTCATCTTTATACTTGACAATATTTACATAAGATTTGGTATTTGGTAAGTTATTTTGACGATTTGTAGGTATTCCGATGGGTACAATTTGCGCACCCCTTGTGGCTTATCTGTTCTTGTCTTGTCATGTTATAGACTTCATGATGTCTCTTTCTGTTGAAAACCAATCTGAAATCGTTTAAGCATTTAACTCGATTTCTAGATATTTGGATGATTTATGAAATATTGACAGTACCTATTTCGATGTCCTGGTCAGTCAGATTTACCTTCCCCACCCCAGCACCCAGAAATTCAGTTTAATAAAGCAAATTCTTCTGAAATCGAGGCCCTGTTGTTTGGATTACCTATCTATTGCATATTAATTAGTTTCGAGCAAAATTTATGATAAAAGCGATGATTTTGGTTTTAAGATTGTAAACTTTTCTTTCTTGGATGGTGATGTTCCGCGTGCGGCATCCTATGGCGTTTATACGTATTGGCAATTAATTCGAGTGCCTAGTCATGTAACCAACTTAAACACTCGCAGTACATTGTTAATTGCTAAACTTTTTAATCCGGGTTCCTGACTATTGCCTTCACTTCTATTTATCGGTATCATCAACTACGCAAAGCCTATTCTAACTTTAATAGTCGTCATTCCGATTTAATTTAAAAGTTCAATGTTAGACTTAAATCTCTTCTAAAGCAAGGTCTGTTGGAGCCCGAAATTTATTGTGACTTAGTGTAAAAATATATATACTTGCAATAACTTTAGTATCCCATTTCGTAAAATCATTCTCCGATATTTAATAGATCGTCTGTCATTACTGACATTGACCAATCTTAATCATATTCGAAAAATGATCCTGTTTTTGTGTTCTACGTTTTAAGATGGCTGATGAGACCGATTCTAGCTCTGAACTGTCTGTTGCAGATAGAGCAACAGAGGCTAGAGGATGCTAGCTAGCTCTGTTGGTGATGCCTTAGCCCTGGCTTTGCTTTGCGCGTTTCTGCTCAGCTTTACTGATTCTTTTTGCCTCGTATTTACTGGCACCCCTTCTAGGGAGACCACACCAGTTTGCTCCCTCCTGTGCAATCTGTTCTTACGACTCTGTTTGTTTGTTGAAGATCACCTCTTGTGGTTGATCTGTTTTTGTATTGTTTTGAAAGAGACTTCATATTGTCGCTTTCCATTGATAACCAATCTGAAATTATTGAAGCTTTTAGCTCCAATTCTAGATATTTAGATGATTTATTATATATTGATAATACCTATTTCGATGGTTTGATCAGTCAGATTTACCCCCCAGAACTTCAGTTAAATAAAGCAAATTCTTCTGATACCGAGGCCCCGTTTTTGAATTTACATCTATCTATTGTAGATGGATTTGTTTCGTGCAAAATTTATGATAAAAGCGATGACATTGATTTTGAGATTGTAAATTTTCCTTTTTTGGATGGTGATGTTCCTCGTGCGCCATCCTATGGCGTTTATATTTCGCAATTAATTCGATTTGCTAGAGTGTGTAGTCATGTAACTGACTTTAACACTCGTAATAAATTATTAACGGCTAAACTCCTTAATCAGGGTTATCGGTACCATAAACTACACAAAGCCTTTTCAAAATTTTATAGACGCCATTCTGATTTAATTTCTAAATTCAATATTGGACTTAAATCTCTTCTGCAACAAGGTCTATCGGAACCCGAGTTTTATGGTGACTTAGTATATAAATTCAGAACAATATATAACCGCAATGACTTCAGCACCCGATTTCGTAAAATCATTCTTCGATATAAAAAGATTGGGTACAACATGGATGTTATACGACAGACTGCATGCATGGTAGTTAACCCAATCACGGTTGGCAACTTTGCTTCCCTCTTTAATTGCACGCCGGTTGGTCAACCTCAGATTCTATGACGGCTCCAACGTAAGGGCTTATTGAGAATTAGAGAGATCTAATTCAAGGTAATGTTGGTTGGTGCCTGATGCTCTGTCTCTGGTCGGGCCCATCGGAGTCTAACTGTTGGTTTTCTTTTGCTCCAGCATTTCAGTGGTTTCTTGCTATCGAGTCCTCACCGTTGTCTCACCTCTGTGGTTCTTTGATTTTTTGTGTTCACGGAGATGTTGCACTGATGAGTTAGGAGGCCTTCATGCGGACTGAACAAATTATTTGTCTAAATCGCGACGGAAGTAAGGGCGAGGATTGTGGCCACGTAAAATCGATTTAAGCGCCCCAGTGGAAATCTTTTCACTGACCGTTCCAAGGCGGTTCTTCTGTGGCGGTTTATTTATGGTGTTGTTTGTTACTTACTGTGTGTATCACTTGTGTCTTTTTATTTTGGATGGCCATAAGGCCATTTTGTGGGAAAGTAACTGTCCTTATGGCCTTCCTTTGTTTAGGTTTCCATTATGGTCTGGTCGCTTAATGTTTGTGTTTCTTTCCCTTTGGTGTCTTTGATGGGTGGAGTAAGTTAATTGTATCGATTCCTGATCTTTGTTTTACTTCTACTTTAAGGGTGTCCTTGTAGCGCTTCGTCTCACCACCTTGGCATCATTTGCCCATTTCAAGTTCTCCATAGAGGATTTTCTTTGGCAAACATTCTTCGGGCATTCTGGTAACATAGTCTGGCCATAATAACTGAAGAGTATAATTTGCTTCCCTGTCCTGTTCTGGACTTCTGTGTATGTAATCCTGTCTTGCCATCTTATCTTTAAGAGTTTTGTATGGAAGTGATTCCGGCGTGACGTTGGTAAACTGTCGATGTTTAACATGTATACAATAGTGTTGGCAGCACCACAGCTCTGTAGACTTTCAGTTTGGTGTCAAAATACAAGTGAAGGCAATGAACAGTAATCGTTACGATTAACCCACAGCTCCAATCAGAGACACCAAAGGGAAAGAAACTAATAGACCCCAATGGAATATACAAGTGTCAAAATACCAGTGAAGGCAATGAACAGTAATCGATACGATTAACCCACAGCTCCAATCAGAGACACCAAAGGGAAAGAAACTTGTAGACCCAAATGGAAACATTAATAGCGGAGACCAGAAGGACAGTTGAAAAAATACAAGCGATACGCACACTGAAAGACAAACCATAACAAAAATAAACCGCGACAGAAGAACCGCCCTGAAACGGTAAGTGAAACGGATTCAACTTGGGGTGTGTGTGTGTGTGTGGGGGGGGGGGGCTTAAATTGATTTTATGCGGCCGCAATCCTCGCCCTTTCTACCGATTAGTCCGCATGAAGGCCCTTCTAACACATCAGTGCAACATCTCCGAGAACACAAAAATCAAACAACCACAACGTTGAGGAATCGACAGCAAGAACCCACTGAAATGCTGGCGCAAAAGAAAACCGACCGTTAGACTCCGATGGACAAGTTTGATTCCACTTTGGTCCCAGACACTACCACCAACCAAATGCTGCACTAGCTTTGGCCATCCTGCATTACTTCATCATCAATGTGCACGGCTCTTGACAGTGTGCTCCCAAGGTAGGTGAACTTGTCTACCACTTGCAATCTTCAACCTTTCACTGTGATGGTGGGCTCTTTGTAAGACGTCTTAATCAAGTGGAATTCTTTTCACTGGCCGTTCCAAGGCAGTTCTTCTGTCGCGGTTTATTTTTGCTATGGTTTGTCTTTTGAGTGTGTGTGTCGCTTATATTATTTTGTTTTGAATAGCCAGTTGGCCATATTGTGGTAAAGTCACTGTCGTTGAAGCTTTCCGCAATTGATGTTTCCATTAGGGTCTAGTTGCTTCATGTTTGTGCCCTTTCCCTTTGGTGTGTCTGATGGTAGCTATCGATTAAATTGTATCGATTCCGGATCATTGCCTTCACTTCTATTTTATTATCGGTATCATAAACTACGCTTAGCCTTCTCAAAATTTTATAGACGTCATTCCGATTTAATTTTAAATTTCTGTGTTGGACTTAAATCTCTTTTGCAACAAGGTCTGTCTGAACCCCGAATATTATGGTAACTTAGTGTATAAATACAGAAAAAATATATACTTGCAATGACTTCAGCACCCGATTTCGTAAAACCATTCTTCGATATCAAAGGACCGGGTACAACATAAATGTTATACGACAGACTGCATGCATGGCAGATAACCAAATCACGGTTGACAACTTTGCTTCCCTCTTTAATTGCACGCCGGTGGGTCATACCTCTGATTCTATGACGGTCCTCGCGTAAAACAGAAGTACGTAAAGGTAATGATCAGGATTCGATACTATTAACCCACAGTCCCCATCAGTGACACCAAAGAGAAAGAAACAAAAACATGAAATTACTAGAATCCGAATGGAAACATCAATAGCGGAAAGCCAAAAGGACAGTTACTTTCCCACAAAATGGCGAATTGGCTATCCAAAACAAAATAATGTTAGCGTTATACACACTCAAAGTCATTGATTTCTGACTAGGAGTCGTTGCAATGATGAGTTAGGAAGCCTTCGTGTGGTCTGAACAAATTATTTGTCTAAATCTCGACGAAGTTAAGGGTGAGGATTGCGGCCGCGCAAAATCGATTTTAAGTCCCAGTGAACGTCTTTTCACTGACCGTTTCAATTCGTCGCGGTTAATTTTGTTATGGTTTGTCTTTGAGCGTATATATCGCTTATATATTTTTGTTTTAGAAAGACGATTGGCCATTTTGTGGGAAAATAGCTGTCCTGTTAGCTTTCCTCTATTAATGTTTCAACTAGGGTCTCTTTATTTCATATCGGATATCCATTTTTCGTTTTTCAAAGAGCATGTGTGATCTGATCATTCATGGAATTTTTCAACTTAAACCAATGCATGCGCGAGAAAAATGTTCAAAAGTATCACTTGATTGAAACTGCGTCTAAAACTGAATATAAGCTGGATTACTTTTTGTACTGACTCACATTTCTATGGCGGTGAAAGTCAGAAGCATCGTGAAAACGCGTATGCTAGCATAGAATGACAGATGATCTGTCATTAATCAAAGTGCCAAAGACACTAAAATGACAGATTCTATTAGAACTTCATGGCGCATTTGAAATTTACATAAAAACAGAAGTGAAGGCAATGATCAGGAATCGATACAACCAACCTACAGCCCCCACCAGAGACACCAAAAGGAAAGAAACAAAAACACGAAACAACCATACCCCAATAGAAACATCAATAGCGGAAAGCCAAAAGAACAGTTATTTTCCCGAAGAATGGCCAATTGCTATCCAAAACATAGAAAATCAATAAAGCCATTTTGAAAAAGGTTTCAAAATTTAAAAAGAATGTTCTGCATTAAATTATGAAAAGTTTGCAGATGTCTATGCACCGGTGGTATAATTAATTGTCATTCGATGTTTCGAATTTTCAAAAAGAAATATTTTATCCCAAAATGTTTACGTTTGCAAAATCTAACATGGGTTTATTGACCAAACTTGGATGGAAATCGTGACTGCAGTTTTCGTAATGTTCAGTTTCCATTACGAAAACACATCCGTGTGATATAGTGCATTTTTCATACCTCAAAAAAGGTAATTTTTCTGATAAAAATTTGTGATATTTTTCTTATTTATACTCAGAACATAGGTTTTGGGTGCTCGTTAGAACCGCCTCATTGAGGCGGTTCTAACGAGTACCCACAACCTATGTCTTGGAGGAGAAATAAGGAAAATAATGTTTACCCCCTGAAACCCCAGTTTTCCCTATATAAAGTGGGGTTTAGGGGGGTCTTTATTTCACGGTCTTGTTCACGTGATGCATAGCAGCTAAAGGTTTATAGTTTTCTAGATGTATAACGTGTCATGCAGAAAGCGCTATGGTTTTGGTGTTTCATTTGATTCGTTCATGAAATAATGGTGCATTCCGGTATTTGCATTCGTCTGAAAATGAGAGAGTGTGATCTCAGAGCTATGGTCACTAAAGTTTGTCTCGGGTTAGATCGAATTGTCTTTGATTAGAGAAAATGACGTCAGTATAGTGTCTACGGTTTCGGCCAGGGTTGGATGACTCGACTATGGCTGACTTGTTCCCAGTTCCTATGAAGCATAGCAGAATGCCAAAATCACTAGTTGCTTTCGTCTGCATTGATTTGTTGTTTGTCTTACAAAGGCATAGGCCTAAGGTACAATGATAAAAGTAACAGCAACCATAGTTCGACTAAAGTAAATCGAACTGTCTCTTATCGATGTGAATACTCAAACCACTCTACATCCTATCTTATGCCATCTGCTTCTTTCAAGGAAATCTCCCTTTTTCGCGAAACTTTTGAAATTTTGCGGCGTGTAACTAACTTATTATCACAACTGAGCTTATAAAAGTTTTTCAGAATCAACAAAAAAAAATGGACAGTTATAACTGGGTTAGACAATATTATTGCTTTGTTACGAGATGGAATAGGAAACCTCTCTGGTGCTTATGCACATCTAAATTATTTTAGTAGATATATGGTAGGGCGGTGCGAGTGAAATATTTTAGGTGAAATATGGTACGCAAACTGTGCTGCTCCATGAACAAGTCATGCACATATCATACGATGTATGCATGAGTGGTTTATAGAGATCTGTTTTTACAATACAGGGGGCCGCTATAAGGCTGAGTTCTATAAAATTTGCCTAAAAATCGCCAACCGCCAAATTGTGCCATATATGATTTTCATTCCCGTCACGTGTTGTGAGGGTGTTCGTTTTGACAGGAGTCATTGCATTGATTTATAGGGTCGTTTCATCAATTTTTCCTATGGGAAATATACTATTTGAACGCAAATCCATTATCTACTCGATTTTTGATATCTAGCTTCATTTGTGGCCGGTATCTCCACCTCGCCACGATTTAAGCAAGGTAATATGAGTAGGCATGATTTTCTGGTAGTATTCATAGATATATAAACCCTGAGAAAAGCGAACACTTTAGCAGCAGGTCAAGTTGTAACGTGTACCTACAACATTGTGTCGGGAAATAGAAAGTACATTGAAAGGTATGTTAAATCTATGTTTAGTATTATTTTTGTATGAACATGCTTGTAGGTTTTGGAGGGGTTTACTTCTGGTATACCCAACTTTCTGAAGCCTATTCTGAATTCACTGTTGAAGCCTGTAGTGATTAGGCTACTAGCTTTGCCAGCTGGACGTCTCAGGATTGATCCCAGGCTTCTCCAATAGTAGAATGAGTCTAAGTGAGGTCCTGTCTCATTCTGACCCTAGATGTTGGTGAGACGTAAAGTTCGGACACCCGCTCATTCTAGATTCATTTAGGCTTTTAGACCCCTTTTGTAGAATGTAATTAATAAACGCCGGGTCACTTGTTTGACCCATGACTTTTGTCTAGCTGTGGTTAGAAAACCGTGGTTCCGTCCCAATATGATATTAGGTGTAGAGGGGACGTAAACTTAAGACGGATTTAGCCATATCTTCATCATCAGGGCGAACTCTTACAAGAGCCTGTCGGGTTATCCGTGATGATGAACCGTAATGAATTTTATTTTACAAGCATGTTCACGTTGATTAGAAATAATTTGTTCAAGAAGAATTACGAGTTCATTTTGTAATGATGCCGTTTTTGTCTGATAACTCAGTTTGTGCATGTATGTACATATAAAGAACGTGATGATGATAAGTGGGAGTATTTGGTCGCCACACGTCATAACGACCTGAGCGGCCGGGATGACGTCAGCTGCGTCATCGGCGTCGCGAGGACGGTTGTGACGAGGTGCCTACCAAATACAGAGAGAATTTACGGCAAACAGTGTTGGCCCTTATGAGACACTGACAAATGTTGTGGATTATAGATGAAAATCTTCTGTTTGTAGTTTCTATCTGTTGTAAATGTAATGAATTTGTGAATAGCTATATTTGTGAGCCGTGTCGCGGAGAAGGAGATGAAATAGAGATTGTTATGTTTCCTGTAATTGGCGGCTGACCAGGAAGCGCAAAGGCGTGGTCTGTTCAATTGCCTCTTACTTGTGATAATGTAGTGAGCACAAATTTGATGAGTATTATGCTCAGTAGTAGTGAGCATTAATTGATTTCTGTAGTGCTCAGTAAGGAAACATGAACTTTGAGTATTATTGTGTCAAGCGCTGGGTGCTGATAATTTGATGCAGTCAAGTTGAGTTCTGCTGTACGGTTATTTGTCGCATGCACTAATCAGCCTGTGTGTCTGGTCGGCGCATGCGCAATAGCGGTATATGCATGAACATATTCTTACTTCTCCGGGAGGAGGATCATGATATAGCATGTATGTTTTGTGACTCGTGTCTTAGTCCAGTTATCGTAATTTGCAGGCACAACAATGTGTGGTGACCTGCTGCTCCCTGCTTCATAGCAGCAGGTACTGGTACGACGCTGGGGGTTAGGGTCCAGCAAGGGCGGACAGACCGCCGTAATCAGCGCATACCAGAATCAGAATCAGAATCATTGTTCATTGTCAACAAATGTGAGACCATGGAAGAGGTCAACTAACCTGCAGGTGATTCGGACGATCGCTAAACCTGTGATCGGCAAACCTGTGATCGCTAAACCTGTGATCGGCAACTATGTCGATAGACTAGTTTACACTAGTTCGCGAGAGGAAGTTTCACGCGAGAGGGGGATTCACCCTAAGTTATAAACTGGCCAATCGCGTCTTGTGTTGTTTCTTTTTTTGTTTTTGTTGTTGTTTTTGTTGTTTGCTTCTGTAGGTATTCACGTCACCCGTTCCGAGCACAGAACATTGTTTTGCCTTCGGAGCGGACGTCGTGAGTTGGCTACAGAAGCAACAATTTGTGATGTTTTGTGTTAATAAGTGTTAAATGTAGATACTGTAACTAATTCATGTCATTCATCTAATATCGTTCTTGTGCCTTACCCCACAGCTGCCCGTACACCTGTCAGAGATCACGCTCGGTTGTCTTGTCAGCATGGGGGTTTGCGGGACGCCGTAAACCCACATGTAACATTTGGTGTCAGTGAAGTGAGGATTTGATCTCTGGCTGGTGTTCCCGGCTGTGGAACAGCACATTGATACTCTGAAACATCAATTAAAAAAAAAATGTATTGACAGCCACATTTAGAAATTAACTTGAATCTTCCTTCCTGCGTTGATGAAGTGCGAAACCCATGTATTCAACTAAATGGATACTGACAAGTTGATAATTTCTGAGCAGGAAGGCAAGGCAAACCCCACTTTTTCTTGGTAACGAAAAATTTAAGTAGACCCCACTAAATTGTGTAACCTGACATTCTACTAAGTTAAACTGGAGTTAATAATTGATCTTACCCACACATGGTTCTGACGTAGTGACGTTAACAATTTACTGACGTTGACATAACGGTAGCGTTAATATTTACGCAGTGGCTTGAGGTTAGGTATGACGTAATAGAAACATTAATGGTGACTTGTTATGATCGGAGTTTTGTAATGTGATGGAACTTCGGATTGTAGCATTTTACTGTAAACGTCTTCAGTTTATGACGTCATATTAGACTACCAGTACGCAACGTCATGCTTTGCTGAAAGCATTTGACATTTCAAATCGCGTGTGCTTTAATAACTAACGTTTTAGTTAGACTAACGCGTATAACACATATCTTAACGTTTTAGTTAAGCCCATTCAATCATCACTGATCATAACTGATCAGTTTATAGTGGTTTTGATAGTAACGTGAGATTTACGTTATCAATAATGGAGCGTTTAATGCAAATGGGAAAGGACTTAGGTTATGAGGGGAAGGAGTTACAAGGTTTTGTTAAGGAGCAGCAAGATATTGAGCGGGCAGAAAGGCAAGAGCAAAGGGATTTAGAAAGGTTAAGGTCTGAAGAAAAGGAAAAGGAAAGGGCTGAAAAAGAAAAGGAAAGGGTACATGAACTAGCTTAGTTAGAGGAAAAGGAAAGGGCACATGAACTAGCTATGTTGAATGTTAATAAGGAACTTGAAATGGCACGCATTAAGACTGAAAGGGAGGCAAAAGAGATTAGTGAGGCCCATTTAGAACAAATAAAACATAGGTTTGAGCTACAGCACCAAGAATTAAGGAACCAATTAGAAATGCAGAGAACGAAGCTCGAGCTAGAATTTGAAAAGCAAAAAGCTGAGAAGGTGGCTCATGCCCGGGATCCTAAGTTACCTTATTTTGAAGAGGGTAAAGATAAAATGGATAGTTATTTATCTAGGTTTGAGAAATATGCTACGGCTAATAAATGGGATAAGAGTGTTTGGGCCGCGTATTTAAGTGCATTGCTCAAAGGGCGCGCCCTTGATGTATATGACCGGTTGTCAAATGAGGATGCGGCGGATTATGAAAAGTTAAAGGACGCTTTATTAAAGAATTTTGACATGACAGAGCGCGGATTTAGGAAGCAGTTTCGTTATAGTAGGCCCGAGAAATCAGAAACGTTCATACAATTCAGTAGTAGACTGAGAAGTTATTTAGAAAAATGGCTTAATATGGCAAACATAGAAAAATCTTTTCCGGCTGTCTGTGATTTCATGGCAAGGGATCAGTTCCTGGAGTCATGTAATAGAGAACTGTATGAACATCTGAAGCCAAAACAGTTTGGTAATTTAGTTGAAATGGCTAGGGAGGCAGATTTGTTTGCAGAAGCGCGCGGGGGCGTATATAGTTGCATTAATAAGGGGCAACGCGATAATAGAGGCGCAGCGCAGGGTAAACAGGACAAAGTTGACTCGAACAAACCGAGTGGTGGACCGGATTTCAAGTGTAGCATATGCGGTAAGGGGCATTTAACAATTAAATGTTTTAAGAACCCCGACAGGAAACAATTGTATAGCGCAGAGGTAGGAGCAACTGGAGTTGGGGATAGCGGTGTTAAGGAAAATTTTAACACGCGCGTAGAGACTCAAGGTTCTCAGGTTAAGAATGAGAATATGCAGAATGTAGGTCGTGGCTATACACGTGGTCGTGGTAATTTTAGAGGGTCTTTTCGCGGACGCGGTAAGAATAATAGCACACCACGTGGCGCAGCACACCAAGTTAGTTTTTGTCAAACGGAAGTAACTAGGAAAGGTGATGAGATTGGAATTATTTTTGAAAATAAGGTTGGTGATCCTTTGAGTTCGGATAGGGAGGAGTGTAGTAAGGAAACTAGGGAAGGTGTCTGTTACTTCTTAAAGGCAAGGTTACCGACGGCACAAGGATTGGTTAATAATAAAAAGGTGGTTGTATTAAGAGATACTGGGTGTACAGGCTGTGTCGTTCGGAGAGGTTTGGTTTCGGATAGTCAGTTAATAGGGAAGGAATCAAATGTTACGTTGATTGATGAATCCACACAAAGGTATCCTTTGGCAATGATTGACATTGATTGTCCTTTTTTCACAGGGAAAACTGAAGCTTTGTGTATGGATGATACGTTGTACGATTTGGTTATCGGTAATATTGATGGATCAAAACTTCCTGATATGTCTCATTTCTCAGCTGCGGCTGTAACTAGATCTCAAACTAGGCAGGATGAGAAGCCTTACAGAAAACTTAAGGTTCCCGATCAGATCATTAACGGTGACAAGGAGGCTTTCAAGCAAGCTCAGGTTGATGATCCAACTTTGGAAAACATCAGGAAAAGGGTTGTATCTGGGAACAAGACTGTGAGTCGTGGTTTAAACCGAGGTGAAACTAGGTTTATTGAGAACAGGGGTTTGGCATATAGGGAGTTCACCAAGGGTAACAAAGTCTCTTTCCAACTTGTGGTCCCTCAAAGTTTCCGAGGAAAGGTGTTGAAACTGGCTCATGAAACGCTTATGTCTGGACATATGGGTATTAGGAAGACATTGGATAGAGTTGTAACTGAGTTTTACTGGCCCGGTATTTGCGGTGATGTCGCTAGATTTTGTAAATCTTGTGATATTTGTCAGAGAACTATTCAGAAAGGTCGGGTCACTAAAGTACCTCTAGGAAAAATGCCATTGATTGATACGCCATTTAAGAGGGTGGCAGTGGACATAGTTGGTCCAATTGAGCCTCGATCTGATAGGAAATCTCGGTATATTTTAACCATGATAGATTATGCGACAAGGTATCCAGAGGCGATAGCTTTACCGAGTATTGAGACGGAACGTGTCGCGGAAGCGCTTATTGAAATGTTTAGTAGGGTTGGCATTCCTGATGAAATGTTGACTGATTGTGGATCACAGTTTACTGCTGAGGTACTGAAGGAAGTCAGCAGACTTCTTTCTCTTCAACAGTTAACGTGTAGTCCGAGACACCCAATTTGCAACGGCTTGATAGAGCGTTTCCACGCTACGTTAAAGCAGATGTTACGTCGCATGTGTGCTGAACGTCCAAAAGATTGGGATAAATATCTTCCAGCTTTATTATTTGCGGTAAGGGAAGTCCCACAAGAGTCTTTAGGATACTCCCCTTTTGAATTGTTATATGGACGTAACGTCAGAGGTCCAATGGCAATATTAAGAGAATTATGGGCTGAAGAGGTACGCGATGAGCAAGTTCTTTCGACGTATCAATACGTTATTGAGCTTAGGGAACGGTTAGAGCAGACATGCAAATTAGCGCGTGATAATTTAAAGAAGGTTCAGATTAAGCAGAAAGCTTATTATGATAAAGGCGCGAGGTCGCGTAAATTTGACGTCGGCGATAAAGTGCTGTTGTTACTACCGACAGACAGTAATAAATTATTGCTTCAATGGAAAGGTCCTTATGAAGTGGTTGAGGTAGTGAACAGAATGGATTATAAGATTGACGTCAAGGGAAATGTTAACACATATCACGCTAATATACTGAAACAGTATGTTGAGCGTCAGACTGTGACGTCTCATTGTCTGATCTCTAAACCAATTATGTCGACAGACAGTCATGACAGAAATGACGTCGACGAGTCTTCATTTCAAGACAGCAGTTTTTAAACTGCAGAGCAACCAGAAAGTGACGGTGACGTTAGCGTCCCACACACACTAACGTCAGAGGAGAGTGAGGAGACAGAAGGGCTGAGAGAACAGCGCCTTGCAGGACTGACATGTCAGACAGACCAAATTATATGCACCACATTTATGTCAGAACCTGTGAAAACAATCAAATCTGTTAAGCCAGCAAGGCCACCTCCAGTAAGATTAAAACGATATCCGTTTTCTAACAAACAACAGAGTGTCAGGGGAACAGGAAAATTCTGGGGCAAACCACCGTAGCTTAATAGCAATTTTACTAGCGAAAATTTGGGGGCAGGCTACCTTAGTAGGTAATTCTTCGCACGGTTGTTGTGTAAATAGCTGTCTTGTTTAGATAGGTTCATCCTATTCCATCTCTGTACACAAAGAAAAAACATTTCTGATTGTTTTTTCTCCAAAAGGGGAATTCTTTGTTACGAGATGGAATAGGAAACCTCTCTGGTGCTTATGCACATCTAAATTATTTTAGTAGATATATGGTAGGGCGGTGCGAGTGAAATATTTTAGGTGAAATATGGTACGCAAACTGTGCTGCTCCATGAACAAGTCATGCACATATCATACGATGTATGCATGAGTGGTTTATAGAGATCTGTTTGTACAATACAGGGGGCCGCTATAAGGCTGAGTTCTATAAAATTTGCCTAAAATATTTCACTCGCACCGCCCTACCATATATCTACTAAAATAATTTAGATGTGCATAAGCACCAGAGAGGTTTCCTATTCCATCTCGTAACATGCTTGGTTGTAGTTTTTTGCGTCGATTCTTTTGATATAAGGGTCATAGCGTAGTGATATCATTACCCTTTCAGTCCTGAAACACGTTGAAGATACCTATGCAAACAGTGTATATCCTGATGAGATGGCTCACAATGAGCAATCTCACCCGGGTCTACATGGCTTGCAATTCTTTTGACGATTATTGGCTAGGCACCCTATTTACGAGTACATGCCGTAGAATGGAAGTGCCCCGTGTCAGTGATAGAAGAGTGCACTTCAGAATTTAGAAGCTCGGGAGTGAAAGGGTTAGATCTCATTACGATAACACACCCGTGCGAAACATTGCAATTTTTCACGTCTCCAAAATGGTTACTTTTCTGATGAAAATCCGTCATATTTTGCTTATAAATACTGCAAACATAGGTTGTGAGTGCTCGTTAGAACCGCCTCATTGAGACGGTTCTAACGAGTACCCACAACCTATGTCTTGGTGCAAAAATAAGAAAAAAATGTATACCCCCGTAAACCCTCGTTTTCTATATATAAAGTGGGGTATAGGGGGTCTTCATTTCACGGACTTGTTCACGTGATGTTAACCTGGCTATTGTTATTTTTTACTGGAGCAAACTTCATCTTTTTCTCATATTTCGTCACAGGAAATTGACATCATATTTCATGCGATTCATCTGCTATTCATTTGAAATGCTGAATCTGATCTTCTCTCCAAAATAAGGAAAATTAAAGTCGAAAGGATAAACTTTTTATGGCGATTAAAGGATAAAATAACACGCTTGTTTAAATATGCATTTTTCGTTTGTTTGTTTTTTTTTTTTTTTTTGTTGTTGTTGTTTTTTTTTTGGGGGGGGGGGGGGATGTGTGTTTTTTTTTGTTCAAAACGCATGTGTCGTGATCACTCATGATGTTTTTTTAAACTTAAATCAATACATGTATTCAAACATGCGCGAGAAAATGTTCAAAGTATCACTTGAGTGAAAAGTCTACTAGTGTGATAGCTATGAATGACAGACAGAATCTGTCATTAAAAGTGTTGAATCTTTCTTCTGAACAAGGTTAGAGAAACAATCTGTTATACATTATTGTAGAGCATGTACCTGTGATGCATGTCAAAGGAAAAGGGCCTTTTTAAACATGTGGTAAAACACTGAATCCAATAATGTAAAAGCTCATTTATATAGTAACATTAAAATAGCTGAATTTTACAAAATATTATACGTACTTCAATTCGGTATTTAACATAATATTGTCCTAGTTATGGATAACGGCAAGCATTTGGATTTTCAACATTTTACCAAGTGCGTGAATTGCCTGCCCCTGTAAACCCCGCTTTACACAGACACATTTCAGGTTTTCAGAAGTAAACATTTTGTTTCTATTTTTTGCAGCAAGACATTGGTTGTGGGTAATCGTAAGAACAGCCTCAATGAGGCGGTTCTTTGTTTGTTTGATGTGAGGTTAAACGTCCTCGGCATCGGCAACGCTATTACGGTCATCATGGAGACGTTTCAAATCTGTGGGACCTTTACCCGACATACGGTTGAAATGACTTCTCAAGCCCTACCGCATTATGAAGCCAATAGGGTTTATGTGCATGGACGGTCTGACTCGCACCACTTCGCCTGGACAGGTTAAGTTCTGTGGTGTGGACAGGCTTAGTTCTTAGTTCTTTGGACATGCTTAGTTCTTTCCAGTTCTGCGGTGTATTCCTTGCTTCCAAAGGATAACCCTTTCTAGAACATATTTAGAACATTTAAACGGTTAACCGGTAGTTTCAGGTCCGCGTGGAAGCATCATGTAGCCCAATCTATTTCTCTAAGCCCCGATGGGCGGTGGAGGGGTGGCATGGGGCGGTTCTACCTAAGTTTGGAGTAAAAGGTATGAATAAGAAAAATATCACAAACTTTCATCAGAAGGATAAACAATTTTATGGGGAATGGATACACCTTCAGGGGAGGCCACTCCTGCAAAAGTATTTTTGTCTCCCATGTCAATAGGGGTCAACATTTAAAGGAAAGAATTTGCTCCTCGGGAGCAAATTCTTTCCTTAAAGAGTATGACCCTTTTTCAGTGGGACAGGGCTTACAAAAAAAAGCGAATAGGAAATCCCGAAAGTTGTCTCCCTTTGAAAAATGGCGGAAAAATCTGCTAGGTGTTCCCCAACATATGTAAGAATGCACTTGCGAATGTGCGTTGGGGTTTACTGACTCTTCAACCTTTGTTGGTCATTTTGTGCCATCTCCAAGAGGAAGGAGAAACAAGATAGAAAAGCGAGTAGAGATGGAAGTAAATGGCAGGGGAGAAGGTGGAAAATAAATAGAACAGAAACAGTAGAAATTACAACATCCCCACACATGCCTGCTGTGAGGTAAGAACTGAACAGGGTTTATCCAACTATAAGCCAATATCATTTAAACGCCCTGATAGGCAAGCTACACGATATCTTCATCTAACCCAACCGCCCAACTTACATTTGGAAACCCGATGACACCATGTAACGTTGATTTTCATTGGCTGGAATTTGGTTTTACGCAGCTAACTGCGGTTGTCATGTTTTAGTTTATTTGAGTTCAGGCACCAATATTTAGATCGTATCAAGCCGCTTAGTTTGCCTAACCTCACTTCCAAGACAGGCTTATAAATAAGCTGTTAACTGTAACAGTGCGAAACTGACTGCCCATCTCCAATCAGTGGTAGAGAATGTAACTGTTTGTTTTCTTTTGCTCCAGCATTGTTTGATTTTTGTGTTCACGTTGATGTTGCACTGATGAGTTAGGAGGCCTTCATGCGGACTGAATTAATTGCACGACCCGCAGAAAAAGCAACCGACTGAAGTCGGTTTTTTCTAAGAGTGCCCTAAAATCACCGTGTCATTCTGTCATTCTGTCATTCTGTCAGTCTGTCAATCTGTCGTTCTGTCTGTCCGTCCGTAACCCGTTTGTGAAAATTGGTGATAGTGACTTAACCGCTTGGAATATTTAAACAATTTTTGGCATACTGATAGATATCAATGAGATCTAACCAATGAACTTACGAAATATTACATTCCATTTAGTATAGCCTCGCCGAGGCGAAAAATGTGAAAATTTTCGAACATTTTTGAACTGCTTCTCCTCGGAAACCGTTGGGCCGATTGAAGTCAAATTTCATATGGAGCCTCTATGGGATGGGGGAAACCAAAATTTGCTCATAGGGTCAAGGTCACATGACCAAAATGGCCGCCAAGCCATATATGGTTTGTCTGTCTGTCCGTCCGTAACCCGTAAGTGAAAATTGGTGATAGTGACTTAACCGCTTGGAATATTTAAACAATTTTTGGCATACTGATAGATATCAACGAGATCTAACCAATGAACTTGCGAAATATTACATTCCATTTAGTATAGCCTCGCCGAGGCGAAAAATGTGAAAATTTTCGAACTGCTTCTCCTCGGAAACCGTTGGGCCGATTGAAGTCAAATTTCATATGGAGCCTCTATGGGATAGGGAAACCAAAATTTGCTCATGGGGTCCAGGTCACATGACCAAAATGGCCGCCAAGCCATATATGGTAAAAACCCTTCAAAAATAGTCATCTCCAGAACCACTGGGCAGATTTCCACGAAACTTGATAAATAGCATCTGGGATGTAGGCCTATCATAAATTGCTAAAATGGTGACCCTGGGTTGACCTTGACCTTCTTTGGGTCCGTCTGTAACCCGTTTGTGAAAATTGGTGATAGTGACTTAACCGCTTGGAATATTTAAACAATTTTTGGCATACTGATAGATATCAATGAGATCTAATCAATGAACTTACGAAATATTACATTCCATTTACTATAGCCTCGCCGAGGCGAAAAATGTGAAAATTTTCGAACTGCTTCTCCTCGGAAACCGTTGGGCCGATTGAAGTCAAATTTCATATGGAACCTCTATGGGATGGGCGAAACCAAAATTTGCTCATGGGGTCAAGGTCACATGACCAAAATGGCCGCCAAGCCATATATGGTTTGTCTGTCTGTCCGTCCGTAACCCGTTTGTGAAAATGGTGAAAGTGACTTAACCGCTTGGAATATTTAAACAATTTTTGGCATACTGATAGATATCAATGAGATCTAACCAATGAACTTGCGAAATATTACATTCCATTTAGTATAGCTTCGCCGAGGCGAAAAATGTGAAAATTTTCGAACTGCTTCTCCTCGGAAACCGTTGGTCCGATTGAAATCAAATTTCATATGGAGCCTCTATGGGATGGGGGAAACCAAATATTGCTCATGGGGTCCAGGACACATGACCAAAATGGCCGCCAAGCCATATATGGTCTGTCTATATGTCCGTCCGTAATCCGTTTGTGAAAATTGGTGATAGTGACTTAACCGCTTGGAATATTTAAACAATTTTTGGCATACTGATAAATATCAATGAGATCTTATCAATGAACTTGCGAAATATTACATTCCATTTAGTACAGCCTCGCCGAGGCGAAAAATGTGAAAATTTTCGAACTGCTTCTCCTCGGAAATCGTTGGGCCGATTGAAGTCAAATTTCATATGGAGCCTCTACGGGATGGGGGAAACCAAAATTTCCTCATGGGGTCCAGGTCACATGACCAAAATGGCCGCCAAGCAATATTTGGTAAAAACCCTTCAAAAATAGTCTTCTCCAGAACCACTGTGCAGATTTCCACGAAACTTAATAAATAGCATCTGGAACGTAGGCCCATCATAAATTGCTAAAATGGTGACCCTGGGTTGACCTTGACCTTCTTTGTGCCTAGGTCAAACTTTGACACATATGCTTTTGTGTTGGATTTTATCCTGCAAACGATTCAGAATACAGTACTAAAGTATAAGATATATTTTTGCCTCTTACGATAAGGCGCATTAATTGGGGGAACCGTTTTATGTCCAGGTCACATGACCAAAATGGCCGCCATACCCATATATGGTAACACTCATAAAGCTAAAAGCATCCGGCGGGTCGTGCACTTCAGCTGAAGCACTGGTTATTTATCTTAATCGCGACGGAAGTAAGGGCGAGGATTGTGGCCAAGTAAAATTGATTTAAGGCCCCCCACCCCCATCCCAGTGGAATTCGTTTCCGCTGACCGTTCCAAGGCGGTTCTTCATGTCCATGTGAAATAATGGCTTCCATAATGGTGTCAGAGAGGCGGTTCTAACGAGTACCCACAATATATGTTTTGAGCAAAAAATAATGCAGCTGATGTTTTCTTCCGTAAACTCCATTTTTCGCTATATAAAGTGGAGTCTTCGTTACACGGACTTGTTATTGTGTTCTGGGTGTCGCTTGACACAAATTTAGCTAATCATCACTTGAACAAGTAAGTGAAATGAACACCCCCTTAAACCCAACTTTATATGTAGAAAACTGGAGTTTACGGGGGTGTTAATTATTTTTCTTATTTCTGCTCCAAGACAGGTTGTGGGTACCCGTTAAAACCGCCTCAATAAGGCGGTTCTAACGAGTACTCACAACCTATGTTGTGTAGTATACGTAATAAAAATATCCAAAATTTTCACCAGAAAAGTAGCTACGTATTTTGGAGATAAGAAAAATGTACTATGCCGCACGGGTGTGTTACCGTAATGACAGACCGAGAAGGCCGAATAATAACGGAATGGGTATGTATGTTGACTAGTCTTCGCTGGGCCCACAAGCTCGAAGATCCAATTTGCCGACCATTTATAAATCATCACATAACCCAAAACCTGTTTCGGGCCAATGAGATTGCCTTTCTAGAATCCAGGTCGGTGAAAGTCCACTATTAAGACCAGCTGAAATTGAGGCTATTCTTTCTTAAAAACACGAACTTATGTTTTTCTTTGTGTTCAATGTACGAGTACCAACAAACTGTGATTTATTTCTCAGCAAATCACACATTAGTGCTGATCTATTTCGATTCAAAAACACTAAATCTCGAAAATAATTGTATTGTTTCCTTTAAATCGTCTCCCAATCTTTCGCTATTGTGAGAAGAAGTCCAGCTAACATTATTGGCTGTTTTCACACATTTATGTCCCTTTGTAATGCTTTTGATGCGAGAAAATAACGTTGCACCCCCTATATTACGAAACCCCGCCTATACAAATACATTGTAACCTTTACCGCCGAAAAAATGGACATTTGAAGAAGAAACATTGTGATATTTTTCTTATTTCTGCTCAAAATATAGACGATGGGTACTCGTTAGAACCGCCTCGTCGAGGCGGTTCTAACGAGTAACCACAACCTATATTTTAGAGCAGAAATTAGAAAAATAAGGTTTATCCCTGTAAACCCCAGTTTTACTATATAAAAGTGGGGTTCAAGGGGTAAAAATTATATAGGCGTGTTTTCGTGATGAAAATCAAAGAATCTACGAGTGACGTCATAAAACGGCGGTCTTTGATTGACATCACTCGTTTCGTTCTCCCGCTCAGTGATTTATTGCTATAAGCATTGTTCCTTTCCATTTCCTTTAAAAGCTCGGGAAAAGCCACAATTTACCAATGAAACCGCGTAACTGAGCAAGCGTACGAAGCATATTGCACAGTATATACAACTACCTCAAAGATTGGCCAGGCAGATCACGTGAACAAGTCCGTGAAATGAAGACCCCCCTATACCCCACTTTATTTAGAGAAAACTTAGGTTTACGGGGTTATACATTATTTTTCTTATTTTTGCTCCAAGACATAGGCTGTGGGTACCCTATGTTTGCAGTATTTATAAGAAAAATATGACGGATATTCATCAGAAAGCGTGATAGCTCATAGGCTAGTGCACTTGCCTCTGATGCTAGAGGTCCCGGGTTCGATCCCCGGCAGCGGCGATAAAATTTCGGTGTCCGAACACGCTCCAATGGCATCGTTTGCAGGGATGAATGTCATAAAGTGCACCGTCCTTCGGATCGGGACGTTAACTGGAGCCCCCCCGCCCCCGTGCAGGGTGAACCATCCCCTGTGCAGGTTAAAGATCCCTACCGTAATTTCATGATTACTGTGTAGGCTTTCATCCTGCAAAACCTAGAGTATATGTAATGTACACCTGCGGTAATGGTCAAATGTGACCGACGCAGTATCAATAGAAAGAAAGAAAGAAAAAATACCCATTTTGGAGATGTGAAAAAATGCACTATGTCGCACGGGTGTGTTAACGTAATGTGCGTCGTTGAAAGATCCTAATGGATTAAAGCATATTTGACGCATAGAAACTTCCACCTGACATCATCCGGCCGGTCCATAACAAGTTTTAAGGGCTGCGGTTGGTTTATTTCTTTTATTGTCAATTTCCTAAAACCTTCTCTCTAACTTAACAGTGAAGACCCTGATCAGTTTTGTTTACGCTGTTTCTCAATGTCCCTTTTTGAGGATTCTAGCCTAATCATAAAAATTATATGCTAGTATTTTGAAGATACATGCAACATTCTAGTGTAACAGACTCCATTTTGTGTCTGCATTAAATCATTTAGACGCAAAACGCAACCTAACTAGTTTATATGACAGCCTTCCTTAGCTTGCCTGACAGTCTGTTAAGACAGAAAGCAATAATTCAGATCCGTTCAGGCCCAGACTGAGACGTATGTGTTATAGCTGGGCCACGCAAAGCGAAAAAATGGTATTCGATTATGTGCGACCAGTGAATATACTGATCAGACTGCGCATTTGCGCAGTCTGATCAGGGTCTTAACTGGACACTATATGGATGACCAATAACCCACCGTTTCTTCATACAGACTGTGAACGGTGGCTAATTTGAGTCGTCAGTGAGCGCACGTTTCCCTGTCACTGCCAATAAAACATTATATAAAATACAGTAAAATTTCTATGTTAAGATCACCTTTGGAACTGTTCAAAAGTGGTCTTAAAAACACTTTTAAACAGTCCCAAAGGTGGTCCCCGACCCGAGGACATTGTAGACAGTAAATACAAAGAAAAATAAAGTGTACCCTTTAAAATAAGCTTTTTATAGCAGAATGAGTCCTAATTTTAGGTGGTCTTTATACAGGAATTTCACTATACTTGTAAACGAGTTGAAAAATATTATTGGTTTGGTCGCCATGAGGCGGGCAAACCGGGTATAATGACCAGATTGTAACTGTTCCATGGAGGGGCACGTGACGCGATCAACCAATCAGCTTTAACGATGATGCAATACTATACTGCAACAAGTATAGCTTTTACAAAAAGCTAGGTCTACGCTTAGCACATATAAAATGTGAATCCCAGAAATGTGTTTTATACAATTAACTGTCTTTGGCAATCAATATTCTAATTGCCATCCTGCCGACTGATGTATAATGTCTAAAAATGCTGTACTATTGTGAAAAAGGACTTTTCATCTTTAAAAAGGCACATACATGTATGCTTGTGACATCTTTCCAACTGAATGCTTGAAAACTGTTGGGGAAGTTAGACTTTATAGACGACTAATTAATGATTAAACCTAAAAGTTTGCTAACGGCGAGGTAAGTTTTTTTTAGCTCACCAAAAACGAAGGCTGCTGAGTAGCTTATAGGATAAGCAGTGGTCCGTCGTGATAGAGAGTTTTGTAGATGTATATTTTTTGTATTAGCCTGTACAATATGACAGCAAATATAGGCTTGTACAAATGTAATAGCAATTCTGTGCCAGAGTTCTGCCCGCCGGCCTCTTTTTGTGTGAAATTTTACACGTGTTATGGGCTGCTTTTTTCTTCTTGTGAAAGCTTATACTTGTTGTGTTGAACATAAGAATGGAAAGGTCAACCTGCATTGTGGGTAACTAATGGCTGTACTTCCGTGCTAAACTCAATCTCTATAATGTCTACGCCCATGGGCGTAGACAATTACAGGAAACAGCCTGTCTGAATAGCGAAACAGACCGAAAAGCAAGCGTTTTAACTCCAACAATAAATATCTTAAGGGAAATGGATACACCTGGCACGTGTGGCAGTTAGTCTACCATTTTTGGCTTCCGATTTCGATTGGAAGCCCTTTAGATTGGATTGGTGATACCCCAGTTTATTTCTAACCGTCTTATGGCGTAACTAGGAAAGCCCTACAGATGTTTACGCAGTGAAAACGGGTTCAGAATAAACAGGAATGCAGCGCCCGTCGATGTCTATTTATAAAGCGTTTCCAGATATCTATTTATAAAGCGTTTCCAAGAAGTCAAACTAAAGAAAAAAAGTTACAGTAGAAACAGGTCCTACTTTCAGTTTCGTCCTTTTGATGTAACCTCATAATTAACCCATAGGTGCCAAAAATATTCCACTTTTATGAGCCTGGAGTGGTCATTTTCTAAGCATATGGATGCCATTTTTTTAGGTAAGTTTTACAAAAATGCATGTACGTTGAGCAAACAGTTTAGATCTTGATCAGATGCGGCGTCTGATCAAGGTCTACACTGTTTGCCAATGTCTGAAAAAGGGTCGCTAGGCATATATGGGTTAATTCGTCAATGTACTTGATTCCAGTTGGCATACCCCGTGCAAGATGAAATTATCTTAACTGCCGTATTCGACTGTTGTGACTCGAAACTATCCACATGGTCTGTATAACCCGTCTTCTGCATTGGGATCATTATAAAACATCAACATGTTTGTGCTAAAATCTCATGAACTAGCATTTTCAGTTCATTACGAAAACATGCCTATTCAAATATATACAGAATTTTGCCACCCAAATGAAAATTGCCCGATAAAAAAATTCAGATTTGTTCATATTTCTGCTCTAAATATAGATTGTGGGTACTGCTTAGAACCGCCTCGATGACGAGGTTCTAACGACTACCCATTGTCTAGGGGTCAAGATTAGGTAGGCGTGTTTTCGTGATGTGAGAAAATATTCTTTTTTTTCTAGTCCAAATATAGATTGTCGGTGCACGGTGTTCTGAACCCCCTATAAAGGAAAATAATGTACCCCTTTACACTCAACTTTCTCTATATAAAGTTGGGTTTATAGGGTTGTTCAGTACTTATGCGGTAGCCTCAAAGTGCTTCTAGTGCCTGGTTACCTTCGTTGTTCAGTGCACGGACTTGTTGATGTAATGCTTATCTTTTCTTTAGGATTTGTAAAAGAACAAAAAAAAAAAAAAAACGCCTACAGATTACAAAAGTTAATTCTGTCACTCGAGTCAAACTTCTCTCGGAGTCTCAAACTTTTCATAGTCACTCAGAATTTCAAGGACGAGTTTACGAAGAGAATTTGAGAGTTGAAATCAGTAAAAAATAGTTTTGCAGAGTCCAGTTACATGTACATGCAGATAGTCTAACTAGCCGATAACTTACTGCGTAAAAAAATTCCGAGTTGTATTTCACGAAGTAAATCAATCAAGGGTGATCTCTATGAAAGTGATATGTCATTTTTTCTTCATTTCTATAGCAACATTATTAACCGTTCTTTTATAAGCGGTGGGTGAAGAAAAAAAAACAGTTTTAAACCATGATTGCAGAACTTGTCTCGATCGTGCCTCGAACTCAGGCGGAAAGAGACCTCATATCCTACCAACATGGTCAATTTTACAAACATGCCATTGTTCATCGCATGTCAAACGAGCAATTTAAAAGCTTAACATGTACATGGACAAATTTTCCACCAGCATAAAACCTGTGCGAGTGAGCAGCTCCCAACATTCAGCCTTCTCTGTTCATAAATGCCGATTTTTTAACCAATACAGTTAGATGCGCAACGACGTTGCGGTTTTGCTCCTCGCCGGGTCCGTAAATATGTTTCTACGTAGATTGTCCTCCTTTCAATGGTTTAAGACGGACAGCTAACACTGAAACAGTTTCCGTAAAAGCCTTACCAGAAATATCGTGCTTATTTAGAGCGACAACATCGATGCAACGTCAAGACGTGGCATCGGCTTCATGGGCATGACATGGGTCTTTTTCACAAAGGCGACCAGCACTGGCTTAAACGAGCCTGCGAGTACGTGCAGCCATACCAGAGCCTTTGCTGCTCTCGGATATGTAGAAGAGAAGTTGCGTTTCAGTTGGCTGCGCACATGCATTTGACAAAATATATGCTTATAAGGGAGGTAATACAGAAGAAATGATTAACTTTTTCAGCCCCAAAACCTGGGAAATCGATTGAAAAAAAATGTGAAAAATATATATTTTTTTTATACCAGTTGATTACTTTACTTGAACTTAAATTTGTAAACCAGCACAAATGATTGCTTGCAGGTAAACTTCAACAAATGCGGACACCGATGCTAACGCCGACGCCGGGGGTATGGCAATAGCTCCCCCTTACTTTCGAAAGGCGAGCAGATTTTCAACTTTACAAACTAGGGAAAGTAGAAGTAAAACAAAGATCAGGAATCAAGCAATTAACTTACTCCACTCATCAAAGACACCAAAGGGAAAGAAACACAAACATGAAGCGACCAGACCGTAATGGAAACCTAAACAAAGGATGGCCATAAGGACAGTTACTTTCCCACAAAATGGCCAAATGGCCATCCAAAATAAAAAGACACAAGTGATACACACAGCGAGTAGTAACAAACAACAACATAAATAAACCGCCACAGAAGACCCGCCTTGGAACGGTCAGTGGAAAGAATTCCACTGCGGGCTTAAATCGATTTTACGTGGCCACAATCCTCGCCCTTACTTCTGTCGCGATTTAGACAAATAGTTTGTTCAATCCGCATGAAGGCCTCCCAACTCATCAGTGCAACATCTCCGTGAACACAAATAATCAAAGAACCGCAGAGGTGAGACAACGGTGAGGACTCGACAGCAAAAAAAAAAAAACAAAAAAAAAAACAAAAAAAAAAAACACTGAAATGCTGGAGCAAAAGAAAACCTACAGTTAGCCTTCTTTTTAAAAGGAAACTTTATTACCGTATTTCGAAACACACCTATACAAATGCATTGTCATTTTTTGGCCAAAGATTGAGTGAGTGTTTCAGTTTTACGTCCCACCAACAGCTAAGGTCATACGGAGACGGGACCTCGGTTTACTAGGCGAGTAGCGTAACCACTCGACCACGGGGGCTTCTTTTTGGCCAAAGAAAAAGAAATTTTAAAAAGAAACATTGGAATATTTGCCTTTTTTTGCTCAAAACATAGATTGCGGGGAGTCGACAGAAACGCCTCGACGAGGCGATTCTATTGAGTACTCACAATCTAGTGTCTCAGAGCATGAATACGGAAATTAATGTATACCCCTGCAAACCTGTGCTTTACTATATGAAAGTGAAGATTATATTTTCTTGTCCTTTGGGATCATTGATTCAATTGTGGAATTTTGAAAATATCTGAGGGTCACTGATGAGGCCTAATTGGCCAAAACTAGCTAGTCTGGCCCAGAAAATATATACACTCCTTATTTTTCAGTTCTGTGGTGTATTCCTTGCTTCCAAAGGATAGCCCTTTTATAGAACATATTAAACTTCACTTCAACTGGTGTATGGGAATGTGTGGCGGCGGTAAAACGTCTCCCTGCCCTACATCATAGTGTAGATTATATTTTCTTGCCCTTTGGGATCATTGATTCCATTGTGGAATTTTGATAATATCTTAGGGTCACTGATGAGGCCTAATTGGCCGAAACTAGCTAGCCTGGCCCAGAAAACATGTGCACACCATATTTTTTCAATTCTGTGGTGTACTCCTTGCTTCCAAAGGATAACCCTTTTATAGAACATATTAAAGGGGATCACAATTCTAAAGGCATGATTTCGTGATGGAAATACAACTTTAAGGACCTTATGGTTGCTACTCTGTTGGCTCTGTCCAACTGAAAAAGGGGTCTACTCTAAAAGGGGAAGAAATTGCTGCTCAAGGGGTCTACTCTTAAAGGGAAGAATTTGCTCCTAAGAAGCAAATTCTTTCCTTTAAGAGTATATCCCTTAGACATATCCAAAGAGAAACTACTTTTGCAGGAGTAGCCCCACCCCTTTAAGGCGTATCTATTTCCCTTATGGGGAACTTATAACAGCCGCAGTCATTTTCGCAAATTTTACGTCTTGCAATGCCATTATGGAGTAAGTCCATGGGGCCATGGAAACGAAAAACAACAGATTATAACTATACTACTACTCACAAAGTGTGGCTGGCTGCGGTAGCTGAGTCGGATGCAGTCTGATTGGTGATAAGGAAGACTCGGGTTCGATACCTACCGGGGTCGGCAACATTCTTTCGTGGAGATTGATTATGAAATCTTTTCTATGGTCATTATCTCCCTTCCGCTGATTCAGGAAGGGCAGGGGTCAGTTTTGGGCGACAGAATGTGCACTGAACTGGTAAACCGCTTACGGATGAGCCTGCTCAGGAAAAGCGTGGATAGGTACACTGACAGGCCCAAACATGACCCAAATCAGTATTGACTGGGCCGTTAAATAAACAAAACTTGCAAAGTTTACTTCACACAGATAGGAACAGATTTATATATTCTGAACAGCTTTCGGTACGCTAATAGCTCTAATAATACGTACATGTAAATGTTGGAAAGGCAGAGAACGTTATTTTTCCTCATTTATAAAGATCGCTGGGCCTCCGTTGCCTAGTGGATAAGAGTGCTGACTCTTAATCATTAGGTCTCTCAACGCTGTAGGTTTGAGCATGGCTCAGGTCACATAATGAGAAGTTCTGCAACGGAAGGTCAGGAGGTTTTTCATCGGGTACTCCAGTTTTCGCTCACCTCTGATTAACGATCGGCTTGATGTGAGTGAAATAATCTTGAAAGGATCGTTAAACGAAACATAAAAAAGATCGCTGGGTATGTAAAAGCATGTTCATGTTTTTGCTACTAGAATTAACATCAGTGCCAAGGTCGAACCTTCTAACTCTTCCAAATATATAAAACATTTAGGAAGCGAAACAGTCATAACGTTGATGGGTTTCTGTTCAAAAACTTCATGACTACTAAGTGACCTGCCACCAGTTACAGACCGAGTTGTTAAAAGCTTTTTTGGCGCATTCGATGGGAGCTATGGTATCAGATAACCATTCAATACTTGACGTTTTACTTATCAGTTTCTTTTACAATTAAGTTGTGATCCAGAAAGATATACAAAAGGATTGCAAATTTCAGGTTTTTGCGGAGGTACCGCTCAAAGAAACTGTCGAGGTTTAAGATACAGTCTGATTCACAGCACTTTGTCTGGGCAGGCTTAGATCTTCCTAGGCGGTTCAGCAATACTTCAAAGTTCGGTCGGTTTCAGCTCATGCAGTCAAATATATTGCCCCAAGGTCTGATCGGCCCCAGTCCATCGGGAACTGAAGAAATAGATTGGGTTGCACGATGCTTCCACGCAGAGCTGATACCGGTCGCACATGAGTAGTGTTAAATCGCCAAGAAGTTCTAAGCCTGTCCAGGAAAAGTGGCTCGAGTCGGACCGTTCATGCATTTCAACCATTTAGTTTCATTGGGCGACAGAATGGAAGCAATGTCTCAAAAAAGACTCATACAGTGTTAACAGGGACATTGACAACAAATGAAATAGATAACCAAGGCCCTATAGAAGGCATGATGACTTAGGAAAAATCTTTTTATATACCCGTTTGAAAAACAACAAAAACAACAACAACAACAACAAAAACGGTCGTATTAAGTTATGCTTTGGTTGGTGTCCATCCGTCCGTTCGTAAACTTTTTTTTCGTTTCCGTATAACTCCTACTACAGTCGAACTTCGGTGGCTCGAACACCTAAGGGACCTCTCAAATCTGTTCGAGACAGGCGTAGTTCGAGCCACTGAGGGTGACTTCCAGGACGCATAACGAGATACTTTCGTACATCTTTTTCGGTATTCTATAATGAAAATGAATGCTGTGTATACTCATTAGAATCGCCTCATTGAGGCGATTCTAATGAGTACACAAAGCATACATTTGTAACATAAAAGACGAAAATCTCCTAAATTGACCCGCCTATTTCTTATAAAGAGGATTTCCCTAGGTGCTTGGTAACGTGTTCGACTCAGCCATGGTAAACGAGCCATCGGTGTTCGAGCCATCGAAGTTCCACTGTATACAGTTTTCATGCGATTAAGCCTAAAATGTTTATGTAGTAAGGCTAAGATGTGAAGATATGCCTTAAGTTTCGAGAATTACTGTCCACCAAATATTAACAGAGTTATGACCTTAGAAAAATTCGGTTTACATTTTCGTATGGTTAAGTTTTGTGCTATACATGTGTAAAACATATGTAAGTTACATTTAGTTTATACTTGCCATGGCGTTAAGCAATTTACCACAGAATACTCATCACTACCCACCCCTCCTGATACCAAGGTCACAGACTTTGACATTTTATATACACGTTTTGTATTAAAAAATAGAAGTGGAGGCAATGATCAGGAATCGTTACAATCAACCCACAGCTCCCATCAGAGGCACCAAAGGGAAAGACACACAAACATGAAACAACAGACCCGAATGGAAACACCAACAGCGGAAAGCCAAAAGGACAGTTACTTTCCCATAAAATGGCCAATAGGCTATCCAAATTAAATCATATAAACGACACAAACAACCATAACAAAAACAAACCACGACAGAAGAACCGCCTTGGAACGGTCAGCGGAAACGAATTCCACTGGGGGGCTTAAATCGATTTTACGTGGCCACAATCCT
This sequence comes from Lucinisca nassula, assembly GCA_963580285.1. NCBI lineage: Eukaryota > Metazoa > Mollusca > Bivalvia > Lucinida > Lucinidae > Lucinisca > Lucinisca nassula. The sequence continues at coordinate 114,209,656 of OY757011.1, forward strand.
CGCCCTTACTTCCGTCGCGATTTAGACAAATAATTTGCTCAGTCCGCATGAAGGCCTCCAGACTTCAGACAAACCATAACAATAATATACCGCGACAGAAGAACCGCCTTGGAACGTTTAAAGTTTATTATTTTTATTAAAAAATGCATTAAGTGGGATAATGATATCAGCTGGCTCAAATCAGAATGTAGACTGACAAGACCAAACCTATTGGATGCTTGTTGAAAGCAGCTAACTTGTTTTCTTGATCGATCATGCTATATCATAACACTCAATACACTGTCTGTGTCCTATTGACTCATAATGATATTGTTTTATGAAATATGCCACTGTTCTCATGCAGAAGACGTTGACCGATTGCATAAGACAAGCGCCCTTATTTAATTTCCGTTCGTGTGAAAGCAAGCTATACACGATTTGGTACTTTGTTAAAAGTACGCCTGTTAGCGTTTTATATGTTTTGGGTTATTCGAGGCAGCTATCAAGTATTTTCACTTGTTATCTTGCGCTACAATAAAATATGAGCAAGGTCAGGACCCTACAAGAAGATGTGTGGCAAGCAAAGACCATGATCAACCTGTCTGTGTGTGAATCACATTAACAAGTACATATAATGCACAGCACTGTAAACACCTGTTTGTCTTGGCTCGATGCTCATGTAGAGAAAACTGTGCTACACAAGGGAATACAATTTGCTTATTTCTGGTCCAATATTTCAGGTCTCGTTGAAGCGGTTCTAACGAGTACCCACAAACTGTATTTTAAGCAGAAATAAGAAAATTATCACTATTTGTCATCCTAAAATTTTCGTTTTTTTCGGCGGTAAAGTCTACAATGTATTTGTATAGGCGTGTTTTTTGTTGTTTCTGATTGAAAGTGAAATGCATGACACATTTCCAGTCCGTGATTTCGTGCACTTTGTAAGAAATCCCCAATCAAGAGAATTCTCGGGTTTAATGAAACCAAAACAAGTTTGATGTATCAATACATCACACCCTGCGTTTGCTTGAACGTGATAAAGCCTTTATTTAGCCGTAAAAAGAGGATAATTGGACGCTTTGTTCAGTAATAAGGGTGTTTTTGGCAATAAACCAAATCTGGGTGTTATCATTTAGATCCATTAGAAAATTCATCATCCACCGGGGAACATTCGCCGGTGTTTACATAATGGTGCTCGTAAAGAAGCCAGTCCTTATTTCTTACAATTACAGCGATGTTCGTTTTGCATTACAGTCTATGGACAACCTTGTAAAAGTCGCAAAATCTGAATGTTACAGACTTTAGTGTATCGCCCAACATTATGATAACACACCTCTGTGACATAGTGCATTTTTCACACCCCCCAAATGGCTACTTTTCTGATGAAAATCCGTAATATTTTTCTTATAAATGCTCAAAAATAGGTTGTTGGTGCTCGTTAGAACCGCCTCATTGAGGCGGTTCTAACGAGTACCCACAAAGTATGTCTTGGAGCAGAAATAAGAAAAATAATGTATACCCCCTTAAACACCAGTTTTCTCTATATGTGGTGGGGTTTAGAGGGGTCTTCATTTCACGGACTTGTTCACGTGATGGAATACAGAAGCAATCATTTTGCAAGTAAACTGCTCATCTGACTGGGCTGATGTCAGAGTAAGGTGATTTAAAGTAAATGACAGACGGCATGTGGGTCCAGAAATATTGTTTGACCAAGCAGAGCCATGACAAAATATCTGTAACAAATGTGCATAACCAGTTGGCCAAGTTTCCCTGCCATAAATTAAACCATTTTATTTGGGTTAGTATTTGTAAGATGATGGTTTTTGGGGTGGCAAAATCATGGTACACAAAGTGTTTCAAATCCAGTGCTGGTCCAAAGTACCTTTGCTAGTATCAAGGAAACAGAGAGAACGTGTACTTTCTAAGCTATTAAATGTACCCGTTTAACTTTACACACAATTTCCTTGTTTCATGATGCTTGCAAAAATAGCGTTAACGGTAGTTTGTTAGTATCTTAAGAACATGTATAATGGTGATGATTGGTAGACAAACACACATGTAGTCTTAAAAGATTTGAATCCCTTGCATGGCCAGAACAAGAGCATAAGAATTATACACTTTGGTCATGTCAGAAAGTGTGTGATGCCCTCACCTTTCTACTTGACAATATTTTTATTAGATTGGGTACTAAGTTATTTAGACAAATTGTGGGTATTCCGATGGGTACTAATTGCGCACCTCTTGTGGCTGATCTGTTCTTGTATTGTTATGAAAGAGACTTCATTTTGTCGCTTTCCATTGATAACCAATCTGAAATTATTGAAGCTTTTAGCTCTACTTCTAGATATTTAGACGATTTATTAAATATTGATAATACCTATTTTGATGGTTTGATCAGTCAGATTTACCCCCTAGAACTTCAGTTAAATAAAGCAAATTCTTCTGATACCGAGGCCCCGTTTTTGGATTTACATCTATCTATTGTAGATGGATTTGTTTCGTGCAAAATTTATGATAAACGCGATGACTTTGATTTTGAGATTGTAAATTTTCATTTTTTGGATGGTGATGTTCCTCGTGCGCCATCCTATGGCGTTTATATTTCGCAATTAATTCGATTTGCTAGAGTGTGTAGTCATGTAACTGACTTCAACACTCGTAATAAATTATTAACGGCTAAACTCCTTAATCAGGGTTATCGGTACCATAAACTACGCAAAGCCTTTTCAAAATTTTATAGACGCCATTCTGATTTAATTTCAAAATTCAATATTGGACTTAAATCTCTTCTGCAACAAGGTCTATCGGAACCCGAATTTTATGGTGACTTAGTATATAAATTCAGAAAATATATAACCGCAATGACTTCAGCACCTAATTTCGTAAAATCATTCTTCGATATAAAAAGATTGGGTACAACATGGATATTATACGACAGACTGCATGCATGGTAGTTAACCCAATCACGGTTGGCAACTTTGCTTCCCTCTTTAATTGCACGCCGGTGGGTCAGGCCTCAGATTCTATGACGGCTCCAACGTAAAGGCTTATTGAAAATTAAAGAGATAATGTTGGTTGGTGCCTGATGCTCTGTCTCTGGTCGGGCTCATCGGAGTCTAACTGTTGGTTTTCTTTTGCTCCAGCATTTCAGTTGTTTCTTGCTGTCGAGTCCTCATCGTTGTCTCACCTCTGTGGTTCTTTGATTTCTGTGTTCACGGAGATGTTGCACTGATGAGTTAGGAGGCCTTCATGCGGACTGAACTAATTATTTGTCTAAAGCGCGACGGAAGTAAGGGCGAGGATTGTGGCCACGTAAAATCGATTTAAGCCCCCCAGTGGAAATCTTCCACTGACCGTTCCAAGGCGGCTCTTCTGTGGCGATTTATTTATGTTGTTGTTTGTTACTTACTGTGTGTACCACTTGTGTCTTTTAATTTTGGATGGCCATATGGCCATTTTGTGGGAAAGTAACTGTCCATATGGCCTTCCTTTGTTTAGGTTTCCATTATGGTCTGGTCGCTTAATGTTTGTATTTCTTTCCCTTTGGTGTCTTTTATGGATGGAGTAAGTTAATTGTATCAATTCCTGATCTTTGTTTTAATTCTACTTTGGAAAGGAAGGGTTTTGGAGGACTAGTAGAAGACTTATAATACAGTCGATCCTCTTGATTCTGACATTCGTTATAACGACAAAATCGTTATAACGACAATATCTACACTCGAGGCTTAGCCTAGGTTTCGAACGGCGTTATCTTCCCTCGGATTGGAAGCGCCCATATCTGAAAGATTCTCCAAGGTGAACACTTCACAGACAGCCCGTTAGAATCGCCTTATAGACGCTACCATTCATTATAAAACATGCCTATTCATATACATTGTAAATTTTACCGCCTAAAAATGAAAATTTTAATATGAAAATGAAAATTTTAATATGAAAAATGGTAATAGTTTTCTTATTTCTGCTCCAAATATAGACTGAGGGTACATGTTAGAACCGCCTCGATGAGGCGGTTCTAACGAGTACCCACAATCTATACTTTCGAGCAGTAATAAGAAAAAATAAGTATTACACCTGTAAACCCCAGTTTTACTATATTAAAGTGGGGATCAAGGGGTCAAAATTATATAGGTGTGTTTTCGAGACGACATGTAACGGGCAATAACAATTAAATGATATAAATCGTTTTTGTTTTGGAATATGTTGAATTGTTTTTTAATTAACAGGCTTGCGGTAAAGATAGGAAATCATGTTTCTTTAATATCAAGCCGTTTGAGAATTCCTATAAATAAGCTTTATAATTTTCAACACAAATTATTACAAATTGTTATATCACTTATTATTGGTCTCTCGAGAATGCTCTTGTTGAGAAAACAAGATAAACGGCGTCACTGGGAAACTAGTAAATTAGAATAATGTACAAATTTATAAGTGTTTGTTTATAAATCACAATAAATGATATTGCAGCAGTTTTGTTTGTTTGAGTAATGATTTTACGTCCACGTCAACACTATTTAGGTCATTTAGGTTATTTTAGCGACGTTGCTTCCGATGTTATTTTTATGATTTTTTGTGTGTTTGTGTTTTTTGTGGGCATTTTACCCCACACTGAGATGAAGTGACACCTCATGCCCATAATAACAGGTCGTCTGTCATTACTGACAATGGCCAATCTTAATCACATTTGAGAAATGTTACTGTTTGTGTGTTCTAAGATGGCTGATGGCGCCCATTCTAGCTCTGAACTGTCTGTTGCAGATAGAGCAACAGAGGCTAGAGGAAGACAGCTCTGTTGGTGATGCCTTAGCTCTGGCTTTGCGCTGTGTGCGTTTCTGCTCAGCGTCACTGAATCTTTTTTGCGTCGTATTCACTGGCACCCCTTCTGATGAGACTTCGCGGCTTTGCTTTGTCCTGCGCATTTTGTTCCCACGACTCTGTTGGAATGCTGAAGTCCCTGAGGGGGGCTTTGAGGATGTCCATTGTAGCGCTTCTTCTGACCGCCGTGGGAACGTTTGCCCGTTTCCAGTTATCCATAGAGAATTTTCTTTGGCAAACGTTTCTCATGCATTCTTGTAACATGGCATGTCCATCTTATCTGAGCTAATTTCAGAAGGGTATGTAGACTTTGCATCCCTGCCCTGTTCAGGACTTCAATGTCTTGAATCCTGTCCTACCACTTAATCTTAAATAGTTTTTAAGACAGCTTGTATGTAAGCAATTCAGTCTTTTGACGTTCCGTTGGTACACCGTCCATCTTTCACATGCATACAATACTGTTGGCATCACCACAGCTCTGTAGACTTTCAGTTTCGTGTCAAGTCTGTTTCCACTTCGGTCACAGACACTATTACGTAGTCGACCAAATGCTGCACTAGATGTGGCAATCATGACATTGACTTCATTATTAATGTGCACGGCTCTTGACAGTGTGCTCCCAAGAAAGTTGAACTTGTCTATCATTTGCAATCTTTGTCCTTTCACTGTCATAGTGGGCTCTTTGTAAAGTCCGCCAGGTGCTGGATGATGGACTACCTCAGTCTTTTCTATGCTGATTGTGAGGTCATAGTTATCACAGGAGTCAGCTAATTGATCTATACCCTTTTGCATCTTCTATTCTGTCGGATCACCTTTTGCCATGCCATCAGCATCTAGCACCTCTGTTTGCACCTTGGATTTGGTTTGCAACCTTCTAAGATTGAAAAGCCTCTCATCAAAGCGATACCTAATAGGTATGCCATTGTAACCATCCTGGAAAGCATCTGTGCGTATGGCAGAGAACATCATGCTGAACAGTGTTGGGGCTAAGACACGGCCTTGCTTGAATTCGTTTGTCACAGGGAATGGATCTGAAAACTCACCATCATTTTTTGACCCGTGCAAGCATATCGTCGTGGAACTGTGTCACCATTGCTATGAACTTGGTTGGACATCCAGGCCGCACCATGATTTCCTGAAGACCCTCACGACTGACTGTGTGAAATGCTTTGGTAAGGTCAACAAAAGTCATGTATAGGTCTATGTTCTGTTCCTGGCATTTCTCATGAAGCTGCCTTGCTGTGAAGATTATGTAAAGTGTTCTTCTGTGTTTCCTAAACCCACACCGCATTTCTGATAGAAGCCCTGACTGTTCAATTTGTTCGTTTAGTCGGTTAAGTAGGACTATTGCGAGGACTTTCCCAGCAATTCACAATAAAGCGACGCCACGATGATTGCCACAGGTCTGAGGGTTCCCTTTCCTTTGAATGGGTTGATAATTGTCGCATCCTTAAATTCTTGAAAGATGGCTTCTTTTCTCCACATAATGTGAAATAACTCTGCCATCTTCTTCGCAACTGGAGTACCTCCTGCTTTGTAGATCTTCTGGTCCTGGTGCCTTGCTAGATGCCAGAAGTTTTATTGATCTCACTGATTGCATTCAACCTGTGGAAGGGTGTTGATAGCACCATCAATGATAGAGGATGGTCGATTAAGAACACAATGAAAGTGCTCAGCCCAGCTTTTCAAGATAGCCTCTTTGTCAGTCAGAAGACTGGTTCCATCTGCACTGAGGAGAGGAGTTGTTCCTCAGCTCTGTGGACCATAGTCTATAGTGCATCAAAGCACTTCTTCATATCCTTTCTGTTTGCAAAGGACTGGATTGCATTAGCCTTGTTGCTCAGCCAGGAGTCTTGCATGTCTCTGAGTCTTGTTTGGACTGTTTTGCATATATCTGAATAGGCCGCCTTTTTAGATACTGAGCTGGTATCACTGAGTTATGCCCTGTGTTATTGGTACTTCTCTTCAAGGTGTCCCTGGATTTCTTCGTTATTCTCGTCAAACCAGTCTTGATGTTTACGATATACTGGACCTGGGGAATCCATTGCTGAAAAGTGAACAGTGTCTCTGAAGATTATACAGTACTCTTCTGGATCATCTGATCCGAAATACATTACGTCTAGTCTGCTGGATATATCAAAGATGAAGGCTTGCCTCCTGCTGCCTTCTTTCAGCTTTGAGACATCCAGTCTCTGCGGGGCACTTTCTGGCCTTGTGGTCGCCGTGCAGGCTGGATGCGCAGAATGAGTTTGCTGACAACAAGCCTGTGATCTGTCCAGCAGTCCGCACCACACACAGTCTTTGTCACTCTGACATCCTGTCTGTCCTTCCTTTTAAGTATGACATAATCAATGAGATGCAAGTGTTTGGAGAAAGGAGGCATCCGTGATGTTGCGAGTTGGCAGACGGATAACTGTGTTGGCGATCAGAAGTTCATGCCCTGCGCACTTCCTCAAAAGGAGGGGTCATTGCTATTGCACTTTCCTATGCCTTCAATCCTAATCACTCCTCAGGTTTGGTGGCCTATGCCAACTCTAGCATTAACGTCTCCCAGGATGATGAGTTTGTCTCCCTGGAATGTAGCAGAAATCAATTAGTCAAAATCATCATAGAACTTGTCTTTGATCTCATCTGGGTTGGTCATTGTAGGCACTTACAATAACTGCATGTTACTTACCAGATAAGTATAGTCTCAGCGTCATCAGGCGGTCATTTATGCCTTTTGGAAGTCCTGAGAGCTTGCTGACAAAGTGTGATTTGTTGGCAAAGCCTACTCCTGCTTCCTGCTGCTCTTTTTTGTCTCCACTCCAAAAGAAAGTGTAGACACCACCAAATGCTTTTATAAACCCTTCCTCAGCAAGGCGAGTCTCCCTCAGAGCTGCAATCCCAAGTTTGTAACGATTTAAGTTCTTTACCAACTAGAGCTGTTCTTCGCTGAGGTCTGTCTTAACCGGCACTATCCGTCAAGGTGCGCACATTAAATGCGCCGATTTTCAAAGGTATCACCTTCATCTTCACCTTTCTTGTTCGACCGCTAGATCGGATCCCTGCCAATCGCGGTTAACCAGCAAAGGGTTTTTGAAGCAGGCAGTTGTATCTATCTATCTATCTTCATATACTGAGTCGGTCAAACTTGGCCATTACCTCAGTTGGGTGGTGCGCTAAATTTAGAATTTAGCAAAAAAAAAAAAAAAAAAAAAAAAACACACCCACTGGATGAGTTCTTAAAACTATTTACAATCTGCTTTCAGAGGTGTACTAAAACGCACACCTCTGGATCCCAATCTACACTATGCGGGCTTTGAACTCCTCTGCAGTTTTGGCATTTACCACAGAGGAGGGAAGACTATTCCACTGAGGAATAGTTCTAGGGAAGAAAGAATTCTTCAGGGCATCACTATAGGCCTGGTACCTACGATATTGACTGTTGTTTAGTTTTGATGCCCTTGTTTGAGTTGAAGTAGTCACAGGGGTCAAGTATTTATCTTTATTAAGAGACACTGTGTCAGAGTGAATCTTATAAAAGAAGGTTAAAGAGGACTGCTCGCGACGAGCCTCCAAGGATGGCCACTCCAGCTCATCGAGCATCTCACCAACACTGCTTCTGTTCCGCCATCGCCTGCAGGTCCATCGGGCAGCCGTTCTCTGAACCTTCTCAACCTGCTGAACCTGAGTTTTAACATGGGGGTGCCAAACAGGTGATGCATACTCTAATTGAGGTCTAACCAAGGTTTTGTATGCAACACCCTTTGTCTGCCTAGGTGCAAAAGCCAAATTACGTCTAAGAAACCCTAATGTCCTAGTTGCTTTAGAGGTAATCTCAGAAATATGTTGACCCCAATCAAGATTATCAGTAATGGTGATACCAAGATATTTTGCGGATTGGACATGTTCCAAAGTATGCTGATGTAATGAGTAGTTGAATTTAATCTGCTTGTCTGGAGGGTGCCGTGACACCCTCATTGAATGACATTTGGCCACATTGAACTTCATTTGCCAATCGGCCTCCCAACGTGCTAGGCTATCCAGGTCATCTTGTAAGATAAGACAGTCAGAAGTAGTATATATGTTCCTATACAAAACACAATCATCAGCAAACAAACGAACAGATGACCTGATATTATCAGGAAGATCATTAATAAATATCAAGAAAAGGACCGGTCCAAGTACCGAACCTTGTGGGACACCGGACAAAACAGGGACTGGATCCGACGCTTGGCCGTCAAGTACAACTTGTTGAGTGCGTCCAGAGAGCCATGAGCTAACCCACTTAAGTGTGGATCCTCTAATCGCATAATGATCTAGTTTGTACAATAGCCTCCTGTGAGGTACCTTGTCGAAGGCCTTTGCAAAATCCATGATAATCAGGTCAGTCTGTTTGTTTGTATAGGGAACTTTTTCTACCCCTTCCCCATGCTAAGGGGGTGAGCTGTGCGATCTTAATAAGGTCTGCTAAGTCACTTCGTTGGGCTGCCGAATTCCCCGTACTGCTTCATTCTTAAGGAAAGCAACCATATTAAACCCAGCCGCCTGTGTGCAAGTCCGCGGCTACACTTCCAGTGTCTCCCCACCTGCTGCTTTGCTGCTCGCCCATCGCCACAGGGCTTTTTGAGTTGCAAGCATATGTGAGCCTTCAGTGATTGTGTGTATGTGATTAAGATGACATGCGCTGTGAATTGGATCATCGTGAGGGAGATGCGCGCAGAGTCACCCTCAATCTCTCGCCCTGTCCTATGCGGATCCAGAGGCAAGTCAGTGTCACTTCTTTTTCCACTGTCCCCTTTACCAGCAGCATCGGAATTTACTTCTAAATGCGATTTCCACCTATCATAATCCTACTCTTGATCTTTTATTCTCTTTGTCATATGATACAAAAACATCTATCAGTTTATTTTAAACACCAAACGGTTTACATGAGATATTATAACTACCATTAGGGTCATGCGATTGTTATATTACACTTATTCGGTTGCCAAATGATTCTGTATTCCATGTCGATGCCAGGCCCCGACCTCCACCCCCACCCCGCCCCAATCCCCCTCCCCATATCTGTTGTCCTATGACTATTTTTTCTTATCCCTCTTTTTTAACTTCAAACCCTCACACCCTGTCACAAAACTGCTTTATACAAAATTAATCGTATTTAGTATCATAACTTTACCAATATTTCCCTTTTTTGTTTTTCCAATATTTCCTTTTTTTCTTCACTCAATCATGATTATCCAATACGTATTATGTTTTGTTCTGTCATTGTTAAATATCACTACATAATATCACTTGTTTGAACATACTTCGCTTGTAACTCGCCATTATGTTTACAAGTCAGTTGTTACTGGGAGAAGAACTATATAAGTACTTGTGCTTTCGTTCTAATCCCAAATTGTATAATCATTTGTCACATGTTGAAATGATGTTATTCCTTTAGTAATAAAATATGTTTAAACCAAGTCAGTGTCGAGACATCTGGAGCGAAGCCCGGATGCAGTGGATGACCATGACTTATTTAGTGCCTTGTCGTGCTCTTCATTTTCCACGACCATGCTGCCGCATCGCCGTTTGGACCGTTGAATCAGAGGAATGATTTCTTCTGCGGAGCAGCCGAAGCAGACTTTACATAGCTGGAACTGGCAAATGGAGATATATAGGTTTTTGTTTGAAGTTGCCTTCTCCTAGATGGATTGCCGACCAGGGCTTGAGATCTCCATCTACGCTTGCAGTGGCAGAGGAACCATGAGCTCCATGTGCACAGCCAGAGTGACAAAGCATCAACACAGGGTTTCGTTTGATGACTTCAGCAGTGCACAAAGGAACGCGAGGCCAGTCCACCCAATAGGGGGAGTCAGTATCCAATTAAGAAAATGTAAGTCCCCATGCCAATGGCCAGCTTTTGTTTAGGGACCTATAGCTCATAGGTTTCCAACCAAGGCTACGGATTCTACCTACCCATGCTAGCTTTGTTTAGAAATCTAGCAGCTCCGAGATAGGTTGCCCTCCCGAGGTGTCAAGTCCCATCTGCCCGCATGCAACAGGTACTGGCTTACATGTTACCAGTAGCAACAATGCCTTACCGCCCGATGAAAGCGCTAAAATTTAAGGGACTCTCCGACTCGTACCACCTTAGACATTCCAACTCAAACGTTGGGTCGGTTTCAGCTCTGCGTGGAAGCACCATGTAGCCCAATCTGTTTCTTCAAGCTCCGATGGCCGGGGGCGTCACATTGCAGTAGTAAATACAATGTTATCTCAATGACTCGATCACCGATGTCTCGTTTTCCATAGCTAATTCGAGCTCGCTTTTCAATCCCGAGTGATTTCTTCCTTTGACTGCAGATGTCCATATACAGTAAAATTCCTTTATTAAAACCACATTTTGGACTGTTCAAAAGTAGACTTCAGACCACTTTTGAACAGTTCGAAAGGTGTTTTTGTTAGGAGACACTTGGTGTAGAATACACAAAGACAGAATAACTGAAACCTATTCAATAAGCTTTCAAGAGCAGTTTTAGTCTTCATTTTAGGTGGTCTTAATAGCACACTGGGTCCAGAAGATACAAAGAAAAAATAACTAATATCTTCTCAAAAAGCTTTTAAAAGCAGATTTAATCATTCTTTTAGGTGGTCTCATTTGCGGAATTTTACTGTATTTAGGATAAATTATGAAGTTTTTTTTTATCATGAAAAACAATGTTGTGTGTACTCATTAGAATCGATGGTTCCCGCTCATCGAGGCTTGCAGAAATAGATTGGGCTGCACGATGCTTCCACGCAGAGCTGAAACCGACCGCACATGCGTACTGGTAAACCGCTAGCCAGCCTAGGCGAAGTGCTGCGAGTCGGACCGTCCATGCATATAAACACCATTGGTTCAATTGGGCAGCAGGCCTTGAAGTGCCATTTCAATACAATTTCGGGTGAAAGTCCCACAAAATTGGAAGAAACGTTTCCAAAATGACCTATACAGTGTTAACGGGGACGTTAAACCTCAATCAATCAATCAATCAATAGAATCTCCTCAATGAGGCAATTCTAATAAATATACACAATATACAAAAGGTATGTTGTGTACACACAATATACCTTATTTTTTTTTTTTTTTTTTTATAAAAGATTGAACGAAAATATATCCAGAATCAATCCCTGACATGGAGCTATGATTTTTTCTCAGTGTCTCGAACTACCCCTGTTTCAAACAAGGTTTCATGGTTTCAGAGGAATTCGAACCATCGAAGTTCGACAGCACTATATAAAGCCGCGTCAGCGAAAATGTGTCTTCGTCCATATGTGCAATGACGTAGTCTGAAGACAGTTTCTCTCTCAGTTTGAAGAAATATTGGATCAAGGGTAGATTTATACAAGTCTTTTTTTTATTTCTCCTGTTCCTTTTTCCCAGTCTTACTTCTTGCTGCTATTAAAGGGAATGGTAACACCTGACACACTTGTCCGCCATTTTTTCAAAGGGAGATAACTTTCGAGGCTTCCTGTTTGCATTTCTATAGGCTCAGTCTTGCAGAAAAAGGGGTCTACTCTTAAAGGAAAGAATTTGCTCCTGAGGAGCAAATTCTTTCCTTAAAGAGTTGACCCCTACTGACATGGGAGACAAAAATACTTTTGAAGGAGTGACCTCCCTTGAAGGTGTACCCATTCCCCTTAAAGAGGGAGCAATATGGTATAAAGAGAATATGTGTACCAGGTTCTTGTCTTTTGATATCAAGTTTATAAAACGCTTGTAGAATCGCGAGGCTTGACGTTCTGCGGCGTCTGATCCGGGCCTGCACTGTTTGCCAGGGTACCCGTTTCGGGGTTTCTGGTACTAAATGGGTTAGTCCTTATCCCGCTGAACATGGAAACCCCCTACTATTGCAGTTGCAAACAGTGTAGATCCAGATCAGATGACTTCTCAAGAAGCCTGTGGAGCAGGATCCACACTGTTTGTCATGTAGGCTGTGAACTGTAATTTGATTGGTGGATAGCCAGAAATGGGTGTCGCTAAATAATTTTATCCAGCAGGATAAGGGTTGTTATCTCCTTCCTTGATGTGAGGTGCCTGTGGTCGTGCAACGTGACATTTCCTGAGTAACTTTTATGAAGTATTTTGAATCTGTCATTTTACCGGGAGACAATATAGCGAGGCGAAAGCGTGGGCCGATTGCCTCTGAGCGTAGGTTGTGGAAATGGTCATGAACAGGGAAATAGACTATTTCGTTAACTCTTAAGGGGAATGGGAGCACCTGGCAATGTATTCCGCCATTTGTCAAAGGGAGACACCTTTCGGGACTTCCTGTTCGGTTTTTTTATAAGCACAGTCCCACTGAAAAAGGGGTCTACTCTTACAGAAAAGAATTTGCTCCTCAGGAGCAAAGGTATTTATTCTTGATTATTGAGGACTATCATTCCATTACATAATATTATGTAGCCCACAGTACTGTCTGGAGAGAAGTCCTCTGTCTTCAACAGGTAAGGGGCCTCCTTGGGCGAAAATCAATAGTTTTCTAACTGTTGACTTAAGTGTACATTATTGATTTCCCCCCTAAGTGCCTCAGTCAGGGGATTCAACAAGAGCTACTAATCACCCTATTAAGGTCCGCCTTTGATCTGTTATAGACTGTACATCACAGGGGGCAATAAAACAATTATGAACACACGGTGTGTCCTACTGTTACAAGAATAAATGCCTTTTATAGTTGACCCCTATTGACATAGCAGACAACACACTTTTGCAGGAGTTCACTCCCCTGAAGATGTACCCATCCCTCTTAAATTCATGTATTGCAAGCAAACAGAGCAGACCCTGCTCTCGTTTTCGGAAACGGTCTACACAGTTTGCTAATGCCCCAGCACATGGTCCAGGTCTAAGTTTTGCAGATAACCTAATAACACAACAATTTGACGTCACAACGATAAGAATAGCGCGGCTATAAATATGCGTTACCTGGATTTCGCACATGGCCAGTGATAACCACTTGGGCAATCGCATAGAAACTTCCTAATCATTTCGTAACTTTGGGTCGATACATGTAACTACATGCATCTCTGTTGAAGATGGAATGGGTAATTTTTCACAAGTAGCAACCGAATGTTTAAAGTCTTGTTATCATAAACGAAACAAGAAATATCTTTAAAAAAGATATGCGGCGTAGATTTAATTGGAAGGTTGTTTAGAAATATGAGCTACAATAGTGACAGCAACAGTTGTCTAGCTATGAACTGGTTTACTGTATTCAAACAATTCAGATGTCACGCGAGGTAAAATAGCTTTGCAGAGGGCGGTGTCCCGCCTGTTTGAGCTAAGGTCAATGTAAAAGGTCAAGGTTAAAAACATGACCTCATTTCATTTATGATCTCAAGTATATGCACAACAAATAAGAAAACTTTATCATTTACTATTTTTGATCACAAATTCTAGGGTTGTCGCCATGGTGAACGTAAACGCATAGACGGACGAACAAACGGACGAGCAGACAAACGGACGGAAACTTGATATTATGTGCACCTAACTAAAACTCAAATTACACTTATTCCTTTTCAGAATTGATATAACATTAATGATACTCGAAAATGTCCATTTTGTGTTAAAATGGAGGACATAAAGTATGCTGAAGACAAATGATACACTGCAACTTTTATTGGGCATATATTGTAAATTAAACATCTGTCAATTTGTAATGCGATTATTACATTTTTTGTCATGCTATATCTCTTTATTGGTTTCATTGGGCAACAGGGCTTGAGGTGTCATTTTATCTCAATGTCGGGTAAAAGTTCCACAAACTTGGAAGCAAAGTCTCCAAAATTACCTACACAGTGTTGATGGGAACGTTAAACCTCAAATCAAACAAACAATTCCTTTCGCAGAAAATTCTGAGGTCTCGGGTTCGATCCCGGGCCGCGACATACCAACGTCGTTAAAAATGGTACTAGCTGCTCCTCGCTTGGCACTCAGATTTACGGGGTAGAGCTAGGACTGGTCGCTCCAGTGTCAGGATAATGTGACTGGGTGTGGTATCATGTAATGTGTCTGGGACATGATACTTCAGTGAGGCAGCACTATAAACGTGAGCATTGAGCTCCCTGTCGCAACCAGACACCGTCGTGATATGACTGAAAAATTGTTGAAAGCGACGTTAAACCCGAATTCACACACACAATTCGCAGAAAATTCTTCCTTTCGCGAAAGGAACCTTCCTTTCGCGAAATGGTTCCTTTCGCTATATAGACCAACCACGTGAAATTAGGTCAAATAGCTATTCACCGCAGCAGTTTCAGAATTCACTCGAAACACAATTATACATATGACGTATGTTCATCAAAGGACAAGACGGTGAGCAAGCCGAAACTGTATATATTTTTCATTCATGTCTCTCATAAAAAAATGAAACATTTCCTAGTTTAAAACTTTTGAGCGGAGCGCTGTGGTGCAGTGGTAAAGCATCGGATTTGAGATCAAGAGGTACATGTAGCCAGTTCGACCCCCCCCCCCCCCCGCAAGCGCCAAGTGCTGTTTCCTTGGGCAAGAGAATTTATACACATTGCTTAGTACTGGTTCTCACCCAGGAAAAGAGGGTCACATGGAAAATTAGTACTTGTACTGAATGTGTTACCCTCTATAAATAAGGTCGATTATTATTATTATTATTTTTATTATTATTATTCCGGGACACTTTTCCATCACCGAATAGGTCAGCTATAATTATCCTGTAAATGCCATTTTATATATAGTAAAGTTGGATTAAGCCGGATATATACTCGGTCAAAATAGTAACTATACCAACTTCCGGGTAAATTCCAGTAGCAATCCGGTTGCCATTCAGCTAGAGATGGCTGTAAACCTGCGAATCAGATGTTTAGCTACAAAATGAATAATTTTGCATTTGCCCATACTATACTGCTCAAGGGTTGTCTTAGAAGCCTCCGTGGTGTAGTGGTTACGCTACTCACCTTGTAAAACAGGGGTCGCAGGATCGATCCCGGGCTTCTCCAGACTTTCGGATGAGTCTTTAAACCAATGTCCCGTCTCCGTATGACCTTAGCTGTTGGTGGGACGTAAAACTCAAACACTCACTCAATTGTTGTCTTGCAATATGTGCCTAGAAAGGTTTAGCAAGGAATTTGGCATTGCGTATGCGCAGATGAGCTTTATTTTGTCTGAGATGAAAGATCATGTCCAGTGAACATCGAAACTCACTTTACCTTTACAACATCTCAATATTTTGCTCAATTAATGCTTTAACTTGTGAAATTCTCAGATTATCTCCCTTTCAGTTAAATATATAGCAGTTTTCTAACTGTTGTTAGTTCTATACCTGCCATTCAATTTTGGGATTTTTTTAAAAAGCGCTATGTTGCCACAATCGCTGTTAACCATGATTGAAAATACTGTGAAAAAATTCATGTAGCATGTAACATTACCGATTGCGAGTTTCTATGGAGTTTCAGTGAAATCATTATCGCTCTAAAACCCCACATTATATAGAGAAAACTAGGACTTACAGGGGTATATATTATTTCGCGTATTTCTGCTCCAAGAAATATGTTTTGGGTACTCGGCGGTTCTAACAAGCATCCACAACCTATGTTCGTAGCAAAAATAAGTAAATATCACACATTTTCATCGGAGAAGTAACCATCCTATGTGGGTACTCGTTAGAACCGCCTCAATGAGGCGGTTCTAACGAACATCCCCAACCCATGTTGAGAGCGAAATAAGTAAATATCACAAATTTTCAGCGGAAAAGTAACCATTTGGGAGAAATGAAAGAAACCGCTATGCTACACATCGTAATGTTTTTGCAAGTGGCGCATACCATGGTGTCTCTGTTTCTAGGTATAGATATAGATTCGTTTGTTTTAACTGCACCAGGGCACTACGTTCGTGTAATAGACACCACTGTTAAAACCTCTTTATAATGAGTCAAATGGGGTTTAGAAGGATATACATTATTTTTCTCTTTTGGGCTAAAATATCGAATGTGGGTATTCGTTAGAACCACCTCATTAATGGATTGATTGATTGAATGCTTTGGGTTTAACGACAGGTCCACCCTTGTGGATCATTTTGTGTCACTCCCACCCCCCAAGAGAAAGGGAGAAAAGATATAGAAGAGATATTAGAGGAGATGAAAGTGAGGGACATAGAGGAAACACCGCCTTATTGAGGCGATTCTAACGAATACACACAAATTGATTTTTTACGGCGTAGCCGTTATGTTTTTGCTTTTGTCCTACATTTTTCGTTATTCCATTGGTCAATAAAACCACATGTCCAAGGAGATGACCATTTCATTGGTCAATGATTTGCATAAATAAATCTACTAAAAAAACACGACAGTCTACCGAAGTTTTAAACTAGGAAATGTTTCATTTTTTATGTGAGACATGAATGAAAAATATATACAGTTTCGGCTTGCTCACCGTCTTGTCCTTTGATGAACATACGTCATATGTATAATTGTGTTTCTAGTGAATTCTGAAACTGCTGCGATGAATAACTATTTTGACCTAATTTCACGTGGTTGGTCTATATAGCGAAAGGAACCATTTCGCGAAAGGAAGGTTCCTTTCGCGAAAGGAAGAATTTTCTGCGAAAGGAATTGTTTGTTTGATTTGAGGTTTAACGTTCCCATCAACACTGTGTAGGTAATTTTGGAGACGTTGCTTCCAAGTTTGTGGAACTTTTACCCGACATTGAGATAAAATGACACCTCAAGCCCTGTTGCCCAATGAAACCAATAAAGAGATATAGCATGACAAAAAATGTAATAATCGCATTACAAATTGACAGATGTTTAATTTACAATATATGCCCAATAAAAGTTGCAGTGTATCATTTGTCTTCAGCATACTTTATGTCCTCCATTTTAACACAAAATGGACATTTTCGAATATCATTAATGTTATATCAATTCTGAAAAGGAATAAGTGTAATTTGAGTTTTAGTTAGGTGCACATAAGATCAAGTTTCCGTCCGTTTGTCTGCTCGTCCGTTTGTTCGTCCGTCTATGCGTTTACGTTCACCATGGCGACAACCCTAAATGTTAACCCTAGAATTTGTGTTCAAAAACAGTAAATGATAAATTTTTCTTATTTGTTGTGCATATACTTGAGATCATAAATGAAATGAGGTCATGTTTTTAACCTTGACCTTTTACATTGACCTTAGCTCAAACAGGCGGGACACCGCCCTCTGCAAAGCTACTTTACCTATTTTAACATCTGAATTGTTTGAATACAGTAAACCAGTTCATAGCTAGACAACTGTTGCTGTCACTATTGTAGCTCATATTTCTAAACAACCTTCCAATTAAATCTACGCCGCATATCTTTTTTAAAGATATTTCTTGTTTCTACTGAATACCCCCAATTAAAGACTTTTCGCGCAAAAAGGAGAAACAAATGCATACCCTTCTAAACACCATCTGACCCTTTATAAAGTGGTGTCCCACTGATATAAGACAGTCTTGGAATATTATGACAAAAATAAAGAGGTAGACAACTTGTAATGGGCAAAGAACTAAAACTATAAGGTAGAGTACCAAAATACTTGCACCCGTAATCTATGTTTGTACTAAGAAAAAAAACTACCACTAGTGATAAGAGAGACGTCATGGTAACACACGGTGAGAGCCGTACTAGATACTTCGGTGACGTCGAAAGCTTCTCGAAGACGCAGCTGCTGACGAATACTTCTAGGTCATTTCCAGTCATGAAGGGTCAAGCATGCAAGCTGGCATCTAGGACAGATTTGTCGGATTTTGTCAGATTATTTAATTCCATCAAAAGACCTTAACTAAGCCTTCATATGCATTCGATTTCGTGCATTTTGTGCAGCTGTCGAATAACCGAATGCACAGTAGTTTAGCCTTTGAACATGTTATAGAAAGACCTACATGTACTTATTATATTGACACCCAGGTAGAAACAAAATCACCTTAATAGATGTTTCATCAGCAGGAGTTCTTTGTTGTCATAATACAATACAATTCCTCTAATAAAACCACCTGGACTGTTCAAAAGTGGTCTTTAAGAAGTTCCACTGTATACTCATCTTGGCAAAAAAGTAATTTTAGACTGTTGGACAAAACTATGCTGCTTTTACTTGATACATTGTAACTAGATTCCGGGCATCTCCAGACTTTCGGATCAGTCTTTCGACCGAGGTCCCGTCTTCGTATGACCTTAGCCGTTGATGGGACGTAAAACATACGCATGCCCGCACGTACTTGATAATTAAGCTTGTACTCGTACACACGAAAAGGTCCATAGCATAGGCGGCAAACGATGGGCATATCCATTTAGTCGCGTCGGAATCTTCTTGTTCTACTGTGTGAATGTGAAAGGTTCCATGTGAAGACTCTGATCAGACTGTGCGTTTGCACCCAGGTTGCCCCTTTTCTTGTGGAAATTCTATTATATTATGATCTTTCGTATACCTTCGCAAGTACAGTAAAATTCCTATATTAAGACCACCTTTGAGACTGTTCAAAAGTGGTCTTTTAGACCACTTTTGAACAGTCCCAAAGGTGGTCTTTGACCAGAGGACACTGTATGAAAGAATAACTGAAAAACTTTCTAAATAATCTTTTAAAAGCAGAATTTGTCTTAACGTTTGGTGGTCTTAATAGCGGAATTTTACTGTATATGTTAACCCTTTCAGTCAACTCTGTACAGGCATACCTATGTAGAGTGAATATTGTAGATCCAGATGAAATGGCTCATAATGAGCCTTCTCATTCGTAGCTACAATGTTCGCCACTTTAAAAATATTTTATTAAAATACAATGCGGCCCCCGCCCATAGGGGCTTGAAGAAATATATGGGCTGCATGATGCTTCCACGCAGAGCTGAATCCGGCCCGCACACTAGTACTGGTAAACCGCTTAGAGGATCTAAGCCTGTCCAGGAACCGCGGTGCGAGGCGGACCGTCCATGCTAATAAACCCTATTGGTTTCATTGGGCGACAGGGCTTGAGATGTCATTTCATCTCAATGTCGGGTAAAAGTCCCACAAAATTGGAAGCAACGTCTCCAAAATGACCTTTACAGTGTTGACGGGGACGTTAAACCTCAAATCAAACAAAACAAATTAAAATACAATGACATTGGACATCTGTTATACCAACGATATGTTGTCCTCCCTCTAAACAGTTTAGTTTCCCAACAAATAACGGTGATTATTTTTCTAGGAAGGAGATACTGTAAGACATCTTGGCAGAATAGGAAAGAAAGGTCAACGTTCATATAGCGTATAGCGTTTGCTGGTAAGTATACCGGTCACCCATCCAGGTGTGAGCCGAAATGTCCGTTGCTTAAATTCCTTAATGAACAAACTAATCTACCCGCGTCGGTACTGGCTAGTAGCTGGCTGCAACAGCAAGGCTGTAAAGGTGGCATATATTAACCCTTATCTTGTTGTTCACAACAACCCCTATCTTTGCCAACAGTGTAGATCCAGATCAGATGGCTTCTGGGGAAGCCATCTGATCAGGATCGACACTGTTTGGCATTCAATTTATGAATTTGTAGCAATAAATTACATCAAGTAATTTGATTGGTTGATAGGCAGAAATGGGTGTGGCTTAAATGAATATTAAGAAAGATAAGGGTTAATTACCATTGTAGTTTTCTCCCTCATCATTCGATTTCGGCCCGAACACACACACGCCTCAATAGGCAGAACCGAGTGCGGAGCCTGTGAATCAGAGCTGATAAGATAACCGATTATCAGTGCCTCCATTGCAATCAATAATGTTTTTTTTTTGTTTTTGTTTGTCTGAGATAAGGTTTTACCTCCCCGCCAACACTATTAAGGTCATTTTGGAGACGTTGCTTCCGATTTTGTGAAACTTTTACCCGATATTGAGATGAAATGACCCATCAAGCCCTACCGCCCATAGAAAACGCTAGGGTTTAAGGAGGGTCCGACTCGCATCACTTTTTCCGGGCAGGCTAAGACCTAAGCTGTTTACCAGTACTCAAGTTCGGTCGGTTTCAGCTCTGCGCGCAAGCACCGTGCAGCCCAGTCTATTTCTCCAGGCCCCGATGGGCGGGGCGCTCGATAATGGTTTAGTAATCAATGGAGACTTGGTTATGTTTGTTTGTTTGTTTGTTTGATTTGATGTTTAACGTCCCATGAACACTGTATTGGTCATTTTGGAAACGTTGCTTCAAGTTTTGTGAGAATTTTACCCCATATTGAGATGAAATGATATCTTAAGCCCTGCCATCGAATGAAACCAAAAGGGTTTATATGCATGGGGGTCCGACTCGCACCAATTTTCCTGGGCAGGCTTAGAACCTCAAAGCAATTTACCAGTACTCGCGTGCGGTCGGTGTCAGTTCTGCGTTGAAGCATCATGCAGCCAAATCTATTTCTTCACTGAGCCCCGATCGGCGGGGCCAGAAGATTTGGTCATAATTTCAACCTTCTGGCTCTCTGTCGGAGAATGACTTTAACCAAATGTCATACACTGTAAATTTTGGGAACACTACACGTGTTTTGCTAGTGTTTTAAACTAAATCACCTACGTTTTCAAGGCAAATGCATATGTTTTGTACATGTTTCGAAACCGCTTTGAGTTTCAGAGTTGAAAAACGCCGATGTTTTCAACTTCTACACAGTGTAGAAAAAGAAACACTGAAAAAATATGTTACATTATTTAATGAATAATTATCATTTAAAGGTTGTTGCCAGGCCACATATAACATATTTAGCCAAATAGTAACGCTGTTTGTACAGAAAAAAAAAAAACCTTCTTGTCCACAGGCAAAACCGGAAAACGCCGGTGTTTCACCTGAAAACACATGCGTTTCCCAGCTTTAAACACATATGTTAAGCCGACAACACAACTACGTCACGTGATTAAATTTGTATTCTGAAGATTGGCGCATTGTACATGTATCAATTTCTGCATTTTTGAAAATCTTATGTGTATTTTCCGTTTTCTATCATTACACATTTGCACAACAGTCGGTAGAAGATGTGTTGAGCGTATGAGCCGATGAAAAATTAGGATTTATATCCAGGTAAAGTTGAATAAGCAATTATCAAAGATTCTGATTCTAAACCAGGTATGGCAGGTGGGTGGGGAAGGCAATTAAGAGCGTATGTTTCTGGATAATCTTGTCAGTCATTAATTTGTTAAACTTTAACTTTGTGACAATAGAACGCATCTGTATCTGTGGAGACCTTTGTTGAATCACAGACACAGGTTGTTTGTTTGTTTTGGAGTTTAACGGTCCGATCAGCACTATTTCAGTAGGTCATGTCTAGCCGGTCTACACTTCTTTGGCTGGCTTATATGTAAGCTGTTGACCGAGCAGCCATACGTCGCTAGGGCAACGTCAGATCAACGGCGGTGCAACGTCATGTGTCATGACGGGGCACCGACGTAGATGTGACGTTGCATAAACGTCATGCCGTTGTACCGACGTTACAGTGACGTCACAATAACGCCATGTGCTTGCTAGTTAACCAGTATAGTGCACATTCTTTCGACAGAAACGGACGACTGCCCTTCTTGAATCGGTAGAAGGTACATAGATATTGTTTCTAATTGTTGCACTCATTAGTTTCAGTTGCGTAGCCGGAACATATATCATTACAATCTAGTAAAAACATCTTTCTCGGGGCAGAGGCTACTCTTAAAGGAAAGAATTTGCTCCCGAGGGGGAGCAAATTCTTTCTTTTAAGAGTAGCCTTGGGTAATTCCGTTTCTGCTGCTTTTTTTTTCTTTTACATTAGCGTAATGAGAGCTACTTCTGGTTCAGCAAACAGTGTAGACCTAGATCAGACACCAGTTATAGTACAGGGATTTAAATGTTCATTTTTTCAGTTTACACTCGGAGATTAACAACTTACCAGTGCTGACAGTGCCTTCTTATTTTGCAGAGAGTGTCCAAGAAGCATCTTTACCAAAGATACTGTCTACGCACCTTGTCAATGACGAGAAAGTGTTCGGCAAACGATGTGGCTAAACTTGATCTTGAAGTGTACTTCAAGTTGATTTGTAGGACTAATTCACAGCTACTGAGCTTCGGGCAACAAATAGTTTTTAAACACCATTTTGAGCAAGAAGGCTGCTGGATTTGTGCATTCTTTAAAAAAAAAAGCTGAAAAAGAGATTCTAGTCCAGAAAAATATGTGCTTCACTAGACTTTCGAATAGCCAGGAATAGGGATCACTCTCAGTCTCTTCCAATGCACAGCTGCGCTTGTGAAGAGTGTTAACCTTTATTCTGCTGAGCATGATTAGTCCTGAGTTTGCAAACAGTGTAGTTTCAGGTCACATGAAGTAGCCGTCTGATCAGGATGTACACGGTTTGTTATTCAGTTTACGAATTTAAACAAATACATTATCTCAAGAAATTTGATTGGTTGATACTCAAAAAGGGAGTGGCAAAATTAATCATTCAGCAGGATAAGGATTATGAGTGTCAAAAGTCTTTTTTTCATCTGTTCAAAGAGCTGATTTTTAGAAGACAAAGAACGTTTGTTAAATCATCTTTGCAAAATGCCCTGATATAGACTTGGATTTTGTGTTTTGGTAAGGATTTGCGTTTTCAATTTCTTATACCCATAGAATCTTAAAAACTAGTTTAGGTGTGGTAGCTATAAGTTAAATAATATAACAAACTGGAGTGGCAATGATAAATGTTCAGTATGTTTTGAAATAAAAGGTTGGAATGTTATGAAATAAAACACACAAAAGTAACAAAACATGTTTCAGTGTTTTAAAGGTGTTACAGCCCCTAAACACGCGTTATGTGTTTTCAGGCAAAACACCCAAAACACGTGTTTCACCAAAACATCAGTGTTTTTCACCAAAACATCAGTGTTTTTCACCAAAACATCAGTGTTTTAATAAAACACTTAAACACGTTTTAAAAGTGTTACAGAGAAGTGTTTTACTTTGTGTTTAAAACCAAAACACCCAGATTTAGAGTGTACTTTACTGTATGTTTTTTGACAGTTTTGCCTGAGCAAACAGTGTAGACCCAGGTGAGATGCGGCGTCTCATCAGGGCCTGCACTGGTTGCCACAATCATCACAGCATTGGGAGTAAATTGTTCTTATCGATTACAAGCGATTACAAGAAACGATTATCAGTTTTGTGCATTGCATCGATCGAGTAATCGATTATCCAATTAACTGTGCCAGCCTCCCATTCCACATCCGCCACCAATTGTAGCGTTTGCTGGGTTGTCCACGAAGTCAAGCATACAGGTACATGTACTAACCGCGATGTTCGTAAAGAGCCAGACCTTTTACCAGTGTCGCTAAAAGCAATGTTGTAAAAGTGGTATACGACTCGTATAGTGAAACTTCGAAGGGTCGAATTCCGATAGCTCGTTTACTATGAATGTGTCAAACACTTTCTTGCGTCCCTAGAGAATTTCTGCAGATATGGAATAGGGAAAGCTTAGGAAAATTTTCTTCTTTTAACTTGCAAATGTATGTTTAACACTTTCATTAAAATCGCCTCGATAAGGCACAATTTTATCATCTGAAATGTTTCATTTTTTTTCAGCGGTAATTTACAATGTATTTGTATAAGAGTGTTTACCAGTTGTCTTATATCTGGCACTGGACAAAGTGGGATTACTTGTTATGTATTAAGAGGATCTTACACAAGTGGTCATTTCTTATGAAATTTATGGAACGAGCCTCTGGCGAGTTTCATCAATTTCATATGAAATGACACCGAGTGTAAGATTCTGTTTATAATGTAGTGAATTTAAACGAGTCTTGTCGCCGAAGAAATTCAAAAGAAAACAAAGTGTTGTCATGGACACAACAATCTGACCTTACAACGATAAGAATAGTTCGGCTATAAATAAAATTTACCTGGATTTTGTGCCAAACAATCGGATAGTCACGTGGACATCAGAAACGTGTAGCTATTGTGCAAAGTAGCTTTGGGTCGAGTGACAAACAATCTACCAAACAATGGCAGCAATCATTACGAAAAACGCCTATACAAATGCATTGTAAACTTTACCACCGATAAAACGAAAGTTTTAAGATAAAAAATTCTGATATTTTGCTTATTTCTGCTCAAAATATAGATTGCGGCTACTCGTTAGAACCGCCTCGTCGAGTGTAAGATTCTCGTCGAGGCGGTTCGAACGAGTACCCACAATCTATATTTTGATTCGAGCCTCGTCGAGGCGGTTCTAACGAGTACCCACAAACTATATTTTACAGCAAAACGACGAGGCGGTTCTAACGAGTACCCACAACTTATATTTTAGAGCAGAAATAAGAAAATTACGGTTTACCCCTGTAAACCCCAGTTCTACTATATGGGAGTGGAGTTCAAGGGGCTCAAACTTATATAGGCATGTTTTCGTGATGGATTCCGAAGGAATAGAAATAGTAAATCCATTTTTTTTATCTGCTAAACCTTATTCTGCTAAGAAGTGTGGTGATGCACCTTCATTTAACCCATTTAGTACCGGAAACCCCTAAAGGGATAGTTGGCAAACAGTGCAGGCCCAGATCAGACGCCACAGAACGCGGCGTCTGATCAGGGCCTTCACTGTTTGCAAAATGTTCAGCCAGTTTCCAAATAGATTTTGAAGAAAACACAACCTGACGCCCCTTAACTTTGAAATGGACTTCTGCTCATATATATAAGGAGGAAGATTCCATATGGTACAAAAAGGGTTAATGTGGGTTCGAACAAAAGGAGAGGTGGCTTCCAGTTACTGTTACAAAAAGTACATCTGACACCATGCATTGCTTTTCAATGGTCGTTAATTGCTTCGTGTCTTATTTGCTGCTATTGTTATTTTGCTTTAAATTGAATTATGCCTTTAAATGTGTTAAATCCTTATTTGTTGCCGGGGATTGTCTTTCTTTGGAAAGTTCCAATTTTCTTGAGAACAGCTTAGTTTCTTTTTTCTTTTTTTTTTTCTTTTTTTTCAGGGAAAAAAGCTGTCACTGAAAGTTAACATTATGAAAACATGCCTATACAAAAACATTTAAATCTTTACCGCCGAAAAAAGAACATTTTAAGATTAAAAATTGTGATATTTTTTCTTATTTCTGCTCAAAATGTAGGTTGTGGGTACTCACAATCTATATTTTAGAGCAGAAAGAAGAAAAATAAGGTTTACCCCTTACTATATAAAAGTGTGGTTTAACGGGGTCAAAATTATATAGGCGCGTTTCCGTGATGAACGCCACTATTTACTCTCTAGTAATTTTATTTTTCCAATGAAAACATGTGATATTTTCTGATTGTATTCCAAACATTGGCTGTGGGTGCTTGTTGGAACCGCATATGTGAGGCGGTTCTAACGAGTACCCGCAATCTTTGTCTTGGACCAGAATAAAACGTATCATCACGAAAATACACCTTTAACCCCGCTTTTATAAAGTGAAACTTGTGGGGTTTGCCGGGGTATACATTATTTTTCTTATTTCTGCCTCAAGAAATAGGTTGTGGGTGCTCGTAAGAACCGCCTCAATGAGGCGGTTCTAACGAGCACCCATAACCTATATTTGTAGTATAAATATGAAAAATATCAGATGTTTTGGTCTGAAAAGTTTCATTTTTGTGGTAATAGTTTCAATATACTTGAATAGGCGTGTTTTCATACTGACCCCATTTTTCTCTACATAAAGTGGCGTTTACAGGGGTGTTCTTCATTGGGGTTCTTCTAATTTAAAGGGCACTTTGAATGCTTGGTTATCAACTATCTTTAAGATAATGGCGCCCAACATGGTGTCAGAAATGACAAATATTAGTTAAAAATGTCAACAACTTTATTATTTCTGCTTTCTACAAAGATTGTAGGTGTTCGTTAGAACTGCCTCACTCAATGAGGCGGTTCTAACGAGTACCCACAATCCACGTTTTTGAGCAAAAATAAAGTAGATAATGTATACCCCCGTAAAACCCAGTTTCCTCTATATAAAGTGGGGTTAAGGGGGTCTTCGTTTCACGGACTTTTTATCTAGTGATGAATGGATAATCATTCAGAGAAGTCAATTCATTCAAAACTGTGTCCCTTGAGGTGATTTGGGGTAAATGTCCATAAACAATTAAGTGTAAAGTATCTCCACTTTCTCAAAGTCCACCCCTTGACAAGACTTGGATGCCATTTTAAAGTAAAGTCTAAACACGGCGTATTTGTAGAATACACGAAACACCCACTCCCCTTTATCATTAGTACAGTCAGGCATGATGTAAAAGTGACATTAACGGGCCTCCGTGGCCTAGTGGTTAAGAGCGCTGACTCTTGATCATTAGGTCTCTCACCGCTGTGGTTCGAGCCTCGTTCGGGTCACATGTGAGACGCCAAGTTCTGCAACGGAAGGTCAGGTGGTTTTTCTCCGGGTACTCCGGTTTTCGCCCTACTCTGATTAACGATCGGCTCGTTATGAGTGAAATAATCTTGAAAGGGCCGTAAAACCCAAACCAAAAATTAAAAAAAAAAACTGACATTAACCCATATATGTATATGTCTGGCGGCCCTTTTTGGGACATTGGCAAACAGTGCTGACCCAGTTCAGACGCCAACCTATCGCTAACATGACAAGACCTGGTACCCCTATAATTTTAAATGGACCACTCCAAACTTATTAGGCGGGAGATTCCATTGTTATATAAGGGTTAACTCTGTGTCTCGAACACGTAAAAAGGCCGCCCGACGTTAGAAATCTCAGCAATTTTATAATGAGCCAGCGCAGACAAAATCTACGATAAAGCCTGTGCGACCAGGCAAGACTCAGATCAGCCTGCGCATCCGCGCAGTCTGATCGGAATCTTCGCTGATCGCCTAAGACTTCTAAAGCATCTGAGCAATTCATATATAGGGCAACACGCGAATGCTAGGCTGACATGACTAACCGGCTGAACTGAGTCTTCGACCATAGCATGGGTCTTTTGTAGGTTTTGTCATGCGCCGTCTCATTATTATATCCTAAATAATACAACCCTTTCAACAGACTATTTTTTTTAATTTCCCTTAATATTGTGAGGGGCAATTTACGGAAAAAATGTGATGATAATTTAAGGTGAATGGGTACACTTGCATGGAAACCAACGCTGTCATTTTAGGTTTTGCCTTCCTTCCCAATGATATGAGCCCCGCCAAGCGAATTTGTGTCTTCGAGCATTCCGTCATGACTAATTTTAACTGCGCATGCCCAGCCATTCAGAGGGGCCAGGGTTATGGCTTTCTGTCTGAAGGTTCCTCTTGATTCACTGCTTTTATGAGCGAGCAGCGAAGGTTCTGGCGCGACTGCGCGGATGCACAGGCTCGCCTGAACATTCGCTGCTCGCATAGGCGATAAGTACCAAAATCGCTTGACGGGGCCCATATGATCACATTAAGGTCATGGGAACGATATCTGGATAGCTTCATCAAAATCCCCTGAACACCGTATGAGGAGTTAAAGAGATACCAAATTCTGTTGGTAACATGACTAAAACTAACAGAGGGCCATAAATCTTGTAAAAAAAGTAGACAAGTGCACATTGGTATAAATATGATCCTCTTCAGGTCATGGTAACAATAACTGGAAGGTTTCGTAAAAACCCACTAAAAACTGCAAGAGGAGTTGCAGAAACAAGTTTACTGTTGCAAAATTACCAAAGGGCCATGGCTCTGGTAAAAATCAGTCTAGCATGACCTCGATAACATATGATCATCTTCAGGTCATGGAAACAATAACTGGAAAGTTTCATCAAAATCCCATGAAAACTGTAGGAGGAGTTGCGGAGACCAGTGTCTAGGGATGGACGGACAGACGGACGGACGAACCAATTACTAAAGTCCCCTTCGACAAGATGTACTGTTGCAAAAATTGTCAACGGGCCATAACTCTGGTACAAATTCATCTGAGCATGACCTCGCTGAAATATGACCATCTTCAGGCCACGGGAACACTAACTCGAAAATTTCATCAACATCCCTTGAAAACTGTAGGAGGTGTTGCGGAGACAAGATTGAGTCCACGGCCGGACGTCCGTACGTACAAACCGATAATTAGCGGGCCAAACATTTGGATAGTTTGCCACTTAAGTAGCCATGGACGATGATGGACGGACGGACGGACGGACGAACCCATTACTATAGTCCCCGTTGAGGAACGTTGGGGAACAATGAAGCTATACATAAAAAAGATTGCCTTTGAAACTTGTCAACCTGGGCTTCCATTGAAAATCGTAAAGATTTTAGATTGGATGCCTCTTGAAATTACAGTGCTCATTATGAAAACACGCCTATACAAATACATTGTAACCTTTATCACCGCAAAAATGAAAATTTTAAGATGAAAAATTGGGATATTTTTCATATTTCTGTTCAAAATATAGATTGTGGGTACTCGTTATCATCGCCTCATCGAGGCGGTGCTAACGAGTACCCACAATCTATATTTTAGAGCAGAAATAAGAAAATAAAGTATACCCCCGTAAACCCCTGTTTTACTATATAAAAGTGGGGTTCGAGTGGGTCAAAATTTTATAGGCGTGTTTTCGTGATGTTACATGTACTAGAATATAAATGAAACAACCCTACCGGCACACAAAGTTCAATCAAAGTTGAATCAGGGCTGAAAGTTGAGTAATTGAACGATGAGTACCTGCTGGGTCTCAGTCCCCATTTCCATATTTTGTGTGGTCATTTTTCATAAGGCAACCTTTCTATCATTCCTTAGAAGACAAACAGAAGATTTTAGTACTGAGCTATTTTTTTCAAAATCTAAGAAATGTTGTTATGTTTAAATGAAAGCCCAGTATGAACTGCATGAGCGTAGATAATGTCTTTAATACCTAAATACTCAGTAAACTGTGTGCACATTGCAAATCGATTTGCTATCTGAAGTTTCAATATTCACATTGACATTAATTAATGAAGATTTAATCATTTGAAGATTTGTAGAGATCGGATTATGTAATTGCATCGCAAAGTGTCTGTTTGTTCTAGCAACATTTTCAAACATGATCATTACATGTCAGGGAAAGAGTTGTGTGGCTTAGGTGCCAACAATGAATGCTGAACATTTTGGACATTGGTTATCTAATCACCTTCCCTTTTATGGAGGAAAGTGGGGTCTAAATGGGTATTTTCTTCTCTCAATTCTTTCCTGAAACAAACATTTCATCACGAAAACATGCATATACACTTTCTGAGCCCCTTGAACCCCACTTTTATACAGTAAAACTGGGGTATACAGGGATAAACCCTATTTTTTTCTCATTTCTGCTCTAAAATATAGATTGTGGGTACTCATTAGAACCGCCTCGATGAGGCGGTTCTAACGTGTACCCGCAATCTTTATTTTGAGCAGAAATAAGAAAAAATATTACAATTTTTCATCTTAAAATTGTCGTCTTTAGCGGTAAAATTTACAATGTATTTGTATAGGCGTGATTTCGTAATGGAGTCCGTCCCAAAACATAGTATTTGTACTTGTTGGTACCGCCATATAAAAATCACGCAAATTGAAAACCGAAAATGTAACTTACATTTTGATAACAAGTCTGTGAAATGATCAACCCTCTAAATCCAAGTTTATGTAGAGAAAACTAGGCTTTACGAGAGGCTAGATATTATTTTGCTTCTTCTGCTCCCAATAATAGGTTGTGGGTACTCGTAAAAACTGCACCCTTAATGAAGCGGTTCTAAGAAGCACCCACAACCTGTGTTTGGAATATAAATACGAAAAATATCACAAATTTTCATGGGGGAAAGTAGCCGTTCATCACGTGAACAAGCCCGTGAAATGAAGACCCCCCTATACCCCACATTATATAGAGAAAACTGGGGTTTACGGGGGTAAACACTATTTTTCTTATTTTTACTCCAAGACATAGGTTGTGGGTACTCGTTAGAACCGCCTCAATGAGGCGGTTCTAACGAGCACCCACAACCTATGTTTGCAGTATAAATAAGAAAAATATCACGGATTTTCACCAGAAAAGTAGCCATTTTGGAGATAAGAAAAATGCACTATGTCGCACGGGTGTGTTATCGTAATGGTTTGATGATATAAAAGAATGCACTATGTCACACGGGTGTGTTATCGTAATGGTTTGATGATATGAAAGAATGCACTATGTCACACGGGTGTGTTATCGTAATGGTTTGATGATATGAAAGAATGCACTAAGTCACACGGGTGTGTTATCGTAATGGTTTGATGATATGGAAGAATGCACTATGTCACACGGGTGTGTTATTGTAATGGTTTGATGATATGAAAGAATGCACTATGTCACACGGGTGTGTTATTGTAATGGTTTGATGATATGAAAGAATGCACTATGTCACACGGGTGTGTTATTGTAATGGTTTGATGATATGAAAGAATGCACTATGTCACACGGGTGTGTTATCGTAATGGTTTGATGATATGAAAGAATGCACTATGTCACACGGGTGTGTTATTGTAATGGTTTGATGATATGAAAGAATGCACTATGTCACACGGGTGTGTTATTGTAATGTATTGTCATAACGTTGAAAAGTCCGTCAAGACATGAACACCTATGTAAAACCATTCTATATAGAGAAAGATGAGTTTACACAGGTATATATTAGTTTATTTGTCTTGCTCAAAATAGAGTTTAGGTAATCGTTAGGCGGTTCTGAAAAACGCCTTAGTGAGGGGGTTGTAAAAAGCTCTAAACAATTTTAGAAAAAACACAAATGTAAATCTGAAATTTTAATCTGGAAATACAATTTCTTTTGTCACCACGTAAACAAGTCCGTCACGACATACGAGGGGCGTTCGTTTAATAAATTGTGTCACTAATTACAAACATACCGAGTGGCTGTAAGAAGCAGGTGGAAACCGCTGTAATTTCAGGGAGGGTGTTATTTTTCAATAACAGGATGAATTTTCGGTCTAATCCGTTCAGTCTTTCAACAGTTATTCAAAGTTCAAGTAGGTTCAGTCATATACACTCAACCCTAACTGTATGCAAATTGAAAAACAAAACCAAGTTTTGAAATTAGGGCCTACATTAAAGGTAGGTATGAATGTTTCAGTTCCACAGATATATAGAGAACTGTTTCAGATAAATGGGGCATTTGTTGTCTCTAAATGGTTAGTTTTCAGGTGGCATAAAAAACTGACCTGAAAGAAAAGCCCCGTCCCTGCCAGCGAAGAAAAGCTGTTACAAAAGCTAATGCTGCTGCTGTGGCAATATGGTCAAACAAGATGCATGGTTCACGGTGAAAGAAATTGCTGATCGTTTTAGTGTTTCGTCGGGGACAGTTCATACATCACGAAAACACGCCTATAAAAGTTTGACCCCCTTGAACCCCACTTTTATATAGTAAAACTGAGGTTTGCAGGGGTATACCTTATTTAACTTATTTCTGCTCTAAAATATAGGGTGTGGGTACTCGTTAGAACCGCCTCATCGAGGCGGTTCTAACGAGTACCCACAATCTATATTTTGAGCTGAAATGAGAAAAGAATCACCTCATCGAGGCGGTTCTAACGAGTACCCACAATCTATATTTTGAGCTGAAATGAGAAAAGAATCACAATTTTTCATCCTAAAATTTTCATTTTTTCGGCGATAAAGGTTACAATGTATTTATATAGGCATGTTTTCGTAATGAAATTTTAATCAAGAGTTGAAACTTTGAAAGGATTGTGCACGATGACTCCCGCATCTCTTGACCAAAGAACAAAATACCACCCGTGTAAAAATGGCCAAAAATCTTTTGATAAAGTACAAAACAATTGACAAACGTAGAACTTCGGAACTGTTTACATTTGAAGAAACTTGGGTCTATTATTTTGAGCCGCAGAGATGCATTTATAACAAGCAGTTGCTGCGAAAAGTTCATTGCCAAAAGAAATAAAATCGCGGCAAAAGTTTTGAATGAGGTATTTGTCAAAATTCGATGGACCCATTGTTCAAATTCCCGTACCTAATGACAAGACAATCACAGGTAAATTTAATATGAAGTAAATGCCATCACGTGAACAAGTCCGTGAAATAAAGTCCCCCCACCCACCCGCTAAACCCCCACTTTATATAGAGAAAACTGTGGTTGGGGGGGGGGGGGGGGGTAAACATTATTTTCCTTATTTCTGCTCCAAGACATAGGTTGTGGGTACTCGTTAGAACCGCCTCATTGAGGCCCCAAAACCTATGTTTGGATTTTAAATAAGAAAAATGTCAACAATTTTCATCAGAAAAAAAAAAACAACAACTTTTTTTGAGGTTTGAAAAATGCACCATATCACACGGATGTGTTATTGTAAGGACTCTATGAAAAACCTAGACCAGCAACCGTCTATGTTTTGTCCATGACAACGCACCTGCTCACAGGTGTGTTCTTGTCCAAGACTACTTGAAAGAGGAAAAGGTATTTCAGCTCTCTCATGCACCTTATTCGCACGGCCTTAGTCCCTGCTACTTTTCCCTGTTTCCTTTACTGAAGAAAACCCTTTCTAGTCACGCGGCGTCGTTATGAATCCCGAAGTTCACTTGGTAGTGCAATTTACCGGTGTTTTAAGGGTATACCTAAAATGCCTACTTCTCTGCCTTAGAGACTTTAAAAGTATGTATGTTATAATTCGAAGGGTTGAATGCGATTAATAGCGCTCCCTGTAGAACCCCAATGGCATCATTAAATGGGCCCCGTCAAGCGATTTTGGTACTTATCGCCTATGCGAGCTGCGAAGGTTCAGGCGAGCCTGCGCATCCGCACAGTCTCGCCAGAATCTTCGCTGCTCGCTCATACAAGCAGTGAATCAAGAGGAACCTTCAGACAGAAACCCATATCCCTGGCCCCTCTGAATGGCTGGGCATGCGCAGTTAAAATTTGTCATGACGGAATGCTCGAAAACACAAATTCGCTTGTCGGGGCTCAAATGAATGTGCCTCGTTAACACTCCAGGACCTGTGAACCCCATTTTATACAGAGGTAAATGGGGTTTACAGGGATATACATTAGAATCTTTTATTCCATTACGCAAACACGCCTCTACAAAAACATTGCCACCTTTATCGCCGAAAAAAATGAAATTTTTAGGATGAAAAATTGTGATAATTTTCTTTTTTCTGTTCTCAAATATAGATTGTGGGTACTCGTTAGAACCGCCATGATCTGCTCAAAATATAGATTGAGGGCATTCGTTAGAACCGCCTCATCGAGGCGGTTCTAACGAGTACCCACAATCTATATTTTAGAGTAAAAATAAGAAAAAACTAGAACTGTCAGAGGATCTGACTATAGCCCCGCTATAGCCCTGTCAGAGGAGAAAGACTCATGAATTAAAGGTAAAGACTTGTGAGAGGGTTAAATCCCTAACAAGGTACCTACGCCTTATAGACTTTTCGTGTTATTAGATCTGAAAAACAGTCTAAGTTAAAAAATAGGTTTTGGATAATGAAAAAAGCACATGCACATCTTCAGACCTATATGAAAACACCTGTTAAATTTCAAAAGGATTGACTAGAAATGTAAGAGGAGTTGCGATCACAAGGTAGCAACTCCCTATACATTTTAACATTAGTAGATCTCAAAAATTGTCTAAGTTAAAAAAGGTGAAATAAGTGAAAAAAATTATTTAAGGATAATGAAAAAAGAATATGCACATCTTCAGACCTATATGAAAACACCTGTAAAGTTTCAAAAGGATTGACCTAGAACTGTAAGAGGAGTTGTGGTCACAAGGTAGCTATTCCCTATACATTTTAACATTAGTAGATCTCAAAAATTGTCTAAGTTAAAAAAGGTGAAATAAGTGATAAAAATTATTTAAGGATAATGAAAAAAGAATATACACATCTTCAGACCTATATGAAAACACCTGTAAAGTTTCAAAAGGATTGACCTAGAACTGTAAGAGGAGTTGTGGTCACAAGGTAGCTACTCCCTATACATTTAAACATTAGTAGATCTCAAAAATTGTCTAAGTTAAAAAAGGTGAAATAAGTGAAAAAAAATATTTAAGGATAATGAAAAAAGAATATGCACATCTTCAGACCTATATGAAAACACCTGTAAAGTTTCAAAAGGATTGACCTAGAACTGTAAGAGGAGTTGTGGTCACAAGGTAGCTACTCCCTATACATTTTAACATTAGTAGATCTCAAAAATTGTCTAAGTTAAAAAAGGTGAAATAAGTAAAAAAAAATATTTAAGGATGATGAAAAAAGAATATGCACATCTTCAGACCTATATGAAAACACCCGTAAAGTTTCAAAAGGATTGACCTAGAACTGTAAGAGGAGTTGTGGTCACAAGGTAGCTACTCCCTATACATTTTAACATTAGTAGATCTCAAAAATTGTCTAAGTTAAAAAAGGTGAAATAAGTAAAAAAAAAAATATTTAAGGATAATGAAAAAAGAATATGCATATCTTCAGACCTATATGAAAACACCTGTAAAGTTTCAAAAGGATTTGACCTAGAACTGTAAGAGGAGTTGCGGTAACAAGGTAGCTACTCCCTATACATTTTAACATTAGTAGATCTCAAAAATAGTCTAAGTTAAAAAAGGTGAAATAAGTGAAAAAAATTATTTAAGGATAATGAAAAAAGAATATGCACATCTTCAGACCTATATGAAAACACCTGTAAAGTTTCAAAAGGATTGACCTCGAACTGTAAGAGGAGTTGCGGTAACAAGGTAACCACTATCAAATATTACAGACAGACAGACGGAATTCCGGACAAATTACAGACGGAATTCCGGACAAGCCAAATCCAATATAGCCCCCACTTTTTCAAAGCGGGGCTATAATAAGGTATACCCCGGAAACCCTAGTTTTACCACATACAAGTGGGGTTCAAGGGGTCAAAATTATATAGGCGTGTTTTCGTGATGTTGGTCAAAACATAGACTGTGGGTGCTGGTTAGAACCACATTACTTCTAACGAGAGCCGGTTTGAAGTAGAAATAAGAAAAATATGAGGATTTTTTCGTGAGAAACTATCAATAACAACCAAGGAAAAAACATGCACCATATGATTGTGCCATTGTGCTATCCTAATACATGAAAGATAGCCGTATTTCAAATGGGTGAGCTGCATTGATGATAGGCACATTGAGAAAATTAAGAGAGAGGAACTGATACAATCAGATCCCAAATTCTTCCCACAATATCACTAGGGAAAGAAGTCGAAATATGGAGTGACAATAGCAAACAAAACGGACAACAGGTTAACCTAGTCAGCAGCTCTTTCCCAAACAGGTGGTGACTCAGAATATCCAAACCTAACTAAAAAGAGCAATATACATAATAAGAATCAAAATCAACAACATGACAAACATTACTCTGCAAGGATAAACGTAACTAATACTGAATAACCAAAAAGGGGGAAAAATCAGAATCATCAACGTAACAGCATATATGATAAGGTAAATAATCAGAGTCACCAACACAAAAACTTGAACGAACCACAGCAAAAGCAACGATTTGGAACTGGTGAGTTTAAGTTAACGTTACGGGATTCCAACCCTCTCCCTCACTTTCACTGTGGTTCAACCAAGTATTTGTTTGGTCCGCGTGAAGGTTTTCTAACTCATCAGTGAATCGACCCGTTAAACAAAGAAATCACAGTTAAAGCCAAATTAATGATAAGGTTTTGACAGTTAAACGTACTGAGCCATCCGGTGCAACGGCACAGGAACACTGGAACAAAAGAAAACCAACAGTTGAACCCCGTTGGACCAAGCAACAGACATAAAAGTTCCGGCTCCGACCAACTAATAAATAGATTTAAGCCAAAGCCATCATGGAGTCTGAACCCCGATCCGCCGGAAAGCATAATGTCTAACCGTGATTAGGTCGACTACAATGCATGCAGACTGTTGAATAGAATTTATATTATATCCAATGCGTTTTTAACGTTTAAATTGTAATAAAATTGTTCCGAAAAATTAGGTTTGCCTTTATGTTTTCTTAATTTATATATAAAGTCGCCAAAAAAAAAACTCAGGCTATGACATCCTCTGCAGCAAAAGACTATTTAATCCAACCTTAAATTTAGAAATTAATTGATAGTGTCGGCGATGAAACTTAGGAAATGCTTTCCGAAGTTTATGGTATCGATATCCCTGATAAAGCAGTTAAGCTTTTATTGCAAGTGTTAATATCAGCGACCTTTTGAAGAAATGATACCATGATACATGTGCCAGTACAAACGTAATGATTTATTCTAATGGCGTCTTAACTTGATTCGGCTAAGGCCTTTATTTCAGAAGTCAACTGAAAATGACTAGGAAATTCCAGACACTCTTGAGTCATCATACGGAGAAGGAGAATTGAAAACAATACACTGAGGCCCACTGATCCATCAAACATTCAGAAGAAGATGCGACTGTATGTAAAAGCCGCACTGTTGTCGCCAAAATAAGGCGGACGCAAGAAAAAGAACCGGCAAGCCTCGTGATGACGGACAGTAACCCTCGGGACGGATTTTTCTATCCAACCCCTCACACCCATGTAAGATTCTTACAGTTTTCCATTGCCTTTATATTTCGCTAGTCCTAGTTCTTCAAAAGCATCATAACCTATAAAATGTCAATCATGACCATTGTCGTCTGCTTTGCCGTTTGCCGGTTACCTTAAAAGTAATTTGCAAAAAAGTGTGGACCCAGAATAGTCTTATCTGCGCCCACACTGTTTGCCTGCATGCAAAAATATTTTTAAAAAGTTTGCAAAAAGTATCAGCAGACGATATTTTCAGATGTAGTTTTTCTCAGAGTCTTAAGGGTTAAGCTTAACGAACTCTTTAGCGATCAAAACGTTAATTTATTATAAACGCGATGATTGTATATTTTCCTTTCTCGGATGGTGATGTCGTTTATATTTCGCAATTAATTCGATTTGCTAGAGTGTCTAGTCATGTAACTGACTTCGACACTCGTAATAAATTGTTCACTGCTAAACGTCTTTATCAGCGCTATCGTATCATTAACTACGCAAAGCGTTTTCAAACTTTAATAGACGTCATTCCGATTTAATTTCAAAATTCGATGTTGCACTTAAATCTCTTCTGCAACAAGTTCTATCTGAGCACGAATTTTATGGTGACTAAGTATATGAATTCAGACAAATATATAATTGCAATGACGTCAGCACCCAATTTCGTAAAATCAATCTTCGATATAAAAAGATTTGAAACAACATAAATGTTATGCCACAGACTGCATGCATGATAGTTAACCCGATCACGATTGACAACATTGCTTCCCTCTTTAATTTATATGCAAACAGCGATATCCGGCCGAGTTCCGGCCGATGTCCGGCCGAGCTTCGGCCACTGTCCCTTACATCGGTCACCCACCAGTACTATATTTTCCAAGGCTCGGTCCCACATCGGTCGGACCTCGGCCGAAACTGGATCGGTGTCCGTTCACAAAAGCTTGTCCTCTGGTGGCCTCAGATGCACGGGACACCGGCCGATACTCAGCCGTGCACCGGCCGATGCGTATTCCGATGTGGTAAGGATGGGGCTGCGATGAAGGAGCTCGGTGAGAGCCCGTCGAATTTTAACTCCGAAAATAAATTTCGCCGAGCTGCCCACCGATGCGGTTTTAAGCCGCAAACGCCGGCCGATGACCACGGGATTCCGGCCGGTGTTTGGCGAAAGTCGTATCGCTCGCTCATTGAAACCTCATCGGCCGGGCTATGTGACCTAGGCATTACTGAGAATTAGAGAGAATTTAATTTTATGTAGTATTGGTTGGTGTCTGATGCTGTGTCTCTGTTTAGGCCGATC
This sequence comes from Lucinisca nassula, assembly GCA_963580285.1. NCBI lineage: Eukaryota > Metazoa > Mollusca > Bivalvia > Lucinida > Lucinidae > Lucinisca > Lucinisca nassula. Next base: position 114,248,157 of record OY757011.1, read on the forward strand.
GGAGTTCAACTGTTGGTTTTTATTTGCTCCAGCATTTCAGTGGTTTCTTGCTGTCGAGTCCTCGCCGTTGTTTCATCTCTGTGAGTGTTTGGCTATTGTGTTCTCGGAGATGTTGCACTTATGAGTTAGGAGGCCTTCATGCGGACTGTACAAATTATTTGTCTAAATCGACACGGAAGAAAGGGCGAGGATTGCGGCCGCGTAAAATCGATTTAGTGGAATTCGTTTCACTGACCGTTCAAAGGCGGTTCTTCTGACGCGGTTTATTTTTGTTATGTTTTGTCGTTGAGTGTGTGTATCACTTATATTATTTTGTTTCGGATAGCCAATTGGTCATTTTGTGGGAAAGTTACTGTCCTTTTGACTTTTCGCTATTGATGTTTTCATTAGGGTCTAGTTATTTCATGATTGTGTTTCTTTCCCTTTGGTGTCTCTGATGGGAGCTGTGGGTTAATTGTATCGATTCCTGACCATTGCCTTCACTTCTATTTTGTTGCTTCTTTATTGGTACTTCATGGTGTATTTTAATGCCTATTCTTCTGTCAACTGATATTCATACAAATAAAAATAAAAAATGAGTTCCTTTAAGAGCAGTGAAAACATTCATAAGAAAGAAGATGGGTCATACTACGTAGTTTCGGCTAATAAAGCCTCATCAGTGACCCTGTAATGATCCGGCAAAGAAAGCCAAAGGAAACATACTGCAATTTTGCGAATTTCGAATAGGCAGTCTGAAACCCAAGTCCTGAAAGTGTTTCATTATCATATACTTCAGCCGTACATAACACGCCTTTATTAAATCACAATCAATGCATAATACAGCTGAACATACAAAGCTTAATCCCTAAAATAGATATCTTCGAAACCGAATATACTTGTACAGTAAAATTCCGCTATTAAGACCACCTGAAATTGAGACTAATTCTACTTTAAAAAGCTTATTTAGAAGGGTGCAGTTACTCTTTCATACAATGTCCTCTGACCAAGCACCACATTTGGGACTGTTCAAAAGTGGTCTTTAAGACCACTTTTGAACAGTCCCAATGGTGGTTTTAATATAGGAATTTTACTGTACTTGTATTTACCGAGACATGGCTCAAACCTGAAAATCGTTACGACGACTTACGTATTTCTAACTTTTATATACCATACCGGAAAGATAGGACGGACAGACCTGGGGGTGGGGTTGCGATCTATGTCAAAACTGATCTTAATTGTACTTGCAGATTAGACTTGATCAACGTAGAACTCGAAGGACTTTGCATTGAACTTATATGAAAAAAAAATCACAAACTTCTTATATGTGGTATATATCGACCACCAAACTCACTCAATGCAGATAGGGTCTTAATTGACGACACCTTTGATAGTCTGTCAAATTCAGGAACTAGGGACATCATAATCGTAGTGACCGTTCCAAGGCGGCTCTTCTGTGGCGATTTATTTTATGTTGTTGTTTGTTACTTACTGTGTGTATCACTTGTGTCTTTTAGTTTCGGATGACCATATGGCCATTTTGTGGGAAAGTAACTGTCCTTATGGCCTTCCTTTGTTTAGGTTTCCATTATGGTCTGGTCGCTTAATGTTTGTATTTCTTTCCCTTTGGTGTCTTTTATGGGTGGAGTAAGTTAATTGTATCAATTCCTGATCTTTGTTTTACTTCTACTTTTAATAATGACATACTGAATACAACTGCCTGGATTAAAATGACGAATCTCATTTCCTCTTAAAACTTTCACCAACGATCTTGTACTCGACAGTAAACCTGAAGGCGTATTCTATTCTGACGTCATATCCCCTTTTATACCAAGTAGAAGTAAGACAAAGATCAGGAATCGATACAATTAACTTACTCCACCAATCAAAGACACCAAAGGGAAAGAAATACAAACATTAAGCGACCAAACCATAATGGAAACCCAAACAAAGGAAGGCCATAAGGACAGTTGTTCGTTATCAAACCTTGTTCGGTATCATTTCCCAACTGTCTTGTATTTAAAATACCGAAAGCCTTTTGGTAAGACATACAAGCAACATATCTGGCTCTATGACAGAGGTGACTATAATGAGTATAGACATAAATTGACTCGGGTGGACTGGGGGACCAAGTATTTGGAACTAATAATATAAATGAATGTGCTGATAAGTTTACATATTCTATTTTAAAAGCGGCAAAAGCTACACTCCCAAATAAAACGGTAACCGTTAGACCTAACGAATTTGATTGGATAAACGCACAAATAAAACGTGAAATAAGAAAACGGAAACGCCTATGTAAAAACGCTTAACGTAAAATATACAAGTGTCAGCTGTAACAAGTTTAAACAGAAACGAAACGAAGTGACCTTAATGATAAGAACACTAAGAAACAGTACAAAGATAAACTAACCAATGGCCTGATTAACAGCAACACTAACTAACGATGGCATAGATTAGTTAACCAAATTATTGTTCCTCAAAACAATACACAACCAATACAATTTCTTGAAATTGGTAATGAGATTGTACAATCTGACCATGACATAGCTGAAATAAATAGGTACTTTCTTGAACAGTCAGCACTAAATAACAGTCTTGCCTCGCTTCCAGAATCTCACCCTCCGAAGTATGAATTACTTGAAAATATTCATACGAAAAGTGATGATGTGAGGGAAGCAATAAATTTATTGAAATCGAACAAGGCCCATGGTCCAGAACACAAAAGCCGTAGACTGAATGCAAAGAATGTGCAGACGAACTTATTCCTCAACTAAGGAAGTTATTTAACTTCTCTCTGAACGTAAGAGAGTTTCCTGTTACTTTGAAAACATCTGACTTAACCACCAGTCATAAAAAAGATAGCCGCTTCAATCCCAGTAATTATAACCCCATTTCATTATTGAAATATGCTAGTAAACTAATGGGACGGTGTATACATAAGCATTATCTAAATACCTAATTGATCATTCTATTACTGCGCGCTTTGAGTCAGGATCCCAGAGCGCTGAATCCCCGTTGATGATGTATCACAGATAAGTTAGGAGGCCTTCATGCGGACTGAACAAATTATTTGTCTTAATCGCGACGGAAGTAAGGGCGAGGATTGTGGCCACGTAAAATCAATTTAAGCCCCCGCACCCCAGTGGAATTCGTTTCCGCTGACCGTTCAAAGGCGGTTCTGCTGTCGTGGTTTATTTTTGTTATGGTTTGTCTTTGGGTGTTTGTGTCGATTATATCGTTTTATTTTGGATAGTCTATTGGCCATTTTGTGGGAAAGTAACTGTCCTTTTGGCTTTCCGCCCGCTATTGGTGTTTCCATTAGGGTCTGTTGTTTCATGTTTATGTTTCTTTCCCTTTGGTGTCTCTGATGGGAGATATGGGTTAATTGTATCGATTCCTGATCATTGCCTCCACTTCTATTTTTTATATATTTGTAATGAAATATCTAACGCGCTTGATAATAATACTAAGAATAGTATTTCTAGATATAACTAAGGCCTTTGATCGTGTCTGGCAAAAAGGTCTGTTGTTTAAGCTAACGTCAGTATGTATCTCTGGTAAATTACTTTGTTCAGCAATTATCTTTCGGATAGATATCAACGTGTATGCATAAGAACGTCACATCTTCGTGCAAAAACATAACTGCTGGTTTGCAGATGACACTTGTATCTTCGAAATAGTTGGCGATCCTGTTGCTTCCGCAGCGATTTTCATACACGCCTATTCAAATATTTTGGAAATTCTACCAGCGAAATAAACGAAAATTTTCGATTAATATAATTCTGTTATACATGTATTTCATATTTATGCTAAAAATAGACTGTAGGAACTCGTCAGAACCGCCTTAACGAATATCCACAATCTATGTTTTGAGCAGAAATAAGGAAAAATAATATATACCCCTCTAAACCCCAGTTTTACTGTATAAAAATGGGGTTTAAGAGACTCAAAATTATATAGGCTTGTTTTCGTGATGATGATGCGGTTCCAACACGTTCCCACGATCTCTGTTTTGGGCAGGAATAAAAAAAAACATTTGCACATGGTAAATATGTTCTTCAAAAGAATTTTCCTTTGGAGCAAGGAATACCCACAGAGGCGTATTCAAGCCCACTTTTGATTCTATAAATTGGCATTTTCAAGGGATTACGTGGACGGGCTTGTTTGCGTGATGACAGATAGGAGTTTAAGTGATATTGTTTTCTCGTGTGAAACAAGCTCTTGTCTTAGTTTTAAATTTACGAATAAGATAATGACAGATAGGGATTTAAGGCAATTTAAGAAGAGCATCAATAATGCATAATGATTGATCATGGCTGTACTGGAATGACATGGGCTTAATCAACTGGAGAAAAAGAATTTGAAAGAAAGTTGTTATTAATCGTTTCAGGAGAATCACAATTTCGCTTATGTTTTTAAGATGTCAGAAATCAACCTAGAGTTGTCATCACGTCAAGAAATCCATGAAAGGAAGATTCTGTTAACACCGCTTTATACAGGGAAAAGTCTGGTTTGCCATACATTATTTTTCTCAATTTTGCTCCAACCGGTCCCCGGCCATCGGGGCTTGAAGAAATAGATTGGCTGCATGATGCTTCCATACAGAGCTGAAACCTACCCGCACACGAGTAAACCGCTTAGAGATCTAAGCCTGCCCTGGCAAAGCGGTGCGAGTCGGGCCGTCCATGCTTATAAACCCTACTGGTTTCATTTGGGCGGCCGGGCTTGAGATGTCATTTCATCTCAATATCTGGTAATGGAAGCAACGTCTCCAAAATGACCTTTACAGTGTTAACGGGGATGTGTAACCTCAAATCAAACAACAAAACAATCAATTTTACTCCTAAACATAGTCTAGTGGTACTCGTTGGAACTGCATCATAACAATTCATCACGTTAACTCATCCGTGTGACATAATGTATTTTGTCATTTCGCCAAAAGTGTTACTATCCTGATGAAAAATTGTGATGTTATTCTTACTAATACTCAAAAAAAGTTCCGGCTGCTCGTTAGAACAACCTTTGTCTTGGAGCAGAAATAAGAAAAATAATGTATACCCCCATAAACCCCAGTTTTCGCTATATATATGTATGTTGGCTTAGAGGGGTAACGGAGTCAATACGAAATTACTTGAATAATAACATCATAATAGTTAAGGCAAATAGTATATATTTTATTATTGGTCAAAAACAGAATGAGCACGGGCACTTTATGTTTGTAGCAGAAATAATAATTTTACAAGCTTTCATCAGTGAAAGGCTATTTAACATCATGCAAGAAACATTTATCTCACATGGGGAAGTTATCCTAATACTTTTATACGATCTTTACCAGCGCAGAACACATCAGCTTTGCGAATCATAACAGGTACTTTTTAGCCCCTTTAAACATCTGGATGGTTTAATACAACTATGTATGAGGGGCGTTGATGTGATGTTGTCATTTAGGTTCTACGGGGCGCGTTATTAATTCCATTCTCATTTCGTTTACTTCAACCCTTCGAAGTATTCTCCCTTGACAGAAACACATTTTTCAAGTTTCGAAATCCATTCTGTAAGGCAGAGAAGTAGGCCTTTATAGATATATTCATAGCGAAGATACTCCTATACAAACACATTGTAAAGGGGGTCTTTCAAGGTATAGGAATTTTGCATTGGTTACTGCCCACGCTTGGATTTTGATGAAATTATGCACAATAATTGCCTTGGGTATAACCATTATAATTACGATGCATTCACTTTTAAATTTTATTTCCGAAGTAAATTTATTACATATTTTATGAAGTCTCTATCACAACAGAGAGTGCTCTCATATAAACTTGTCTACAGTATTCAGAGTTTAATATATCTAATGCTGCTATGTTTTATGAAATAAAGCCATAATTGGTAAGTTAGTTGATACTATGAATGACCTCATATGTCTAGTAATAGTGGCTGGGCATTCAGTTTTCTTTGATGGTGTTCCCATATTTCAGCTCCTATTTTTGTATTCATTAAAATTTTATATGCATTTTTGCCATGTTCCAATTTTTGTCAAGACACCATTTTAGCATAAAAACTACCTACATATATTAGGAACATGTTGATGAATTTTGATGGAAATTGAGGACCGTTAACAGTGTGTTTTAACAGACTTAATACTGATAGTCCTGATTCAGCAAAATGTGAAATTATATGATTATCATGTGTTGGTCATGCTGTTTAATAATACTTTACTATTGCTTTCAATTTGGATGGCTATAGTATAGTATGGTTTGTGTAACTAGTTCATAGCATAATTATAAATATTATTTCAAAACATCCATTTCAGTAAATTTGCCCCCTATGGAACAAACTATTTTGTTTACAGAACTATACCGCAAAGGTTTTGATGACAAACGTCATCAAACGCACCCATGTAATCATGTGCACAGTTTTCTTTCTGTCTTTCTTGTCTAATTTGGTAATGGTGCAAAGGTGATGTTTAGATTAAACATTCAAATCAACAACATATCAGTCACTTTAGATGTTGCTTCAGATTTTGTGAGATTTGTTATCCGACTCGAGATAAATGACTCTCAAGTCAAACTGCTGTTTGTTTATTTAACCCTAACTGTCCATTTAAAAAGAAAGGTTTACTCTAGGGAAGTTCAATAGCACTTGAGATTACTTTTCCTGGACATTAAGTTTTCAGAATTTGTATCTGCATAGGCACTAGCCAATCTATCTTTTTTTGTATAGCCCCTATGAACGAAATCAAACGGCTTCCTGAAGCTGTATTCCAAAGCCATTTGAATTGGCTTTTAGAATTTACATGGTCGTACATTTGTCAGTGTTCCAAAACTTATGTGGTCATGATTGTGTTGTCTATATATTTGTATAGGTCTTTCACTTCATTTACCTATCTCAGCAGTTGTTGCAGTAATTACAAAGCACATTATATAAGATATCAAGAAGCATTTAAACTGTTGATAATAATTATTCAATCTGTGAGTAGTTATCGCATTACTCATAGGATTGTAAATTATTTTCAGTAAATATATTGTGATGCTATTTTTTCTGTCCAAACACTGCAATGCTCTTTCTAAACTGAGAGATACATTGCACAGAAATGTACTGGTAATTATTAATGAACAAAAAGCATGCAAGAACAGTGCTTAAAAAATAGTGAACTTGCATTCAGCAGAAACATTCAAGAAGTGGTTGAAAGTTTTACAACCAGAAACAAATACTAAAAGTTCGCTTCCGATAAATTAACCACTATATTGACAAAATAAATAGAAAAAATAAGACACTAAATAAACGTCAACAATTACAATACCGATGCAGAGAAGAGACATATTTATGCATGTGTACTATAATGAAGGAAACTGTTTCTCTCCCTGTCTAATAGCAAAATGTCTCTAGGTCATGGGACAGCTTTGTTTACACCAAATATTCTGCGCCTCATCCATCAATGATATCTTTTGCAACAGAAACTCAATATCAGTGACATTTCGATTTTTGGAAATACTAACCAATAATTACTGTAACTTTTATGTTAGGATAATAATCTAGCGTTCATAAAGACAGGGTATATCTAAGGCTTAATCTGGCCATGGATTTATCAACAGAACTATTTTTACTAGTAACAACAAACCACTGACCATTGCGTCCTTGCATACCAGCTTGGTATGGAAATGAAAATAATGGATCTCATTGCCTTTAACCTATTTGAGTAGCATGACTTATGCAAAGTCATTAAATAAAGTTGCACGTGTTCACAATAATTTTGCTGCTAATAAAAAAGCAATATATTTTGTTAAGCCTTTTGATTTAGTGTTTTACTATCTACTATTTGGGATAGATCATAGTGTATAAATGAAAGGAAAATATCAGAAATTCATGATATTTTAATAGTTTCTAAACTAGATCAGCTCAATATGTATTCATTTTGATTTGTATAATCTCATTTTTATTACGTAAGTGTTACGAATTGCCTTTTTGTAAGGTTCTTGGATGATTTCAATAAAATAGTGAATTTTGCAGAAACGACTTACACCATTAAAGGTGTAAAAATACAGTGTTACCGGTTTTGGATTTTCGTGAAATTTGGCATAGCTAAAGACTATACATATGGCAAGTTTTCCTAGCAAAATGAAATCTTGACAAAGACTAGAACATATTTATCTTAGGGATTGAATTTTGATAATTTTTTTAGAATTTTAATTAAAAAATGAGATTTTTGATAAATATTTTATGTTAACCTTTAATTAATTCAAAAGGTTTTTTAGTATCAAAGGAATGCCTATGGAGTTCTGCATTCATCCCAGTTCACAGATCTTGAAACTAAATAAAACATAAGATTTAAGACGCACTTATTTAGAGACAGACACCAGCTCATGGAGGGAGTCAGTTACAGTTGCCTCCTGGGTCCTACTTTGATTTATATAATTTTTTAAATACATTTTTATAGGTTGTATATGCTGAGTTATTAATATATAAAGTTTAAAGAAAAAACATGCATGGGCACAGATGAAAGATCCCCTTTTTATATTCGAAACATTTTATGAAGAAAATCCTGATATTTTCTTATTTCTGCTCTAAAATACAGGTTGTAGGTACTCGTAAGCATAAGGTTTACCCTTGTAAACCCCAGTTTTACTCGGTAAAAAGTGAGCATCAAGGTGGGGGTCATATTTATATAGGCATGTTTCGGGATGTATTAGGCGGCTCACAATCTCTGTTTGCACTATAAGTGAGATAAATACAGATTTTTATCATAAGCAATGAGGCAATTCTAACGAGTACCGACAATCTATGTATTTGGGCACACATAATGCAGATCATGTATATACCCCATAAACCCCACTTTTCTCAATGGAGTGGGGTTTAGAGGGGTCTTCGTTTCACGGACTTGTTATCGTGATGGAGTGGAACTGTCCCAATATTGCACTCACTGATACTACTGCAGTAAAAGAGACTTTTAAAATAATTATACAGAAAATCTGTTAACCCTTATCTTGCTGTTCACGACAACCCCTATCTTTGCAAACAGTGTAGATCCAGATCAGATCAGTTCTGATCAGGATCTCACTGTTTGGCATTCAGCTTATGAGTTTGTAGCAATAAATTAAATCAAGTAACTTGATTGGTTGATAGACAGAAATGGGTGTGGTTTAAATGAATATTCAGCAAGATAAGGGTTAATAAGCCATGAATAACAGTTAATGAATTCTAAAATTACTGATAATAACATGAACATAATAAAACTGATCTAAAAAAGGAACAATCTTACTTGTCATTAATTTGGAACTTCTAAATTTAAACGAAGTCTCAACAAAGCCTACACAACTGCATAAATATTATTCTCTTCATAATTTACTGAGCATGAAGCAATGATTAATATACGATCTCGATATTTTATTAGAGTCACACTTCTGAACACATAGAGATTCACACATATATCTCGTATATTATAGGCCAGCCTCGGTATAGCTCAGTCGGAAGTGCGTCTGACTGGGGATCTGGAGGACGCGGGTTCGATACCTGCCGGTGTCGGTAACATTCTTTCGTGGAGATTGATCATGAAATCTTTTCTACGGTCATTCTCTCCCTTCCGCTGATTCACCCATTTAAAGAAGAATTACATTATAAGAATGTGCATTTCTAAAAGGACTTTTCAGTAGACTTGCTGGCAAGAAAATAATAATAATAATAATAATAATAAAAATAATTCGCGCAGTCGTTGATATACCATTGCAAATACCCGCTTTTTCTATGAATAACAATAATGACTATGAATAAGCTAGCCAATACTACATGCAAGTTAAAACAAGTTAGGGGTCATGTTGAGGGCAAGGTCACACCAAAAGTATCCCAATTTGTTCTATATTCCAAGGGCCATCCAATAACCAAAGTTTCAGAAGTGTACATGTAACTCCATTAGTTTAGAAGTTATAGCAAAGTCATACTTTTTTACCTTTGAGCTTGGGTCACGTTGAGATCCAACAAGAGTATCCATTTTTTTTCTATATTCCAAGGGCCATCCAATAATCAAGTCTTTGACCTTTAACTTTGGGATCATGTTGAAGTCGAGGTCACACCAAAAGTAGCCCAATTTATTCTATATTAAAAGGGACATCCAATAAGCAAAGTTTCAGAAGTGTAACTCCAACAGGTATGATGATATGGCAAAGTCACACTTTTTGACCTTTGACCTTGGGGGTCATGTTGAGGTCGAGGTCATATCAAAAGTAGCCCAATTTATTCTATATACCAAGGGCCATCCAATAACCAAAGTTTTAGAAGTGTAATTCCAATAGTTTAGAAAATATGGCAAAGTAATACTTTATTACCTTTGACCTCGGGATCATGTTGTGGCCGAGGCCACACCAAAAGCTGCCATCTATATCCCATTTACTGTCCACATGCAATTTCTCAGAAGTGGAACATTTTGTGGTATTTTTCTTATTAATACTTCAAATATAGATTGTTGGTGCTCGTTAGAACCGCCTCATTAACGAGTACCCACAACCTATGTCTCGGAGCAAGAAAACAATGTATACCCCCGTTTACCCCTGCTTTCCTTTTATAACGTGGGGTTTAGGGGGGTGTTCATTTCACGGACTTGTTCACGTGATGAATTGGCTTGTACAAAAATTATTGAATTGGCGAATATGTAGTTCAAACATTCATCTAAATCATTATTCTGCTGAATAAATTAATTTTGCCACACCCACATTTGACTCTCTACCAACCAAACTACTTAATGAAATTTATTTCTGTGAATTCAATAAATGAATGTCAGCGTTCTGATGAATTCTAGAGAAAGACTTTAACTGTTTGCAAAGTTAGAGCAAATACTGAACAGTAAAACAAGGAATGCTGGGTGATTTCAATTTTAACATGCTCAGTACAAATACTAACAAAATGAATGATTTAATTCGAGAACTGATAAAGGATGTTACGAACTTCACCGAAAATTCTTCTTCCCTCATATATTTAATTATTGTTCGCAACACCACAAATGTCTTAACAAGTGGCGTTACCGATTCTTTTACACCAGAACAAACCAGATATCATTGCCCCGTTATAGTTTTACTCAAAATTTCGCGTCCTTCAAATAAAACATACAGAAGACGAGTATGGAACAACAATCTTGCAAACTTCGATGGGTACCGAACGCTCTTGAACGACTCTCAGCTAGTACAAAAAATCAATTCGAATACTGATATTGATGAAAATGTCAAACACATTTCAGAAAGCATTATAACCACCGCGGAACAAACCATGCCAAATAAAGTGGTAACAATCAGACCAGCAGAGTATCCATGGATTACTTGTCATATAAAAAAACTTATCAGAAAACGCAAACGCAAATTCAGAAAGTTTAAATATTTTTGGGAACAATACAAAATCATCCGCAACGACATTGTTTCAAAAATTAGAAAATCTAAAACAGAATATTTGATAAACTAGATGTGTTATTGTCATCAGAAGCTACTAGTACGAAATTATTCTGGAAAACAACTAAGCAGTTACTTACTCAAAGTTGGAAAATCAACATCAAGTATCCCAACATTAACGATGAACAATGAATGCGCTGAAGATGACCTACAGAAAGCTGACATGTTGAATGCGTATTTTGCTTCTCAGGCAGTTGTACCTGATGACTCCAGACCACTGCCATGTCCCCCACCCATACATAACTCTTTAACTGATATATTCATTTCAAGCCAAGACGTAAAAGATGTGCTCCAATACTTTAATATAAATAAAGCTTGTGGACCAGATTTAATTAGTCCTCGCCTCCTTAAAGAAGGGGCCGACATATCGGCATTGTCTCTTTCCATAGTGTTTAATCGCTCTCGAGACCAAGGATATTTTCCCATAATCTGGAAGAACGGTAACATAACACCCATACATAAGAAATATGATAAAGCTCTTCCTTCCAATTATAGACGTATAACCCTTCTAAGTCATCTTGGAAAGACTTTGGAACGCTGTATCTACAAATATATGAACAATCATGTAGTCGAAAATCAGACGCTTACACCATTTCAGTCAGGCTTCGTTCAAGGTAACTCCACCACCTACCAACTACTTCATACTTACCATACTTTTTGTGAAGCTGTAGATAGCGGAAAAAAAGTAAGGGCGGTGTTCTGTGATATCAGTCAGGCCTTCGACAGAGTCTGGCACAGGGGATTACTTCACAAACTCTCGGGAATAGGGTGTTCTGACAAGATAATTCGATGGTTTTATAGTTACCTTTCTGATCGTAAACAACACGTTGTCCTAAACGTACAAGCCTCTGATTGGACTTCTGTTCAAGCAGGCGTATCACAAGTTTAAATTCTTGGCCCACTTTTATTTCTTGTTTATATAAATGACATTGTCAAGGATACTGGCTGCTCAGTCAGGCCTTTTGCCGACGACACAAGTCTTTACTTTATTGTAGACACTCCCCATTCAGCTGCTCAATCCCTGAACACAGACTTAGATACTATCTGTAACTGGGCTGATAAATTGCCAAGTCTCCTTTAATGCCAATAAAACCTTCTCAATGGTCATTTCCCGGAAATTACTACTGCAACAGCATCCACCTTTACTCATGAACAATACCGAACTAACCGATACAGACACTCATAAGCATCTATGACTAACTTTCTTCACTCCATGCACCTGGCCAATTCATGTATATGATATAACAGCCAAGGCATGGACACGGTTGAACCTCAAGAGAGCTCTGAAGTTTAGGATCAGTCGTAAAGCTCTAAAACAAATATATGTGGCATTCATTCTTCCACTCTTAGAATACTGTGATTCAGTTTGGTATAACTGCTCAGCAGAAACTATGAAACAACTTGATGCAATACATATCGATGCGGCCAGAGTTATTACTGGAGCCACAAAACTGTGCAGTATAGAAAAGTTATTTGCAGACTTAGGATGGGAATCACTTCAGAATCGTAGAAATAAACACAAACTTGTATTTTTAATAAAATAATAAATGGCCATGCTCCAAACTATCTCTCTGACCTTGTGCCCCCGCTAACTTCCGAAACCAATAGATATAACCGATATAATTATCGTGCTAATACCAGTTTGTTCTACAACTCCTTTTTCCATCAACTATTCGTACATGGAACAATCTGTCTGAAGAGTCTAAGTAAGCAACATCTGTTTCTGCATTTAAGTTCCGTCTAAATAGGGACCTCAAGAAACCACCAAAATACTACAACGCTGGCTCGCGCATTGGACAAATATTACATTCTCGGATAAGACTGGAATGTAGCTGTCTCAACTCCCAGCTCTACACGAAGAATATCGTAACAGACCCCTCATGCCAGTGTGGAAGTTTTGAGAGTGCCTAGTATTTCTTTTTTTATCTGTCTAAGGTCCTCAAATGCAAGAGCTAGATATCTACCTGGTAACCTGAATAACATTACGGGACTTTTTATTTGGGGTGGAAAATAAAACAATTTCAGACTAGAGCTGTCAGAGGATCTGACTATAGCCCCGCTTCAGCGCTGTCAGAGAAGAAAGTTATTTAAGCTGCAGAGAAAACAGTTATGAACAAGAAATAACTGTTGAAAATTTTACATTATCTGGAAAAACTCTAAGAGTTGTGAGCCCTTGTCCCTCATTTCAATGAGCATGATACATTACCAGAATGTCCATGTTTATACTAAATTTCATCTTCCATTTTTCAATGTTCAAAGGGTAATAACTCCTAAAGTAGGCAAATCAGAGTCAGGGTTCCTGCGCTCTGCACATTGTCTCATGGTGCTTTACACTTGTGTGAAGTGTCATGAAAATATCTCAAATGGTTTGTGAGTTATGGAGCCGACACAGTCAAAATTGCCTTTTTAAATGTTCAAAGGGCAATAACTCCTAAAGTAGGCAAACCAGAGTTATGGTTCCTGCACTCTGCACATCCTCTCAAGGTGCTTTTTATACCCCCACAAATGAAATTTGGGGGGGTATATAGGAGTGAGCTTGTCGGTCTGTCGGTCGGTCGGTCGGTCTGTCGGTCGGTCTGTTCACTTGGTTTCCAGACGACAACTCAAAAAGCGCTCCACCGATTTTTATAATTTTTGGTACACTGATGTAACATCATAAAATACAGGTCAAGTTCGATTTCCACTACAATTCGACAATTTTCGACATAGTTATGGCCCCTTTCAAGTGAAAAAATTGCAAAATGGCGCTGATGTACTATCAAGGCAGTTTTTGTGGGGGTATTCATCACCTTTAGTGATAGCTCTAGTCATTTATTTGAAGTTTCATGAAAATATCAGAAACGGTTATGGAGCGGACATAGTTAAAATTGCCATTTTTTAATATTCAAAAGCCTATAACTGAAAAAGTAGACAATCCAGAGTTTGGGTTCCTGCGCTCTGCACACGTAATATGGTGCTTTACATTTGTGTGAAGTTTCATAAAATTATCTCAAACGGTTTTTGAGTTATCGAGCAAAGACGGCTAAAATTGATATTTTTCAATATTCAAAGGGAAATAACTCAAAAATTAGGCAATCCAGAGTTATGGTTCCTGCACTCTGCACACCATCTCATGGTGTTTAATGTTTGTGTGAAGTTTCATGAAAATATGTGAATGGGTTTTAAAGTTATGCAGCGGACACGAAAATTGTTAACAGACACAGACAGACACACAGACAGACACACAGAAAATACGAAAACCAGAGTTATGGTTCTTGCGCTCTGCACATTGTCTCATAGTGCTTAACATTTGTGTGAAGTTTCATGAAATTATCTCAAACGGTTTTCGAGTTATGAAGCGGACACTGTTAAAATTGCCATTTTTCAATGTTCAAAGGGCAATAACTCCAAAAATAAGCAATGCAGAGTTATGGTTCCTGCGCTCTGCACATCGTCTCATAGTGCTTAACATTTGTGTGAAGTTTCCTAAAAATATCTCAAACGGTTTTCGAGTTATGAAGCGGACACAATTAAAATTGCCATTTTTCAATGTTCAAAGGGCAATAACTCCAAAAGTAGGCAATCCACAGTTATAATTCCTTCGCTCTGCACATTGTCTTATGGTGTTTAACATTTGTGTGAAGTTTCATGAAACTATGTTAAGCAGATACAAAGTTATGGAGCCAACACAAATTAACGGAATCACGGAATTACGGAATTACGGAATTACGGAAAATGTTCAAAGGGCAATAACTCCAAAAGTATGCAATCCACAGTTATAATTCCTTCGCTCTGCACATTGTCTCATGGTGTTTAACATTTGTGTGAAGTTTCATGAAAATATGTTAAGCAGATACAAAGTTATGGAGCCAACACAAATTAACGGAATCACGGAATTACGGAATGACAGAAGGACATGGCAAATCCAATATAGCCCCACTTTTTCAAAGCGGGGCTATAAAAATGAAGCTCTCTTTATTCAAGTACAGAACTGCATTATAAAATCAGGCAGTTTTGTGTAGTCGAAGTTGCTCAGCTTCTCTTTGAAACAGTGTCCTAGTCTGCATCATCTGCAAATATGTCATTTCAGAACTCCTGTGTCACTGGAATGTAACACAAGTTCTTAGCGGTCCTTCTCTCTTTTTGTCTCTCTCTCTCTCTCTCTCTCTCTCTCTCTCTTGGATGTAAGAAATATAAAATGTTTTTGGTTATACAATGCTGTCTGAAAGTATTTCGTACTTTGATAGAACCCTTCACATATAACTGTCATTTCCACATTGTCACAGGAGATGATTCTCACATAAACATCGTGCTTACCGTCAGATCATGTACCATATATCTTGTGTCATATACCATGTATGTATGAATAATAAATACTGTTTAAACCAAAACAAGGAATAAAACAGCACTGATGAGTTATTTTTCAAGCATACAGATCGCTAGCTGTTTGCTGAACACAACGTCATACGGACCGATCCAACAGATACCGCTATATAGGGTGACAAATGTTCCCTGGCTTTATTCGCAAAATCTTTGCTGTATATTATTCTGATATGACATCGGAACAGGAATAAGTTTCAGCTTTTATTTCAGAAGTTTGCCTCTGCCATGAAACCGTTTGTACGATTTGCTATAAGTAAAGCATCTCATCTTCTTATATGCATTTTTAAAACTTGGAAAACTTTGACGAAAGACTGTGCACTGTACTGGGTAACCGCTTAATCGGTAAGAGCGCCGTCTCAGGTCCCTCGCCGATGTGGGTTCTAGCTTTGTCCGGGTCATACGCGAGTCGCCAAGTTTTGTAAGTGAAGGTTTTTTTAAGAGTTTCAACCAGTGCGCCCACCTTGGTACCTCAGTCGGCTGCGCCTCTGGCTGTTGGTCAGGAGTCGCAGGCACGGTATCTGCCGGGGTCCGCAAACTTCTTTTTGGTAGATTGATCATGAAATCTTTTCTACTGTTATTTCCCATTTTTCGCTGTTTCAAGAAGGGCAGCTGTCAGTTTCTGGCGAAAGAATGTACACTGTACTGGTTAACGCTTATGAATTAGCCTGCCCCGGAAAAGTGTGGTTTTAGGTAAAATGAACCACTAGATATAGTGAAAACAGTGTTGTCTTCGTCGTTGGACTCTTAAAAAAAATACAAATCCATCCACTGCAGGCGTATTCATTCTTCATTCTCTCTTTTTTTGCTAAGATTCTAGCTGATGTGTGTGGTAATTGAAGTTATCCTGAAAGTAGTTCAAATTAAAGTGTTGAGTATTTTTATATTTTTACTGTCATTTTATATTTCATTTATTTATTGGGAATATCCTATTTATTTCCGTTTTTTCTCATTAAATATTTTTATAGTTATGGCGTTGTATAAAACAGATCATAAACTGGAGACAAATTGATTTGAATGGATAGAAAGGAACTTAAATCAACACTAATGGAAGTTTTCGATCGAACAGCAGCATTATGACATCTTTTTCAATTTGTATTGTGTGTGTGTATGTGTGTGTGTATTACTTGTAAAGTGAACATATCGGGGAAGTCTGCTTGTAACCTACCAAACGCGGAGGTAGCTTTGCTTCGGTATTTTTGGTAAAAAATGAAATATTTAGCATAAAATAGATTTGTTTAATTAGAATTTGAAATTGTATCATTAAATTTCTCCTATATTTAAAAAACTGTTGAAATATGAATTTTTACTTCCAAAGCGGGGAAACACACATTTTTATACACACATGTGAAATGTTTACTACAAAACGGGCTACCTACAAACTGGGGATACACAATTCGAACACCCAGCAAAACGAGAAGAACTATTCTTTTTAATTTATTAAACACAACTTATATTCAGACAAGATCAAATTATTCCTACTTCAAAATGCTAGACATGTGGGTATGCAAACCATCTAGTTCTCAGACTGGGTTGGAAGTTCATGTTGTGCCCCAAATTATACATATAAATTAGTCGCTTTAAGTGCTCTCTTCAGATTGCAAATGCGCAGGCTAATCAACGTTTTGCTTGCATGTCAACCATTACTGAAAGGCTATACGTACAAGAAAAATATTAAAAAAGAGAGTTTTTTATCGTATTGGGGATGCACAATTTGAATCCACACACCGAAACGAGGACTTATGAAGATACACACCCAACCAAGGAGATCATTAAACAAATTTTGAATACGCACAGCAGCCAAATGCCGAGTTAATATCTTTGCTTTGGTAGCAATTAAATTTAAAACAAAATATTATGATTTCAATTATGGGAGTAAATGTCCTATATACCTACTTAATGTCCATTAGTGTTCTGAATTTCCACTGTGGAATTTTGAAAATTTTGAGGCTCACTGATGAGGCCTTATAGTCCGAAACTTGCTAGTCCCGTCCATAAAATTCTTGTCCAGTCCTGTGTTGTCGACCTTGTTTCCAAAAGACTCCCTTTCAATCGAATTTATTTAACTTCACCACCGATGGTGTTAAGGGAATGTTTGGCGGTCGTAATAAGGCTCCCTGTTCATTATCATAGTGTGGGTTATATTATCTATTCCTTTGTTTGTTTGTTTGTTTGATCTGATGTTTCACGTCTCCGTCAATACTGTAAAGGTCACTTTGGAGACATTGCTTCCAATTTTGTGGGACTTATACCCGACATTGAGATCTCAAGCCCTGCCGCCCAATGAAACCGAAAGGATTTATAAGCATCCTCTAAGCGGTTTACCAGTACTCTTGTGTGGGTAGGTTTCAGCTCTGCGTGGCAGCATCATGCATCCCATATATTTCTTCAAGCCCCGATGAGCGGGGGCCGATATTATCTGGTCCTTTGGGATCATTGATACAACTGTGGAATTTTGAACATTTTGAGGGTCACTAATGAGGATTTTCTGTTCTGTGTCGTCGTCCTCGTTTCCAAAGTTTTACCTTTCCACAGAACATATTGTTCTGATTTTCTACATCTGCGCGTGGTCTTTATATACACTTGGTAAACCAGGCTTTGTTACAACGCATAATGTAGTAATGTAGTAATTACTACATTTTGATTTTTTTACTACATTATGCGTTGGTATAGTCGACGCGAAATGAAGTAAAAAAATTATTTCATTTCGCGTTGATATGCACCATATCGACGCATAATGAAGTAATGATGGTAGAACATAGCTGTCTTCGAAAAGACTTAGGAAGCAATACAGTTAAATTCCTACAATTTAGACCACATTTGAGACGGTTCAAAAGTGGTCTTTAAGACCACAGTTGAACAGTCCAAAAGACGGTCTTCCACAAAAGCACACTGAAGGTCAAAATCACAAAGAAAATGTAGCTTTAACATTCCAAATATGCTTTAAAAACAAAATTTGTATTAATTTTAGGTGGTCTTAATAGTGGAATTTCATTGTATTTGATTAAGCCAGTAGAATTAAAATCGTACGCCTTGCGCTATTTTGGTCTCATGCCTGATGTCTTTCCCTCATTTGTGTTTTAAGGCTCAACACATGATCGTGTAGTGCACACAAAAAGACAGACAGGCAGACAGACAGACAGAATGGACAAAAACTATATACCCCCTTGCATACTTCGTATGCCGGGGGTATAAATAGATGGGCTGCACGATGCTTCCACGCAGAGCTGATACCGCCTGTACATGAGTCCTCGTAATCTGCTTAGAAGGTCTAAGCCTGTCCAGGAAAACTGCTGCGAGTCGGCCCATCCATGCATATAAACCCTATTGCTTTTAATTGGACGGCAGCGATTGAGATGTCATTTCATCTCAATATCGGGTAAAAGTCCCATAAAATTTGAAGCAATGTCTCCAAAATGACCTAAATAGTCTTGACGGGAACGTTAAACCTCAAATCAAACAAACAAACTGTTGACGCATAATGAAGTAAAATTAAGTATGCCACCCATCGCCGCAAAATGTAATAATTCTTTCATTTTGCTCAAACCTCTTAGTATCGACGCATAATGTAGTAAAAACGACATTTTATTTCATTTCGCGTCGACTATGCCAACGCATAATGTAGTAAAAATTTCATAATGTAGTAATTATTACATTACTACATTATGCGTTGTAACAAGGCTTGGTGATTGTATGTTAGATTACTATGGCTATTTACGTTTTACAGAAATCATTCTGGCCCCCACCCAACGGGGTTTGAAGAAGTAATTAAATGGGCGGCATGATGCTTCCACGCAGAGCTAAACCTGACCGCACACGAGTACTGGTAAACTGCTTAGAGGATCTAAGCCTGCCCAGGAAAAGGGGTGCGAGTCAAAACGTCCATGCTTTTAAACCCTATTGGTTTCATTAGGCTACAGGGCTTTAGATGTCATTTCATCTCAATGTCGGGTAAAAGTCCCACAAAATTGAAAGCAACGTCTCCAAAATGACATATATAGTGTTGACGGGGACGTTAAACCTCAAACCAAACAAACACAGAACGGAAATCATTCACTGGGAAAGTATTGTAACCATTACCCTTACGCAACCAGACGTACGTGATTCTAATGAAGCCACAATTAAGAGAGCAGAAAACCTGTATACCGGACTGTTTCGTATCACTAATTGTTGCACCCATTCGTCTCCTACAACATCTTCTACATCGCTCCTCATTAGTTAACGGATAGTAAAAAAATCTGTCTAAGAACTTTCACCCCTAATAATACACCTATACATGCAATACTTCGATTACTCCTTACTTCATTTTCTGGGTAATGTCTTGTTTTCCATTGGCCTTACGCTAAACAATACAATAACATGTCCACAAAGTTACAAATCCAGGTGAACACTACATTATGAAGTAAACAGTGATGTTTTCTGGAGAATAGATTATTTTTCTATTTCTTTTTAAACATTAGATGTTCGGACGAGTACAGATAATTTTTTCCATTTCTTCTTAAACATGCACATCAAGTTCTCATAACAGCGACCTTACTAAGAAGAATTTTTACGAGCATAAAATGCTTGAAGCATAACTCACAACAATAAAACTAACGTTTCTCTTGAAAATTTACAACAACGAAGTAATGCATATTATCATATGACGTCGCGTCTGAAAACGTAATAACGCCATGTATTGAATTCGGTTGCTATCCACTAGTGGGTTAAATATGCAAATTACTTATATATGTCGTACGACGTTCTTAACAACGTCGCGTTTACTTGTGGTGTAATATTGTTTTTTTTTTTTTTTTTGTGCGTGTGTTCCTTAAAAAATAAATAAATAATAAAAAACAAAAAAGAAAACAAAACAAAAAAAAAAAAAAAAAAAAAAAAAACAAAGGTAAAACTCCGTTTTATGTGTCTTATGATAACTAGAATCTGGCATTGGTTTTAATGTATTATTAAACTTTTTAAACTCGTTGAGGAGAAGGGATAAAATGCTCGGCACAGCCTCGCATTTAATAACTTAAATAATACACGAACACTCACGTGATTCGCTGTTTGTCTAACAGGTGTGTCTACTTAATGCAGACCATATTATATGTTATTTTTGCATGTGCATAGATCGTTTTTTTTCCTATTTCTGCTTAAAACATAGATGTCAGGTGATATTAAGAGCATTCTTATTTAGAGGCTCTAACGAGCACAAACAATCTGTTTGAAGCATGAAACGCAAAGATATCACTTTTACTCCTGTGCAATGTGTCACATAACACAATGTTAATATGTGCATGAGACCGCACCTAGCAAAGGAATATACATATCTAACATTACATTAACATGTAAATGTAGTTAAACCCCATTAAACCACACTTCATGTGGAAAAGGTGATGTTTGCATGGGGTTTATAATATTGTTCCTAATTCTGTTTTCTTCTTCTTCTTCTTCTTCTTCAACGATGAAAACCGACATTATATAATAACTGCAATGCTGGAGCAAAAAAAAAAAGTTTAACTCCCATAGGCTTGACCAGGTATGCAGAGAATCAGGCATCAACCGACCTCACTTAATAAAAGTTTAGGTAAGTCTTAGGGCCTCTTAAGGCGTGAGCCGTTATAGAATCAGAGACCCAACCCGCCGGCTTGCAATCAAAAACGGAAGCAAAGTTATCTGAGGGTAGCTGATGAGGCCTTATTCGACGAAACTAGCTAGTCTGGCCATAAAAACTTGTACACTCCATACTTTCAGTTCTACAGTTATTTACGAACATGAAATCATTGCAAGCTTATATAGTTATGAATTTATATACTCAGACACCATACAATTCTGGTTCCGACAGGCCTTGTTCCAGAAAAGATTTAAGTCCGACATTGAATTCTGAAACTAAATCGAAATGTCTATAAAACTAAGAAAAGGCTTGCGAAGTTTATGATATCAATTACCCTGGTTAAGAAGTTTAGCAGTTAAAAATTCTTACGAGTGTTGATGTCAGTCAGGTACAAGACTAGACACTTTATCAAATGGAATTTCAGTGTAGTTTCGATTAATAAGCTCCATCTGATGCCACAAGAGCAACATCACCATCCACGAACCCAACTTTTATTTCAAAATACATGTAATCGAGTTTATCGGAAATTTTGCATGCAACAAACCCATCGAAAGTAGAGAAATGTAAATACAAAGGCGGGATTTAGGTATTTGAAGAACTAGCTGTATTCAGTTGATCAAGCCATCGAAAAATGTAAGATTGAGGGAATCTCCTGTATGGAATGTCATTTCAATTAAATCATTAAATTCTTTAAAACAATTGTGAGGTATAGTATTTCAAAGTGCGGGAAGTTCATACGTTGGCAGACTACCTGCACGAAAAGTCCGGATTTTAATTTATTTAAACCTCATTAGGAATTTTAACAGACCGAAATAGAGCATCAAGACAAACATTCTGGTACAGTTTCATGAATAGTTATTCAAAATCTGTGGCCTGTAGATTGTGAACAAGGTTTTAAAGCACACTGATCCAACATGTCTTATATTCAAATTTGACCGAGATATCATCATGACAAGCATTACAATAAAATTTCATGTCAACTAAAGCAAACGTATGGTCTATAGAGGGTGAACAATGTTTTACAGACATTTCACCTAGTGACCTAGTTTTTAACCGGACAAGACCTATCGAACTTGTCCTTATATCACCAGGACAAACATTCTGGCAAAGTTTCGTGGTAATTGTAGAACAGCTGTAGGCTGTTTTTGTTTGTTTGTTTGAGTTGGAATTTAAGGCCTGTCAGTTTATCTCTTCTTTTCCTGGGTAGGCTTATACGTTACCGGTTAACCACTACAGTGCACATTCATTCACCAGAAACTGACATCTGCCCTTCTTGAATCAGGGAATGTCTTTAATATTAAGAAAATTATAATTGGTTTGCCGCAACACTGAATTTTATAAGGGCTCGCTGAAGCTCGCCACTTTTAAATTGTCTAAGGCTCACATTTAATTATATTTTATTATTAAAGGCACTGACCATGAATTTAGTATATTCAGGGTTCGGCCCCGCCCATCGGGGCTTGAGGAAATAAACGGACTGCATGATGCTTTCCCGACCGCACACGTGTACTGGTTAACCCCTTAGAGGCAAAGCGGTGCGAGTCTCGGACCGTCCATGCTTATAAACCCTATTAGTTTCATTGGGCGACAGGGCTTGAGAAGTCATTTCATCTCAATGTCGGGTAAAAGTCCCACAAAATTGGAAGCAACGTTTCCAAAATGACATATACAGTGTTGAAGGGGACGTAAAATCTGAAATTAAACAAACAAACAAATCAAACAAACAATACTATATACAGGGTACCTGTTGGAACCGCCTCATCGAGGTGGTTCTTGCACATTCCCATAAATTGTTTGGAGCAAAACCGTTAAAAATATCAGAATTTTCTACCTACCTGATAATTTTCGGCCCCCGCCCTTTGGGGCTTGAAGAAATATATGGGCTGCATGATGCTTCCACGCAGAGCTGAAACCGACCCGCACACGAGCACTGGTAAACCGCTTAGAGGATCTTAGCCTGCCCAGGCAAAGCGGTGCGAGAAGGTCCGTTCATGCTTATAAACCTACTGGTTTCATTGGGCGACAGGGCTTGAGATGTCATTTCATCTCAATGTCGGGTACAAGTCCCACATATTTGGGAGCAACGTCTCAAAAATGACCTTTAAAATGTTTATGGGGACGTTACACCTCAAATCAAACAAACAAACAAACTACCCGAAAATTTTCATTTTTGGGTGATGAAATTTTCTGTTTTTGAAATTCTTTCTTAATTCTAGTCCAAACAAAGATTATGGGTGCTCGTTAGATCCGCCTCCTATTTTAATGCACGGAAATAAGGAATATATTGTATACCCCTGTAACCCCACTTTTACCTGTAGAAATTGGGTGTCTATATGGGTGGTCATTACACGAACTTGCTAATCTGATGACATTTACATACCATTAACTTTACACGATGTTTAATTATGAAAGTCGATACCAAGAAAAAGAGGCATCAGTTTTGTTTGTTTGATTTGAGGTTTAACGTCCCCGTCAACGCTGTAAAGGTCATTTTGGAGACGTTGCTTCCAATTTTGTGGGACTTTAACCCGACATTGAGATGAAAAGACTTCCCAATGAACCCAATAGGGTTTATTAGCATGGACGGTTCGCCTCGCACCGCGGTTCCAGGACAGGCGTAGATCCTCTAAGCGGTTTACCAGTACTAGTGTTCGGGCCGGATTCAGCTCTGTGTGGAAGCATCATGCAGCCCATATATTTCTTTAAGCCCCTATGGGCGGGACCGGAGGCATCAGTTACAAAGGAGTAATCGAATTTGCTTTGCTTCTGGTATTGCATCATACGATAACTCTTTTCAACCTGTCATGGCATTAATTGATTGTTTGTTGAATTTGGGTTTAATGTCACAATTTAGGATATTTTGGTAACGTTTATTCCAATTTTTAAGGAATTTTACTCGGCACTGAGATGAAATGACATATCAAACCCTATCGCTGAATGAAACCAATATGTTTATATGCATGGATGGTGCATGGGAAGGCTTATACCTCCTAAACAGTTACCAGTACTCATGTGCGGTCGGTTTCAGCTCTGCGCAGCCCAGTCTATTTCTCAAAGCCTCGATGTGGAGTGTGGGAGGGAGGGGGAGAGGGCAATAGGGCGTACCATGAAATGATAAAATAAATACAGTTATGGGATTTTAAATGATTAAATAGTAATAATGAAACGGTTAAAAGCCCCTGTCCATCGGGGCTTGAAGGAATAGATAGCTTCCACACAGAGTTGAAACCAACTGCACACAAGCACTGGTAAACCGCTAAGAGGATCTATAGGCGCGTCGCCGAACCAAGTTCAGTGGACAAAAACATACCTCACCGTCATAAAGAATGAAACTCGTCTCAAATTAAAGATAAATGTCCCTTCTTTGTTTATAAATTGGTCGTACGCTCCAACATGGGTAGCATCATACTAAAAATGGGGAGATAACTCTTCATTCGTTGAAACCATAATCAAAGAGATCGTACTTGTACATCAATTTTACTCATTTCAAAACTGTCTTTTTTACGCAAATTGTTCCGTTTTCGTCAAGAACATTTCAATTTTGTACTTCTTGTGTGCAATTTAGGCGCTATTTTTAGATTGGTTGATATTTTATGAGGAGATAACTCTTGCTACCATATGAAATCGGATTTTTCACCTGTGATCGTTCTTTCTGCTAACTTAAGTTTTAAAAACACAGCATAAATTTTGTAATTTTCTAAACATGTAACCTTTTCGCTAATCAAGACATTACATTTAGACATCCTGATACCCATAGTGGCTTCGAAACCCACTGTCAAAGGTACACACCCTGCGTGAAAAAAGTACAAGTTTAATGCGTTTTTCCAATACATTTCTTAGGCAACTTTAAGAAAGTCATTTTACATCCAATTGTCGGCGCATTTTTCTCCGTGAATACAAATCGCCGATATGTAACAGTTAAATCAACGCCGAGTCGAAGTTAAGGCGTCCAAAATTTCCCATTGAGTCAACGTTGTGCGAATTCAGTGAGTTCAACGACTCTCTGTCTGATCAGCCAGTAGACTTAATTTCATGGATAGATAGTACTGAAAATGCGAGGTTCTCTAAAAGAAGATTCTATACGTAGCAATTGCACCAGGTTGTGCCTGCACAAATTTAAAATGTCGTTACATTTACAAGCTCGTGCAACGAAAGGTTCGGTAAACCCAACCTCGGGAAAATGAGGCCTACCCCAACCCCGTAAAAGTGGGATTTACAGAGGAAAACGTTATTTTCCTTGTAACCACTCAAAACAAAGAGCGTTGGAACTTGTGTGAACCACGTCAATGAGGCGGTTTTAACGAGCACCTACAAGCATTATTGCACGACCCGCAGAAAAAGCAACCGACTGAAGTCGGTTTTTTCTAAGAGTGCCCTAAAATCACCGTGTCATTCTGTCATTCTGTCATTCTGTCAATCTGTCAGTCTGTCAGTCTGTCATTCTGTCTGTCCGTCCGTAACCCGTTTGTGAAAATTGGTGAAAGTGACTTAACCGCTTGGAATATTTAAACAATTTTTGGCATACTGATAGATATCAATGAGATCTAACCAATGAACTTACGAAATATTACATTCTATTTAGTATAGCCTCGCCGAGGCGAAAAATGTGAAAATTTTTGAACATTTTTGAACTGCTTCTCCTCGGAAACCGTTGGGCCGATTGAAGTCAAATTTCATATGGAGCCTCTATGGGATGGGGGACACCATAATTTGCTCATGGGGTCAAGGTCACATGACCAAAATGGCCGCCAAGCCATATATGGTTTGTCTGTCTGTCCGTCCGTAACCCGTAAGTGAAAATTGGTGATAGTGACTTAACCGCTTGGAATATTTAAACAATTTTTGGCATACTGATAGATATCAATGAGATCTAACCAATGAACTTGCGAAATATTACATTCCATTTAGTATAGCCTCGCCGAGGCGAAAAATGTGACAATTTTTGAACTGCTTCTCCTCGGAAACCGTTGGGCCGATTGAAGTCAAATTTCATATGGAGCCTCTATGGGATAGGGAAACCAAAATTTGCTCTTGGGGTCCAGGGCACATGACCAAAATGGCCGC
Organism: Lucinisca nassula; assembly: GCA_963580285.1. Taxonomy (NCBI): domain Eukaryota; kingdom Metazoa; phylum Mollusca; class Bivalvia; order Lucinida; family Lucinidae; genus Lucinisca; species Lucinisca nassula. The sequence goes on from OY757011.1 coordinate 114,274,578, forward strand.
CAAGCCATATATGGTAAAAACCCTTCAAAAATAGTCTTCTCCAGAACCACTGGGCAGATTTCCACGAAACTTGATAAATAGCATCTGGGATGTAGGCCTTTCATAAATTGCTAAAATGGTGACCCTGGGTTGACCTTGACCTTCTTTGGGTCCGTCCGTAACCCGTTTGTGAAAATTGGTGATAGTGACTTAACCGCTTGGAATATTTAAACAATTTTTGGCATACTGATAGATATCAATGAGATCTAACCAATGAACTTACGAAATATTACATTCCATTTAGTATAGCCTCGCCGAGGCGAAAAATGTGAAATTTTTCGAACATTTTTGAACTGCTTCTCCTCGGAAACCGTTGGGCCGATTGAAGTCCAATTTCATATGGAGCCTCTATGGGATGGGGGAAACCAAAATTTGCTCATGGGGTCAAGGTCACATGACCAAAATGGCCGCCAAGCCATATATGGTTTGTCTGTCTGTCCGTCCGTAACCTGTTTGTGAAAATTGGTGATAGTGACTTAACCGCTTGGAATATTAAAACAATTTTTGGCATACTGATAGATATCAATGAGATCTAACCAATGAACTTGCGAAATATTACATTCCATTTAGTATAGCTTCGCTGAGGCGAAAAAAATTTTTCGAACTGCTTCTCCTCGGAAACCGTTGGGCCGGTTGAAATCAAATTTCATATGGAGCCTCTATGGGATGGGGGAAAAAAATTGCTCATGGGGTCCAGGACACATGACCAAAATGGCCGCCAAGCCATATATGGTCTGTATATCTGTCCGTCCGTAACCCGTTTGTGAAAATTGGTGATAGTGACTTAACCGCTTGGAATATTTAAACAATTTTTGGCATACTGATAAATATCAATGAGATCTTATCAATGAACTTGCGAAATATTACATTCCATTTAGTACAGCCTCGCCGAGGCGAAAAATGTGAAAATTTTCAAACTGCTTCTCCTCGGAAATCGTTGGGTCGATTGAAGTCAAATTTCATATGGAGCCTCTACGGGATGGGGGAAACCAAAATTTCCTCATGGGGTCCAGGTCACATGACCAAAATGGCCGCCAAGCAATATTTGGTAAAAACCCTTCAAAAATAGTCTTCTCCAGAACCACTGTGCAGATTTCCACGAAACTTGATAAATAGCATCTGGAACGTAGGCCCATCATAAATTGCTAAAATGGTGACCCTGGGTTGACCTTGACCTTCTTTGTGCCTAGGTCAAACTTTGACACATATGCTTTTGTGTTGGATTTTATCCTGCAAACGATTCAGAATACAGTACTAAAGTATAAGATATATTTTTGCTCCTTACGATAAGGTGCATTTATTGGGGGAACCGTTTTATGTCCAGGTCACATGACCAAAATGGCCGCCATACCCATATATGGTAACACTCATAAAGCTAAAAGCATCCGGCGGGTCGTGCACTTCAGCTGAAGCACTGGTTTAGCTTAAAATAACACAAACAATAAAATTATCATTTGTTTTTCTTCTGAAAATGTTTAGACTTTAAAGTCCTAAAATCACTTTATACTACAAAGTCGCGTTAATGAAATGAATAGGATCGACTTTCGAAAAATGAAAGAGCCTTCAGTTAACCATTTTATAGAGTGTTTATAAATTTCGGTGCGAAATCATTTTCAAATATTTTCAGTGACTTTTAATACCTGCCCTCTCCTCAGGCTCTGTGCACTCCTCCCCGACACACACAATCAAAGACCGTGGGATGGGGTAAGTTTCATTGTGGCATAGTTATCGATATTTGCATGTTGACCCTGTCTAAACACATCGGAGTTACTATTCACTGGGCCGTAAAACGTGAATAAAAAGCAAGCCAACAAAATACAGTTTTTGTAAAATTAGAATATACGCATTCGAGACTGATCGCTGTCGTTGTAAAAATACTATGTACGCATTTCGAGATATTCTAAAATTTGAGTGAACTCGCACAAACATTATGTAGATCAAGTATCTGACTCCTGTGACAGCAATGACCAAGCAACCAGCATCAAAAATATTGAGGTGATCTATCACCTGGCATCTGGCAAGCCTTACAAAGGGTTCACTATCCCAATTAACGGTCAAAGACTGCAAATGCCTGCCATGGGGTACACTGTCAACAGCCGTGCATATTGATGATGAAGTCAAAATGACAAGATTGCCAAAGTGCAGCATTTGGCCAGCTACGTGGTCGTGTTTGGTATCGAAGTAGAATCAGACAGAAAGCTGAAAGCCTACAGATTTGTGGTGCTGCCAACACTATTATATGCATGTGAAACGTGAACAGTTTACATCGGCACGTGAAAAGGCTGAACCACTTCCATACAAGCTGTCTTGGGAAACTTTTAAATATTAAGTGGCTACACAGGATTCCAGACATAGAAGTCATGAAAAGGTTGGGGATGCAGATTGTACATGATCTTCTTAAACTGGCACAATTAAGATGGACAGGCCATGTTACCAGGATGCTTGAGAACCGTTTGCCGAAGAAAATCCTATATGGAAAACTAGAAATGGTCAAACGCTCAAAAGGTGGTCAGAAGAAGCGTTACTATATCACACTGTAAGCCTCCTTCCAGGACTTCAGCATACCAGCAGATTCGTTGGAACAAACTGCACAGGACCGAGTAAAGTGGCAAGGCCTCCTCAGAAGAGGGGCTAGTGAAAAGAATCAGAGAAGCCGAGAAGAAACTTGCAAGGCGCAAAGCCAAAGCTAAGGCATAACCAACAGCGTTATCTTCCTCATACCTCTGTTGCTTTATGTGCAACAGACAGTTCAGAGCTGGAATTGGTCTCTAAAACCAATTAAGAACACACGAAGCGTAGCATTTCTCGCATGCGAAAAAGATTGGTCACTTTCAGTTATGATAGACGAAATATTACTTTCAAAACTAACTGTCAGGATTTCGATCTTAATAACACCGTAAAAATTTCAGACAGGTGGGAGATTTAATACTTATATATATGGACACTTGTTAGCTCTACTGAGTACGAAGTGCTTACAGTGAGCTATTGTGACCTTGGGCCGATTTGATTCAAACTTCAAAGGAACGTACGTAGGTGGATCCCCACCAAAAATGCCCAAAACGTTTCGCTCCGATGAACAGGATAGCTGCCGGAGCTCAAAATAGAAGGAAAAACTTTAAACGACAACTCCTCCTTTACCTCTGGGCCAATTTTAATCTTGCAGTTGCTGAGGTGACCATTTCAAATAGAATAACGTCAACAATTTGCTTTATATGTTAACTCCTCATGAACCCATGTGCCAATTTGATTCAAACTTTACAGGAATATTGCCAATTGGCTCCCTGCCAAAATAGCTAAAACTGTTATGCTTTCATGACAAGATGGTTGCCAGAGCTAAAAATAAAAATATATTCAATGGATAGTTCCGCCATTATCCCTCGGCCAATTTTAATTCTAACTAAATGTGAATATTGCTGAGATGAACCTCCGAAATGTAAACAATTTGCTTTTTATGCATATTCCTCCTTAATACTAGGGCCATTTTGATTAAAACTTCACAGGAATGTTGCCTAGCAGGCTCCCTACCAGAACAGCTAAAATTGCTCCTCTCCGATGAACAGGCTGGCCGCCAGAGGTAAACTAGGAGAAGTCTTCAAACAAAAATCCTTTACCTTGGGCCAATTGCATTCAAACTTCATAGGAATTTTGATTAGGTGACCCTCTTCCAAATGGCTAAAACGGTCCTACTTTGATGAGCAAAATGGCCAACAGTGCTTAAAATAGAAGCAAATAAATTTTGCTTAAAATGCTAACTTCTCCCAAAAACTTTTGCAGATTTGATTCAAACTTCACGGGAACATTGCCTAGATGGCTACCTACCAAAATTGCAAACAACGTTCAGCTCTGATGAACAAGGTGGCCGCAAGATCAAAAACGTCTTCCAACGACAACTTCTTCTTCATCATTGGACTCTTGCATAGGTGACCCTCTACCAAAGTAACTAAAACGGTTCCGCTCTGATGAGCAAAATGGCCATGAGAGATAAAACTAGAGTAACGTTAACAAGATAATTTAACGTTGCCTCCCTATATAGCTACCAAATATCTGAAATTGATCCGTTCCGATGAACCAGGTGGCAGCAGGAGTTAAAATTAGAAACATATTTGAACGACATTTTTTCCAATTTCATTCAAACTTCATAAGAATGTTGCTTAGGTGACTCTTTATCAAAATAATAAAAATATGGTTCCGTCCTTAAATATAAATCGCTACTAGAGACAAAATTAGGAAAACGTCAACAATTTACTTTAAATGCCAACTCCTCCTTAACCTTTTTGCCACTGATTCAAACTTCACAGGAATGTTTCCATAGGTGGCTCCCTACTAAAATAGCTGCAAACATAAACTCTGATGTACAATATGTCCGGCAGTTCTAAAAAAATAAAACAAAAAATGAAAACTTCAAACGAAAGCTTTCACTTTATCTCCTTTACACCTAGACGAATTTCATTCAAACCCCATGGGAAAAGTTCTTATGTGACGGCTATCAAAATAAATAAAAGGCTTCTTCTTCACGAACAATATGGCTATCAGAGCTAAAAATAGAAAACACCTCAACTATTTGCATTAAACGTCAACTCCTTCTTAACCCATGAGCCAATTTGATTCAACCTTTACAGTTATGTTGCCTAGGTGACTGCCTACCACTATAGCTAAAACAGGTGCACTATGATGAATAAAATGGCCGCCAATGTTAAAAATAGAAAAACATCTTTAAACGACCACAACTCCTATACCCTGGGGTCAATTTCAATTAATCATCATATTAATATTGCTCAGGTGACCCTCTACCAGAATAGAAAAACGCCCCGCCCTGATTGACAAAATGGCCATCAGAGCTAAAACTAGAAAAAGTATTTAAATGATAACTACACCTACACATTTGGTTCAATATTTCCCAAAACTTCACAGCAATGATGAACAAAATGGCCAACAAAGCTAAACATTGAAGAAAAAAAAACCTTTAAGAGACACTTTCTCCTACTTCTTTGGTCCCATTTCATTGAAGCTTCACAAGAAGGTTGCTGAGAAGCCCGCTACCAAATTAGTTATTAAAGTTTTGCTTGGATGAGCATGATGGCCACCACGGCTTAAACTAAAATAATAATACTAATAATAATACTACTAATAATAAACGCACTTTAAATGACAACTCCTCCTGCACTTTTGGGTCAGTTTCATTCAAACTTCATAGCTCGTTGGATTCTTGCTTAAAAGCCCCTAAATATTGCTAAAGTGGTTTTGCTCGGAAGAACAAGATGGCAGCTAGAGCTAAAAAAAAGAAAAAAAAAATGACAACTGCTCCTATACTTTTGCTACGTTTTCTTTCAAACTTCAAAGTAGTGTTACGTAAATGAGTCCCATAGCTCAAGATAAGGCGCTTTTGCAAATGAAAAGTACTGACAATTTCCTATTTCTGCATGCAAATACATGCTATGGGTACTCATTAGAAGCGCCTCGCCGTGGATAGGTACCCACAACACACGTTTTCGAGCAGAAATAAGAAAGATATTGTGTGGATACTACATCTGGGGCTATGGATTACCCATTTTTGCAGAAAAAGAACGATAGTGTGTCGAGAACCGCTCTTATCTGGGGCTATGTGTGACCCTCTACCAAACAAATCATAACAGTTCCACCAAACTGAACAAGGGGGCCGCCAGAGCAAAACTAGAAAACTCCTTAAATGACAGCTTCCTCTAAAATCATAAGTCAGTTTCATTCAAACTGTAAGTTTGCAATCATGTTGCTCAGGTGTCCATCTGTCTAGGTGCACCAGTTATGCTTCATGGATTAAGATGGCTGTCAGTTATCCGCATTACTTTCCGAAGCTGTGTAACATCTTGAAATCAGGTGAGCGATTCAGGGCCATTGTGGCCCTCTTGTTTAATGAAATACTATTTGACCAATGGTTCACAGAATTTTAGTAAATCGGCTGAGATTTACTCGGTAACACGAGTAAACGACACGAAACATTCTGTCAACGAGTTTCTGACTATATGCACACTTTACTGATAGTGGGTGGGGTAAGTTGACTCCTTGTAAAACAGCAAAATCAAGCATTGTTGGTGTAATTGATTGGAATAATGTCTCGTTCCAAATGTTTAGTTGTATAAGTTATGTTTATTAAGTTTATCCCTTTATTCTTACTTTTATAACGTCCGATACTTAACAGTCCTGTTTAAACTGTTCTATTTACGCTGTTCTGTTTGCAAATATAAAACAGTATTCTCATACTTCATCCATTGCAGAGGCTTCAGACCTTCATACTTGTAAATTTATATAGCATAATACAGCAGAAATAGAAATAAGCGTCAATGCGCGAAAACATAGACATAATAATAAATATCCAGTAAAATATATATATCAAAAATTACCAACATGGCACAGAAATGACATTACTATTTTTAGCAAAATTGCACCGTAGGGCAAAATCTTTGTGTACGAATTGATTCCTAATGATTGGGTTCCAAATTCAGTAAATGTTTTGTTGTTGTTTTGCGGAAAGTTACAAAAATTTGTTTTTAAAAAAAGTTTTCTAGACTTATACTGAGTTAAACATCAGCACTTTTTATAGCGAAGCTCCAACATAAGGGCAAGGGCAAATACTCCGTTTAGCTGTACTTCCGGTCATATACAACAGAATTTGCACAAAGAAGACAATCACAAAATTTGAAATATATATACATTTATGGATATAAACTAAAAACTATAAGCACGTAATGGTAAAGCTTCATCACAAAATTTACAACACTCTTATTTGCAGATTTTACCATTTTCTAGTATCAGAGTTATCTCCCCATTTTAGATATGACGCTACCCATTTCTGAATGTACGACCCCTAGAAAATGGAAGATAAGACATTTATCTTTAATTTGGTACCCATCTTATCCTTTAGGACGATGAGGTAAGTTTTCGTAAAATTTAGGCCTTGTATGAAGTTCAGCAACACGCCTACTAATCCTGCCCAGGCAAGGAGATGCGAGTCGAACCGTCCATGCTTATGAACCCTTTTGGTTTCATTGGGCGACAGGGCTTGAGGTGTCATTTCATCTCACGGTCGGGTAAAAATTCCACGAAATTGGAAGCAACGTCTCCAAAATGACCTATACAGTGTTGACGGGGACGTTAAACCTCAAAATCAATTAATCAATCAATGAAACGGTTAAAACAAACAAACAAAGGCAGTGAAATCCAATGTATTCTGATGTACTCAGCTTCAAGTCGCTGAAAAAAGTTGCTTCATTCCTAATTATTGTCTTTGAAGTAGTATTAGCAATGAGGGTTCTAGGACAACCCCCACCCCAACACACTGTGGGGCCGACCCCCACCCCCCCCCCCGGGTCGGCCCCACCGAGTGAGGATGCCTAGGAATTTTTTTTTTCATCCCCGCGCCCACCCCCACCCCCGGGTCGGCCCCACCGAGAGGGGATGTAATATAATAAAATATTTGTTTGCCTGCCATATCGCATGGCCAACACGTGACCAGCTCGCGGGGGGTGTTTGTATTAGAGAAATATAGTAACTAAACATACAGCACAAAATGAACAAGTGTCCTTGGATTCCTGTTTTACCGAGGCAAATTAAAAGGCCTCTTACGCACTGGGTGCGATGTGCTGTAAAGTTGCCTTAAGACACAACTTTTTTGGTAAACATGATAGGACCCGCTGGTTTGCGCTGGGCACCCCGCCCGACGGGGCCCACCTGGGGGTGTGGCCTACTCTTGGTGGGGCCGACCCGCGGGCTGGGGTTGGGCGCGGGGATGAAAAAAAAATTGTCCTAGGCATCCCCACTCGGTGGGGCCGACCCGGGGGGTGGGGGTCGGCCCCACAGTGTGTGGGGGTGAGGGTTGTCCTAGAACCCTCATTGCTAATACTCCTTTTGATTTAAAGTTGTTTAAAGAAAATGCAAAATATAAATCACGTGTGAGCCACTCGAGCTTTAGATCTTAACACTTCCCCGTTCTGCGGAATATGAATTTTTCCGCACAAACGGGGAGGTTCGATATCCGGGTTACACACTTGAAATTTTTAATCGATCAGCAGTTATACACCTTTGTGTATCAGATATACGTCCTGAACCTACAAAACGGGGAAGGTGTTAGATTACCATATGAAACTATTTTTAAGGTTAATCTAGTACTGAATTTTCAATATTTCTTGCTATTTCAAAACGGGGAGCTCCGCGTTTGGAGGTGTTTCCCCGATTCGAAGGTGTGTATTCTTATGCACTTCCCCGATTGGTAGCAAGTACAAACGCACACACACATGTGTGTGTGTGTGTGTGTGTGTGTGTGTGTGTGTGTGTGTGTGTGTGTGTGTGTGTGTGTGTGTGCGCGCGCGCGCGCATTACGATAACACACTCGTGCGACATAGTGCTATCTTTCATTTCTCCATAATAGTTACTTTTATGCTGAAAATCTATGACATTTTATTACTAATACTCCGAGCATAGGTTGTGGGTCCTCGTTAGAAGCGCCTCATTGAGTACCAACAACCTATTTCTTTGAGAAGAAATACGCAAAATAATCCATACCTCTGTAAACCGCAGTTTTCTCAATACAAAGTGGGGTTTAGATGGGTATTCATTTCACAGACTTGTTAACATTATGTGTGTGTGTGTTTTTTTTTTTGTGGTTTGTTGTTTGTTTGCTTGTTTTTGTTGTTTTTATCTTTCGGATGAGAAGGATTGATATTTACCTCTGATATCTGCCTCAAATTTAGATTGTGGGTGCTCGTTAGAATCGCTTCCTGTTACAACCCCTTCAAAGAGCCGGTTCTAACGACTACACGAAATTAATGTTTTGAGCAAAAGGAAGAAAATGAATGTGTACCATAGTATAAATCTCTAAGTCGTAAATTTTGACTGACTTATAACACCTAAATTTCTAGGTCGTTCGACTCTTATTTTTGCTCTAAAATTTAGATTGTGGGTACTCCTTAGAACCGCCTCATCTAAAATATAGATTGTGGGTACTCGTTAGAACCGCCTCGATGTTCTAACGAGTACCCACAATCTATATTTTGAGCAGAAATAAAAATATCACAATTGCACGACCCGCAGAAAAAGCAACCGACTGAAGTCGGTTGATTTCTAAGAGTGCCCTAAAATCACCGTGTCATTCTGCCATTCGGTCAGTCTGTCAGTCCGTAACCCGTTGGTGAAAATTGGTGATAGTGACTTAACCGCTTGGAATATTTAAACAATTTTTGGCATACTGATAGATATCAATGAGATCTAACCAATGAACTTGCGAAATATTACATTTCATTTAGTATAGCCTCGCCGAGGCGAAAAATGTGAAAAGTTTCGAACTGCTTCTCCTCGTAAACCGTTGGGCCGATTGAAGTCAAATTTCATATGGAGCCTCTATGGGATGGGGGAAACCAAAATTTGCTCATGGGTCCAGGTCACATGACCAAAATGGCCGCCAAGCCTTATATGGTCTGTCTGCCTGTCCGTCCGTAACCCGTTTGTGAAAATTGGTGATAGTGACTTAACCGCTTGGAATATTTAAACAATTTTTGGCATACTGATAGATATCAATGAGATCTAACCAATGAACTTGCGAAGTATTATATTCCATTTAGTATAGCCTCGCCGAGGCGAAAAATGTGAAAATTTTCGAACTGCTTCTCCTCGGAAACCGTTGGGCCGATTGAAGTCAAATTTCATATGGAGCCTCTATGGGATGGGGGAAACCAAAATTTGCTCATGGGGTCCAGGTCACATGACCAAAATGGCCGCCAAGCCTTATATGGTAAAAACCCTTCAAAAATAGTCTTCTCCAGAACCACTGGGCAGATTTCCACGAAACTTTATAAATAGCATCTGGGACGTAGGAACATCATAAATTGCTAAAATGGTGACCCTGGGTTGACCTCGATCTTCTTTTGGTCCGTCCGTTACCCGGAAAATTGGTGATAGTGACTTAACCGCTTGGAATATTTAAACAATTTTTGGCATACTGATAGATATCAATGAGATCTAACCAATGAACTTGCAAAATATTACATTCCATTTAGTATAGCCTCACCGAGGCGAAAAATTTGAAAATTTTCGAACTGCTTCTCCTCGGAAACCGTTGGGCCGATTGAAATCAAATTTCATATGAAGCCTCTATGGGATGGGGGAAACAAAACTTTGCTCATGGGGTCCAGATCACATGACCAAAATGGCCGCCAAGCCATATATGGTAAAAACCCTTCAAAAATAGTTTTCTCCAGAACCACTGGGCAGATTTCCACGAAACTTGATAAATAGCATCTGGGACGTAGGCCCATCATAAATTGCTAAAATGGTGACCCTGGGTTGACCTTGACCTTCTTTGTGCCTAGGTCAAACTTTGACACATATGCTTTTGTATTGGAAAAGTGAGAATGCATTTTATCCTGCAAACGATTCAGAATACAGTACTAAAGTATAAGATATATTTTTGCTCCTTACGATAAGGCGATTTTATTGGGGGAACCGTTTTAGGTCCAGGTCACATGACCAACATGGCCGCCATACCCATATATGGTAACACTCATAAAGCTAAAAGCATCCGGCGGGTCGTGCACTTCAGCTGAAGCACTGGTTTTTGTCTTATTTTTTTATTTTTTCGGTGATAAAGGTTACAATGTATTTGATTAGGCGTGTTTTCGTAATGTACACAAAGACATGCCCGGTGTCTCCAACATGGAGGATCAAGGAAAAATAATCCTACAAAACGGCACTGTGTTGTGCAACCTCTCAACAGCACCAAAAGGAAGAATAAACAAAATATTACGTAGAAAGTCATCACGTGGACATGTCCGTGAAATAAACATGCACTAAATCCAGTCTTACATGGAGAAACCTGGGGGGTTTTAGCGGGCATGCATTATTTTCTTATTTCTGATCCAAGATATAGGTTGTGGGTACTTGTTAGAACTGTCTCAATGAGGCGGTTCTATTGAACCCAAACATTTTTCCAGTACAAATAAAAAAACATCACGGAGTTCCATCAGGAAAGTAGCCATTTTGGAGATTTGAAAAAATGCACTATGTCGCACGAGTGTGTTATCGTAATCCAGAACTAGACTTAACTTGAGCAACAGGCCGCATGAGTGGTCCCACCCATTATACAAGACACATCGACTGTCACGCTACGCCGCTACGCAACTCTGTTGACCTCAAGGTATTGCCAATAAAGTTGTGTTTACTACCCTGATTCACCTTTATTTGCCAGTATTAAAATAGTTGAACACAAGAACATATATAGCTGTTGTTGGGAGATGACCGCTAAGGAGAGGTTATATATATATTGTATCTTCATTAATTCAAAACCTCAGTGTCACAAGTAGGTAGTTGTTACTGAGAGGTGGTTGTTCTTGGAGGTTCCGCTGTATACAGTAAATGCAAAAGTTATATGACAAGACGTGCCGTGGCTTCAAGGTAAATCACCTATCATAATTAAGATGGTTTCGTTTGTTTGATTTGAGGTGTAACGTCCCCGTCAACACTGTAAAGGTCATTTTGGAGAAGTTGCTTCCAATTTTGTGGGACTTTTACCCGACAAAGAAATGAAATGACATCTCAAGCCCTGTCGCCCAATGAAACCAATAGGGTTTATTAGTATGGACGGTCCGCCTCGCACCGCGGTTCCTGGACAGGCTTAGATCCTCTAAGCGGTTTACCAGTACTAGTGTGCGGGCCAGATTCAGCTCTGCGTGGAAGCATCATGCAGCCCATATATTTCTTCAAGCCCCTATGAGCGGGGGCCTATATATATATATATTGTATCTTCATTAATTTAAAACCTAAGTGTCACAAGTAGGTAGCTGTTACTGAGAGGTGGTTGTCCTTGGAGGTTCCGCTGTATTCAATAAATGCACAAGTTATATGACAAGACGTGCCGTGGCTTCAAGGTAAATCACCTATCATAATTAAGATGTCGGTAGGAATGACATAACATGCAGAGAACGGTCCCCTCAAAATATTATCTTCTATATCATTATGGTCTATCTATACTTTGTCTGAGTTGAAATTCGAAGAAAATTTGAGGCGCACATTCTTTCTTCTAAGAGGTCCCCGCCCATCGGGGCTGGAGAAATAGATGGGCTGCACGATGCTTTCACGCAGAGCTGAAACCGACCATACACTAATACTGGTAAACCGCTTAGAGGGTCTAAGCCTAGCTAGGCAAAGCAGCGCGAGTCGGTTCGTCCATGCTTATAAACCCCATAGGTTTCATTGCGCGACATGGCTTGAGATGTCATTTCATCTCCGTGTCGGGTAAAAGTCATACAAAATTGGAAGCCACGTTTCCAAAATGACCTATACAGTGTTGGCGGGGACGTTAAACCTCAAATCAAACAAACAAAAATCTTTCTTCTAAGAGAAGAACGGGGTTTCAGAGGAGAACATTACGAAAACACGCCTATACAAATACATTGTAAATTTCACTGCGGAAAAACGAAAATTTGATATTTTTTCCTTATTTCTGCTCAAAATATAGATTGTGGGTACACGTTAGAACCGCCTCAATGAGGCGGTTCTAACGAGTACCCACAATCTAGATTTTAAAGCATAAATGAGAAAAATCATATTTATCCCTGTAAACCCCAGTTTTACTATATAAAAGTAGGGTTCAAGGGGGTCAAAATTATATAGGTTTTTTGTGATGAACTCGGGGAAGTTAGAAAGGCGAACTTTTCAGATAAAAGGATTCTAATAAATGAGTGTTAGATGATTTGCTTTGTTTATTGGTATAGCTATAAACGACAAGGAAGAGTCCGAATCGGCTTTAGTGATGTTTCAAACAAACAAATGCTATTATTGTATTATATAACCCGATGAAATTGCGCTTGGAAGCTGGCGTAATAGGATCAATGTGAGATTGCCTTCGAGTCAAGTGGATGAGATGTTCTGATGTTGTATTTGTTCTTCTTTAAAAGGTCGTGAAAACAGTTTTTATGTCATTGACACACTGATGGCAATGTATGTTAAAGAAATAAGTCAACTGTAGCTGCAGTGATTTGTTTGGTAATAAATGACAGTTTGCATGTCACATGCACAGTAGATTAAAATCGTTGTCTGCATGCAGATGGCCGACAAACTGTGATGTAGTACTCAACTATTCAGACGCTAAGCATTTCGGTTCTTTACCGAATCAAAGAAATGACAGCACTCATTGATTGTATGTTTGGAATGGTATTACAAAACACGGTTTATTGTAAATTCGAGCGCTTGTACCACTACTGATGTCTTACCACCATCAAAAAACACGTTATAATTATTGCGACCAAGATTTTGAAAGATCAGGGAGAAATCTATTTTCTAAATCGAATGAGGTTTTAAATAAATTAAAATCCAGACGTTTTCCTGTTTTTAGTCGGTCTACTTACGATTTTTCCAGGCTTTACACAACACATCTTTATAAATATTATTAAAGATTAAAGAAAAATCGTAATGTTTTAATTGAATGGACATTCCATACAGAAGACTACCTCCATCTTGCATGTAATGTAAGAAATGATCTTTTTTTTCAATTCTGAAAAACATAAAAATTACACACTTTGGTCATGTCAGAAAGTGTGCGAAACTCCTACCTTTCTACTTCAAAATATTGTACTAAGTAATTCAGACAAATTGTGGGGATTCCGATGGGTACGGTCTGAACACACATTTCGACTGATTTGATCTTTTTTTATATTATGAAAGAGACTCCGTGATGTCCATTGCCATTGATTGCCAATTTGAAACCATTGAAGCTTTAAGCTAGAGGTCTAGATATGTTGATGATTTATTTAAATATTGCGGATGTTAGTACGATTTGCCAGGGTGTCCAGTCATGTATTTGGTTTCAGAACTCGTAATAACTGCTAAACTTCTTAATCAGGGTTATCGGTATCATAAATTACGATAACCGTTTGACCATTTTGTGGGAAAGTAACTTCCTTTCGCCTATCCACAAGTGATGCTTGGTTACCTCATGTTTGGTGTTGTTTTTCCTTTGATGTCAGGGGCGTAGCTAGAAGAAAATCATTTGTACGCAAACCAAAGAAAATACTAAAAATAATAAATCCGTTTGCCTAACGGGGACCACTCTTACAGGAAAGAATTTGCTCTCTTTACGTCTATTGTGTACGCACGTGCGTATCTGCGTACAGGTAGCTACGCCCCTGGGTGTCTCTGATGGGAGGTGTGATTCCTGACAATTGCCTTCACTTTTATTTTGAACGAGGAGTGATTCGTTTGACAAATTAAGTCTCTAATTGTAAGCAAACAGTGAAGACCCGGATCAGTTGCCGCGTTCTGTGGCGTCTGATCTGATTCTCCAACCAAACACATGCTTACAATCAGGCTTATACAGATAAGTAAAGTAGAAGTAAAACAAAGATCAGGAATCGATACAATTAACTTACTCCACCCATCAAAGACACCAAAGGGAAAGAAACACAAACTGAAGCGACCAGACCATAATGGAAACCTTAACAAATGAAGGCCATAAGGACAGTTACTTTCCCACAAAATGGCCAAAAGGCCATCTAAAATAAAAAGACACAAGTAATACACACAGTAAGTAACAAATAACAACATAAATAAACCGCCACAGAAGAACTGCCTTGGAACGGTCAGTGGAAAGAATTCCACTGGGGGCCTTAAATCGATTTTACATGGCCATAATCCTCGCCCTTACCTCTGTCGCGGTATACACTAGTTTTGTTTAGTCCGCACGAAAACTTCCTTACTCATCGGTGTAACATCCTCGAGAACATACAAATCAAACAACTACAGAGATGAAACCAGGTTGAGGATTCGACAGAATTGCTGGAGCAAAAGAAAACCAACAGTTAGACTCCGAGGGGCCCGACCAAAGACGGAGCAACTCTCTTATGCAACATTCTGCCTTCACAGCGATAAGAAAATCGAGGCTATTTTTCTATAAATAACCAAGACCTGGAATTCCTACCAAACAGTGATAGTCAGGTGGATATCAATAATGTGCTTAGTAATTTTGGGTCGATTGACAAACCAAAGGCAACGGAAGCACTGTGATTGCCTTTAGAGTCTCCAATTTCAGCCATTGATTTAATTAAACCTGTCAAATCTTTTGCTGTGTTTAATTGTTTATTATATTATCATCATGGTAACATGTGTGAAACATAATATATACGTATATCGAGATGTTGAAAATTCTCATTTCAAAGTGCACTCGGATTTGTACACCTTGACATTTGCAAACAACTGAATTATTTTAAGGTGCTGTATACATTGTATCGATATAGTTTTGAAAATTCGCATCTGAAAGTGCACTCATATTTGTGTACCTTCGCATGACCAAACACATAACGAAAACATGCCTATATAATTTCGACCCCTTTAAACCCCACTTTTATACAGTAAAACTGGGGTTTACAGGGGTGAACCTTATTTTTCTTATCTCTGCTCTAAAATATGGATTGTAGGTACTCGTTAGAACAGCCTCGATGAGGCGGTTCTAACGAGTACCCATGATCTATATTTTGAGCAGAAATAAGAAAATACCCCAATCTTTCATCTTAAAATTTAATTTGTTCGGCAGTAAAGTTTACAATGTATTTGTATAGGCGTATTTTCGTAATGAACTTAATTATTTTGTGATCTTTGTAAAAGAGTCGCTGCGCTCCCACCCGACATCGGGGCTTCGAGACATGTTATCCTACCCAGGGATATGATAAAATCATTACGCAAACTCACGCCTATACAAATACATTGCCACCTTTATCGCCGAAAAAATGAAAATTTTATGATGAAAAATTGTGATATTTTTCTTATTTCTTCTCAAAATATAGATTGTGGGCACTCGTTAGAACCGCCTCATCGAGGCGGTTCTAACGAGTACCCACAATCTATATTTTAGAGCAGAAATAAGAAAAATAAGGTATACCCCCGGAAACCCCAGTTTTACTATATAAAAGTGAGGTTCAAGGGGGTCAAAATTATATAGGCGTGTTTTTGGTGATGTCGAGAAATTCTAATACACTTGATGTGCACCGATTGCTTAGGACGCCATGTACGCCGCCCTAAAGGTTGCAGTCGCTGCACGCAGCGTTCCGTCACTGAACGCCATCGTGTTGCAATCAGACTTTGGTGGACGTTAGCAATCGGAGTGACTGCATTACTAAAAATAAAGAATCTTCAAGACTGAAAAAAGAAAATACAGGGAATATGATTGATTGATTGATTTTGAGGTTTAACGTCCCCGTCAACACTGTAAAGGCCATTTTGGAGACGTTGCTTCCAATTTTGTGGGACTTTTAGCCGACATTGAGATGAAATGACACCTCAAGCCCTGTCGCCCAATGAAACCAATAGGGTTTATTAGCATGGGCGGTCCGCCTCGCACCGCAGTTCCTGGACAGGCTTAGATCCTCTAAGCGGTTTACCGGTACTAGTGTGCAGGCCGGATTCAGCTCTGCGTGGAAGCATCATGCAGCCCATATATACCTTCAAGCCCCTATGGGCGGGGGCCTAATACAGGGAATAAAGGGTAAATAGAGAAAACTCGAGCTCCCATCCGCGGTATCACAGTCGGGCATCATTCGCACGCCTCATGATGCCATTATCTCTACAAGATTCTAATACTACACTGCAGCAACAGATCATACAGGATAGTTCACATTTTTCTCCAAACTAACTTACCGTTAACCCATTCTGTACCAGAAACCCCAAAACGGGTACCCTGGCAAACAGTGCAGGCCCAGATCAGACGCCGCAGAACGCGGCGTCTGATCAGGGCCTACACTGTTTGCAAAAAGTTAAGCCAATTTCCAAACAAATTTTGAAGAAAACACAACCCGACACCCCTATATTTCGAAATTGACTCCTGCGATATATAAGGAGGAAGATGCCATTTCGTACAAAAAGGGTTAATCCATTTTGTACGGATATCCCCAAAAAGGGTCATTGGCAAACAGTGAATGCAGATAGCGGCGTCTACTAATGGCTTCCATTGAAAGTTCAACCCTTGTCTAAATAAATTCTAAAATTGACCGAACCTGTCACCCTTAGATTTCGGAATGGACTGATGCTGTATACATGGGGATGTTCAGCACAAAAAATAGTTTTAACGCCTTGCATACTGGGTATTTTTTTTTTCGCATCAGACGACATTTTTAAATATTTTTTCTAATTATCCCAGAAAACTGGATTCGACATCTCATGCAAATTGCCTCCTGTTGCATGAGATGTCAAGTCCTGTTTTCTGAAAAAAAAAATAAGTAAAAAAAAAAATCAAAATATCGTCTGCTGAGAAAAAAGAATCAACATGAAGATCGTTAAACAGTAGTCTTCAGTTTGGTCATCAAACCATGCCATTGTGCACGCTTTGGGTGAATCATCATCAGAAAATATCTGATATAAGTTTTCTGGATTCTTTTTTCGACTTTTGTCAATATTATTCATCTTTTTTTCTGACTCCCATTATTAGAGACCATAAATGTCAAGTCGTTCTAAGCCTTGGATATTCTGGTATTCTGGAGATGGAACCGGAAATATTATAGGTGCTAAAATATTTGCTCATAAATATCTCTTTTGGTTAGACAAACTATGTTTCGATGTTTGACTGTTAAAATGTTGCTTTTTATGCGCCCCCCACCAACTTCGAAGAAGATGTTGGGGGCATACTGTTTTGGCTTTGTTTGTCCGTCCGTCCTTCATCCGTCTTTCCGTCCGGCCGTCACGCACTATAGGATGCATCAAATCTAGGAACCATTGCTTTTGATAAAATAACAGACCCATATTTTTTTTTTGTTGTTGTTTTCAGTTAGATGTCTTGTTGCAGAGTTATTTCCCTTTGCAGACTTAGGCATTTTTGCATTGGAAAAGCTTGTAAGCAAAATATTTCAAGAACCGCTTGAGCTAGGTTCTTAAAAATGTACACGCCATTTGGAATTAATATGAAAATACTCTGATAAAATTTGTGTATAATATTATGAAAAATTGCCCACAAAATGTCCGTTTGCGGCACATTGGCATAGGAAAAGCCTGTAAGCAAAATGTCTCAAGAACCGCTTGGGCTATGCTCTTGAAATTCTGCAGGCTGTTTGAACCAATGTGAAAAATGGTCTGGTAAAATATTTATATAATTTTATGGAAAGCTGACAAAATTATGCCCCTTTGCGGACCTAGGCATTTTGGCATAGGAGAAGCATGTAAGCAAACTATCTCAAGAATCACATGGGCTATATTCTTGAAATTTCGCAGGCTATTACCAATGTCAAGATGATTTTAAATCTGAATTGGTCTGTTCCTTCCCTGGAAATGGACACTTCTATATTTATTCGTCAAAATCATTAACAGAATGAAGAACAATGAAGATTCTGGAGAGACCGCACAAAAAGCCGTCTCATTATGATTCAGTTTGTTGTTGGTATTCATTAGAACCGTCTCGGCGAGGAGGTTCTAATGAATGCAACAACATAGGTTTATATGGAGAAATAAGGACAGCTATCCTTCAGTTATCAAAAATTATACAAACCTAATCTGTTGCTATGTATATGTATCTGAATCAGTCGTGGGGGTTGAAATCGTTATTCTTTTTCATACCGAAAATACAGGGATATGCTGATTTTTTTCTAACCACAAGCGAGCCAGAAACAAAATTAGTCCATGGCAAATGGAATCTTCCACATACTAGCATGGAATCGGCTCATTTCAATTGATAGGGCTGCCAGGTTTGTTACAAGAAATTATGTACCCTAAGCAAACGGTGTACATCTAATGAGATGCTGCGTTTTGTGGCGTCTAGGTCGTCACTCTTTGCCAGTGCCCCAAAAATGGGACGCTAGATACATGTATATATCATTGGATTTAACAAAAAAGTAGTGGCACAACAGACATCGTGTGCTCATTTCCACGTTTCCACACACCCGCATGCGGAGAAAAGGGGTGTATAATACCCCGTTGTCTACTGTCCCCTTAATAACTCAAGTTGTCGCTCGATATCTTGGAGAAGGATTTGTTTTTATTTGTTTGGTTTGAGGTTTAACGTCCCCGTCAACACTGTAAAGGTCATTTTGGAGACTTTCTTCCAATTTTGTGGGACTTTTATCCGACCTTGAGATGAAATGACATCTCAAGCCCTGCCGCCCAATGAAACCAATAGGGTTTATTAACATGGACGGGCCGACTCGTACCGCTTTGCCTGGGCAGGCTTAGATCCACTAAGCGGTTTACCAGTACTCGTGTGCGGGTCGGTTTCAGCTCTGCGTGGAAGCATCATGCAGCCCATCTATTTCTTCAAGCCCCGATGGGCGGGAGAAGGAATGGATGGTCTTCGATATATCACATATAGAATGATACTCGGCATTTTAAGTTCATTTATACCAACAGCACTGTCATTGACTGCCAAACGAAAATCGTTTCCAATAAGTAGCTCTTTATATAATCGATAGATTTCATTCAGAGACAACAAATAGAATGATATTGATAATACCTTACTCGGTATTGGCACTCGCAAAAGCCCGCATAATCGTGGAAGTTATAATGAATTATCCTTAAAATGATCTTCAGAGCTATGAAAAAATGGAATCTGTTTCTCATGTATGCTGAAATCACAACAGATGTAATAAATAGAATGATATTGATAATACCTCACTCGGTATTTGGAATTTCTTGTCAATCTGTACGAGTTACTGCCTTTGCATGTACCTCGGAATTTAGTTTCCGCTCAGTATTATGGGTTTCGATCAAAATGATAAGAAGGATATTGACAATACCTCATCGGGATTGTACTGGGCTATGCCAGAGTCACAGCCCTTGATTGCGACAAAATATAGTTCCGCTGAATTCTTGAGGGAATTCATCACGAAAACACGCTTATATAATTTTGACCCCCTTGAATCCAGCTTTAATATAATAAAACTGGGGTTTACAGGGATAAACCATGGCCAACTTTATCTGACATTTAATCTATTCATCTGTTCCCTGATAGTCATACTACAGGTCAATATTGGATTGTCTCCCTTTGACTGAGGCCTATAATATGTACCTGTTGTGTTATCTCAACTGTGTTATAAGCCGGCTGTGTGTGAAATCAGTTTCGCTTTTATGACCCCGGGGGATACTTAAAGAGAATCGCTCATGTCAATTGATGTCTAGTTAATTTCGGACTGCCTGTTTTGGTGTGGCCTGAGTTTATACCTCCAAATAAAGTTCTGTTCTGTTCTGTCGTTACTAAACAAAAATACTCCTTTAAAAGTGAGCCTTTTTTGTGCTTAACACAAAATGTTATTGGTTCTCAAGAATCCTATATTACCATTTCTAATAACTGCACCAAGACATAGTATATAACCGTTTGTGAGATATGAATTGCCATTTTGGAGATACGAAAAAAAAAGAAAAGAAAAGAAAGAAAAACACTATGCCACGCGGATATGCTATCTTGGGGCCTGTCTAATACGCTGAAAAACCTGCTGAATTTATCAGGCTGCGGATCAGCAGAAAGTGACTAAAACGCTGGTCTGCTGAATGTTACTTTATTTTGTTGTTTTGGGCCACAATACTGGCCGTGCATATTGATAATATATTTATTTATAACATTTAATAATTAGTAAATTTGTTTTACGCCACAGACATTAATATTGTTGTAATATCGAGTATCGGGTTGTATGCCAAAAATACAGACAGTGCTTTGCTGAAGATTTCGAATTAAAAGTTTTCCAGACATATTACTGGTCGCATATTTTAAAGCAGTTATATAGAAGTATATTTTCTATTGTTGTCTGCAAGGTTTACGTACCGGCCTGTGAAATAACTGTTATATCGAGCTACATCACGAAAGCATGGCGATATAAATTTGACCCCTTTAACCCCACTTTCGTATAGTAAAACTGGGGCTTGGAGGGGTATAAATTATTTTTCTTATTTCTGCTCAAAAACATAGATTTTGGGCACTCGACAGAACCGCCTCGCCGAGGCGGTTCTAACGAGCACCCTCACTTTATGTTTTGAGCAGAAACACGAAAAATAACTCAATTTTTCATCTGAAACTTTTCATTGTTTGGTGGTTAAATTTACAATGTATTTGTATAGGCGTGTTTTCGTAATGTATCCGTTAAGACGAGAACCTTGAGTCTGAGTTGTAAGCATAGAAATACAAAGGAGATACTCTTACTGATTTTAATGCGAACAAATCTGTCTTGACACAATAATGGCCGATTATCTATCTGTCTATTTAGTGACTGAGTAAGCCTTATCATGTCATCATTGATAAACAACTTCGCATAATGCAATTCTAGTTTTTTAGTTGTTCACTAATAATATTCGTCTTTCTTTCTTTCTTTATTTATTTATTTATTTATTTGAAAATACACATGAAAAATTGTTATTCTCATATATGCTGATAACACAGAGTTTGAGCACTCGTAAGAACGCCTCGTCGAGGCGATTCTAATAATGTCCAACGGTCTATATTTTAAACAGTTAACAAGCAATAAGAATACTTTATTATTCTCTTTCCCGTGAAGAGGTAATTGTGGCGGCCTGTGCCGCAAATGTCTGTTAGCTAGTTTATATGTTTCTCTTCCTTATTTTTTTTCGTGCAAAACGAGTAAATCTTTCTGTGTTTCTTAACTGACGATATATCTTTGACGATAACTTCATCATATGCGCTCTTTCTTTCTTTCTGCTCAGGTAGATGACGCTCGTCAATATAATCGTTCATGATGGATTGTTAATCAATCAATACAATGAGTAAGCACACTTCCGACTACCTGTCGATAATCGAATTATCACCAAGTATCGTGACGCGCACAGTAGTCACTAGACCAGTAAGTGGCAACTTGACCTGAAGTTGAATTTAAAAAGTAATATCATATACCTAGGGACGGTAAATAAAAATAATTCAGCTAAAATGAACAATTAAGACTCCGGGTCTCATCCGAGATTACACTTCTTGCTTAAATAATCACCGATTTATCATCACGATAACAAGTCCGTGTAATGAAAACCCTCTAACCCCCACTTATATAGAGAAAAGTGGGGCTTCGGTGGTATACATTATTTTCTAGCAAACGAGTTAGGTCCAGTTTTTGCTCATCTTTTCCAACAATCTCTCGATACGGGTGAAATTCCCAAAGAATGGCTAATAGCTAACATCTGTCCACTTTTCAAAAAAGGGGACAGGGCTCTTGCTCGAAATTATCGCCCGGTGTCACTGACCTGTGTTCTATGTAAATTGCTTGAACACATAGTTTGCTCAAACATCATGGCCCACTTGGATGAAACATAAACTTTTGTCAGACAGACAACATGCATTTAGGAAAAGGCATAGTTGCGAAACTCAGTTGAGCACGGTTATTAATGATTGGGAAAAAATCCTGGACAAAGGGGGGGGGGGGGGGGGGGTGGGGGGGCAGGTGGACACATTTATTCTGGACTACGAGAAGGCTTTTGACACCCCTCCGCATGATTTACTTAAATCCAAATTATTTGGTTATGAAATTGGAGGAAAGACTCTAAAATGGATAGATTCCTTCCTTTGCTACAGAAAACAGCGGGTTGTTGTTAATGGTGAATCTTCAGTATGGGTGCCAGTTTTGTCTGGAGTCCCGCAAGGGACTGTTCTTGGTCCTCTATTGTTCTCTCTGTACATCAATGATATCCCCGCTGACATTGACTCAGAATAAGACTGTTCGCAGACGACTGTGTTTGTTACCGGGAAATTAGAGATACAGATGACTCACTGAAACTTCAGGCTGACATAGATAGATTGGGATGTTGGGCCCGAAAATGGGGCATGCAATTTCAGCCAGTTAAATGCAATATTATGCAGATAACTAGGAAGAGATCTAATAAAATTGAGGCTTCTTACACTTTAGAGGGAACGGTCCTCGAAAATGTGAATTCCATTAAGTACCTTGGTGTGACAATCACTCACGATTTGAGATGGAATACACACATTAGCAACATGTGTACAAAGGCGAATAGAACACTTGGTTTCCTGAGGCGAAATCTTCATCAGTGTCCTCAGAATGTGAAAGAGGCTGCATACAGGGGACTTGTTCGCCCAATCTTGGAATATGGTAGTTGCATCTGGGATCCAAGCGGAGAAGTCCTCAATGAAGAAATTGAAAAAGTTCAGAATAGAGCTGCCAGATTTGTAACTGGAAATTACTGCTTTGAAACTGGGAGCATGACTGGAATTCTGGGAAAATTAAGATGGGAGTCTCTCAAGAAAAGGAGAAGAGACAGTAGGCTCATACTCTTATACAAAGGCCTAAAGGGTGCTGCCAGCATTCCAACAGATGACCTTGTTCCCCCCAGCTAGGCAATGCAGAACGCACCATTCAATGATGTTTCAGACCCTTACTGCAAGAACGGACATTTATAAAGAATCTTTCTTCCCCCGAACCATTAGAGTTTGGAATGCCCTTCCCGATTCGATTATTTCGACGGCTGAAGGTGCTGAGGATTGTGTAGCTAAGTTTACCTCTTTGGTTAGAGCTAGGGACTAACTTCCCATATCACAGGTCCTGGTGTATGAATGTCATTTGACATGTCACCAGTAATAATTCTGATTCTTTATTTCTGCATCAAGACATAGGTTGTGGGTACTAGTTAGAACCAACCGCCTCAGTGAGGCTGCTGAAATGCTGAATACGGCTGAATTGACGGCTACGTCACGTATCGACGTGACCGTATTGGTGACAACCATGGGGGTGTATGCGTCTATGTACGCGATAATTTATTTTCCAAACGCAGACAAGATCTTGAATTCCTTGACTTAGAATGTGTCTGGGTAGAAATTTGTATTAATAATAGAAAATTACTAATTGGAACTTTCTATAGACCACCAAACTCATCACATGCAACATTTCAGGCAATCGAAGATTCTATAGGGCTAGCCACAGACACAAACCCCCATGAATTACTGGTTATGGGAGATTTTAATATAGACATGGCTGACAACAGAAGTAGTAGGAAAATTTCTGATCTCTGTCAAGAAAACGGTCTGGACCAACTAATCACTGGCTACACTCATTTTACGGAAACTTCACAATCCACTATTGACCTTATTTTGTCTAACGACAGCAAAGACATCTTAATCTGTGGGGTGGGAGAACCTTTCCTTAACCAAAACATTCGCTATCACTGTCCTGTATTCTGTGTCCTCAACTTTGATAAACAAAAAACTCATGTATTCAAAAGACATATTTGGCTATTTGATCAAGGTGACTATCAGTCGCTCTCTGACGTCATGCGAAATACAAATTGGGATAATTTTAAAGACCCAAACATCAACAAATATGTTAAAAATTTAACTGATCACCTAACCCAATGTTCGTCTAAGTATATTCCTAATAAAATAGTAAGTGTAAGACCATCCGATCCAAATTGGTTGACAACTAATATAAAAAGACTCATTCGGAAAAGGAAACGTTACTACAGCAGATACAAGAAAACACAATCCATCACTAATTTTGAAGCCTATAAACAAATTCGCAATCACGTTAATAACGAAATAAGAAATTCAAAACAAAAAATGAATGAAAAACTGGCTGATAAACTAAACAATGGTTCACTAGGTCCAAAAGACTGGTGGAAAACACTTAAACATGTAATAAAACCAACACGAACAAGCAATATCCCTCCCTTAAACACACAAGGAAATATATATTCTGACGAAATGGACAAAGCGGAAGTGTTAAATACTTTCTTCTCCTCACAAACTATTATAGACGAAACTAATGCACACTTGCCTGAAAGCAATCCAAATAACATTCAAAATGAAACCCTCCATTCTGTTCACCTGTCACCGTCGGAAGTTGAAACCTGTCTGAAGTCCCTTCAGACTGGCAAAGCTGTAGGACCCGATGCGATTAACAACAGACTCCTGAAAGAACTATCTAATTCAATTTCTATCCCTCTTTGTGATCTCTTCAACTTTTCGCTATCATCAGGCCAATTTCCTGAGTCATGGAAACTAGCGAACATCACTCCAATTCACAAGAAAAACGAACCTTCTGACCCAGCTAACTACCGCCCTATATCTCTCTTAAGTGCAGTGGGAAAAGTTCTTGAGAAACTTGTTCATAAATATATTTTCAACTTTTTTCGGGACAACGGAGTTATCACATCACTTCAATCTGGTTTTGTACCAGGCGATTCTACTGTTAACCAACTTATTGATATATACAACTCTTTCTGCAAAGCTCTTGACGTAGGCAAAGAAGTAAGAGCCGTATTTTGTGATGTAAGCAAAGCCTTCGATCGTGTATGGCATAAAGGACTTCTTCACAAGTTGAATAGCGTTGGCATAACTGGTTCTCTTCTCTCATGGTTTAACAGTTACTTAAGCGATAGATTACAAAGAGTCGTTCTTCCTGGGACCACGTCCAGTTGGCAACCAATTAAAGCTGGTGTCCCACAAGGCTCTATCCTTGGTCCTCTCTTGTTTTTAGTATACATTAATGATATTGTTGAAGATATCCATTGCACGATACGTCTGTTTGCAGACGACACGAGTCTTTACATAATTGTTGAAAACCCGGTTGAAGCTGCTCACCTCTTAAATGATGATCTAGAAAGGATACAGCAATGGGCAAAAAAGTGGCTAGTCAGCTTCAACCCTACAAAGTCTGAATCTCTCTTGCTCTCTCGTAAAATCAATAAACCTTACCACCCACCAATTTTCATGGACACTCAAGAAATATCTGAGGTCAGTACTCATAAACACCTAGGCCTTATATTTTCTAGTGATTGCACGTGGCATGAACACCTAGCCGAAATCAAATCAAAAGCATGGAATCGGATTAATATCATGCGTAAACTAAAATTTCTACTTGATAGAAAATCACTTCAGACTATTTATTGTTCGTTCATTAGACCTCTTCTAGAATATGCCGACGTGGTATGGGACAATTGCACCCAGTATGAAGCATATGAACTTGAAAAAATACAGATAGAGGCAGCACGTATAGTTACTGGGGCAACCAGACTGGTTTCTCTAAATCTTCTTTACTCTGAAACTGGATGGGATACGTTGGCCTCACGAAGAAATAAACATAAAATTGCTATGCTTTACAAAATGTATCATGGCATTTCTCCAGCGTATCTATCTTCACTCTTACCAGCTACAGTGGGAGAAAATGTTTCGTATAGCCTTCGTAATTCTACCAACATTCAAACTATTCACAGTCACTCACAGCTCTACTTTAATTCTTTTCTTCCAAGTGCGATAAGAACTTGGAACTCTCTGTCTGAGGAGATCAGAAACAGCTCCAGTTTAGCATCACTTAAACGTCAACTCAATACTAACTTAATCCCTACGCCTCGTCATTTCAACGCAGGGAAACGTCTCGGACAAATTTATCACAGCCGGCTTAGAACCAAATGCAGCTCCTTCAACAAACACCTCTTCTCAAGAAACATTGTCCCAAGTGCTTTATGTGTATGTGGTCTCGTCGAAGACACCGAACATTTTCTTCTTCACTGTCCACGATATGCGAACTTTAGAGAAGAAATGTTAAGATCAGTTTATCAGTTTTGTCAACCAACTCTCGATACTCTACTTTATGGTGACCAAACACTAAATTACAACGAGAACAAACAAATCGTCCTCCTTGTCCATAACTTTATTTTAAAAACTAAAAGATTCCAAACCAACCATAATTAGGCGATGAATGCACGTATCATTTCCTACCGTATTAGACACACTTTCACTTCTTTTTTTTTTTTTTTTCCTTTTTTGATCTTAGTCCGAGAACAGAGTGTGGGGCTAGAATATGTCTTTTTTAAATCTACGGCAAGTTTACTTGTCTAACCAGGCTCTTTTCTGTGATAATCTCCCGAACCGGTAATTCTCCAACAAATACACCTAAATATTTTGGTTTGTTACTCTTATTTTGTTTTTAGAGAACTACCTCGCAAAGTTAACCATACGACCTTAACCTAAGTTATATCCAACCTTCAGAACGACAAACCTATACGTTCCGCCTTTGAAGAAATAGTTTTATTGGTACTTGATAAAACACCTTTGATTTGAATGTCTCAGACCTTTTACATGAGAGCGGCAGAAGCTGTATTGTTTTTTCCTTGTTATTTTTTACCCTGATGGATTCCCCGTGGAGCCCCCCCCCCTCCCTCCAACGCTACCTTCACCTTAACCATTTTTAGTATGTAAAAATGCTACAAAATAGCTTTGAACATAGTCGCTAATTCTGTACTTACAATAGTTACTGTTTTGCATCGACAATTATATAGATTTAATTCAATGGTATTATCGCAAATGTTTAGGGAAACAGATTCAAATAAGTCTCTGACTTTCTTCTGAATCCCTTTTTGTATGATTTCAGTCATATTTGCTTTGTATTGTACTTGTAGAATACGAATAAAATATGTTTAAACCAAATGCTGAATATTACTTTTTTGTTGTTGTTTTGGGCCACAATACTGGCCTTGCATTTAGATAATATATTTATTTACAACATTTTTAATTTAATTTGTTTTACGCCCCAGACATAGAATGATATTGTTGTCATATCGAGTTGTACGCAAAAATTACTGAATAAAGACAATGCGTTTCTGAAGATTTAGAAAGTAAAAGGTTTTCCTAGACATTTTACTGGTCGCACATTTTAAAGCAATTACTAAGTTTCATACGGGCAGATCTTCATTGACACAATAATCTATCTATCTATCTATCTATCTATCTATCTATCTATCTATCTATCTATCTATCTATCTATTAGGCCCCCGCCCATAGGGGCTTGAAGAAATATATGGGTTGCATGATGCTTCCACGCAGAACTGAATCCGGCCCGCACAATAGTACTGGTAAACCGCTGAGAGGATCTAAGCCTGTCCAGGAACCGCGGTGCGAGGCGAACCGTCCATGCTAATAAACCCTATTGGTTTCATTGGGCGACAGGGCTTGAGCTTTCATTTTATCTCAGTGTCGGGTAAAAGTCCCACAAAATTGGAAGCAACGTCTCAAAAATGACCTTTACAGTGCTGACGGGGACGTTAAACCTCAATTAACAAACAAACAAATCTATCTATCTATGCGAGTTGGATCATTCATGCATATAAACCCTATTAGTGTAATTAGGTGGCAGGGCTTGAGATGTCATTTCATCTCAATGCCGGGCAAAAGTCCCACAAAATTGGAAGGAACGTCTCCAAAATGACCTATACAGTGTTGATGGAGACAAAATAAAGACGAATGTTGTCAATGAAGCGTTTCCAGCAACCATCCCAAACCTTTTCTCCTGTAAAAGACATAGGTTGCGGGTACTCTATAGAACGGCTCTAGCAAATCTTGGATAATAAGTATTTGTCTGTTGAAGCAATTAAAATAAATTTTAAAGAAACGGTTCTAGCAATAACCCACAACCTACGGATGTATTCTCGTAACTTGGACCCAGTATACATGTATATTTCACGGCCCCCGCCCATCGGGGGTTGACGAAATAGATGGGCTGCATGATCTACCAGTACTGGTAAACCGCTTAGAGGATCTAAGCCTGCCCAGGCAAAGCGGTGTGAGTCGGACCGTCCATGCTTATAAACCCTATTTGTTTCATTGGGCGACAGGGTTTGAGATGTCATTTCATCTCATTGTCGGGTAAAAGTCCCACAAAATTGGAAGCAACGTCTCCAAAATGGCCTATACAGTGTTGACGAGATCGTTAAACCTCAAATCAAACAAACAAAACAAACATGTTTTTTGGATCCAAGATATAAAAATTAATAATAATAATAATAATAATAGTAGATACTCGTTATCTAAATAGTACCGATCCTGCTTAGAACTTAATGCATATGAATAAAGTCATTCGATAAATTTTAAATTTTAATCTATCCGGAAAGACGGTAATACAGTATACATTGCGTGCGTGCCCATTATTCGTCAGACTTCCTGACGGTCAGTAGCCGGTATACAATACACATTACGTGTGTCATAAAAAGCGATACTTGTCATCAGTGATGCCCCCCCCCCCCGCCCCCATGAGTGAGCTGAAAAAATATATGGGCACAGAACCGCCAAATTGATATGGTTCTTTCAAATACTTTCTACCTATGTTTTTGTGTAAAATCATACTGATTCCTGATTACCCGACTGTTTTGTATAAATTTTGGTTTACATGCATATTCTTTTTCACAGCATCATGGAAAGAACACCAGAAAAAGGGTACACACCTTATCTTAAATCATTTAACAGTTGAAATAAATAAATAAATGAATAAATAAATACATAAGAACATTTTCTAATAATCATTAGGTTATACATAAATGAATAGAATAATAATTATAATAATAATCACAATCACATTACGATAATACATCCGTGCGGCATAGTGCATTTTTGATATCTCAAAAACAATTAATTCGTCAAAAGTAAACTCATTAATACTTAAAACATAGTTAGAACCGCCTCATTGAGGTGGCTCCAACGAGTACCCACAACCTATGTTTTGGACAAGAAATGAAAAAAAAATGAATACCACAGTAAACCCCAGTTTTCTCCATATAAAGCAGTTTTTAATGAGGTGTTCATTACAACCAAGATGATAATAGTGAATACAAAACAATTTACATAGGCATTAATGGCAAATATATATTTACCAGACTGAATTCACAACAGCATTTAAATAATCAAACAGAGTTACAAAAAGAAAAAAAAGTAATATAAAACAAACATTCCTCTGGTATTCCAGCAAAAAAAATGTGCGAACGAAATGTCAGATTAGCCTGTATCTGAGTAATGGGAATAAGATATAAATTATAACAAAGTTAATTTTAAACTTTTTAGAAATTTAGTGACGAATTCACATGGGCTTCTTTCTTTCTTTCTTCCAGCTGTAATCATACAAACATACAAAATAAACAAATGTAATCATAAATCTTATTACTAGCAATGTTTATCTAAATTTGCGTCGTAAGCATAAAGAATGTGCAAAAATCTAATCAGGTCATGGAAATAAAAAACTACGTGAATAAATAAATAAGATGCAGATCAGACACCGCATTCTTAGATTGATTTACATTCCAAGGAGATGCCCAGGCGAAGATGTGTTGATTTGACAGTCGATTGAAAATGACCCGCTTTGGGATTACACGCGTGTGTAGACGATAAAGCTTTTTCTGAATAAGCTCCAAATTTGATCGCCAAATGCCGCTATTAAATATTATCTTGAAATATTATAATTCTATCAAAATGCAAAATTTTGTAAACACATTGCGTTTGATACGGAGGCTTTTTTACAATATTACTTGAAAGTGCAGATTTTAGCCGTTAAAGTAGGGTACTGTCGTTGTTTTTCCACAGATTTGTATGATTCAAGTAAGGATTAAGGGTTATTAATTTGAAAATAAAAATGCCGGCAGCTAATTAAATAAAAAGTCCACTTATTTGATATCGTTTTAAAGGAATTTAAACGGACAATTAGATTCAAACGGAACTTGTTTGTCAAATTGTAAAATAAAAAAAGTTATATTTGTTTAAAAATTGTTTTCCATTAAAGCGCCTGCTATTTCCAACAAGAGATTCTGTACAGGTAAGCCGGGAAGGTCAGCGCACAGTAAAAGGCTTAATCCTTTGCGCCAAAGGTATAAATGTCAATAATAGTTGCGGATGCTTATATTTCTTAATTCTGCTCTAAAATATTAGAACCGTTTCACCATATATTGTGGGTACTCGTTAAAACCACCTCGATGAGGCGGTTCTAACGAGTACCCGCAATTTATATTTTGAGCAGAAATAAGAAAAATATCACAATTTTTCGTCTTAAAATTTTCTTTTTTCGGCGAGTTTACAATGCATTTGTATAGGCGTGTTTTCGTAATGTGATGAGTTTTTATCAAATTTCATACACAGAATGAAATTAATGATACACAATTTTGGATTGGTATTCGGCATAGATCAATACTGAATACGCATTATTTTTCAGCCTGTTTCTGCAATTGTGTTACTGTCCATGATTGCCATGAGTTTAAGTTATATTCCGACAATCACCCATACGAGTCAATGACTTGTTGCGTTCAAGATTCTGTACAAGCATGAGTTTATGTTTGTTAAAAAACGGAGGAGCGGGGATACAGTGAGAATCTCGGACAGCTCTAGTTTTCTGCAGAATATCTTTCAAACATTGTTTTGTTTTGTTTCTGCAACAAACATATGCAGTTGAAACTCGTTAGAACGGTCTCAATGAAGCGGTTCTGAAATAGAGGTGAAGGCAATTATCTAAAACAGAAGTGATGGCAATGATCAGGAATCGATACAATTAACCCACAGCTCCCATCAGTGACACCAAA
The DNA here is from genome assembly GCA_963580285.1 of Lucinisca nassula. Classification (NCBI taxonomy): domain Eukaryota; kingdom Metazoa; phylum Mollusca; class Bivalvia; order Lucinida; family Lucinidae; genus Lucinisca; species Lucinisca nassula. The sequence goes on from OY757011.1 coordinate 114,305,883, forward strand.
GGGAAAGAAACACACAAACATGAAATGACTGGACCCTAATGGAAACATCAAATGCTGAAAACCAAAAAGACAGTTACTTTCCCACAAAATGGCCAATTGGCCATCCAAAGCAAAATAATTTAGCGATACACACACTCAAAAGACAAACCATAACAAAAATAAAACGCGACAGAAGAACCAAACATATATACAAGTAATACTGAAATAATATGAGCCCCGCCAAGCGAATTTGTGTCTTCGAGCATTCCATCATGACCAATTTTAACTGCGCATGCCCAGCCATTCAGAGGGACCAGGGATATGGCTTTCTGTCTGAAGGTTCCTCTTGATTCACTGCTTGTATGAGCGAGCAGCGAAGGTTCTGGCGAGACTGCACGGATGCGCGGGCTCGCCTGAACCTTCGCTATCGCATAGCGCAGGCTCGCCTGAACCTTCGCTGCTCGCATAGGCAGGGCCCATATATACCTTTGTATAGTGCACCCACAAGCCTCTGCTCTGAGCATAAATATAACAAATATTGCAAATTTTCTTCTGAAAACAATGTTCTTACTGTGACTGTAATTCTTTATAGGGGATTTATGGCCGTTAAATGATACACCAGCAAAAACAGCGACAACAGTTCATATGATGGAGCCTAAATTTCCAAACACTTAAACATAAAAAAACACAATTGCACCTGGTTTCTAAATCATTCTGCGCTATTATATTTCCACAACGAGATGAGTTAATTGCCATGTTCCATTTGAAAAATTAAAGTGAAAGAGTTTTTTAAGTGCCATGAATATTACCTAATGATTTCAAAACTGATAACAATTGACATAAATTCCCGCCAACTGCGTTAGGTGCTATTAAATACCATTCGCCCGAGACCGTTGATGCTAAATATAATGTTATTGCATAGTTAACCCATTTCAGACCGGAAACCCCTAAAGGGGTACCCTGGCAAACAGTGCAGGCCCAGATCAGACGCCGCAGAACGCGGCGTCCGATCAGGGCCCCCACTGTTTGCTAAAAGTTCAGCCATTCTACAAATAAATTTTGAAGAAAATTCAACCTGACACCCCTAAATTTTGAAATGGACTCCTGTTATATATAAAGAGGAAGATTCCATTTGGCAGGCCCAGATCAGACGCCGCAGAACGCGGCGTCCGATCAGGGCCCCCACTGTTTGCTAAAAGTTCAGCCATTCTACAAATAAATTTTGAAGAAAATTCAACCTGACACCCCTAAATTGTGAAATGGACTCCTGTTATATATAAAGAGGAAGATTCCATTTGGTACAAAAAGGGTTAATATCTTTCTGCATGCTCTGTTATGATAAGGGTCTGTAAAAAACAAACTGTTGTTTCATACAAATTAAACCAAATAATTTTGTATGAAACAGGAATTTTGGACGCACTCCATTGGCTTAGTTGAGTATTATGTGAACTGGTCTCAAATTTTGGAGATCATATAACCAAATATGGAGATGTAATGTTTGGAGTGGTCAATTTCTGATTCTATGGGGGTCAGGTTATTCTTGTGTGTGTGGTAATTTGTACACAATATGAGGTTGAGTGGAGGATTTGAGCAAGTTTTGTTGACCTTGACCCAAGGAGCATTTCAGTGAAATTATTTAAAAATCAGTTTGTTTGATTGTTTGATATGAGGTTTAACGTCCCCGTCAACACTGTAAAGGTCATTTTGGAGACGTTGCTTCCAATTTTGTGGGACTTTTACCCGACCTTGAGATGAAATGACATCTCCAGCCCTGTCGCCCAATGAAACCAGTAGGGTTTATAAGCATGGGCGGGCCGACTCGCACCGCTTTGCGTGGGCAGGCTTAGATCCTCAAAGCGGTTTACCAGTACTCGTGTGCGGGTCGGTTTCAGCTCTGCGTGGAAGCATCATGCAGCCAATATATTTTTTCAAGCCCTATGGGCGGGGGCCGTATTTCAAAATCTGTCCAGCTGGTTAGGAGTAGAAGTCATTTTGAGTATGTTTTTATATTTTAGCTCTGTTGGGCTTCATGTCCACTGGAGAAAAGTATTTTGAGAAATTTTGTTAAAAAAGTCTACCAAGGAACATTCCTATGAAATTGTTCGCTTTTAGAGAAAGTTTTTCTATTTCAAGTTCATTTCTTGTGACCAGTGGAACAATTTGAGCAATTTGGACAGATGGTTCCCCAAAAGACATTCCAGTGAAATCATTTATAAAATAAAATCCCCTTGTTAAGGAGACGTCATTTAAAGGATTTTTCCTCTTTTTAAGCAACTTCTCCTAATATCTGTTTTTAGCTCTGGCGGCCACATTTTTCACTCGAGTCGAACGGTTTGACTAATTTTGGTAGAGCGTTAATCGATAAACATTCCTGTGAAATGTTCTTATTTCAAAGCCTATCCACTGGTTAAACAGTGAAAGTTGTTCAAAGGATTTTCTATTTTTAGCTCTGGTGGTCATCCTATTCATTCAGTTAAAGGTTCTTTTTTTTTTTAATTTTAGCTGTAGTGGCCATCTTGTTCATTTGAGCAATTTTGATAGAGGGTAATTCAAGAAACTTCCCATCAAGACAAACCCATTACGGTAACACATCCGTGCGACTTAGTGCTTTCATTCATATCTCATAAATGGTGACCTTTATGGTGAATATTTGTTGTTGTTTTTTTGTTGTTGTTTTTTTGTGACTCGAGCTTTTGACTACCTAACTCGTTAAGGTCTCAATACTATTTTTCAATATCTCTACACATTAATTCTAACACGAGTTGTTTACATGATCTATTAATTGAACTGTGTATTTTCCATGGTGTTCAGTAAGAGAAAAGGATTTGTATGTCACATTTATTGACAGCAATTAAAGTTTTTCCATAGACACTTTGTGAAAAAAAAAGATTGGGTCTGATTATTTTGGATGCAATATTAAAAGAACATTTGACGGATATTATGCGGGTGCGTAAGGAACATAGTGGACTCAGTACAATTGCGATTGTGTATGGGAAGTGCCAGCATGTACATTGTGCTGTGCCCTTGGAGAGAAACAATTCAATGTGCTAACTTAAAAGATGTAGCACTTTAGTCACAAAGATAAATATACAGCTGTCCACAAGATATATATTTTTATTATGTTTCTTGCAATAATGTTTAGTTATTTGTTTCAAATGAAATTTATAACAGTCAATTGAAAGTGACTGAAAACAATTTGTTATTCGCCCATAATTATGCTGTGTAAATGGCATATCTCTAACGAAATTGCAGATTGAAATGTAAACCTTAATATTTTTCTTGACATAAGGGTATTAAATGGGCATGTTAACATGATGAAAATAAAATTGGATAAACCCAACCAATATGGTTTGTTGGAATGTCCATAAATAATAATAATAATAATAATAACTACTACTGTTACTGCTTCTACTGATGATAATTTTAATAATAAAACTGTGTGTGTGTGAATTCGGGTTTAACGTCGCTTTCAACAATTTTTCAGTCATATCACGACGGTGTCTGGTTGCGACAGGGAGCTCAATGCTCACGTTTATAGTGCTGCCTCACTGAAGTATCATGTCCCAGACACATTACATGATACCACACCCAGTCACATTATCCTGACACTGGATCGACCAGTCCTAGCTCTACCCCGTAAATCTGAGTGCCAAGCGAGGAGCAGCTAGTACCATTTTTAACGACTTTGGTATGTCGCGGCCCGGGATCGAATCCGAGACCTCCCGTTCCCCGGAGCGGACACTCTACCAACTTAGCTATCGGGGCCGGTACTTAATAATAAAACTATGATAATAATTAAACTGTTACTACTTTTTCCACTACTGCTACTATCACTGGGCCCCTGTCGATAGGGGATTGAAGGAATAAATTGGGCTGCATGATGAGGTAGCATTGCCTTTTTCTTTCCGAAATTGTACAATGCAATCACAATCGAGTCACTTGATGTGGCACTTTGTTCCATATCTTTTCTTGTCTTATTTTTATTCCAACCATAGGCTGAGGCAGCTGATTCTAACGAGTGCCCACAACCTATGTCTAGGAACAGAAATAATAATAATAAAAATAATGTATATTCCTGTTAACCCCAACTTTCTCCATGTAAAGCGGAGTGAAGAGGTTGTTCATTACACGGACGTGTTAACATGATGCAAGGTAGAAGTAAAACAAAGATCAGGAATCGATACAATTAACTTACTCCACCCATCAAAGACACCAAAGGGAAAGAAATACAAACATTAAGCGGCCAGACCATAATGGAAGCCTAAACAAAGGAATGCCATAAGGACAGTTACTTTCCCACAAAATAACCATATGGCCATCCAAAATAAAAAGACACAAGTGATACACACAGTAAGTAACAAACAACAACATAAATAAATCGCCACAGAAGAATCAAGGTTTGAAATAGTTGCCTGGTCTGAAGGTCACATTACGACAACACATTCGTGTGATATAGTGCATTTTTTCATCTCCCAAAAAGGTAACTTTTCTGATGAAACTTTTTTGATATTTTTCTTATTTATACTCAGAACATAGGTTTTGAGTGCTCGTTAGAACCGCCGCATTCAGGCGGTTCTAACGAGTACCCACAACCTATGTTGAGGCGGTTCTAACGAGTACCCACAACCTATGTCTTGTGGCAGGAATAAGGAAAATGATGTTTACCCCCTTAAACCCCAGTTTTCCCTATATAAAAATGGTTTAGAGCGTGTCTTTATTTCACGGACTTGTTCACGTGATGATTACGATAAGATCCACCCCTTGTGCTAAATTGGGGCGTTTCTTCTCACTAGAACTTACATTTTTTTTTTTTTTCAGATGAAAATATTTGATAGTACGTATTCTTATACCAAGTCCAAATACGAGATGGAAAGTGCTCGATAAAACCGACTCAGTGAGGCGAATATAACGAGTACCAGCGATCTTCGTTTTTAGGAATAAATAAATAAATAAATAAAATAAAATAAAATAATGGTTGACCTCCATAGGCCCCAATTTTCTCTTTGAAAAATGGGGTATATTGAGATGTTCATTAGGTGTTCATTACACGGACTTTCCCTTTGATGTCTCTGATGGGAGCTGTGGGTTAACCCTTTTTGTACCAAATGGAATCGTATATATAGAGCAGGAGTCCATTTCAAAAATTAAGTTTGTCAGGTTGTGTTTTCTATTTGTAAACAGGCTGGGAGTTTTGCAAACAGTGTAGGCCCTGATTGGACGCCGCGTTCTGCGGCGTCTGATACGAGCCTGCACTGTTTGCCAATTACCCCTTTAGTGGTTTCCGGTACCAAATGGGTTAATTATCATTGCCTTCACTTCTGTTTTGTTAACTTGATCTGTACCCATCTCCTTTACATGCATGCTATCTGCTTAGGATCAATATATTTTCTCTTGTGTCAGGTGTTTCATTATATTTTAATAATTGCTGTTATGATTTTTTTTTAATTTCAATATTTGCGATGAATTATGGAACACGTCATTATGCAACAGGAGAATAATAACTGTAAGTGTTTATTATATTTAATGGATTCCAAACACTCTAAATCAACAAAAGATTGATATTTTAGAGGTAGCAAAACATTACCAAATCAAACCAAATCAATCAGCTGAAATAATTATTTCGTGTCTTTGAGATATGATTGGTAATATTTACTAGACATATTCACATACGTTTACGGCATTTATTTTCTTTTTATTATTCGACGCTTACTGGAATCATGATAAATGGCAGAACCCGATATTTTAGGTTTAAGCTCAATATAGCTATAGTAAAAGTCACTAATTGCCCGCCTATTTTTTTCTTATACATCTATTCAGAAACAGTTAAGTCAGTTAAGCTAAGATTTTCAGGCCATCACCTTAATATGTCTGTTTAATATACACCCCAGAAACCCAACTTAATATCGACACAACGAGTATACATTATTTCCTTATTTCGGCACCAAAACATAGGCTTTGGGTACACATGAGAACCCTTCTAAACAGAAGCCTCAGCTTATGCTGGAGTCATTACTTGGAACAAGAAAGGATGTGACAGTAATGACAGTAAACTGCCATATTAGTGACTCAATTAACTGCAAATGCGTTTGTGGAACACTGTGCTGCAATATGCTTTACATAGATTGCGAAAAAAAATCAGAACACCAATTTATCATATGACGTCGCATCTGAGAATGTATTAACGTCGTGTAATGAATTCGATAATTTACCAGTGGATTAAATATGCAAATTAGTTAGATACACCCCATAACGTTCTTAACGATGTCGCTTTTTGGGTCGATTGTTTATTAATCGACCCAAATGTACCATACGGTAGAAAGTCGATTCTTGCAAATGTCCACGTGACCAACGCGGAGATAACCACATGACCATTATTGACCAATCAATCAAAAGCGCGCGAAAAGGCTCTCACGTGATATACACAAACGCCGATCACGTGATATATACAACGCCGAGCTCTCTTCCATACGCTATATTTGTTTTCAGAGATTATCATCAATATTATCGTAAGTATTTAATATAAATCCTTGAAGAAATGGTTTGTTCTTTATGAACTAGGTTTTCCCTTTGCAGTCTGCTTCTCGAGCTGTACGGCCATCTCGAGCTGTACGGCCAGGTAAGAATGAAGTCTTAGTCAGCGTTTTAAGCGAGGAATGCATCCGTGTCCTAGTTCTTTGCATTTGGATCGGATTTCTTGTGAAAAAAAAGCCTGTATGTCTGCCTTTTTTCAGTTGTAGCTGTTAGTGTTTATCAGCCTTGATCTTTCTTGAAAACATTTCTTGCTAAGAAAATGTAGAATTTATTACTGGTGCTTTCTATCTATCTCCGTATACTGAGTCGGACATATGTGCTCTAAATTTAGAATTTAGCAAAACAAAAACAAACAAAAAAAACCACTGGATGGGTCCTTAACTATCACTGATTTAAAGGAATCCACGCAGATTATTTATAGAATTTTATCGCAGTGAGGTCAGCGTGTTTACGTAAATGGTTAACTGTAAAATCTGGGCTGTAATCACGGGTTGGGCTAGGCAAACAGCGAAGACCAAGATCAGACGCCGCAGAACGCGGCGACTGATCAGGGTCTTCACTGTTTGCTTAGAGTATAGGAGTTTAAGGGTCAGGCGCCGAAAAACGCAGCGTCTGACCATGGTCGACACGGTTTGCTTTCAGTAAAGGAGTTTAAGGGTTAAACGAAACAATCCACGCTCAGGCCCATTTTCCTGTCTACACCCAGAGACAATCGACCCACCAGTACTCTCAGTGCTTTGATTACTAATGGCGGAATATTGACATATTTGTTAAAAAATCCTGCATTAAATGCATTTTAATATCATATGATAAATAGAATCTTGCATTCGTGTTCATGTATTATTGAATATATTAAACTCGTTTAGGAAAGGGATAAAATGCTCGGCTAAGCCTCGCATTTTATCCTTTTTTCTCAACTCGTTTAATCACATTTTACCTCTTTTCCTCAACTCGTTTAATAAATTCAATAAACCATGAACACTCATGCAAGATTCACTATGTAGTGAATACCAGTGAGCCCAGCAGCATTTAATAAAACCGGCTGCTATACGTTGTGTATACAAGTACATTCTCCTACAACGCCTATGTCTGAAAGACAGCTACTAACAAGTTCCACTGGAGGGGGGGGGGGGGGGGGCTTAAATCGATTTTACGTGGCCACAATCTTCGCCCTTACTTCCGTCGCGATTTTGACAAATAATTTGTTCAGTCCGCATGAAGGCCTCCTAAATCATCAGTACAACATCTCCGTGAACACAAAAAATTAAACATTCAAAGAGATGAAACAACGGTGAGGACTCGACAGCAAGAAACCACTGAAATGCCGGAGCAAAAGAAAACCAACTGTTAGACTCCGATGGGCCGAACCAGAGACAGAGTATCAGGCACGAACCAACGTTACATTGGATTAGATCGCTCTAATTCTCAGTAAGCCTTTACGCTGGAACCGTCATATTTTCTGAGGTCTGACCCCCCGGCGTGCAATTAAAGAGGGAAGCAAAGTTGTCAACTTTGATTGGGTTAACTACCATGCATATAGTCTGTTGTATAACATTTATGTTGTACCCAATCTTTTTATATCGAAGAACGATTTTACGAAATTGGGTGCTGAAGTCATTGCGGTTATATACTAAGTCACCATAAAATTCGGGTTCCCATAGACCTTGTTGCAGAAGAGATTTAAGTCAAATATTGAATTCTGAAATTAAATCAGAATGACGTGTATAAAATTTTGAAAAGGCTTTGCGTAGTTTATGGTACCGATAACCCTGATTAAGAAGTGAAGCAGTTAACAATTTTTTGCAAGTGTTGTAGTAAGTTACATGACTACACACTCTGGTAAATCGAATTAATTGCGAAATATAAACGCCATAGGTTGTCGCACGAGGAACATCACTATCCAAAAAAGGTAAATTTACAATCTCAATTTCAAAATCATCGCGTTTATCATAAATTTTGCAAGAAACAAACCCATCTACAATAGATGTAAATCCAAAAACGGAGCCTCGGTATCAGAAGAATTATCTTTATTTTATTTTAACTGAAGTTATGGGGGATAAATTTGACTAATCAACTAATCTCTGTCGAATGGGAATCTCGTGCAAAATTCATGACGATTTTTGACGACCTATACCAAATTAAACTTTAGGGCATATGAAATGATTTCAACCAGTTCGTCGCCCTGAGACCCGCGTCTGGGAAAAATAATGACGTCATCAAAATGGCGGCCATTGCGCTATTTAAACACATTCATATTTAATGTAAGACTTTTAATGTCTTTGGGGGTCCTTATGTGTGATACGAAACTGTTCGTATCATCAAAATGTGCACCAAAACGCAGTACCGTACTCGTTCCATAAAACGCCCCGGTCGCTTAAAATTTGATAAAAAGCAGGGGTGCTTAATATACACAAAGCTTCTACCAGATTGTTCATTTAAGTCTGTTAAAATGTAAACAAGAGGACCATGATGGCCCTGGATCGCTCACCTGATCCATAGAGAAACAAGTGGGCCCCGGGAAGGGCCATTATTGACCCCAGGGCTATAATGTGCATAATGTTGAGGGAGGTCTAAAAAGGTGAAGCTTCATACCAAATATCAACAAAGGCTATAATTTGAACAATCTTGGCAAAGGTCCACTAGATGAAGCTACACAACAAATATCAAAGACTTGGGCCTTGCGGTTTCAGAGAAGAAGATTTTTTTAAAGATATTCCTTACATAAGCCTATGTAAAACCAAATGGCCCCTGGCAGGGGCATTTTTGGCCTCAGGGCTATAATTTAAACAATCTTTATAGAGGTCCACTAGATGAAGCTTCACACCAAATATCAAAGACCTGGGCCTTGTTGTTTCAGAGAAGAAGATTTTCAAAGATTATCTCTATTATAAGTCTATGTAAAACCAAAGGGCCCTGGGGCGGGGGCATTTGTGGCCCCAGGGCTATAATTTGAACAATCTTGGTAGAGGTCCACTAGCTGAAGCTTCATACCAAATGTCAAATACCTAGGCCTTGTGGTTTCAGAGTAGAAGCTTTTTCAAGATTTTCCCTATACCAAAGGGCCCAGGAGCGGGGGCATTTTTGGCCCCAGGGCTATAATTTGAACAATCTTGATAGAGGTCCACAAGATGAAGCTTCATACCAAATAGCAAAGACCTGGGCCTTGCAGTTTCAGACAAGAAGATTTTTAAAGATTTTCCCTATATAAGCCTATGTAAAACCAAAGGGCCCCGGGGCGGGGGCATTTTTGGCCCCAGCACTATAATTTGAACAGTCTTGGTAGGGGTCCACTAGATGAAGCTTCATACCACATAGCAAAGACCTGGGCCCTGCAGTTTCAGAGAAGAAGATTTTTTAAAGATTTTCCCAATATAAGCCCATGTAAAACCAAAGGGCCCTGGGGTGGGGGCATTTTTGGACCCAGCACTATAATTTGAACAATCTTGGTAGGGGTCCACTAGATGAAGCTTCATGCCAAATATCAAAGACCTGGGCCTTGCGGTTTCAGAGAAGAAGATTTTTAAAGGTTTTCCCTATATAAGCCTATGTAAAACCAAAGGGCCCCGGGGCGGGGCCATTTTTGGCCCCAGCACTATAATTTGAACAATCTTGGTAGGGGTCCATAACATGAAGATTCATAACAAATATCAAAGACCTGGGTCTTGCAGTTTCAGAGAAGAAGATTTTTAAAGATTTTCCCTATATAAGCCCATGTAAAACCAAAGGGCCCCGGGGCGGGGGCATTTTTGGCCCCAGCACTATAATTTGAACAATCTTGGAAGGGGTCCACTAGGTGAAGCTTCATACCAAATATCAAAGACCTGGGCCTTGCGGTTTCAGAGAAGAAGATTTTTAAAGATTTTCCCTATATAAGCCTATGTAAAACCAAAGGGCCCCGTGGCGGGGGCATCTTTGGCCCAAGCACTATCATTTGAACAATCTTGGTAGGGGTCCAACAGATGAAGATTCATACCAAATATCAAAGACCTGGGCCTTGCAGTTTCAGAGAAGAAGATTTTTAAAGATTTTCCCTATATAAGCCTATGTAAAACCAAAGGGCCCCGGGGCGGGGGTATTTTTTGCCCCAGCACTATAATTTGAACAATCTTGGTAGGAGTCCACTAGATGAAGCTTCATACCAAATATCAAAGACCTGGGCCTTGCAGTTTCAGAGAAGAAGATTTTTTAAGTTTTCGGTGAAAAAAAATCTATTTTTGGCTCCTGTGACCTATATGTGCAACGGACCGGAACCATTTGAACAACTTTGAAAGGGGACCACCTAAGAATCATTCCTGTGAAGTTTGGTCAAAATCCGCTCAGTGGTTTAGGAGGAGATGTCGTTTGAAGAAATTGTTTACGCACGCACGGACGGACGCACGACGGACAAAAAGTGATCCCAAAAGCTCACCTCGTCACTACGTGACGGTGAGCTAAGAAATGCAATTATCTGAACAGCATTGCAATTTTGTTGCTTTAGAATCCAATACCATATTTGCTCCAAAAACGCCCCGTGCACTTAACATTTGATAAAAAGAAGCGGTCCATAATATGAAGAAAGCTCCTACCAGAATGCACATTCTAGACTGGGAACTAAGTAAAATGTCACTTGTCATAAGCGTTTTGATGTTTACGCATATCAAGTGAGAAACAGTAATCACAGACTCATTGGGAAGGTTTGGTCATAGAATGCAGAGACCCTGAGATATAGGGGGGGGGGGGGGGGGGGGCACAAACATTCCTTGCATGATAAATTCTAAAGTAGATTAAGGCTACTTATTCAGAAATATTCACTTTTGGATAAGTAAGTAAATTGTTCTTTAAATGCGGAAAGAGCTATCCTTACATTTTCTTGGGAAACAGGGGCGCTTATAGAAGCAGGGGCGATGCCTGAGTTGAATACAGTATGCTATCACAGGTACGTTACCACAGTATTGTACGTTTCACTCCAGTCATTCAAAACAGTAACATACTGTTTTGATTAATGACCGAAGTTTTTGCTATCATTAAGATACATTTCCCTGAAAGGACATAACTTGCCAAACTAAAGGCACGTTAGACTCCTCAAAAGTCGCCGTCATAAAACTCAGCAACAATTTTCTTGCATGCATCTGCTTCAGCTCCACAAGAGCACAAGTCAGTGCAAAACAAATTATTGGACTTGCATTTGCAGCGCGAAGTGTCGCAAGCAGATTTACTGCAACCACATTTTACCAGCTGGAGCAGGGTCTCTGGATCAGGAGGCAAGGTAGTCATATTAGGAATATAAATGTCACCATCCCGTCTCCAACCATGGTTTTCAGGCAATGGTATATTGGGAGTAGGTTCAGTTGCAGATTTCCATATGATGCACTGATAGTGGGACCTCTCTACACTTTCCAGGAAAGCAGCTCTAGTTGGTGGTAACTTGTTTGATTCGGCCTGTTTTCGACGAAACATCCACCACCTTAACTCAGTGAGATTACTTATTGATGTTCCTGGTTGATGCAGCAGACAAACATATTTTTCGAGAGCTGTCCTAGTGTCGTCCTCCAATGGGACCTGGCCAAACTTGTTGAATGCTTCATGAATAGAGGATTCTGCGTTACTGAATGCCTGCCAACATGATATTTTACCCTTGCCTGACATTGACCCAGAAATATCTGCACCGGAAAAGGCATGCAATCCAATAAGAGCTCTGCTTTTGAGATCACCAAGGGCATCGCATATAGCTGCTAGCTTTATTTTCCTTCTCCTCTGGCCTCTTCCTGTGACAAAGAGTGTATCCTTTGGTAATTTGTCAAAATGGGCAAGGCACAGAATGAAGACATCCGTGTCAGCTGAATGAATATCAATTTTAGATACTCCTTGTCTGGACAGGTCGACTGCATGGAGGATTATTTTCGTGTCTGCTTCTTCCTGACTACTGGCGAGGTGCTCATAGTCGCCTTTAGTAGCTACGACCTTGTCCCGATACGTTACCACATATGATTTGTCTGTTTCTTTCACATACTCTATCGGATTGACAGAAAGATAAGCTGTCAACTCATCCTTTGTTGTTGAACTTGACAGCAGCACTTTCATAGATACATTCTCAATTCGACTTGAGTCTGTGATATGATATGCAATGCTTTGTTTACTGCCAAGTCTTCTTGTTCGAGTTTCTGTCTTGAGTGATCTTTCAACATCGTATCTGTCAAAAATCAAATGCACTTCTTCGTAACGGTTGTAAAATCGTGTTACTTTCTGACAAAAATGATCTGAAAGATCTTTGCATGTCTTGATGGGCTTCGGCTTGTCCAGGCCTTGCACTATAACCATCGCGTCAACAACTGCAACTCTGCCTGTTTCGCTGGTTACAGTAGGTGCGTCGTTTGACAAAACAGGTTGCACCGCTTGTTTCTCCAGAATAGCCATTAGTTGACTTTTGTCAGAGCAATGATTCATTAATCCATCTGCTGCAAACAACGACCTCGGCACAACTGATAGCTCATAAGTGCCTATAGTTCTCTCCAGGCTTATGTCAGGTCTAGAATTGGCGACAATGAGCATTCTTGCAAACAAACCCCTGTCTTTTTTCAACTCCACAGTTTTGTCGCCAACTTTAAGCTTTGTTTCCTTCAATGAAGCCTTCCATGTTTTAAGTGGAATCTTTTTCATGGGGTCCCAGACATTTATTCGCTGTGTCTGCAGTCTTGATTCAAGAAAGTCATCCAGACTTTCTGATTCTACTTTCTCGATCTTTGCCAGGTCACTTTGGACATTTTCAGGAACTACAGCTTTTGTTACTATATTGACAATGTCATCACCCTCGTATTCAAACGGGTTTGTAAAACCTTGTAATGTCGTTGAAAGAGACAAAGGTGAGAAAAACAACTTATTACGAGCTGTGTTTGACAGTTCGTAAGGCTTTGATGGGGGCTTTTGGTCAAGGTTGGCTAATTGTTTTGACTCTGCCTTAAATCTCGCTAACTCCGGGGCTACCAAAAAGAACCTTGTCCTTGCGGTCTGATTCTGAGTTATTCCAACTATTCCACCAGCTACCTTCATCCAACGATGTACCTGCTCCAATGCATGATCTGCACCATGCGCACAAGAAGCAACTTGGGTTTTGTTCACAGCCCAATTTCCTGTTGAGAACTCGTGCCATAACACGGGATCGCTTTCCTGTAATGCAAACATTTCTGAAATATAGAGTGGCGTCATTCTAGCGTAGTTCAGTTTGTCAAATGCAAAAAAGTACTTGACAGATGCTGCGAGGAAATACAAATGCCCTTCCCAGTCACCATTACGAACTGCTCTGATAAATTGTAACATCAGGGTAACCATTCTCATAAACACCAAAATGACTTTATGCATCAAATTGCCTTCCTTGTTAAAATTTGCAAACTTTGCCTCAAAGTCTGAAGATCTGATATAGTTTTTTACCACTTCATACCCGCTGGAAATTTTCTCAAGGGATGACAAATCATTGCAGTTCTCAACGAATTTCCTGAACACAGCTTTGCATTCATCGACGACTTCTGGGGCTCGCTTAGAAAATGCTTCCATATTCATAGTACAACGACAGGAGGGTCACGGTATGTGCTCTCACTCCCCTCTTCGCATGGTTGCCATCTAGTATCTGTTTTATAGTCGTTTGACCATACAGGTCGGCATGAAGCAAAGCTGCGTCAATTCCCGAATTGTCAATGAAACAGCTAATTGTCCGAAGCATAGCAAAAACTGCAAGCCGGCACAATTCTTTGGTATTTGCAATCTCAGTTCCTATCTGATTTGGAAATGTGCTAAATATTTCACAGTTTGGCTTCGTATCGTTTGATAAATTGCATTTTTCAATCTCAATGATGGTTTTGGGGAGGTCGTAAAGCCGGCGATCTTGTCATCAAAGGCAAAGCTGGTTACTCCATCGTTGTCACTGATTCTCTGATATATATTCATGACTGTGCCATGCAATGTATTTTTTCCATCCGCAGTATCTTCTTGAAAGTCACAGTTGTCTACAGCAAAGAAAATATGTCTCCCAGGAATGAAGCTTATAGGGACATAGACTCCTTCGTTTCCATACATGCTTACTACAGCTTGATTAGCGAGCTGAGTTTCAACTGCTATGATACGCCTGTAATCTACTGATAGGCAAAGTCCATGCAGAAAGTCTATAAGTTCCTTGCTGCGGAATGTTGTATGTACCGTCAAACCAACACTTAATTGTAATGGTCATTCATTAGAATGCTGCACTGTTAGGGTTTTCTTATTTTCACTGAGCTGCTTTCTTGTTAAACAAGCATACATTGCATGCTGAGCTAGGGTCAAAGCTCTTTTGTGAACCTGCTCATCAACATTGTCGTCATACATGGCAAGTTTTGAAGGTCATTGAATTAACCATCGCAGGAAAATTACGAGCGATTTAGGTACACACTTACCAAGTATCTCGTCGGCCCCCGCCCATAGGGGTTTCAAGAAATATATGGGCTGCATGATGCTTCCACGCAGAGCTGAATCCGGCCCGCACACTAGTACTGGTAAACCGCTTAGAGGATCTAAGCCTGTCAAGGAACCACAGTGCGAGGCGGACGGTCCATGCTAATAAACCCTATTGCTTTCATTGGGCGACAGGGCTTGAGATGTCATTTCATCTCATTGTCGGGTAAAAGTCCCACAAAATTGGAAGCAACGTCTCCAAAATGCCCTTTACAGTGTTGACGGGGACGTTAAACCTCAAATCAAACAAACAAACAAACCAAGTATCTCGTTGTTATCTACAGAGCCGGAGAACCTCCAAGACTCGACATTCAACATTTGTTTACGTAAGGTTTTGGCAACACTGAACATATTTTGCATGTCGGTTTCTAATTGGGTTTCCTCAAAAGCCTGAATGGCCCTGTCACTTGTCTTTTTCAGAGTTACCCGTTCAGATTCATTTAATCTGCTGGGCTTACTGATTTTGTTTGTTTGATTTGAGGTTTAACGTCCCCGGCAACACTGTAAAGGTGATTTTGGAGACGTTGCTTCCAATTTTGTGGGACTTTTACCCGACATTGAGACGAAATGACATCTCAAGCGCTGTCGCCCAATGAAACCAATAGGGTTTATAAGCATGGATGGTCCGACTCGTGCGCACCGCTTTACCTGGGCAGGCTTAGATCCTCCAAGCGGTTTACCAGTACTCGTGTGCGGGTCGGATTCAGCTCTGCGTGGAAGCATCATGCAGCCCATATATTTCTTCAAGCCCCGAAGGGCGGGGGCGTACTGGGCTTACTGAATTGTATGTCATCAATATTTTCTGTCAAGATTTGTTTCATTTGAATTTTCGAAATTCCTGATTGTTCAACCCCATTGCTTTCTCTTATTTCTCGGAATTTATTACTAAATCGTTCATTGTTAAAATCTTGCCTCTGCTGAGACTTTTCTCAACTTCGCCAAGAAATTCAATTTCGGCTGCCAATTCAGATTCGACCGTTTTAGACTTCGAACTGTCTTGGGGCTCGGCCCGCAATACATTTGTTACATGGTTAACATAACAGTTGTTATGGTTCCTTACATCAATTGCATGAGCATCGTCAGGATTGGTGGCAGTACTAAGACGAACACGGAAAACTTCATTCCCTGACTTCTCCACTGCTTTGCGTAATTTCTTACCAGCACTGTCTGTTTTCAGTTTAATCAATGCATGCTTTTTGTCTCGCCCTTTTGGCAAAAGAAACATTCTCTGTTATCAAAAGGTTCAACAGACCGACGGGTTAGTATCGGGCTAGCCTGACTTTGTTTTGATTCCTCTAAAACATAGCTTGGTCCAGCACGGCTTGCTATCGCTTTCTCATATCGAGCTTTCGCTCTTGCAATATTGTTTTTACTTGTGGTGTTTTTGTAACACTCTTTATGCCAAGTTACACCTTTTTCTTTCAGCAAAGTGGTTGATATATCACCAAGCTGCCTACTTCTCTCTGGGTATATCCCATCCCCGTATTTCCCGCGAGTATGGATGGAATCAAGTATTCGTTCGTAAGAGCTCGGTTTCTCCCACAGAAGCTTGGCTTTATCGTCTGTTTGGCAGACAATACAAAGGTTCCAAACAATTTCCATACGCGGCCTCTTTGGGTCACTTGGTCCCACCTCGTCGACGTCGGACATAGTTCCGAACAAATATGAATCAACAGGAAATAAACATACACAAAAACTAGTTCAACTAATCAGATTGGGGAAGACAGGCTCACAGGAAATAGGAACACAGGAGCTCGGTTGTAATTGCATGAGCTACATAAACTTTGGATTTCCCCACCCACATATTTCACACATTAAGTTCGATAAAATCCATTATATTCGTTGTTATAACTGTTTAATCAGCTCATTTTTACCTTTGTCCTATGAACAAACATAAATTCTGTTACAAAATCACTACAGCTGATGTCTAACTCAATGTTTAACATTTATCATCAAT
Source organism: Lucinisca nassula (assembly GCA_963580285.1). Taxonomy (NCBI): domain Eukaryota; kingdom Metazoa; phylum Mollusca; class Bivalvia; order Lucinida; family Lucinidae; genus Lucinisca; species Lucinisca nassula. The sequence continues at coordinate 114,322,807 of OY757011.1, forward strand.
ACGCCATATAGTAGAAAAAACACAAGGAAAGACAGTCGCCATCTTTTTCGCAACGTTTCCAGCCGCTCAAGTGCGTCACAAATTTCTTGGTACCCGGTCAACCATACACCGCTTATGACTTCGGGTACCAGCAGGTAGTACGTGTCGCGGTAAAAATTCAAATTCAAAAATTCAAAAGTCCCCATGACCGATAGATAATTGAATTCAATTGATTTGACAAGATCTGGAAAGAAATATACATTATGTCTTCAGGGATCAACTTGTTTTCGTGGTAAATCATTTTACTATGTTTAAAGATGCCGGTTTGCATCACATAACAAAAATGGTAGGGTATGGGGCTGTGAAGTGCAGGACATAACGGAATGGATTAGTGCAGGTCACGGAAGGACTGCCCTTGTAGGGGTTGGGTTGGCCATCATAATGCAGAGGAATTTGAGTCGTTTCGCCCCCAAACCTAACACTCTGCTAGTCGTTTCTGTAAAAAAACACCCCTTGCCACCCCTACCCAGTCGTTTCGCTCCACTGATTGTGTCGCCCCTAGGCGTTTCGCCCCGCCCCGTTTCCTGCCCCCACTGTGCCTCATTACATCATTCTTCCTCCCTTCCTTTACGTCTAAATCTCCGTAGAGGACATCAGACGGGGTTTGGTGGGGATTGAGATTAAAGAAGTGACCAGTTAAGAAAAAGTATACAAGTCAAGCGAAGGGGCTAGCACATCTGAAATTCACGGTGAAGCATGGACTACTTTGCACACAATTAAATTACCATTGTGATAGTACGGACCTAATAAAACCCATAAAGAGTGCATAACCGACCATCGGTCCCTTCTTTTAGCCTAGCGGTTGTGCCAAGCGCTTTAAAACCGACGGGTACTAGATTCAATCCCCTGTGTGGGTGCTCGATAGTATTTTTCTTTACAGATTTTTCTCCTCCTACAGCGGTGGTGTCTGGTACCATGGTGATTACCTTTGAGACACAACGCCGAAGCAAAGGCTGAAAAAGGAGTCAAACAGAACCTGGAAATTACATGTACAACTGAATGTTATATTATGCTATGAAAAATTCATAAATATTTATAACATCGTTGTGGGATGGCGGAATGTAGTGTAAGGGCTAAGATAAAAGGCCAGTTGGTTTTTCTCAGGGTACCCTGGTTTTAGCCCATCTCTGTTTAACGACGGGGTCAAAAAGAGAGAAATAATCTTGAAAGGGACGTAAAACGAAATCGAAGAAAAAATATATATGTATATAGAGTGCATAACTGACCATTATATGTAGAAGCCTTCGTGGTGCAGTGGTTACGCTACTCGCCTTGTAAACCAGGGATCGCAGGATCGATCCCGGGGTTCTCCAGACTTTCGGATGAGTCTTTAAACCTAGGTCCTGTCTCAGTATGACCTTAGCTGTTGTTGGGACGTAAAACTCACTCACTCACTGACCATTTAATCTGATCTGGACCTTTTAGCCTAATAGTTGTGTCGCAAGTTTTGAAACACAAAGTTCCTGGCTTTACCGGTCGACTGGATTTTTCTTTGCATTTTTTCGACCTACTACACCATACTCCCCTGCCACACACAACACCACATCAAGTCACCATTCTACCTTGCTTACCGGCCCCCGGCCATTGGGGCTTGAAGAAATATATGGGCTGCATGATGCTTCCACGCAGAGCTGAATCCGGCCCGCACACTAGTACTGGTAAACCGCTTAGAGGATCTAAGCCTGTCCAGGAACCGCAGTGCGAGACGGACCGTCCATGCTAATAAACCCTATTTGTTTCATTGGGCGACAGGGCTTGAGATGTCATTTCATCTCAGTGTCGGGTAAAAGTCCCACAAAACTGGAAGCACCGTCTCCAAAATGACCTTTACAGTGTTGACGGGGACGTTAAACCTCAAATCAAACAAAAAATCTACCTTAATTACACAAAAGTACACTACCAAAAATGGTTCCACAACACCTCACACACCCTACTCCAAGCACTTCACTGCCATAGGCCACACTCACGTGCCAAATCGCGCCCAAAACCAGCTGCTACACTTCCTTACGAAAACACGCCTTTTTGAAATCTAGATAAAAGTTAACCACTAAAATTTGAAAAAGTTCATTTAAAAACTCCATTTTTTATATTTCTGCTCTGACAAATCATTAGAAGCCTCCGTGGTGTAGTGGTAATGCTACTCGCCGTGTAAACCGGGCTTCTCCAGAATTTCGGATGGGTCTTTAAACTGAGGTCCCGTCTCCGTATGACCTTAGTTGTTGATGGGACGTAAAACTCAAACACTCGCTCACTCAGACAAATCATTAATTGTGTCGGCGAGGCGGTTCTAAAGAGTTCCCACAATCTATGTTTTCGAGCAGAAATATGAAAAAACAATGTATACCCCTGTAAATCTCAGTTTTACAATATTAAAGTGGGGGTTAAGGGAGTCAAAATAATATAGGCGTGTTTTCGTGATGTGTAGTCGTTTCATGTTTCCCTGTGGTCGTTTCGCCTAATAGTGAAAATACAGATGTTGGGGCAGGGGTGGGGAGGTTTATTCTATTATGTACGTTACTATCATAGTTATGTTTTGGATTCCTGAGTCACCATCTTTTTTTGTTCTTTCTTTCTATTGATACTGCGATGGGTCACATTTGACCATTACTCGCAGGTGTACATTACATACACCCCAGGTTTGCAGGATGAAAGCTTACACAGTAATCATGTAATTACGGTAGGGATCTTTAACCTGCACATGGGATGGTTCTCCCTGCACAGTGGGCCTCCAGTTAACGTCCCTATCCGAAGGGTTTTATGGCATTAATCCCTGCAAATGATGGCAGTGGAGCAAGTTCGGACACCACAGTCTTATTAACGGGGCCTCTAGCAGCATAGGCAAGTGCACTAACCACTGAGCTACCACGCTCTTTTTGGAAAAGAGATGCTGACTCGATTCATGTATGTCTTATTTGTTTACTGACGTCACTTCGTGATGTGTCTTCTGTACCTTCTGGTATAATGAGGAGGGTTTGGCCTGGTTCTGATAGAATCAGTCCCTGATCATTGCTCCTTGAAATATCGACTCTTTATGCGGTGAATTAAATGTATGGTGGTTAAGTGTACCACTTAACTGATATGATAACAGTTTCTATGTACGTTGTGACGCCCCGCACATCGTAGCTTGGAGAAATAGATTGGGCTGCATGGTGCTTCCACACAGAGCTGAAACTGACCACTTATGAGTACTAGTAAACCGCCCAGACAAACTGGTGCGAGTAACACCGTCCAATACATATAAGCCTTCGGGTTTCATTGGGCGGCAGAGATTGAGATGTCATTTCATCTCATTGTCGGGTAAAAGTAAAAAAAAAATGGAAACGTTTCCAAACACAAATAGTGTTTACCGGGACGTTAAACCTCAACTCAAACAAATCAAATCTCCGTTGCCATCTTCTATGCATTTGAACTGGCCATGGAAGGTCGACTATATGACTTACTCTTCGTTTGGTTAATGTGAAGTAGACGTGTTTTGATGGAGTACCAATCGACTAGAAAACTCGAAGTTACTTAATTCATATGATAAAGAAAAATAAATAATATAAAGTTTCATTCGTATAGGCAATGGCTACCACAACTCGATAGGATCCCGAATTAACATCACTTTTCTTTTCGACTGGTACTAGATCTGCACGTAAGATTTATCTTGTTGACATACATTTCCATATGTGACAAGTAAGGATAGTCATTCTCCCTCAGTCAGTCGAATTACAGAGGACATTGCCCGTGCAGACTTTCTCGCGAGATTACGATGCTGTCTCGTTTATATGAATTTATTCTGTAAAAGGGTTATCCTTTGGAAGCAAGGAATACACCACGGAAGTGAAAAGTATCGTGTGTATAAGTTTTTCTGGGCCTGACTAGCTAGTTACCGCCAATTAGGCTTCATCAATGACCCTCAGACATTTTCAAAATTCCACAATGGAATCAATGATCCTAAACGACAAGGAAATATAAACTACACTGTGATGAAGGGCAGGGAGACTTGTTAAGGCTGTCACACATTCCCTTAACACCAGCTGTGTTGACGTTAAATATGTTCTGTATAACGGTTATCCTTTGGAAGCAAGGAATACACCACGGAAGTGAAACGTATGGAGTGTACAAGATTTTTCTGGACCACACTAGCTAGTTTCCGCCAATTAGGCCTTATCAGTTACCATCAGATATTTTCAAAATTCCACAATGGAATCAATGATCCCAAAGGACAAGAAAATATAAACTGCACTATGATGAAGGGCATGGGGACTTTTTACGGCCGCCACACATTCCCTTTACACCAGCTGTAGTGAAAGGTTTATCCTTTGGAAGCAAGGAATACACCACGGAAGTGAAAAGTATGGAGTATGGTGAGCTATTGTGATCGGTCAATGTCAGTTGTTCGCCGTGCGGTATGCGTCGTGCAGCGTCAACAACTTGCTTTAAATGCAATCTCATCCAAAGGCCTTAGGACAATTTCATCCAAACTTCAGTCATGTTATTGAACATCCCTCTTAACCCAACCATAGATAGAGAACTAGTAAGACAAGGTCACTCAGGAAAGGCCACAATCTAAGAACGCAGCCATCCCAAGTCACCTAAAGAAAGTGACATGGAGACACACACAAAAAACAGACGAAACATGAATCAACGCATAAAGCCAATAAACAAATAAGACACTGCAAAAGAACGACCGCCTTGAGACGCATCATGATAACAAGTCCGTGAAACGAAGACCCCTCTAAACCCCACTTTATTCAGAAAACAATGGGGTTTAAGGGGTATACAATTTTTGTCTTAGTTTTGCTCACAAACATATATAGTGGATGCTCGTTAGAACCGCCTCATAGATTGTGGATGCTCGTCAGAACCGCCTCAATGAGGCGGTTCTAACCAGCATCCACAATCTGTTTAATGGAGAATTAAGAAAGATGTAACACTTTTTACCTAATATTTAACATTTCTGGCACCATGTTGGACTCCATTATTTCACACGGACGTGTTTTCCTAATGAGCCAGTAGTAAAACTGCTGGGGGGGGGGGGGGCTTCAACTCCGGAGTTTATGAAATTTCAACCCTCGCCATCAGTTCCAGTACAGTATCAAACATAATAATAACAAATTGGTCCGCATGGAGGCGTCATAAATGACAACCTCTCCTATACCGTTGGTCCAGTTTTACTCAAATGTAGCTGGAATGTCGCTTAGGTGTCCCTCTACCAAAATAGCCAAATTTAACAAGATGGCCGCCATAGCTAAAACTGAAGAATATTGCCTACATCACGTGAACAAGTCATTGAAATAAACACCCCTTACGGGGTATACATTTGTTTTTTATTTCTGCTCCAAGACAAAAGTTGTTAGTACTCGTTGGAATCGCCTCAATGAGGCGGTTCTGAAAAGCACCCACAACCTATGTTCGCAGTTAAATAAGAAGAATATATCAGTAGTTTACATCAGCAAAAAGATATGAAGAATGTAATATGTCGCACGGATGCGTCATCGTAATGTAGGTGACCATCTATTTCTCGTGCAACAGTTATTTTTCTTGAAATAAGATGGATATCAGTATTCCGCATCACCTCCAAATGCTGTGTGACATCTTGAAATCAGGTGAGCGATTCAGGGTTATATTGGCCCTCTTTATATAAGGTTTTGTAACGCGTCACCTCTCCTTTAATGCTAAACTGTAAACTGTGGTGTGCATGAGTATATTTAAATTGGCAAATAATGCATAACTCGCATACCAATGGTATTGAACCCAAGCGAGTAAAATGATATGGGTTATTACCAAAAGCAGCATGCAACTGCGTCATTGTTAAACCCAAACTAATTTCACCCACGGGACTATGCTTAACATGCTTTGTCCATCAGGTATACTGAACTCATTCCCACCTACATGTATTGTTAGGTCGCAAGGGCGGAGTAGCACAGTGGTTATGCCCCCGCCATTCGAAGAATGGTGGAAAGGGCATTAAGTGTTACCCCTGTCCGTCCGTTCGTCCGTTCGTTCGTCCGTCCCGACATCGTGTCCGGGCCATAACCCCTAAACCGTATGGAATATATTCATGAAACTTCACAGGTGCATTCATCACACTGAGACGATATGTCATGAATAAGGAAGACAACGCTTGCATTATTGGTTTTTGAATTATCTGCCCTTGACTTAGTTCCATATAGTAAACCGTGTCCGGGCCATAACTCCTAAACCGTATGGAATATATTCATGAAACTTCACAGGTGCATTCATCACACTGAGACAATGTGTCATGAACAAGGAAGACAATTCTTGCATTTTTCGTTTTTGAATTATCTGCCCTTGACTTAGTTCCATATAGTAAACCGTGTCCGGGCCATAACTCCTAAACCGTATGGAATATATTCATGAAACTTCACAGGTGCATTCATCACACTAAGACAATGTGTCATGAACATGGAAGACAACTCTTGCATTTTTGGTTTTTGAATTATCTGCCCTTAACTTAGTTCCATATAGTAAACCGTGTCCGGGCCATAACTCCTAAACCGTATGGAATATATTCATGAAACTTCACAGGTGCATTCATCACACTGAGACGATGTGTCATGAACAAGGAAGACAACTCTTGCATTATTGGTTTTTGAATTATCTGCCCTTGACTTAGTTCCATATAGTAAACCGTGTCCGGGCCCTAACTCCTAAACCGTATGGAATATATTCATGAAACTTCACAGGTGCATTCATCACACTGAGACGATGTGTCATGAACAAGGAAGACAACTCTTGCATTTTTCGTTTTTGAATTATCTGCCCTTGATTTAGTTCCATATAGTAAACCGTTTCATGAATGGCATTTTGCGGGGGCATCCGTGTCCTATGGACACTTTTTCTTGTTATAACAAACATTTTCTTTCCAGGTTGGGGAATAATATTATTCAGTCGGAAAATGGTGACATTTACCTAACAGACGTTCAAAAAAAGCTCAAGGGGCAATTTTCAGGCAAAGAGATTGGTCGGGGAATTCAGCATGTCTTTAAGGGAACTTTAGTTAAATCAGTGAGGAATAGAGAGCACTGGAAGACCCTTACTAAATTTTATTTTGGTCTAACATGGAAAGGCCATGAAGTAACTGCATGTGACCCTCGACAGGAACAAATTACCATAGTCCTGTATCGAACGATGACCTCAAACATGCTAAATCGACTCCTCAGAACAGCGATTCACAAAATGTTGACTCTCCTGACTCTCAGAAAATAACTTTAACAGAGAATGACCATAAAGATATGTCAGTCATACTGAAGAATATTTTACCTGATTTGCCAGAAAAAAACGTCTCTTTTGTTCCAGTCTCAAGTTGATAGTTTAAACTCCAGTCCATACAGCAGACGGTGGTCCCCGGAAATTATTAAACTTTGCTTAACAATATACTGCAGATCACCTAGGTCATATCAGGACTTGAGTAAGAGCGGATTTCTCACTCTTCCCTCTGCGCGTCAAATTCAAAGGATTAAAAATCGAGTTGACCAGGAGGCTGGTGTTACTAAACAGGTACTTCAGTGGATGAAATTCGAAGCAGAAGCTTTAAATTTGCCAAAAGAGGGTTATGATGGGGGTTTACTAATTGATGAAATGACAATTCAGGAAGATCTGCAGTTGAAGCGCAAGGCAGATGGGTTTGAACTCATAGGTTTTATCGACTGCTGCGAAGAATCATTATACATGGACACATTGTTGGGAAAGTCAAATGCTAAACTTGCTACCCACGCACTACAGATCCTCTTTCTAGGCCATACCGGATTTCGCTTTCCTGTAGCACACTTTGCAACAGAAGGGACAAGCACATCTGAGCTTTACTTGATGTTTTGGAAAACTGTCAAAATGCTTGGACTTTTTTACTTTAACGTTACCTATGTGAGTCTAGATGGCGCACAAGCAAACAGGGACTTCATGAAAATGTTTCTACCTGACGATGGCAAAAAATCAGACAATATGAAGACAATGAAGTACAAAAATATATTTGACCATACCTCTCCAAGTATATGCATTATCATGGATTACTCGCATGTGATGAAAAAAATCCGCAATAATGTCTCTAAAAGTGGATTCAAGCCAATGCATAAAAAACAATTACTTCTTAAGGGCCATAATATCATATGGGAACACTGGTACAAGGCTTATATGTGGGACACTTCTTCAAATTTCTTGAAGATATATCCGCAACTTACAAATGACCATTTCTTTCTCAACTCCCAGCTGAAAATGAGAAATAAGCTCGCGGAGGATGTCCTGAACGAGAACATGCTACACCTCATGCGGTGTTACCAAAAGCATCTGGGAGAAAAGGGCAGTGAATTAGAAAGCACCATAGAATTTCTAGAGCATACTTCTGTGCTTGTTAGAGTGTTCAGGGATCAAAGACCCATTCATAATAGTAGTGATACCCGATTGAATGAAAATCGAAGGGTTCTAAATTGGTTCCGAGTTTGGGAGAATCAAGTAAAGAGCAGTGATGCTGACAATAAAGAGAAACAATTGATTTCTTTCCAAACAAGAGAAGACATCGCGTCTTTACTGATAGGTTTTGATGAGATGTGTTTTGAGAAATTTCAATCTTCTTCGGGCTCAATCACACCGAACAGAATTAATAGTGATGCTATTGAGAACTTGTTCTCCCAGCAACGAGGACTTCATAATGGTGCCAATACAAACCCAAACTATCTCACATTCTGTAGAAGTGTCAACTCCATTATTCTCGGTCAGACATCCATTTCACGAAAGAGCAATACTGGCGGTTATGGTGCCCATATATTCAAGCAACAACCGCTCAGAACATTACAAGTCCAGAACATACAACTAACTCCATCCAGCAGCAGCTTTAAGATGTAAAAGCAGGTAATAGAATCGATATGCTTGAAACACGATATTATGATTGTTAGGAAGTCCTGCAGGAAATGCTAACGTCATCACTATACCTAGTTCTTACTACTGATTTCCAGCTACTTACTTCCGACTTCTAACTTCCCAATTCTAACTTCTAACTTCCACCTTTCATCTGACTTCTAATTTCTTACTTCTGATTTCTAAATTTCCACTTCTTATTGCTGACTTAACATTTCTTATTTCTAACTTCCAACTTCTCACTTCTTTCATCCGACATCCAACTGCTTACTTCCTGCATTACACATCTATTGTAATTGAATGCAGCTTAGGGCTTCAGCTTCGCACTTCTAACTTCCGACCTCTAATTTCCAACTTCTAACTACGCATGTTAGAAGTCCGAATTATGAAGTAGGAAGATATAAGTCGGAAGTAAGATGTTAGAAGTAGAATGAAGTTTGAAGTAAGGCGTTGGAAGTAAGATGTCGGAAGGAAAAGAAGTAGGAAGTTTGAAGTAAGAAGGCTGATGTTAGATGTCGGAAGTTAGATGGTTGGTTGGTTGAATTATGGTTTAACTGCCCTTTCAACACTATTTAGGTCATTTAGAGACGTTGCTTCAATATTCTGTGGGACTTTTACCCGACAATGAGATTAAATGACTTCTCAAGCCCTGCCGCCCAATGAAACCGAATGGCTAATATGCATTGGACGGTCTGACTCACATCACTTTGCCTGGGCAGGCTTAGTTATAGGGAATATGTAAGGTCTGGAGGGGTTTCTAACTTTATCACGTCCTAGTTCTTACTACCGATTTCCAGTAACATACATGTACTTCAACTAAGAAGTCGGAAGTTAGAAGTATGAAATATGGAATGCCTGTAGATCGTTCTAATTTTATCACGGCCTAGTTCTTACTTCCGATTTCCAATAACATACTTCAACTACCGTCTTTTAAGTAAAAGTTAGTGTCTGTTTTTTTTGTTTTTTTTTTTTTGTTTTTTTTAAATCTTCACCATTAAGAATCTGGAGGTAGCGGAGCGACCGTAAGATTCTTAATGTTGAAGATTTTAAAAAATATGCACTAACCTGCTTAGTGTTAGTTAGCCCAAGTGACCTATGTTGACCTCATTTCATGTCCTGTGTCTATCCAAATCATGACACACTCTTATGACAGTCCAAATATAGCTTGGAAAGGAATGGCTTTATTTAAATATACTTTGTATGTTGCTTCTAGAGGAGTTCCATGCTGTAACTTATATGCCTGATCAGATGTCGTTGTATATTCAGACTGCTCAGACATGGAAGGTCACATTGATAATGTTCTGCTCAATGAGGATTTTTACTGATTTTTACTACAACATGGAACAAATAATGGGAGTTTATATGTGTGTGACAATTTTGGAATATTTTCTTATTTCTCCATAAAAACGTATGTTGTGGATGCTTGTTAGAATGGCCTCATTGAGGTGGTTCGAACAAGTATCCACAACATGCTCTTTAACAATTTTGTAAACATAACTGCATAGGTGTCTAGCAGAGGCAAATTCTAAGAGGTATCCACAATATATTGTAAATTAATATGTTGTGGGTACTCATTAAAATTGCCCTGTCCAGGCAGTTGTTATGAGTATCCACAACATGCTTTATAACTGTGTTGTGGGTTCTCACATATAATCATTACGAAACGACTATTCAAATGAGTGAACATTTTCTGATAAAAAAATCTGATATTTTTCATATTTTTTGCTTTAAACATAGATTATGAGTACACAGTACACATTAGAACCGCCTCGGTGAGGCGGTTCTCACCGCCTCGGTGAGGCGGTTCCAACGAGTCTTCACAGTCTATGTTTTGAGCAAAAATTAGAAAAATATTTCGTAAAATACTTTTTTCTCAAAGAATGTTGCCAAATATACCCTTTATTTGTTCCTCTGCAATTTACTGTATACAGTGGTGAAACCAGAATTTACATGATTTCTAAATCAATATGATCGCAGTATAAGTAGAAAGAAAGAAAGGTATCAAGGCTGTAACGGTAACACGTACTACCTGCTGGTACCCGAAGTCATAAGCGGTGTAAGGGTGACCGGATACCAAGAAATTTGTGACGCACTTGAGCGGCTGGAAACGTTGCGAAAAAGATGGCGACTGTCTTTCCTTGTGTTTTTTCTACTATATGGCGTATTGATGATAAATGTTAAACATTGAGTTAGACATCAGCTGTAGTGATTTTGTAACAGAATTTATGTTTGTTCATAGGACAAAGGTAAAAATGAGCTGATTAAACAGTTATAACAACGAATATAATGGATTTTATCGAACTTAATGTGTGAAATATGTGGGTGGGGAAATCCAAAGTTTATGTAGCTCATACAATTACAACCGAGCTCCTGTGAATAGGAATAGAAAAAGGTACAACGGACAGACAGATTGACAGACAGATAGAGATACATATAGAAATATTGATGAAAGAGTAAGTTATATTAAACGAATAATGTAGGACGACAAAAAACACTTTCAATGCGTGGTTATTTGTCAAACAAAAGGATTGAAATCAATCAATTACAATGCTACAAGCGTGGTCTATGGCTCGTGGCAACAGACAAAACAAACGCGTAGTGAACAATATCCGGCTATTAAAAGATGGTGAAAATACATCGTGCTTATCTTGTCACGGTAAGATTTGTGGCAAGTTAACGTTCTGGATACCCAAAAATACCCCTATATAATATATGAGCCAGCGCATGACAAAACATATAAGAAGGTTTGAGCGGCCAGCGAAGACTCAGATCAGCCTGCGCGTTCGCTGATTGCATGTACCTACTATAGGCTACGATCTATGCAGAGATACATAAGCAAATGGTCTTGTCATAGTGGATGGGTGCGCAGGTTGATTGAATATCTTCTTATTGTATGTTTTGTCATGCACCGGCTCATATAGGCCCTATGTTCTCTTGCATTAAAAAAGTCATTTTTGTATAACTGTCGTTTCTTTGATAAAATTTTAGAAGGCAAAGACTTTTAAAACTTTTCAATTCCTATTAGACTCAATTACTTGAAATTCCATTACTATTTATAAACGTATATATAGACAGCGTTATAGCCGCCATTTTGATGACGTCATTATTCAGCTCAGACGCGGACCTCAGAGTGCCGAACTGGTTGACATTGTTGCACATGCCCCAAAGTTTAATTTGATATAGGTCGCCAAAAATCGTCATGAAATTTGCACGGGACAGGTTTTCTGTCCCATTCGACATAGACTAAACCCATTGAAATAGGTATTGTCAACTTTTAAAACATCATCCAAATATCTAGAAATCGAGCTAAAAGCTTCAATGATTTCAGGTTGGGTTTTAGCAGAAGGGGCAGCATGAAGTCTCTCTCATGATGATGATGATGATGATGATGATGATGATGATGAATTAGTGTTTAACGACGCGTCAACCCTCTTTGTGGGTCATAAGCGTCAAATGGTTAATGGTTAAACGGCACGAAGAGTTATGAGGATATTAAAAGTAAAAAGTCAGAATGATAATGTATAAAAGTAGTAGTAAAACAAAGATCAGGAATTGATACAATTAACTTACTCCACCAATAAAAGACACCAAAGGGAAAGAAATACAAACATTTAGCGACCAGACCATAATGGAAACCTAAACAAAGGAAGGCCATAAGGACAGTTACTTTCCCACAAAATGGCCATATGGCCATCCGAAATTAAAAGACACAAGTGATACACACAGTAAGTAACAAACAACAACATAAATAAATCGCCACAGAAGAGCCGCCTTGGAACGCTCAGTGGAAGATTTCCACTGGGGGGCTTAAATCGATTTTACGTGGCCACAATCCTCGCCCTTACTGCCGTCCCGATTTAGACAAATAATTTGTTCAGTCCGCATGAAGGCCTCCTAACTCATCAGTGCAACATCTCCGTGAACACAAAAATCAAAGAACCACAGAGGTGAGACAACGGTGAGGACTCGACAGCAAGAAACCACTGAAATGCTGGAGCAAAAGAAAACCAACAGTTAGACTCCGATGAGCCCGACCAGAGACAGAGCATCAGGCACCAACCAACATTATCTCTCTAATTCTCAATAAGCCTTTACGTTGGAGCCGTCATAGAATCTGAGGCCTGACCCACCGGCGTGCAATTAAAGAGGGAAGCAAAGTTGCCAACCGTGATTGGGTTAACTACCATGCATGCAGTCTGTCGTATAATATCCATGTTGTACCCAATCTTTTTATATCGAAGAATGATCCCACGAAACCGGGCGCTGAAGTCATTGCGGTTATATATTTTTCTGAATTTATATACAAAGTCACCATAAAACCCGGGCTCCGACAGACCCCGCTGCAGAAGAGACCTAAGTCCAACACTGAATCCCGAAACCAAATCAGAATGGCGTCTATAAAATTTTGAAAAGGCTTTGCGTAGTTTATGGTACCGATAACCCTGATTAAGGAGTTTAGCCGTTAATAATTTATTACGAGTGTTGAAGTCAGTTACATGACTACACACTCTAGCAAATCGAATTAATTGCGAAATATAAACGCCATAGGATGGCGCACGAGGAACATCGCCATCCAAAAAAGGAAAATCCACAATCTCAAAATCAAAGATATCGCGTCTACCACAAACCCTGCACGAAACAAATCCATCTACAATAGATGTAAATCCAAAAACGGGGCCTCGGTATCAGAAGAATTTGCCTTATTTAACTGAAGTTCTAGGGGGTAAATCTGACTGATCAAACCATCAAAATAGGCATTATCAATATTTAACAAATCATCTAAATATCTAGAAGTAGAGCTAAAAGTTTCAATAATTTCAGATTGGTTATCAATGGAAAGCGACAAAATGAAAAGTAGAAGTAAAACAAAGATCAGGAATCGATACAATTAACTTACTCCACCCATCAAAGACACCAAAGGGAAAGAAACACAAACATTAAGCGACCAGACCATAATGGAAACCTAAACAAAGGAAGGTCATAAGGACAGTTACTTTCCCACAAAATGGCCATATGGCCATCCAAAATAAAAAGACACAAGTGATACACACAGTTAGTAACAAACAACACCATAAATAAACCGCCACAGAAGGACCGCCTTGGACCGGTCAGTGAAATGATTTCCACTGGGGGGGCTTAAATCGATTTTACGTGGCCACAATCCTCGCCCTTACTTCCGTCGCGATTTAGACAAATAATTTGTTCAGTCCGCATGAAGGCCTCCTAACTCATCAGTGCAACATCTCCTTGAACACAAAAAACCAAAGAACCACAGAGGTGAGACAACGGTGAGGACTCGACAGCAAGAAACCACTGAAATGCTGGAGCAAAAGAAAACCAACAGTTAGACTCCGATACACTTTGGTCATGTCAGAAAGTGTGTGATGCCCTCACCTTTCTACTTGACAATATTTATATTAGATTCGGTACTAAGTTATTTAGACAAATTGTGGGTATTCCGATGGGTACCCATTCCAGTCTCTTTCATAACAATACAAGAACAGATCAGCCACAAGAGATGCGCAATTAGTACCCATCGGAATACCCACAATTTGTCTAAATAACTTAGTACCGAATCTAATATAAATATTGTCAAGTAGAAAGGTGAGGGCATCACACACTTTCTGGCATGACCAAAGTGTATAATTCTTATGCTCTTTAGAAGTGAAAAATGCATTTCTGACATTACATGCAAGATAGAATCTTCTCTGTGAAAAGCCCATTCAATTAAATCATTAAGCTTTTCTTTTATAAGATTATGAGGAAGTGTAGTGTAAAGAGTGGAAAAATCGTAGGTAGACAGACTAGAAGAACGAAAATGTCTAGATTTCAATTTATTTAAAACCTCATTCGAATTTTTTACAGACCAAAACAGATTTCTTCCTGATCTTTCAAAGTCTTTATCACAATATTTAATTACATGCGTTTTAATAGCAGTAAGACAGGAAGTTAATAATTTAGAAAGTTCAGTGGTAGTGCAGGAGCTAGAATTTGCAATAAACCGTGCTTTGTAAGGTTTTATATGAAGTTTTGGTAACCAGTATAGCGTAGGAAGCTTGTCTTGGCCTTCGTTAACACACACAGCAAACTTTGTGGCTGAAAGACAAACATGTTTATCTACTATAGCTCTCTCTTCAGCTAAAGGCTGAAGTTCATAGGCCTTAGTACCACCAAGCTCCTGCTTAAGCGTGTTAACATAGTGGAGCCGTCACACAACGACGACGTTGTTAGCGGCCTTGTCTGCAGGGGCCAAAACAAACTTCTTATGAAATTCTTGAATACCTAGTTTAAAATGACGTAAAGACGTCTTGGGCTTAGGAGGTAATAAGTTAGTATTTTGAGAATAGAAAGAAATGCGTTAAAAATCTGAAACAGTTAAAAATCTCTCTCATAATAAAACAAAAACAGATCAGCCACAAGGGGTCCGCAATTAGTACCCATCGGAATACCCACAGCTTGTCTAAATAATTTAGTACCAAATCTTATGTAAATATTGTCAAGTAGAAAGGTGAGAGCTTCACATACTTTCTGACATGACCATAAAGTATAATTTTTATGCCCTTCAGAAGTGAAAAAAGCATTTCTTACATTACATGCAAGATAGAGGGAGTCTTCCCCATGAAATGTCCATTCAATTAAATAATTAACTTTTTCTTTTATAAGATTATGAGAAAGTGTAGTGTAAAGGGTGAAAAAAACTAAGTACACAGACTAGAAGCACGAAAACATCTGGATTTCAGTTTATTTAAAACTTCATTAGAATTTTTAAAGACCAAAAGAGATTTCTATCTGATCTTTCACATGTTTTTTGATGACAATTAAACATGAAGTTAATAATTTAGAGAGTTCAGTTGTGGTACAAGAGCTTGAATTTGCAACAAAACGTGCTTTGATCCCATTTTGATTTATATCAGTCTTTGAATCGACTGCCTATTCGAAATTCGCAAAATTGCAGTATGTTTCCTCGGGCTTTCTTTGCCGGATCATTACAGGGTCACTGATGAGGCTTTATTAGCCGAAACTACGTAGTATGACCCATCTTTCTTTTGAATGTTTTCATTGCTCTTCAAGGGGCTCATTTTTTATTTTTATTTGCCTTCACTGCAGCTGGTGTTGTGCCGTGTGGCGGCCGTAAAACGTCTCCCCGTACATCAACCTTATGCATGTTTATATTTTACTTTTGGTCCTTTGAGATCAGCGTGAATATTCTGAGAAATCGGAAATAAATTATTGGTTTAGACTCATATTCTAGACAGGTTTTTAATTATTTGGACCCCATTTTGATTTATATCAGTCTTTAAATCGACTGCCTATTCGAAATTCGCAAAATTGCAGTATGTTTCCTCGGACTTTCTTTGCCGGATCATTACAGGGTCACTGATGAGGCCGAAACTACGTAGGTAACCAATATAACGTAGAAAGCTTGTCTTGGCCTTCTGTAACACAGACGGCAAACTTGGTGGCTGCTTGACAAATGTGGTCATCAACTACTCTCTACAGCTAAAGGCTGCAGTTCATAGACTTTAGTACCACCAAGTTCTTGCTGAAGAGTGTTAACATAGTGAAGCCGTCAAACAACGACCACATTGTTCGCGGCCTTATCTGTTGGAGCCAAAACAAACTTCCTGTGAAATTCTTGAATACCTAGTTTAAGGTGACGTAAAGGCGTCTTAGGTTCAGGAGGTAATAAGTTGGTATTTTGAGAATAAAACGAAATTCGTTTATTAACTAATTTCAGAATGATAAGTTTCCAGTCTTTAAGAGCTTTATGATCAACATACTCTCGTTTACACCATCGATTACCAAATTCATTCAAGGCAGCAGCGATTTCATCTCTACATTTATTGAAATCCATTTTAGAAGGGAATCGATATTTCGGTCCTTTAGAAATTATATTACGTATTCTAGAATCAGAAATAATTTTTGAAATTGCCAGTAATAATATGACCAGCAGCTGGATAGCAATGCACTGAATTTTTACAATCAGGAGTGTTTGTGTCAATATCAAGATCAGAAACAAGTTTATTGAAATTAAAAATGATAGATCTAACAGGTTTATTGTATTTATAACAAATTATGGGTGTTTCAGTATTTTGACAATAAGCAGGAATGGATTAAATCACCGAACTGTCCCGGAAGATACTAGGTAAATCTATAAAATCCAAACCCTTAATAATGAAGGATATTTTGATGTAATGACGTTTGTGATTAATTTACATGTGCGCCCAGCGAAGACTCAGATGAGCCTGCACATCCACGCGGTCTGATCAGTGTCTTCGCTGTTCGCTATAAGGAAAGCTAAAGTTCGACCCAAAATTATTGAGAAGTTTTTTCTGCAAATTTGTAAGGGGAGTGCCCACTAAGGAGAAACTTAAGGGTATACTGAAGGGAAGTAACTCTTCACTTTTTTGCATGGTAACATTAGAGTTACCTCCCTTGGTAAATAATTTAGCAGACGACTTCCCGTGCAACTGTCAAAATGTCAACTGCTTTGAAAAGAAAGATTATTTTTCAGTTGTATAATGAAGGAATAACCTGATCTATCTGAAAAAACAAACATTCCTGTTTTAACTGTGTACGGCGTGGTCAGAAATGTTAAGAATGGTGAAAGTATAGAGCATAAGAAAGGGGCAGGTAGGCCTCGATTGTTGAATGTTGGTGACCGTAGAAAGCTCGGTGTTTTGGTTTCAAAGAACAGAAAAGCAAGCATCAGCAATACAAGATGTGAACTAGTAAAAAGGGGAACTGTTAATATTTCAAAAGAGACCTTGAGAAGAGAATTACATTCGCTAAACTGCGAGAAATCGCGAGGAATTCCGTCACCTCTTCTCAAACCTGCACAGAAGGATCGGCGTTTAGCTTGGTGTCTAGACCGAGTAGATGACGATTGGGACAATGTGATTTTTTCAGATGAAAGTTCTGTATGGCTTTATCCAAACTGTATAAAGATGTGGACCAAAATTTCTGAGAGAGCTCTATACCAGAGGCCTAAGTACAGTCCAAAATTTCATGTTTTGGGTGGGGTGTCCTTACGTAGGGCTACCCCACTTTGTGTATTTGGAGGAAACATGACACGTGAACTATACTAGAAGGAAACTTGCTTCCAACAGCACAGGTTTTATATGACAATGACTGGATTTTTACAGCAGAACAATGACCCTAACCATACAGCAAGGCATTCTCAAAGGTGGTTTGCAGATATTAATGTTACCATCCTGGACTGGCCAAGCTATAGCCCGGACTTAAATCCCATTGAAAATATATGGGGATTAATGAAGCAAAATATAAACCGGAAAGGATTAAAAAATATTGGAGACATGAAAGCGGAGGTTGTAAATTACTGGGACACTATGAGCCATGATTTCCTATCTTCTTTGATAGAACGTATGCCAAGGCGTATTGAGGCCTGTATACAAGACAAAGGAGATTTTACAAAATATTGACACCTGTTCCTCATAATACCTTAGGGTAAGTGGCTGTTGGGTATAAAATTCAGAGTTGCATTTATTTTTGTTTTAATGGTTTACTTTGAGCATATATTATTCTCAATAATTTTGGGTCAAACTACCCAATGCTCCTTCATGTAGCACAATAAGTCTGGTCAGAATATATCGATGCGCAGGCTGATCTGATTCTTCGATGGTCGCACATGTAAATTGTATTAAATGCTGTGCCCCGGTCCATTTACAGTCGTACTCAGAGTAGCTCAGTACCCAGTAGCTCGAATAACTTTGGGACCACAAAAACACGCATATACATATGCATTGTAAACTTTACCGCAGAAAACACGAAAATTTTACTGTGAAAAATGGTGATATTTTCCTTATTTCTGCTCAAAATATAGATTGCGGGTACTCGTTAGAACCGCCTCATCGCGGTGGGGGATTAAAAATATTAGCAAAACATACATGAAAAGGCGAACTATAACAGTAATACAATTATGAACTTCAACAGAAGAACCTCCTTGGAACGTCAGTAAAGAGCTTTTACGTGTGGTGGTATTGGTGGTGGTGTGTGTCGATTACGTGGCCACAATTCTTCCCGTTGGTTCTGTCGTGGATCAGACAAATAATTTGTTCAGTCCCCATGAACGAATTCTAACTCAGCAGTGCAACAAAATCGTACACATACAGAGATGAAACAACGATTTATCATATGACGTCGCGTCTGAGAATGTAATAACGCAATGTAATATTTTCGATAATCCACTAGTGGATTAAATATGCAAACTAGCTAGATACGTCCCGTGACGTTATATGTACGACGTCCTTAACGACATCGCGTTTATTAATGGCGGAATATTGATATTTGTGTAAGCAATCGTGAATAAAATGCGTTTTAAATGTCATATGATAAATGGAATCTTGCATTCGTGCTCATGTATAATTGAATTTATTCAACTCGTAGAGGAAAAGGGATAAAATGCTCGGCAGAGCCTCGCATTTTATCCCTTTTCCTCCATTCTTTTAATAAATTCAATAATACATGAACACTCATGTAAGATCCTCTATAAAGACTAATACAGCATGAAATAACTGAACTCAGGACTCCGGTGTGCCCGCCCAGGGACAGAGAAAGCCCACTGTAAAACAAAGGTTGTTCAGAACCATCGGCCCCACCTCAGTATAGCTATAGAAAAACGATCATAAAACATGCCTTTATAATATGACCCCTCGAACTCCACTTTTATAGAGTAAAAATGGGGTTTACAGGGGTAAACTATATTTTTTATTATTTCTGCTTTAAAATATAGAGTGTTGGTAATCGTTAGAGCCGCCTCGATGGGGCGGGTCTAAAGTGTACCAATAATCTATATTTTGAGCTGAAAGTTGAAAACTATCACAGTTTTTTCTCCAGATTTTCCGTTTTAGGTGGTTAAATTTACAACGTATTTGTATATGCGTGTTTTAGTAATGATGACCTTAATAAATCACAACAGAAGCACCGTCATGGAACTGTCAGTAAAAATACTGGGAGTGGGGCAAATGGATTTTTGGTGGCCAAAAGCCTCGTCCTTCGTTCAGTGTGGTTTAAAAAATAATTTGTTCATTCCGTGTTAATAGTTTCTAACTCAACAGTGCGACATCTCCGTGAACATACATATCAAACGAATAGAGAGTTGAAACAACGATAAGGACTGGACAGCATCAAATAACTGAAATGCAGAAGCAAAAGAAAACCAACTGTTGAACTCCGTTGGGCACGACTAGAGACATCAGGCACCAAGAGACTGACATGTTCTTAGATCATCACGTGAACAAGTCCGTGAAATGAAGACCCCCCTAAACCCGACTTCATATAGAGAAAACTGGAGTTTACGGGGATATACATTATTTTTCTTACTTCTGGTCCAAGACATAGGTTGTGGGTACTCGTTAGAACCGCCTCAATGAGGCGGTTCTAACGAGTACCTACAACCTATGTTTTTAGCATTTATAAGAAAAATATCACGGATTTTCATCAGAAAAGTAGCCATTTTGGAGATGTGAAAAAATGTACTGCGCCTCACAAGCGTAGTTTTTGTAATGTGTAAGTCTTTAGGCCGTCGTCAAAGAGTCCGAGGCCCGACCCGCCGGCGTGCAACTAAAAAGGGCAGCAAAGTACTCAATCATGTCTGGGCTAACTACCATACATGCAGTCCACTGAATTACATTTTTGTGGTACCCAATCTTTTCAAATCGGAGAATGATTTATCGAATCGGGTACTGGAATCATTACAAATTACAAAGAGAAACGATCAGGGATCCCAAATTCTCCCCATTACGATAACACATCCGTGTGACATAGTGCATTTTTCCCATCTCCAAAATGGCTATTTTTCTGATGAAAATCAGTGATATTTTTGTAATTTGTACTGCAAACATAGGTTGTGGGTGTTCGTTAGAACCGCCTCATTGAGGCGGTTCTAACGAGTACCCACAACCTATGTCTTGGAGCAGACATAAGGAAAATAATGAATACCCCCGTAAACCCCGGTTTTCTCTACATAAAGTGGGGTTTAAGGGGGTTTTCATTTCACGGACTTGTTCACGTGATGTCACAATATCACTAGGAAAAGAAGTAGGAACATGGAGCGATGACAGTAAACAAAACGGACAACAGGCAAAACGAGTCAGCAGCTCTTTCCCAAACAGGATGTGGCTCAGAATATCCAAACCTAAATAAAAATGAGCAATATACATAATGGGGGAAAGAATCAGAATCACCGACATGACAAATATTAAACTGGAAGAAGAAACGTAACTAAAAATGAACAACCAAAAAGGGGGGTGAGGGGAGAAGCATATTTCTGAATTTTTACACTTAGTCAGCATAAAATTCAGGTAATGTAGTTTTCATTTCGTGGATTGTGGCCACGTAAAATCGATTTAAGCCCCCCAGTGGAAATCTTTCCACTGACCGTTCCAAGGCGGTTCTTCTGTGGCGATTTATTACGTTGTTGTTTGTTACTTACTGTGTGTATCACTTGTGTCTTTTTATTTTGGATGGCCATATGGCCATTTTGTGGGAAAGTAACTGTCCTTATGGCCTTTCTTTGTTCAGGTTTCCATTATGGTGTGGTCGCTTAATGTTTGTGTTTCTTTCCCTTTGATGTCTTTGATGGGTGGAGTAAGTTAATTGTATCGATTCCTGATCTTTGTTTTACTTCTACTTTTCAAATGATGATTTTTCAGATTCTAGTTCTAAATAATGTAAACAAAACCTACATCCCAAAAAGTTGAACAAGTTTTCCACGTAGGTTCGGAGATTTTGAACTAATATCTAGAATACTATTATTATTGTGTATCTCTTTAACATGTCCGTGTATTCACTAGTATTGTTAACCACATTTTCTACAGATTATTCCCTTTTCAGAATTTATCCGGATAAAGGCGTTTCTATTTTTGGCTCAAGACATACATAAGGGATAGTTCATCAGGAAAACACGTCTATATAATTTTGACCCCCTTGAACCCCATTTTTATAAAGAAAAATTGGGGTTTAGATGGGTATACCTTAATTTTCTTATTTCTGCTCTAAAATATAAATAAGAAACATATCACAATTTTTCATCTTAAAAATCTTTGTTTTTTGCGGTAAAGTTTACAATGTATTTGTATAGGCGTGTTTTCGTAATTGTTAGAGCCGTCTTGTTAGAGTCTTCTCATTTTACAAGCACAGTTATTTTGTGTGTGTGGCAGAAATAAGAAAAAATGTCACTTGATTCATACCACAATCAGTTTGGGACGATAGAAAAAATCTTTTTATCGCATGGGTGTTTTCCTAACACATGCGTCAACATGCAATGAAGAGAAACAAAACAAAAATAAAAATGAAATAAAAAGGCATAACGTAATCTTCACAAACTTTTATTAACACCCACATCACTCCAAGACATAAGGGTATAATTGAAACTATCTCAATGGCGAGCGATAGCAATTATTAAAATTTCACATCAAATGCATAGTAATGAAGGGCTAAAGAGGTGTATTAAGCATAGAAGTGGGAAAGTAAAGAGTCCATTGATTCCGACTTACGGATTGAACAAATTATGACAGAACCTAGGGCGAGGATTGTGGCCACAGAATATCGATTTAAGCCCACCCCCTCCATGAGCGTAAAACTATTTTCTTACCGTTCCAAGCTGGCTCTTCTGTTGAGATTAAATATTGTTATATTTCGTCTTCGCATGCATGTATTGCTTATAACATTTTATATTTTGGATAGCCGTTCGGCCATTTTGTGGGAAAGAAACTGTCGTTTTGGCTCACCGCTTGTTATGCTTTTGTATTGTGATGAAAAAAAAGAAGTGAAGGCAACGATCAGAAATCGATACAATTACCTCATAAAGTGGTTAGCTTGCCTGGACAAAGTCCAGGGAGAGATATTTTACCCCTATATTACTCCTATATTATATTCAGCAATACCCCTGTCAATGTCCATGGCCTCAAGGTCAAGGTCATTAAAGTTTTTTCGAATTTTTTATGTTAAAGTTTTTAACTGCTCTTATTTTCCAGACGTGATGACGAATTTAGTTCATATTTGGTACGATGATATATTGGTTCAAAGTTTTATTCAGTAGTATCCGCGCCCCAGTCCATAACTTCAAGGTCAAGTTGACAGACTTGTCAACCATAGTTGACAGACAGTCAACCATAGTGCAGTTTATATTTTACTTTTGGTCCTTTGAGATCAGCGTGAATATTCTGAGAATTCAGAAATAAATTATTGGTTTGGACTCATATTCTAGACAGGTTTTTAATTATTTGGACCCCATTTTGATTTATATCAGTCTTTGTGTCGACTGCCTATTCGAAATTCGCGGGATTGCGGTGTGTTTCCTCTGGCTTTTTTTTGCCGGGTCGTTGCAGGGTCGCTGATGGGGCTTTATTAGCCGAAATTACGTAGTATGACCCATCTTCTTTCTTATGAATGTTTTCATTGCTCTTAAAGGAACTCATTTTTGATTTTTATTAGAAATTTTTAATGTTATAAGGCTTTCTAGCAACTCATAAGACGGATTTAGTTCATATATAGATAATACTAATTTATTTCAGTTCGATAGCGATGGAAACTTCAAGCTTATTTGAAAAGCTCTCGAACACTCATTCTGGATGTTATCAAGCGCGAGAGAGAGAGGCAGTGGCTTTTACACCACTGCTACCAATTTACACCTGGGTGAACTGGGGCAGTGAGATAACGTGTCTTGCCAATATTTGATATGATGATAGATATTGTCCAAAGTCTCATTCAGCGTGATCCCCTTTTTTGCCTATGACCTTAATGTCGAGGTCATTTACTTAAAATTTTATATTTGAGTTTTTAAACAGGTCATATTTTACCCTAACCCTGACCCTTTTCACAAATACATTCACTAAGAACTCAAGGTCAAGGTCATAGACTTAGAATCTTTTTATATTAAAGATCTTAGAGCTCACATTTTCAAAACCATATGATGATCCATATTAGGATCAAAGTTTTATGCAGCAATTACCCGCCCATATACATGATCACAAGGGCAAGGTCGCTGACTAAGACAATTTTGTTAAGGTTTTTAGAGCTCTCATTTTCCTAACTACCTGATGGATTCGGCTCATATTTGGTTCGATGATAGATATAGATCCAAACGTCTATTAGCCAATACCCCACCTATGCCAATGGCCTCAGAAGCACTTCCCTATACGAGCTTTGCTGTCTTATGACAGGTCTTGTTTTATGTTTGGTGTTTCTTTTTCTTTGATGTCTTGAATGGGAGGTGTGAACTCCCTTCCCTTTGGTATCTACGGTGATTGTATCGATTGCTGATCATTGACTCCAGTTATTTCGAGACACTTAGGCGGCGGTGTCTCACAAGAACATATGGCATGGCGTTTCGGAGTTGTGCGATGTGCCATAAACAGACTCACGGATATTTGCCTTTTTCACCACAAGGATATAATTGGATTTATTTGTTTTCTGTGGTGTCTCACAGATTGAGTTATGAAACTTTTATGTGAACTGAAACGTATATGGTTTTTGAAAATGTGAACCTTGTCAAATTGCGCCCCGCCCGTCGGGGCTTAGAGAAATAGATCGGGCTGCATGATGCTGAGCTGAATCTGATAACTGGTAAACAGCTTAGAAGGACTAATAAAAATCAAAAATGAGTTCCTTTAAGAGCAATGAAAACATTCATAAGAAAGAAGATGGGTCATACTACGTAGTTTCGGCTAATTAAGCCTCATCAGTGATCCTGTAATGATCCGGCAAAGAAAGCCAGAGGAAACATAAGCCTGCCCACGCAAAGCGGTGTGAATCAGATCGTCTTATGCATATAAGCCTTCTGTTTTCATTGGGATGTCATTTCATCTCAATGTTGGGTAAAAGTAGAAGTAAAACAAAGATCAGGAATTGATACAATTAACTTACTCCACCCATAAAAGACACCAAAGGGAAAGAAATACAAACATTAAGCGACCAGACCATAATGGAAACCTAAACAAAGGAAGGCCATAAGGACAGTTACTTTCCCACAAAATGGCCATATGGCCATCCAAAATTAAAAGACACAAGTGATACACACAGAAAGTAACAAACAACAACATAAAAAAATCGCCACAGAAGAGCCGCCTTGGAACGGTCAGTGGAAGATTTCCACTGGGGGGCTTAAATCGATTTTACGTGGCCACAATCCTCGCCCTTACTTCCGTCGCGATTTAGACAAATAATTTGTTCAGTCCGCATGAAGGCCTCCTAACTCATCAGTGCAACATCTCCGTGAACACAAAAATCAAAGAACCACAGAGGTGAGACAACGGTGAGGACTCGACAGCAAGAAACCACTGAAATGCTGGAGCAAAAGAAAACCAACAGTTAGACTCCGATGAGCCCGACCAGAGACAGAGCATCAGGCACCAACCAGCATTATCTCTCTAATCCTCAATAAGGCTTTACGTTGGAGCCGTCATAGAATCTGAGGCCTGACCCACCGGAAGCAAAGTTGCCAACCGTGATTGGGTTTACTACCATGCATGCAGTCTGTCGTATAATATCCATGTTGTACCCAATCTTTTTATATCGAAGAATGATTTTACGAAATTGGGTGCTGAAGTCATTGCGGTTATATATTTTTTTCTGAATTTATATACTAAGTCACCATAAAATTCGGGTTCCGATAGACCTTGTTGCAGAAGAGATTTAACTCCAATATTGAATTTTGAAATTAAATCAGAATGGCGTCTATAAAATTTTGAAAAGGCTTTGCGTAGTTTATGGTACCGATAACCCTGATAAAGGAGTTAAGCCGTTAATAATTTATTACGAGTGTTGAAGTCAGTTACATGACTACACACTCTAGCAAATCGAATTAGTTGCGAAATATAAACGCCATAGGATGGCGCACGAGGAACATCACCATCCAAAAAAGGAAAATTTACAATCTCAAAATCAAAGTCATCGCGTTTATCATAAATTTTGCACGAAACAAATCCATCTACAATAGATAGATGTAAATCCAAAAATGGGGCCTCGGTATCAGAAGAATTTGCTTTATTTAACTGAAGTTCTAGGGGGTAAATCTGACTGATCAAACCATCAAAATAGGTATTATCAATATTTAATAAATCATCTAAATATCTAGAAGTAGAGCTAAAAGCTTCAATAATTTCAGATTGGTTATCAATGGAAAGCGACAAAATGAAGTCTCTTTCATAACAATACAAGAATAGATCAGCCACAACAGGTGCGCAATTAGTACCCATCGGAATACCCACAATTTGTCTAAATAACTTAGTACCGAATCTAATATAAATATTGTCAAGTAGAAAGGTGAGGGCATCACACACTTTCTGACATGACCAAAGTGTATAATTCTTATGCTCTTTAGAAGTGAAAAATGCATTTCTGACATTACATGCAAGATAGAGAGAATCTTCTCTGTGAAAAGCCCATTCAATTAAATCATTAAGCTTTTCTTTTATAAGATTATGAGGAAGTGTAGTGTAAAGAGTGGAAAAATCGTAGGTAGACAGACCAGAAGCACGAAAATGTCTAGATTTCAATTTATTTAAAACCTCATTCGAATTTTTTATAGACCAAAACAGATTTCTTCCTGATCTTTCAAAGACTTTATCACAATATTTAATTACATGCGTTTTAATAGCAGTAAGACAGGAAGTTAATAATTTAGAAAGTTCAGTGGTAGTGCAAGAGCTAGAATTTGCAATAAACCGTGCTTTGTAAGGTTTTTTTATAAAGTTTTGGTAACCAGTATAGCGTAGGAAGCTTGTCTTGGCCTTCGTTAACACACACAGCAAACTTGGTGGCTGAAAGACAAACATGTTTATCTACTATAGCTCTCTCTTCAGCTACAGGCTGAAGTTCATAGGCCTTAGTACCACCAAGCTCCTGCTTAAGCGTGTTAACATAGTGGAGCCGTCACACAACGACGACGTTGATAGCGGCCTTGTCTGCAGGGGCCAAAACAAACTTCTTATGAAATTCTTGAATACCTAGTTTAAGATGACGTAAAGACGTCTTGGGCTTAGGAGGTAATAAGTTAGTATTTTGAGAATAGAAAGAAATGCGTTTATTCACTAGTTTTAAAATGATGAGTTTCCAGTCCTTAAGGGCTTTATGCTCAACATACTCTCGCTTACACCATCGATTACCGAATTCATTCAATGAAGCAGCGATTTCATCTCTACATTTACTGAAATCAATTTTAGAAGGAAACCGATATTTCGGTCCTTTAGAAATTATATTCCTTATCCTAGAATCAGGAATAATTTTCAAATTGCCAGTAATTACATGACCAGCAGCAGGATAGCAATACTTGAAAAGTCCCACAAAACTGTAAGCAACGCCTCCAAAATGCCCTAAATAGTGTTGACGGGGACCTTAAACCCATATTCGAACAAAAAACAAACAAAAACCTTGTCAAATCAATTTGAAACCTCTAACTTAAGTATTGTCGCTGCTGATCGTCCTATAAGAGTCTAATGTGGCGTTCTGGCGCCAGTTGTTCAAAACTAATGACGTCGTTAGTTAACGTGTCGTTAAAATTTGTACCATTAAATACGACAAATATGCTTACATTTTTGCTGAAAAAAATGTGAGCAGCCGCTCAAATTTTTCAGCAAAAATACCAAAATTGTCGATATTGTTCTTGCTAGAACAGTTAACAATTTGACCACTAACGAGCTCGTTAAGTTAACGATGCTTTGAACCAGTGGCCCCTGTTGTAAGATGGGGATTTCCAACCTGGCTGAACGGAACCTCTGCGTAGTTGACTCTTTTTATTGCACAAATTGAAGAGGGAAACAATCAGGAACTGATACAATCAGATCCAAAATATCCCTGGAATATTACAAGGGAAAGAAGTCGAAACATGGAGTTACGACAGTAAACAAAATAGACAGCTGGTAGACAGAGGACCAACATTAAAATTAGAATCACCAACAAAACAAACATTAAATAGGAAGAAACCACAGCAAAAGTGTAACCTAGTGGCGTATTTACAGCCTCGATATGACTGATATATTGTGGAGATTGATTTCGTCGAATTGATGTTGATGGATTAAAATTTTGGGAGAAAAACATGCATTGTAAGAAGTAATGTTCTAGCTATAAAACGGCATCATTTTATTCAATACTTTCTCTATTCAGCTGCAATGATCTTAAATTTAGACACACTTTATACGTTTGTTGATGTTGGCACTGAAATAAACAACTATTGATATATAATATGAATTATCAAAGTGCAACATAGTGCAACTATATCCCTGAGTAAGTACTTCCAGAAGCTTCTAGAATATGATGTAACTGAGTTATTAGTACATTCATCAAAATCATGACAGATAATTTATAGTTAGAATCTTGATTTTGAAATGGGTACATAGCATGATGCATGCTGAAATGTGAAAGAAATGTTGCATCAAATTCTTATGTTGGTTGTAAATGCTGTGGTTTCTGGCCAGTCTTCAGATTAGGTTCAGATGTCTAATTTATAGAATTAAAGTTGTAGTTAGTTTGACTAAAACAACACTGTCAACAGCCAGGATCGCCAAAGCTAGTGATACGTGGTAGTGTCTGGGGTCGAAGTGGAATCAGACTGCCGTGTGGCGGCCGTAAAACGTCTCCCCGTACATCAACCATAGTGCAGTTTATATTTTACTTTTGGTCCTTTGAGATCATCGTGAATATTCTGAGAAATCAGAAATAAATTATTTGTTTAGACTCATTCTTAACAGGTTTTTGATTATTTGGACCCCATTTTGATTTATATCAGTCTTTGAATCGACTGCCTATTCGAAATTCGCAAAATTGCAGTATGTTTCCTCTGGCTTTGTTTGCCGGATCGTTGCAGGGTCACTGATGAGGCTTTATTAGCCGAAACTACGTAGTATGGCCCATCTTCTTTCTTATGAATGTTTTCATTGCTCTTAAAGGAACTCATTTTTGATTTTTATTTGCCTTCACTGCAGCTGGTGTTGTGCCGTGTGGCGGCCGTAAAACGTCTCCCCGTACATCAACCATAGTGCAGTTTATATTTTACTTTTGGTCCTTTGAGATCATCGTGAATATTCTGAGAAATCAGAAATAAATTATTTGTTTAGACTCATTCTTAACAGGTTTTGATTATTTGGACCCCACTTTGATTTATATCAGTCTTTGAATCGACTGCCTATTCGAAATTCGCAAAATTGCAGTATGGTTCCTCTGGCTTTGTTTGCCGGATCGTTGCAGGGTCACTGATGAGGCTTTATTAGCCGAAACTATGTAGTATGGCCCATCTTCTTTCTTATGAGTGTTTTCATTGCTCTTAAAGGAACTCATTTTTGATTTTTATTTGCCTTCACTGCAGCTGGTGTTGTGCCGTGTTGCGGCCGTAAAACGTCTCCCCGTACATCAACCATAGTGCAGTTTATATTTTACTTTTGGTCCTTTGAGATCATCGTGAATATTCTGAGAAATCAGAAATAAATTATTTGTTTAGACTCATTCTTGACAGGTTTTTGATTATTTGGACCCCATTTTGATTTATATCCGTCTTTGATTTATTAAATATTGATAATACCTATTTTGATGGTTTGATCAGTCAGATTTACCCCCTAGAACTTCAGTTAAATAAAGCAAATTCTTCTGATACCGAGGCCCCGTTTTTGGATTTACATCTATCTATTGTAGATGGATTTGTTTCGTGCAAAATTTATGATAAACGCGATGACTTTGATTTTGAGATTGTAAATTTTCCTTTTTTGGATGGTGATGTTCCTCGTGCGCCATCCTATGGCGTTTATATTTCGCAATTAATTCGATTTTCTAGAGTGTGTAGTCATGTAACTGACTTCACCACTCGTAATAAATTATTAACGGCTAAACTTCTTAATCAGGGTTATCGGTACCATAAACTACGCAAAGCCTTTTCAAAATTTTATAGACGCCATTCTGATTTAATTTCAAAATTCAATATTGGACTTAAATCTCTTCTGCATCAAGGTCTATCGGAACCCGAATTTTATGGTGACTTAGTATATAAATTCAGAAAAATATATAACCGCAATGACTTCAGCACCCAATTTCGTAAAATCATTCTTCGATATAAAAAGATTGGGTACAACATGGATATTATACGACAGACTGCATGCATGGTAGTTAACCCAATCACGGTTGGCAACTTTGCTTCCCTCTTTAATTGCACGCCGGTGGGTCAGGCCTCAGATTCTATGACGGCTCCAACGTAAAGGCTTATTGAAAATTAAAGAGATAATGTTGGTTGGTGCCTGATGCTCTGTCTCTGGTTGGGCTCATCGGAGTCTAACTGTTGGTTTTCTTTTGCTCCAGCATTTCAGTGGTTTCTTGCTGTCGAGTCCTCACCGTTGTCTCACCTCTGTGGTTCTTTGATTTCTGTGTTCACGGAGTAGTTGCACTGATGAGTTAGGAGGCCTTCATGCGGACTGAACAAATTATTTGTCTAAATCGCGACGGAAGTAAGGGCGAGGATTGTGGCCACGTAAAATCGATTTAAGCCCCCCAGGGGAAATCTTCCACTGACCGTTCCAAGGCGGCTCTTCTGTTGCGATTTATTTATGTTGTTGTTTGTTACTTACTGTGTGTATCACTTGTGTCTTTTAATTTTGGATGGCCATATGGCCATTTTGTGGGAAAGTAACTGTCCATATGGCCTTCCTTTGTTTAGGTTTCCATTATGGTCTGGTCGCTTAATGTTTGTATTTCTTTCCCTTTGGTGTCTTTTATGGATGGAGTAAGTTAATTGTATCAATTCCTGATCTTTGTTTTACTTCTACTTTGAATCGACTGCCTATTCGAAATTCGCAAAATTGCAGTATGTTTCCTCTGGCTTTCTTTGCCGGATCGTTGCAGGGTCACTGATGAGGCTTTATTAGCCGAAACTACGTAGTATGGCCCATCTTCTTTCTTATGAATGTTTTCATTGCTCTTAAAGGAACTCATTTTTTATTTTTATTTGCCTTCACTGCAGCTGGTGTTGTGCCGTGTGGCGGCCGTAAAACGTCTCCCCGTACATCAACCATAGTGCAGTTTATATTTTACTTTTGGTCCTTTGAGATCATCGTGAATATTCTGAGAAATCAGAAATAAATTATTTGTTTAGACTCATTCTTAACAAGTTTTTGATTATTTGGACCCCATTTTGATTTATATCAGTCTTTGAATCGACTGCCTATTCGAAATTCGCAAAATTGCAGTATGTTTCCTCTGGCTTTGTTTACCGGATCGTTGCAGGGTCACTGATGAGGCTTTATTAGCCGAAACTACGTAGTATGGCCCATCTTCTTTCTTATGAATGTTTTCATTGCTCTTAAAGGAACTCAGTTTTGATTTTTATTTGCCTTCACTGCAGCTGGTGTTGTGCCGTGTGGCGGCCGTAAAACGTCTCCCCGTACATCAACCATAGTGCAGTTTATATTTTACTTTTGGTCCTTTGAGATCATCGTGAATATTCTGAGAAAACAGAAATAAATTATTTGTTTAGACTCATTCTTAACAGGTTTTTGATTATTTGGACCCCATTTTGATTTATATCAGTCTTTGAATCGACTGCCTATTCGAAATTCGCAAAATTGCAGTATGGTTCCTCTGGCTTTGTTTGCCGGATCGTTGCAGGGTCACTGATGAGGCTTTATTAGCCGAAACTACGTAGTATGGCCCATCTTCTTTCTTATGAATGTTTTCATTGCTCTAAAAGGAACTCATTTTTTATTTTTAATTGACATAAAGCTGAAAGTCTACAGAGCTGCGGTGCTGCCAACACTATCTTATGCATGTGAGACATGGACAGTTTACAAACGGCACGCCATACGACTGAATCACTATCTTACAAGTTCTTAGAAAACTCTTAAAGATTAAGTGACAGGATTCCAGACACGGAAGTCCAGAACAGGGCAGGGGTGAAAAGTGTACCTACTTTTATGAAATACGCACAGTTAAGATGGACAGGTCATGTCGCGAGAATGTCTGAGGAACATTTGCCAAAGGAAATTCTCTATGGTGAACTAGAAATGGGCAAATGTTCCCAAGGCGGCCAGAAGAAGCGCTACAAAGACAGCCTCAAAGCCTCCCTCAGGGACTTCAGCATTCCAACAAATTCGTGGGAACAAATTGCACAGGACAGAGCAAAGTGGCGAGGCCTCATCAGAAGGGGAGCCAGTAAATACGAGGCAGAAAGAACCAGAGACAACCAGAGACAGAGCATCAAGCCTCTACGGTAATGTCAACATCATATTCATACACTGTTGAACAGTATTCGATAGAAGAAGAGTTGACTTTGA
Source organism: Lucinisca nassula (assembly GCA_963580285.1). Lineage (NCBI taxonomy): Eukaryota > Metazoa > Mollusca > Bivalvia > Lucinida > Lucinidae > Lucinisca > Lucinisca nassula. The sequence continues at coordinate 114,354,972 of OY757011.1, forward strand.
GGAAGAAGGCTGATCCAACCTAGACTCTAGTAGTGATTGATGTGTGCGTACTACCAAGAGCCGAATCAGACCTGGGCCAAATATCTCCCAAAAGGAAGTGTACGTCCTCAATTGTCTCATGGTAATTTTTGTTCGGCAGGTTCATTAGACTGGCTCTTTACAATGGCATACTTTTTAGGTATCGCTTTGATGGCAAGTTTTTAAATCTCAAAAGGTTGCAAGCCAAATCCACGGTGCAGACAGAGGTGCTAAATGAGTTCCTCTTTGCTGATGACATGGCAAAAGGTGCTCAAACAGAAGAGAATTTGCAAAAAGGTATATATCAAGTATCCTACTCCTGTGATACATATGACCTCACAATCAGCATCAAAAAGACTGAGGTAGTCTATCAGCCTGCACTTGGCAAGCCTTGCTAAGAGCCCACAATCACAGTGAAAGCTCAAAGATTGCAAGTGGTAGACAAGTTCACCTACCCTGGGAGCACACTGTCAACAGCTAGGATCGCCAAAGTTAGTGTAGCATTTGGCCGATTACGTGCTGTCAACACTATTGTATGCATTTGAAACATGGACAGTTTACAAACGGCACGCCAAACGACTGAATCACTATCATAAAAGTTCTAAGAAAACTCTTAAAGATTAAGTGGCAATATAGAATTCCAGACACGGAAGTCTGGAACAGGGCAGGGAAGCAAAGTGTATCTACTTTTCTGAAAATTAGCACAATTAACATGAACAGGCCATGTCTCGATAATGTCTGAGGAAAATTTGCCAAAGAGAATCTCTATGGAGAACTAGAAATGGGCAAACGCTCCAAAGGCGCTCCATTGACACCCTCAAAGCCTCCCTCAGGGACTTCAACATTCCAACAGAGTCGTGGGAACACATTGCACAGGACAGAGCAAAGTGGCGAGGTCTCATCAGAAGGGATGCAAGTGAAGCTGAGCAGAAGTGCGCACAGCGCCAAGCCAGATCTAAGGCATAACCAACAGAGCTGTCTTCCTCTAGCCTCAGTTGCTCTATCTGCAACAGACAGTTCAGAGCTAGAATTGGTCTCATCAGCCATCTTAGAACACACGAAAAGTAACATATCTGATACGATTAAGATTGATCATTGTCAGTGATGACAGACGAACTGTTAGGGTCCACTTGTTTTATGTTTGTGTAATTTTCCCTTTGGTGTCTCTGATTGGAATTGTGGGGTAACTGTGTGATTTTTGATCATTGCCTTCACTTCTATTTAGTTTATTTTTAAACGGTTGAACTTGATACAAACGGTAAAGGACCTGATCAGATGGTACTATCTGAACTTGGTCGGCACTGTTTGCCCATGGCCGGTTTAGGGGGATCCCGTATAAATTGGATCAAAACCAGACTCCATTTCCATCGGTGTTTATTAGTTCGCAAGATGGGTTACAGGAAGTCACATAAATTGTCTAGCTCCGTTGTGAAAAATCACGGGTGTGTTCAGGTATACCTATTTCTTTAAACCTAACATTGACATTCAAACCCACGCATTTCAGTTTTGCCTGTTTACTGTCTTGCCTTTGTGCCTACGCAAAAGTATATCATATTATTTCAAACCATAGACCAAGCCTGCCATAATTATAGACTGTATCATATTTATTTTAATCATGACGCCTAGCACTGGCATTGACAGTAACATCGGCATTGAAAGTGTCTACATGACAAGAGTCTTGGTTCATACTTGATAAAAGATATGTGCCTTTTAATAACATCAATGTTTTATTATTATTTTATACCGCAATCAGCCTCTCTAGTAACCTATTAAAGGGGATCGAATAACTGCACGCCTTAATCAGTAGTGACCCATAATACATTCTCCGGACTTCCGTCTAGCGACCGTTTATAGACCGGGCCCACGTTTCTGGTACCTATTATGCAAGTGTAAACAATAACATGGAGCCCTTTATACCCAGGAAAACAGCCAAACTGCAAGTTATTATCTTATTATCTTCTAAACTTCAAGTTATTATCTTCTGATCGGTTCGCCGCGACAATTTTATAGGGGCGAGCTCGCCGCGACAATTTTATAGGGGCGAGCTTCAGCGAGCCCGTAGAAAATCTCTAAGCCTCACCGATTATTTTCTATTATTAAAGACACTAACATTTTTATCATTTGATTATGCATTGCACATGTTTAGACACACATAACGTCACAGTAGCGAGGCAAATGGTACAAATAGAATTAGGGCATCGCGTCCCTAATATATACCCGACAAAAGTTAAGCATCAACTAACATCCATTTAGAACTTGTGTTGAATGTACGTTATTCAGTTTTATCCGTTAAATTTCAATTAGGGGTCTGTCATTTGGTGGAGAAAATCGGCGCTTTTACGGGCGGAAATTTCAGCGGAACCGTGGAACGTAATTTGCGACCAAGTGCAAAATTCATACATCTATAGAACCACAACGAAAAAAAGCAATACGTGGAATTATGTTTGACACTAATGCTTAACAATTACTTCCTATTACGCAAACACGCCTATTCAAATACATTGCCACCTATATCGCCGTTAAATGAAAATTTTATGATGAAAAATGGTGATATTTTCTTATTTCTGCTCAAAATATAGGTTGTGGGTACAATGTTAGAACCGCCTCATCGAGGCGGTTGTAACGAGTACCCACAATTTATATTTTAGAGCAGAAATAAGGAAAATAAGGTTTACCCCTGCAAACCCCAGTTTTACTATAGATAAGTGGGGTTCAATGGGGTCAAAATTATATAGGCGTGTTTTCGTGATGCTTAACATTTACTTCCTATTGATGTTAACCTATCGTCTACACAAGTCAGAAAGTATAAGATTTTAAAACAGAGCATCAAATGACACATTGAACCACATCAAATTAACAAGCCCGTGTAACCCCCTTTTTATAAAGAAAAAAGTAGGGCTTACAGGGACAGGATTTGTTTTTCCTTAATTATGCTTTTAACATGTGTTTATACTCGATAAGGTGGTTTGAACGTGCAAAGAATCAATGTTTGGGCTAAAAATAGGAATTATATCATGAAAAACTTGTTTTGAAACTTGCTAGTTCTAGAGATATGAATAACGCCTTAGTTGTACAAGTTTTTTAATCATAATGAATCCGCCTCTGCCTAAAATGAGACTTACTGTGCGATGTGAAACAGTCTCTTAAGGACGTTTCGAATTCGCACGGAATATCTACGGGTTCCTTTTCCTTCTACACCTTTCGTGACAAATATTTTTGTGTATGGTTTTGCATTTGCTGTTTACATGACAGGGTGATCGACATAACATTGTACTAAATAAACATAAAGGTTCGTTTAGTTTATCCACGTTACTCTTTTAGTGCACACTCTGTCGACGCGAGGCCGGCCTCAGTGGCTCAGTCGGATGCGCGTCTGACTGGTGTTCAGGAGGACGCGGGTTCGACTCCCGCCGGGGTCGGCAACATTCTTTCGTGGAGATTGATCATGAAATCTTTTGTACGGTCATTCTCTCCCTTCCGCTGATTCAAGAAGGGCAGTTGTCAGTTTCGGGCGAAAGAATGTGCACTGTACTGGTTAACCGCTTACGTATAAGCCTGCCCAGGAAAGTGTTGATAGGTAAACTGACCGGCTCAAAAATGACCTAAATAGAGTTGACTGGGCCGTAAAACTCCAATACAAACAAACAAACAAAACTGTCGACGCGAGGTGGTTTTGAGCATACATTGCACGAATGGTACAAAATAAAACTACACTAACATTTTTGGGACAACCCAGTGAAATTCTTTTCACTGACCATTCCGAGGCGGTTCTTTTGTTGCAGTTTATTTTTGTTGTGGTTTGTCTTTGAGGCCATTTTGTGGGTAAGTAACTGTCATTTTGGCTTTCCGCTATTGATGTTTCCATTAGGGTCTTCTGGTGATCAACATTCTTTCGTGGAGATTGATCATGAAAACTTTTCTACCGTCATTCTCTCCCTTCCGCTGATTCAAGAAGGACAGTTGTCAGTTTCTGGAGAAAGAATGTGCACTGTACTGGTTAACCGCTTATGTATAAGCCTGCCCAGGAAAAGTGTGGGTAGGTTAACTGACCGGCTCAGAAATTACCTAAAATAGTGTTGACTGGGCCGTTAAATTCCAATATAAACAAACAAACAAACAACAGCAAACGGAAAGCCAAAACAAAAGGATAGTTTCTTTCCAACAAAATAGCCAAACTACTATCCAAAATAAAAACAATATAACAGTGCATACAAAACAAACAAAGACAACAATCTTAACCGAAACAGAAGCACCGCTCAGGAACGGTCAATATTTTTTAGTGAGAGGGAGGATGCTTAAACCGATTTTACGTTGCCAAAATCCTCACCATTGATTCTGTCTAATTTGTTCAGTGCGCGTGAACGTTTTCCATTACGATAATACAATCTTGCGACATAGTGCATTTTTTCACATTTCAAAATACATTTTCATGAAAATCCGTGATATTTTTCTTATTTATACTGCAAACACATGTTGAGGGGGAACCGCCTCAACCTATGCCTTGGAGTAGAAATAAGAAAAGTAATATGGGCGAGCATAACTCCTGATGTTAAATGAAAAAAAATGTTTATCGGCGATATTGTTTCTATATATACCCGGCAAAAAAGTTCTGCCCAACTGGGGTTTTTGCCAATTTATTTTACTCATATGTAGTATCCGTTTACATAGTGCATATCAGCTTTTAGCTTACCCCTTTTATAAACAGTTTGCTTTAAACAGAATCAAAATCTCACAAGAAATTCTGGAGATTTTGGCTTGACACGGCATCAGGGGTTGGCAGTCAAAAATGACGAAATTATGGATTTTCAATGCGATCGTTTATTACCTGTCCGTCTGTTGGCTTAAGACGTTTAAACGCGTATAGGACGAAAGACATTATTTTAATGGGTCTTTGGTTAATTTTGGTAAAATGCTGCTCTTGTTGTTGCTGCTGCAGACGTTGGCTTGTGATGTTCTGTTACCTTGCTTGTGTAATATTGGTGCTGCATGCGATTTTAAGAGTGAACATTTCTGTCAAAAGTCACCATTAAATTTCTTATCCAGTAACATGCATGGAATTAAAAGTGCTCACCAGGCTACATATCCAACTGAAGTTTTTGCATGATTTTTAATGATGTTCATCATTTCATTAAATTAATTTTAATTGCCCATTATTAAGCGTGGCGAATGCTAGACCTTTCCGAGCTTTGAGAAAGCTAACTGATGAAGAAAGAGCCCGGGTGATTGGGCGTTTAGAGGCGGGGGCTCATCTGCAAGATGTTGCTAATCAGTTCAACGTGCATCGTAGCACTATTGTCCACATTCGTCAGCATCATCAAGCAACGGGGGCTGTTTCCGACCGACCCTGATCCGGACGACCGAGAGTTACCATCCATCGTGAAGGCCGATACATTGCGGTATCTATAGCAAGGCGGCGTTTTGTTGATGGTCCCAGCCTGCAGAGAATGTTGAGACAACAACGGGAGCCTGGCGCACGTCGAATCTCGGTGCAGACAGGAACAGAATTCGAGTCTCGGGGTTCAAATCCAGAAAACCGGCTAGGAAGCCCCAGATTTCTCAACGGAACAGGGCTCTACGGCGCCAGTTTTGTGCACGACATGGCAGATGGAACCGACGGCAGCGGTCGGAAGTTCTTTTTTCCACGAGTCGAGATTTTGTTTTCAGAAGATTGATGGTCGGATCAGAGTTTGTCGTCGCACTGGGGAGAGTCACCTCGAGCCTAATATCCTATCAACAACAGCTTACAACGGCGGCAGTGTAATGGTTTGGCAGGTATCAGTTCTAATGGCAGAACTGCCTATGTTGTATTGCCCGGAACTTTGAATGGACGAAATTCTAAGACCTCATGTTGTACCGTATCTCAGACAGATGGGCCAGAACTCCATCTTCCAGAACGACAATGCGAGACCACATCGTGCCAGGATTGTCGATGCTTTCCTGCAGCAGAATGTTGTGCAGAGACTTGAGTGGCCACCGATGTCCCCTGACTTGGCGTGCATTGAACATTTGTGGGATATGCTTGTTCGGACTGTAGACAAACGGATCAATCAACACACAAAACTTCCAGACTTGCAGAGACTTCTACTCCAAGAATGGGCTGCGATTCCTCAGCATCATATACAGAGACTTCATCATATACAGAGACTTGTGAATTCCATGAGGAGGAGACTTGACGAGTGTCGTGTGATTCTTGGTGGCTATACCCATTATTGATTATTGAGTTACAGTTCAGAAAGTGTGATTTTGTCATTTTTGACAACCTATTCCATGTGCCTTCGGAGAAGCATTATTCATGACTCAGTGATGATATTCTTATTTTGATTTCTGTTTACTATCAGGATTGAATTAAAATTTTTGTGGTGTAATTATTTTATCTGTATATTTATGTTTTAGGCAAACAGGTCGAAAAAACCCCAGTTGTGCAGAACTTTTTTGCCGGATATATATAATGTAACACAACTTGACAACAATGCAGCTGTAATCTCTAAACCTATGAAACTGTAGGTGAACATAACAGCAATATAGCAAATAAAACAGCTGTTTTAATTATAACAGAACATTTTTGCAACAGTCTTCAAAATAAACTTTGAACATTTTTAAAAGCTTATCGATACTTGTCTGTATTTCTGTGCAAGATGTTTGAAGCACCTTAGAGGGTGCCACTGGTTGGGCTATAGATGGCTGACTGATGGTCTCTCATTTATGGCTTGAACAACACGGTACCAAGACAAATAGATTTGTTCAGTCCATTTCCTGGAGGTTTTCTACCTGCAAGTGAGAGCTGGTGGGATATATCAATGAGTGACTACTCAAAGCAGAGGGCCTGGTTATAACATTACCAAAGGCTACCCAACGTTGAGTTTGGCTGGGACCCGGACCACCTTTTTGATGAACCATCAGTGGAAGGCCACCCATCCCAATCACTTCTGATATGGTTAAGAAGGTGTCTTTCTTGTAATAGCCAGTCACATGATCCAATCAAATATTATCTGTTTGAAGCTCTTAAGCGATCGTGATGCACGGAGGTTCGACATTTTCCATCGAATAGAATCGGACTTCACGACCATGTGATCGGCTATTACAATCTTACGTGGAATTTCGCGGAAATTTCACGAAACGTACCAGTCGAATATGGCAACTGCAAATATAAATAACCATGGTAAGTAAAGATATTTTCATAACTACATGAAACACCACGTGTTTGGAAAACAGATGACATGGCTTAATAACTGCTTTTATTTACGGTTTTGTCGCCTGACAACGCCTTTGCAGATAAAAATGAAATCTTCATGCGCTACAAAGTAATCAGGAGAAGACGGCACTGTATTTTGTTCATAAAAACGGCTTGACATTTCAACTGAATTGTCTGTTGTGCCTAACCTACTTTCCTCTGACAAACGGAAAAATAATTTAACCGTCGTGATTAGCACATGCATGGTTAGAATCTTAGAGGTGTTATATTACGTGTATTGTTTTACAGATCGCGTCATTATACAGCATGTAATGAAAAATATATTAAAAACTTTACAATGTTTTTAATTCTCGACCTTTTCGCACATTTGAAAATGTACCACAAAAAGGAGGTTTGGGGGGGGGGGTCACTGATAAGGCCTAATTGGCCGAAACTAGCTAGTCTGGCCCAGAGAACTTGCACACTCGATACTTTTCAGTTCTACCGTAAACATCACGAAGACACGCCTAAATAATTTTTGCCCCCTTGTACCCAACTTTTATACAGTAAACCTGGAGTTTACAGCGGTAAACCTTATTTTTCGTATTACTGCTCTAAAATATAGATTGTGGGTGCTCGTTAGAACCGCCTCGATGAGGCGGCTCTAACGTGTACCCATTATCTATATTTTGAGCAGAAATAAGAAAATATCTTCATTTTTCATCTTTAAATTCGTTTTTTTTTTTTTTTTTTTTTTTGTTGTTGTTGTTTTTTTTGTTTTTTTTTTTTTTTTGTTTTTTTTTTTTTTTTGGGGGGGGGGGGGGTTGGGGGTGGGGGCGGCGATAAAATTTACAATGTATTTGTATAGGCGTGTTTTCGTAATGTGTTACTTACTTCCAATAGAACATATTTGTGTGTGAAAGAGCATATGTAGATCTAATGGTACACGCAAATACCATTACGAAAACACGCCTATAAAAAAATTGTAAACTTTATCGCCGAAAAAAAATAAAATAAGTTGTGTGTGTGTGTGTGTGTGTGTGTGTGTGTGTGTGTGTGTGTGTGTGTGTGTGTGTGTGTGTGTGTGTGAATTCGGGTTTAACGTCGCTTTCAACAATTTTTCAGTCATATCTAAATTAAGATGAAAAATTGGTATATTTTCTTATTTCCGCTCCAAATATAGAATGTGGGTACTCGTTAGAACCGCCTCATCGAGGCGGTATCTAACGAGTACCCACAATGTATACATTAGAGCAGTGATTATGGGTGTTCTAACCAGAACCCACAATCTATATTTTAGAGCAGAAATAAGAAAAATGATGTTTACTTCTGCAAACCCCAGTTTTACTATATAAAAGTGGGCTTCAAGGGGTCAAAATTATAAAGGCGTGTATTCGTGATGCCTACAACGTCAGAAAGCAGTAATTTGTACGAAGTAACTCGTTGACACACGCTCGAGATAAACACCCAATCTGTAAATACAGATATTTCTGGATCACGAGACGACGCCCACTCTACAATACAAAGATACCCCACGTCCACGGCTGAATAAATGAAGATATTTTCATTACCAATATCAAAAGCCACGTGTTTGGTAAACAGATGACACAACTGCTTTCATTTGCGGTTTTGTCGTCAAACAATGCTTTTTTCAGATATAATTAAAACCTTGGTGCGTTACAGACAAATCTAGAGCATCTACTTTTTATGGGCTTGACGTTTTAAGTGAATCATCTACCAAGACGATTCACATGTTATGCAAGACCTATATTTCTCTGACAAATGGAACAGCTGGTCGTGATTAGTGCAGGAGTGGTTAGTATCATCTTATATTAACCCTTTTTGTACCAAATGGAATCTTCCACCTTATATATAGCATGAGTCCATTTCAAAATTTAGGGGTGTCAGGTTGTGTTTTCTTCAAAATCTATCTGAAAAATGACTGCATTTTAGCAAACAGTGGAGGCCCTGATCAGACGCCGCGTTCTGGTAAACCGCTTAGAGGATCTAAGCCTGTCCAGGAAACGCGGTGCGCGGCGGACCGTCCTTGCTAATAAACCATATTGGTTTCATTGGGCGACAGGGCTTGAGATGTCATTTCATCTCAGTGTCGGGTAAAAGTACCACAAAATTGGAAGCAACGATTCCAAAATGACCTTTACAGTATTGACAGGGACGTTAAACCTCAAATCAACCAACCAACCAAAATGGCTACTTTTTTATGAAAAGCCTTGATAATTTAACTATTTATAACGCAAACATAGACTGTGGGGGCTTGTTAGAACCGCGTCATTGACGCGGTTCTAACGAGCACCAACAGCCTATGTCTTGGAGCAGAAATAAGAAAAATTATGTATACCCCCGCAAACCACAGTTTTCTCTATATTAAGTGGGGTTTAGGGTTTTTTCATTACACGGACTTGTCCACGTGATGATGATACTGACACTTTCTCTTCTTCCGGTGGGTTGACTTGGCTATGCTGTGGTGTTTTCTGCATTAAACTAGTTTATACTATTTTTTTTTAATTCGGCTGCGATTAAAGTTTCAAGCTCCGAACACGCATTCCGGATGTTATAACGCGCGCGAGAGAGGCAGTGACTTTAACACCACTGCTACCCATTTACACCCGAGTTGGGTGGGGCAGTGGCATTACGTGTCTTGCCCAAGGACACACCTCGCCTCCGGCGTTACATTACGAAAATAGGCCTTTTCAAATATATTTAAATTTTACCAACGAAAATAGATTTTTTTAGATATTTTTTTTCTTATTTTTCATCATTCTGCTCAAAACATAGATTGAGGAAACTGGCTTGAACAGCTTTCTGAACAGAAATAAGACAAATGATGCCCGTGTAAATCCAAGTTTTGCTGTATACACTGTAAAAGTAATGTTTACAGATTAAACACTTTCTGAGACGAATTTCTTGTCCCGTTTTTTATGCGTTTAACGCTTTGATATGTCTGGTTTCTAAACACGTCTAGGAAGGTGTTTAGATATTAAACATGTATAGGGCAGTGTCATGTTTAATACCTGCACATGATTAGCTCAGAAACATGTTGAAAATCTAAACATGTCTAGAGGTAAAATCATCATTATTCATGTTGTATTTGTCTATAACGTTTTGTTTCTTTGATCCTGGAATAGTAGAGGATATGGTACGTCCTTCAAACATATTTTTCTTTCAAGGATGAGTGGAATATTGGTGTTTAGTTCTTAATGTAATTAGTTTTCGCGACTCATATTTTCTTTCTAGATCCAAGTTGTGTTCAGAAGGCTTACTAATGCCATTTGATGGAAGATTGTGATTGGTAAATGAAACCTGCATTTATTCTTTCTTGAATATATTTATATAAACTGCCTAAAACTGCTAAAAGGGTGATGAATTGTTGGGGAAAATGCCACAATATGGTCTAAACACGTTTAGCGTAAACATGTTCAAAACCTAAACATGTAAAATTTAATTTTGCTTTCACGTATAGTGTTCTTCTTTTCTACCAAAGACAGCTTAACCTCCAACATGAACTCACAGATGGTGCACACTGTATGATTGTACTCTAGTTTCGCATAATGAAGGGAAGCCTCTGCGTGAAGATAACGCCGCTTTTATAATTTTGACACCCCCCCCCCCCCACAAACTCTATAATAAAAACAGTGAAAGTGAAAGTGAGGGTGGGGGTTGGGATCCCGTATAGTATACTTAAACCCACAAGTAATTTTTACTGACCATTCCAAGTCGGTTCTATTGCTGGGGTTTGTTCCTGTTTTGTATTGGTGGTTCTGATTTTTTCCCTAATAATGTATGTTATTATGTTGATGATTCTTATTCTTCTCCCCCCATCCCCCTTTTTGGTTCATTTTAGTTGTGTTTGTCCTTCCAGTTAATTGTTTGTCATGTTGGTGATTCTGATTCATTCCCCCATTATGTTTGTTGTTCCTTTTTAGCAACGTTTGGGTATTCTGAGTCACCACCTGTTTGGGAAAGATCTGCTGACTCAGTTTAGCAGTGGTCTGTTTGGTTTATTGTCGTCACTCCATGTTTCGACTTATTTCCCTGGTGATATTGTGGGGAGGAGTTGGGATTTGATTGTTTCAGTTCCTGATCATTCTATTTTCAATTTAACCTATTTAAGCTCAATGGATTCTTCCACTATCATTTAAATGAGTTCATTTGTTAAATTAGGGGATCAAGGTTGATTCTGTTTTTGTTACTTTAACATAAACTGGTATATATTTCAAGAAAACAGTGAAGACCCAGATGAGATGTTGCGTCTCATCTGGGTCTGCACTGTCTGACTCGCATCTCATCTGGATCTGCACTGTTTGCCTATATCCCATTTACAGGACCGTCAGGTGCCAAGCTTATATGGGTTAAAATAAGCAACATTAACCCAAGCTCTATGCGTGTGATATTTTTTAAGATTTTATAATGTTATATCTACGCAGATTTAACACATTTTCTCCACATACTGCCCCATGCTCCTGTAGGCATTTAGATGATCAATGTCAATGACTGTTATGTTATGAATATCTAAGAGAAAACAATATTTTTGTGTCCATATCTCTTGTCCACTATAACCAAGCATGCCTCGCATCTCCATAAGTGTTGGGTAAGAGGATTGTTCCAAAAGTCTGTGAATACATTTAAAACTCTCCTCTCCACAACAAATAGGTATGAGGATTGACAAACCAAATTTATAAACAGTTACATATATAATTGTAGGTCATATAGTAGATTGTACGACCAGAAATGAATACAAAAATCATTTGTTCCTGTATATCCGATTTCTAAATTTATACTGAAAAAGCCAGTGTTGAGATAGTTTAAAAAGCATCTTTCGGCTAGACCTGAGAGCTATTACCTGATTGCGGCAGTAGCAGGTTGGATCCCCGGTGCCGGCGAGGAATATTTGGTGATAAAACGCCCTTTTTCTTGCCATTTGCAGTGATACGAAAACAGTGTGTCATGCTTTAGATCACGGGCCTCCGTGGCCTAGTGGATAAGAGCGCTGACTCTTAGTCATTAGGTCTCTCCCCGCCGTAGGTTCGAGCCTCGCTCGGGCCACGTGTGAGACGCCAAGTTCTGCAACGGAAGGTCAGGTGTTTTTTCTCCGGGTACTCCGGTTTCGCCCACCTCTGATTAACGATATGAGTGAAATAATCTTGAAAGAGCCAAAAAAAACCAAACAAAAAAAATGCTTTCGATCGAGACATGAACTCATTTCGATAATACACCTATACAAACTCAGATCATTGTTACGCCAGTAAAAATGAAAATTATAGTCGATGAAAAAAATGGATTGGTTTCTTATGTCTGTTTAAAATATAGGTTGTGTGCTCTACAGTCTACTCATTAGAACTGCTTCATCAAGGTTCGGGATGAGGTGGTTCTACATGTAGTTCTCCCATAAAACACTGCTTTTATTATAGAGTTTGGTGGTGGGGTGTCGAAATTATAAAGGCGGTGTTATCTTTACGCAGATGGTCCCCTTCATTATGCGAAACTAGAGTACAATCATACAGTGTGCACTATTTGTGAGTTCATGTTGGAGGTTAAGATGTCTTTGGCATTATATGCAGGTTTCATTTAACAATCACAATCTTCTATCAAATGGCATTAGTAAGTCTGCTGAACACAACTTGGCTCTAGAAAGAAAATATGAGTCACGAAAACTAATTATATTAAGAACTAAACACCAATATTCCACTCATTCTTGAAAGCAAAATATGTTTGAAGGACGTACCATATCTTCTACTATTCCAGGATCAAAGAAATAAAACGTTATAGACAAATACAACATGAATAATGTTGAGTTTACCTCTATTTTATGTCTTTGCAGCTCTGCAACTTTCAGCGTCCGTTCAGCGTTCGTCTACGCGGGAAAAAGATCGTATCGATTTCAGCCGAGACGTGTTTAGACTGTTGACGTGTTTATACTCACAAATACGGCAAAACAAATTCACATGTTTAGAAACAACACACTTTTCTTATCATGTTTAGATCTAAACATGTATTAAACATGTTTAATTTCTATACGCTATTTTTACAGTGTTAAAGTGTGATTTAAGGGGGTCAAACTTATATAAACGTGTTTCGTGATGTTGTGTTTCCATTCAACCTCTATGATTGCCCTTTCTGTTTGTTTAATACACTGAAATAGTGCCAGTCGGACCGTCCCTTCTGGTTTACCCTTGCGATTTCTTCGGGTGGTAGGGCTTGAGGTGTTATTTGCTCCCAATGCAGTCTTACAGTCTCGCAAAATCGGATACAAACTCTCCGAAATGACATAAAAGTGTTAACGGGTACGTAAAACCTTACGGCAAACAAACAATCAAACACTGAATGGCTGCTATTAAGACCAAATAAGTTGAAGATTCTTTATTGAAAACAAAAAAAAAAAAAAACATATCTGTTCTTTCTTTGTTTTATTTTCACCGAGTATCATTTGGTAGGAGATCACCTTTACCACTGTTCATAAACAATCTTAAAAATCTTGGCCTAATAGATGTTCAACGTAATGTAAGCTTTACGAGCTTGTTAGTGGTCAAACTGTTAAGTATTCGAACAAGTTCAGTGTTGGTAAAAAAATGGGTATAGCTTTTGCAAATGAAAAAGCTACTCACATTTTTCAAAACACATATTAGCATATTTGTCAAGTTAAATGATTGAACTTTTAACTATATACATGTATTAACAAACGATGTCGTTAGTTTTAACAACAGGGCCATTAAGAATACACCTAGCAGGTAATCAACGTTGAACTAACGTTGAAACAACGTTGATCACGTTGTTTCAACGTTAGTTCAACGTTGAGTCACCGTTTTGTGCCTGCAGGGCAGGAATATAACTGTATTCTAAACATTTTAACACTTAAGCATGTGTGCTTATAATTTTAACATTTTGCAAAGTTTTATATATATTCTTTGTTAAGGGTATTATTGAGAAACTTTTTTGTTTCCAACGGACTCAGAATGCTGACGTGTAGGCAACACGTTATCAACGTGACAACATTATAGCGTTAATGCGAAGCTGCTTTACCATCACGAAAACACGCCTATATAATTTTGACCCCCTTGAACCCCATTTTTATATAGTAAAACTGGGGTTTACAGGGGTAAACCTTATTTTTCTTATTTCTGCTCTAAAATATAGATTGTGGGTATTCGTTAGAACCGCCTCGAATCAGAATCAGAATTGTTACTGGTGACACGTCAAATGACATTCATACACCAGGACCTGTAATGTGGGAAGTTAGTCCCTAGCTCTAACCAAAGAGGTAAATTTAGCTACACAATCATAAGCACCTTCAGCTGTCGAGATAATCGAATCGGGAAGGGCATTCCAATCTCTAATGGTTCTGGGGAAGAACGACTCTTTATAAATGTCGGTTCTTGCGCTAAGGGTCTGAAACGCCAACGAATGGTGATTTCTACAGTGTCTAGCTGGGGGAACAAGGTCATCTGTTGGAATGCTGGCAGCACCCTTTAGACCTTTGTATAAAAGGATTAGCCTACTGTCTTTTCTCCTTTTCTTGAGAGGCTCCCATTTTAATTTTCCAAGTATTCCAGTCATGCTCCCAGTTTCAAAGCAGTAATTGCCTGTTACAAATCTAGCAGCTCTATTCTGAACTTTCTCAATTTCATCATTAAGGACCACTCCACTGGGGTCCCAGATACAACTACCATATTCCAAGATTGGGCGAACAAGACCTTTATATGCTGCCTCTTTTACATCCTGAGGGCACTGATGAAGATTTCGCCTCAGGAAACCAAGCGTTCTATTTGCCTTAGTACACATGCTGCTAATATGAGTATTCCATCTCAAGTTGTGTGAGATTGTCACTCCAAGGTATTTAATGGAGTCCACATTTTCGAGGACCGTTCCCTCTAAGGTGTAAGAAGCCTCAACTTTATTAGATCTCTTCCTGGTTATCTGCATAATATTGCATTTAACTGGCTGAAATCTCATGCCCCATTTACGTGCCCAACATCCTAATCTATCTATGTCAGCCTGAAGTTTCAATGAGTCATCTGTATCTCTAATTTCCCGGTAACAAACACAGTCATCTGCGAACAGTCTTATTTCTGAGTCAATGTCAGTGGAAATATCATTGATGTACAGGGAGAACAAAAGTGGACCAAGAACGGTCCCTTGCGGGACTCCAGACAAAACTGGAGCCCACTCCGAAGATTCATCATTAACAACAACCCGCTGTTTTCTGTAGCAAAGAATGGAATCTATCCATTTGAGGGTCTTTCCCCCTATTCCATAACCAAATAACTTAGATTTAAGTAGTTCATGAGGAGGGGTGTCAAAGGCCTTCTCGAAGTCCAGAATAAATGTGTCCACCTGTCCCCCTTTGTCCAAGATTTTTGCCCAGTCATTAATAACTGTGCTTAGCTGAGTTTCACAACTGTGCCTTTTCCTAAATGCATGTTGCCTGTCTGACAAAAGTTTATGCTCGTCCAAGTGGGCCATGATGTTTGAGCAGACTATATGTTCCAGCAATTTACACAGAACACAAGTCAGAGACACAGGGCGATAATTACGGGCAAGAGCCCTATCTCCTTTTTTGAAGAGTGGACAGATGTTTGCTAAGAGCCATTCTTTGGGGATTTCACCCGTATCAAGAGACTGTTGAAACAAGTGTGCGAAAACTGGACCCAACTCATTTGCTAGTTCCTTCAGGACCCTGGGATGAAGCTCATCAGGTCATAAGGCCTTACTGGGGTTTAAGCCTTGAAGTAATTTGATCACTCCTGCAGCTGTCACAACAATATTATTCATGAATGGGGCCAATCTTCCAGTCAATGGAACCTCCGTGAACTCAGTTTTATTAAACGCATCATTGAATTGACCAACTAGTTCCTCTGCCCTTTCAGAGTCTGATTCAGCAACCCCGTTCCCTCCTCTTTTATTAAGGGGCGGGATGCCTTGCCTGTCTTTCTTCTGGCTATTAATATATCTGTAGAAGTCTCTGGGATTTGCCTTTACATCACCTACCAAGTTATTCACATACAAATCATGCTGATTTTTTATATCAGTCTTGATTTCACGTCTCAAGTTTTCAAATTTTGTCCGGAGATTACCACTTCCCGTCTTTTTTGCCTTTGCATGAATCTTATTCCTTCTGCGAATTTTCCTTCTTATCTCTGGAGTGATCCAGGGAAAAGAAGATACAGGCCTACTAGTTTTTGAGGGGATATGATTTTCGGCCGAAGCATGAATGAAAGAAGTTTTCAAATCAAAATTCTCTTGTATAGACCGAGCATCTGAATGACCATTAAAGTAATTCTCCTTTGCAAATCTGAGTGCACCCTTCCTCATAGTTTCATAGTCACCTTTCTGATATGAGTACACCTTCCTCCGAGGTTTCTTTATTGGTGGGATGTGAATTTTTAAATATCCGGAGACAACATCGTGGTCACTTAGTTTATCTGGGGAATGAATGTCTTCGAATTGTCCTGGCAAAGTCGTAAAGATCAGATCCAATGTGTTCTTATCACGAGTGGGGAAGTTAACAATTTGTTCAAGGCCATGATCGTTCATAATGTCAATCAATATTTGTCCTTCCGACTGACTCAGCATTGTGCCTTGTTTGCTGAGCCTGTCGAAGAGGCGGTTCTAACGAGTACCACAATCTATATTTGGAGCAGAAATAAGAAAAATATCACAATTTTTCATCTAAAAATCGATTTTTGGGAGGTAAAGTTTACAATGTATTAGTATAGGCGTGTTTTCGTATTGCGCCCTCTAGCGTGAACGTGTGTAATACTCTATGAACAGTGGTGTTTTCAAAGACATTCCTTGTTTTGTTAATTTTGTTTTATTTCATTCAAACTAAATACAGGCTGTGGGTATTTGTCAGAACTACCTCATTGAGCACCCGCACTTGCTGAACAGACCGCCAAAAATCTTGATTGTCTATTTGTTTGTTTGTTTGAGGTTTAACGCCCCGTCAACACTATATATGTCATTTTGGAGACGTTGCTTCCAATTTTGTGGGATTTCAAGCCCTGCCGCCGAATGAAACCAATAGGATTTATATGCATGGAGGGCCCGACTCGCACCACTTTGCCTGGAGACTTTGCTTCCAATTTTGTTGGACTTTTACCCGACATTGAGATGAAATGACTTCTCAAGCCCTGCCGCCGAATGAAACCAATAGGGTTTATATATATGCATGGACGGTTCGACTCGCACCACTTTGCCTGGGCAAGCTTAGACCCTCTAAGCGGTTTACCAGTACTCGTGTGCGGTCGGTTTCAGCTCTGCGCGGAAGCACCATGCACCCAATCTATTGCTTTAAGCCCCGATGGACGGGGCGGCCGTCCAAAAGTCTTGAAACTTTGGATACAGAAACAAGAGACATTGTACAATCACAGCAGCGATCACCTAGGTGTTGATCAGACTGCGCGCATGCGCAGTCTGATCAACACCTAGGTGTTCGCAAATGATAACAAAACACCTAGGTGTTCGCAACTGGTAAAACAGGTCCTTTCATGACCCAGGTTATATAATACGGAAGGGGCGTAGTCATTATGAGCATAATGATTCGCTGAGGTGAAAAAAATTCACCTAAAATGTTTTTTTGTTTTTTTTCTTTTTCAATGTTGTTAACATAGATGCAGTTTGCATGATATTTTGTTTCACTGCATGTAAAAGTAACCTTCATATTTTGATGCATACAAACTGTTTCGCGCACATGAAAACAAATGAAATAAGAAGAGCAATGAAAGTTCATTTGTCATAACAGACAGTACATCTGTTTTCCCCACCTATCGGGGCTTGGAGAAATAAATTGGGCTACATTTTGAAACTGACAACACATGAGTACTGGTAAACGCCTTAGAAGGACGAAGCCTGCCCAGGCAAAGTAGAAGTAAAACAAAGATCAGGAATCGATACAATTAACTTACTCCACCCATCAAAGACACCAAAGGGAAAGAAACACAAACATGAAGCGACCAGACCAAAATGGAAACCTAAACAAAGGATGGCCATAAGGACAAAGAAGTATTGTGACTCGGGATATAAACCTTTTGGTTTCCTAGGGAGACAGGGCTTGAGATCGATTGATTGTTTTGGTTAAACGACACGTCAATCCTTGTGGGTCATTTTGTGTCGTCTCCCAGAGAAAGGGAGAAAAGAAATAGAAGAGACTGTGGAGTGGATGAAAGTGAGGGACAGAGGGGAACATTACGATAACACATCCGTGCGAAATAGTGCATTCTTTCATATCTCCAAAATGGTGAAATTTCTCATGAAAAAATGTGATATTTTCTTATTTTTACTCCAAACATAGGTTGTTGGTGCTTGTTAGAACCGCCTCATTGAGGCGGTTCTAACGAGTACCCACAACCTATGTCTTGGAGCAGAAATAAGAAAAATAATGTATACCCCCGTAAACCCCCGTTTTCTCTATATAAAGTGGGGTTTAGTGGGGTCTTCAAGTGTAGAAAAAGAAGAAATAACAACATTCCCCCTCTACCCTTACCTGGTGAAAGGACAGCAGACATTGTCCAACTGTAAGCCAACATCAGATGGACGCCCCAGTGCCGCAAGATACACGTCACATTTGCCTCAATCAACCACCTCAGGGCTTGAGATGTCATTTCATCTCGGTGTCGGGTAAAAGTCCCACAAAATTGGAAGCAACATCTACGAAATGACCTAAACAATGTTGACTGGGAACGTAAAACCTCAGTTCAAACAAACAAACAAACAGTGCATCTGCGTAATGAAAACAAATGCAATTAAGAATGAAACAATAGTTAATTTTTCTTTGCTGAACATGTGATATGGCTGATGAGACAATGTAGAGAAAAAGCAAGAACATAAAGCATATTATTGGCACTGCTCTTAAAATATCGAATTTGCTCCCCATTTGGAACATTGCTATCCCTTTAAGAGTACACCTAACCCTTCTCTGAAAAAGACGTTTTCTATCTGAGCTTGAAAGAAACAAGTATAACACGGGTGTGTTATCACGATGTTTGTCTGAGTTGTCATTGCATTTAGAATAATCTTCAAACCCCAGTGTAACATAAAGCTGTCTCTTCCAGCGAAACTTGCCGCCTTTAATTCAATAGCTTCTCACTTGTTTTTTGTTTGTTTGTTTGATTTGAGGTTTAACGTCCCCGTCAACACTGTAAAGGTCATTTTGGAGAAGTTGCTTCCAATTTTGTGGGACTTTTACCCGACATTGTGATGAAATGACATCTCAAGCCCTGTCGCCCAATGAAACCAATAGAGTTTATTAGCATGGACGGTCCGCCTCGCACTGCGGTTCCTGGACAGGCTTAGATCCTCTAAGCGGTTTACCAGTACTAGTGTGCGGGCTGGATTCAGCTCTGCGTGGAAGCATCATGCAGCCAATATATTTCTTCAAGCCCCTATGGGCGGGGGCCGCGCTTCTCACTTGTAGTCATGAGTAAAACGTGTCCGTGTTGTGAAATAATGGCGTCCAACATGGTGTCAGAAGTGACAATCTTTAGGTAAAAAATGATAACTTCTTTCTTATTTCTGCTTTCAACATACATTGTGGGTGCTCGTTAGAATCGCCTCAATGAGGCGGTTCTAACGAGTACCCACAATCTATGTTTTTGAGCAAAAATAAGGCAGATAATGTATACCCCCAAAACCCCAGTTTTCTCTTTATAAAGAGGGGTTTAGTTGGGTGTTCATTTCACGGACTTGTTAACGTGATGTTAAGTTTGAGCGTTACAGTGAGGAAGGGACCTTGAAGATTTCGGCCATGATATCACAGTCCTTCAATAGCTTGACTACCTTCAGGATCATGAAGCTTGGTTCGAGATAGCGGTAGTTCGTACTACTTGGAGTTACTCATGCAGCCAGGCCATGCCTTATAATGGAATGACCTCAAAATATATTTTGGCTTTTATAAAATAACGGTATACTGTATGAAGTACACACAACACAGTTTTTTCAAGAAAAAAAACTTAACATCCATTAATTATTCTTGTTTTCGAAGTGTCACTGTAATATTTAAACTTGCATTGTACACTGAAAACTAATGAACAGAATGTATGGAACTTGAGATTCGTGGTCGACTTCGAACGATACTTTGTTTTGCCTCATCGAGGCTGTTCTAACGAGCACCCAAAAATAAATCTATGTTCGATGCAGAAATGAGAAAAATACCAAACATTTTATCACAAAAATATCTGTTTAGGAACAATGAAGCAATTCACTATGTCACACAGATGTATTTCCTTAATTGATTTGTTTAGACAAATAATTTGTTGTTAAGACCGCATGAAGGCTTTTTAACTCATAATTGCTAGGAAAAGACAAAAAACTATAGAGATGAAACAATGATGAGGACTCGACAGCTTGAAATAACTGAAATGCTGGAGCAAAAGAAAAACAACAGTTAGACTTCGATAGGCCCGACCAGAGAAAGAGCATCAGGTACCAAACCACATTACCATCCAAAGACGCGGTGGTCAGAGATTGTTTGTAAACCTAACTATAGATAGGAGAATGTTTAGCATCCTCTTTTTTTCATGAACTGACTGAATTTTATACATAATTGTTACATTCGGAAAAAAGGAACGAAGTGGCGCCTCGTTTTCATCCATTCTTCATAAACACTACAGTTGTTTCCAAATGTGTCTACGCGCATGGAGTGCCCGTAAGACATTAATCACAACAACTGTCGTCTACTTTTTTGTCTGCTGGTTGCTTTAACAAGAGGGCCAATATGGTCCAGAATCGCTCACCTGATTTCAAGATGTCACATAGTTTCTGAATTTATGTGGCTAACTGACAGCCATCTTATTCAATAAAAAAACATAACTGTTACACGTAGATAGATGGATACCAAGGCAACAGTCTTGAAAAGTTTGAATTAAACTGGCTTTAGAGTTTAGACGAGGTTGCCATTGAAATATTTTTTTAATTTTTAAGTCTACCAGCCATTTTCTTCATTGAAGCAAATCAGTTTTGTGGGTATTCCGATGGGTACGAATTGCGCAACTCTTGTGGCTGATCTGTTCTTATATTGTTATGAAAGAGACTTGATGTTTTCAATTTTCATTGATAACCAATCTGAAAATATTGAAGCTTTTAGTTCTATTTCTAGATATTTAGATGATGTATTAAATATTGACAATACTTACTTTGATGGTTTGATCAGTCAGATTTATCCCCTAGAACTTCAGTTAAACAAGGCAAATTCCTCTGATACCGTGGCTCCCTTTTTGGATTTACATTTATCTATTGTAGATGGATTTGTTTCTTGAAAACTTTATGATAAACGTGATGATTTTGATTTCGAGATTGTAAATTATCCTTTTTTGGACGGTGATGTTCCTCGTGCGACATCGCACGGGGTTTATATTTCGCAGTTAATTCGATTCGCTAGAGTGTCTAGTCATGTATCCGACTTCAACACTCGTAATAAATTATTAACCGCTAAACTTCTTAATCAGGGTTATCGGTATCATAAACTACATACAGCCTTTTCTAAGTTTTATAGACGTCATTCTGATTTGGTTTCAAAATTCAATGTTGGACTTAAAACACTTCTACAACATGGCCTATCGGAACCCAAATTCTATGGTGACTTAGTATATAAATTTAGACAAATACATGCCTGTAATGACTTGAGTACCCAATTTCGTAAAATCGTTCCTCGATATATAAAGATTGGGTACAACATAAATGTTATAAAACAGACTGCATGCATGGTGGTTAACCCCATCACGGTTGGCAATTTTGCTTCCCTCTTTGATTGCACACCGGTGGGTCGGGCTTAAGATTATATGACGGTTCCAGCGTAAAAGCATAAATGGAATATTATTAGGGCCCCGCACTGAAAGTGTGGGTGCCCTATAGTAATCACTCTGTCCGTCCGTCTGTCTGTCCGTCTGTCCGTCCACAAATTTCTGATAGCGCTGTCGGGCCCCTAGTCAGTTTCACTGACAGCTCTAGTTTTATTTTAGTATTCTTTATGTTGGTTGGCGCCTCATGCTCCGTCTTTGTTCGGGCCCCTCGGAGTCTAGCTGTTTGTTTTCTTTTGCTCCAGCTATTCTGTTGTTGTATGCTGTCGAGTCCTCAACCTTGTTTCATCTCTGTAGTTTTTTTTATTTGTATGTTCTCGGAGATGTTACACTGAGATGTTACACCGCCTTCACGCGGACTAAACAAAATTAGTGTATAACGCGACAGAGGTAAGGGCGAGGATTATGGCCATGTAAAATCGATTTAAGCCCCCAGTGGAATTCTTTCCACTGACCGTTCCAAGGCGGTTCTTCTGTGGCGGTTTATTTATGTTGTTGTTTGTTACTTACTGTGTGTATCACTTGTGTCTTTTTATTTTGGATGGCCATTTGGCCATTTTATGGGAAAGTAACTGTCATTATGGCCTTCCTTTGTTTAGGTTTCGATTATGGTCTGGTCGCTTCATGTTTGTGTTTCTGTCCCTTTTGTGTCTTTGATGGGTGGAGTAAGTTAATTGTATCGATTCCTGATCTTTGTTTTACTTCTACTTGGAAGAAGGCAACGTTCTTGTGAAGTTTAAATGAAATTGAACCAAATGAATAAGAGCTTTTATTTAAAGATATTTCTATTTCAAGCTCTGGCAGCCATCTTGTTCATTCCAGCAAAACCGTTTAGCAATTTCTGTAGAGACTCACCGTAGCAACATTCCTATGATTTGTTTGTCTATGAAGTTTGAGCAATAATGGCCCAATGATTTAAAGCAGTTGTCGTTTATTTTTCTATTCCTACCTCCCGCGGCCACCTTGTTCATCATAGCATAACCGTTTTGGCAATTTTGGTAGAGGGTCACCGTTGCAACATTCCCGTGAAGTTTGAATGAAATTATTCCAAGTGTATGGTAGGAGTTGTCGTTTCAAGATTTTTCATGTTTAGCTCTGGTGGCCATCTTGTTCATCGGAGCGGAACGATGTTAGCTATTTTTGTAAAAGGGCACCCAAGCAACATCCATGTGAAGTTTTATTTAAACTGGCCGGAGAGTTAGGAAGGAAATGACATCTAAAGCAAAATGTTGATGTTTTTCAAGTTTAAGCTCTGGTGACCATCTTGTTCAATAGAGCGGATTTACTTTAGCTATTTTGGTAAAGGGTCACCTAAGCCACATTCCTATGAAGTTTGAATGAAATTGACCAAATAGTAAAAGTTATTGTTTAAAGCGTTTTCTATTTTTAGCTCTGGGGCCATCTTGTTCAACGGAGCAGAACAATTTTAGATATTTTGATAGAGGGTCACCTAAGTAACATTTTAATAAGTTAAATTTAAACTGGCCCAAAGGTGTAGAATGAGTTTGTTTTTAAAGCAAAAAGGTTGCTGTTATTAGCTCTGGTGGCCATCTTGTTCATCAGAGTGGAACGATGTTAGCTGTTTTTGTAGAAGGTCACCCAAGCAATATTCATTTGGAATTTTATTGAAACTGCCCAGAGAGTTAAGGAGGGAATGGCATGTAAAGCAAAATGTTGACGTTTTATTTTTCCTTTTTAAATCAGGTGACTCTCTTGTCCATCAGAACGGAACCGGTTTAGCTATTTTGGTAGAGGGTCGTCTAAGCAACATGCACATAAAGTTCGGTTGAAATCAGCCTAAGGATTAAGGAGGAGTTGGCATTTAAAACAAATTGTTGACGTTTTCCTATTTCTAGTTCTGGTGGCCTTTTCGCTCATTTATACGGAGCTGTTTCAGCTATTTGGATAGAAGGTCACCTAAGCAACATTCCTACTAAATTCGAATCAAGTTGGTACAATGAAATAGGAAAAGTTATCGCTTAAGGAGTTTTCAAGTTTTAGTTCTAGCAGGCATTTTTAACGGTGCGTAACGATTTAAGCTATTTTGGTATGGGATCACCTAAGAAACATTCCAATGAAGTTTGATTGATATAGGCCCAAGAGTTTAGTAGGAGGTGGCCAAAACGCAAATTGTTGATATTTTTTATCTATTTTAGCTATTGTGGCCGTCTTGTTCAACTTAGCGGAATCTTTTTTGCTATTTTAGTAATGAGTCACATATGCTATATTCCTAAGACGTTTGAAATTGGCCAAATCGTTAAGGATTAGTTGATATTTAAAGCAAATTACCGACGGTTTTCTATTCTTTTTTTAGCACTGGTGGTTATTTTGCTCATCGGAAAAAACTGTTCCAGCAAAGTTTGGTAGAGGGTGACCTGAGTAATATTCCTATGAAGATTGAACGAAATTGGCTAAAAGGTTAAGGGGGTGGTATTTAAAACAAATTGTTGACATATTCTTATATTTAGCTCTGGTGTTCAGTTTGCTCATTAAAGATGAATTGTTTCAACCATTTGCATAGAAGGTAACCTAAGCAACATTCCTATGAAGTTTGAAAGAAATTGATCAATGGAAATAGGAAAAGTTATCGTTTAAAGCCTTTTCTATTTTTATCCTCTTTTTCAACACAGTGGAGAGATTTTAGCCATTTTGGTATTGGGTCGCGTAAGCAACATTCCTATGAGGTTTGATTGATACTAGCCCAAGGGTTAGGAGAAGTTGGCAAAATGTTGACGTTAGTTTTTCTATTGTTAGCTCTGGCGTCCATCTTGTCAATTTAGCTATTTAGGCAAAAGATAACGTATTTTAGCGATTTTAGTTTCAAGAAGACCCAGCGAAAAATGAAGAAGCTACGCTGTTCACAAGCATTTTTCCATAGTAAGCCTATGGGACCTATCAGTTTTTATAGAAAACAAAGTTTTTGAGCAATTTTCCTAAAATCCATTTGCAAGCAATCCTCTACCAAAGGCATGCTACCGATAAAATTTGGTTGTGATCTGCTTGCAGCCTGTAACGATATGCCAGTTTTGAAGTGATGGCAGCGACGGATGACGGCGGCTGTCATCCTATAAGACCCCACCCCCGGAGCCTTCGGTCCAGGTGAGCTAAAATCAATGCTGCAAACTGTTTGGACCCAGTTCAGACTGCTCCTTTAGCTTTGAACAGTCAGATCAATTACACTGTTTGCCTGTATAGAAAATATTTATGTAAAGGTTGCAAGAAGACGCATACGCAGACGCAAACGACATAAACAGGCGGCATTTTAGATGCCTCTTGAGGGTTAAAATATAATGCTATTCTAATGTCACGCAACAGGCACATTAACCGTGTGCTTCGCTTACTTTTTCAAGATTCTATAACACCATCTGTTACATTCTAAGTTTTGACATAAATGATCTTACACTAGTGTCCAAGTGTTATTGAATGTATCAAACGAGTTGACGAAAACTTGAAGAAAATGCTAGGCTTCCCCGAGCACGTATGCCTTTTTCTCAACGAGTTAAATAAATTTAATAATATATGGTCAGGACTGCAAGATTCTTTTTATCATATGACATTTAAACGCATCTCATTCACTTTTGTTTTTCACAAAAATGTTATTTTTCCACCATTCAGCGTTATCGACGTATCTACTTAATTTGCATATTTAATCCACTAGTTGGTTAACAAATTTAATACTTAAGAAATAGATCAGCTCTAACTGTGATTTGTTGAGTAATAAATCACAGTTTGGAGGTCAGTTGTAAAGTAGACAAATCACGAGCGCGTAGCGCGCGTGATTTGTCTACTTACAACTGACCGACTGGAGGTCAGTTGTAAAGTAGACAAATCACGAGCGCGTAGCGCGCGTGATTTGTCTACTTACAACTGACCGACAAACTGTGATTTATTACTCAACAAATCACAGACTAGAGCTGATCTATTTCGATTAAATCACGCTGAAAATCGGCAATAATGTTGTTGTTTCCTTCAAAATCTCACAACCTTTCGCCATTGTTAGAAGAAATCCCGCTAAAATTATCGACTGAAACACATGCATTTATATCCTATTCTTACGATTTCGATGCGAGAAAATGACGTTACACCGTCTAACGTCAAGTAAATCGACTAGTGACGTCATAAATTTGGAATTTTAATGACGTCACTCGTCACGCTCTTCCGAGCTGTGATTTGTTGTAGAATAAAACACAGTCTTTACGAAAACACACCCGTAAGACATAGTGCATTTTTCACATCTCCAAAATGGCTACTTTTCTGATGAAAATCTGTCATATTTTTGTTATTTTTACTTCAAACATAGGTTGTAGGTGCTCGTTAGAACCGCCTCATTGAGGCGGTTCTAACGAGTAACCACAACCTATGTCTTGGAGCTGAAATAAGTAAAAATAATGAATACCCCCATCAACCCCAGTTTTCGCTATATAAAGTGGGGTTTAAGGGGGTGTTCATTTCACGGACTTGTTCACGTGATGTATTTTCCATTGCCTATATAGGGGCGGTGTGTTGGAATTGGCGTTATTTTATTCTCAGACGCGACCCTTACATATAAAAAGAAGTTTATTCCATGCCAATCGACTGACCCTCTCATCCAGGTCAATTGTAAAATTATCGGTTATCAAGGGAGCCCTCTGCTAAATGTCAAATGCTAACAGGAACGATTGTTTACTGAAAACCAATGTCACGCAATGCCTAAAGCAATGATTACAATGCCATTGTGAATTCACAGCAGGACAGAACGGCGACAGTTTTCAACGTATGGTTATTACACAGACTAGATTTGTTTTACTGCGTCCCAACCATCCCATATTGTTGCCTGACTGCAAAAAGACCAACCGTCACTCTTTCACAGTCGGGTTCGGGTACTGATTTTCTCTGAAGAAGAACTCCTCACTACATCCACTTAATTTTTTTTATTTGACATCCCTGAAGACTTATTGGCTATTCGGTCAACTGACCTGAACGGCAAACCACTGTAGACCGAGGGCAACGAGACCAAACATTATGTACCGTCGTTCAGCCCTATCTAGCCTGTGGTGTCGGTTATGTGACTGTTTCAAATGTTTTGAAATATTCGTCGTTCTTTTATCTTTGTGACTTTCGACTGTGGGAATTTCCCATTTGTACCTTGCTGCTTGGTCCCTTCCTCTCGAGGAACAGGAAGCTTAATGACATGATCGTTCTGTGTTTTTTGTCAGTTGGTACTATGTAGCATCTTCCGGATTTTTTCTTGTTTCTTTTGTTGTTGTTTTTTTTTTTTAAATAAATATCTTCGCAGCAAAAACAGGTAATAAGTATTACTTTCACTTCACTTAATTTCACATAGCCCGTACACCTGACGGTCGTAGGCACTTTTGGTGTCGTCATGACAATCTTTTTTTCACTATGTCCTGTTAACTACTGCCCCCTGAATTACTTCCGATGCCAACCTAGTCTCTAGCCGTTGGCGAGTGATCTTTATATCATATCCAGGGTCTTCTGTGTTTCTCTTGGACATGATTCGTTACAATAAGATATTGAAGAGTGATGGCGAAATGAAGATTCTTGCCTCCAACCAGCCACCTTATTTCTCATCGGTGAGTACAGCACTGCAAGCCTTGTCATAGAGCTGTCATGTGGCCTTGACCAGATTGATTCTCACTGATGATGTACAGGAAAATTCCTCTATTAAGGCCACCATAGGGATTGTTAAAAAGTGGTCTTTAAGACCACTTTTGAACAGTACCAAATGTGGTCCCTGACCAGAGGACCGTTTTATGCAGGAAATTTGAAGAAAGAATAACTGCATCCTTCTAAATAAGCTTTATAAAGCAGAATTAGTCTTAATTTCAGGTGGTCTTAATAGTGGGATTTACTGTACTTCCTCACAGTTGCCCACAATGCTGCATGCCACACTAAGTTTTCTTGAAGTCGATGAAAACATAACGGAAATATTGATAATGCTGAAGGTACTTCTCGCACCGGATTCTGATCCGACATATCTGTTCTGTTGCAGTGCGCCCAGCTCTGAATCCAGCTTGCTAAACAGCTATTAGTTCTGCTTGTGATTTCTGTCTATTCAAGACGGCTTTTGCATGACTTTGCTAGAATGACTGATAAGGCTTTAGCTTATTGTCCGGTAGTTCTGCCATAGTTAAAGGTTTCCTTTCTTGGAAAGTGTAATAACAAGCGATTCTTAACATTTGCTAGGTAAGACCCTTGTTTCCATATCTGATTGCAGACTGTTCTAAGTACATCTACTGCATGAGAAACACAAGCTTGTAAAGGTTCGGCTGGAATATTACCTACTACCGGTGCCATACAAGTCATTTGCTTTTTTCTGTATCCCCTTCAGATATAATTGACCTTACCGATTGTATTGTATTCATATGTTTTGTGTTATTACGAGACATTTCCCGAACTTGTCTTTCTCAGTTGTTACATTAGCCTGCTTTTTCTTGGTAACCGCATTACGATAAGTAACCCGTGCGACATAGTGCATTTTTCACATCTCCAAAATGACTACTTTTCTGATGAAAATCCTTGATATTTTTCTTATAAATGCTCATAAAATAGGTTGTGTGTGCTCGTTAGAACCGCCTCATAGAGGAGGTTCTAACAAGTACCCACAACCTATGTCTTGGAGCAGAAATAAGAAAAATAATGAACACCCCCGTAAACCCCAGTTTTCTCTGTATAAAGTGGGGTTAAGGGGGTCTTCATTTCACGGACTTGTTCACTTGATGGGCTATGTTTTTGCTGTCCTCTCTTGTCGAGCTGTTCTCAATGTCGCTACAGATAATAGTTATCCAATTCTCTTTGACCACATCACGTGTCAATTGAAATAACACCCTGTTTGTAATAAAATTTCCGTTCATTTCTAAGAAAGCTCGTGGGCACTATGGACAAACCAAAGTTAACATGACTTGACAAAGCTTTTGGCATCCTTTACTAATAAAAGTCAATCAAAAGAAGTAAAAATCACATTTTATTGCAAAAAGATGTTTTTACATAAGAAAATGCCAGAAGAAATGTACAAATTAGTTTTAAGGGAAATGGAAGCTCCTTCAGGGAAGGCAATCTTCCCAAAGCAGCTGTGCCCCTCTTATTAATAGAGGTCAATCATTAAGGAACAGCTTCATGCCTATGAGCCGGTCAAGAAAATCATCACAAAAACACACCCATATAATTTTGAGCCCATTGAATAAAAGAAGTGGAGGCAATGATCAGGAATCGATACAATCAACCAACAGCACCCATCAGAGACACCAAAGGGAAAGACACACAAACATGAAACAACAGACCCTAATGGAAACACCAACAACGGAAAGCCAAGAGGAAAGTTACTTTCCCCACAAAATGGCCAATAGGCTATCCAAATTAAATAACACAAGCGACACAAACACCCAAAGACAAACCATAACAAAAATAAACCGCGACAGAAGAACCGCCTTGAAACGGTCAGTGGAAAAGAATTCCACTGGGGGTGAGGGTGGGGGGTGGGGGCTTAAATCGATTTTACGTGGCCACAATCCTCGCCCTTACTTCCGTCGCGATTTAGACAAATAATTTGTTCAGTCCGAATGAATGCCTCCTAACCCCACTTTTATATAGTAAAACTGGGGTTTACAGGCGTAATGCAAGCTTGTTAATGCTGACAGAGAATGGTGTATTGTGACTGAGTGGATATGCAGAGTGGTTAAAGTCTTCGTAAAGCGCACAATACCGTAGATACTTGTACACATTACGGAACCACGCCTATACAAATGCATTATAAACTTTACCACCGAAAACAAAAACACGAAAATTTTACGGTGAAAAAATCTGAAATTAGAAATAAAAAAAAAATAAGCGCCGGTTCTAACGGGTACCCACAATTTATATTTTCAAGAGAAATAATAAAAATAAGGTTTACCCCTGTAAACCCCAGTTGTACTACATAAAAGTGCAGTTGCAAAAATATATAGCCGTGTTTTCGTGGTGTGTCAAAATGCATCCATACAGCACACAGCAAACGGACGAACAGGCTGATCGAGTTTTATCTGGGCGCGCATGTCCGGAAAACATAGTTTTCGTTGTTGCCACTCAAATATAATTCCAATTTTCATGGCTCTGTAAAATACTTTTGACATAAATGACTGATCGTGATTTTTCTGTATACGTAGTGTGATTTACTTGCATGTCCATAATATATGCTTGCTATAAAAAAAAACACTGAAGTTTTAAATAAATTGAAAACAAGACGTTTTCGTGCTTCAAGTCTGTATACTTATGATTTCCCACCCATTACACTACACTTCCTCATGATCTTATAACAGAAAAACGCAATGATTTAACTGAATGAACATTTCATACGGAAGATTCCCTCTATCTTGCATGTAATGTAAGAATTACTTTTTTCACTTCTGAAGAACATTAAATTATACTTTATGGTCATGTCAGAAAGTGTGTGAAGCTCTCACCTTCCTTCTTGACAATATTTACATAAGATTGGTACTAAGTAATTTAGACAAAGTGTGGCTGATCTATTCTTGTTTTGTTATGATGTCCTTTTACGTTGAAAACCAATCTGAAATCATTGAAGCTTTCAGCTCGATTTAAAATCGATTTAAGCCTCAACACCCACCCCCGTCCCCCACAGTGAAATTCGTTTCACTGACCATTTCAAGGTGGTTCTTCTGTCGCAGTTCATTTTTGTTATGGTTTGACTTTAAGTGTGTGTTTCGCTCACATATATATATATTGTTGTTTTAGATAGCCAGTTGGCCATTTTTTGGGAAAGAAACTGTCCATGTGGCTATCCGCTATTGATGTTTCCATTAGGCTTCAGTTACTTCATGTTTGTGTTTCTTTCCCTTTGGTGTCTCTAATGGGAGCTGTGGGTTAATTGTATCGATTCCTGATCATTGTCTTCACTTCTGTTTTGCATCAATATCTTGATTCTTTCTTTCTTTCCTTCCCTTTTCCTTTCTTTTTTGTTGCGTTCGTGCTTTGTTTCTTTTCCTTAATGTCTTTGTTTCTTTCTTTCATTAGATTTTCTTACTTTTGTTATATTTTTGTTCTTCCACCCATTCTGTCTTTCTTTCTTTGTTCTTTCTTTCTGCAATTCCCAGCATGTCCTATAACTGCTGTAGATTTATGAGCAATTCTGTTACTATTCATCACTTGGATCCATTAATGGTGACTCGTAAATTTTGTGAGGGGAACGTGGTATCAAGGGAGTGTCCTGTGCCTTGTCATCTGACAGAAAGAATGGATTGTGAATGGAAAACTAAACCACGCAATGGCTTAACACATTTTAGACGGGATGGAAACATTGACAGTAAGTGCGAGCCAAGGTCAGACGCCCCATACCCGGCTTTTTACTCTTAACAAACACGTCCAGCCATTTTCTATGTAAATTTCTAAAAATAAGTCAAGCTGGCATCTTTAAATTTTTAAATGGACTGCTGCTATATTTAGTGAGGAAAATTATATTCAGTTCAAAATGGGCAAATCAACCTAATTACAGTTAGCGATATAGTTAAGGGGAATGCATGCACCAGGTTTATTTTGCAACTTTTTTTATTTTGGATACACTTTACTGGGGGCTTGAAGAAATATATGGGCTGCATATGCTTCCAGGCAGAGCTGAATCCGGCCCGCACACTTGTACTGGTAAACCGCTTAGAAGATCTAAGCCTGTCCAGGAACCGCGGTGCGAGGCGGACCGTCCATGCTAATAAACCCTATAGGTTTCATTTGGCGACATGGCTTGAGATGTCATTTCATCTCAGTGTCGGGTAAAAGTCCCACAGAATTGGAAGCAACGTCTCCAAAATGGCCTATACAGTGTTGACGGGGACGTTAAACCTCAAATCAAACAAACACACAAAAACAACTTTACTGACTTCCTGATTTCTTTTTAGTCCAGAAAATGGAAAAAGGATGTACTCTTAGAAGATAGAATTTGCTCCTCAGTAGAAAATTCTTTCTTCTAAGAGTAGAACCCAGTTGACAAGGAAAAGACAAATATTCTGTAAGTTACCTACCCTGAAGGTGTATTCTTTCTCCTTAATGCTTTTAGAAAATAAAGTTAATTCATGTACGTACTCTGTGACATCACCAGCCAACCAACAGAACGGTGAAAGTTTCTCGCAATGGTCTATCACCCGTCATAGGTGGACAAATGTGTCCGTTGGAGAATCAGATTAGTTTGTGTATCAGCGCAGTCCAAATAGCGCCCTCAGTGCCCCCATGTGCTACATATTTAGCAGCTAAAGGAACAACAAAATAGAAGTGAAGGCAATGATCAGGAATCGATACAATTAAGCCACACCTCCCACCAGAGACACCAAAGGGAAAGAAACACAAACATGAAACAACAAGACCCTAATTGAAACATGAATAGCGGAAAGTCAAAAGGTCATTTACTTTCATACACAATGGCCATTTGGCTACCCAAAACAAAAATATGTAAGCGATACACACGCTTAAAGACAAATCAAAAATAAAGCCGTCGTTTCGTTGTTCCGTTCTTCCATTGTTTTATTGTTGTTGTTGTTTGTTTGTTTATCATACCCATTTTATTTATTCATGTGACTAGATATAACAATCCTCATGTAAATATTGCTGATATTTTTGAAAGTTGAACTCCATGGCAAATCAACTTTCGATGTATACACAAATTCTACATCCGGTACTGGACCCCATTACCGCTTCCGATTCTTCGTTCGCTTCACAACATAGTCCTAAACACCAACATGACGATACTTGTATTTTGGTAAGCTTAAATTCATAATATTTTATACAACGGATGTCATATATCCATGCATTAGGTACCCTGGCGCTGAATGTTGATTTTGTAAATCGGAAAGATTTGCATTCGCACATTAGCAACAGCTGTGATGTATGCAGTTATGTGCTTTTTTTGTTGTTGTTGTTGTTGTTTTGTTTTGTTATTTTGTCGTAGTTTTCTTTTTTGTTTGTTTCATGGGCCGTAAATCTCAAGATTATTTCACATAACTCGAGTTGATCGTTTATTAGCGCTGGGCAAAAAACCGGAATACCCGGAGAAAACCCACCAGACCTTTCATTGAAGAACTCGACGTCTCATATGTGACCCGAGCGAGGGTCGAACCCAAAGCTGTGAGACACCTAATGACTAAGAGTCAGCGCATTTTCCCACTAGGCCACGGAGGCCCATCAAAACTCATTTAAATGGTTAGAAATTAAACCAGTCTTGATATCAATAAATCAAATGTGCAAGGTGGTAAAAATATAAAGAGTGTAATAACATTGCACAGTAGTCATTTATTGCCCTTGAGGTCAATAGTACCTGCTCGGGTGAACAAATTGTCATACCCACTCCCCTCACACAAGGGCAACAACTGATTTAATATACATTGTACCGAATTATGACTTCCAGATATTCTTTCAGTGAATGCATGACATAAGAGGGTGATATTGCAAGGAATTATGATAATTTATTACAATGTACCCTGCTCGCGACTTCTAGAGATTCTTTCAGTGAATGCACTAATACTTTTCAGCAGTGACGTCAGGGGGGAATATTGCAGGGGAATATGACAATTTATTGCATTGCGTGTGTTTGTTTGTTTGATTTGAGGTTAAACGTCCCCGTCAACACTGTTAAGGTCATTTTGGAGACGTTGCTTCCAATTTTGTGGGACTTTTACCCGACATTGAGATGAAATGACATCTGAAGCCCTGTCGCCCAATTAAACCAATAGGGTTTTTAAGCATGGCACCGCGGTTCCAGGACAGGCTTAGATCCTCTAAGCTGTTTACCAGTACTAGTGTGCGGACGGTTTCAGCTCTGCGTGGAAGCATCATGCAGCCCATCTATTTCTTCAAGCCCCAATGGGCGGGGGGCAACGCATTGCGTGTGACTTCTAGAGAGTTTTTCAGGGAATGCACTTGTGCTTTTGAGGAGTCAGGCCAGAGGGGAATATTGGCGGGGATTATGATAAGTTTTGGCCCTCTGCGCGGCATGCTGCCAACCGGTCGCTCAGAATTCTAGAATATCTTATCGATATTTATTAGGTATGATAATTGTTTTACCTTATATGGGCATATTATCCATATTAATTTGTCACAGGGACAAATGCTTGTTTTCAAGTGACCTAACAGCACACATACATAAAACGAATTCGACCACTCTGTCTCACACCTTTGCGTATACGTATGTGAGAATTCAGTGGGCATGGTTGGCAATAGTTATGTATCAGCCCTATATCTAATCTTAACTTGTGACCTAATGTCGAACCAAACAATTGGGGAGTCTGTGGAGGAAAGCAATGTCAAAACAATAAGTACTGATCCTCGCTCCGTCACTATGCAGCAAAGTACAACCACAATAATATTATATATGTCAAAGTATTATATTTTATGTCGACTAACTATACGATTCTTTTCTAGTTTGAAATCTTAGAGCGTCCGATAAAAATGTTTTGGTTTCTTTTTATCAGCTCGTTTTGCTGCAGTCGGACCCTTAAGCAACTGTAGAACACCATTTCAAGTGTACACTGTTACTAGTCGAATCTGGTAACAGGCGTAAACATCCACCACATGGAACAGGTATTACATATGCATGGAACATATACATAAGACTCCTTGAATGCGTCGTGTATCAGATCGGTTATTATTAATGCAATCTATCTGTTTATAGATACCCATTCACAATACATTTGAAATACTTCAAACCTAAGATTGGATGCAGTCCTAAATATGATAGCGAAGTATTTCATTCACGCAAATAAAACCCTAAGTATAAAAAGAATAAGACATGTAAAAGGCAAGACCGCCTTGAGGCACTCGAAACTGCCTTCAAGTTGGTGATGTACCCAACGAAGGAAACATCGTATTTTCATTTAATCGCCACATGCCCAGTAGAGGGTCCACTATCAGCATGTCTTAATTAAGCGTCATACTCTTAGTGGGTATTTTCCTAGCAGTACCAGTTCACTAAGCAACTAAGACTTCAACTTGAATACATCACGAAAACACGCCTATGTAATTTTGACCCTCTTGAACCTCACTTTTATATAGTAAAACTGGGGTATACAGGGGTAAACCTTATTTTTCTTATTTTTGCTCTAAAATATAAATTGAATGTACTCGTTAGAACCGCCTCATCGAGGAGGCGGTTCTAACGAGTACCCACAATCTATATTTTGAGCAGAAATAAGAAAAATAGCACAATTTTCGTGTTTTTTTTTTTGGGGGGGGGGGGGGGGCGGTAAAGTTTACAATGTATTTATTTAGGCGTGTTTCGTAATGAAACAGAAGCAAGAAATATTTTAAAGTTGTCTCTTCCTCTTCACTTGAAACAGCACTTACTGGGTGGTCTGATAACTGAAGAAAAATAAGTGAAATATTGCTCTTCGATTGACATGATTAGCGCGTATTAATTTATAGTTTTCTGTAAATTGCTGGCTTATCGGTTGCGACGCCAGGTTGCGTGTCAGTAACCTGTAAGATAACTGTTTAAAGAAAAATGAAACAAAATGAATCGGGACACAGGAATAGGCATGTGAAGCAGGTCGAGACTCAGAGCTTGCCAGTGCTTTTTTACTTTTGTCAAAAAGGGCAGTTGTCAGTTTCTGGCGAAAGAATGTGCACTGTATACTGGTTAACCGCTTACGCATAAGCCTGTCCAGGAAAGTATGACCGACTCAAAAATGAAATAAAATAGTGTTGACTGTGCCAATACAAACAAACAAGTCTTTTTATCTTTGTCATTTGGATAGCCTGGACACCATAACAATAACAAACCCATGCGATACAGTACATTTTCACATCTCTAAAAAGGCTACTTTTCTGATGAAAATCCTATTTATACCGCAAACATAGGTTCTGGGTACTCATTAGAACCGCCTAGTTGAGGTGGTTCTAACGAGTACCCACAACCAATGTCTTGGAGCGCTGTGGTGCAGTGGTAAAGCACCGGATTTAAGATATAAAGTGCTGTTTAGGGGATGTCTTCATTATACGGACTTGTTAACATGATATTATGGAAGGAATATGTGATCAGCAAAGACTCTGAACAGACTATGAGGAGTCGCAGGCTGGCCTGAATCTTTGCACGTCGTACATAATATATCTTTGTTTTGGGTAGACTGAAGTATTTATATCTCCAAAAGTCTGCAGATCGAAAGGATGTTATCAAAATAAAATCTTGAAACGTTTTTTCCAAACTTGCTAATATCAAACGTAAACTGTTTTACCTTCACACATAATATTTGTTTTCAATTCTGACAAAAATCCAAAGAATCTCGCGGCAACCCAGCAGGCCACGACGTCGATGCGACTCCATGTCGTTGTTTTCACGTTGTTGCGACGTTGCAAAATCGGCATGTACCATTCTAAATTGATATTCACATAATGCATAAACCAATCTCAAGACACAGCTTTCTACAGCAACAAAAATCCTGTGATGGTGTAGAATGAAAAAATAATCGAACAATTATCCAAACGCCAAATACACATGCTCATTATAGTCATTAAAATGTGACGTTTCAAAATGATTGCTGCAAAACTATTAAATGAGAAGATGTCATAAAGTATTAAGTGCCCTTCTGCAAGTTGCAACATCATAAGATAACATCACGGGCTGGATAATGTCGTTTCAACTTTGTGTGTCTGCAGGGTGGGATCATGGAAGCTATTTTGTTTTAATTGGTAAATTTTCATCAGTTTTAGCTCACCTGAGCCGAAGGATCATTGGTGAGCTCATAGTATGATAAGGTATTGTCTGAAGTCTGTTGCCTGTGGTCTATCAATATTTTCGAACATCTCTGAAACTACTGGGCCGATTGAAGTCAAATTTCATATGGATCATCCATGGCATTGGGGACCGAAAGTTTGTTTGCGGGATGACCTTAGGCTATTTTACGCCGAGGTCAAATTTGGTCGCATAGACTTTTGTATAGAAAAAAATGTTAAAGCCATTTTTTTTCAGAAGCTAATACAGCCTGTGATCTGAAAATTGCAGTGAGCAAAATAAGTAAATGAAACTACTGGAGTATTCAAGCTCAAGGTCATTCCTTGACCTTCGTTCAGGGTTATTCAGATATGATAATTAAAACTTGTTTTTTCTCAGAAAACATTAGGTCATCTATAACCGGATTTCAAATGAAAGCTTTTAGGAATAAGGGAATAAAATTTATTAATATGGGTATGGTCACATGTCTAATATGACCGCCATGCCATATATGGTAAAAATACTTCAGAAATCTTCTTTGCCAAAACCAGTGGACCGATTATCATAAAACTGGGGACTCGAACAAACCGTATTTTGTTCGAATGATAAAAAAAGCCAAAACCGAGAATGTTTCGGAAACTTTGCAGCCTATGATCTGAAAATTAGTAGATGCAGTTTACTAAATGAGAAATTTAGTATTCAATGCCCTGGCCTGGCCCTGGCCTGGTCAAGCCCTGGCCTTGGTCTATTCAGATATGAATTGTTTTGCTCAGATGTCATTAGGCCATTTGAAACCAAATAATATATGAAAGCTTTTTCGAACCAAGAAAATGAAAATTAATTAATAAGAGTTTCGACACATGACTATTATGACCGCCGTGCCCATATATGGTAAAAACACTTCCAAAACCTTCTTCTCCGGAACCAATCGTCTGATTGCTATGAATTTGGGTATGTAGCATTGGAGTCACGGGCCAATAATAATTTGTTCAAATGATGACAAGCTGACCACCAGAACTAAATATAGAAAAAATATTAAAAAGTACAACATTAACTTGGATGTGTTCCTTTCTGTTGAAAAGCAATCTAAAGTTGTTGAAGCTTTCAGCTCGACGTCTAGATATTTGGATGGGTTAATGAACAGTGACAAAACAGTTCAACACTCCTAATAAATTACAATATGCTAAACTTACTTATCAGGGCTATCGGTATCATAAACTTCGCAAAGCCTTTCCAAAGTTTTATAGACGTCATTTCAATTTAATTGTACAATTGAATGTTGAACTTAAATCTCTTCTACAACAAGGCCTATCGGAACCTTAATTTTATGGTGACTTAATATATAAATTCAAAACAAGAGTCCCATGGGTCACTATGCTCACCAGAGCTTTGAAAAACTGGTCCTGTCCACTGGCAGGCATATTCATCACCAAACCATGACTGCTTAAGAAATCTAAGATATCCCATTAGAAATGCTAAGTGGCCAAATCAACTGACATAAAATAGGTAAAGGTCAAGGCTGACAACTTTGCTTCTCTCTTTAATTGCACGCCGGTGAATCAGGCCTTAGATTCTATGACGGTTCCAGCGTAAATTACTGAGAATTGCACGACCCGCAGAAAAAGCGACTGACTGAAGTCGGTTGATTTTCTAAGAGTGCCCTAAAATCACCGTGTCATTCTGTCATTCGGTCAGTCTGTCAGTCTGTCTGTCCGTCCGTAACCCGTTTGTCAAAATTGGTGATAGTGACCTAACCGCTTGGAATATTTAAACAATTTTTGGCATACTAATAGATATCAATGAGATCTAACCAATGAACTTGCGAAATATTACATTCCGTTAAGTATAGCCTGGCCGAGGCGAAAAATGTGAAAATTTTCGAACTGCTTCTCCTCGGTAACCGTTGGGCCGATTGAAGTCAAATTTCATATGGAGCCTCTATGGGATGGGGGAAACCAAAATTTGCTCATGGGGTCCAGGTCACATGACCAAGATGGCCGCCAAGCCATTTATGGTCTGTCTGTCTGTCCGTCCGTAACCCGTTTGTGAAAATTGGTGATAGTGACTTAACCGCTTGGAATATTTAAACAATTTTTGGCATACTGATAGATATTAATGAGATCTAACCAATGAACTTGCGAAATATTACATTCCATTTAGTATAGCCTCGCCGAGGCGAAAAATGTGAAAATTTTCGAACTGCTTCTCCTCGGAAACCGTTGGGCCGATTGAAGTCAAATTTCATATGGAGCCTATATGGGATGGGGGAAACCAAAATTTGCTCATGGGGTCTAGGTCACATGACCAAAATGGCCGCCAAGCCATATATTGTAAAAACCCTTGAAAAATAGTCCTCTCCAGAACCACTGGGCAGATTTCCACGAAACTTGATAAATAGTATCTGGGACATAGGCCCATCATAAAGTGCTAAAATGGTGACCCTGGGTTGACCTTGACCTTCTTTGTGCCTAGGTCAAACTTTGACACATATGCTTTTGTATTGGAAAAGTGAGAATGCATTTTATCCATCAAACGATTCAGAATACAGTACTAAAGTATAAGATATATTTTTGCTCCTTACGATAAGGCGCATTTATTGGGGGAACCGTTTTCGGTCCAGGTCACATTACCAAAATGGCCGCCATACCCATATATGGTAACACCCATAAAGCTAAAAGCATCCGGCGGGTCGTGCACTTCAGCAGAAGCACTGGTTAGGATTTAATTTTATGTAATGTTGGTTGGTGCCTAATGTTCTGTCTCTTATCGGGCACATATGAGTCTAACTGTTGGTTTTCGTTTGCTCAAGCATTTTAGTGGTTTCTTACTGTCGAGTCCTCACCGTTGTTTCATCTCTGTGGTTGTTTATTTTTTGTGTTCTCGGAGATGTCACACTGATGAGCTAGGAGGCCTTCATGCGGACTGAACCAGTTATTTGTCTAAATCGCGACGGAAGTAAGGGCGAGGATTGTGGCCACGTATAATCGATTTAAGCCCCTTGTAACAACAGTAACTGTTCTTCTGTTGTTCTTCAGTGAAATGTTTTTCATTGACCGTTCTTCTGTCGTGGTTTATGTTTGTTATGGTTATTCTTTGAGTGTGTGTATCGCTTATATTGTTTTGTTTTGGATAGCCAATTGACCATTTAGCGGGAAAGTAATTGTCCTTTTGGCTTCCTGCTATTGATGTTTCCATTAGGGTCTAGTTATTTCATGTTTGTGCTTCTTTCCCTTTGGTGTCTCTCATGGGAGCTGTGGGTTAATTTGATCGATTCCTTACCAATGCCTTTACTTCTGCTTTTCATGCAGACTGAATAAATTATTTGTCTAAATTACGACAAAATGTTGCCTCTTAAAATCGATTTAAGCCCCTTGTAAAAACAGTTACTATTCTTCTGTTGTTGTTTATTATTTTAAGAGTTCGTCTTTGCATGTACCGGCCCCGATAGCTCAGTTGGAAGAGTGTCCGCTCCGGGGAACGGGAGGTCACGGGTTCGATCCCGGGCCGCGACATACCAAAGTCGTTAAAAATGGTACTAGTTGCTCCTCGTTTGGCACTCAGATTTACGGGGTAGAGCTAGGACTGGTCGACCCAGTGTGAGGATAATGTGACTGGGTGTGGTATCATGTAATGTGTCTGGGACATGATACTTCAGTGAGGCAGCACTATAAAAGTGAGCATTGAGCTCCCTGTCGCAACCAGACCAGACCTGGGGTAATTGTATTCTGTATTCTTATTAGAATACTATTCGAATACATTTTCTGAGTATTCGTGAAGTATTCTGTATTCGTGGATTTTTCAGAATAAAAGTATTTGTATTTGTATTCAAACACATTTCAAAAGTCATGTATTCATGAATAGTTTTACGAATACATTATGAATACTTTTACTCTTTACAGGAAAAAATATGAAACAATACATAAATGTTTTAATTGATGTGACTAAAGTCCTTGACTGCTCATGTAGGAACTTCTGAAATTACTATTAGATGGTTTAATACAATATATAACAGAAATCCAATAATACTAATTGATTTATTTGACTGCATTGATGCAAATAAAAGCTTTTAAGATGACAAACATTTCATTATTATGAATATATTACTTTTAAAGTCACTGACACTATAATTTGTTGACTGAGAGGTGGGAAAAACAGAAGAAAATATCATCTGTTCTCAATTAGATTTTTTTTTATTCAGAGACACTTACTTCAATCACAAATAACTCACAATCATGGCCCAC
Source organism: Lucinisca nassula (assembly GCA_963580285.1). Taxonomy (NCBI): domain Eukaryota; kingdom Metazoa; phylum Mollusca; class Bivalvia; order Lucinida; family Lucinidae; genus Lucinisca; species Lucinisca nassula. Next base: position 114,395,889 of record OY757011.1, read on the forward strand.
CACTGTGGCACATGGCTATTTCTAGTCTGTTCTTACAAATATATCCATTTGTCAATATATGATGTTTTAGGCTGATTTGTGCTGATTGCATAAAATAATTTCTGCTACCCATTTATGTCCAGTGAACTCTTCAATTTGTATTATTTGACAGGTCCATTTCAATTTAAGAGGTGTCTGCTTACTTTTATTATTTTTACAAAATTTTATCATCTTTAGAAAAGTAGAAAGTACTGTACACTTTGAACAGACGCTATATTCTGTGGCATATGATCTTAATCTACACTGCCAAGGTCCCTTTTTAAGGGACTGTATGCATTGATGTGTTAATCTGTGAAGTTACCTGTATGTCATCTTCCAATACATTGCCTCAGGAATAAGTCAGGATAGAGAGAAAGGGGAAAGACATTGTGCTTTTACAACAGTTACTGAGCCATATGCATTCCAAAGTAAAAACCTACAAATTACCCACATGTACGTAATTCCAAATACTGGTAAATTTATGATCTTTGTTTGATAAGAACAATCTCCCTGTTGATAACATATTAAAAATCATACACACACCAAAAATGTCTAAGTAGTAAAATGAAAGTGAAGGCAATCTGAAAAATGAAATCAGAAAAGTACAAATAGAAGGCAATGGGCACTGATTGATTTATTATGTGCTGGCCACCTTTGACACTTGTTTCTCATAAGAAACAGAACACAACAATGACCCTTATTTAGGTACAGCAGTATATGAATTGCTAACACGAAAACATGCTGCCTATACAAATACATTGTAAATTTTATCGCCGAAAAAATCACAAAATTTAAGATGAAAAATTGTGATATTTTTCTTATTTCTGCTCAAAAAATATATTGTGGGTACTTGTTATAACCGCCTCATTTTAATCACAGACAAAATCCCCCCTCTCCTGACAAAATCTCCCTTGTTTGTTAAGGCGGACAAAATCTCCCCCACCATTTGTTTAGGTGAACAAAATCCCCTTTGGACATAATCCCAGCTGCTGTTTGTGAAGGTGGACAAAATCCCCCACACCTCCACATGCACAATTACTGATTTTTGAAAATCAATTTGTATGTACATGTATCATTTTAAAAACTGCAGATTCCAAATCATATTTGGAATATCATAGCTATATTGGTGCTAATGGAGAAATTATTGCAACAAGCAGCTACAACAGGTGACAAAATACAGAACAGTAAAATCATCAATGTGACTAAATTCCAACAATGAATAAGAACATTAAAAATGAAACAAAGTACTTCTTTAGTCATGGCAAGAGATTTAATTCATTGAACTGATTTAATAGCATAATGTGTATTTACATCATGAAATTTATAAAGAAATGTGTCAAAAAGTCATCACAATAACCAAGCAGAATTTTCAAAAGTGATACATTATTCTAATGAGGAGGTTCTAATGAGTACCCACAATCTGTATTTTAGAGCTGAATAAAAAAAAATGGGTTTACAGTAAACCCCAGTTTTACTATATAAAAGTGGGGTTCAAGGAGGTCAGAATTATATAGGTGTTTATGCCATGTAATGTAGTTCATTAATCATTAGCTTTGACTGATAAATGCTCCAGACACTACAAATGACCTGTGTCATACAAGATCCTGCACACCTTCATTGATTGTGTCTTAAATTGTTCCAGATAAAACAAAGAGATGTGTATCTGTCAATGACCCAAACATTACTTCAGTCACCAGGTGTTTTTGTTTTGTATAAGTCCTCCATTTACTATATGAGTGAGTGAGTGTTTGAGTTTTACGTCCCACCAACAGCTGAGGTCATACGGAGACGGGACCTCGGTTTAAAGACTCATCCGAAAGTCTGGAGAAGCCCGGGATCGATCCTGCCACCCCTGGTTTACAAGGCGACCATTTACTATATATATTTCCATTTTGATTGAAATGTATTCGAAAGTATTCTAAAAGTATTTGAATACATTTGCAAAGTATTTGTATTCTCATTCGAATACATTCATAAAAAATGTATTTTTATTTGTATTCTGTATTCGTGAAATGCAAAGTATTTGTATTTGTATTCGAATACTTTTGAAAGTATTCGACCCCAGGCCTGAACCAGACACCGTCGTGATATGACTGAAAAATTGTTGAAAGCGACGTTAAACCCAAATTCACACACTCGTCTTTGCATGTATGTATTGCTAATATTATTTTTTTATTTGGGACAGCCGTTTGGTCATTTTGTGGGAAAGTAGCTTAAAGGTTTTCCGCTTTCTTTTTTGTGAAGCTGAGCTATTTAATGTTGGTGCTTTTTTTTTTTTTTTAATTTTTTTTTGTTATTATGTATATTTTTTTTTTTTTTTTTTTGTGTGTTCTTTTGTGTGTGTGTGTGGGGGGGGGTGGGGGGGGGTCTTGGATTGGCGGTATGGGGTAATTATATCTATTCTTGAGCGTTCCCTTCACTTCCATCTTCCTTTACCATTGTGCCGATTCGATTCAATCTTCACAGGAATGTTGTATAAGTGGCCTTCTGCAAAAGTAACTTAAAGGGTTTCGCTCCAATGAACAAGATGCCCGCCATAGCTAACACGAGATAAAAAAAAATTTAAGATGACAACTCTCCATATACCATTGTACCAATTTTATTCAAGGTTCACAGGAATGTTGCTTAGGGGACCAAACTAGCTCAATTGATTTAGCTCCAATAAGCAAAATAGCCACAAGACTTAAAAATAAAAAAATACTTCAGATGCCTACTCTTCCTAAACCCTTGAGCCAATTTCATTCAAACTTCACAAGATTATTGATTGGGTGATCCTCCATAATAGCTAAACTGGTTCTGCTTCAATGAACAAGATTACCGCCAGAGTCAAAACTTGAAAAAAATCTTTAAAAATGGCAACTCTTTCTATGCCTTTGGGCCAAATGTTTTATTGCTTCAAAGAATGTTGCTTTGGTGGCCCTCTAGCAAATCAACAAAACTGGTTCTCATTACGATAACAAACTCGTGTGCTGAGAAATGACGTTTTCCATATCTCCAGAATTAGCTTTTTTCCACCTAAAAACATTCTGATAATTTTCTTATTCTGTTCCAAACATACAGCATTACGAAAACGTGCCTATATAAATACGTAGTTAATTTTATTGTCGAAATAACGAAAATTTTGAGAGGAAAAATTGTGATATTTTTCTTACTTCTGCACAAAATATAGATTGTGGGTACTCGTTAGAACCGCCTCGATTAGGCCGTTCTAACGAGTACCCACACTCTATATTCTAGAGCAGAAATAAGAAAAATAAGGTTTACCCATGCAAACCCCAGTTTACTATATTAAAGTGGGGTTCAAGGGGGTCAAAATTATATAGGTGTGTTTTCCTGATGTTGTGAGTGCTCGTTGGAACCGCCTCATTGAAGCGTTTCTTACGCGTACCTACACATTATGTTTTTAAGCACAAACAAGGAAAAAAATATAGCCCTGCAGACCCCAGTTTTCTCTTTATAAAGTGGGGCTTAGAGGGGTGTTATCACACGGACTTGTTAACATGATATGCTCCAATGAACAAGACAGTCGCCAGATCTAAAATTATAAAAATTCTATTTCCTCCTATATCCTTCAGCTATTTTCATTTAAACTTCACATGATTGGTGCCTTTGGGATCCTCTACCAAAATAGCTTACACGGTTCCAGTCCAATGAACAAGATGGATGCCAGAGCTAAAAATAGAAAAAAACTCCTCCTATACCCCTTAGGCCTATTCATTTCAACTTCACAGGACTGGTGCTTGGGTGAACCTCTTCCAAAATAACTAAAACGGTTCCGCTCTAATGAAAAAGATGGCTGCCAGAACTTAACAATAGTAAAATCTTTTAAATGACTGGTCTTCCTACACCATTTCGCCAATTTCATTCAAGTTTCACAAGAATGATGCTTTGGGAGCCCTCTAGCAAATGAGCTAAATGTTCCGTTCTTATGAATAAAATGACAAAAAAAAGTAAAATAAAAGATATGATCTTTAAATGAGAAGTGTTCCTGTGCTTTTTGGCTTCTTTCATTCAAACTTCACAGAAACGCTACCCAGATGTCCCTTCACCAAATAGCTAAAATAATACCGCTTCATTGAACAAGATGGCCACAAGGGCTAGAAAAAAGATAAATGACTATTCCTATTTTGTACCCTTGGTATAACGTCATTCCAATTTCACAAGAGTGTTGCCTAGGTGAGCCGATTCCAAAATAGTTTCACTCCAGTGTACAAGATAACAAATATAAAAATCTTGAAGAATGACAACTCCTCCCGTACTATTGAGCCTATTTTATTCAAGCTTCGCGGGTATGTTGCCTTTGGGACACTTCTATATCCCATAACTCGAGTTCAGGTGTTCGATCCTAATATGTTATATTCATATTTTTATCATGCTAACTGGATATAGATTTATGCTTGTTCTGAAATTAAGATTTCGCTAAATGTTTTATATTATAAGTTGCATTTGGTGAAATCTTAATTTCGAGAAATCTAGAATTTCTCGAAATTAAGATTTCACTAAATGTTTAAAGCATTGCTAGCTTAAAGAACTCATCAGTGGTAAAATGTTAACTATCCAAGCAAGTACAATGTCTAATTCAGAGGTATGTTTTCTGAAAATGTGAGTAGATTTTTGCAGACACAAAAGCTACTTTTACCATAATTGTCATTTTAAATGGTCAAAGTTTAAACGATACATTAATTTACGACTTCGTTGGTTTCCAATCTGGACTAAAAAATAAAAGAATTGCTATCTTTGCTCTATTTTTGCTAGAAAAACTAACAAGAAAAATGTGTCACTGTCGGATCCACACACAAACGGACACATTGACTCCTATATACCTATATCTCAAACTCCGTTTGCGGGGGTATAATAAACAGCGCGGCATTGTAGAAAAAGTTTTTTTTGTTGTTTTTTTTTGTTTTGTTTTGTTTGTTTGTTTGTTGTTTTTTTTTTGTTTTTTGTTTTTGTTTTGTTTTTCCTTAGTCAAAAAGATATTTTCTATCCAAGGACGTTGCCAGATAACACGCTTAGAGTTTAATAGTGAAATCATTCACGTTTTGTAAGATTTTAAATTTCACGTGGCCATGAAAAAGTAATAAAATGTTGTGAAAAAGAGGTAATCCTTTGGAAGCAAGGACTACATAACGGAACTGAAACATTACGCTAACACACCTATACGAATATATTGCCACTTTTATCGCTGAAAAAAAAAATGAAAATTTTATGATGAAAAATTGTGATATTTTTTCTTATTTCTGCTCAAAATATAGATTGTGGGCACTGGTTAGAACCGCCTCATCGAGGCGGTTCTAACGAGTAACCACAATCTATATTTTAGAGCAGAAATAAGAAAAATAGGGTATACCCCCGGAAACCCCAGTTTTAATATATAAAAGTGGGGTTCGAGGGGGTCAGAATTATATAGGCGTGTTGGCGTGAAGGGTACTGAAAACTATGGAGTGTGTCAGATTTTTCTGGGCCAGACTAGCTAGTTTATTTAAATAGATATATAAATTCAAACTCATTATTCGGATTAACTTTATTTACTTGCAACAGAATAGTTTTGCCGAGAATATCTAATTTAAGGCCTGATTATCGGCCTAGGTCAGTTTCGGACACAATTTATACTGCGGAATATAACCAATTTTATTTTTGTTTTCTCTAAAATATAGAAAATTGCTTACGCACACGTACGCACGCAGACACACACAAGTTGTTGAAAGGTGATTTTTATTTTAGAGCGCATAGAGCAAATACTGAACTACTAGGATTTCTCAGTAAAGGGGGGAAAACTCTAAAAAGAAGTTTAGAGATTGGCGCTGCACAGTATTGTTCAGTATTGATCTTCGCTGAAAACGACGTCACAGTCATGATTTCGAAAGGCATGTAAACTTCATCTGCAAGACAGGTGGTTTTTCTCCGAGTACTCCGGTTTGCCTACCTCTGATTAACGATCGGCTCAAAAAAAGTGAAATAGTCTTAAAAGGACAGTAAAATCATCACGAAAACACGCCTATGTAATTTTGATATAGTAAAACTGGGGTTTCCGGGGGGGGGGGTATACCTTATTTTTCTTATTTCTGCTCTAAAATATAGATTGGGGGTGCTCGATGAGGCGGTTCTAACGAGTGCCCACAATCTATATTTTGAGCAGAAATAAGAAAAATATCACAATTTGTTATCTTAAAATTTTCGTTTTTTCGGCTATAAAGGTTACAACGTGTATGTATAGGGGTGTTTTCGTAATGCAAAACCAAAAAATAAAAAAAAAAAATCTAAGGGGTTAACGGATTCATCTGCCATTTCATGTCTGTCTTTGTTACCTGCAAGTTTTGCATCACGAAAATAATTAATATATAATATAATATAATATATAATTTTGACCCCTGAAACCCCAATTTCATAAAGTAAAACTGGGGTCTGTAGGGGTAACCCTTATTTTTCTTATTTCTGCTCTAAAATATAGATTGTGGGCCTCTAACGGTTCTAACGAGTATCCACAATCTATTTTTTGAGCAGACATAAGAAAAATATCTTAAAATTCTCGTTTTTTTTTTTTTTTTTTTTTTTTGGCGGTAAAGTTTACCATGTATTTGTAGAGGCGTGTTTTCGTAATTGTGAAGACCGAAACCAGCCCGAAGGAGTTGCAATTTAATGCGTGTTGTTGTTATCCACCCCCCTTCACCTATTTGAAGCACTCTGTCTCTTGAACAAATGCATGCACTCTGCTTGCTGGTTACATCACGATGACAGGAGACATGAGGTATTGCTGGCTTAAACCATTACAAAAACACGCCTATACCAATACATGGACTATTTTACCGACGAAAAATCGAAAATTTCATGATGAAAAATTTGATATTTTTCTTATTTCTGCTCAAAATATAGATTGTGGATACTCGTTAGAACCGCCTCGATGAGGCGGTTCTAACCAGTGCCCACAATCTATATTTTGAGCAGAAATAAGAAAAAATATCACAATTTTTCATCATAAAATTTTCATTTTTTTTTTCAGCGATAAAAGTGGCAATATATTCGATGAGGCGGTTCTAACGAGTACCCACAACCTATATTTTATAGCAGAAATAAGAAAAATAAGGTTTACCCCTGTCAACCCAAGATTTACTATATAAAAGTGGGGTTCAAGGGGGTCAAAATTATATAGGCGTGTCTTCGTGATGCTTTTTTTCAAGGTCACAGGCTAAAAGCTGTTTTAACAATGGCCAACTTTAGATAACTGAGTCACTCTGTTACCAGTTGGCCATTGTTAAAACAGCTTTTTAGCCTGTGACCTTGAAAATAAGGTCGTTTTGCTGGCTTAGACCTTATTTTGAAGGTCACAGACTAAAAAGCTGTTTTAACAATGGCCAAGATAACTGAGTCACTCTATTACCAGTTGGCCATTGTTAAAACAGCTGTTTAGCCTGTGACCTTGAAAATAAGGTCTAAGCCAGCAAAACCCATCATCGTTATGTAACCAGCAGGCAGGGTGCATGTATTTGTTCAGGAGACAGAGTGCTTCAAACAGGCTATGCCAATGCTGAAGCCGACGCTGACGGAATCCATACCAAACACAAAATGTTTCCTCTTCTCTTTGGTGAAGGGGGTTGGATAACAACAACAAGCATTAAATTGTTGACGAGATAGAAAACTAACCAAAGTAGAAGTAAAACAAAGATCAGGAATTGATACAATTAACTTACTCCACCCATAAAAGACACCAAAGGGAAAGAAATACAAACATTAAGCGACCAGACCATAATGGAAACCTAAACAAAGGAAGGCCATAAGGACAGTTACTTTCCCACAAAATGGCCATATGGCCATCCAAAACCAAAAGACACAAGTGATACACACAGTAAGTAACAAACAACAACATAAATAAATCGCCACAGAAGAGCCGCCTTGGAACGGTCAGTGGAAGATTTCCACTGGGGGGCTTAAATCGATTTTACGTGGCCACAATCCTCGCCCTTACTTCCGTCGCGATTTAGACAAATAATTTGTTCAGTCCGCATGAAGGCCTCCTAACTCATCAGTGCAACATCTCCGTGAACACAAAAATCAAAGAACCACAGAGGTGAGACAACGGTGAGGACTCGACAGCAAGAAACCACTAAAATGCTGGAGCAAAAGAAAACCAACAGTTAGACTCCGATGAGCCCGACCAGAGACAGAGCATCAGGCACCAACCAACATTATCTCTCTAATTTTCAATAAGCCTTTACGTTGGAGCCGTCATAGAATCTGAGGCTTGACCCACCGGCGTGCAATTAAAGAGGGAAGCAAAGTTGCCAACCGTGATTGGGTTAACTACCATGCATGCAGTCTGTCGTATAATATCCATGTTGTACCCAATCTTTTTATATCGAAGAATGATTTTACGAAATTGGGTGCTGAAGTCATTGCGGTTATATATTTTTCTGAACTTATATACTAAGTCACCATAAAATTCGGGTTCCGATAGACCTTGTTGCAGAAGAGATTTAAGTCCAATATTGAATTTTGAAATTAAATCAGAATGGCGTCTAAAAAATTTTGAAAAGGCTTTGCGTAGTTTATGGTACCGATAACCCTGATTAAGGAGTTTAGCCGTTAATAATTTATTACGAGTGTTGAAGTCAGTTACATGACTACACACTCTAGCAAATCGAATTAATTGTGAAATATAAACGCCATAGGATGGCGCACGAGGAACATCACCATCCAAAAAAAGGAAAATTTACAATCTCAAAATCAAAGTCATCGCGTTTATCATAAATTTTGCACGAAACAAATCCATCTACAATAGATAGATGTAAATCCAAAAACGGGACCTCGGTATCAGAAAAATTTGCTTTATTTAACTGAAGTTCTAGGGGGTAAATCTGACTGATCAAACCATCAAAATAGGTATTATCAATATTTAATAAATCATCTAAATATCTAGAAGTAGAGCTAAAAGCTTCAATAATTTCAGATTGGTTATCAATGGAAAGCGACAAAATGAAGTCTCTTTCAAAACAATACAAGAACAGATCAGCCACAAGAGGTGCGCAATTAGTACCCATCGGAATACCCACAATTTGTCTAAATAACTTAGTACCGAATCTAATATAAATATTGTCAAGTAGAAAGGTGAGGGCATCACACACTTTCTGACATGACCAAAGTGTATAATTCTTATGCTCTTTAGAAGTGAAAAATGCATTTCTGACATTACATGCAAGATAGAGAGAATCTTCTCTGTGAAAAGCCCATTCAATTAAATCATTAAGCTTTTCTTTTATAAGATTATGAGGAAGTGTAGTGTAAAGAGTGGAAAAATCGTAGGTAGACAGACTAGAAACACGAAAATGTCTAGATTTCAATTTATTTAAAACCTCATTCGAATTTTTTATAGACCAAAACAGATTTCTTCCTGATCTTTCAAAGACTTTATCACAATATTTAATCACCTGCGTTTTAATAGCGGTAAGACAGGAAGTTAATAATTTAGAAAGTTCAGTGGTAGTGCAAGAGCTAGAATTTGCAATAAACCGTGCTTTGTAAGGTTTTTTATGAAGTTTTGGTAACCAGTATAGCGTAGGAAGCTTGTCTTGGCCTTCGTTAACACACACAGCAAACTTGGTGGCTGAAAGACAAACATGTTTATCTACTATAGCTCTCTCTCTTCAGCTAAAGGCTGAAGTTCATAGGCTTCATAGGAAATCTTCCACTGACCGTTCCAAGGCGACTCTTCTGTGGCGATTTATTTATGTTGTTGTTTGTTACTTGCTGTTTGTGTCACTTGTGTCTTTTAATTTTGGATGGTAACTGTCCATATGGCCTTCCTTTGTTTAGGTTTCCATTATGGTCTGGTCGCTTAATGTTTGTATTTCTTTCCCTTTGGTGTCTTTTATGGATGGAGTAAGTTAATTGTATCAATTCCTGATCTTTGTTTTACTTCTACTTTAGTACCACCAAGCTCCTGCTTAAGCGTGTTAACATAGTGGAACCGTCACACAACGACGACGTTGTTAGCGCCTTGTCTGCAGGGGCCAAAACAAACTTCTTATGAGATTCTTGAATACCTAGTTTAAGATGACGTAAAGACGTCTTGGGCTTAGGAGGTAATAAGTTAGTATTTTGAGAAAAGAAAGAAATGCGTTTATTCACTAGTTTTAAAATGCTAAGTTTCCAGTCCTTAGAAAGCTCATATATTACCTTGGCGTAATTCCTCTTGAATGCGTAAAATTACCAGAATTATTGTCATCATCTCCAGTGTTGATGAAGACACAGCTGTTCATCATGTTTACATGTCCGTGAAATGAACACCCGTCTACCCCCACTATATATAGAGAAAACTTGGGTTTACAGGGGTATACATTATTTTTATTATTTCTATTCTAAGACATAGGTTGTGGGTACGACGACCGATACACAAAAATGCATTGATTTAGATAGGAGATTACTGTTTAATAAGTCGGCATTGAATGCTACATTATATCCCGATTAAACTGATATTTTTTCCGCGGTTTTATCGCCACGACAATTTGGTCCTTTTTCGGGTTATTTGTTACAACCATTCAAATGATTAAAATATATAGCAAAATGAAGAAATCAAAGCACTGAGAGTGCTGATGGAGCGTAGCTTTTATAATTTGATTTAGCGTCTGATTGGTATTTTAATTCAGGCTCATATTGATCCAATGAACATAGCTGTTTGAAGCTATTCTGGGCCAGAAGTCGTGTTAAAGCAACAAGACCTATATTGAAATTAACTCACGCTAAGGTGTAGACCTCGCAACAACTATCACGAAAACACGCCTGTACAAATACATTGTCAATTTTTCGGCAAAAAATGGAAATTTTTAGATACAAAATTGTGATTTTTCTTATCTCTACTCAAAACATTAATTTCGGGGACTTGATTGAACCGCCTTGACGAGGCAGTTTTATCAAGTACCCACAATCAATGTTTTTGAGCAATACAACAACCATGCTGTTCTACAGTTTACTTGAAGATTTCTGCTGAGTTATAGTTCGTGCATTAACTGCGGCTTGCGCAATTGTTTGGCGGCTTTAAAGTTATTTTATGTAATCAGTTTTTGAAAAATTACCTTGGGGAAGTTATTTATCTTGCATTAGACATTCTCCTTGGTTACGTCTTGATGATGTTTATCTTCATGTGAAAAATTATCATAATTTTCCCAGCAGTTTATAAGTTATACATCCGTAATCAATCTTTAAAAATTGCCTCGGTGAGGCTGTTTATAAAGCTATCTGGCATTAGACAATATCATTAGCTTGATCTTGTCAATTTACATCTGCATGCAAAACATTATAAAAATATACCCGTCGGTTTAAAAATTATACGACCGTGTCAGTGGGTGAATTTTGAACCTTGCCGAAGCTAAAATAAAGAAATTGGGCATTCAGGAATCGCGTTGGTTAGATCTGTACATTATCTATCTGTATGCTAACAGTTGTCAAAAATATTCCAAGTAGATTAGAAGTTACACTTCGAGATAATTTTTCAGTTTGCCTAGGCGAGGCCGTTTGTAAAGCAATTTGGCATAAGGCAATTTTGCGGGTTATGTATTGTCAATATCAACCTGTATGCCGAAAATGATCGAAGCCGGGTTTAGATCATCACGGTTATACTCTGTATTCATTTTGGATATTATTTTGCCTCGGCGAGGCCATTCATAAAGTAACCTTGCATAAAACAGCCTCATGGGTTAGTTATTGTCAATATCAATCTGAATGCCAAAAATGATCGGAATATTTAGAGAGGTTTGAACATTATACTCTGTTAACATTTTTTTAAATATATATTGCATCGGTGAGGCTATTTATGAAGTGATCTTGCATACAACAGTTTCTTGGGTTAGTTGTTGTCAATATCGATCCATAGGAATATTTGAACAGGTTTAGACATTATACTCCGTTATTATTATGTAAAAATAAATTGCCTCGACGAGGCCATTTATGAAATGATCTGGCATTAAGGCAATTTCTTTGGTTAGATATTGTCAATACAGCACAGTGCACAATCTTTTACCGGAAACCAACAACTACCCTTCTTGAATCAGCGAAAGGGATAGAATAACCGTGGAACAGATTTCACGATCAATCTCCTGGAACCCGGCAGGTATCGAACTTGCGTCTGAGCTGATAATGTGCTTCATTTATGGTCACATGCCTAGGACGCAGACAGGTCATTTTAAAAAAGTAACATTGTGTCCCCCCCCCCCCACACACACACACATTAACCCATACTCTGAGTATATGTCTAGCAGCCTTTTTAGGGACAAACATAGCAGACCCAGATCAGACGCTACAACAAGTGGCGTCTCATTTGTGTCCAAACTGCAAAATTTACTGCTTTCAATATAAGCCTTGACGTGCACCTGTCCAAACTCATTCCAACTGTCTTATTTTGGTAATACATTATCGACCCACACTGCGTACTTTAACGCATTTTAAACGAATGGAATCCTCAACACCTTATATCAGTATGGAATGAGTTCATTTTAAAATCAGGGATGTCAGGTTATCGCTTCCACGAAATATTTGGCAAAAATGGCTGAACCTTTTTGTAAGTATGCAGTGAAAGCATAATGAGACTCCACGTTCTGTGGTGTCTGATCTGGGCTTGTCTTGTTTGCAAGTTGTCAGGTTTGGGATTTTATGGTACAAATGGGCTGTAAACTGGGTTATATGAACTGAACTATAAAAAGATTAGACTGCTGCACAGTTCATCTATTAAAAATATTCATCTATTCCGTTTGAAATAGGTGGTCTGTGAAGCAGTCTATAAGAAGATACCGCATGGCGTAATAATCTACTGTTAACACGGGGTACTATGTTCTCACTGGTGATTGGGTCATATGCAGTAACAGCGAAAGTAGTGCCGAAATTACTTATCATTTCACTGGAGCTACGCTGCAACAGCTACGCTCCAAAAATGACGATAAAATAAAATAGATGAAGATTAGTACGTGTTTTTGAGATTTGATAAATCATTTTCAGCCGGGGTCGGTTTTCTCAGACGATTATTTTGATGTAAAGTTTACTTAGTTAAATGCACAACTTGTTGGTCCTTTTTCAGTTTGAAATTAGCAACCGTATTCTCAAACTTGGTTGAAACAGTAATCCGGGAACGTACGATAAATCTCGGAAACAAACGAGCAACCAAGATGACTTTCATGCTATTTATTTATTTGGAGTGGCTATTTTACGTTAAAATGGATATTGCCAGTTGACTGGCAATACCCATTTTAACAACGTAAAAATGGATCGTAAAATGGCTATTACCAGTTAAATGGCTATAGCAAAAATATCTTACGACAATATCTTACTGTTATTTAGTATGAAATAAAATGAAACACCGAAAATAAAATAACTAATGATCTGAATGATTATGCACATATGGTAAATTGTGGTTGTTTCTGACAAGTGGCATATATACACCTAGTATAATAATATAATTGCTACCAAAAATGCTGCTTGCAGAGATCAGTTGTCTGTTTAAGTTCTACATACATGCGAATGGATTAAAAACTCTCTTTATTTTTCTATTATTTTCTACTCGCTAAAAACAAAACATTATTAAAACACATCTATTCAATGCATTGGAATATTCATTGCCAAAACACGCCTATTCAAATATAGTTGAAAATTTTACCACCAAAAAAATGAAATTTTCAGAAAAAAAAGTTCGATTTTTTTTCATATTTCTGCTCCAAACATAGATTCTAGGAAATAACGAGTACCACACTCTATGTTTTAGACCAGAAATAAGAAAAATATTGTGTACACCTGTAAATCCCAGTTCTACTATATACACTGCTCAAAACACTTAAAGGAGCAAACACATATTTCCTCATAGTATAAAGATGTTGGATAATGATGATGAAACAACGATTCGGAAAGATGAATAACTTTTATCTGAAACATGTTAATACAAGTTCACAAATCACGGCCTGTAACCTGTTAAGGAAGAATTTGCATAAATGTTTGAGAAATCTTTACGTCAGATTATTTCAAATGTCATCGATATGCGCAAATCAGTCACTTTTTTCCTGTCCGTAATGTGTATGACCACCTCGAGCAGCACAACATTCCTGGCATCGCCGAGGCATGCTACGAACCAAATTTTGAACAGTTTGTAAAGCTAGTGTTTCCCACTCATGTCTAAGGTGAAACACTGACAAGAGTAATGTTTGTACTAAGGCAAACATGACCCTTGGCTTCTTGAGACGGAATCTGTCGGCATGCCCACAAGACGTAAAAAATGGCATACAAGGTACTAGTTCGTCCAGTCCTGGAATATTCAAGTACGTCCTGGGATCCATTTCTGTTACCCTCCAGGAGGAACTGGAGAAAGTCCAAAAACGTGCGGCCCGTTTTGTAACTGGGAATTACTCGTTTGAAACTGGGAGTATGACTGGCATTCTGGATTAGTTAAAGTGGGAGTCTCTTAAAGAGCGGAGAAAACAAAGTAGGCTGATACTTTTATATAAAGGTCTAAAGGGTAGAGCCAGAATACCCATGGGTGACCTTGTTCACCCTTCAAAGACAACACTTCGGAAAAAAAACATTCATTAGCCCTCCTAAATATTGACACTAGAACTGACATCTACAAATTCAGCTTCATCCCTAGGACAATCTCAGATTGGAACGAGCTCCCCTCTTCTTTCTTGATGTCTGCAGAAGGTGCAGATGACTCCATCTCTAGATTCACCACCCTTTTGAGGTCTAGGGACTAGTTCTTGCGGTCGAAGGTCCTGGTGAAGGATTGTCTAAGGACGTGTCACCAGTAAACAATTCTGATTCTGATTCCGAAGGACGTTTGTGAGTTCTTGATTAGTCATTGGTGGATGATCGCCCTGTGAGATACGTCTTTAAAGAATGTCCCACACGTGTTCTATTGGGTTTAAGTCAGGAGAACGTGCCGGCCAGTCCATTACTTCAATAGTCCCACGATTAAGGTAATCCATGCACACTCCAGCAGTATGGGAGCGCGCATATTCCTGCATCAGAATGAAATTGTCACCGATTGCTCGATACCGTAATACAGTCAATGTACCTCCGTTTATCACGTACAAGTCCGTTCAGCCTGCATAAGAAATTTCACCCCATACCATCACTGACCCCCTCCATATATGTCTGTTGCCACAATTTTGCAGTCCTCGTATCGTTCTCCGACTCGAACACGTCGATCACATGTACTCAGGTGAAAACTGCTTTCATCCGTGAACAGAACAGTACGCCGGTCTTGCAATCGCCAGTTCTGATGTTCTTGGGCAAACTCATATCGTCATGCACGATGTTGCCTGGTGAGAAAAAGCCATCTTGCCGGACGTCTGACCCTCAGATCACCTTCATGTAACCTTTTACGTATTGTTTGATCGGATATCCTTTGACCAATTGCATGCTGGAAATCGATTGGTAGCCTTCTGGCCATGTACTGCCAATTTCCTAGCGCTAGCTTTCGAAGATATTGCTCTTCCCTTTGTGACGTCATGCGGTGTTGGCCTTGCCCTTGTCGTCTAGAAAACTCGCCCGTCTCCTGGTAGCGTCTCCATAGCCCCGCAACAACACTTCTCGATACATCAAAGCGTTCAGCAACGATCCATTGGGTGTACCCACTTTCAAGCAAAGCGACAGCTTGGGCGACCTCAACTTCTTCCATGAACCGTCTAACACCATATAAAGTCACTATGAAGCCCAAAATAGCGCCTAACCGAAGGATTGACATGTTTCTACTGATCCAAAACCCAAATTTTGAACAGATCGCCCCATACCGAATTTCAGCCTCCATGCTGTAGCTCACATTCTTGCTTTGCACGTGAACCTGGTTTCTTGACGTTTGCATGAACATTGTTAAGAGATGTCACTTTCCTTGAGTTTGAAAATTGCCAAGGGTGATGTTATACGGGCTTAAAATTTGCTCCTTTAATTGTTTTGAGCAGTTTATTACACTATTCGTACAATGTAGGTGTCCTCATTAACTTAGATCTTTAACAACAACTTTAGTCTGCCTGAGCAATCAGATTTATTTCCATGCAAAGTATTAGTTACTAGTAAGTTCGAGCAGTGGTTTTCAATTACTGGATATCAGTATGTTACATGTCTCTGTAATGAAGTTGGGATTTCACGGATTACATTACTTTTTTTCTTATTTCTGTTCTAAAACAAAGGCCGTGTATACCCGTATGAGAGCCACCAACATATATATTGGGTCTGGGTCACCAATAAGACAGTTCAGTTTATTCCCAGTGGGAACATGACGTCTAGGCAACGTCGCACCAACGTCAATGCAACGTTTTGTCGACACAAAGACGTTGCTATGACGTTGCATTCACGTTTTGTGTCCAGTTGGTTAGGCTTGAAGATGCCTTTTTATAATGCCATTAAAAGGCGTTCCACTGACCGTTCCAATGAGGTTCTTCTGTGGCGGTTTATTTATGTTGTTGTTTGTTACTTACTGTGTGTATCACTTGTGTCTTTTTATTTTGGATGGCCCTATTGCCATTTTGTGGGAAAGCGACTGTCCTTATGGCCTTCCTTTGTTTAGGTTTCCATTACGGTCTGGTCGCTTAATGTTTGTGTTTCTTTCCCTTTGGTGTCTTTGATGGGTGCAGTAAGTTAATTGTATCGATTCCTGATCTTTGTTTTACTTCTACTTTCCAGGCTCAATAGTATCCACGATCTATATTTGGAACAGCAATTAGAAAATTGATATTGTCCATGGCAGACACAAACAGAAAAAATATCCACATCTTCCCAAAACGTGGAGATTAAAATAGGCTACTTATTCAAGATAATAATACATAACATATTACAAAATATGGAAATGCTTGGTAAAAGAAAAACAAACGACACACTGCAACGATTCGTATCTTAGCCGATTCCACATGCATGTAAGCTTTTACAGTCATAACAGTTGTTACTGAAAATGAAATAATTCTGCAAGCCGACTGGCAATAGCGATTTTAACGTAAATTCGCTATTTACTGGCAATAGCCATTTTAACGTAACGTCGCGCTTTCCTTATTTATTTAAACTGACCCGTCCCCCCGCCCCTCGGAAAAGGTATAATAGAAACCCGGCGAGGTGATACTAACGACTACGGTGCAGCAATGTGATAAATGTCAGATTTGTGTGTATGTGTGTGTGTGTGTGTGTGTGTGTGCGTGTGTGTGTGTGTGTGTGTGTGTGTGTGCTACGCAACTCTGTTGACCGTAAGGTATTATTGACGAAGCTTCGTTAATTCCTGGGATGAGTTGTGTTTGCCGGGACTTGTCCATCATCCGTTTCGGTTTCAGAACTTTTGGGTTGAGACACACTGATGAAGATTAAATATCAGAAAGGCCTCGGTGTCACTAAATTTGGTATAGTTACGCCTTAATTGCAACCACTGGGTCGGTATCTCTGCGTGTGGATGATTCGTTCGTCCCCGAGGGTATCATCAGCTCAGTATCAGTTCCTCAGCGCTGAGGTTGATACTGCGGTGTTGACGTCAGTACTCAGGTACTGATTTAAATAACTATATTATATCTTTAATTTTTGCAGCATAAAATTTTTATTTTTCTAAAACTAAGACTGACTTGTCAGGTGAGACATGTATCTTAGCGGATTTGGTTGCCACTTATTGTTATATTTTAAAATTTTACAAATCTCGCTACTTTGGACATCTCCTTCCTGATGCCCGGGACCACCGTGGAGAGTGGGCCATGTTTGCTGATGTTTGCTCGGTGGGGGACGCCTATTAGTCCTGATGTAGGCGTCTCTTGCCTGATGCCTCCAAAAGAATGGCTTTCATACAAATGAGTTAACATCCATATTTTATTTTTCTTATGTAAGAAAGCCATTTTCACCATTCCCAAATTCGTCATCTGGAAAAATACTAATAAAAATATTTTTCAATCTGATGTGCCAAAACGACCTGTCGTCTGTTTTGTTTACCATTTCTGGGTTAAGGTCACATGACATGTCAAATAAAATCAGGCCAAGATGAAGAAATTAATCGTGTCCGAAATTCTGTTGGTTCTTAGAGTACAGAGGGACGGCTTGTGGAACGGGTACACATGTAAACACTGGGTGCATCTCAAATACTGCACTGATATCTCAGTTGTAAGGCGTCACATAGTGTTCCTGTGTCCTCATTCCATAATTTGCCCCATATAAGGCATAGATCTGTTATCAAATACAAGTTATGTTTCCAAGTTGTTTTTTACTGTCTTTGATGTTGAAAAAGTAAAACTTTCTGTCTGTTTTAGCATTGTTTTTTAAAGTCAAGACTTCATACTGATCAGTTTGCTGTTTGAACTTTGAACTGGTCATCTATTCAAATACCTAGTATAACTACCGAAAACCTAAGAATTACGTAGTGTAGCTTAGCAGTTGAGCACAAAAAATGATGACGTCATGGGGTCACGAACTAAGGACCAAAAAATGTTGCAGAGGCCATATTTGTTTACATTTGAGACTGTTGTTATATACTTGAACGGGGAACTAAAATAGGACAATTGCTTTGTTACTCAGAAATACGATATGATAAGTTAATGAGGTGAGTGAATTGATTTGATTTGTACTGCTTTATATTATTATGTGTAGACCACTTTGGCTTTGTGTAACGAACTTTGGGCACTCTAGGATATTTGCCAGTATTAAAAAAGTTGGAGAAACAGGAGCAATTATCACTTATGCGATTTAACTTGAGAGAAGCTTTCAAATATTAGGGACTTGTGATGCAAGCTTAATCTTTACCACTCTCTACGCGAATTTAGCAGACGTAAAATGGGCCCCGCCAAGCGAATTTGTGTCTTCGAGCATTCCGTCATGACACATTTTAACTGCGCATGCCCAGCCATTCAGAGGGGCCAGGGATATGGCGTTCTGTCTGAAGGTTCCTCTTAATTCACTGCTTGTATGAGCGAGCAGCGAAGGTTCTGGCGAGACTGTGCGGATGCGCAGGCTCGCCTGAACTTTCGCTGCTCGCATAAGCGATAAGTACCAAAATCGCTTGACGGGGCCAAAATATTGTTAATATTATTATTATTTTCTCAGAAAACAGGACTTGACATCTAATTTGCATTAGATGTCAAATCCTGTCATCCGGGAAAATTAGGAAAATATTTCAAAATGTCGTCTGCTGCTTAATAATATCCAGCATGCAGAGCGTTAAAATACTGCTCAATATGTTTCATAAACTATGAGCTTTAAAGTGCTAAATGATTGATTATCATTAAGCAGCTGATTGAACAGGATTAGTATGGCAATGTTCCAGTCGTATTGTGCTGTTACTAAAGGATATAGTACAATCAGCTCACAAATAAAATATAGCTGTACCAAGGTTCCATATGGCATACTATTTAACATAACTTTTTGGAAGCATTTAAGGAAAGGTAACACATGGTTGAGTGTTATTTTCTATTGACACGCCATCCATGTTATTAGTCACACTGATGTCAAATTTAAATGAGCTATATATGCCAACATATGTACTTTTGTCAGGGTTTTGATCCCATCTGGCCATGACACACTCTTCACTCCATAACCATTTGTATCTGTAGCCCCACACCATATTATACCCTCAGGAAGACTGTGATACACACCCTTTTCTGAATGTTTTCCAAAGCTTAATGTTTTTCTCAACCTTTTGACATTTTTGGACAATTCCAATGACCTGTCTGCAAAATTCTTGTAAAAAGTTCCAAGAAAAAGAGCCAAATCACTCCCATAGCAACTCTAATCATCCACCATACAAGCAATTTCTTGCTCTCTTTAGGGCACAGACTCGGAAGTGTTTTTTTTTTTTTTTTTTCCTTTCTATACACTGCCATTATAGCCTTTCCTGAAATTATGACACTTTTAACTCTCGTTGAACAAAAGGTTTAATCTAGAATTATAGTTTTGACTTAGATTTATTTGCAGCCACTGGGTCGGTAGTTCTGCTGGTGGATGATTCGTTCGTCCCCGAGGGTATCATCAGCTCAGTATCAGTTCCTTAGTGCTGAGGATGATACTGTGGAGTTGACGTCAGCACTCTAGTACTGATTTAAAAAAACTACATTATATCTTTAACTTTTGCAGTATAACATTCTAACTTTTCTAAAACTAAGACTGACTTGTCAGGTGAGACATGTATCTTAGCGTATTTGGTTACCACGTTTTGGTATATTTTAAATATTGCAAGTCCCGCTACTTTGGACATCTCCTTCCTGATGCCCGGGACTTCCGTGGAGCGTGGGCCATGTTTGCTGATGTTGGCTCCGTGGGGGACGCCTATCTGGATCGGGCGTCTCTTGTCTGATACCTCCAGCTGACATGTCTCATGAGCTACGTCGGTCGGTGTGTGCTCGGAGGGGGATGTGCTGTGTTTGCAGGGTCTTGTCCGTCATCCGTTTCGGTTTCAAAACTTTGGGGTTTAGACACACTGATGAAGATTAAATATCAGAAAGGCCCCTGTATTACTAAATTTGGTATAGTTACACCTTAATTTATCAATGAAAAGTAAAGAAATACCATGCTGACCAATATCAACATGCAGTTTCCGGCTTCTGAAGCCTGATACCCCAAATCCCGCAGAAAATAAACAATGACAATTAAAAAATACATTCATGTCCTGTTTTATGAGCCACTGCTGTGAAATCAGTCGAAAAGTCAGGTAGAATTTTATTTCAAGTGAAATTTGCTGAAAATACCTTTTTTGCCAAATCAACTTCTTTAAATTTCACCAAATCTATTACTGTCATATCACAGAACAGTTTGCTTTCAAAGTATACCCCCATCGTTTTGGCCAATACCTGAGCTGCTTATACCGTTTGTGACCAATTTTCTCAAAATTGTAATCAGGTCAGTACGTACGCTATCGTTCATGGAAGTGACCTACCCTACCCGATTTCTAAACACAAGTTTGCAAGAGCGTTCCTAACATGTAAACGAAAAATCTTGTGTGACATGCACACCGAGCATGTCCAGGGTAAGTCTGCTGAATGCAAGAAAATAACAATAGGAATGTATAATGCTAAACTTAGTGGTAGGGAGATAGCACGGAGGATAAATTGTAACCATATGGTGATTAATCGACAAACAAGGACTGTTTATGACAGGCGTCGGTCGGGGCGTCCAAGGAAGACGTCTGTTCGAGAAGAGAATGCCTTGTTCAGAATGTCGACAGGACCGATTACCTGTCTCTAGACAACCGTTTTGGAGTGGTTTGTGGGCGCATCGTCCTGCAAGACCTTCACAGTTAACAGCAGAGCATAGACAATGACGCTACTAGTGGGCCTTGGATCCAATATGAACAGTCGCACTTGGTAATGGATCATCTGGTCCGATGAAAGCAAGTTTCTTTTGCATAAAGTTGCTGGCTGAGTGTGAGAGGTGTTCATTGAGAACGTTTTTGAGATTATTGCAATGTCCGTAGCACTTACATTAGCATAAGTCATTCCTATTACTTGCTTTGACTGTGGGTCAGTTTACATGTCACACAGTACTTGCCGTTTACCCGTTTGGAACGCTCGTGCAAATTTTGGTTTAGAAATCGGGTAGGGTAGATGTTCATGGTCGATAGCACACGGTAAGACCAGGCTGCAGAAAAGATGCGAATGCTACTGAATAGAATAATAATCGACCAATTTTAATACTATATGACTGTAAATATAATATTTACCAGTTTGAAATTTTAGCATGGGTATATATGTTAATTGTGGCTTGAACGAAATGTTGCCGCACAATATATTCAGCACCAAATCAAAGGCATGCATACATATTCAATGTTTGAGTAACAAAAAAGACGTACATTAGAAACTCAAATCATTAATATCTCGATTCCTACTAAACATGGCGATGCAATATAAGTTCGTATCCTATTGCCGTTTATCGAAAGACAGTATTCTAATGATTTATAAACATCCATGTTATATCATGTCTTCTATAACGGGCACAAATAAGATCCTATTTAGAATTTGTATACAATGATAATGGAACTCCGGTTCCGCATTCCTTGTTGCAGAAGTGTTTTCAAGCCAATGTAATATTAAGGAGATAATTGTATTTAAAATTGCCATTGTCATTTGGAATGTTAAATCGGAGGTTTTACGGTCAGGAATTTCGTTTTACGGCGACGCATCAGCGGAGGAAAATGGAATTTGCGACCGTTTTTCCTTCCCAAATGACAATGTTCAACACAGTAATCCCCATTCTAATGCACTCGGTTGTTTTGTTAAAAATTATACTATTTTGCACAAAGCGACAAGCGCTGTGAGCTGCGTAAAACTAGTTGCCAGCCAATGGAAAGCGACGTTACGTGATCGGGTTTCCAACAGTATATCGCAAAATATTTACATTTCCAGTGTAAAGTCTAGTGTAAACCTATACAAAACAATTGCGTTCATACTTCCATGAACGCATCGAATTACATGATTTTCAGTGACGTTAAGTGACGTCATTCTAAACCATTGTTCTCTACGGGCGTTGATGACGTCAACGCTGCTCCGCTCTTGGTAGAAAAACAGCGTGTAAATGTTTTTTCAGCTTTAAAAGATTGCCCTACAAGCATTTTCCGCCCAGTGATGAGGGGCAAATAATGTAAATATAAAAAATAAACTTACTTTTTCTGCTTTTCATGAAAGTATGAACGACAGTGGGTCGCTAGCAAAGTTTACATGAACCCCTTCGGGGTTCATTTACTTTGCACGCGACCCACTGCGTTCATATTTCCATGAACTGCAGAAAAATAAATTTCATTTCTAAAATATACTGTCGCAAATTTTGGACGTTATCCAATCAGACGTCGCTTTACATACGCATGTGCGTTAGAGTTATCAATCAATCCAGAAAGTCGACGATAAAGCATACGTTTATGATACCGTTAAGCGTGTTTAAGAAGCTTAGCAGTAATGTGAAATAAAAATCAAAAATGAGTTCCTTTAAGAGCAACGAAAACATTCATAAGAAAGAAGATGAGTCATACTACGTAGTTTCGGCTAATAAAGCCTCATCAGTGACTCTGTAATGATCCGGCAAAGAAAGCCAGAGCGAACATACTGCAATTTTGCGAATTTCGAATAGGCAGTCGATACAAAGACTGATATAAATCAAAATGGGGTCCAAATAATTAAAAACCTGTCTAGAATATGAGTCTAAACCAATAATTTAATTCTGATTTCTCAGAAAATTCACGCTGATCTCAAAGGACGAAAAGTAAAATATAAACTGCACTATGGTTGATGTACGGGGAGACGTTTTACGGCCGCCACACGGCACAACACCAGCTGCAGTGAAGGCAAATAAAAATCAAAAATGAGTTCCTTTAAGAGCAACGAAAACATTCATAAGAAAGAAGATGAGTCATACTACGTAGTTTCGGCTAATAAAGCCTCATCAGTGACTCTGTAATGATCCGGCAAAGAAAGCCAGAGCGAACATACTGCAATTTTGCGAATTTCGAATAGGCAGTCGATACAAAGACTGATATAAATCAAAATGGGGTCCAAATAATTAAAAACCTGTCTAGAATATGAGTCTAAACCAATAATTTAATTCTGATTTCTCAGAAAATTCACGCTGATCTCAAAGGACGAAAAGTAAAATATAAACTGCACTATGGTTGATGTACGGGGAGACGTTTTACGGCCGCCACACGGCACAACACCAGCTGCAGTGAAGGCAAATAAAAATCAAAAATGAGTTCCTTTAAGAGCAACGAAAACATTCATAAGAAAGAAGATGAGTCATACTACGTAGTTTCGGCTAATAAAGCCTCATCAGTGACTCTGTAATGATCCGGCAAAGAAAGCCAGAGCGAACATACTGCAATTTTGCGAATTTCGAATAGGCAGTCGATACAAAGACTGATATAAATCAAAATGGGGTCCAAATAATTAAAAACCTGTCTAGAATATGAGTCTAAACCAATAATTTAATTCTGATTTCTCAGAAAATTCACGCTGATCTCAAAGGACGAAAAGTAAAATATAAACTGCACTATGGTTGATGTACGGGGAGACGTTTTACGGCCGCCACACGGCACAACACCAGCTGCAGTGAAGGCAAATAAAAATCAAAAATGAGTTCCTTTAAGAGCAACGAAAACATTCATAAGAAAGAAGATGAGTCATACTACGTAGTTTCGGCTAATAAAGCCTCATCAGTGACTCTGTAATGATCCGGCAAAGAAAGCCAGAGCGAACATACTGCAATTTTGCGAATTTCGAATAGGCAGATTTCCGGGTGGCGAAGACCCTCGATCTTCTTGTTTCTTTAACGTCGAAATCAAATTCGTTCCATTTGTTGTAAAAATTTTAACGAAATTATACAATTCGATATGGATAAATAGAAATCCAGAAAATGTGCTTCGGTATTAGAAGAATGAGTTTTAGTTAACAGAAGTTCAGTAGGATAAATCTGGCCAACCACTAGTTCAAAATAAACATTATCTATACTAATAAAACGATTAAGAAAAGGTAACATGTCACTTTAGAACAATGTATCATGGTAGCAAGTCCGTGTGAATAACACCCCTATATAAACTCCATTCTTTTTAGAGAAACTGGGGTTTACCTGGACATACATTATTTTTTTATTATTATTTCTATTCCAAGACTATGGTTGTGTGTACTCGTTTGTTTGATTTGATACTTAACGTCCCCGTCAACACTATAAAGGTCATTTTGGAGACGTTGCTTCAAATTTTGTGGGACTTTTACCCAACAGTGAGATGAAATGTCACCTCAAGCCCTGCCACCCATTGAAACGAATTGGGTTTATAAGCATGGACGGTCTGACTCGCCCTGCTTTGCCTTGGCAGGCTTAGATCCTCTAAGTGGTTTACCAGTACTCGTGTGCTGTCAGAGGAAACATCATGCAGCCCATTTATTTCTTCAAGCCCCAAAGGGCGGGGGCCGTGTGTCTACTTGTATTGAGGTGGTTCTAACGAACTTTGGAGAAAAAAAAAAGATAAATATCACACATTTTCATCAGAAACATACCGGTTTTGGAGATATGAAAGTATGCACTAAGACACACGGATGTGTTTTTGTGATATTTGCGTGTTTACTTGTTAGACAATTCCTTTAAACTGATGTACAGTTATTGCTCAACACGTTATTACTATTGCTGTGCTGTGCTTTAACATGAAGTTTGTAAATCTGCAAACGGCTAGACGGGACACATTGTCAGTACTTGTGGTAATTATAATCTTGTTTTAAAATGTTCGGCCATATTTGTGTACGACCGGGGAACCACAAACTCGGCGGAAACATTATTACATTCAATTTAGTATTCTCAAATGTGCTTTTACGTCCGGTCTTTGTATCAACCGAAACATGGAAGGCTGGCATTTATGAGGAAGCACAAACTGAATCGTACTGGTGTCAGATTTCATGATCTTTTAAGTACCATGGAACTTCAATGCCTCGAACACAACTGGTACCATTAAGCTTTGTTCGAAATATGGATAGCTTGATCCAGTAGCAGATAAGGTGGGTATTTTATGCTAATTGAAGAATAAGTTTCCTTACTATGTTGTGGATATTCATTAGAACCGCCTCGCCGAGGCGGTTCTAATGAATACCCACAACACAGGATTTTATGGAGAACTGACAAAACCTATCCTTCAATTTTCACAAAATACGAACCTTATCTGTTGCTATGGAACTTTGATACTTCTATCTTCTAATAGAAGATTACCAGAAGCCACCGGTAGCTGTACAGGTAGACTCAAGGGGACTGGTTCTGATTACGCACGTAGAGATGAAATCGACTCAAATGAATACTGGTAAACCGCTGAGAAGGTCTAAGCCTGTCCATGCAAAGCGATGCAAGTCGGCCCGTCCCTGCCTATTAACCCTTTGTTTGGGTGGTAGGGCTTAAAGGCATTTATTCTTGATTATTGAGGACTATCATTTCATTACATAATATTATTTAGCCCTGAGTGCTGACTAAAGAGGAGTCCTCTGTCTGCAACAGGTAAGGGGCCTCCTTGGGGAAAATCAATAATTGACTAACTGTGAATTAGAGTGTACCTTATTGATTTTCACCTTTAGTGCTTCAGTCAGGGAATTCAACAGTAGCTACTAATCACCCTATTAAAGGCCGCCTTTGATCTGCTATAGACAGTTTATCACAGGGAGCAATAAAACAATTATGAACACACTGTGTGCTACTGTCTAAGAATAAATGCCTTTAAGATGTCGTTTCATCTCAATGTCGGGTAAAATCCTACAAAATTCTTGGAAGCAACGTATATAAAATGATCTAATTCGTATTCACGGGTACATAATAACCTAAAATCAAACAAGCAAAGGCCTATTGCGCAAGGTCCTCAATTACAAAGTATATTATCGTACCGATATGATCATCAATATTAATTCCTGCAATACGCTCATCAATATCAATAGCTGCAACTGTCTTTTATCAGTTGATCCACGGCATGGGGAAAAACTGTTTTGTCATAATTTGCGAACAACGAAGGAGTAGAACAGCCTGCGAAATTGCGCAGGCTGATCTTCCCCTTTGTGTTCGCCACTTGGCTAGAACAATACTCTTGTTTTGTATCTTAAAATTCAAGGGTTTTGCTAGTCATGTTAGCTGAGCAGGCCGTATTGTGTCTCACCTGGACGCAATCGCCGAAGACAGGATTTCACCTGACCTGGCTTTACTGCCAGATGAATATTGTCCAGATACTGCTTATATATAACTGTCCGGCTAAATATGACATATGGCTCTGAGGACGATTCTTATTTGCCGGAATACCAAACTATCATATTTCATATGATATATTGGTGTGATATAATAATTTACGATAAATGATGTACAGTAAAATTCCCATATAGAGACTACCTTTGGGACTGTTCAAAAGTGGTCTTTAAGACCACTTTTGAACAGTCCCAAAGGTGGTCTCATTCTAGAGGACTATGTGTTATGAAATTACAAAGAAAAAACATCTGCATCCTTAATAGCTCAGTGGTTAGCGCGTTCGTCTTACGATCGAGAGGTTGTGGGTTAGAATTCGGCCAACGGAGGCGAAGTGTATCCTTGGGCAAGACACTCCACCCAGATGTTGATGGGTAGCAGTGGTGTAAAAGCCACTGCCTCTCGCGCGCGCGCGTGATAACATCCTGAATGAGTGTTCGACAGCGATCAAAATAAGTTTGATGCTTTCATCGCAATAGAACTAAAATAAATTAGTATAAACTAAAGATGGAATTATTTAAATCTGCATTTAAAAGCAGAATTTGTCTTAATTGTAGGTGGTCTTCTTAAAGTCAAGGGGCCATTTTACGTAGGGGCCTAACATAAAATGTTCGTTGCACCCCACTGTATAGTTACTCTGAATAGCTTAAAATGTAGGAAAATGTATCTTATTAGCCAAATTATATGTTAGGTTTTCAGGCTAATGGTCAGTTTTGAGATATTGGCCTTTATGTGACACTACCCTGCACAGTTTTCAAATTTGGTCATTGTTTAGTGTTGCCAAAATTGTTTTGTTATAACCAGGATAAACACTTAAAACACCGTTATTAAAAAGACCATTATTAATGTTTTTTATTTATTTTTTAACATTTACCAGTCACTTTTAAATAAGTTCCAGCAGATTGTTTTACTGATAGTCAACAAAACAAACGTGATCTTATCACATCCACATAGGTAAATAACAAACTGCCGAACTCTTGCCTGATAACTCAAATAAAATAGACAACTGTTTGTATGTTTGTTTGAGTTCATATTTAACGTCCCCGTCAACACTATATACATGTAGGTCATTTTGGAGACGTTGCTTCCAATTTTGTGGGACTTTTACTCGACATTGAGATGAAATGACGTCTCAAGCCATGCCGACCAATGAAACCAATAGGGTTTATAAACATGGACGGTCCGACTCGCACCGCTTTGCCTGGGCAGGCTTAGATCCTCTAAGCGGTTTACCAGTACTCGTGTGTGGTCGGTTTCAGCTCTGCGTGGAAGCATCATGAAGCCCATCAATTTCCTCAAGCCCCGGTAGGCAGGGGCTGAATCAGCGATGTTTTACTGCAGTTGCAGCGTAGACGGTAGGAGCGTCAATCGTTAAAACTTTACAGCTTGTTGCATACGCTAAAGAATTCTTTCGAATTTGCAAGCTCCTTGGGTCTGCCGTACATAGGCGGTTCTGAATATACACCACGCACACTTCGTTCACTCGGTGTATAGAAACATTTAGCACTTTAACCTTTGTCCGGCTGAATAGATTAAAGTAAGCATACCAATTCCTGGCTATCCAACAATCAAAGTACTGATACAATGTATTCGTTCCGTTCACAAACGGCATGGCCAACTGTGTAGATCCAGATCAGACTGCTTCTTTTACAAAAATAAATTTCCTCTATTAAGACCAGCCAAAATTAAGATTAATTCATTAATTAATTTATAATTAAAGATTTCAAGTTTTCTGCGCTTCATCGTCCAGTAAAGGACTGTCCTTGGGACTGTTCAAAAGTGGTCGTAATGAACGCTTTTGAATACTGCCTGCTCTAAAGTGGTCTTTTTGACCACTTTTGAACAGCCCCAAATACGGTCTTAATATTGGACTTTAACTGTATTTTGCTCAAAGCGGCAAGCACTCTGTGCTGCGAAAAACCAAATGCTCTCAGAGCAAATGCTTGCCATCACGAAAACACGCCTATATAATTTTGACACCCTTGAACCCCACTTTTATATAGTAAAACTGGGGTTTCCGGGGGTATACCTTATTTTTCTTTTTTTCTGCTCTAAAATATAGATTGTGGGTACTCGTTAGAACCGCCTCGACGAGGCGGTTCTAACGAGTGCCCACAATTTATATTTTGAGCAGAAATAAGAAAAATATGACACTTTTTCATCTTAAAATTGTCATTTTTGGGGGGCGATAAAGGTGGCAATGTATTTGTATAGGCGTGTTTGCGTAGTGCCAAAGAAAAGCGACGCTACCTTATGTCGGGTCGCAGAATATACTGTCGCAAATTTTTGACCTTATCCAATCAAACGTCGTGTTACATGTACTTACGGAAGTGTATTAAAATTAATTATATATGAAAAGGTAATGGCACCGAATCAGTTAGCCTGGCATCCAGCTATGAGATTTAAGTTTTTAATAAAGATAAAGTACTCCTTGAGTATTTTTCTGCACATATAACCCCCTTACCTGGCATAAGCTCATATTTGTAGCTGTCACAGAATGGTGTTAATCAGGCAATGACCTAGAGACAAAACATGGTTCTGATGAAGCTAGTCTAATGCGCCTGTCCAACAAATAAAGTTGTCCCCACCCATCGGGGCTTGATGAAATAGATGGGCTTCATGATGCTTCCACGCAGAGCTGAAACCGACTGCACACGAGTACTGGTAAACGCTTAGAGGATCTAAGCGGTGTGAGTCCATGCATGCTTATGAACCCTATTGGTTCCATTTTGGCGACAGGGCTTGAGATGTCATTTCATCTCAGTGTCGGGTAAAGTCCAACAAAATTGGAAGCAACGTCTCCAAAATTACCTATACAGTGCTGTCTGGGACGTTAAACTCAAATCAAACAAACAAAGCAAACAAACCAACAAATAAAGACGTTTTTCGAGAAAACTATTTTATATGCGATCACAGGTTAAATAATTCATAGAGAAATCGGTCATTCTGTCTCATATCCCACCAGCAAAGAGAAATCACAATGTCAGATTGCTGCAAATCTGTTGCAAGGCAGGAAAGTGGGCCCTGGAAAAATAATGTGTTTTTAGTTTTATTCTACACTGCCTGTAATTTAAACAGCGGCGTCTGATCTGGGTCTGCACTGTGATTGCGTATGTACATTCTAATACACTTGCGTATGTACATGTACATGTGACCCTGGTACGTTACTTGCAGGTCCTTTATTCCCATCGTGATCTGTGATTTTAACTTTGGTTTTGGTTAAATAGCACTTTCAAGATTATTTTACTTATTTCGAGCCGATCGTTATTCAGAGGTGGGCGAAAATCGCAGTACCCGGGAGAAAACTACCCGACCTACCGTTGCAGAACTTGGCGTCTTACATTGTTACCGAACGAACCTCGAACTCACAGCGGTGACAGCTTCATCGCTCTCACCCAGTAAGACACGAAGACCCGTTGGTCAGTGACAACCACTTGGAAAACAGTAGTGAAATTCAAAAATAATTTTAATTTTTGACAAACAGTCCCCCAAAAAAGAACCTAGCAAGCGCACAATCAGTAGGCAACGTTACCATAACGCTCAGTCAATTCAGACAAAAAGAAAACAAGTGGGCCCCTACAACCGAAAAGGGGCGTCCAAGGATATGCGCTCTGCGAAGACTCAAATCAGTCTGAGTACACACTCATTTACAATACGACCTTTTCAATCTGTATGAAGAACCGTGGAAAAAGGGCCTTCATATAGCGCACAGCCGATGCGCAGGTTGATAAGAGTCTTCGCTCGGCGCAAATGCTCGACCGTTCACTTACTTAGTGGACAAATGCTCTGTCACTTAAGCATTCATAATGAAAACACGCCGATTTAAGGGAAATGGGAAGACCTAGCATATTTTCCACCATTTTTCAAAGGGAAACAACTTTCGGGACTTCCTGCTCACTTTTCCACCGAAAAGGGGTCTACTCTTAAAGGAAAGAATTTGCTCCTCGGGAATAAATTCTTTCCTTTAAGAGTTGACCCCTGTTGACATGGGAAATAAGAACACTTTTGCAGGAGTTGCGACCCCAAGGTGTGCCAATTCCCCTTAAATATAATGAAAATTTTACCACCAAAAAGTGAAAGTTGTCTTACATAAATTTCTGATAATTTTCGTAATTCTGCGTAAAACATAAATTGTGGCCGCCAGCGCGTACGAGTACACATAATCTAGGTTTCTGAGCAGAAAAAAGTGTTTACTATATAAAAGTGGGGTTTATGGGAGTCAAAATTATAACCATATTTTCTTGATGTTTGGCCTCAACCTTGTGGTTTTGAGCCCCGGTGTTTTGCGATTGAATATCATGTGATTTTTCTCCGAGTTCTCCTGTTTTTGCACACCTCTGATAAACGATCACCCCACTATAAATTAAATATGCAGCTGCATATAATCCTCGCGAGAGGGTGTTGCAGGATGTATAGATAGAATATTCTTGAAAGGGCCGTAAGACCAATATCCAAAACAAACAAAAGAACAAAATTTGTTGAGCTTCTTCATAGGTCATTCTGTATTTTGTAGTGTTGCTTTTGGCCCATTGGCGGGCAAATAAGCAGTGTTACACATGTACTTGTAGTCTCAGTGAATTGAAAGTCAATTATATACCTGCCATAGTGCCACTTTTATAAAGCAAGCAATCTGTCTAAGCAAGTCTGTATTCAGTTCCTGAAAAAGGCCAACAGCAAAACTTACTTGCACATTCTTATTATCACTTAGACGCTTGCTTAACACAACTAAGGCTAGAAATGACTGCGAATCTTACTTCATATTATAGAAAAGTCCAGATTGTAGGGACGCATTACAGTTTTTTTCTGCTGAAAAAGGAATTATTAAAAGTAAAAACACACATCTTTCTGAAACGCGTCCGCATATATTCTAGGCATAAGGAGTGCATTCTAATATACACTCGGTCGAAAAACCTTTACATAAAATTGTTTCTGTAACAACATAGTTACTGCATCTGAAATCTACACAACATTTTTGATTAGAAGACTCAGTTTACAAGCAACAGACAGATTTGTTTCGTTTATTTAAACTCGCAATCGTAGGCTTTTGTTTTAAACACTCAAGGGGTAACTCGGTCACTTTCGCAGAAAAATCTTTAAAAAGCTATGATTTAACTTCATAAAAATTACACTCTACCTAAGATTCCTAAAATTGATACATGTTGCATTTTGTTAGATACCATGTGTGTTTATTAACTAAAGATTTGGAACTTTAGTTCCATCTGCTAAGAGAAACAGGCGATCAGGTATGGGCCTCCGATTCTTTGAAAATCGCAATTCCCACAAAATCGGAAGCAACGTCTCCAAAATGACCTATACAGTGTTGCTGGGGATGTTAAACCTCAAATCAAACATCAAAACCTCAATCGGAAGTGCATACTATATGATTTTTTCTGCATTATTTTTCATCATGGTTTACAACAATGGTGATAACTAAACGGTTTTTTGTTGTTGTTGTTGTTTTTTTGGGTTTTTTTTTGTTTGTTTGTTTTATTTTGTGTGTGTTTTCAAAGAAATTTCAAAAATTGAATGACACGTACAGAAATAACAACAGCTCGAAAATTGCTTTATTTTTAATTGAAAGCGAGATATTCTGAGAATTGCACAAAGTAAAGCCTTGCTTGTAGTGCAAGATTACGAGAAGCGTGATACGATAGTTCACGATCACGTAAAGTGTGGTCCGATGTTCAGCGGACATGGTCTAAAAAGAATATCTGCGCATACGCACGCGCAATGCCAATTTCATTGCAAACTCTTTCAAGGCAAATATTGCAAGACAGCTCTTGAGCAGAAAGGTATGGACAAATGCAAGTTTGGGCATTTTTAGCAATGTCCGATTGACATGTCTACAGCCGTCTTTAGCATATGAGTTACCGGATTGCTAAAGGTTGGTAATATGGTATAGTTGCTTTTTTATCGAGTATATATGTTGTCTAGCAGTATAGATAGATGCAGTCTGTCTTTAATGAAGTCAGATTAACTCTCCCGAGACTTTCACATCCGTTCATTTTTCTTCAGTGGAGAGACATGATCCATATAAACAATGACAGATTGTCCAGCTTAATATAAAAGAAAACGAATATACACAACTAATATGCTAAACATCACTGCCCAGTTGATGCATGGCCTTAATACGCCCGTTTTGATTGTTTTGTTTGTATAGGTACCATGAAAAAGCCGTCACATCAGGGTCTACACTGTTTGTCATCATGTAAATGATTTTGCCAAAACCCCTTACATCACGAAAACTCGCCTTTATAATTTTGACGCCCTTGAACCCCACTTTTATATATCACAGGGGTAAACCTTATTTTTCTTATTTCTGCCCTAAAATATAGATTGTGGGTACTCGTTAGAACCGGCTCGACCGTATATGAGTACTTGTAAACTGCTTAGAAGGTCTAAGCCTGTCTAGGCAAAGTGGTGCGAGTTGGACGTCAATGCATTTAAACCGATTGGTTTCACTGGGCAGCAAGGCTTGAGATGTCATTTCATCTCAACGTCCCGTAAAAGTCCCACAAATTGGAAGCAAGGTCTCCAAAATGACCTAAACAGTGTTGACGGGGACGATAAACCTCAAATCAAACAACAACAACAAAATACCCATGTATTTTGCTCGTTGTCCGATGCTGTTCATATCCACTGTATAGTGCACATTATAAAACAGCTGTGTGGCACCGTTTAACCTGCATTACTCTAGCAAAAATATAAACTGCTTGGCGATAAGACAACAAAGGCTGATCGGCCTGTCTCTCTGTCCTCCTCTTTTTGCAAAAAAAAATTCATGCATAGATCCTGGCCACATTCGGAGTATCAATAACTAACCAACCATTTACAACTCTTTTTGCCCTTCCGCTGATTCAAGAAGGGCAGTTGTCAGTTTCTGGCGAAAGAATGTGCACTGTACTGGTTAACCGCTTACGTATAAGCCTGCCCAGGAAAAGTGTTGATAGGCAAACTGACCGGCTCAAAAATGACCTAAAATAGTGTTGACTGGGCCGTTAAACTCCAAAACAAACAAACAACTCTTTTTGCGTATCAAACCGAAATAAAACCGAACTGCATCTCATAGCAACAGCTTAGGTACGTATTTTGTGATAATTGAAGGATAGTTTTCCTTATTGTTCCATAAAAACCTATGTTGTGGGTACTCGGTGAGGCGGTTCTAATGGTTACCCACAACATAGTTTTTATGGAGAATTGACAAATATCACAAAATACTTACCTTATCTGTTGCTATGTAATCGACTGCTCATGTACATTTGGGACCTCATTTGCATTACGAAAACACGCCTATACAAATACATCGCCAATTTTTTGGTCAAAAATTTGAAATTTTAAGATGAAAAATTGTGATATTTTTCTCATTTCTGCTCAAAATATAGATTGCGGGGACTCGATAGAACCGCCTCGACGAGGCGGTTCTATCAAGTACCCACAATCTATGTTTTATAGCAAAAATAAGAAAAATAATGTATACCCCTTAAACCCCAGTTTTACTATATAAAAGTGGGGTATGAGGGGGTCAAAGTTATATAGACGTGTTCTAATGGAGACCAACACAACAAAGTCACACAGACAACCTGAAGAAAAGAGAGTTCGCGACATAAAGGACCACTGACATAAGACCGTTTCTGACTACATACTCGCTCACTAAGAATCGAACTCCGACCCTCCCCCATCTCCGTAAAGAGTCTTTGGGCCAATGGGAATCTGTATGATACAACGCAAAATGAAGTAATGATGTATTTTTTTTTATCATTTTGATTCTTTTTTATTTCATTTTGCGTTTGCATAGTCGATGCAAAATGAAATAATATTTCATTTTGCATTGATATGCTTCATATCGACGCAACATGAAATAATAATAGAACATAGCTGTCTTCAAAAGGAAACCAAAAGCTTAGCAAGCAACACGCTTCTACATCTTATAAGGAAGCAGATACATATATGCTAAAGGATATTTGATATACAAATCTTATGGTGCCTCTTAAGAGGAAATCGACCTTAAATGTAGCCTTTTAGCTCACCAGTGGTAGCTTATAGAATAGCCAATGGTTCGTCGTCCATCGTCATCTGCATCTGCGTCGTCCCCGTTGTCTGTGTCGTCTGTGTCCTCAACATTTCCAAACATCTTCTCCTCTGAAAGCACTGGGCCTATTCAGGTCAAATTTCATATGGGATATCCTTGGGACTTGGAAACGAAAGTTTGTTAGCGGGGTCTAGTTCATGTGCCGAGATGGCCACCATGCCCTTTTACGGTAAGAAAAAAAACTTCAAAAATACTCTTCTCGAGATACAGTGAGTCGTTTGAAATAAAATTTCATATGGAGCACCCATGGGATTGGGAACGAAAGTTTGTTCGCAGGATCCAGGTCATGTGACCTAGTTGGCCACCATGCCCACATAAGGTAAACAACATTCGTTGTTTTTTTTTTTCTCTAGAACCAGTGGGAATGTCCTGTAATGTGGTTTGTGGCATTGGGAACTCGAGCCAATCATAGTTTGGTGAAATGATAACCCCTGGATGGCCTTGACCTTTTTCATTTCGCATCGACTAAGCCAACGCAAAATGAAATAAAAAGTTTAAAGTGAAAACAATAACTACATTACTTCATTTTGCGTTGTTATGATACAAGTACGAGTACTAGTAAACCGTTTATAAGGACTAAGCCTGCTCAGGCAAAGTGGTGTGAGTCAGACCATTCAATGCATATAGGTATTTTGGTTTTATTGGAGGGCAGGCCTTGAGATGTCATTTCATCTCAATGTCGTGTAAATGTCGCACAAAACCTGGACCTAAATAGTGTTGGTGGGGGCTTCAAACCTCACTTCAAGGAAACAAAACCACTTCCACCGCCACTTAGACGTTCAGTAGGCCTACGTAATAACGACTGCCTACTTGAACTGCATACTTTATATATTGAGAAGATATTGAACCTCTCACCAGAACAAAAATGGATCGTTTTTTACCTTCATCACTCCTTTTGTCATCACGAAAACACGCCTATATAATAATGACTCCGTTGAACCCCACTTTTATATAGTAAACATTATTTTTCTTATTTCTACTCTAAAATATAGATTGTGGGTATTTGTTAGAAAGGCGGTTCTAACGTGTACCCTCAATCTATATTTGAAACCGAAATAAGAAAAACATCACAAAAAATGTCTAAAATTTTCTTTTTCTTTCTTTTTTTTCTTTTTTTTTTTTTTTTTTTTTTTGGCGGTAAAATTTACAATGTATTTGTATAGGCGTGGTTTCGTAATGTGTTGATTATGCACCATCATTCTAGCAATATAAGTCTCCACATCCATGTTCTAGCCTGAAAAGTTGGAGATACTTTTGTTTCCGTGATGATTGAAAGTGCCATCTTCAAAGCAAACTACGTGGGCAATTTTTCATTTAGAACAGATCTCACACTGTCGACGCAAAATGAAATAAAATTAAGTTTGTTTGTTTGATTTGAGATTTAACGTCCCCGTTAACACAGTATAGGTCATTTTGGAGACATTGCTTCCAATTTTGCGGGACTTGTACCCGACATTCTGATGAAATGACTTCTCAAGCCCTCTCGCTCAATGAAACCAATAGGGTTTATAAGCATGGACGGCCCGACTCACACCGCGGTTCCTGGACAGGCTTAGATCTTCTAAGCGGTTTACCAGTACTAGTACTAGTTTACCAGTACTAGTGTGCGGACGGTTTCAGCTCTGCGTGGAAGCATCATGCAGCCCATCTATTTCTTCAAGCCCCGATGGGCGGGGCGGTATAAAATTAAGTATACCACTTATCATCGAAAAAGATTTTTTTTTCATTTTGATCACTTACTATCGACACATTATGAAGTAAAAACTGGATTTTATTTCATTTCGCATCTACTAAACCAACGCAAAATGAAATAGAAGTTTATAATGAAAAAAAAAATACTTCATTGCTTCATTTTGCGTTGTATCATCTATATAGCGCACACTGAAGACTCAGATCAGCCTGCGCAATTGCGCAGGCTGATCTGAGTCTTCGCTGTGCACACATGCTCAAAGCACAGTTTTGCGGAGTGTAGACCCTTTTTCTGGTAAAAATCAACACGGAAATAAAGACATTGTGTGTACAGTTACTTACGTATAACTTCAGATGACCGAGTGAACTTGAAAATGAATTTAGTTCATTTCATAAAAGCAAAAAGCGTTGTATCACGAAGAATACAAGACATAAAAATGGTTGCGTCTTTTAAAACAGTGATGTTTTAAGGTCAAGTTCGTGTTATAACCCCACAATTATAATTTGATACATCCGGAAAGAAAATTTTATCATTTCCATTTTTAACTTATACGCCATGCAGTATTATAAATTATTGCATTGAATAACTCCATAACTGAGCGTTGTCACGAACCTTTCACATTTGCATTCTGTAGAATTTGGATACTAACCATGCATTAGGATTATGGTTCCAAAACCATATCCATTCCCAGGTTCCGTACAAAACTGTGTAGACTGCTTCCTAGACTAATAATTTAGTGCGTTACAAAACGGCTTGTACTGAACTCAATGTAAAGTCAACATGTAATGTTTTAATGAAACTCGTCAAAGGAGCAGTTAGTTTAGAAAAATGTATTTTAATGCTTGCGTGTACGATGCAATCAGGACATGACATATTGCATCGTTATATTGTTTCTTCAAATTTTTCAAATGTCAAATTCCAAGCAGTGTAGGAAATAAGGCCAAAAAGGTTGCCTTTGAAAGGCAAGGACATATTACACATAGAAACAATCTCCCATGAGTGTGAGGGGAGGATAGAAAAATCCGTCCCGAGACTTGATGTGATGCTGGACTGAGATCCGAAGGACGTATTTTTCTGTTTTCTCCTCTCTCCCATGAACTATCACGAAAACACTCCTATATAATTTTGACCACCTTGAACCCCGCTTTTCTATAGTAAAACTGGGGTTTACAGGGATATACCTTATTTTTCCATTTTTCTTCTTTCTGCTCTAAAATATAGACTGTGGGTACTCGTTTGAACCGCCTCACCGAACCGCCTCGGTGAGGCGGTACCGAGGCGGTTCTAACGAGTACCTTCTATCTTTATAATGAGCAGAAATAAGAAAAATATCACTATTTTTCATCTTAAAATTTTAGTTTTTTTCGGCGGTATAAAGTTTAAAATGTATTTGTATATTTCGCAATAAATCCGTCCCGAGACTTGATGTGATGCTGGGCTGAAATCCGAAGGTAGGATTTTTCTATTTATCCCTCTCACCAATGAAAGTTTTTTTTTTTTTTTTCTTCTTCTTCTTAACTTTTATTTCTGAACGTGGGTTTTTATTAGTGCACTTCAACTTTCGACGTCCGTCATATTGTGATGTAGTAACAGGTCCGAAGTCTGTTGTATTGACACGTGGCCGAAGACCAAGGGCCAGTACAGCAGACCGAGGACCTGTAACTGAGCCAATGCGAATTTACTTAGTAAATTACAATTTTCTCAATAAATTTCAATATAAAAATATTTTTGTTGATTTTAGTATGGAAGCCATCAGTGAGCGTCATCGTTTTATCTCGACAAAAGTTTGAACACATTACGAAAACACGCCTATACAAATACAGTGTAAATTTACCGCGGAAAAACGATAATTTTAAGATAAAAAATTGCGATAGTTTTCTTTTTTTCTGCTCTAAAACATTGAGGCGGCTCTAACGAGTACCACAATCTATGTTTTGGAACAAAAATAAGAAAAACAAATGAGGCGGTTGTAACGAGTACCACTTACGGGCCTCCGTGGCCTAGTGGTTAAGAGCGCTGACTCTTGATCATTAGGTCTCTAACGGCTGTGGTTCGAGCCTCGCTCGGGTCACATGTGAGACGCCAAGTTCTGCAACGGAAGGTCAGGTGGTTTTTCTCCGGGTACTCCGGTTTTCGCCAACCTCTCATTGACGATCGGCTCGATATGAGTGAAATAATCTTGAAAGGACCTACCCCCCCCCCCCCCAAAAAAAAAAAAAAAAAAAAAAAAAAAATATAAAAATAATAATAACGAGTACCACAATCTATGTTTTAGAGCAGAAATAAGAAAAATAAGGTTTACTGCTGATTCAGGGGGGTCAAAATTATATGATGAAATTTCGTGATGAACAACAAACCACTTGAACGTTGAAAACAACTCTCAGAAGAATAAAAACGTTCGCAAATGCAAAAGCTACTCATATCTTTATTACTGAAGTAACAGATTATTCGATATTATGTTTGACCAATTTAACAATTTGACCACTCACGTTAAGCAACCGGCCCCTCATGCAGTGAAATGAAATAAAGCTATAAAAAGATTCCTTTGGAAACAAACAACACATCACAGAAAGAAAACAAGAGGCTCATGGGCCACTACGCTCACCAGAGGACAAGTGTGAAAAATTCGCCCTGACCCGTGGTGGCTTGAAAAATCTAGCCTTTCAGTTCCTGAAATGAAGAGTTTCATTACGAAAACACGCCTATACAGATGCATTGTAAACTTTTCCGCCGAAAAAAACGAAATTTAAAGATGAAAAATGTATATTTTTCTTATTTCTGTTTAAAATATAGATTGTGGGTACTCGTTAGAACCGCCCCTGTGAGGTGGTTCTAACGAGTACCCGAAATCTATATTTTTGAGCAAAAATAAGAGAAATACTTTAAACCCCTGTAAACCCCAGTTTTACTATATAAAAGTGTGGTTCAATGGGGTCAAAATTATGTAGGCGTATTTTCGTGATGCCAATCCTTTTACCATATAAGAGCATGTTAGTCATCTTGGCCATCACTGAAACTCCATTCAACTGACTGCAAATATCAGTTCTGATGACATAGGCTACAATATAATCAGAAAAATCGACCGATTTTCCCTTTTCCCATTAAAAATGCCCAAGTGCCAAATACGACCTTGACATTAAATAGGTCAAGGTGAACGGTAAACCAAAGGTGGCCATTTAAACAAACTTGCTGGGAATATCAATTTTGATGCCATCTGCTACGGCATCACAAGAAACATCCCATGTTTTTCCCTTTTCATATACTAATATCTACGTGAACAACCTTGATATAAAATAGGTCAAGGTCAACCAAGGTCACTATTTGAACTGAGCCATCCAGGACGAAAGTCAGGAAATGATCTTGGCCTCTTCCATCTAGCTGGCAACAAGTATGAATACTTATGCCACAGGCTACAATAGAATAAGAAAAATCTACTGTCTTGCATTTTTTTCCAGACAAAATTGACCAAATTTGACCTCGACTTAAAATAGGTCAAGGTCATCATTTGAACAAAATTCGTAGGGCCTAAGTCCCTTATGCTGTACACCAAATCTGAAGGTCATTGGCAGCTTGGTTCCCGGGAAGAATATTTCCATACCATATACGAACATGGTGGCCATCTTGGTTATGTGATCAAGATCCCACGAACAAACTTTCTTTCCCTTAACCCATGGAGGCTCCACATGTAATTTGGTTTTGTATGGCAAAGCCATTCCCGAGGAGATGTTATTTGAAAATATTGACAACGGACGACGGGCCAATGCTATCCTATACATTAGGAAAACATGTCCGTGTGAAATAATGGCGTCCAACATGATGTCAGAAGTGACAGATTTGAGGTAAAAATAAAAACGTCTTTCTTATTTTTGCTTTCAACATAGATTGTGGGTGCTCGTTAGAACCGCCTCATTGAGGCGGATCTAACGAGTACCCACAACCTATGTCTTGGAGCAGAAATAAGAAAAATAATGTATACCCCCGTAAACCCCAGTTTTCTCTATATAAAGTGGGGTTTAGGGGGGTGTTAATTTCACGGACTTGTTCACGTGATGAGCTCCACAGGAGCCTTTGCTCTGGTGAGCTAAAATGAGGTTTCACAGTAGCTTGTAAGACTGCTTACGTCCCCTTAGCGTTTCATCCGTC
Organism: Lucinisca nassula; assembly: GCA_963580285.1. Classification (NCBI taxonomy): domain Eukaryota; kingdom Metazoa; phylum Mollusca; class Bivalvia; order Lucinida; family Lucinidae; genus Lucinisca; species Lucinisca nassula. The sequence continues at coordinate 114,436,487 of OY757011.1, forward strand.
GATTGGTCAGATCAGTCTGATTCGTCATTCTCTGAGGCGGTTCTTATGAGCACCCACAATCTATATCTAGCCCCGCGGGTATAAACTTTTTTTTCATGCTCAACTCACTTTTAAAATATATGAGCAGGACAAACAGCATTCTTTTTTTATTTGAGCATGAAATTGACCGGATTTGTCAGTATTTTAATAGTTATGAGCATTACAAATTCCATTCTGATTTAAAGTTGTGTTGAGCATGAATAAACTTTAATAACCTCTAGGCCTTGACTCTAATTAAGAAAAATATCAAAAGTTTTCACCTGAAAACTCTATTTCTAGAGACAGGAAAGACGCCATAGGCTCATCACGTGAACAAGTTCGTGAAATGAACACCCATTGAAGCCCGTTTTATATGGAGAAAAGTGGAGTGTTCGAGGGGTATACATAATATTTCTTATTTCTGCTCCAAGGCATAGGTTGTGGGTACTAGTTAGAACCGCCTCAATGAGGCGGTTCTAACGAGTACCCACAACCTATATTTGCAGCATACATAAGAAAATATCGCGGATTTTCATCAAAAAAGTTGCCATTTTGGAGATGTGAAAAAATGCCATGTGTCGCACGGGCGGGTTATGGTACTTCTGTTTTCTATGCCATAACAACCATTTCTGAAGAGCGGGCTGATGTATTCAGTTTTGAAATTGAATTCTCCCACTGTGGCAAACGAATGTCTGCTATTTTACTGAAAAATATGAGTCTATGAATGAAATGTTTTATTGGGAACAGCATGCAACACAATTGAAAAATGGGTGCAGCTCATCCATCGCGTTAACGATTTTGTGCAATAATGAATATCCTTTAAAAGTCACATTTTCTATCAGAAGCCTCCATGGTGTAGTGGTTATGCTTCTTGCCGTAAACCAGGGGCCTCGAGCTTTTCCAAACTTTCGGATGAGTCTTTAAACCGAGGTCCCGTCTTCGTATGACCTTAGCTATTGGTGAGACGTAAAACTCAGACTCACTCACTCACATTTTACCCATCGGGACTTGGAGAAATAGATGGGATGCATGATGCTTCCACGCAGAGCTGAAACCGGACCGCACACGAGCACTGGTAAACCACTTAGACGATCTAAGCCTGCCCTTGCAAAGCGGTGCGAGTCGGCCCGTCCATGCTTATATATTGGGCGGCAGGGCTTGAGATGTCATTTCATCTCAGTGTCGGGTAAAAGTCCCGCAAAATTGGAAGCAACGTCGTCAAAATGACATTTAAAGTGTTGACAGGGACGTTAAACCTAAAATCAAACTCACATTTTACATTTTCTATGGGAAAAAGTGGGGTCTGTATTGGTATATATTATTTCATCATCATCATCAATATTATTATTATTATTATACAAAAGACATACTGTCCAGGTTTTCTTTGTTTGATTTGAGGTTTAACGTCCCCGTCAACACTGTATAGGTCATTTTAGAGGATCTAAGCTTGCCCAGGCAAAGCGGTGTGAGTAGGACCGTCCATGCTTATAAACCATGGTTCCATTGGGCGACAGGGCTGGAGATGTCATTTCATCTCAATGTCGGGTAAAAGTCTCCAAAATGACCTATACAGTGTTGACGGGGACGTAAAATCTCAAATCAAACAATAAATACAATCGAAATGTTGCGTTTACAGGCTTAAAATAGAACCGCGTTTTTGCAATCGAAATTTATACAAATTTTGAAATCAAAAAGAACGCTTCGCCTAGAAAACAAGCCACGCCCACACAAAACCCGTAATGCACCAAGTCGAATACCCAGGGTCACATTCGACTGCTAATAGAGGACATTGTTACTAGACAATTGATCCGATCTATTCACGGAAACGATCGAACATTACATGTAACAATCACCAGAAGAAGAAAAAATGTCGCTTTTGGAGAAATAAAAAAGCAGACTATATCAAATGGTCGTGTCAGTCAAATGATAGCCGGGCACAGCATTTCCTACAATCTACATGTGCGCCCTGCGAAGAATCCGATCAGACTGCGCATCCATTTAGCCCGACCAGATGCTTCTCTTTCTGCATTAAGGAGTACTGGGTCCTTAGCTATAAAGTAGAACTTCGATCGTTCGAACACCGATGGCTCGTTTACCATGGCTGAGTCGAACCCGTTCTCGAGCCCCTAGGAAATCCTCCATATAAGAAATAGTGGGCGATAATTAAGGAGATTTTCGTCCTTTATCTTGCAAATGTATGCTGTGTGTACTCATTAGAATCGCCTCAATGAGGCGATTCGAATGAGTACACACAGCATACATTTTCATCATAGAACATCGAAAAAATATCAAAAAGTATATCGTATACCTCCTGGTTGTAGGCCTCAGTGGCTCGAACTACCCATGTCTCGAACAGATTATCAAGGTCCCAAAGGTGTTCGAGCCATTGAAGTTCGGTTGTACTTAGAGCGCATTATGAAGACTGATCCGTCTGCGCGGATGCGCAGGCTGATCTGCGTCTTCGTTGGGCGTACATGTAAATTGTAGGAAATGCTGTGCGCCGGCTCATATCTTTTTTTCAATCTATAATCGTGCATGATGAGAGAAAACGTACAATAAAAGATATGCGACCATCAAACACTCAGATCAGCCTGCATATCCTCTCACAATGGCATGTGTTGCCGTATATCATTCTTAGGTGAGCCCACATCCTATGGATGCTCTAACTTTTCACTGGACGCTCCGAACATTATTGCCATGCACTGGCTTTTTCATCAAAGACGCCATCCATAATCATTGTATCTCAGCCGAAAAATAGAAATACATGGAATATATACCCTTGTTAAACCCCAATTTCCCTATATAAATGAGTGAAAATCTGTTACTTACTGTCCAATTTGATTTGTAAATACAAATGAACTTACGGCCCCGCCCATCGGGGCTTGGAGAAATAGATTGGGCTGCACGATGCTTCCATGCAGAGCTGAAACTGACTTGCTGGTAAACCGCTTGATGGACTAAGCCTGCACAAGCAAAGTGGTGCGAGATAGACCGTCCAGTGCATATAACCCATATTGGTTTATTGGGCGGCAGGGCTTGAGATGTCATTTCAGCTCAATGTTGGGTCACAGTCCCACAAAACTGGAAGTAACGTCTCCAAAACGACATCAATAGTGTTGACGGGGACGTTTAACCACAAAAAAAGAAAGAAAAACAAGCAATTGAACTCCAATGTCTCGAACGGTGGTCTAATTTACCATGGCTGACGAGCTCGTCCCTATAGAAATTATACCATTACCCCAGATATCCATGTATTTAGGAAAATTCAGATGTTCGTGAAGTTGGCTGCCAGTTGCCAGTTGCCAGTTGCCTATTTAATCGGCAACTGGCAAATGGCATCTAACTTCACAGTGTGGCTGCCAATTCGCTAATTCTATTGAATTGGAAACTGGCAACTGGCAGCCAGCTGCCAATTCGATTTGAGAGGGTTTAAAAGTATAAAAACTGAATAGGCAACTGGCAAACGGCAACCAGTTGCCAATTCGACAATCCTAGTGAATTGGCAACTGGCAACTGGCAGCCAGCTGCCAATTCGATTTGAGAAGGTTTTAGAGTATAAGAAATGAATAGGCAACTGGCAAACGGCAACCAAATGCCAATTCGCTAATCCTATTGAATTGGCAACTGGCAACCGGCAGCCAGCTGCCAATTCGCTAATTCTATTGAATTGGCAACTGGCAACTGGCAGCCAGCTGCCAATTCGATTTGAGTCGATTTTAGAGCATAAGAACTGAATAGGCAACTGGCAACCGGCAGCCAGCTGCCAATTCGCTAATTCTATTGAATTGGCAACTGGCAACTGGCAGCCAGCTGCCAATTCGATTTGAGACAGTTTAAGAGTACAACAACTGAATAGGCAACTGGCAAACGGCAACCAGTTGCCAATTCGACAATCCTTGTGAATTGGCAACTGGCAACTGGCAGCCAGCTGACAATTCGATTTGAGATGGTTTTAGAGTATTCGAACTGAATAGGCAACTGGCAACGGCAGCAAGATGCCAATTCGCTTATTCTATTGAATTGGCAACTGGCAGCCAGCTGCCAATTCGATTTGAGAGGGTGTAAGAGTATAAAAACTGAATAGGCAACTGGCAAACGGTTGCCAATTCGACAGTCCTAGTGAATTGGCAACTGGCAACTGGCAGCCAGCTGCCAATTCGATTTGAGACGGTTTTTGAGTATAAGAAATGAATAGGCAACTGGCAAACGGCAACCAGATGCCAATTCGCAAATTCTAGTGAATTGGCAACTAGCAACCGGCAACCAGCTGCCAATTCGCTTATTCTATTGATTTGGCCACTGGCAACTGCCAGCCAGCTGCCAATTCGATTTGAGACAGTTTAAGAGTACAACAACTGAATAGGCAACTGGCAAACGGCAACCAGTTGCCAATTCGACAAACCTAGTGAATTGGCAACTGGCAACTGGCAGCCAGCTGCCAATTCGATTTGGGATGGTTTTAGAGTATACGAACTGAATAGGCAACTGACAAACGGCAACCAGATGCCAATTCGCTAATTCTATTGAATTGGCAACTGGCAGCCAGCTGCCAATTCGATTTGAGACGGTTTAAGAGTACAAAAACTGAATAGGCAACTGGCAAACGGCAAACAGTTGCCAATTCGACAATCCTAGTGAATTGGCACCTGGCAACTGGCAGGCAGCTGCCAATTCGATTTGAGACGGTTTTAGAGCATAAGAACTGAATAGGCAACTGGCAACCGGCAGCCAGCTGCCAATTCGCTAATTCTATTAAATTGGCAACTGGCAACTGGCAGCCAGCTGCCAATTCGATTTGAGACAGTTTAAGAGTACAACAACAGAATAGGCAACTGGCAAACGGCAACCAGTTGCCAATTCGACAATCCTAGTGAATTGGCAACTGGCAACTGGCAGCCAGCTGCCAATTCGATTTGAGATGGGTTTAGAGTATACGAACTGAATAGGCAACTGGCAAACGGCAACCAGATGCCAATTCGCTAATTCTATTGAATTGGCAACTGGCAACTGGCAGCCAGCTGCCAATTCGATTTGAGAGTGTTTAAGAGTATAAAAACTGAATAGGCCACTGGCAAACGGCAACCAGTTGCCAATTCGACAATCCTAGTGAATTGGCAACTGGCAACTGGTAGCCAGCTGCCAATTCGATTTGGGATGGTTTTAGAGTATACGAACTGAACAGGCAACTGGCAAACGGCAACCAGATGCCAATTCGCTAATTCTAGTGAATTGGCAACTGGCAACTTGCAGCCAGCTGCCAATTCGATTTGAGAGGGTTTTAGAGTATAAAAACTGAATAGGCAACTGGCAAACGGCCACCAGTTGCCAATTCGACAATCCTAGTGAATTGGCAACTGGCAACTGGCAGACAGCTGTCAATTCGATTTGAGACGGTTTTAGTGCATAAGAACTGAATAGGCAACTGGCAACCGGCAGCCAGCTGCCAATTCGCTAATTCTATTGAATTGGCAACTGGCAACTGGCAGCCAGCTGCCAATTCGATTTGAGACAGTTTAAGAGTACAACAACAGAATTGGCAACTGGCAAACGGCAACCAGTTGCCAATTCGACAATCCTAGTGAATTGGCAACTGGCAACTGGCAGCCAGCCTCCAATTCGCTTTGAGATGGTTTTAGAGTATACGAACTGTGTAGGCAACTGGCAAACGGCAACCAGATGCCAATTCGCTAATTCTATTGAACTGGCAACTGGCAACTGGCAGCCAGCTGCCAATTCGATTTGAGAGTGTTTAAGAGTATAAAAACTGAATAGGCCACTGGCAAACGGCAACCAGTTGCCAATTCGACAATCCTAGTGAATTGGCAACTGGCAACTGGCAGCCAGCTGCCAATTCGATTTGAGACGGTTTTAGAGTATAAGAAATGAATAGGCAACTGGCAAACGGCAACCAGATGCCAATTCGCTAAATCTATTGAACTGGCAACCGGCAGCCAGCTGCAAATTCGCTAATTCTATTGAATTGGCAACTGGCAACTGGCAGCCATCTGCCAATTCGATTAGAGACGATTTAAGAGCATAAGAACTGAATAGGCAACTGGCAACTGGCAGCCAGCTGCCAATTCGCTAATTATATTGAATTGGCAACTGGCAACTGGCAGCCAGCTGCCAATTCGATTTGAGACGGTTTAAGAGTACAAAAACTGAATAGGCAACTGGCAAACGGCAACCAGTTGCCAATTCGACAATCCTAGTTAATTGGCAACTGGCAACTGGCAGCAAGCTGCCAATTCGATTTGAAACGTTTTTAGAGTACTACTTCACACCCGCCGCGTTTCCCCTGTATGATTTGATGCAGTACCCCTGTTTTTTCGGGCTCAGTAAAAGCGCGCAGCGTGGTCCCTTAGTGAGAATTGCCAAGTCGCTGAGGATTGTCGGACCGCATAGTTGGCACCTTACGTCCGTCTCCTTCACTAACGGCGCGTTACCCCGGTCTGGTTTGATGCAGTACACCTGTTCTCTCGGGCTCAGTAAAAGCGCGCATCGTGGTCGAAGTCGCTGGGGATTGTCGGACTGCATAATTGGCACCTTTTGTCCGTCTCCTTCACTCACGTCTCGTTACCCCGTATGTTTTGTGCTCTTGGGCTAACTGTAATGTGAGCATCGTGGTCCCTGAGTGATACGTTCGACGTCGCCTGGGACTGACGGACTTGGCACCTTACGTCCGCCCCTATCACTCCCGCCGCGTTACTCCCGTCTAGGTTGATGCAGTACACCTGTGCTCTCAGTAAAAGCGCGCAAGGTTTTCCCGGAATGATATCCTCGATGTCACCGGGGACTGGCGGACTGCATGGTTGGCACCTTATGTGCGTCTCTTTAGCTCCCGCCGCGTTACCCCGGTATGGCTATATGAGTACACCCATGCTCTCGCACTCATTAAAGGTTCCAGAAAAAAAAACTAGCTCATGCGTGGGCATGAATCTATAGACTTATGAGGCCGGTCTTCGAACTTGTTGGTTTGTTTGTTTCTCTCTTTTTTGTATTTTTTTTTTAAGTTTCTTTTTTTTTTTTTATTTTGGCTGAGACTCCAGGCTTTTCACATGTTTTATTGCCCTGTTGCATGTGTAAGTTTCAGACAGAAATTTCAAAAAGGATCATTTTAATTACTCTCAATTAACAAATATAGTGCTTAGGAAACTTTAATACTTCACAGTGCTATACAAAAGCAATAAAATGGTCCACACGACCCCCGCCCATTGGGGGTTTGAAGAAATAAATTGGCTGCATGATGCTTCCACACAGAGCTGAAACAGACCGCACACGAGTACTGGAAAACCGCTTAAAGGATATAAGCTTGTCCAGGTAAAGCGGTGCGAGTCGGACTGTCCATGCTCGTAAACCTTATTGGTTTCATTGGGCGACAGGGCTTGAGAAGTCATTTCATCTCAATGCCACGTAAAAGTCCCACATAATTGAAAGCAACGTCTCCAAAATGACCTATACAGTGTTGACGGGGACGTTAAACCCCAAATCAAACCAGAAAAATAAAAATATAAAATGGTCCACTTCAATTCAATCAATAGGTGCCTATTCAGTTTTTATACTCTAAATCCCTCTCAAATCAAATTGGCAGCTGGCTGCCAGTTGCCAGTTGCCAATTCACTAGAATTATCGAATTGGCAGCTGGCTGCCGGTTGCCAGTTGTCAATTCAATATAATTAGCGAATTGGCATCTGGGTGCAATTTGCCAGTTGCCTATACAGTTCTTATACTCTAAAACCGTCTCAAATCGAATTGGCAGCTGGCATCCAGTTGCCAGTTGCCAATTCACTAGGATTGTCGAATTGGCAACTGGTTGCCGATTGCCAGTTGCCTATTCAGTTTTTGTACTCTTAAACCGTCTCAAATCGAATTGGCAGCTGGCATCCAGTTGCCAGTTCCCTATTCAGTTCTTATGTTCTAAAATCGTCTCAAATCGATTTAGCAAATTGGCAGCTGGCTGCCGGTTGCCAGTTCCCTATCCAGTTCTTATGCTCTAAAATCGTCTCAAATCGAATTGGCAGCTGGCTGCCAGTTGCCAATTCACTAGGATTGTCGAATTGGCAACTGGTTGCCGATTGCCAGTTGCCTATTAAGTTTTTGTACTCTTAAACCGTCTCAAATCGAATTGGCAGCTGGCATCCAGTTGCCAGTTCCCTATTCAGTTCTTATGCTCTAAAATCGTCTCAAATCGATTTAGCAAATTGGCAGCTGGCTGCCGGTTGCCAGTTCCCTATCCAGTTCTTATGCTCTAACATCGTCTCATATCGAATTGGCAGCTGGCTGCCAGTTGCCAGTTGCCAATTCAATACAATTAGCGAATTAGTATCTGGTTGCCGTTTGCCCGTTGCCTATTCATTTCTTATACTCTAAAACCGTCTCAAATCGAATTGGCAGCTGGCAGCTGGCTGCCAGTTGCCAATTGCCAATTCACTAGGATTGTCGAATTGGCAACTGGTTGCCATTTGCCAGTTGCCTATTCAGTTTTAATACTCTTAAACCGTCTCAAATCGAATTGGCAGCTGGCTGCCAGTTGCCAGTTGCCAATTCAATAGAATTAGCGAATTGGCATCTGGTTGCCTTTTGCCAGTTGCCTATTCAGTTCTTATACTCTTAAACCGTCTGAAATCGAATTGGCAGCTGGCTGCCAGTTACCAATTCACAAGGATTGACGAATTGGCATTTGGTTGCCGTTTGCCAGTTGCCTTTTCAGTTTTTGTACTCTTAAACCGTCTCAAATCGAATTGGCATCCAGTTGCCAGTTGCCAATTCAATAGATTGAGCAAATTGGCAGCTGGCTGCCGGTTGCCAGTTCCCTATTCAGTTCTTATGCTCTCAAATCGTCTCAAATCGAATTGGCAGCTGGTTGCCAGTTGCCAATTCAATAGAATTAGCGAATTGGCATCTGGTTGCCGTTTGCCAGTTGCCTATTCAGTTCTTATACTCTAAAACCCTCTCAAATCGAATTGGCAGCTGGCTGCAAGTTGCCATTTGCCAATTCACTAGGATTGTCGAATTGACAATTGGTTTCCGTTTGCCAGTTGCCTATTCAGTTTTTATACTCTTAAACCCTCTCAAATCGAATTGGCAGCTGGCTGCCAGTTGCCAGTTGCCAATTCACTAGAATTAGCGAATTGGCATCTGGTTGCCGTTTGCCAGTTGCCTATTCAGTTCTTATACTCTAAAGCCGTCTCAAATCGAATTGGCAGCTGGCTGCCAGTTGCCAGTTGCCAATTCAATAGTATTATCGAATTGGCATCTGGTTGCCGTTTGCCAGTTACCTATTCAGTTCTTATACTCGAAAACGGTCTCAAATCGAATTGGCAGCTGGCTGCCAGTTGCCAGTTGCAAATTATCTAGTATTGTCGAATCGGCAACTGGTTGCCGTTTTCCAGGTGCCTATTCAGTTTTTGTACTCTTAAACCGTCTCAAATCGAATTGGCAGCTGGCTGCCAGTTGCCAGTTGCCAATTCAATCGAATAAGCGAATTGGCAGCTGGCTGCCGGTTGCCAGTTGCCTTTTCAGATTTTATGCTCTGAAATCATCTCAAATCGAATTGGCAGCTGGCTGCAAGTTGCCAGTTGCCAATTCAATAGAGTAAGCGAATTGGCAGCTGGCTGCCGGTTGCCAGTTGGAAATTCAATAGAATTAGCGAATTGGCAATTGGTTGCCGTTTGCCAGTTGCCTATTCATTTCTTATACTCTAAAACTATCTCAAATCGAATTGGCAGCTGGCTGCCAGTTGCCAATTCACTAGGATTGTCGATTAGTCAACTGGTTGCCGTTTGCTAGTTGCCTATTCAGTTTTTGTACTCTTAAACCGTCTCAAATCGAACTGGCAGCTGGCTGCCAGTTGCCAGTTGCCAATTCAATAGAATTAGCGAATTGGCATCTGGTTGCCGTTTACCAGTTGCCTATTCAGTTCGTATACTCTAAAACCATCTCAAATCGAATTGGCAGCTGGCTGCCAGTTGCCAGTTGCCAATTCAATAGAATTAGCGAATTGGCATCTGGTTGCCGGTTGCCAGTTGCCAATTCAATAGAATTAGCAAATTGGAATCTGGTTGCCGTTTGCCAGTTGCCTATTCATTTCTTATACTCTAAAACCGTCTCAAATCGAATTGGCAGCTGGCTACAAGTTGCCAGTTGCCAATTCACTAGGATTGTCGAATTGGCAACTGGTTGCCGTTTGCCAGTTTTCTATTCAGTTTTTATACTCTTAAACCCTCTCAAATCGAATTGGCAGCTGGCTGCTAGTTGCCAGTTGCCAATTCAATAGAATTAGCGAATTGGCATCTGGTTGCCGTTTGCCAGTTGCCTATTTAGTTCGTATACTCTAAAACCATCTCAAATCGAATTGGCAGCTGGCTGCCAGATGCCAATTGCCAATTCACTAGGATTGTCGAATTGGCAACTGGTTGCCGTTTGCCAGTTGCCTATACAGTTGTTGTACTATTAAACTGTCTCGAATCGAATTGGCAGCTGGCTGTCAATTGCCAGTCGCCAATTGAATAGAATTAGCGAATTGGCAGCTGGCTGCCGGTTGCCAGTTGCCTATTCAGTTTTTATGCTCTAAAATCGTCTCAAATCGAATTGGCAGCTGGCTGCCAGTTGCTAGTTGCCAATTCAATAGAATTAGCGAATTGGCGGCTGGCTGCCGGTTGCCAGTTGCCAATTCAATAGAATTTACGAATTGGCATCTGGTTGCCGTTTGCCAGTTGCTTATCCATTTCTTATACTCTAAAACCATCTCAAATCGAATTGGCAGCTGGCTGCCAGTTGCCAGTTGCCAATTCACTAGGATTGTCGAATTGGCACCTGGTTGCCGTTTGCCAGTTGCCTATTCAGTTTTTATACTCTAAAACCCTCTCAAATCGAATTGGCAGCTGGCTGCCAGTTGCCAGTTGCCAATTCAATAGAATTTAGCGAAATGGCATCTGGTTTCCGTTTGCCAGTTGCCTATTCAGTTCGTATACTCTAAAACTATCTCAAATCGAATTGGCAGCTGGCTGCCAGTTGCCAATTCACTAGGATTGTCGAATTGGCAACTGGTTGCCGTTTGCAAGTTGCCTATTCAGTTTTTATACTCTCAAACCCTCTCAACCCGAATTGGCAGCTGGCTGCCAGTTGCCAGTTGCCAATTCAATAGAATTAGCGAATTGGCATCTGGTTGCCGTTTTCCAGTTGCCTATTCAGTTCGTATACTCTAAAACCATCTCAAATCGAATTGGCAGCTGGCTGCCAGTTTCCAGTTGCCAATTCACTAGGGTTGTCGAATTGACAACTGGTTGCCGTTTGCCAGTTGCCTATTCAGTTGTTGTACTGTTAAACTGTCTCAAATCGAATTGGCAGCTGGCTGCCAGTTGCCAATTCAATAGAATTAGCGAATTGGCAGCTGGCTGCCGGTTGCCAGTTGCCTATTCGGTTGTTATGCTCTAAAATTGCCTCAAATCGAATTGGCAGCTGGCTGCCAGTTGCCAGTTGCCAATTCAATAGAATTAACGAATTGGCATCTGGTTGCCGTTTGCCAGTTGCCTATTTATTTCTGATACTCAAAAACCGTCTCAAATCGAATTGGCAGCTGGCTGCCAGTTGCCAGTTGCCAATTCACTAGGCTTGTCGAATTGGCAACTGGTTGCCGTTTGCCAGTTGCCTATTCAGTTTTTATACTCTTAAACCCTCTAAAAACGAATTGGCAGCTGGCTGCCAGTTGCCAGTTGCCAATTCAATATAATTAGCGAATTTGCAGCTGGCTGCCGGTTGCCAGTTGCCAATTCAATAGATTTAGCGAATTGGCATCTGGTTGCCGTTTGCCAGTTGCCTGTTCATTCCTTATACTCTAAAACCTTTTCAAATCGAATTGGCAGCTGGCTGCCAGTTGCCAGTTGCCAATTCAATAGAATTAGCGAATTGGCATCTGGTTGCCGTTTGCCAGTTGCCTATTCAGTTCGTATACTCTAAAACCGCCTCAAATCGAATTGGCAGCTGGCTGCCAGTTGCCAGTTGCCAATTCACTAGGATTGTCGAATTGGCAACTGGTTGCCGTTTGCCAGTTGCCTATTCAGTTGTTGTACTCTTAAACTGTCACAAATCGAATTGGCAGCTGGCTGCCAGTTGCCAGTTCAATTTGAATTAGCGAATTGGCAGCTGGCTGCCGGTTGCCAGTTGCCTATTCAATAGAATTAGCGAATTGGCATCTGGTTGCCGTTTGCCAGTTGCCTATTCATTTCTTATACTCTAAAACCGTCTCAAATCGAATTGGCAGCTGGCTGCCAGTTGCCAGTTGCCAATTCACTAGGATTGTCGAATTGGCAACTGGTTGCCGTTTGTCAGTTGCCTATTCAATTTTTATACTCGTAAACCCTCTCAAATCGAATTGGCAGCTGGCTGCCAGTTGCCAGTTCAATAGAATTAGCGAATTGGCAGCCACACTGTGAAGTTAGATGCCATTTGCCAGTTGCCGATTGAATAGGCAACTGGCAACTGGCAACTGGCAGCCAACTTCACGGACATAAAATTCAGGGTGTTTTTTTTTTTTCTTATTTTACCTTTCAAACGTATGCTGTGTGTATTAATTAGAACCGCCTTGATGAGGGCGACTCTAAAGATAACACAAAGCATACCTTTAGTTTACAGGCTCCTAAACTATCACTATGCCTCTTCACCTGGTGCCATTATTAATCTTTCTTGGTTCGAAATCATGACTGCTATCTTGGAACATATGTTCATACTTCCATAGATGTCATAGCCAGTAACCACATACATGCATTGATACAATGCAAACTGAAGTAATGAAGACGATACTAAAGGGCAAAAAAAATCATTTTGCGATCATAGGTGGCATGCTTAATTTTTCGTCGACAGTCTGTCCTAAATGAAAAGCTGCACATGTATTTTGCTTTCGAAAGATTGCACATCTTTTCAATCATCACGGAAACAAAAGTAACCCAAATTTTTTAGGCTAAAATGTATATGGAAACTTTTATGACTAGAATGAAGGTTCATAATCAACAGAAATGGAGTGATGAAAGTAAAAAAAACATTCCATTTATGTTCTGGTGAGAAGATCAATATCTTCTCAAGATATAAAGTATTCAGTTCAAGTAGGCAGTCGTTATGACGTTGGCCTACTGAACGTCTAAGTGCATGGCGGTGGAAGTAGTTTTTGTTTCCTTGAAGTGAGGTTTAAAGTCCCACCAACACTATTTAGGTCCCAGTTTTGTTTGTTTGTTTGTTTGTACTGGGGTTTAACGGACTGGTCAACACTATTTATGTCATTTTTGAGCCGGTCAGTTTAATTATCCACACTTTTCCTGGGCAAGCTTATACGTAAGCGGTTAACCAGTACAGCGCACATTCTTTCGCCAGAAACTGACAACTGCCCTTCTTGAATCAGGGGGGGGGGGAGAGAGAGAGAATGACCGTAGAAAAGTTTTCATGGTCAATCTCCACGAAAGAATAATGCCAACCCGCATCGAACCCGATTTCTCCTGATCACCAGCCAGACGCGCATCCGACTGAGCTACCGAGGCCGGTCCCAGTTGTGTGCGACTTTTGTTTCGTTTGATTTGGGGTTTAACGTCCCCGTCAACACTGTATAGGTCATTTTGGAGACGTAGCTTCCAATTTTGTGGGACTTTTACTCGACACTGAGATGAAATGACATCTCAAGCCCCGTCGCCCAATGAAACCAATAGGGTTTATAAGCATGGACTGTCAGACTCGCACCGCTTTACCTGGGCAGGCTTAGATCCTCTAAGTGGTTTACCAGTACTCGTGTGCGGTCGGATTTCAGCTCTGCGTGGAAGCATCATGCAGCTCATCTATTTCTTCAAATCCCGATGGGCGGGGGCGCTGTGCGACTTTTACCCGACATTGAGATGAAATGACATCTCAAGCCCTGCCGCCCAATGAAGCCAAAATCACTTTGTCTGGGCAGGCTTAGTCCTAAGCGGTTTACCAGTACTCACGTAAGATCCGTTTCAGCACTGCGTGGAAGCACCATGCAGCCAAATCTATTTCTCCAAGCGTTGAAGGGCGGGGGCGTGTGTTATTTTATACAAGAGTAAAACATATGATTGGGACCCCTGGCAACAGCGTTGACATTTTCATTCCCCGTAATTCAGTATTTGTGCTACATAATCATTACTTTGGACCAATCATTTAGACATCGGCTGGAGGCGTGTAAAACATTAGGAAAAATACATTTATGTGGAATAAATCTGTCCTAAATGGTTCTCATGCATTACTCATAACAAATGTCGTCTGCTGGTTACCCTAAAAGTCATTGTTGTTAACAGTGTTCATCATTAGCAGTCTGATCAGAGTCCACACCGTTTGCCTGTATGCAAAATTGTTTTTAAAAAAGTTCGAAAGAAGATACAGCAGACGACACATAAACAAACGACATTTTGAGATGCATTTTTTATCGACGTCTTAGAGGTTAAAGACCTTTTTCAGGTGAAAACTTGTGATAGTTTCTATGCTTAGATTATCCCATTGCATGCGGGATACCCCTAAAGGGGTACATTGGCAAACAGTGCCGGCCCAGACCAGACCTGCACTGTTTGCTAACAGAATTTTCCGTCAAAAATAGAATAAAAACGAAAACATAGGTTTGACACCCTTGATATGACAAATGGTCTTGAGTGAGTGAGTGTTTTGAGTTTTACGTCCCACCAACAGCTAAGGTCATACGAAGACGGGACATCGGTTTAAAGACTCATCCGAAAGTCTGGAGAAGCCCGGGATCGATCCTGCGATCGCTGGTTTACAAGGCGAGCAGCATAACCACTACACCACGGAGGCTTCTGAAATGGTCTTGTCCAACATATAGCAATAGAAGATCGAGTCCACTAGTATAAAATGGGTTACTGTGCTCGTTTTGACCATCTCATTAAGAGTACACAAATCTATGTTTATGTCACTGTGCACGCAAAACTGAATTGACAATAGCGACCGTACTTGTGTGTACAAAACAGATTTTACTGCGGCATTATAGCAATGTCAATGTGTACACAAACTGATTATTCTGAAGCAATAGCAATGTCACTGCAGTCGAACTTCAATGGCTCGAACACCTTTGGGACCTCGAAAATCTGTTCGAGACTGGGGTACTTCGAGCCACTGAGGTTACTGTCAGGAGGCATAACGAGATACTTTTAGACATCTTTTCGGTGTTCTATTATGAAAATGCATGCTGTGTGTACTCATTAGAATCGCCTCATCGAGGCGATTCTAATGAGTACACACAGCATACATTTGCAAGACAAAAGACTAAAATCTCCTTAATTATCCCCCACTATTTCTTATGTAGAGGATTTCGCTAGGAGATCAAGAGCCATCGGTGTTCGAGCCATCGAAGTTCTACTGTATGTATACACAATTGATTATACTGAGACAGTAGCAATGTCTTGAGACAGTAGCAAGGTCACAGTCTGTACATAACACTAGATTTATTCAGAAAGTAGCAAGCTTGCTGTGTACACAAAACCAGTTTTACTGATACAGTAAAAAGTTATTGAGTTTTCAAAACTGATTTTACTGAGAAAGAGGCAATGACATTGTGTACACAAAACTCAGAAAGTGGCAAGGCCATTGTGCACACAGGGCTGATTTTAAAAGAGACAGAATCAATGTCACTGCATACAAAAACTATTTTAACGAGAAAGTAGCCACATACATGCATTGATCGCTGGTCATACAAAACTGATTTTACTGTGACAAAAGCAATGTCACTGCATATAGACGCAGTCGTAACGTATCTGCCTGCAAAAGTGACAATGTGCACACAAACATTTTACGGTGGCAGAAGCAAGGTCACTGTGCAAAGAAAACTGATATTGTTGGGACAGTAACTATCTTAAAACATACAAAAATGATTTTACGGCGACAATAGCGGGAGGTCACGGGTTCGATCCCGGGCCGCGACATACCAAAGTCGTTAAAAATGGTACTAGCTGCTCCTCGCTTGGTACTCAGATTTACGGGGTAGAGCTAGGACTGGTCGACCCAGTGTCAGGATAATGTGACTGGGTGTGGTATCCTGTAATGTGTCTGGGACATGATACTTCAGTGAGGCAGCACTATAAAAGTGAGCATTGAGCTCCCTGTCGCAACCAGACACCGTCGTTATATGACTGAAAAATTGTTAAACCCGAATTCACACACACACACACGGCGACTCGAATGATTTTACGGGGACAGTAGAAATGAATGACATTACTGATACAGTAGCAGTGCAACTGCATGCAATAAGAAATGATTTCACGGAGGCAGTATCAATGCCAATGCGCACAAAACTACTTTTACTGAGCAAGTGTCTGACTCTACTGAGGCAGGAGCAAGGCCATCACTGTGCACACGAAACTAATTTTAATGACACAGTCACAATGTCTGTATTAAACATTAACCTATAAAAAGTCGTGATTGATGAAGCCATTCTAATCTCTAAGGTGTCATTAACTTGACGAGGTGATCGGCTATTATTAATAATTAACTGCTCCAGAAAACACTCAAATCGCATGACTTAACATACAGGAAGATTTCACTAATATCAAGAAAACACACACAAACATCGCGGCCGAATTGCATCCGGGTAGCCACCCATAAAGACAAACGGATCGAAGGAAATCTGGCGAGACCACATCTGAATCATGTCCTCAGTAACACTTGTCCCTGGTTTTTAAATTGAGGTTTAATATCCCCGTCAACACAATTTAGGTCATTTTGGAGACGTTGCTTCCAATTTTGTGGGACTTTTGCCCGACACAGATGAAATGACATCTCATTCCCTGCCGCTCAATGAAACCAAAACGGTTATATGCATGGACGGTAGTCATCACTTTTCCTTGGAAGGCTAAGACCTACTAGGCGATTTACCAGTACTCAAGTGCGGTCAGTTTCAGCTCTGCGTGGAAGCACCATGCCGCCTTAAGCTATTTCTCCTAGCCCCGATTGTGGGGGCCTACTTGTCCCTAGTACCAGGTTCTTATCGTAGATGACTTTTGTTTGTACTTGAAATAGTTTTCATTGTAATTTTCTGACTATTATGGACATTTAGTTTCGTCTAAACATAGACTATGGGTGCTCGTTAGAACCTCCTCTCGAGTACCCACAATCTGTCTAGTCTTATCATCGATTGCGGGTGCTCGTTAGAACCGCCTAATCGAGGCGGTTCTAACGAGCACCCTAAATCTATGTCTAGACAAGATATTATAAAAAAATATATATATGTCCTTGTAAGTCCCACTTTTCCGTGTATAAAGTGTGGTTTACCTAAACATTCATTTCATGGATTTGTTGAACTGGTTTTAGGCGTTTTACCCTTAAAGAACTAACACGGAATTATTACATGTACCACATTAATAAAAATCTAGATGTATCGGGGCAGACATAAACCCCAGAGGATCTCGCATATTTCAAATAAAATGGACACTCGTTGAAGATTCTTTATATCATATGACTGGTGTGTGTCTTCCAGACTGAAAGACATTATATTCGAAGACAACTTTATGCCAATAATATAATATTATAGAATCACGGCTGGTAAACTCGTAAGGGGTAACCGCAGGTTATGCACTCAAAATCCTTACGGGAACTCCCGGTTATGCCTTCCGAGACCACAAATATGTCAACGAACAGGTAAGTGTTCCGATACATGCTTTTTAGTCATTTTTGTAAACATATTTTGAAAAATCGGGCAATGCTATTCTCAACAACTTTCATTTCTACATCAGAAAAGATGGGTGTGGACATGAAAAGGCAAGCGGTCAATTTTTAATTTAATTTCTCCCTGAGAAAGGTAGTCAGATATTTCTGTTGTGACTTGTTTTCAAGTGCCAAATGAAGGCATTTTCAGCTACCCGGACGATGCGAAACTAATCCAACATGCCAAATAACACGTAATTCAAACCACTTTCATGTTGAAATACATAAGATGCAAAACTTTCGCATAATTTGTTCCAGGAGCGTTAATATTGGTGCCGATTATGACTTACGAGGACATATTACCCCTTACGGGAGAATTACCCCTTACGGGGACAGAAAAAGTCAACTAATACGTGTCTGATTGAAATTCATCACTTCATTCAATAATTTAACCTACCCTGACTCCACCTCCCCGCCCCCGCCCATAGGGGCTTGAAGAAATAGATAGGCTGCATGATGCTTCCACGCAGAGCTGAAACCGACCGCGCACGAGTACTGGTAAACCGCTAAGAGGATTTAAGCCTGCCCAGGCAAAGCGGTGCGAGTCGGCTCATAGAAATCGCTAACGTTTAAAGAGCGTTCCCACTTGCAGCAGTTTTCCTAGGCAGGCTTAGACCTAAACGGTTTACCAATACTCAGTACTCGAGTTTGGTCGGTTTCAGCTCCGCGCAGAAGCACTATTTCTTCAAGCCCCGTTGGGCGGTGGCGTATAGTGAAATGCGTATCTAATATGAAATTCATTCCACTGTACGAGCGTATCGGATAAATGCCTTGAAAATGTAACAATATCAGGTTTTCACCAATTCGTTCGAGTACACGAATTTGGATACATTAGTACGAGCAATTCATACGAGGGCACGAGTTTCGATTTTAAGTTATCGTTCTAAATAAAGTTAACAGTATTAAAAGTCGTACCGAGCAACTACAGTGTCTTCAAGGCTTTGATGAACCGTCTGTGTGAATTATTGAATGAAGAAACGCATTTCAATCAGTCACCAATTAGTTGGCTTTTTCTGTCCCCGTAAGGGGTAATGCTCCCGTAAGGGTTATCGGTCCCCGTAAGTCATAATCGGCACAAATATTATATCTCCTGGAACAAATTCTGCGGAAATTTTGCAACTTATGTATTTCAACATGGAAGTGGTTTGCATTACGTGTTATTTGGCCTGCTGTTTTAGTTTCGCATCGTCCGGGTATCTGAAAATGCCTTCATTCGGCACTAAAAAACAGGTCAAAACAGAAATATCTGACTACCTTTCTCAGGGAGAAATTAAATTAAAAATCGACCGCTTGCCTTTTCATGTCCACACCCATCTTTTCTGATGCAGAAATGAAAGTTGTTGAGAATAGCATTGCCCGATTTCTCAAAATATGTTTACAAAAAAGACTAAAAATCATGTATCGGGAACACTGTACTGTTTGTTGACATATTTGTGGTCTGGGAAGTCATAACCGGGAGTTCCCGTAAGGATTTTGAGTGCATAACCGGCGGTTACCCCTTACGAGTTTACCAGCCGTGAGAATGGTCATTTCGAATGAAATTTATTAAGCTCTCCAAATGCTCGTTTTGTTTACTTTTTATTTATTTTTTTTTATTGGAATGACCACTTGTTTGCGATTCCGTTTATCAAATGATCAGTGCTATACCATATTTTCTGCACTTAAGGGGAATGGGGACACCTGGAAGTTTTGTCCGCCATTTTTCAAAGGGAGACAACTTTCGGGACTTCCTGTTCGCTTTTCTATAAACTCTGTCCCACTGAAAAGGGGTCTACTCATACAGGACAGAATTTGCTCCTTAGGAGCAAATTCTTTTCTTTAAGAGTTGACCCCTATTGACATGGGAGACAAAAATACTTTTGCAGGAGTTGCATACCCTTTAGGTGTACCCATTTTGCTAAAAAATCTGACATCAGCGTCCGTTAATAAGAGATATGACGTGGCCTAGTGGGTAAGAGCACTGGGTCTCTCCCCACTGTGAGTTCGAGGCACGCTCGGGTCACATATGAGAGGAAGGTCAGGAGGTTTTACTGAAGGTACTCTGCTTTTAGCCCACCTCTGATTAGCGAGAGGCTCAAAATAAGTGAAATAATCTTGAAAGGGTCGCAAAACCAAAACAGAGATGTATGGAAGTGCAAGTATCTAAACATAAGTCATGACTCTAATATACTACTCTGGCATTTTTCATCTTTAAACATTATTTTCTCTGTTCCAAAAATAGATTTTGGTGCTAGTTAGAACCGCCCCATTGAGGCGGTCGGTTCTATAGGGAGCTTTCCACTAAATGTTTTCATAGGCGACAATAGTAACCTTTTACCTGCTCCCACAAAAACTACACGTACAAAACTTGTTTATAGAGCCATCCTAGCCCAACAAGTTAATGATAAAAATACACATGTTGACCTGCTCCTTTTCAAGTTACAGTCAACCATGTTTGTTTACATACTAGAACGGAGTAAATACAAACCAACAATTTTAAAGGAGGGGTGACCATATAAAATCAGCAAAAATTTCTTTGAGTTTGCAGATATATTTAAAAAAACATGCATCATTTTAGCCCCTTATACCTATCCTTTTCTCACATTAAAATAAAACATGGTATGTATATCCAATGGAAGCAAGTCTGGTATTTAGAACGCAACTAAAAGCTCTGTCCCAAAGTGATAAAACCCGGCACCTCCCAGTATTTAGTGGAATGTTACCTCTAATAAGTACCCACAATATATGAATACTGAATAAAGAAAAACTATAAACACGTGCAACCCCACTTCTCTTTATCCGTTTCATTGACATGTAAAAATGACATAAAATGGCGTAAAAAATGCGGAAACAAAGGCTGAGCCAACTACATTGGGAAAACACATCCGTGTGACGTAACGCATTCTTTCATACCTCGCAAATGGCTACTTTTTCGATGAAACTTTTTTTCTTATTTATACTCCAAACATAGCTTGTGAGTGCTCGTTAGAACCGCCTCATAAAAGTTGTTCTAACGAGTACCCACAACCTATGTCTTAGAAATAAGCAAAATAATATATGCCCCTGTAAACCCCAGTTTGCTGTATATAGAGTGTGGTTTAGAGGGGTGCTCATGTCACGGACATCATGTAAAGGATAGGTTGACTGATCTAATTTTTTGCTCACTTTGGGTCCGCAAGTTCTATTAACTTACCTAAATTTTCTCCCCTATCTTTTGTCCAAACACGAATCCCGATGCCAAGTTGTCCTATATCGTTCAATGTTTTAATCTTGTTTATCCAATAACTAATGTTGTATAATTCACGGATTGACGTTTTCGTCTTTCTTTATTTCTGCTAAAAGCCTTTTCGACATTAATTTTGAAGATGTCTTGTACTTGAGTTGCTAAGAGTTAACTGCAGAAACTAATATTTTGTCACAGGGCTGCCACATTTTACAAAATTATATCATTAGCACGGTACCCTATGTACCCGTCATTTGGTGGCCAATGCGTCAACCCGAACGCTCATTAGTTTAGAAACAAACACAAGTTGCTGTACTACTTTAATTAGAATCTAGAAACATGGCAATCACATAATGCGCCAGACAGAATAGCTAAGTCACATGACTAAGTTAATAATCCAAAATGCTTAAGGGAAAGTTATCAATCAATTTACGGCATTAAAACTATTGTTCATCAGCATTGTTTCAAACGCCAATAAATTAACTATAACTCTCTTAATTCTGTACTAGAAAAAAAAACAATTCACGCGATAAACCGAGAAAATATGCTTCATGAAAACCGCAAAAATACAATACAATTCCGCTATAATTATCCCCAGCTTAAATTAAGACAAATTCTTCATCTAAACATAAATATAAAAGTTTCAGTTTTTCTTTCTTTTCGATATCCTCTAATAAGAGACCACCTCTGGGACTGTTCAAAAGTGGTCTGTAAGACCACTTTTGAATAGTTCCAAAGGAGGTCTTAATAAAGGAATCATACAAAAACAATGGACACTTGAAGCATCCTAACAAACATTTCGTGATAACAAAAATCAAGAAAAGCGAAACAGTTAACTCTGAAGTTCCAATCACGCTACTTATAATTCTGGCGCTTGCCAGCTCGGGAAAACTCAAACAAATTCTTATGACCACAGACTCAGATAAGCTTGTCCATCTACGGAGCCACGTCAACTCTTTGGATATTATAAAGTCTCGAGGTAGTTCGCAGCACAAACGTGTAAGGTCATCCGCGGAGTGGAGATTTGTTCAAACTGTCAAAATACGCAGATCGACCTATGTCTTTGATTGTCGCGCGTGTCATTTTCTTGGAATTTCAGAGGGTTGCCTCAACTATGCCGTGCCTGTTGTAATCCCTTATACTGACAAACGGGAATGGTTAGGAATCAAGTAAAGACAGATAATTGGTTGTTCAATAGCTTCATCTGCTAAGCTCACATCTTGAAGCTTTGATAGGCTGTTGCGGTTTCTGGGAAAATAGATATAAACAAAACGATAGCTTACTCATAATGCAACCTGTGTATTTATTCTAGCGATATGGGGTTCAATATTTCCGCAATTTTCACAAGGGGCACAAAATGTATGACATCGTGTATGATTTTCTTTTAAGTTGTCCCGTCTTAGAAAGAGACAGAGAAGACCAACATTTTGGAATGCGTTACCTCCCTTGAATGCGAATTCATTCTCCTTACATCGTGGATGGAGCATTGCTCTTAATATACAGTAAAAGGCATATAATGAAGGTTTCTGTTCTGTTATTTTTTTTTAATGTGTTTTCCACACCCAGTGCCCTCTAGTAAGAGACCACCTTTGGGACTGTTCAAAAGTGATCTTAAAGACCACTTTTAAACAGTCCCAGTGGCGGTCTTATTATAGGAAGTTTACTGTATATTGGGCATTCAGCCAGTCATCGCGTTAACAAATCTGTTGGATGAGCATTCCTGAAAGCCACACTTTATATAAGAAAATGGGGATTTAAAAGGTTTGCATGTTTTTCGTGTCATAGATTTTGGGTACTAATCAGAATTGCCACAATGCGATTTGGAGATTTAAAAGCATGCTGTGTTTTAATATTTTTTTAACATATGACGTCGCGTCTGAGACTGCAATAACGCCATGTATTAAATTTGATAAGCCACTAGTGGATTAAATAGGCAAATTAGTTAAATACACCCCGTAACGTTACACGTCTGACGTCTTTAACGACGTCGCGTTTATGCGGAATATTGACATTCTTGTTAAAGATCGTGAGAATAAAATGCGTTTTAAATGTCATATGATAAACAGAATTTTGCATTCGTGCTCATGTATTATTGAATTTATTAAACTCGTTGAGGAAAAGGGATAAAATGCTCGGCAAAGCCTCGAATTCTATCCCTTTACCTCAACTTATTTAATAAATTCAATTATACATGAACACTCATGTAACATCCTCTGTTACTAACTTTAAAGCAAATATGACAACAAAAATGTTCTAAAATCTGCAGAAAGAGCAACCTAATGGAAATCCAGCGAATTATTATCAGAAAACGCTTTCTTTCATGTCATTAGATGAAATTTTGCGATTTTTTACTTTTCTTCTTCTTTCTTTTTTTTTTTTTTTTTTTGTTGCAAACACAGCCTCTCGGTGCTCATTAGAACCTACGTACTTCATTACGAAAACATGCCTATACAAATACATTGTAACCGTTATCGCTGAAAAAATGAAAATTTTAAAATGAAAAATTGTTATGTTTTTCTTATTTCTGCTCAAAATATAGATTGTGGGTACTCGTTTGAACCGCCTCATCGAGGCGGTTCTAACGGGTACCCACAATTTATATTTTAGAGCAGAAATAAGAAAAATAAGGTTCACGACTGCAAACCCCAGTTTTACTATATAACTTGAAAGTGGGGTTCGAGGGGGTCAAAATTATATAGGCGTGTTTTCGTGATGTTAATGCGGCCGTTTTAACGAGTATTCGCCTTCTGTGTTTTAGAACAAAAATACGAAAATTAACGTGTATATTTGTAAACTCCGATTTTCAATATATAAAGTGGAGCTGCCAATGTCATCGCGCAATGTTATCAGAACAAACATTGAAAAATGACAAACATATTATTTTAAGTCTAATATTAGCATACACATTCTTTAATTTTTGGTAGCAAGCAACTTACAAGACTGTTTGCCTCCAATGAAGTGTGGTTTCCGCTTGCCAGATATGATGTTGCGCCTGCTTAAGATGAACGGTACTACAGTGTCATCTGTATTAAGCAGCCACCCAGGATAAACTAAAAAAACTGACTGCTTAAATGGTGGCATGTCACAGATATACATATAGTAAAATTCCTATATTAAGACCACCTTTGGGATTATTCAAAAGTGGTCTTTACACCTTTGGGACTATTCAAAAGTGGTCTTTAAGACCACTTTTGAACAGTCCCAAAGGTAGTCTCTCATTAGGAGACACTGGGCTTAGAAAACATAAAGAAAGCATAGCTGAAACCTTCTCGATAAGCTTTTAAAAGCAGATTTAGTCTTAGTTTTAGGTGGTCTTAATAGCGGAATTGTACTGCACATTGTAAATGAAATGATTGAGGGGTTTGAAGAAATAGATGGGCTGCATGATGCTTCCACGCAGAGCTGAAACCGACCGCACAAGAGTACTGCTAAACTGCGTAGAGGATCTAAGCATGCCCAGGCAAAGCGCTTCGAGTCCATGCTTATAAACCCTATTGGTTTCATTGGGTGACAGGGGTTGACATATCATTTCATCTTATTGTCGGGACGGGCCTCTTAGTCATTAGGTCTCTCACCGCCGTAGGTTCGAGCCTCGCTCGGGCCACGTGTGAGACGCCAAGTTCTGCAACGGAAGGTCA
Source organism: Lucinisca nassula (assembly GCA_963580285.1). NCBI lineage: Eukaryota > Metazoa > Mollusca > Bivalvia > Lucinida > Lucinidae > Lucinisca > Lucinisca nassula. Next base: position 114,461,051 of record OY757011.1, read on the forward strand.
GGTGTTTTTTTTTCTGGGTACTCCGGTTTTCGCTGACCTCTGATTAACGATCGGCTCGATATGAGTGAAATAATCTTGAAAGGACCGTAAAACCCAAACCAAAAAAAAAAAAAAAAAAAAATCTTATTGTCGGGTAAAAGTCCCACAAAACTGGAAGCAACGTCTCCAAAATGACCTATACCGTGTTGACGGGGACGTTAAACCTCAAATCAATCAAACAAACAAATGAAATGAATGATAACTGACAGCAGTGGATGTCCAAAAGAAGCTAAATACATGGAGAGAGGTGACAGATGAGTCTATCTCATCAGATCAGTTATTAACCGACAACCATTACGAAAAGCCTATAAAAATACATTGTATATTTTACCACCGAAAAATAAAAAAAATCAGATGAAAAATTGTAATATTTTTCTAATTTCTGCTCAAAACACAGATTGTGGATACTCGTTAGAACCGCCACGGTGAGGCGTTTTAACGAGTACCCACAATCTATGTTTTTGAGCAGAAATAAGAAAAATAATGTCTACCCCTGCAAACCCCAGTTTTACTATATAACAGTGGGTTTAATGGGGTCAAAATTATATAGGCATGTTTCCGTGATGTCTCAGACCCCCACACATCGGGGCTTGGAGAAATAGATTGGGCTGCATGATGCTTCCACACAAAGCTTCAACAGACCGCACATGTGTACTGGTATACCGCGAGTCGGACCGTCCCACAACATATAAACCCTTTTGGTTTGTTTGAGCGGCAGGGTTTGAGACTTGTGTCATTTCATCTCAAAGTTGAATAAAAGGCTCACAAAATTGGAAACAACGTCTCCAAAATGCCCTAAACAGTGCTGACAGGGACGTAAAACCTCAATTCAAACATACAAAACCTGACAACTCTCCGGCATTTATTTATTTATTTTTTTTATTTCACTTAATAAATAGCAGATTATTTATCTTAACAAATACCAGATGATTATTTATACTGTTATAAAATGGTCATTTTAATGAATAAAGACGTTTTCCCCTTATTTTATTTCCTAGTTTTGGGCTATTGAGTTAACGTTTGTGGCTGTTTGATAGAGAGAATGTGGGCTTCGTATAATGGCTGGTCCATCACAAAAACACGCATTTATAATTCTGGCCCCATTGAACCCCACTGTTGTATAGAAACGTGTGTCTGGGGTTTACATGTGTTAATCTTATTCTTCTTATTTCTGCTCTAAAATATAGATTGTGGGTACTTGTTAGAATCGCCTCGATGAGGCCACAATTGTACCCTAAATCTATTTTTAAGCAGATATAAGAATATCACATTTTTTCATCTTTTACAACGGGCCATAACTCTAACAATTTGGAATTGAAGCTAGAGTAAGATATCTTGATATAAAACTGTGTATTGTTGGTGTGACCTTATAGATAGCCGGGTGAATAAAGGGGAATAAGTAAAATATTTACTAAAGCTAAAGTCGTTGCCCTTTGCTTCACGTGTGTACTGTCACTGTTTCATCGGAATATCTATAACGGTTTTGAAATTATGACGAAAAAAAAAAAAAAAAAAAAATGCTAAAATTTTAAACTTTTCAACTCTTTTTAACTCTAACAATTTGTAGCTAGAGTTGCATAACTTGCCATGAAATTGTATTTTTATTGTGGCCTAATGTTTTAAGTTTGAAGTTGGTGCGTTTGAGGGTTTGTAAGTTATTAAGAAGAAAAAACGTCAACAAAAACAAACATGAAAATGTGAACGGACGGACGGACAGGGTGGATACTATAGGGCAAATCTGATGACTGTCTGTAAGTCAAAGACCAGCCTGGAAACAAATGGTTTTCTTCAAAATACATTTCCTAATATATCAAATTAACATTTATTGCTTGATTGCCAGACAGACAATAAAATGTAGACTATTAACTAAAAGCATTGAAACAAAGCATTAGGCTTCAATTGTAGACCCTTTTGTCCATTACTCTCCAGCCCCATATATCAGACACAATGCGCGGTTTTAGTAAAGTAAAGCTAACACAACTATACAACGATTAACTCACCCATAAAATGGACACAGACAAACAGTGCATACCCGGATCAAATGCCACATATTGCGGTGTCGGATTCAGGTCTACACATTTTGCTAACAGCATAACCCCTTCATAGAACATATTTTCCGTCAAAATGAATAAAATTTGTTTGTATTGGAGTTTAACGCCCAGTCAGCACTATTTAGGTCATTTTTGAGCCGGTCAGTTTACCTATCCATATTTTTTCTGGACAGGCTTATAAACGTAAGCGGTTAACCAGTACAGTGCACATTCTTTCCCCAGAAACTGACAACTGCCCTTTTTGGATCAACGGAATAGAAAAGCTTTCATGATCAAATTCCACGAAAGAATGTTGCCGACCCCGGCAGGTATCGAACCCACGACCCCCTGATCAACAGTCAGATGCGTCCGATTGAGCTACCGAGGCCGGCACAATGAATAAAATAGACATAACACCCCATTACGTAAACATGCCTATTCAGATACATTGTAAATTTTACCACAGAAAAAAAAACGAATATTTTAGACGAAAAATTGTGATATTTTTCATATTTCTGCTCAAAATATAGATTGTGGGTGCTCGTTAGAACCGCCTCATCGAGGCGGTTCTATCGAGTACCCACAATATATATTTTAGAGCAGAAATAAGAAAAATAAGGTTTACCCCTGCAAACCCCAGTTTTACTATATAAAAATGGGGTTCAAGGGGGTCAATATTATATAAATATGTTTTCGTGATGCCTTAAATGATTCAGGGCTAACTTCTTGCTACCAGCCTAACCCCTTCATATAACATATATTCCAGCAAAATAACAATGACACCCCTTAAATGACAAAAGGACTTGCCCAACATATAACAGTGGAAGAGTCCACCAGCATACAATGTCGGGGTTAAAGGTTTAAAGGTAGTCGACAGACGTTCAGGGGAGGCAGCACTTTTAACATTACACCAACGCACTTATACAAATACATTGCCACCTTTATCGCCGAAAAATTGAAAATTTTATGATGAAAAATTGTGATATTTTTCTTATTTCTGCTCCAAAAGTAGATTGTGGGCACTCGTTAGAAGTTGAGGCGGTTCTAACGAGTATCCACAATCTTTATTTTAGAGCAGAAATAAGAAAAATAAGGTTTACCCCCGGAAACCCCAGTTTTACTATATAAAAGTGGGGTTCAAGTGGGTCAAAATTATGTAGGCGTGTTTTCGTTATGAGAGTTTTTCTCTCCTCTTCCTTATTACTAAGGGCATATATTCGTAAAAGAAATAATTGGTACTAAGAGCAGATTCCCTTATTCAGCGGTTTTAGTTAGTCTGGCTCCAGACCCTTTCTTTACTTCTTCTCTCTTTCTTTTTTCTTTTTTCTGGAAGGGACATAAAGCTTGCATAGCTTATAGAATTTTGATTTACTTCAGTCCCTTGGCTAGAAAGAAGGTTTTGTTCAGGGAAAGGTAACTTGAAAATGGATTAAAGAGGAACAGGATAAAATAATGTAAAGAATGAGAGAGATGGATATAAAACAAAAACGACTGGAGCCAGTCTACGGATTTGGTATACGGGAAAGCAAACGTGAAGTCACAGGCAAAATAAAAACTGGAAGGGGAAACGATCAGGGACTGACACAATCAGATCCCAAATAATGTCACTAGGAAGAAGGCGAAACATGGAGTGACGACATTAAACAAAATAGACCACTGCTAAACTGAGTCAGCAGCTCTTTCCCAAACAGGTGGTAACTCAGATAATCTAACTATAAAAGGAATAACATACATGGGCCCCGTCAAGCGATTTTGGTACTTATCGCCTATGCGAGCAGCGAAGGTTCAGGCGAGCCTGCGCATCCGCGCAGTCTCGCCAGAACCTTCGCTGCTCGCTCATACAAGCAGTGAATCAAGGGGAACCTTTAGACAGAAAGCCATATCCATGGCCCCTCTGAATGGCTGGGCATGCGCAGTTAAAATTTGTCATGACGGAATGCTCGAAGACACAAATTCGCTTGGCGGGGCTCAGTCATAATGGGGGTAAGAATCAGAATCACATGCAAGACAAACGCGACAAAAAATGAACAACTAAAAACGGGAGGAATCACCAACAGAACATAAATAATCAGGGAAAGAAACAGAAGCACCATTATAAAGCAGGAAGGAACCACAGCAAAAGCACCGACTTGGAACGGTCAGTATAATGACTGCATCATGCCAAGCCACTGCGCTTATATCAAGCAAGTGCCATAACTCTGTCAAAAATAGCCATCGGAAGAGATGGCAAATCCCCCGACCAAAAGCCAATATGGCCTTCAGAAGATTGTTCACCAATAGAAAGTGCACCAGAATTAAACCAGCAATACATCACAAAAGTTTTGGAGTTATGGCCATCACAAGATTATACTGTCAGGGGAGATAACTAAAAAAACAGGGAACTCAGAATTGTGGTTCTTGTGCATGACATGCCTTCTTAAGCTCATGTATTTCTGTACGAATTACCATTAAAATATGTCTCAAAGGGTGTTGGAGATATGGTAATCACAAGCTGGTCATACTGTTATATTGGAAGGGTAGATAACTCAAATACCATAGCACCAACATTTGTGGTTCTTGCACATGACACCCCTTCTGTACCTTGTATACAATTGCGCCAAGTTCCTTCAATATATCTCAAAGGGTGTTGGAGTTATGGCCATCACAAGGTTATATTGTCAGGGGAGATAACTAAAAAACCAGAGCACCCAGAGTTATAATTCTTGAGCATGACACACCTGCATAACCTCATGTACATCTGCATCAAGTACCACCAATATGTCACAAAGGGTAATGGAGGTACGGTGATCACAAGCTGGTCACAATGTTACATTGGAAGGGGAGATAACTCAAATACCATAGCACCCAGAGTTGTTGTTTTTAGGCATCAAGCGCCGTCTCAATCTTGTATACAATTGTGACAAGTACCATCAATATATCTCAAAGGGTATTGGCGTTATAGCCATCACAAGGTTATATTAACAGGGGAAATAATTCAAAAACCAGGGCACCCAGAGTCGTGGTTCTTGCACGTGACACACCTGCTTAAGCTCATGTACAACTGTACCAAGTGCCATCAATATATCTCAAAGAGTGTTGGAGATATGGCCAACATAAGGTAGTGATTCTATTTTATTGGAAGGGGAGATAATCAAAAACCATGGCACTCAGAGTTGTGGTTCTTGTGCATGACACACCGTCTCGGCCTTGTGAACAACTGTGCCAGGTTCCATCAATATATCTTAAAGGGTATTGGAGTCATGGCCATCACAAGGTAGTCACTCTATTTTATTGGAAGGGAGATAACTCAAAAACCATGGCAACCAGAGTTGTGGTTCTTGTGCATGACACGCCGTCTCAGCCTTGTGAATAACTGTGCCAAGTACCATCAATATATCTCAAAGGGTATTGGAGTTATGGCCATCACAAAGTAGTCATTCTATTTCATTAGAGTGGGAGATAACTCAAAAAGTATGGCACCCAGAGTTTTGGTTCTTGCGCATGACACGCCGTCTCAGCCTTGTGAACAATTTGCCAAGAACCATCAATGAATCTCAAATGGTATAGGAGTTATGGTCATCACAAGGTTGATTCTACGGACGGACGGACGGACAGACGGGCGGTCGCCGGGCTGATCGCTATATCCACCGAACCTATTCGGTCGGGGGATAAAAATGAAATTAAAAGGAAGGAACATTAGTCTTTCCCTGAATAAATTTGAAATTAGTAAATGACTTAGGTGACAATTTTAAATGCTCATAGGACCATAACTCCAAAACTACATGTAAGTAAACCAGAATTTTACAGTTCTCGTTTTCTGCAGATCACCTCATGGTGCTTCTCATTCATGTAACTTTTACTGAAAATATCTCAACTTAATGGTGTTCAATTTACAGAGAAGATACAACTATATCACAGAAACTGTTATTTTCAATGTTCAAAGAGTCATACATCAAAAAGTAGTTAAGCCAAGTCAGACTTATGTATTTTTTTTTTTTTTTTTTTTGTGTGTGTGTGTGTGTGTGTGTGTGTGTGTGTGTGTTCTGCAAGTCATCTTACGTTGCTTTACATTTTTGAAAGACTTCAAGAAAATCTTTGAAACCAAACCGTTTTCAAGTTTTAGAAAGGGCACAAGTATATGATTGGGATCACTATTTACAATGTTAAAAGGGTGATAACTCCAAAAGCAGCTTATTCAGAGGTATGGTTCTTATGTTCTGCACATTATAAATGTAACATGGTGATACATATTTGCATAAAGTTACAACAAAATATCTCAAACGGCTTTCAACTTAGATAGCGGAGAATTACAGAATCACCATTTCAAATGTTCTAACAGCCATAATTCCTAAAATAGATTAAGCAGAGCTCTACGCTTTGTCTGATAACATTTGTGTGAAGTTTCATTTACATGACTGAAACAGTTTCCAACTTAAAGAGTGGACATGAGCACATGGTAAAAATGGCTATTTTCAATATTTACTATGATCAAAGGGCCGTAACTCCAAACGTAGGTTAACTAGAGTTACAGTTTTTGTGTTCTACACTGGCGAGGGTTTACATTTGTTAAAAATTTCCTGAAATATCTCGAACGGTTTTCAACTTATAGAGCGACTCGAATACATGGTAGAAATTGCTATTTCAATGTTCAAAATGTTCAAAGGGCAATAACTCCAAAGTAGGCAATCATAGTAGCAGCCATTGTGTTCTGCACATTGTCTTGTGATGCTTTACATATGTGCGAAGTTATGGGAAAATATCTCGAACCTTATTCGACTTATCATTACGCAAACACGCCTATACAAATACATTGCCACCTTTATCGCCGAAAAAATGAAATTTTATGATGAAAAATTGTGATATTTTTCTTATTTCTGCTCAAAATATAGATTGGGGGCACTCGTTAGAACCGCCTCGATGAGGCGGTTCTAACGAGTACCCACAATCTATATTTTAGAGCAGAAATAAGAAAAATAAGGTATACCCCCGGAAACCCCAGTTTTACTATATAAAAGTGGGGTTCAAGGGGGTCCAAATTATGGTATTATGTTTTCGTGATGTGGAGCGGACAAGAGTACATGGTATAAATTTCTAAGTTTAAGGGACAATAACCCCGAAAGTATACAAACCAGATTTACGGTTCATGTGTTCTGCACGTTGCCACACGGCGCTCTACATTGTTGAGAAGTTTCGTGAAAATATCTCTTTTCTCCCTTGCTCTTGTAGACAACTCAAAATGACCCTTAAGGCTTGACGGGCCGTTAAACCCCAGCATAATCAATCACATTAAATTTTGTTGCTTCCATGAACTCCCATGTCTGTTGGAAAATATATTTTTCCGAAAGGGAAGAAGTTTAGGTGTTTCTCTAACTTCACACGAGGAAATAAAATGTCTCACATGAACAATTTTTCGCTTTTTTGCGGATTTTTCTTTTGGCACACCAGATAAGAAAATCTTGGAATTTAAACTGTGATAGAAATTCTTATCCTACCCAGGTTATCCTATCCAGATATAAAACGACTCTTCTTACGTGCTCGTTGTACACTGGTTGAATTCGTGTCCCTCAATGTTAAGGTTGGCGTACTGTAATAGCCATTCCAATATGGCGCACGTCGGTAATCAAAGTGGCTGAATTATTAAAGTACACGCTCAGAATTGAAAGGTATGAAAAAAAAAGTTTCTTACATGGATGTGAGTGGTAGAGGGAAAATTCCGTATCAAGGGATCACAGTTCGGCTTGGCTTCAAGATGCCGGACAGGAACCACATTGCGAAAACACATCCGTTTGACATAGTGCAATATTTCATATCTCCAAAATGGTTATTTTCTTATGAGAAATTGTGATAATTCTCTTATGTTTACCCTCAAACGTAGGTTGTGGCTGAGGCGGTTCTAACGAGTACCCACAACCTATATCTAGGAACCGAAATAAGAAAAATAATGCATACCCCTGCAAACCCCAGTTTACATACAGTTGGGTGTAGAGGGTGTTCATTAAATGGACTCAATGTCAACGTAATGATCGGAATGGATTTTACCATCCACCACTCACACCCATCACGAAAAGGCGCCTATATAATTTTGACCCCCTTGAAACCCACTTTTATATAGTAAAACTGCGCGGGGGGGGGGGGGGGCGGGGTAAACCTTATTTGTCTTATTTCTGCTCTAAAATATAGATTGTTGTGCGGTTCTAACGAGTATCCACAGTCTATATTTTAAGCAGAAATAAGAAAAATATCACAATTTTTCATCTTATTTTTTGTTTTCGGCGGTAAGGTTTACAATGCATTTGTATAGGCGTGTTTTCATAATGGCATTTCAGATGCTTATTGCCCATAAATGCAATTTGTTTCCCTTTAGTGGAGAAAACTCTTCCCTTCCAGAGTAAAACCTCCTAAAATCTTGTTCTGGCTAACTACTTTGCCACATTAGGATTTATGGTCCCAGATATTCTGACAAATTTTGTTCAGAAATGTTTTATCAGTACTCAGCAAATAATGTTTTATTTGAAATAATATTGAGCAAGGAGAAGTTAGTTTGCTATTCGCTTTTCTCTTTTCGCTTTTCGACTTTCAGAAGTTAGTTTGCTTTTCGCTTTTCGACTTTCAGAAATTAGTGTGCTTTTCGCTTTTCGACTTTCAGAAATTAGTTTGCTTTTCGCTTTTCGCTTTTCGACTTTCAGAAGTTAGTTTGCTTTTCGCTTTTCGCTTTTCGACTTTCAGAAGTTAGTTTGCATTTCGCTTTTCGACTTTCAGAAGTTAGTTTGCTTTTCGCTTTTCGCTTTTCGACTTTCAGAAATTAGTTTGCTTTTCGCTTTTCGACTTTCAGAAGTTAGTTTGCTTTTCGCTTTTCGACTTTCAGAAGTTAGTTTGCTTTTCGCTTTTCGCTTTTCGATCATAGGTCTGTTTAATGATGTAACTGTTAAGTGTCTTAGTACACGAAAAGCGAAAAGCCAAAAACAAAAAGAATCTTTGACATAATGAACATCTGCATATGGCATGAGCAGTTTGATTGACGTACAACACTCTCACTCACTCACTTATTCACTCACTAACTTACTCACACATGTACTCAGACACTTAACAGTTACATCATTAAACAGACCTCTTATCGAAAAGCGAAAAGCGAAAAACGAAAAGCGAATAACGAAAAGCGAAAAGCGAAAAACAAAAAGAATCGTTGACATAATGAACATCTGCAGTTGGCATGAGCAATTTGATTGACGTAAAACACTCTCACTCACCCACTTACTCACCCACTTACTCACCCACTAACTCACTCACTCATGTACTCAGACACTTAACAGTTACATCATTAAACAGATCGAAAAGCGAAAAGCGAAAAACAAAAAGAATCTGTGACATAATGAACATCTGCATATGGCATGAGCAGTTTGATTGACGTTAAACACTCTCACTCACTCACTCACTGACTTACTCACTCACTCACGCATGTACTCAGACACTTAACATTACGTCGTTAAAAAGACATATGATTGAAACAGCGAAATGCAAACTAACTTCTGAAAGTCCAAAAGCGGAAAGCAAAAAGCAAACTAACTTCTGAAAGTCGAAAAGCGAAAAGCAAACTAATTTCTGAAAGTCGAAAAGCGAAACGCAAACTAACTTCTCCTTGCGATAATATTGTAGGGGTATCAAAAAAGCTTGACCTCTGGTGAACGATACATTGCATTATGATCCGACACTTTGTGTAACTATTTGGGAGTGGCATTTATTCCCCACATGCCTGCTTGAAAATTATTAAAGGACAATAAATATAGCCTCATGTGAGGTAACGCTTCAAAACTTATGAATTTCTTATCAATAAGGAGCGCTAATTTTAACCCATTGCATGTGGGGAAACCCCTTAAGGGGTACCTTGGCAAACAGTGCAGGCCCAGATCAGACGCCGCAGAACGCAGCGTCTGATCAGGGCCTGCACTGTTTACTAACAGGATTTTACGTCAAAACGAAAAAAGGCCTGACGCTCCTTATATGACAAGTGGACTTGTCCAATATATAGAAATGGAAGAGTCCACTAGTATTCAATGGGTTAAAGGAAAGACTGCTCCTCGTGATCAAAGTCTTTCCTACACATAAGACCTCGGCCCCCGCCCATAGGGACTTGAAGAAATATATGGGCTGCATGATGCTCCCATGCAGAGCTGAATCCGGCCCGCACACTGGTAAACCGCTTAGAGGATCTAAGCTTGCCCAGGCAAAGCAGTGCGAGTTGGACCGCCCATGCTTGTAAACCCTATTGGTTTCATTAGGCGGCAGGGCTTGAGATGTCATTTCATCTCAAAGTCGGGTAAAAGTCCCACAAAATTGGAAGCAACGTCTCCAAAATGACCTTTACAGTGCTGACGGGGACGTTAAACCTCAAATCAAACAAACAAATACATAAGACCTGCTTTTCAGAGGGGTAAGTCCAGGTGAATGCCATCACGAAAACACGCCAATATAAGTTTGACCCCATTGAACCCCACGTTTATATTGTAAGACTGGTGAACTTATTTCTGCTCTAAAATGTAGATTGTGGGTACATGTTAGAACCGCTTCGTTGAGGCGGTTCTAATCTGTATCCACAATCTATATTTTGAGGAGAACTAAGAAAAATATCACGAGTTTTCATCTTAAAATCTTCCCTTTTTCTTCGGAAAAATTTACAATGTATTTGTACAAGCGTGTTCCCATGTAAATCGAAGCACTGACAGCACTGGTAGGTTGAATGTGTAGGCTGAAAAAATAGTTCTTGAACTGAGACTTGAACTGTTTTGTTAAATCCTTAAATTCTGGCATTTTAAACAAGAACTGTAGACCCTGATCAGATGCCGCGTTATGAGGCGTCTGATCTTGGTCTACACTGTTTAACAATGATTCAGTACTCGAGACCAGTCCAGGCTTTACCTTTTACACAGCACTCTGATGTCACAGGGTGAAGACTAGCGCTGCTATAAATAGCCAGTACCTGGGTTTTGTACATGGTCAGCGACAGTCGCGGTGACAATAGCAGGTGGGAAGCCTTTGTAGTTAGTAACTGTGGGTCGATTGATAAAAATAGACCCAAAATTGGCGGGAAAGGGTGCCAGGTGCATGCATACCTAATACGTAATAAAATCAAAGGTTTTAAGTGTTTGCAATCATGTATTATCACTGGCATAATTCGGCAATAACAGGTTTCATGAATATTCGGAACTCCTTGGCCATATTCTCTAATGTGATGTAATATAAGCTGTCTTATGAATGATCATAACAGACAAAGATGGTTACATCGCATGCATAGTCTCTATTTCCCGATTTCTTTAAGATTATTGTTGAATAATTTTAACACCCAGGGGATGATCTCTTTCACTGGAACAACCTCAATCGTATCAAAATACCCGCAATTGAGCCGGGTCACAGCACAATTTAAAAATAGATCGGTGCGAACATCAGAATCAACCTGCACGTGCACATGGCAAAACAATAGTCTTCGAGTATCCTAGATACTATAGAGGGCACATGTAAACATCAATCCTAGATACTATAGAGGGCACATGTAAACATCAAAGGCACAAATCATACTGTACGCCTCCGGAGGCTGATCCGAGTCTTTACTGACCACACAGTTTTTCTTCAAGGGCGCAACAAGCGGACCACCTTTTGACATGTACACACAGTGAAGACACTGATCAACACCGATCAGACTGTACACTGATCAGACACAGGGCGTCTTCAAAGAGACAGACGAAGTTGTTTTCTAGCGGCCTGGGCATTTGGATGGCCTAAGTTTTCACTGTTTTTACCAGTCCGAAGGCATATCTTTACTTGGTGTCCCTCAATTGCTAGAAAAGATTAAGTTATAATAAATATGCAATGAATTAGCAATGTTATCTCAAGAATAAGCATCAATGATTGCAGCATACTCGTGCACAGAGGCAATAAAGTATCGGTCTATTGCTCGCAAAAAGTTAGATAATAATAACTGTATAATACATTAGAAATACTTTCACAAGAATACGTATCAATTTTGTAGCATACGCGTGCGTAGAGGAAATAAGACTGCTAACAAATCTAGTTCACGAAATTCTGAGATTTTTCGTTTTGGAAAATGAATTGATTACACAATGATTGCCATCTCTTGACCAATAGTTCTCAAAATCACGTAATAGCGCGATGCATGATGGCGTATTACTTTTGCGTTGTTATTGTATCACGAAAACATGCCTATATAATTATGAACCCCTTGAACCCCACTTTTATATAGTAAAACTGGGTTTTCCGGGGGGTATACCTTATTTTTCTTATTGCTGCTCTAAAATATAAATTGTGGGTACTCATTAGAACCGCATCGATGAGGCGGTTCTAACGAGTGCCCAATATCTATATTTTGAGCAGAAATAAAAAAAAATATCACAATTTTTCATTATAAAATTTTCATTTTTTCGGCGATAAAGGTGGCAATGTATTTGTATAGGCGTGTTTGAGTAATGGTACGGATAGACTTTACGGCAACATAGACTTTTATTGCTTCATATATGCCCATAGCCTCTGGATAAGATCAAATAAAACATATTGGTTTATGTTATTTTGTTTGCTTAAGACATTGAGGGATTGCAACGAACACCCACGATCTGAATTTTAAACGAATTTTCCAATTTACATTTATCAAACGCATGTACACAGCCAAACCGTGTCGGAATAACAAAGTCAGTCGAATAACTGTGTAGGTTCTGTGTAGCCATCTTACATCATGTTTTTATGTGGAAACAAACAGGAAAATAGATACCCTGTATTATGGGAGGAATGCTAGCATAAATCAAGGATGCATGTTAATTTTGTAAGCATGAGAGCGTGTGATAAAGTTACGGAAGCATTCCGGTTAATCCTGGGTTATAATGATTACTGATGACCAGTCAATAGAAATTAATATTCGACTAGTCATGACCTGTGAAGTTTGAATGAAATTGACCCATGGGTATAGGAAGAGTTGTCGTTAAATAGCTTTGGCGGTCAGCAGAACTATTTATGCTATTGTGGTAGAGTGTCACATAAGCAACATTCCAATGAAGTTTAAGTCAAATAAATCCAGGTATTCAGAAGGCGTTGTTCTTTAAAGATTTTTCTGTTTTTAGCTTGCAGCCATCAGAATCAGAATTGTTACTGGTGACACGTCAAATGTCATTCATACACCAGGACCTGTGATTGGAAGTTAGTCCCTACCTCTCACCAAAGAGGTAAACTTAGCTACACAATCCTCAGCACCTTCAGCCGTTTAAATAATTGAATCGGGAAGGGCATTCCAATCTCTAATGGTTCGAGGGAAGAATGTAAATGTCAGTTCATGTAGCAAGTTTCTGAAACGCCAATGGATGATGATTTCTACAGTTCCTAGCTGGGGAAACAAAGTCATCTGTTTGGATGCTGGTAGCACCCTTTAGACCTTTGTATAAAAGTGTGAACCTGCTGTCTTTTCTTCTTTTCTTGAGAGACTCCCATCTTAATTTTCCTAGTGTTCCAGTCATGCTCCCAGTTCCATGGCAGTAATTGCTTGTTACAAATCTAGCAGCTCTTTTCTGAACTTCCTCAATTTCTTCATTAAGAACCACTCCATATTCCGCGATTGGGCGAACAAGTACTTTATATGCTTCCTTTTTTACATCCTGAGGACACTGGTGAAGATTTCGCCTCTGGAAACCAAGCGTTCTATTTGCCTTTGTACACATGTTGCTAATATGTGTATTTCATTTCAAATCGTGTGTGAGTGTCACTCCAAGGTATTTAATGGAATCCACATTCTCGAGGACAGTTCCCTCTTAGATGTAAGAAGCCTCAAGTTTATTTGTTCTCTTCCTATGTTGCATTTAGCAGGCTGAAATCGCATGCCCCATTTTCGTGCCCAACATCCTAATCTATCTATATCATTCTGAAGTTTCAACGAGTCCTCTGTATCTCCAATTTCCCGGTAGCAAACACAGTCATCTGCGAACAGTCTTATTTCTGAGTCAATGTCAGTGGAAATTTCATTGATGTACAGGGAGAATAACAGTGGACCAAGAAAGTCCCTTGTGGGACTCCAGACAAAACTGGTGCCCACCCTGAAGATTCACCATTAACAACAACACGCTGTTTTCTGTAGCAAAGGAAAGAAGCTATCTATTTGAAAGTATTCCCCCAATTCCATAACCAAATAACTTAGATTTAAGTAGTTCATGTGGTGGGGTGTCAAAAGCTTTCTCGAAGTCCAGAATAAATGTATCTATCTGCCCCCCTTTGTCCAAGATTTTTGCCCAGTCATTAATAAATGTGCTCAACTGAGTTTCACGACTATGCCTTTGCCTAAATGCATGTTGTCTGTCTGACAGAAGTTTATGCTCATCCAAGTGGGCCATGATGTTTGAGCAGACTATATGTTCAAGCAATTTACACAGAACACAAGTCAGAGACACAGGGCGATAATTACGGGCAAGAGCCCTATCTCCTTTTTTGAAGAGTTGGCAAATGTTCGCTAGAAGCCATTCTTTTGGGATACCATCGGTATCAAGAGACTGTTGAAGCAGGTGAGCAAACACTGGACCTAACTCTATTGCTAGTTCCTTCAGGACTCTTAGGATGAAGCTCATCAGGTCCTATAGCTTTAGTGGGGTTTCTAGAACATATTTGAAGCCTTTAAGTAGCTTGATCACTTCTGCCGATGACACAACAATATTATCCATGAATGGGGCCGATCTTCTAGTCAATGGAACCTCCGTGAACTCAGTTTATTAAACGCATCATTGAATTCACCAACTAGTTCCTCTGCCCTTTCAGAGTCTGATTCGGCAACCCCGTTCTCTCCCCTTTTATTAAGGGGCGGAATACCTTGCCTGTCTTTCTTCTGAATATTGATATATCTGTAGAAGTCTCTTGGGTTTGCCTTTACATCACCTACCATCTTGTTCATTGGGGCGGAACTATTAGCTATTTTGGTAGGAAGCCACCTAGACAACATCCCTGTGAAGTTTGAATCAAATTGATCCAAACGTTTCGGAGAAGTTTGTATGTAAAACAAATTGTTGATTTTTTTTTTCTATTTTAGCTCTGGTGGCCATTTTGCTCATCAGAGCGGAACATCTTACGCTATTTTGAAAGAGGCTCACATAAGTCATATTGCTACCTATTTCCTATGAAGTTTGAATGAAAATAGCCCAGGGTATAGATGTCGTTTAAAGATTTTTTTTCTAGTTTTAGCTCTGGTGGCCATCTTGTTCATCGAAGCAGAACAATTTCTAGCTTTTTGGTAGAGAGCCACCATGCAACATTCCTGTGAAGTTTGAACTCAATTGGGCAAAGGGTTTAGGAGGAGTTAACAAATAAATTGTTGACGCCGCACAACACACCACGCACAACACACAACGGACATTGACCGATAACCGACATTTTGTCAAGGACACCACTCTGACCAAGTTTGAAGTTGCTTAGGATGAAATTGTGGCCTATAGAGTGTTCACAGGCAATCATGACAATCAAGGGGACATAACTCTACCACCATCGCTGGTCCAATCTGCCCCATTTTCAAACTCGACTGAGATTTTATCCAGGTCATTGTTATCTGCAAGTTTCATATAGATTCAACAAAAATGAAGAAGCTATCATTACGAAAACACGCCTATACAAATACATTGCCAATTTTTTTGGCCAAAAATTAGAAAATTTAAGATGAAAAATTGTGATATTTTTCTTATTTCTGCTCAAAACATAGATTGTGGGTACTCGATAGGGCCGCCTCGTCGAGGCGGCTCTATCGAGTGCCCACAATCTATGATTTTGAGAAGAAATAAGAAAAATAATGTATACCCCCTTAAACCCCAGTTTTACTATATAAAAGTGGGGTATGAGGGGGTCAAAATTGTAAAGGTGTGTTCTCGTAATTGTTGTTCACACGGTAGATAATGATCATTTTTTGACAATCAAGATGATGCAACCCCGCTACTTTTGGGCCAACTGACCAATTTTCGAACTCGTTCGAGATTTTATGCATGTCATTTTTATCTGCAAGTTTCATGAAGATCCAGTTCAAAAGATCAAAAATGGCCATTTTGAGAACCAATGGAACGTAACTCTGCTATTGTTGGTCTGATCTAATACATTTTCGAACTGGTGCAAGATTTGACACATGTCATTGTTATCGGCAAATGCCATGAAGACCGAACAAAAGATTAAGAAGCTACGCTGTTCACAATGTCAAAAATGGCCAATCTGAGAATCAAGGGATGTAACTCTGCTTTTGTTCGCCCGATCTAATCCATTTTCAATCTCCTCCGAGGTTGCACGAATGTCATTGTTATCTCCAAGTTTTATTAAGATCCGACAAAAAATAAAGGAGCTACGCTGATCACAACGTCAAAATGGTCATTATTGAGAATCCAGGGGACGTCATCCAGCTGCTGTTGGCTTGTTCTGAGGCATTTTCGAACTCGTCTGAGATTTAAAGCATGTCATTGTTATCTGATCGGTCATTGTTATCTGCAAAGTTCATGAAGATCCAACAAAAAAAAAAATGAAGAAGCTATACTGTTCACATGGTCAAAAATTGTCATTTTTGAGAATCAAGGGAACGTAACTCTGCTATTGTTGGTCCGATCTAACACATTTTGGAACTCTTCCGGGATTTGATGCATTTCAATAATTTTCTGCGAGTTTCATAAAGATCCAACAAAAATGAAGAAGCTACGCTGTTCACAATGTCAATGTCAAACAAGAGCTGTCACTATAGGTGGCCATTGCCCCCGGTGGGAGCCAATTTCTGAGTTTTTGCAAAATTTCAAAGGGAGATCATTCAGCCAAAAATGACAACATAGTTACGGCCCTTGGTCAGAATGTAGCCCTTGTGATGGTGAATAAGTGTGTGGAGTTTCATGGGGCTAGGTCAAATATTTTTGAAGTCATGATCAAGGTTAAAGTTTTGGTGACGGACAGACAAACAAACAAACAGACAGGGCAAATACTATATGCCCCCCACCCGAATCAAGATTCTCGGGGGCTTAAAACAGACCGTTTTTGACAATCAATTGGACGTACCTCAGTTATTGTTGATCCGAACTGACTTAATTTCGACCTCGTCTGAGGGTTTATGCATGTCATCGTTATTTGTAAGTTTCATGAAGATCCGACAATAAAATGAAGAAGCAACGCTGTTCGCAAGGTCCAAAATGGCCATCTTTGAGAAATAAGGGGACATAACTGTTCGTCCGACCTGACCCATTGTCAAACTTTTAACTCTTATCATGCTGTTCACGACAACCCCTATCTTTGGAAACAGTGTAGAGCCAGATCAGGATCTACACTGTTTGACATTCAATTTATGAATTTATAGGAATAAATTACATCAAGTAATCTGATTGGTTCAAAGTCAAAAATGGGTGTGGCTTAACTGAATATTCAGCAAGAGAAGGGTTAAGAGATTTTATGTTTGTCATTGTTAGCTACAAGTTTTACTAAGATCCGACAAAAATGAAGAAGTTCCCAAGGTCAAAAAATGTCATTTTTGTCTGCTACTGTTGGTCCAATCTGACCTATTTTCGAACTCGTCCGAGAATTTATGCATGTCACTGTTCCAGGAAGAAAAATGAAGAAGCTATGGTGTTCACAAAAGTTTTCTCAAAGTAGCCTATGGGACCTATCAGTTACAATAGCAACCCAAGTTCTGGAGCAATTTTTCTAAAATGCATATGCAAGCAATCCTTTACCAAAGGCATGCTACAGATAAAATTTGGCTGACATCTTGCAGGCTGCAAAGATATTACAGTTTGAAAGTCTGGACGACGGACGACTACGACGACGGACGCTGGCGACGGATGACGGATGTTGCCATCCTATAAGCTACCCCGGAGCCTTCGGCGCAGGTGAGCTAATAATAATTATTACGCACAGCTGGGGAATCTAACTCTTCGAGATAGGGCCTACGACTTTGCTGATGAGGGGAGCAAAGTCTTCCCTATGGTATCAAAGGAAAATGAAGGCGATTTCTCTTAACAGTGAAACTTCTATAGCTCGAAAACGGAAAGGTCGTTTACCATGGCTAATTCGAACTCGTTATCAAGGCCCTTGATAATATTTCCCATTGCTCCAGATATTCATATATTTAGTATAATATATGCATTTTCATGAATTGATCTTTAAAAGGTATGATGTGTGTACTCATTAGAATCGCCTCAATGAGGCGATTCTAATGAGTACACACAACATACCTTTATTATATGAAAGATGGTGAAGATACCCTTAAGCGATCCCCATTATGCCTCATGTACTGGCACTGTGAGAAAACCTCAGTAATTCGAACTACCCATATCTCGAACAATTTTTCATGGTCCCAGAGGTGTTCGAGTTACTGAAGTTCGACTGTATATGCAAACGCTATATATTACACACATGCGTAGTGTGACTAATAATGATTCACCTAGATAAGCCTCGAAATGCTAATCTTAGCTTTACAGGCAAGGAGAATTAACATGCACAAATACGCATTTTCGCTTAAGGCACCGCCCATATAATGTTGGAGAAAAACTCATTTTTAAGCGGCAGGCAATCGCCTTTGCCGTGACTTGACCTGTAAAAGAGGCGTGGCAAGCAAAATCAGTCTGCGCAGTCTGATCTGAATCATCGGTGTGCGCAATATGGGTGCACAATCGTACAAAGTTTAAGTTTCTTCACGCAAACAGATAATGCCGTGTTCTGACCGAGTTAGTAAGCAAGCTGATTCGAGGCTTTGCCGAGTGCACAACTCCGAAATCTTTTTCGCTTTGCACGGCTCGTGTTACGGACGAAGTAAGGATCACTCTAAAAACACTTAGTCGAAAGCCATCATGAACTCATAAAACTGGTAATACATTCGGTGTTTCCAAACAAGTAAATTGCTTCTGACAGTTCCATAAGACAGGAAACCTCTGATTTCTAGATATGGAGTCCCAAGAGAAGTCCAGTTTAGTGAAAACGATACAACGACGGCTTTATGTCTTTTGCGATCTTAGGAACTCCTTTTGATGGTTGTAAGAAGCATGCTGAAAAGCGTCCGATCACTCAACATGTCTTTGAAATGATTTCCCCCCGGTAATAAGGAAAACATGAGAGATAAAGAACACACCCATGAAGGCTAAAAATATCTTTCATGTCTATAAAAACGGAACTTTTCAGATAAATGATTTATATATTTCCACAATCTCCTAAAAAAAAAAAATTATGGGCACTCGTTATAACCGCCTCAGTACCCATAATCTTTGTTTTGAAATACAAACAAGAACTGGCGCGCCTATGGGGGTGCAGGGCTCCCAAACAATAAAATCTAGGTCAAGGTCAAACAGGGATGCTTGCAATTCCTAAATACAAGCTTGCACCAAGTACTTGTAGGTCTTGAAAAATGAACTTCAACATTAGGATGAAAGCTAGGGTTGACGCAATCGTTCACTACGTCAGTGAACCATGAAATGTAGGTCAAGGTCAAATATGGATGCTTGCATTATAGTTGACATTCCGAGATGCAAGTTTGTACCATTTTTTCTTCAATGAAGCTCTTATTGTTTTTGACCATTTTGGTGAAAAATTGGGTGGTCACAAATGTTCACAAAGTCATTGAACTACGGAATGTAGGTCGAGGTTGAATATGGATGGTTGCATTAAAGTTACAATCCCAAACTGAAAGTCTATACCCAGTAACATGAATGAGCCTCTTATAGTTCTTCAGAAATCGACTGTTACATTAGGGTGAACGCTAGGGAGAACGCGAATGTTTTCAAAGTCAGTGAACCATGAAATGTAGGTTAAGGTCAAATATGGATGCTTCCATTAAAGTTGCCGCCACAAGATGCAAGTTTGTACCCAGTATCATGAATGAGCCTCTTAAAGTTAGTTCTTCATAAATCGACTCTTACATTAGCGTGAACGCTAGGGGGAACGCAGATGTTTCCACGAATTGTTGAGGCTCTAATAGTTATTGAGAAAGGGACTCTAACAATTGGACGAGCGCTAGGGTGAACGCAAATTTTGACGGACAAACGGACGGAAAACCGGACTCCTTATAATAACAATATACTACTACTACTAATAATATTATTATTATATTGAGGCATGCTATAATGAAATTAATACATGCACTGGTAAACTTTTTCCTTACATATGTCAATCTTAATAAAAGCTGCGTAGAAAAAGAGGAGAAAAAATATCACTCATGTCATCATTGTAATATATTTCACTATAAATTGGGCTGAATTGTGCTTCCGCACAGAGCTATAGCTATTTGTAAACTTCTTGATAATAATAATAATAATAATAATAATAATAATAATAAAATATTAATAACAAGAACAATAATAATAATACGTGAAACCCCGGTTTGAACTTTTCAATCTAGGGTTTAAAAATTTCAAACTATGGTTTTAAAGCAGAACTGCACAATAATTCTTTAAACTACGGTTTCAGCTTTCAAACGTGGGTTTCAATATATTTAAGAAACCTGTAACTTCAGTTTGAGGTTTGAAACGCAACTTAAAACGCCATTCGCATAATTATCATTTCATAATCGCGTTTCTATGGCAACGAAGTGCACAATAAATCTTTAAAACACAGTTTGAACATAGAATCCAAGTTTGAAAATTTTAAACTAGGATTTGTAAACTTGAAGCCATGGTTTCAATTATTCAAGCTTAAGTTCGAAGTCGTTTAAAATACAAACTTTCCTCAAAATAAGGCTTCGACCTTTAAACCACGGTTTAAAAGTTCAAACCGTGGTTTGAAGATTTATTTGCAGTCGGCGTTGAAACTGGGGTTTGAAGTTTTTAAACTATGGATTGAAGTAAAGGTATAAGAAAATAAATTTAAACGCGAGTTTGAAAGTTGAAACCGTGGTTTAAACACATATTGTGCAGGTATTCTCTGAAACTAGAAGTTTTCAAACCCTTGTTTGAAAACTTCAAACTAAGGTTTCAAGTTCAAACCTTGAAACCATTTAAAGATTAATTGTTCAATTAGCTTGCCATATAAAGTCTCTTGCTCAAGGAAACAAAACGATGTTAGTGGGGATCGAACCCGGTACCTCAAGATCTCGAGTCCGATGCTTTACCACTGCTCCACAGCGCTTAGGTCTAAGGCTGCCTATGAAAACTCATGCTCCTGAAACCCCTTACGATTTCTATGGGCGGTAATTTCATCTCCATATCGGATATAAAGGCCAACAAAACATTGGAAACATCGTCTCCAAAATGACCTAAATTGTGTTTATATGGACGTAAAACATCAACACAAACAAACAAATTTATTTCACTCGAAAAATACAGTCGAACTTCAAAGGCTCAAACACCTGTGGGACAATGAAAATCTGATTTAGACAAGGGTAGTTCGAGCCACTGAGGCTTACTACCAGGAGGTATACGATATACTTTTTGAAATCTTTTCGATGTTCTATAATGAAAATGTATGCTGTGTGTACTCATAAAAATCGCCTCATTGCGGCGATTCTAATGAGTATATATACATACAGCAAACATTTGCAAGATAAAGGACGAAAATCTCCTAAATTATCATCCACTATTTCTTATATTGAGGATTTCCCTAGGAGCTCAAGCACGGGTTCGACTCAGCCATGGTAAACGAGCCATCGGTGTTCGAGCGATCGAAGTTCTACTGTACTTGTTTTATACAAGATCCTATTCTGTTTCATGATCTGGGGCAAGTTGTTCAGTGCATCCATTACGAAAACACACCTATTCAAATCCATGCATATTGAAAATTTTACCACCAAAAATGAAACTTTTCAGATAAAAAAAAATCTGATAATTGTAATATGCCTGCATGAAACATAGAACGAGGCGGTTCTAACGAGTACCTACAATCTATGTTTTTGAGCAGAAATAAGAAAAATATTGTATACCCCTGTTAACCTCAGTTTTACTTTGTTTTGTGTGTTTGATTTGAGGTTTAACGTCCACGTCAACACTGTATAGGTCATTTTAGAGACGTTGCTTCCAATTCTGTGGGACTTTTACCCGACACTGAGATGAAATGACATCTCAAGCCCTGCCGCCAAATGAAACCAATAGGGTTTATAAGCATGGACGGTCCGACTCGCGCCGCTTTGCCTGGGCAGGCTTAGATCCTCTAAGTGGTTTACCAGTACTCGTGTGCAGGTCGGTTTCAGCTGTGCGTGGAAGCATCATGCAGCCCATATATGTCTCCAAGCTCCGATAGGCGGAGGCCAAAGACTCAAATCATAGCAGAAGATATAACTGAATGATAGTTTTTGTCAATTCTCCATAAAAACCTATGTTGTGGGTATTCATTAGAACTGTCGGCGAGGCATAGGTTTATATGGAGACATAAGGAAAACTATCCTTCAACTAGAAAAAGTGTCCATAGGACACGGATGCCCCCGCCAAATGCCATTCATGAAACGGTTTACTATATGTAACTAAATCAAGGGCAGATAATTCAAAAAACCAAAAAATGTAAGCGCTAGAGCAATGACAAAGTTTTTCAAAAATAGCCACAGTGACCTTGACCTTGAAAGTCGAACTGGTTCGAGGTATTGTCATAAGGAACATTTGTATGAAGTTATATTGAAATCGGTGAAGAAATATAGGCGCTGGAGCGATGACAAAGTTTTTCTTAAAATAGCTTTTGTGACCTTGACCTTGAAAGTCGAAATGGCTTGAGATATTGTCAAAAGGAACATTTGTGTGAAGTTATATTGAAATCGGTGAAGAAATGTAAGCGCTAGAGCGATGACAAAGTTTTTCTAAAAATAGCCACGGTGACCTTGACCTTGAAAGTGGAACTCGCTAGAGATATTGTCATAAGGAACATTTGTGTGAAGTTATATTGAAATTGGTGAAGAAATGTAGGCGCTAGAGCGATGACAAATTTTTTCTAAAAATAGCCACAGTGACCTTGACATTGACGTCATGACCTTGAAAGTCGAACTCGCTCAAGATATTGTCATAAGGAACATTTGTGTGAAGTAATATTGAAATCAGTTAAGAAATGTAGGCGCTAGAGCGATGGAAAAGTTTTTCTAAAAATAGCCACAGTGACCTTGACCTTGAGGTCATGACCTTGAAAGTCGAACTCGCTCGAGATATTGTCATAAGAAACATTTGTATGAAGTAATATTGAAATCAGTGAAGACATGTAGGCGCTGGAGGGATGACAATGTTTTTCTAAAAATAGCCACAGTGACCTTGACCTTGAGGTCATGACCATGAAAGTCGAACTCGCTCGAGATATTGTCATAAGAAACATTTGTGTGAAGTTATATTGAAATCAGTGGAGAAATGTAGGCGCTAGAGCGATGACAAAGTTTTTCTAAAAATAGCCACAGTGACCTTGTCCTTGAGGTCATGACCTTGAAAGTCGAACTCGCTCGAGATATTGTCATAAGAAACATTTGTGTGAAGTTATATTGAAATCAGTGAAGAAATGTAGGCGCTAGAGCGATGAAAAAGTTTTTTTCTAAAAATAGCCACAGTGACCTTGACCTTGAGGTCATGACCTTGAAAGTCGAACTCGCTCGAGATTTTTTTATAAGGAACATTTGTGTGACTTTGTGTGAAGTTATATTGAAATTGGTGAAGAAATGTAGGCGCTAGATCGATGACAAAGTTTTTCTAAAAATAGCCACAGTGACCTTGACCTTGAACTCAAGACCTTGAAAGTCCAACTCGCTCGAGATTTTTTTTGATAAGGAACATTTGTGTGAAGTTATAATGAAATTTGTGAAGAAATGTAGGCGCTAGAGCGATGACAAAGTTTTTTCTAAAAATAGCCACAGTGACCTTGACCTTGAGATCATGACCTTGAAAGTCGAACTCGCTCGAGATTTTTTATAAGGAACATTTGTGTGAAGTTATGCAATATCCCCCCTCACAACTATGTTGTGCGAGGGGATAAAAATATTACAAATGTACTTCAAATCAATCATAAAATATATGCATCAAGGGCAGATAATCCAAAAACCAAAAATGCAAGAGTTGTCTTCCTTGTTCATGAGACATCGTCTCAGTGTGATGAATGCACCTGTAAAGTTTCATGTATATATTCCATACGGTTTAGGAGTTATGGCCCGGACACGGTTTACTATATGGTACTAAGTCAAGGGCAGATAATTCAAAAACCAAAAATGCAAGAGTTGTCTTCCTTGTTCATGACTACTATGTTGTGCGAGGGGATAAAAATATTACAAATGTACTTCAAATCAATCATAAAATATATGCATCAAGGGCAGATAATCCAAAAACCAAAAATGCAAGAGTTGTCTTCCTTGTTCATGAGACATCGTCTAAGTGTGATGAATGCACCTGTGAAGTTTCATGAATATATTCCATACGGTTTAGGAGTTATGGCCCGGACACGACATATCATTTGACTATATATGGATGTTAGTCAAGGGCAGATAATTCAAAAACTAAACAAGCAGGAGTTGTCTTCCTTGTTCATGACACATCGTCTCAGTGTGATGAATGCACCTGTGAAGTTTCATGAATATATTCCATACGGTTAAGGAGTTATGGCCCGGACACGGTTTACTATATGGTACTAAGTCAAGGGCAGATAATTCAAAAACCAAAAAAGCAAGAGTTGTCTTCCTTGTTCATGACATATCGTCTCAGTGTGATGAATGCACCAGTGAAGTTTCATGAATATATTCCATACGGTTTAGGAGTTATGTCCCGGACACGATGTCACCGGACGAACGAACGAACGAACGGACGGGCAGGGGTAAAACTTAATGCCCTTCCAGTATTCTCCGAATACGCGGGGGCATAATTATCACAAAATACCTTATCTTTTGCTATGTCTCGAAATATATCGCCATAAGGGTGTTCGTGCCATTGAAGTTATGTGCTTCCAAAGTGTCTGTGATGCGATGTTCCGATAATTTAACAAAAGTGGTGTGAGAGCTGTATTTATTGCCATGTTTTAGTAAAACAAAATAAAGGCGACAAAAGCATACATATAGTATATTTGAACAGAAATCATTAGGTCTCTTTTTCACATATATATGTTTTTATTTCTTTTCTCTTTTTTTTTTTTTTTTTTTTTTTCTTATTGGATATATTCCACTTTTTTTCTTTTTCTCTCTCTCTCTTCCTTTCTTACTTATTTCATATATTTATGTATACTCGTACTTCTGTATTATTTATATATCTATTTTATATACATTATACCGCAAACTTAGGGCCGCACATATGACAACCCTGTATAACATGGGTTTTCTTCATTTGTAGCCAGTCCAAAGCCTTACACACGGCCCTAAGAGAGAGCAACATGAACTAGTATGCTCTCGGGTGAGACAGAGAAATCTCGATTCGCAGCCGAAATTGGTATTGATTCCTCTGCAGTTTTATGCCCATTTTCGATCTGGCGTTCAAAATTCAAAATTACAGTGCTTCTACTTTACTTAGGGGAAGGCACTGGCAGTTCAGCATGACTCACATTTCACTGAAACTGCCGCATTTTGCAGTCCAGAAGCACTCAAACTCTACGTCCTGTTGTGGGACAATGCTAACACGCCTGACCGTAGCGGACGTAAAATGCTTAAACTTTACAATACAATACAATTAGGTCTCTGATCGCTGTGATGGCTCAGGTCACATGTGAGACGCCAAGTCAGGTGTTTTTTTTTTTTTTTTTCGGATACTCCGGTTTTCGCCCACCCCTGATGAACGAGCGGCTCGATATGGGTGAAACAATCTTGAAAGGGTCGTAAACCGAAAAGAAAATTGAGGAGAAAATTCAGTTTTTAGGAAAAAAAAAAGTTACGTCTTTTATAAATCATGATTTTTTTTCTCTGGGCGAGACTCAAGTAGTATACAATTACAGTCAATCCTCTTTATACCGACATTCGTTATAACGGCAAAACTCGTTATAACAACAATTTCAATGGAATTAGTTCTTTACTCAAGGCTTAGCCTCGATTCCGAGCGACAATGGCGCCCCTCGGGTTGGAAATGCCCAAATCGAATCCGCAGTCATGAAAGATTGTTGTAATTTAATACTCCAAGAAACAAATGTTATAGATATTTGTTAGAATCGCCTCACCGAGGCGATTCTAACAAATGTCTATAACATTTTCTCTTGGAATAGTGATCTGGAAAAGAACTTTTATAACCTATCATACTCCTAACTGGGATTCTTTATAATGACAAATTTATTATAACGGCACAATAATAGGGAACAAAACCAGTCGTTATAACGCGGGTCCTCTGTACTTTATGCAGCTTAGCGTATAGTCACAAATATTGCCACCCTCAGTGCAGTGGATCAGGTCGTCCACAGAATCGAGGGCAACAGTACTCCAAGTTACCATTACGAAAATACGCCTATACAAATACATTGTACATTTTACCGCCGAATAAACTAAAATTTTAAGATGAGAAATTGTGATATTTTTCATATTTCTGCTCAAAATATAGACTGTGGGTACCCGTTAGAACCGTCTCATCGAGGCGGTTCTTACGAGTACCCACAGTCTATATTTAAGAGCAGAAATAAGAAAAATAAGGTTTACCCCGGTAAACCCCAGTTTTTCTATATAAAAGTGGGATTGAAGGGGGTCAAAACTATATAAGCGTGTTAACGTGATGAATGAAATTATTTTTATTGCCTAATCAGTCGCAAAATCTTCTTCGTTCACCAAAGAATTCTCTAGGAGACGACACAAAATAACCCACAAAGGCTGAAATGTGGTTAAACCCAAAACATGTGTCGTTAAAATTCAAACAATCAATCAATCACCGAAGAAGTTGTTGCTGACTGTCATGAAAATCACGTGATCTGGGTTCCGGTTTTACCAAAATAGTAACTGAAACATTACATGTACCTGGATAAAAACATACCGATGGTCAAAAGAAGGGATCAAAATAAATAATGTTAATAAAAATAACCACCATTACACTCTGTATAAGAGATAGGGCAATCATTTATTTTGCTCAAATCCATCTAGTTTTTTCGCGTCACGTTTCAGACTCAGATTAACTCTTTGAGACAGAAAGCCCCTAAAAGACGCGCCCAGTTCTCCAGCGTCTGATTAAGGACCTTCCCTGTAGGCATTTTCTGAAGAAATTTATGACCTGGCAAACCTTAATTTCGAAATGGACGCCAATATTTATGAGGTGGAAAATTCTATTTTAAAAACAAGCTGGATTGACGGTGACTAGGTTTGTGCATACCCACCCACTAATATGAAATTTGTTTTACTCTGCCTGTTTGTTTGATTGAGAAAACTTTCAGTACACTTTTGAACGCCACCTTTACAAATAGCATATTGTTTTCTCTGTTATACACGACCGAATCAAGTTTCTTGTCTTTTAGTTTCAAAACTCCCTTTACTTTTGTACCACCGGTTCTTATCATCACTATATTCTCGGTGTTAAGGGGAATGGGAACACCTTCAGGGGAGGTAACTCCTGCAAAAGTATTTTTGTCTCCCATGTCAATAGGAGTCAACTCTTAAAGGAAAGAATTTGCTCCAAAGGAGCAAATTCTTTCCTTTAAGAGTAGACCCCTTTTTCATTGCGACAGGGCTTACAGTAAAGTGTACAGGAAGTCCCGAAAGTTGTCTCCCTTTGAAAAATGGCGGAAAAATCTGCCAGGTGTTCCCATTCCCCTTAAGTCCAGCCCAACAGTAACTGTACATATACCAGAATAGTTTGCCATCGATTTATCCTTAAATCTGAAAACGGCTTCAAGTGCTTCGTCTTCCAGAGACAGCCCAATACACAGAGAATACCAGGCAAGGCTTCAAGAATGCTTGTAGAATCGCGAGGCTTGCCGAGCGATTCTACATGCGTTCTCGAAGCCGAGCCTGATAAACTTGATATCAAATGACACGAATCTGGTATTCTATTTATCAGTTAATCCCCTTATACACTCCTACAGTTTTGCCATTTTTTTCAGTAGTCCAGTTCATTGAAGTGCAATATCAAGTTGACCTGATAAAGCTACACATTTATACTCGGCCCCCGCCCATAGGGGCTTGAAGAAATATATGGGCTGCATGATGCTTCCATGCAGAGCTGAAATCGATCTTCACACGAGTACTGGTAAACCGCTTAGAGGGTCTAAGCCTGCCAGTTAACTGGCAATAGCGGTTTTTCGATAAATTTATGAGTCTAGCGCGGACACGAATTATTCTTTTTATCTTGCACAGATTTTAATTTTTATCTGTCTATTTTAATACAATGTATTTTCCTTCGATAGTTAATGACCTTTTGGCATTTGGTGTATAGCATTTGTGAATATGTTTCAACTTCAGTTTGTATCATTAGGGGCCGAAACTCTAAATAACAATGCATACACGTACTTACGGAAGAGCATTAGTGCAAGATATACTTTTTTTTCCTTTGATAGGCATCTCGAAATTTTGACTTAATATTTCGAAATTTCGACTCACTAACTCGAAATTTCGACATACCATCTCGAAATTTCGAACTTACTATCTCGAACCTTTGACTTACTGTCTCGCAATTTCGACTTAGTATCTCGAAATTTCGAACTTACTATCTCGAACCACTGACTTACTATCTCGAAATTTGACTTAGTATCTCGCAATTTCGAATTAATATCTCGAAATTTTGACTTAATAATTACGAGACATTAAGTGGAAATTACGGGACAATAAGTCGAAATTTGGAGGCATTATGTCGAAATTTCGCGTCAATAGGTGGAATTTTCAAGATGGTAAGATGAAAAGTCGAAATTTCGAGTAGTAAGTCGAAATTTCCAGATAATAAGTCGAACTTTCCAGATATCTATCAACAGAAAGCCCTACTGCTCTTTCATACGTTCATAATAATATTTACAATTACAGTATATATATTCGTATGAAATACATGTATTACGAATTGTTACAATGAGGTTACAATGAGGACCATATGTTAGACTGGCCCTCGTGCCAGATATGTTATCCTCTTCAAATAAAGTTATAATTATTATTAAAAAACATGGTTGATCCCTATAATAGCAATAACAGGTTACAATGAACAGTAACCCTGATCCCGCCGAACACCAAAACCCCTACCATTGCAAATAGTGTAGCTTCAGATCGGATTGCTTCTGATCAGGATTTACGTTGTTTGGCGTTCAGTTTGCAAATTTGAATGAATACATTATATCGAGTAATTTGATTGGTCAATTACTCAGAAATTGATGTAGCTAAACTAGCTTATTCAGCAGGATACAGGTTAAACATTTTATTTCATTGCTTCACGGGAAAGAATTTCATTTGACAAGGAGAATAACTGATGGCCATCACAGTATACATGTGTACATCTACATGGTACATGCCGAACTGTTTGCGTCTTTGAAAAATACAAACGAGAGCAAGGAAAATAGGAACGTCAGAAGCCCCCCCACCCCCACCCCCCCAAAAAAAAAAAAAACAAAAAAAACAAAACAAAAAAACGATATGGCCTGTTACGGCATAAATTACGGCGTACCAGGGCACCCAAAGTCTCCAGGACAGAGATAATACTTGGGTGTACATACACTTGACTTAGCATGAAACTTCGGAAAGCTCCTATGTTTGAAAAATACAAATCTGGAAACATCAGTCACACTGACGGATAGTGAATTCCTGCGTCATGTGGGGGGAATATTGAGAGATGCTTGAATCTAACCATTGAGATGCCAGAAAAAAGCATCTGAAAAAGTCGTTTGTTTATGCCGTCTGTTGCAACATTCTTTTGAACTTTTCAAAATATTTTGACCTACAGGAAAACAGGTGTAGAACCTGATCAGAAGAGCAGCAGTCTGATCTGGGTCCATACTGAAACATACCAGCAGACAACAAAGCAGACAGCAATTGTTGTGATGCAAAGGGAGTGTCGCAATTTTGTTTGGACAGATGTTGGTGTCTTTGTTTAAGATGAGGTTTAACGTCCCCGAAAGCACTATTTAGGTTATTTTAGAGACGTTGCTTCCGATTTTGTTGAACTTACCCGACATTGAGATGAAATGACATCTCAAGCTCTACCACCCAAAGAAACCTCAAGGATTTATAATTAGGGCTGGTCCGACTTGTACCACTTTGCCTCGGTGGGATGGTTTACCAGCATCCATGTTCTGCGCGGAGGCAATGGTTCAGTGGAGCTAAAAATAGATAAACCTTTGTATGCTAGATCCTCTTAGGCTAATGGTCGGATTTCAAAATAATTTCACAGGGATGCTCCTAGGGTAACCCTCAAATGGTTCTGCTTCACTGAACAAAATGGCCAGCAGAGCCAAAAATAGGGTCAATGGCACAATACACAGAAATGTTTCTTTTATTTTTGTACCAAAATTGATTAAAGCGTTTTTTTTATTATTATTTATTTCCTATTATTTTTTATTTATTTATTTTTTTTTTGTTTTACAGCCCTTGCAAGATTATTTCACTTATTTTGAGCCAATCATAAATCAGGTGGGTGAAAACACAGAGTACCCACAGAAAAAAACACCTGACCTTCCCTGGCAGAACTTCGCTTCTCACATGTGGCCCGAGCGAGGTCCAAACCACAGCGATGAGAGACCTATGATTAAGAATCAGTGCTTATATACTAAGCCACAGAAGCCCGTTTAAGGGGAATGGGAACACCTTCAGGGGAGGTGTGTGTGTGTGAATTCGGGTTTAACGTCGCTTTCAACAATTTTTCAGTCATATCACGACGGTGTCTGGTTGCGACAGGGAGCTCAATGCTCACGTTTATAGTGCTGCCTCACTGAAGTATCATGTCCCAGACACATTACATGATACCACACCCAGTCACATTATCCTGACACTGGATCGACCAGTCCTAGCTCTACCCCGTAAATCTGAGTGCCAAGCGAGGAGCAGCTAGTACCATTTTTTAACGACTTTGGTATGTCGCGGCCCGGGATCGAACCACAGACCTCCCGTTCCCCGGAGCGGACACTCTACCAACTGAGCTATCGGGGCCGGTCAGGGGAGGTAACTCCTTCAAAAGTATTTTTGTCTCCCATGTCAATAGGGGTCAACTCTTAAAGGAAAGAATTTGCTCCAGAGGAGCAAATTCTTTCCTTTAAGAGTTGACCCCTTTTTCAGTGGGACAGGGCTTAGAGAAAGGCGAACAGGAAGTCCCGAAAGTTGTCTCCCTTTGAAAAATGGCGGAAAAATATGCCAGGTGTTCCCATTCCCGTTTAAAGACGTGCTCACCAAAACATTCCAAATACATACAATTATTCAAATTTGGGTTGCCTGTAAAGGGAATGGATACACATTCAGGGGAGGAAACTCCTGCAAAAAGTATTTTTGTCTCCCGTGTCAATTCTGCCCCCGCCCATAGGGGCTTGAAGAAATATATGGGCTGCACGATGCTTCCAAGCAGAGCTGAATCCGGCCCGCACACTAGTACTGGTAAACCGCTTAGAGGATATAAGCCTGTCCAGGAACCGCGGTGCGAGACGGACCGTCCATGCTAATAAACCCTATTGGTTTCATTGGGCGACAGGGCTTGAGATGTCATTTCATCTCAATGTCGGGTAAAAGTCCCACAAAATTGGAAGCATCGTCTCCAAAATGACCTTTACAGTGTTGACGGGGA
The DNA here is from genome assembly GCA_963580285.1 of Lucinisca nassula. Classification (NCBI taxonomy): domain Eukaryota; kingdom Metazoa; phylum Mollusca; class Bivalvia; order Lucinida; family Lucinidae; genus Lucinisca; species Lucinisca nassula. Next base: position 114,492,651 of record OY757011.1, read on the forward strand.
CGTTAAACCTCAAATCAAACAAAACAAATCTCCCGTGTCAATAGGGGTCAACTCAGAGAAGAGTACTTGCTCCCGAGGAACAAATTCTTTCAAGAATAGACCCCTTTCCCCGTTGGACAGATATTATAGAAAAGTGAACAGGAACTCCCTTTGAAAATGGCAGAAAAAACTGCCAGGTGCATCCAATAAGGGAAATGGACAACTTTATTCATGCTTAACTCGCTTGAGCATGAAATTTGTCCTGCTTATAAATTGTCAAGAAAACATTTATGAGCAGGACAAACCACATTCTGTGCCGATCTGAGCAGGAAATTTTGTACATTAATATTAACGAGCATTATAAAGTATATGCTCAGCTGAGATGAGCATGAAAAAAAATTATAAACTCAGGGCCTATTAACCCATAAAATGCCAATCATGACAATTGTAGTCTGCTTTGCCGTCTGTCGGTTACCTTAAAAGTATTTTTTTTTTTTGCAAACAGTGTGGACCCAGATCAGACTGTTCCTGGCAGTGAATTATTGAGAAATAGATCACAGTTTATAAAGCAGAGCAGAACATGAGTACATACCGTGAATGATTTGTCTACTTATAACTGACCTACAAACTGTGATTTACATGTGTTACTCTGACTTAACAATTCACACACTAGAGCTGATAACACTAAAATTTGACAATTTAGTCACTTCTGTCAAAGCATTTGTCATAAGATATCCCGCCAGAACTATTGGCTTTATCACATGCATTTATGTCCTTGTGTAATGTTTTCTGATGCGAGGAAATGAACATCAAGGAATCAGCGAGAAAAACCAGAGGACCAGTGGTCCTGAACCGCTCACCTGTCTGGTGACAATTTTCCTACTTAGATCAGCAGAAAATGTCATTTACCCTGCTCATAAATTTTAAAATGCCATCTCAATATTTGTTGGCATTTTAAAACTTATGAGCAGGGTAAATTTCATGCTGAAGTGAGTTGAGCGTGAAAAAAGTTTTATAACCTCGGTGCCTGGCTCACAGAAAGGGAAAATATGAGGAACTGTCCATTGGACATAAATGGTATACTGTATACAGAAGCAAATGAAACAAAAAGAAAACTTGTTCCAATTTATTTTCATATCTCAAGAGCAGTAACAGAACAAAACTAGAATTTGTTTTTCTACAAAAACACAGATGTCTCCCCCCTTTTTATCATTGAGGTACCTACCTGATTCTTGGGGGCAACACATTGTCTCATGACCCCCGGCCCCCGCCCATCGGGCTTGAAGAAACAGATTGGGCTGCATGATACTTCCATGCAGAGCTGAAACCGACTGCAAATGAGTACTGGTAAACAGCATAGAGGTTCTAAGCCTGTCCAGGAAAAGTGATGCAAGTCGGACCACCCATGCACAAAAACCCTATTGAGATGCCATTTCATCTCAATGCCAGGTAAAAGTCCCACAAAATTGGAAGCAACGTCTCCAAAATGACCTATACAGTGTTGGCGGAGATGAAAACCTCAATTCAAACAAATGTCTCATGATGGTTAACATTTCCACCAAGTAATTTTAAAATTCATCCAGGAAAAAGTGAGTTATTGACCAAACATGAAAAAAGGCCACTTTTTTATGTCTGACCTCTAAGTATGACCTTGACATTGGAAGTACTGACCTGGGTCCTGCACGCACCACATTGTCTCATGATGGCTATAGGTCATTCCCTTTCTTTAGACTTTGTTGTGATGAGTCAGATCTATAGACTAATCCATTTTCGTTAATGTTGGCTGCTCATTGCATCAAATAACACACCATTTTTTCCTGACTGATTGCTCAGGGTCACCATTTGTACAAACCATGATGGGCCCGAGTACCATATGCTACATGCCAAGTTTCAAGGCCAATGGCCTTATGGTTCTGGAGAAGAAGATTTTTGAAGGTTTTTTACCATATATGGGCATGGCGGCCATCTTGGGTCTAAGGCCAATGAATGACCTTGACCTTTATCACCCATAGATCTTCATGTATTCAGTTACTTTACCTGATCTACAAATTTTGGTGACACGGTCTTCAACGGTTTCCTATAAATCCATAATTTTCACTTTGCCCCATGCAAAACCTAAGTCGGCAAATTTGACATTGCTGTAAAATAGGTCAAGGTCAACACATGGTCACCATTTGTACAAACCATGATGGGCCTGAGTACCATATGCTACATGCCAAGTTTCAAGGCCACTGGCCTTATGGTTCTGGAGAAGAAGATTTTTGAAGGCTTTTTACCATATTTGGGCATGGTGGCCATCTTGGTCATGTGATCCAGACCCCGCGAACAAACTTTCGTTCCCCCATCCCACTGAGGCTCCATATGAAATTTGGCTTTGATTGGCCCTGCAGTATAGGAGAAGAAGATCTTTGAAAATGGTGGACGGACGGACGGACGACGGACGGATGGATGACGGACCATGGCTATACTATAAGCTCACCTATGAGCCTAAAGGCTCAGGTGAGCTAAAAATCCATTATTTTCACTTTTTCCTATGCAAAAGCCTAAGTCAGCATATTTGACATTACTGTACAATAGGTCAAGTTCAACCCAGGGTCACCATTTGAATAAATTATGATAGGCCCGAGTACCATATGCTAAATGCCAAGTTTCAAGGCCATTGGCCTTACGGTTCTTGAGAAGAAGAATTTCGAAGTGTTTTTACCATATATGGGTGTGGTGGCCATCTTGGTCATGTGATCTAGACCATATTGGCAGCTTTTCATTTGTTCAACTCCCAAAGGCTCCATATTGAATTTCACTTCAATTGGCTCAGTAGTTTCTGAGAAAAAATGTTTGAAATATGGAACCTGCGTGACCTTGGTCTAAGGTCAATTAATGACCTTGACCTTTCTTACACATAGATCTTCATGTATTCAGCTACTTTACCTTATCTACTTATTTTGGTGACAGTGTCTTCAATGGTTTCCTAAAAATCCATTATTTTCACTTTTTCCCATGCAAAAGCCTAAGTAGGCAAATTTGACATTGCTGTAAAATAGGTCAAGGTCAACTCAGGGTCACCATTTGTCAACTATGATGGGCCTGAGTACCATATGCTACATGCCAAGTTTCAAGGCCATTGGCCTTACGGTTCTGGAGAAGAATTTTTAAGGCTTTTTACCATATATGGGCGTGACGGCCATTTTGGTCATGTGATCTAGACCGTATTGGCATTTTTTCATTTGTTAAACTCACAAAGGCTCCATATTAAATTTTACTTAAATTGGCTCAGCAGTTTTGGAGAAAAAAATGTTTGAAATATGGATCCTGAATGACCTTGGTCTAAGGCCAATGAATGACCTTGACCTTTCTGACCCATAGATCTTCATGTATTCAATTACTTTACCTGATCTACAAATTTTGTTGACACTGTCTTCAATGGTTTCCTTATAAATCCATTATTTTCACTTTGCCCCATGCAAAAGCCTAAGTCGGAAAATTTGACATTGCTGTAAAATAGGTCAAGGTCAACCCAGGGTCACCATTTGTACAAACCATAATGGGCCTGAGTACCATATGCTACATGCCAAGTTTCAAAGCCACTGGCCTTATGGTTCTGGAGAAGAAGATTTTTGAAGGCTTTTTACCATATATGGGCATGGCGGCCTTCTTGGTCATGTGATCCAGACCCGCGAACAAGGCCAATGAATGACCTTGACCTTTCTGATCCATATACATTCATGTATTCAGTTACTTTACCTGATCTACAAATTTTGGTGACACTGTCTTCAATGGTTTCCTATAAATCCATTATTTTCACTTTGCCCCATGCAAAAGCCTAAGTCGGAAAATTTGACATTGCTGTAAAATAGGTCAAGGTCAACCCAGGGTCACCATTTGTACAAACCATGATGGGCCCGAGTACCATATGCTACATGCCAAGTTTCAAGGCCACTGGCTTTATGGTTCTGGAGAAGAAGATTTTTGAAGGCTTTTTACCATATATGGGCATGGTGGCCATCTTGGTCATGTGATCCAGACCCCGCGAACAAACTTTCGTTCCCCCATCCCACTGAGGCTCCATATGAAATTTGGCTTTGATTGGCCCTGCAGTATAGGAGAAGATCTTTGAAAATGGTGGACGGACGGACGGACGACGGACCATGGCTATACTATAAGCTCACCTATGAGCCTAAAGGCTCACCTACAAATTTTGGTGACACTGTCTTCAATGGTATTCCTATAAATCCATTATTTTCACTTTGCCCCATGCAAAAGCCTACGTCGGCAAATTTGACATTGCTGTAAAATAGGTCAAGGTCAACCCGGGGTCACCATTTGTACAAACCATGATGGGCCCCCGAGTACCATATGCTGCATGCCAAGTTTCAAGGCCACTGGCCTTATGGTTCTGGAGAAGAAGATTTTTGAAGGCTTTTTACCATATATGGGCATGGCGGCCATCTTGGTCATGTGATCCAGACCCCGCGAACAAACTTTCGTTCCCCCATCCCACTGAGGCTCCATATGAAATTTGGCTTTGATTGGCCCTGCAGTATAGGAGAAGAAGAGCTTTGAAAATGGTGGACGGACGGACGACGGACCATGGCTATACTGTAAGCTCACCTATGAGCCTAAAGGCTCAGGTGAGCTAAAAACAGCATATTTGCAGCATAGCAACAGATAAGGTGGGTATTTTGTGATAATTGAAGGATAGTTTTCTTTATTTCTCCATATAAACCTATGTTGTGGGTATTCATTAGAACCGCCTCGCCGAGGTGGTTCTAATGAATACCCACAACATAGGTTTTAATGGAGAATTGACAAAAACTATCCTTCAATTATCACAAAATACCTACCTTATCTGTTGCTGTGGGTTTTGGCATCATCTTCTTCTTCTCAGTGTTTTGTTGCAGAATAAATCACTTCCTTTCCATTGCCTATATAGGTGCGGTCTGATAGAACTGTACTTACAGTCCAACTTCAATGGCTTGAACACATTTGGGACCTCGAAAATCTGTTCAAGATGGAGGTAGTTCGAGCCAGGGTTACTGCCAGGAGGCATAAGGAGATACTCTTTGACATCTTTTCGGTGTTCTATAATGAAAATATTTGCTGTGTGCACTCATTAGAATCGCCTTGATGAGGCATACATTTACAAGAAAAATGATGAAAATCTCCTAAATTATCCCCACTTTTTATTATGTAGAGGATTTATCAGGGGCTCAAGAATGGGTTTGACTCAGCCATGGTAAACGGGCCTTGGTGATCAGTTTTTAAGCCATCTAAGTTCTCCTGTATTTCAAAGACTTTAAATGTTCAAGCTGGTTTTACCTACAGGAATTTCAGTTCACTGATTCCCAAATTGCTCCTAAACTTATTTGTTCTCAGATTTTGTGGATTTCAAAATTCACAAAAATCAACAAACAGCAAAACTAGAGGCCAAAGTGGGCCAGAAATTGGTCACCTTGATGAGGCTGATCATGATATATTACATTATGCTTTGGTGGACATCTTCTCTATCAGATCATATTGCCTTTAGCAATTCTGAATCTGCATGTAGGCTTGATGCCTCTGATATATAAATATCGGATTTAGAATCCAGGAAGAGATTATGTTGATAGTCGGGGTGGGGGTGTAGTTTGGCAGGGTGTAACTATCATTTGCATGCCTTTGGAATACTCTTGTATCATTTTGTTTTGGACAACCATTTGGCCATTTTGTGGGAGGGCGCCTGTCCTTTTGGCTTTCCGCTGTTGAGGATTCCATAAGTGTCTCTAGTTGTTTCATGTTTGTGTTTCTTTCCCTTTGGTGTCTCTGATGAGAGCTGTGGGTTGATTGTATCAATGCCTGATCATTGTTTACTTCTATTTTCTATCAAGAAAAAGGTCAACCAAGCCACCAGATCTGTGAATTTAACTGCAACACAAAGCTATAGTGTTTGATTAATCAGACTGATTGTTTGAATGTAACAACATGTCAACCCTTATGGGTCATTTTGTGTCATCTCCCAGAGAAAGGGAGAAAAGAGATAGAAGAGATAGTACAGGAGGTGAAAGTGAACAGGAAAATAGATGGAAGTATAGAAACAGAAGAAATAACAACAGTCACCCTCTACCCTTACCTTCTGCGAGAACAGTAGGCCTTGCCCAACTGTAAACCAATATCAGTTGAATACAGAACAGGAGGGTTATAACAAGTCTGAATCTCCCTGTCGCACCAGTGCCTCCCATCAAGCTCAATTAGACTTTGTGGCTTGAAGATTTTCCAGCTGGCCACCATGGCAGCCATCTTGAATAATGAAAAGAATAATTTTAGCAAATCTGAATCTCCATGTCACCCCAATGCCTCACATCAAGTTTCAGCACAATCCGACCTTTGATTGGGGAGGAGGTGTTGTTTGAAGAATTTCAAGACCACCAGTACCATCTTGGATGTCCGAACAGAACCATTTTAACCAATCTGAAACACCATGTCACCCCAATGCCACTCACCAAGAATCAGCTTAATCCGATTTCCTGTTCTGGAGTTGATGTCGAAAATTTGAAAAGTTTACGAATGACGATGGACAATGGATGCACAGATGGATGGACAACAGGCCAGGTGGAGCTTTGGTGCAGGTGAGCTAAATATGTACAATGACAGTATGCGAGATATGAATTACCTCCATTCCAGCACCGTGGTAATATGTGCTCCAATAAACTTTGTATAAAAACTTTGACTCCACAGCAGAAAAAAAGGATTTATATTTGCTTAGAGGTTTTACATCCCCATAAACACTATTTAGGTCATTTTGGAGACATTGATTCCAAAGTTGTGGGAATTTTACCCGACATGAGATGAAATGATATCTTAAACCCTACCGCCCAAAGAAACCTTTTGTGTTTTAAGGGACAGTCCGACTCGCACCACTTTGCCAAGGCAGGCTTAGACCTTCTTAGTGGAATACCATTACTCAAATAACGGTCATTTTTTGCTCTGCATGGAAGTATCATGCAGCCCAATCTATTTCTCCAAGCTCAGATGGTCGGTGACAAAGGATAACAGATTGATGAATAATTGGACACATGCAGGGTGAAAGGTATGTAACCCTGGATGGCCTCAACATACTTAAATTCAGAGGTATAATAGTATTAAATAATGAAAGCTGTTTACTATATTTTATTATAAGGTAGCCTCCATGTGTCTATGGCAACCATTTACCATAGAAACGGTCCTACATTTCTGGACTTGCTATGCATACAAAAGAAACGGAAGGCAATGGTTCTAGTGTTCATTTTATTGTAAAAAGCATGTTTATCACAGATCAGAGAGAAACGGAATTGTACAAAACTGAGATAAAACTACTGTAACAAACTATATAAAGTAGCACTTTCGGTATCCGGACAAAACACCCCCCGGACATAACACCCCCTGCTCATTTTGGCATAGGTGGACAAAACCCCCCTCAAGTTTTTTACAGGGAGGACATAACACCCCCTGCAACTTTTGACAGGGTGGACAAAACCCCCCTCGTAAGTTTTGCAAGGTGGACAAAATCCCCCCTATCATGTGGACAAAACCCCCCTCGGACAAAATCCCCCTGATGCTAGATTGGGCACCTCACCAGTAGTTGAAGGGTGTTCCTGTTACACACATAAACCAGGTATGTAAGTTAAATCATTGTGTGATTTTCAAACAAAAATGTATAGATTATATACAAAACTTTCAAATTTAAAAATTAATTGATCAGTAACCCTTTACCACTCAGGGATTTTGTGAATTTCGCTGATTTTCACAGTGTTGCACCTGACAGCAACTTCAACTAGCCATTGTTTCATAATGGATGGTCTGTTTTACACCAAACTCGGTATGAATGTTCATTGGGCAGTAGCCTTTCAAATGCAACCTTTCATGACTTGATCATTGTTGTCATGGTAAAGAGGGGGCATCTCAAAGTTGGCAAAAAGTGTGTTTTCACATGAATTTTTGACCACATTTTAATCTTCACACAGCTGTCAAGGCAACAATTAAGGTGTTTGGCACTGGCCATTTTCACTGTTTGCAGCATGTTTTATCAGCATCAATTTTCAGGCACTTTTAACCCCAGACACCCTCAGATATAAATTTTAGCGGCCGGTTGGGCCATAAACCCAAAAATTTTCAGGATGTGAGGGGGGCGCTGCCCCCCTTCAATCCCCCCCTAGAATATTTTTAGTGGGGAGGCGAGCGAAAAAACAGGTCACTTTTTTGCCCAACAAATCCTTAAGCAAACATAACTATCCAGGGGTAGAAATGGAGATTTTAGGTGCTTCTGGGGCTTAAAATGGGGGGTGGGGGGGTGCAGACACATAAAAAGATGTATCTGAGTGGTAAAGGGTTAAAGTATTTAAAGATGCTGATTAAAAACATCATAGATTAAAGTGATTTCTGATCAAGTTGCAATTAAGAAAATGGTGCACAAAGTAAACGGGGGTAATTAAGCGACACTTAGCTCTAATCAGCTAATTAAAAGTATAATGATCTGGAACTTATACAATCACAATTCATATTAGAAAATTAAATGAACAATTACAAACTGAATAGAGCAATCAATTAGCATACTGGTAGAAGAAAAATTTCACAATAAAGTTTATTTAATACTTAATAGCCCCATTAATTTCTTCATACTTCATGCCCTCATACATTTTTGAAACTAAAATATTGTTGATAAGCATACATTTATGTTTATATCTTGGAAGGGATTTTGCCTACTGTACCATTGCAAGCAGATGTTTACTCAAGGGACCAGAATTCTATAACAATAATAAACATAGAGGATTCTGTCTGAGGGGGGTTTTGTCCACATGATAGGGGGGATTTTGTCCACCTTGCAAAACTTACGAGGGGGGTTTTGTCCACCCTTTCATAAGTTGCAGGGGGTGTTATGTCCACCCTGTAAAAAACATGAGGGTGTTTTGTCCACCTATGCCAAAATGAGCAGGGGGTGTTTTGTCCGGGGGGTGTTTTGTCCTACATTCAGCACTTTCATATGCAAGCACTAACAACTATAACAAACAGAAGAACATGACAGTCACATGACCATTACAGGAAATGGAAATACAAGGCATATTTGCCATCATTCTTCACCCATTGTATACTTGTGGACTCTTCCATTGCTATATGTTGGACAAGTCCATTTGTCTATTTTTAGACAGGCAAGATTTTATTACAACACACCCATGTGACAAAATGGCTACTTTTCTGATGAGAATCCACGATTTTTTTTCTTATTTATACTGCAAACACTGCCTCAATAAGGTGGTTATAACAAGTAGACAAATGGACAAATAGGCGAGGCCTATATATTTTTTGTTTTTATTCTATTTCCCGCCTACAATGGGTTTCTATTTGCTCTACTGAAAAGTGAGCTCATCACAAAAAGCAAGTCTGAAAATTGGGTCTACACTTAATTTTATCATATGACGTCATGTCTGAGAGCACAGTAATTCCATTTATTAAATTGGGTAATCCACTGGGGTATTTAACATGCAAATTAGTTTGATACACCCTTAACGTCACATGTATGACATCCTTAACATTTACTAATGGTAGAATATTGAAGTTTTTGAAAAAAGATTTTGAATAAATGTCATATGATAATCAGAATCTTGCATTTGTGCTCATGTATGAATAGATTTTATTAAATTTTATTAAGTATTTGGAAAATGGCTGAGCTTTTTGCAGTGTAGGCCCTGATCAGACGTGGCATTCTGCCATTTTGGGGTTTCTGGTATAAAATGGGTTAACAGTGGAAGTGCTTTGTTGATCAAGATGTCATAACATTGCCATGTTCAATTATATTAGAGAGAGTCACAATTTATTTTGATGTCATTTAGTGATCATGTGATGTCGCGCCAGTCAACGTTTTCATTGAGGTATGAACAACATTGCTTCCAAATTGCTGACTATTGGGGCTTTCTGTAAATGCAAGCAGAATGTAAATATTTCAAAACGGTCTCCAGATGTTTTTCCCCCAGGACATTTGCCCCCCTAGCCCCCCCCTACACACACACAACGAAATTATGCATTAATGGACATTTCCCCCCCCCCCCCCCCCCCCCATTTGAAAATGCAACCCGGACATATGTTCCTCAGAGTTTATTTTTGTTATGGACATCTGTCCCCAGTGCATTTTTTGCATGTGGACATTTGCCCCCAATGCTTATTTCAGAAATTGACATTTGCCCCCCAACCTCATGCCAGAGTGATAATCCAGCAGTGACTAGCATTGCATATTCTTTGTGTCATCTGTTTATTCTCAGTTTACAGTATTTTCATAACCTAACGTTTTTTTCTAATACTGGATTCTTTAAAGTACTGGAAAAAGAAAACAGCCCAATGTGTTATTTTTTCTTGCATTGCCTTATTTTAAAAGTGATATTATCACCACTATGATGGTGAGAAAAGAATGATAATTATGGGGATAAGAGCCCTTTCAAGATTATTTCACAACAGTGCAATAACAAATGATGATCAAAGGATTTTACATTGAAATACTGATTAAGAATAACAAATAAGTCCTTCTTTAACCTTTTTCATTCATAATATGATAAGTGTGTTTGGCTTTTGTTAAAAGACTGAAGAATATAATGACAACTGATTAAATTAAGATAATTTCTCATAAAATTATTTTAAATTAGAAATAATTGTTAGAAATTAAATACCTGTTTAATAAAAATTATTCTTGGGATTTTATGTCCAATAAGTCCCTTGAATTTTATCTACTTCACAAAATGTGCTTATCACATTAGAAATATTTATACTGACAGCATAAGCACTGACAGTAATCATGGTAATGAAAATTATGTTGGTGATTGTTTTTAAATACACTTTCCATATTTTTGCTTGTAACACAGACTGTGGTGCTCATTAGAACTGCCTCACTGAGGTGGTATCCCTGAGTACCTTGTGCAAAAATGAATAAAATAATGTATACCACTGAAAAAAAAATTGTATCCAGCGAGATAAAAGAATTGTGTGCTATAATGGCACCATTAAAATCTGCGGAACTAGCATTTTCATCTTTTAATCCTAGTGCTTATATATAGCTGGAGTCAAATGCATTGCTAATAATATTTTTTTCTGATAAGTATAAATAAACAGCTTTTTTTCTTCTTGGTTTTCAGCCAGGGTGTATCTGGAGGGCAATTGTCCCTTTCTGAAATATGCATTGGGGGGCAAATGTCCACCTGCAAAATAAGCACTAGGGTGGAATTGTCCGGGTTGTATTTTCCACAGGGGGCAAATGTCCGGTAATACATTTTTTCATTGCGGGGGAAATGTCCTGGAATCTTTCAAAACACATTTGTACTAGAATAGGCTCTATATTCTCAAAGAAAATTAATATAAAAAACTGCACTATAATGAAATATGTGAAAACATTTTACAACCACCACATAGCACATAGCATCAGTGTTTTGAAGTTAAATAAAACTGTGACAAGTCTGTGTAAAGAACACCCCTCTATACCCTAAACCCCACTTTATATAGAAAAAAACTGGGGTTTATGGAGGTATTAAAACATTATTTTGCTTATTTCTGCTCCAAGACATAGGTTGTGGGTACTCAATAGAAATGCCTCATTGAGGCGGTTCTAATGAGTGCCAAAAACCTATGCCGAGCATAGGTGCCAGGCACTCATTAGAACCGCTTCATTGAGGCCGTTCTAACGAGTACCCAAAACCTATGTTTGGAGTAAACCAAAGAAAAATATCACAAATTTTCATCAGAAAATTACCTTTTTTGACGCATGAAAGACTGCATTTTATCATATGACGTCGGGTCTGAGAGTGTAATAACGCCATGTAATATTTTCGATAATCCACTAGTGGATTAAATATGCAAATTAGCTAGATACGTCCCGTAACCTTACATGTACTATGTCCTTAACGACGTCCCGTTTACTAACGGCGGAATATTGACATTTTTGTAAACAATCGTGAATAAAATGCGTTTTAAATGTCATATGATAAATAGAATCTTGCATTCGTGCTCATGTATTATTGAATTTATTAAACTTGTTAAAGAAAAGGGATAAAATGCTCGGCAAAGCCTCGCATTTTATCCCTTTTCCTCAACTCATTTAATAAATTCAATAATACATGAACACTCATGTAAGATCCTCTATATATATATCGCAAGGATGTGTTATCATAATGGCAAACCTCTTTATACCAATATTATATGTAACAACAAAACTCTTTGTAACAACAATTTCTACAGATCTAATGTTAAGCTTAAAATGAGATGGATTAACGGAGATATTCAAGAATATTGCATTTAAGGGGAATGGGAACACCTTCAGGGGAGGTAACTCCTGCAAAAGTATTTTTGTCTCCCATGTCAATAGGGGTCAACTCTTAAAGGAAAGAATTTGCTCCTAAGGAGCAAATTCTTTCCTTTAAGAGTTGACCCCTTTTTCCGTAGGACAGAACTTATAGAAAAGCGTACAGGAAGTCCCGAAAGTTATCTCCCTTAGAAAAATGGCGGAAAAATCTGCCAGGTGTTCCCATTCCCCTTAATACTCAAAGAACAAATGTTGTGGGTATTTGTTAGAATCACCTCTGCAAGGCAATTCTAACAAATATCTACAACATCTGTTTCTTGGAATAATTAAGGGAAAAGGTCCCAGATAAGAAGAGTTATTTAGGATTATCAAGGATACTTGCATAAAGTCATATATACATAGATGTTGGAAGCTATTCTTGAATGGCAAAGAAACCATGTTCAAACAACAAAAACCATGTTCAAATCGTCAAATTCATGTGCGGTTTCAACATGGGTTTTGAACTTTTGATATCACAAGATGGGCCTTGTTTTGTTTTACTTTATGTTGAGCGATGTAACACTGTTGCCCTGAAAGTTGCATTTTTAAATTTTATTATGATGTCAGAAAATCATTGCGGCTAACAACATTCTGAAGTAGCCATCATGTTTGTTTTACGGTCGCATTTGAAGAATTTGTATGGAGTTATGGAGCATTTTTGTCACACTTTGCTGCTAGAATCATAAGATATGCAAGAAAAATATATGCAAGAAGAATAACCATTCAGAGACATTTCATTGCAATAACATTTTATGGGTCCCTCCGTAGATGTATGAACACTGGGCCTAGCGGCATCTTGTTCAAACAACTTCCTCGTGACCGGCAAATATTCATGCATGAAAAACCATTGGTGATCCCGATAATAATTTTGATTATTTCTTGTTAGAAACATATGTTGTGGGTACTTGTTAGAATTGCCTCGTTGAGGCAATTCTAACAAGTATCCACATCATAGGATCTAATGGAGGAATAAGAAAAAATATCAAAAAATTTTTCTCTTTACTCTTTCTTATCTGGGCTATAGTCCTAAAAAGCTATGGGCAGTACTGATTGGTTAATAATCATCATCCTGTGGGACAACGTCCTTATTTGTCTCCATTATATCTGTGATCTTCTCCACCAGATTCTTCACTTTGAAGAAGAGGTCAGGTTTGATCCTCAATCTGTCCAGGATCTCAAGTCCGCCTTCCTCACGAAACATCACGCAATACCTCGAAGCTGAAGAAAAAGAGAGGAAAGGAAATGCAGTTATTTTCCACTAAAACTGATATCACTTGTACATTTCACTGGAGTATATCCCTCCACACTATCTACAGCTAGATAATGTTGTTGAGTTTTCTTTTTCTTTTTTTTTCCAAGATGTAATCAGAGAAGAGGGCCCAGAGGGCCCTGATTCGCTCACCTGAGTGTCACTGTCCCTAGTACATTCTATTTTTAGCTCTGGTGGCCATCTTGTTCATCATAGTGGAAAATTTTAGCTATTCTGGTAGGGAGTCACCTAGGCAACATTCTTTTGATGTTTGAATCTAATTGGCCCAAGGGTTTAGGAGGAATTCACGTTTGAAGCAAATTTAAGTTTTTCTATTTTAGCTCTGGCAGCCAGCCTGTTAATCAAAACATAACGATGTTAGCTATGTTTGCAAAAAGCCACCCAGGTACCATTCCTGTGAAGTTTGAATCAAACTGGACCAAGGGTTTAGAAAGAGTTCGCATTTGAAGCAAATTTACCATGATTTTCTATTTTTAGCTCTGGCAGCCATTTCACTCATCAGAACCGTTTCAGCCATTTTGGTGGAGAGTCACGTAAGCAACATTCCTATGAAGTTTGAATGAAATTTGCCCAAAGATACAGGAGGAGTGTCTTGGCACACATTACACATGATAACAAGAATCTAAGATATGAATAGGGACACTTACATATGATACCTAAGAAAATTTATTCAGAATTTTCAGGGATTCAATGCAAACAAAGGTGGTGGTGGAGGGGGAGCATGGGGGAGCCCCCCCCCCCCCCACACACACTTCCCCACCATGATTCGAGTGATGGGTTACACCCTTCTTACAGGAATCCATTGAAATAGGAGACTCATAATATTATTGGACAGTTTCGGAAAGAAAAGAAAATCAATTAATGAGGAATATTATTAATTAGTAACAAACATGTGTTGGAAATTTATGTCACACAGTGACTTTTTACAGAAAACATTTTGAACGCCCCTCTCCGTATTGAATCGGGAATTTCATTCTATTTTTAGATCCGAATAAAAATAGGAGTGTATGACGTATGTGTGGATCACTGAAGTAATAACATAACACCCAATCGCATTTGCATGTCTATATCACGTGAATGCATTTACACGCACTGCGCATTTTTCAAAGAGAGTAGAGACGCCATTATAGATCATATTTATGTCTGTCGTCAATTTCACATTGACATGGCTCATCATTTATAGCCTATAGGGCTGATTATTTATTCTCCAGGTAAATTGTCTTATCTCTTATCGATATTCTGTTTATATTTGTCGCGTGGGAATTTGTGTATTCTATAAATAGTTAACACATCGCGAATGGTGAAATTTCGTCCAAAACAACAACAGTGTTTAATACGGATGAGGATTTATAACACCAATGTGAGAGGATTCTGTTTAAGTCAAGTAAGACCATTTAAGTTGTTTTTATGATATTCTTGTCAGTATTAATGACAGTCAGTATTCCCCGGCTCCGGTTTTCGACACTGTCATATTTGTGTACATGTCTTCGTACATGAGGACATTTAGTAAACAATGGTATTTTATGTCTATTTTAGGGATGCCTTTTTCATGTACATTAAACATCTGAAAACAACTGAGGCTCGTAGTTCTGCCTTGTGCACCGGGTTACAGTTTGGCGCCCAACTTCATCGAACCATCAACAACAACCATCAACATCATCATGTACATATAACTTGGGCATCACCTGGATACACCTCTACTACAGATTCATAGTACTATGATCATGGAAATCATTTCATCCATCTATTCGTAAAGTTCTGCTGTTCATGTGATATCATCGGTTGTGGGTATATCTGTGTTTCGCATGACAGTGATGTAAAATGGCCATAATAATTTCAAACCGGTTTTGTATTTGAGATATATTGATAGATCTATCCCTTTAGATATTCATCATGAGCTCATCTCGTGGTATATGAACACTTCCAGGAGGATCTCCAATCTTCTGACATAACAAACAGTGTTGACCGGCTAAGCGGATACAAAATGACTCTTTCTTTCTTATTTTATTCATTTTATTGACTCATTTTGTCTATTTTGTGTCTTTTTCTATCCTTATTCTTGCTTTCCTTCTACTGAATCATGTCATTAGTATAAATAAGGCCCTGATCAGGCAGGAAACTGTTTATGCGCATAAATGCATTTTATGCCTATAACCGGTTTCAGATTTCATGTTGTTCTATCTATCTTTTATGTGTGTTTCTCCACACAGCAGTTGCTATCTGCAGAAACACATGTATACATTTATATGACAGAGTGTACACTCCAACTCAAACTCTAAATGCTTATTAGAGTTAGTGATATATATATCTGTTAGACTTTATGTATTTGTACATCTTGGTGTGACCTGGCCCCGGTTAAGTCTTTAGAATTTTATGCCGGCATGTGGGTACCCTTTTCAAAGCCTGTTCTAAAGTAATCCAGACTGGTACCAGGGATACCAATTTTTGCAAATCATAGCATTTGTCTTATTTTGTGCTTCCATTCATGTTTAGTAGGGTTTGAAAAGATTCCATTATATATAGATATATTATTCACACATTTCACTTACTAACAAACTTACATTTCAGCACTAGAGTGTGTGAAGAAGAATGAATGAAGCCGCAGTCCCAATTCCTATATTTTAACTGTTTTTAAGTCAGCTATCTGTGATATATCATTTGATGTGTACATATTTCAGGCACCAGTTTAACCTGTATGTTGTATAGAATATGCTGCTATAAGTTCAAGGGGCTGAAGATTTGCTGTTTAAGGTAGGATCTAAAATATTTACATTGGTATAATCCCCTTTTCCAATTGTCAAATTTTCTATTAATAGATGGGGGTGGAAAATTGCTCCTTGTGGCAGTCCCATTTATTAGAATAATTGCTATATCTGCTATAAATAGTAGTGGTTAGATAATTGCTCCTTGCAGTTTTCCCTAAGTTATTAACTGTGATCATATTATGCACAGTAAATTACAGAAATTTTTGGAAAGGCCTCTTCATAGCCCATCAACACTACACAAACATGCTATATTAATTAGTGATAGCAAGGGCAATTATTTGAAAGAGCACCGTGATATAATTACTCAATTTGGCTTTGATATTGAATTTCTGTGTCGCGGTGGTGCTAGATTTCATGATTATTATTACTGGTTACAGAGGAATTTAGCTCAAAAAGTACGGGTGTATGGTCAGATTGTTTTGTATATTTTTCTTGGTACATGTGATTTGACTACGAAAAAGGGAAGATTTATTGACTTAGCACACGAAAATGACCATGCAGCAGTTTCCTATTTACAATACCAAATTAACAGATATTTAAATTTTGTTTCAAATTTCACTAGTGTTTCAATTGTTTTTCTTCAAATACCACCATATTCTATACAAGCCTGGAATCAGAGTAGGGGACATAGAAATCCATCTCAATTCATCGAGAGAGATCTAGTCTTATATGACAGAATTTGTATCATCAATGACTATATCAATGAGATAAATGAAAAATTAGGGGTATTTTCTCCTAGATTCAGACAAGATCTATACAGAAATAGAAAATCTGGTCAGACAGGTCACAACAGAACCAGTGTCAATTTTGCTAACTACAAGGATGGAGTTCACCCAAATAAATTGCTAGCAAGGTGCTGGATGAAAAGAATTGTTATTCTTGTGTTTAAGTTTTGTGCTTAAATTTTGCATTTTGTTGGGAATTGCGGGTACTTGCTGGCAATAGGTAAGGAATAAGCTCCCACCAATGCCAATGCTGGTACTGCAGTGATTCTTGCAACATTGTGTGAATTTTTGAGCATCATATTATTTCAGTGTTACACATCTTGCTAGTATACTTCATCCAACTAGTCAAAGTTGCTGATTTGTTGTGGTCTGATATATACATATATTGTGTGTAGATTTGTTTTTTTTGTCTGTGATATTTTATAGTTTTTGATCATAGTCTTGTGCCATATAAATTGGATATTTTTCATTATGGCTGGCAAAGATTCTGAGGATGAAAAGCTTACACAAGCTATTGCTGAAGTGGAGCAGCAAGACCTTAAAGTCATAACTAAGGCACAGTATGATCACCTGATGGAACTGTTGGTCGCAAAAGAAAAGGCACCTTCAGCCACCAGGGAAGATCATATCACAAGTACACCTGGTGCTGGTTTTACATCTAAAACACGCCCAAGTATGCCTCCACAAAGATTTCAAGTTCCTCCACCTTTCTCTCCTATACCTAGATTGCAACTTGGGGGTACTTCTAACCCTTTGAATGCTTCCTTGGTAACACCCTCTTATAATATTCCCAAACTGCCCTTTTTCAGTGGTTCAGAGGAGCCACAGAAAGGGGAAACAACTTATGAAGTTTGGAACTTTGAAGTCAAGTGTCTTCTTAAGTCACAACAGTTACCAGAGCATGTTCTTTTACAATCTATTAGGAACTCTTTAAAAGGCTCAGCAAGAAGTATTTTAGTCCCTCTTGGTGAAGATGCATCCGTTGAGGATATTTTATATAAGCTTGACGGTTTTTATGGAAATGTGTGTTCCAGTGAGACTCTCATTCAATCCTTTTATAGTGATTATCAAAAGGATAAAGAGTCTATTGTTGAATATGGTTCTCGCTTGGAACAAACATTATCACGTGCCATTAGATATGGACATATTGATCTCATAGCAAAAGATGCAATGTTGAGAAGCAAGTTCTGGACTGGTCTTAAGAACCAGCAGCTTAAGCACTCAACAAGGCACCTTTACGACTCTATTAAAGATTTTCAATCTTTATTAAAAGAGGTCCGTAAGGTTGAACAGGAAGAAAATGCTATGAGCAAACCACCCGTAACAACTTCTAAGCAAAAAGTTGCTCAGCAAAATGTTGCTCAGAGCTCCAATGAAGCTGAAGATACAAATTCAGTTTTATTGAAACAAATGTCTGAATTAATGGGTCGAATGAAAGCTATGGAGAAAAAGCTTGAGACCCAGCAGCAAGCATTATCGGCTGCAAACAGCCAAACCTCTTCACAGCTGGCCGATTTCCAACCTCAGTTTTATAGAGGTCGAGGAAGAGGTTATAATAGAGGTTTTTATAGAGGATACAGGGGTTCCTATGGCAGAGGTAACCAAATTCATTTCAATAGTGGAAATGAAAATCGTGGTAGCTTTGGAGGTCGTGGTGGTTTCCGTGGTGGTCACCGTGGTGGCACTGACGGCCGTGGTGCTAACCGGGGTGGCAGAGGCACGGATGGTACCAAGCCTTTAAACTACTAACTTCCTCTGTTACTGGGCAAACAGAGGAAGTCAGCAGATCAGAACCTTACAATAGCCCAAGTAAAATTGAAACAGAGAAATCTTCTTTGTTAGATAGAATTGTAGGTTCTGCAAATGAAAGTTTCATTTATGTAAATGGAGTGAAAACATCTGGTTTAGTGGATACAGGTTCAATGGTGACCTCTGTTTCAGAATCTTTTTACAATTCTTTGAATCCCCTTCCTCAACTGCATGCCATAACGGAATTTGGTCTTCAAGTTCAAGGTGCAAATGGCGATGAGCTACCATATAAAGGTTATATTGAAGCCGAGATAAAAGTTCCATTTTTATCAAATAGTCAATTCAATATACCTTTATTGGTTGTTTCAGATACGGAATATAATTCCAAAATTCCTGCAATTGTAGGTACAAATGTTATTCGCCTTTGCAAGACGGAAGTTGTTACTGATAATGTACCGAGTGAGTGGCAAACAGCTTTTGACAGTTTATGTGATGACAGCATTCCTGTTCGTACAACGTGCAATTATGCAATACGCATTGCCCCCTTTGAGGTAAAAACAATACATGGCATTGCCAGAAAAAGTGATGATATGCAAACAGCTGTCACTGAGCATATGAATACCTCATTGTCAGGAGATTTAACTATTTGTCCCAGGGTCGTTTCTCTTAAATCTCCGGGTACTACTGTTCGAGTCCCAGTTAGAGTTTGTAACTTATCAGCTCGTGCTATAAGTATACCACCAAAGTCACTACTTTGTTCTTTGAATTGTGTTTCAGTAGTTGATTCTTGGACTCCTGCTTCTTCTTCTCAGAACTCTGATAGGAAATCATCAGATACAGTTATTGATGACTTAGGAGTTTCAATTGATAAAGATAACTTGTCAGAAGAGCAATTGGCTAAAGTTAAGAAAGTCTTGAATGACTGGTCTCATATCTTTTCTAAAGGTCTTACTGATCTTGGTAAAACTGATTTAGTCAAACACTCTATCAAATTAACTGACAATACTCCTTTCAAAGACCCATATAGAAGAATTCCACCTGCCATGTATGAAGAAGTCAAACAACATCTTAAAGATATGTTGGAAGCTGATGCGATAAGGCCATCTGAGAGTCCTTTTTCTTCTAACGTCGTGTTAGTTAGAAAAAAGGATGGCTCTCTCAGATTCTGTATCGACTTTAGAAAATTAAATAGTCGCACCATCAGGGATGCTTATACACTTCCCAGGATCGATGACACGATTGATACACTGATGGGAGCAAAATTCTTTTCTAAATTAGACTTAAGATCAGGTTACTGGCAGGTGGAGATGGAAGAAGAAGATAAAAAGAAGACAGCTTTCTCTGTGGGCTCATTAGGGTTCTTTGAATGTAATAGGATGGCTTTTGGATTGACCAACGCCCCTGCAACGTTTCAGCGTTTGATGGAGCGTTGCATGGGTGAGCTCAATCTGAAAGAATGTCTTATTTTTCTTGATGACATCCTTATCTTCTCTGATACTTTTGAAGAACATATAAACAGGATTCAAGCTGTATTTAGCAGATTACACGAGCATGGTCTCAAACTAAAACCTTCAAAATGTGAATTTTTCAAGACCAGTGTAAAATATCTTGGTCATGTAGTGACTGAAAATGGTGTTGAAACAGACCCTGATAAAATTAAAGCTTTAAAGGAGTGGCCTGTTCCTCATAATGTAAAAACATTGAGGTCTTTTCTCGGTTTCGCGGGATATTATCGGCGTTTCATTCGAGATTATGCCAAAATAGCGAAACCCCTGAATGATTTACTTGTAGGTCATCCCACCAATACTCAGACCCTGAATAAGAAGAAGAAGAAGAAGAAGAGCACTCCTTGGCAATGGAGTGAAATACAACAAAAATCTTTTGATACTTTAAAGTCAAAGCTGTCCTCACCGCCTGTGCTTGCCTATGCTGATTTTAAAAAACCCTTTATTGTACATACAGATGCATCCACTGAGGGACTAGGCGCAGTTTTATATCAGGAACAAGGTGGAATAGAGCGTGTAATTGCATATGCTAGTCGAGGGTTACGCCACAGTGAAAGAAACTATCCCGCCCATAAATTAGAATTCTTGTGTCTAAAATGGGCTGTTTCTGAAAAATTTCATGATTACCTATATGGCAATCAATTTTTAGTTTGTACGGATAATAATCCGTTGACATATGTTTTATCCTCTGCTAAATTGGATGCCACTGGCCACAGGTGGTTAGCTGCACTTTCCACATACAATTTCACTTTGAAATATAAAAGTGGCAAATCCAATTCAGACGCAGACGGTCTTTCAAGGAGACCCCATGACTGTACAGAGATATTTTCGGATGTTGTGAAAGCCGTTTGTGAAGCCTATACAGCTAACCGCGGTCCTTGTCCATATGCCGAAAACTATGTTGTCACAAGTTCTTCTGTGCTAGCTGAGACTGTTGATTCCAATATAGAATCAAATGATAGTTTTGAATCTACAGACATTAACACTGTAGAATGGGCCAAAGAACAACTGAATGATCTGTCTATTGCCAGAGTTTTACACTTTGTCAAAAGTGGGCATTTTCCCACTAAGAATCAGTTGAATTCTGAAGATCCAGAGGTTCTTAGATATCTAAGACATTGGAAGAATTTATATTTGTACAACGGCGTCTTGCACCGTGAAACCGTCATAAATGGCGAAAAGTTTCAACAATTAGTTCTTCCTATGCGTTTTCGTGCTTTGGTGCTTAAACATCTTCACGATGATATAGGACATCAAGGTCAAGAAAGAACTCTCTCTTTGGTTAGATCAAGATTCTTTTGGCCAGGTTTTGAACTTGATGTTCAGAACAAAGTGAGAAATTGTGACAGGTGCATTAAACGCAAGGTGTCTCCAAAACCAAGTGCTGAACTTGTAAATATTGTCAGCACTCAGCCATTGGAACTTGTGTGTATTGATTTCTTGTCTTTGGAGAGATCCAAAGGAGGGTTTGAACATATCTTGGTAATTACAGACCATTTTACCAGATATGCTCAAGCGTTTCCTACAAGAAATCAGTTGGCAAAGACAACAGCCAAAGTTATTTTTGAAAATTTTATTGTACATTATGGCTTCCCTGCTCGCTTACACAGTGACCAGGGAAGAAATTTCGAAAGTAATGTGATTAAGGAGTTGTGTTCTCTAGCTGGAGTTCAGAAATCCAGGACTACACCATACCATCCTATGGGAAATGGTATGGTGGAGCGCTTTAACCAGACATTATTAAATATGCTAGGGACACTAGAGGACCGTCAGAAAGAGGATTGGAAATCTTTTGTAGCTCCTCTGGTTCATGCGTATAATGCGACCAGACACGACAGCACTGGATTTTCGCCCTATTTTTTAATGTTTGGCCGACACCCCAGACTAGCTGTGGATGCCTTTTTAGGATTATCTTCATCCCAGGATCCCCCTATTGCCAGCAGGGAGCATTATGCAACCAAGCTTAAGAAGCGGTTGCAATTTGCATATAAGATGGCTTCTAAGGAAGCGGAAAAGTCTGCTCTTCATCAGAAGTCACAGTATGACTCCAAAGTTAGAGAGTCTACTGTCGACATAGGAGATCGAGTTTTAATAAGGAAGGTTGGCCTCAAGGGCAAAAACAAGTTAGCAGACAAATGGGATAAGTACCCATATACTGTTATTGGTCAACCAGACAGAAGTATCCCTGTTTTCACTGTGAAAAAGGAATCAGGTGATGGCTCTGTAAAAACCTTACACAGGAATATGCTTCTGCCGTTTAGTTCCATTCCATCATTCCCTGAGGCGGACGAATCTTTGTTGTCAAACACAGAACGTGCGCCTCGGACGAGGGGTGGGAGGAGCGGACGGCGGGAATGTGTTTCAGTTGAGGTTTCTTCAGAATCAGAGTCTGACCCTGAAATATATATTCCTTCAAACAGGAGAAAACAAAGGCCAAATTTGTTGATTACAGACAGTTCAAATAAATCAACAAATAATCTGTCTGGCAGTGGAGGTATAAATTTACCACTTGACAGTGTATTTTCTGTTAGTTCTTCTAACAGTAACACAATTGAGCAATCTAGCTCAGCCTCAACTGGTGTTGAGTTTGCTGGTGCTAGCTTGTCTTCAGAACCTTCCCCAAATGTTAGGTCTCCTGTGTTCGACCAAGCTCCCAGACGTTCAGGTCGAGCAAGAAAGCCACCTGACAGATATGGAGACTGGATTGTCAAACAGGCTACGGCTGAGACATCCAGGGATGAATTAGAAGTTTTTGTGTAACTTCAGTATTTTTTATATTGTATGAACCGTGTTTTTATCTTGCAGTACAGGGGAGAATGTCACAAGAGATATCTATTATTTTCCCTGTAGTAAAATCAACATCACAGCCTGATAGAATAAAAGTGTGTTTCTCTTAACTCATATTCTAGATTGACGTTTTCATTGCATTTTGTACATAGATTATTTTTCATGTCTTGTATGAAATATGCAAGTTGTGATTATTTTTGCAATGAAAGAAGTAAATTCTAGGTAGGCAATTAAATGATTTAATTAGATATGATATTCATGGAGAGATAATTGCAGCTGACGGGTGAATGTGGATTTCTGAGTTTCAGAATTTCTATTTCCTTAGGAATCCATTTCTTCATGAATAAAGATGAGGATCATGTTATTGCATTTGTTAAATTTGCAATATCAAAAAGTGAGCAGAAGGTATTACATCTTTTGAATTCACCAATATTCCATTAATAAGTTTCCCTAAGTGCTGTGATTTTGGTTTCTCTCATTGTTATTATTAGTATGGTGTTTTATCAAAATGTCAGGAGACATTTTCCTTAGCAGGGGAGAATGTCACACAGTGACTTTTTACAGAAAACATTTTGAACGCCCCTCTCCGTATTGAATCGGGAATTTCATTCTATTTTTAGATCCGAATAAAAATAGGAGTGTATGACGTATGTGTGGATCACTGAAGTAATAACATAACACCCAATCGCATTTGCATGTCTATATCACGTGAATGCATTTACACGCACTGCGCATTTTTCAAAGAGAGTAGAGACGCCATTATAGATCATATTTATGTCTGTCGTCAATTTCACATTGACATGGCTCATCATTTATAGCCTATAGGGCTGATTATTTATTCTCCAGGTAAATTGTCTTATCTCTTATCGATATTCTGTTTATATTTGTCGCGTGGGAATTTGTGTATTCTATAAATAGTTAACACATCGCGAATGGTGAAATTTCGTCCAAAACAACAACAGTGTTTAATACGGATGAGGATTTATAACACCAATGTGAGAGGATTCTGTTTAAGTCAAGTAAGACCATTTAAGTTGTTTTTATGATATTCTTGTCAGTATTAATGACAGTCAGTATTCCCCGGCTCCGGTTTTCGACACTGTCATATTTGTGTACATGTCTTCGTACATGAGGACATTTAGTAAACAATGGTATTTTATGTCTATTTTAGGGATGCCTTTTTCATGTACATTAAACATCTGAAAACAACTGAGGCTCGTAGTTCTGCCTTGTGCACCGGGTTACATTTATGCAAACAAAAGAGTAACAATTGTCCAGTTAATGACAGTTTCAGCACTGCCCCCTAATGAATTTCCCTCTTTTATTAACCACTTTTTCTCACCTTTTTACTATCAAACTAGAGCCAGTGTTTATGAAACACAATGCCCCCAACTGCTTGACCCTAACACTGCTTGTCCCTAACAGTAATTGAGATATCTTGTTTTTATGTGGCTGTAATGCTGAAATTACACAAGAAAAGCTGTAGTTAATCATCTACTCATCATCCCTGACCAGTCTGTGAAGTTTCGGGGAAAAACCTAAAATAGTTTTTTAGATATCTTGCTTACAAACTTAAAACGCGAAAAATTTCAAAGGGCCATAACTCAAGAAAAAAATTTCGGATTTTTTTCAAAAGTTAATCAGTTCATCTACTCATCATCCCCAACCAGCCTGTAAAGTTTCAGGGCAATAGCTCAAACAATTTTTGAGATATCTTGCTTACAAGCTGAAAACACGAAAAAAATCAAAGGGCCATAACTCAAGAAAAAAAAATTGGATTTTTTTCAAAAGTTAATCAGTTCATCTACTCATCATACCCAACCAGTCTGTGAAGTTTTGGGGAAAAACCTCATATAGTTTTTGAGATATCTTGCTTACAAACTTAAAACGCGAAAAATTTCAAAGGGCCATAACTCAAGAAAAAAATATAGGATTTTTTTTCAACAGTTAATCAGTTCATCTACACATCATCCCAAACCAGCTTGTAAAGTTGCAGGGCAATCGCTCAAACAATTATTGAGATATCTTGCTTACAAGCTGAAAACACGAAAAAAATCTAAGGGCCATAACTCAAGAAAAAAAATCGGATTTTTTTCAAAAGTTGATCAGTTCATCTACTCATCATCCCCGACAAGTCTGTGAAGTTTCGGGGAAAAACCTCAAATAGTTTTTTAGATATCTTGCTTACAAACTTAAAACGCGAAAAATTTCAAAGGGCCATAACTCAAGAAAAAAATTTCGGATTTTTTTCAAAAGTTAATCAGTTCATCTACTCATCATCCCCAACCAGCATGTAAAGTTTCAGGGCAATAGCTCAAACAGTTTTTGAGATATCTTGCTTACAAGATTTCATAGTATTTTTTGCAAAGGGGCATAACTCAAAAAAGGGGCATAATCCTGACGAGAAAAAAAACACGGGTCAATTATTTTTTCATGAGGAATCCATATATGAAATTTCAAAAACCTAGCACCCATGGTTCTAAAGTTATGCTATGCAGTAAAAAGTGGGACGGACGTAAGGACGGAAGGACGGACGGACGAACAGGGCAAAACCAATATGCCAAAACGCGAAAAATTTCAAAGGGCCATAACTCAAGAAAAAAATTTCGGATTTTTTTCAAAAGTTAATCAGTTCATCTACTCATCATCCCCAACCAGCCTGTAAAGTTTCAGGGCAATAGCTCAAACAATTTTTGAGATATCTTGCTTACAAGCTGAAAACACGAAAAAAATCAAAGGGCCATAACTCAAGAAAAAAAAATTGGATTTTTTTCAAAAGTTAATCAGTTCATCTACTCATCATACCCAACCAGTCTGTGAAGTTTTGGGGAAAAACCTCATATAGTTTTTGAGATATCTTGCTTACAAACTTAAAACGTGAAAAATTTCAAAGGGCCATAACTCAAGAAAAAAATATAGGATTTTTTTTCAACAGTTAATCAGTTCATCTACACATCATCCCAAACCAGCTTGTAAAGTTGCAGGGCAATCGCTCAAACAATTATTGAG
This sequence comes from Lucinisca nassula, assembly GCA_963580285.1. NCBI lineage: Eukaryota > Metazoa > Mollusca > Bivalvia > Lucinida > Lucinidae > Lucinisca > Lucinisca nassula. Next base: position 114,518,768 of record OY757011.1, read on the forward strand.
ATATCTTGCTTACAAGCTGAAAACACGAAAAAAATCTAAGGGCCATAACTCAAGAAAAAAAAATCAGATTTTTTTCAAAAGTTGATCAGTTCATCTACTCATCATCCCCGACAAGTCTGTGAAGTTTCGGGGAAAAACCTCAAATAGTTTTTTTAGATATCTTGCTTACAAACTTAAAACGCGAAAAATTTCAAAGGGCCATAACTCAAGAAAAAAATTTCGGATTTTTTTCAAAAGTTAATCAGTTCATCTACTCATCATCCCCAACCAGCATGTAAAGTTTCAGGGCAATAGCTCAAACAGTTTTTGAGATATCTTGCTTACAAGATTTCATAGTATTTTTTGCAAAGGGGCATAACTCAAAAAAGGGGCATAATCCTGACGAGAAAAAAAACACGGGTCAATTATTTTTTCATGAGGAATCCATATATGAAATTTCAAAAACCTAGCACCCATGGTTCTAAAGTTATGCTATGCAGTAAAAAGTGGGACGGACGTAAGGACGGAAGGACGGAAGGACGCCAAAACGCGAAAAATTTCAAAGGGCCATAACTCAAGAAAAAAATTTCGGATTTTTTTCAAAAGTTAATCAGTTCATCTACTCATCATCCCCAACCAGCCTGTAAAGTTTCAGGGCAATAGCTCAAACAATTTTTGAGATATCTTGCTTACAAGCTGAAAACACGAAAAAAATCAAAGGGCCATAACTCAAGAAAAAAAAATTGGATTTTTTTCAAAAGTTAATCAGTTCATCTACTCATCATACCCAACCAGTCTGTGAAGTTTTGGGGAAAAACCTCATATAGTTTTTGAGATATCTTGCTTACAAACTTAAAACGCGAAAAATTTCAAAGGGCCATAACTCAAGAAAAAAATATAGGATTTTTTTTCAACAGTTAATCAGTTCATCTACACATCATCCCAAACCAGCTTGTAAAGTTGCAGGGCAATCGCTCAAACAATTATTGAGATATCTTGCTTACAAGCTGAAAACACGAAAAAAATCTAAGGGCCATAACTCAAGAAAAAAAAATCAGATTTTTTTCAAAAGTTGATCAGTTCATCTACTCATCATCCCCGACAAGTCTGTGAAGTTTCGGGGAAAAACCTCAAATAGTTTTTTTAGATATCTTGCTTACAAACTTAAAACGCGAAAAATTTCAAAGGGCCATAACTCAAGAAAAAAATTTCGGATTTTTTTCAAAAGTTAATCAGTTCATCTACTCATCATCCCCAACCAGCATGTAAAGTTTCAGGGCAATAGCTCAAACAGTTTTTGAGATATCTTGCTTACAAGATTTCATAGTATTTTTTGCAAAGGGGCATAACTCAAAAAAGGGGCATAATCCTGACGAGAAAAAAAACACGGGTCAATTATTTTTTCATGAGGAATCCATATATGAAATTTCAAAAACCTAGCACCCATGGTTCTAAAGTTATGCTATGCAGTAAAAAGTGGGACGGACGTAAGGACGGAAGGACGGAAGGACGGACGGACGAACAGGGCAAAACCAATATGCCCCCACAACTTCTTCGAAGTTGGGGGCATAACAAACAACTGCCAATCAGCAGTGCTATTTATGCAAACCTGTCTTGTGATAAAGATCTATCAGATTGACTGGTTTTCTGCTTTCTGTTCTCATGATGCGTGGCTCTTTTAAAACAGGGAAACAGTTGTTTACATTGACAATCTACTTCTATGCTGTTGTGTTTGATTAGCATACTACAGTACCTTTGGTGCAGTGTGGTTAACAGTTCAACAGCATGCCAAAAATTGCACCGAGCATATAACCAGTTTAACGAAAACCTATACGCAGAAACCAATCAATCTGGCCGCATCAGAAAATAAAAACGGCGGCTTAAGGATTGTATCTGTGCCATTTGGGACGGAAAAAGGCTGACCGTTGGCGGCATTTCACAGGTGCATGCTTAAAAGAGGTTCACTTACATGGGTAATCTATTGGGGTGGGGGAAAATGCCAACTGGTCACTTAAGACTTGTGCACGCTTAATAAAGGTGGTCTTAAGTACAGGTTAGACTGTATGCAAGAAAAATAATATTACATGGGTGTGAGGGGTTGACAGAAATATGTTACTCGAAATCACTGTCCGGCATCACTCGGCAAGCCACATGATGCTGGTTAGTAACCCTCGGGATGGACTTTTCTATCATCTTTACACCCATGTAAGATTCTTATGCATGTGTTACCATAATGTACAAGATGAACCTGTAGCACTTACGTTTGACAGTAATAAGATTACATATCATCCAGCTAGACCAGTACTGTGCTACAGGACAATCCCTGTTCTCCATCTGTTGTGTCATTGGTGTCAATGATCTGGAAAAAACACAAAGCCATTGTTATATCATTTTGGTGCTTAATAGCCCCATCAAAACTATTTCAGGTCATATCAAGTCAATCAGTTTACCTTAACCCACTTTTCTCGGTAAGCTCAGACTGAAGCAGTTAAAGATTACAGTGTAAATTCTTTTGCAAGAAAAGGACAATTACCCTTCTGGAATCAATGGAAAAAAGAGGGTAACCATATATTTTATTTCATGACCAATCTGTATCCAAAAATGTTGTTGGATCCAGTGGAGAGTGGAGACCAAATCTACTGAGCAACAGGGGCATTCTTTCTTTGTTTTGGATCCCAGCAATAGTGAGATGAAAAGATTGTACAACATTTGCCCTAAATACTCGAATACCAAAAGGCCATGAAAATAGGCCTGAACAAAAAGGGTAGACCCAAATCAGACTGCTCCTCCAAGATCAGATTGATTAGGGTCACTTTTCACCAATGAGCAAAAGTCTTTGATGCTGAAATATGTAAAAATTTAGGACACTTAAGGGGAATGGGAACACCTTCAGGGGAGGCAACTCCTGCAAGTGTTTTTGTCTCCCATGTCAATAGGGGCCAACTCTTAAAGGAAAGAATTTGCTCCTGAGGAGAAAATTCTTTCCTTCAAGGGTAGACCCCTTTTTCGGTGAGACTGAGCCTATACAAAAGTAAATAGGAAGTCCCAAAAGATATATACCTTTGAAAAATGGCGGGAAAATATCCTAGGTGTTCCTATTCCCCTTTCAGCCTCGATAGCGCAGTGGTTAACGCGTTCGACTCATGATCGAGAGGTTGTGCGTTCGAATCCGGCACCCGGTATCGAGGTGTGTCCTTGGGCAAGACACGTAATGACACTGCCTCACTCCACCCAGGTGTAAATGGGTAGCAGTGGTGTAATTAATAGTCACTGCCTCTCTCTCGCGCGCATGAAAAACATCCGGAATGAGTGTTCGAGAGCGATTAAATAAGCTTGAAGCTTCCATTGCAATCAAACTAAAATAAATTGGTATAAACTAAAGAAGCATCTGATCAGGGACTACACTGTTTGCCACAGAGCAAAAGTCTTTGCAGCCAACACATATGTAATGCTCAATCAAAAGTGTCCCAATACACCTAAACCTCATTTTATCATATGACCTCGCGTCTGAGAGTGTAATAACGCCATGTAATATTTTCGATAATCCACTAGTGGATTAAATATGCAAATTAGCTAGATACTTCCCGTAACGTTACATGTACGACGTCCTTAACGACGTCGCGTTTACTAACGGCGGAATATTGACATTTTTGTAAACAATCGTGAATAAAATGCGCTTTAAATGTCATATGATAAACAGAATCTTGCATTCGTGCTCATGCAAGCCTCGCATTTTATACCTTTTCCTCAACTCGTTTAATAAATTCAATAATACATGAACACTCATGTAAGATCCTCTATATAACACTATTTCTTGCAATATAGTTTTGGAAACAATGGTTTAACCCTTTCTGTACCAAATGGAATCTTCCTACGTATACAGTGAAATTCGGCTATTAAGACAACCTAAAATTAAGACTAATTCTGCTTTTAAAAGCATATTTAGTATGTTGCAGTTATTCTTCCTTTGTATTTTCTGCATACAAAGCAGTCAAAGGTCAAAGACCACCTTTGGCACTGTTCAAAAGTGGTCTTTAAGACCACTTTTGAACAATCCCATAGGTGGTCTTGATATAGGAATTTTACTGTCTATGGCAGGAGTCCATTTCGAAATTTAGGGGTGTCGGGTTGTATTTTCTTCAAAATTTGTTTGGAAAATGGCTAAACTTTTTGCAAACTGTGTAGGACCTGATCAGACCTGATCTGGGCCTGCATTGTTTGCCAATTACTGGTTTTGGGGTTTCTGTTACAAAATAAGTTAAATATGGATCCCAAAAAATGTATTATGTACGATAACAGGAGCTGTTGCAGGACAGCATAGCTTGTCTATTTTGCACCTTGTCTACCTAAATTTTTACATTATATGGGAAAGGGTTTTAAAACAAATCTTACATGATGCATTTTTATAGGATTTTATACCAAATACCAATATATCCCATGCATTGCTCCATTAAATTGTTTTCAAGATAATAAGGGCAAAAATAATGAACTGTGAAATATAGGTCACACTGACCTACATATGCATTTTTAGGCCGACCATCATGTGACATGGAACTAATAACCCAGGTCTGAAATATCTCTAACAAATTGCCTTCAAAATATTGGTAAAATCACTGAACCATGAAATATAGGTCACACTGACCTAGAAATATTTTGAAGTCAAATCATTGGGTCACATGACCCTTATATTCCAGGTATAACATTTCCTGATCTAACAGTCGTTGAGTTGTAAGACAAAATCATGGCACCATGAAATATAGGTCACAATGATTTATTGAGTTTATGTCAAATATGGAGTAACATGGAACTTATATACCATGTTTGACTTTTCCCAGTCAAAAATTCTTCTAGTTATAAGGTAAAATCACTGAATCATGAAATATAGGTCACAATGACCTAGATATATATTTTAAGTCAATCATAAGGTCACACTTATAATCCAGGTATGAAATATAGGTAATACTGACCATCTAAGATATATTTGAAGGTCAATTATTGGGTCACATGGTGCTAATAATAGTCTTCATCATTTATGATAACAAGAGCTGTCACTGTAAGTGACCAATGCCCCCAGTGGGAGCCAATTTTTAAGTATAAGAGATTGTTGGGTAATATGGGCCCCTTAACATGGTTCTAGGGTTATAGCCCTTGGTCAGAATGTAGCACTTGTGATGGTAAATAAGTGTCTGAAGTATCATAAGGCTAGGCCAAATACTTTTGAAGTTATGATCAATGTTAAAGTTTTTGTGATTTTTTCATCAATCAAGGGGAGATAAATGATAATAGAGTTATGGCCCCTTGTCAGAATGTAGCACTTGCGATGATAAATAAGTGTGTAAAGTTTCATGAGACTAGGTCAAATACTTTTGAAGTTATGGCCAAGGTTAAAGTTTTTGTTACTTTTTCCATCAATCAAAGGGAGATAATTCGGTCAAAAATGAAAATAGAGTTATGGCCCTTTGTCAGAATTTAGCATTTGCAATGATGAATAAGTGTGTGAAGTTTCATAAGGCTAGGTCAAATACTTTTGAAGTTATAGCCAAGGTTTAAGTTTTTGTGAAGGACAGACAGACAGACAAACAAACAAACAAACAAAAAAACAAACAGACAGGGCAAAAACTATACGCCCCCCGAATCAAAGATTCTTGGGGGGTCACACACTGACCTACATAAATTTTTGGTCAATCATTGGGTCACATGGAAGTTATAATCCAGGTATAACATTGATCCATCCAAAAGTCTTCAAGGCAAAATCAATGAACCAGGAACTATAGGTTACACTGACCTATATATATTTCAATGTCAATCAGCAGGTCATATGGGTATGACATTTCTTCATCAAATAGTATTCAAGATATAATGCAAAATCACTGAACATTGAAATAAAGGTCACACTGGCCTAGGTATATTTTGCAGTCAATCATCAGGTCACATACATGTACTAATATCTCAAATTTCTCCAACAAATAGTCTTCCAGACATAAGGTAAAAATCACTGAAACATGTAAAAAAGGTCATACTGACTTAGATATAGTTTTGGTCAATCATCAGGTCACATGGACCTTATATAACTGGTATGACATTGCAATAAGGCAAAACTACTGAACCATGAAATATAGGTAACACTGATTTACATATATTTTACATCAATGGTCGAGTCATATGGAACTCATAATCTAGGTATTACATTTCTACATCATTAGTGTTCAAATTATAAGGTAAAATCACTGGACAATGAAATGAGGGTCACCATAATCTTCAACCTTTTACACTTGAACCAATGTCATACAGTTGGCTGATGTATAACCCATTGTGGCAATAACTTATTAACATAATGGAAATGCATATATTATATTAACAAGAGGGCCATGATGGCCCTGGATCGCTCACCTGATCCATATGATAGAGTAACAAATGGGCCTCGGGGAGGGCCAATATTGACCCCAGGGCTATAATGTGCATGGTGTTGAGGGAGGTCAAAAAAGGTGAAGCTTCATACCAAATATCAACAAAGGCTATAATTTGAACAATCTTGGCAAAGGTCCACTAGATGAAGCTACATACCAAATATCAAAGACCTGGGCCTTGCGGTTTCAGAGAAGAAGATTTTTTTAAAGATATTCCCTACATAAGCCTATGTAAAACCAAGTGGCCCAGGGGCGGGGGCATTTTTGGCCTCAGGGCTATAATTTGAACAATCTTGATAGAGGTCCACTATATGAAGCTTCACACCAAATATCAAAGACCCGGGCCTTGTTGTTTCAGAGAAGAAGATTTTCAAAGATTATCTCTATATAAGACTATGTAAAACCAAAAGGCCCCGGGGCCTCTAGAATAATCTTGATAGAGGTCCACCTGATGAAATTTCATACCAAATATCAAAGATCTAGGCCTTGTGGTTTCACAGAATAAGTTTTTTAAAGATTTTCCATATATAAGTCTATGTAAAATCAAAGGGCCCCAAGGCGGGGACATTTTTGGTCTCAGGGCTATAATTTGAACAATCTTGGTAGAGGTCCACTAGATGAAGCTTCATACCAAATATCAAAGACCTTGGCCTTCTGGTTTCAGAGAAGAAGATTTTTCAAGATTTTCCCTATATAAGTCTATGTAAAACCAAAGGGCCCCGGAGTGGGGGCATTTTTGGCCCCAGGGCTATAATTTGAACAATCTTTGTAGGGGTCCACAAGATGAAGCTTCATACCAAATATCAAAGACCTAGGCCTTGTGGTTTCAGAAGAAGATTTTTCAAGATTTTCCCTATATAAGCCCATGTAAAAGCAAAGGGCCCCGGGGCGGGGGCATTTTTGGCCCCAGCACTTTAATTTGAACAATCTTGGTAGGGGTCTGCTAGATGAAGCTTCATACCAAATATCAAAGACATGGGCTTTACGGTTTCAGAAAAGAAGATTTTTAAAGATTTTCCCTACATAATCCTATGTAAAACCAAAGGGACCAGGGGCGGGGGCATTTTTGGCCCCAGCACTATAATTTGAACAATCTAGGTAGGGGTCCACTAGATGTAGCCTCATACCAAATATCAAAGACCTGGGCCTTGTGGTTTCAGAGAAGAAGATTTTTAAAGATTTTCCCTATATAAGCCCATGTAAAACCAAAGGGCCCCGGGGTGGGGGCATTTTTGGCCCCAGCACTATAATTTGAACAATCTTGGTAGGGGTCTACTAGATGAAGCTTCATACCAAATATCAAAGACCTGGGCCTTGTGGTTTCAGAGAAGATTTTTAAAGATTTTCCCTATAAAAGCCCATGTAAAACCAAAGGGCCCCGGAGCGGGGGCATTTTTGGCCCCAGCACTATAATTTGAACAATCTTGGTAGGGGTCCACTAGATGAAGCTTCATACCAAATATCAAAGACCTGGGCTTTGCAGTTTCAGAGAAGAAGATTTTTAAAGATTTTCTCTATATAAGCCCATGTAAAACCAAAGGGCCCTGGGGTGGGGGCATTTTGGCCCCACCACTATAATTTGAACAATCATGGTAGGGGTCCACTTGATGAAGCTTCATACCAAATATCAAAGACCTGGGCCTTACGGTTTCAGAGAAGAAGATTTTTAAAGATTTTCCCTATATAAGCCCATGTAAAGCCAAAGGGCCCCAGAGCGGGGGAATTTTTGGCCCCAGCACTATAATTTGAACAATCGTGGTAGGGGTCCACTAGATGAAGCTTCATACCAAATATCAAAGACTTGGGTCTTGCGGTTTCAGAGAAGAAGATTTTTAAAGATTTTCCCTATTTAAGCCCATGTAAAACCAAAGGCCCCCGTAGCGGGGGCCTTTTTGGCCCCAGCACTATAATTTGAACAATCTTGGAAGGGGTCCACTAGATGATGCTTTATACCAAATATCAAAGACCTGGGCCTTGTGGTTTCAGAGAAGAAGATTTTTTAAGTTTTTGGTGAAAAAAATCTATTTTTGACTCCTATGACCTAGATGTGCAACGGACCGGAACCATTTGAACAACTTTGAACGGGGTCCACCTAAGGATCATTCCTGTGAAGTTTGATCAAAATCGGATCAGTGGTTATGGAGGAGACGTTGTTTGAAGAAATTGTTTACGGACGGATGACAGACAAAAAGTGATCCTAATATAAAACACAAGAGGGCCCAGAGGGCCCTGGTTCGCTCACCTGATCCAATGTATAACAAGTGGGCCCCGGCAGGGTCAATTTTGGCCCCAGGGCTATAATTTGAACAATCTTGGTAGAGGTCCACATGATGAAGCTTCATATCGAATATGAAAGACCTGGGCTTTCTGGTTTCAGAGAAGAAGATTTTAAAGGTTTACCCTGCATATAGAAGTCTATGTAAAACAAGATTTTCCCTATATAAGTCTATGTTAAACCAAAGGGCCCCGGAGCGGGGGCATTTTTGGCCCCAGGGCTATAATTTGAACAATCTTGGTAGAGGTCCACTAGCTGAAGCTTCATAATAAATATCAAAGACCTAAGCCTTGTGTTTCAGAGAAGATGATTTTTAAAGATTTTCCCTATATAAGTCTATGTAACACCAAAGGGCCACATGGCGGGGCCATTTTTGGTCTCAGGGCTATAATTTGAACAATCTTTATAGAGGTCCACAAGATGAAGCTTCATAACAAATATTGAAGACCTAAGCCTTGTGGTTTCAGAGAAGAAGATTTTTCAAGATTTTCCCTATATAAGTCTATGTAAAACCAAAGGGCCCCGGAGCGGGGGCATTTTTGGCCCCAGGGCTATAATTTGAACAATCTTGGTAGAGGTCCACTAGATAAAGCTTCATACCAAATATCAAAGACCTGGGCCTTGCAGTTTCAGAGAAGAAGATTTTTCAAGATTTTCCCTATATAAGCCTATGCAAAACAAAAGGGGCCCTGGTGCGGGGGCATTTTTGGCCCCAGCACTATAATTTGAACAATCTTGGTAGGGGTCCACTAGATGAAGCTTCATACCAAATATCAAAGACCTGGGCCTTGCGGTTTCAGAGAAGAAGATTTTTCAAGATTTTCCCTATATAAGCCCATGTAAAACCAAAGGGCCCCCGTGTGGGGGGCATTTTTAGCTCCAGCACTATAATTTGAACAATCTTGGTAGGGGTCCACTAGATGAAGCTTCATACCAAATATCAAAGACCTGGGCCTTGGGGTTTCAGAGAAGAAGATTTTTCAAGATTTTCCCTATATAAGCCCATGTAAAACCAAAGAGCCCCCGTGCGGGGGCATTTTTAGCTGCAGCACTATAATTTGAACAATCTTGGTAGGGGTCCACTAGATAAAGCTTCATACCAAATATCAAAGACCTGGGCCTTGCGGTTTCAGAGAAGAAGATTTTTAAAGATTTTCCCTATATAAGCCCATGTAAAACCAAAGGGCCCCCGTGCGGGGGCATTTTTGGCCCCAGCACTATAATTTGAACAATCTTGGTAGGGGTCCACTAGATGAAGCTTCATACTAAATATCAAAGACCTGGGCCTTGCGGTTTCAGAGAAGAAGATTTTTCAAGATTTTCCCTATATAAGCCCATGTAAAACCAAAGGGCCCCCGTGCGGGGGCATTTTTGGCCCCAGCACTATAATTTGAACAATCTTGGTAGGGGTCCACTAGATGAAGCTTCATACCAAATATCATAGACCTGGGCCTTGCGGTTTTAGAGAAGAAGATTTTTCAAGTTTTCGGTGAAAAAAATCTATTTTTGGCTACTGTGACCTATATGTGCAACGGACCGGAACCATTTGAACAACTTTGAAAGGGGACCACCTAAGGATCATTCATGTGAAGTTTGGTCAAAATCCGATCAGTGGTTTAGGAGGAGATGTCGTTTGAAGAAAAGTTTACGGACGGACGCACGGACGGACGCACGGACGGACGCACGGACGCACGACGGACGACGGACAAAAAGTGATCCCAAAAGCTCACCTTGTCACTACGTGACAGGTGAGCTAACAAGAGGGCCATGATGGCCCTGGATCGCTCACCTGATCCACAGTGTAACAAGTGGGCCCCAGAGAGGGCCATTATTGGCCCCAGGGCTTTAATGTGCATAATATTGAGGGAGGTCTTAAAGGTGAAGCTTCATACCAAACATCAACAAAGGCTATAATTTGAACAATCTTGGCAAAGGTCCACTAGATGAAGCTACACATCAAATATCAAAGACCTGGGCCTAGCTGTTTCAGAGAAGAAGATTTTTAAAGATTTTGCCTCTATAAGCCTATGTAAAACCAAAGGGCCCCGGAACGGGTTTTTTTTTTTGCCCCAGCACTATAATTTGAACAATCTTGGTAGGGGTCCACTAGATGAAGCTTCATACCAAATATCAAAGACCTGGGCTTTGTGGTTTCAGAGTAGAAGATTTTTAAAGATTTTCCCTATATAAGCCAATGTAAAACCAAAGGGCCCATTGGCGGGGGCATTTTTTGTCCCCGCACTATAATTTGAACAATCTTGGTAGGGGTCCACTAGATGAAGCTTCATACCAAATATCAAAGACCTGGGCCTTGTGGTTTCAGAGAAGAAGATTTTTAAAGATTTTCTCTATATAAGCCAATGTAAAACCAAAGGGCCCCGTGGCGGGGGCATTTTTTGTCCCAGCACTATAATTTGAACAATCTTGGTTGGGGTCCACTAGATGAAGCTTCATACCAAATATCAAAGACCTGGGCCTTGTGGTTTCAGAGAAGAAGATTTTTAAAGATTTTCCCTATATAAGCCTATGTAAAACCAAAGGGCCCGGTGGCGGGGGCATTTTTTGTCCCAGCACTATAATTTGAACAATCTTGGTAGGGGTCCACTAGATGAAGCTTCATACCAAATATCAAAGTCCTGGGCCTTGTGGTTTCAGAGAAGAAGATTTTTAAAGAATTTCCCTATATAAGCCAATGTAAAACCAAAGGACCCCGTGGCGGGGGCATTTTTTGTCCAAGCACTAAAATTTGAACAATCTAGGTAGGGGTCCACTAGATGATGCTTCATACCAAATATCAAAGTCCTGGGTCTTGTGGTTTCAGAGAAGAAGATTTTTAAAGCTCTTCCCTATATAAGCCCATGTAAAACCAAAGGGCCCCGGAGCGGGGGCATTTTTGGCCCCAGCACTATAATTTGAACAATCTTGGTAGGGGTCCACTAGATGAAGCTTCATACCAAATATCAAAGACCTGGGCCTTGTGGTTTCAGAGAAGATGATTTTTAAAGATTTTCCCTATATAAGCTTATGTAAAACCAAAGGGCCCCAGGGCGGGGGCATTTTTGGCCCCAGCCCTATAATTTGAACAATCTTGGTAGGGGTCCACTAGATGAAGCTTCATACCAAATATCAAAGACCTGGGCCTTGTGGTTTCAGAGAAGAAGATTTTTTAAGTTTTTGGTGAAAAAATCTATTTTTGGCTCCTGTGACCTAGATGTGCAACAGACCGGAACCATTTGAACAACTTTGAAAGGGGACCACCTAAGGATCATTCCTGTGAAGTTTGGTAAAAATCCGATCAGTGGTTTAGGAGGAGATGTCGTTTAAAGAAATTGTTTACGCACGCACGGACGGACGCACGGACGGACGCACGACGGACGACGGACAAAAAGTGATCCCAAAAGCTCACCTCGTCACTACGTGACGGTGAGCTAACAAGAGGGCCATGATGGCCCTGGATCGCTCACCTGATCCATAGAGTAACAAGTGGGCCCGGGGAGGGCCATTATTGACCCCAAGGTAATAATGTGCATAATGTTGAGGGAGGTCTAAAAAGATGAAGCTTCATACCAAATATCAACAAAGGCTAAAATTGTCCACTAGATGAAGCTCCATACCAAATATCAAAGACATGGGCCTTGCAGTTTCAGAGAAGAAGATTTTTAAAGATTTCCCTATACAATGTATAAATCTATGTAAAACCAAAGGGTCTCGGGGCGGAGACATTTTTGGCCCCAGGGCTATAATTTGAACAACCTTGATAGAGGTGCACTAGATGAAATTTCACACCAAATATCAAAGACCTAGGCCTTGTGGTTTCACAGAAGAAATTTTTTAAAGATTTTCCCTATATAAGTCTATGTAAAACCAAAGGGCCCCAGAGCGGGGGCATTTTTGGCCTCAGGGCTATAATTTGAACAATCTTGGTAGAGGTCCACAAGATGAAGCTTCATACCAAATATCAAAGACCTGGGCCTTGCAGTTTCAGAGAAGAAGATTTTTAAATATTTTCCCTACATAAGCCTATGTAAAACCAAAGGGCCCGGTGGCCGGGGCACTTTTGGCCCCAGCACTATAATTTGAACAATCTTGGTAGGTGTCCACTAGATGAAGCTTCATATCAAATAGCAAAGACCTGGGCCTTACAGTTTCAGAGAAGAAGTTTTTAAAGATTTTCCCTATATAAGCCTATGTAAAACCAAAGGGCCCCGGGGCAGGGGCATTTTCGGCCCCAGCACTATAATTTGAACAATCTTGGTAGGGGTCCACTAGATGAAGCTTCATATCAAATATCAAAGACCTGGGCCTTGTGGTTTCAGAGAAGAAGATTTTTACAGATTTTCCCTATATAAGCCCATGAAAAACCAAAGGGCCCCTGGGCAGGGGCATTTTTGGCCCCAGCACTATAATTTGAACAATCTTGGTAGAGGTCCACTAGAGGAAGCTTCATACCAAATATCAAAGACCTGGGCCTTGCAGTTTCAGAGAAGAAGATTTTTTAAGTTTTCGGTGAAAAAATCTATTTTTGGCTCCTGTGACCTATATGTGCAACGGACCGGAACCATTTGAACAACTTTGAAAGGGGACCACCTAAGGATCATTCCTGTGAAGTTTGGTCAAAATCCGATCGGTGGTTTAGGAGGAGATGTCATTTGAAGAAATTGTTTACGCACGGATGACAGACAAAAAGTGATCCTAATATAAAACACAAGAGGGCCCAGAGGGCCCTGGTTCGCTCACCTGATCCAATGTATAACAAGTGGGCCCCGGGCAGGGTCAATTTTGGCCCCAGGGCTATAATTGGAACAATCTTGGTAGAGGTCCACAAGATGAAGCTTCATATCGAATATGAAAGACCTGGGCTTTATGGTTTCAGAGAAGAAGATTTTAAAGGTTTACCCTGCATATAGAAGTCTATGTAAAACAAGATTTTCCCTATATAAGTCTATGTTAAACCAAAGGGCATCGGAGCGAGGGCATTTTTGGCCCCAGGGCTATAATTTGAACAATCTTTATAGAGGTCCACTAGCTGAAGCTTCATAACAAATACCTAAGACCTAAGCCTTGTGGTTTCAGAGAATAAGATTTTTCAAGATTTTCCCTATATAAGTCTATGTAAAACCAAAGGGCCCCAGAGCGGGGGCATTTTTGGCCCCAGGGCTATAATTTGAACAATCTTGGTAGAGGTCTACAAGATGAAGCTTCATACCAAATATCAAAAACCTGGGCCTTGCAGTTTCAGAGAAGAAGATTTTTCAAGATTTTCCCTATATAAGCCTATGTAAAACAAAAAGGGCCCTGGTGCGGGGACATTTTTGGCCCCAGCACTATAATTTGAACAATCTTGGTAGGGGTCCACTAGATGAAGCTTCATACCAAATATCGAAGACCTGGGCCTTGTGGTTTCAGAGAAGAAGATTTTTCAAGATTTTCCCTATATAAAACCATGTAAAACCAAAGGGCCCCTGTGCGGAGGGCATTTTTAAATCCAGCACTATAATTTGAACAATCTTAGTAGGGGTCCACTAGATGAAGCTTCATACCAAATATCAAAGACCTGGGCCTTGCGGTTTCATAGAAAAAGATTTTTAAAGATTTTCCCTATATAAGCCTATGTAAAACAAAAGGGCCCTGGTGCGGGGGCATTTTTGGCCCCAGCACTATAATTTGAACAGTCTTAGTAGGGGTCCACTAGATGAAGCTTCATACCAAATATCAAACACCTGGGCCTTGTGGTTTCAGAGAAGAAGATTTTTCAAGATTTTCCCTATATAAGCCCATGTAAAACCAAAGGGCCCCCGTGGGGGGGCATTTTTAGCTCCAGCACTATAATTTGAACAATCTTGGTAGGGGTCCACTAGATAAAGCTTCATACCAAATATCAAAGACCTGGGCCTTGCGGTTTCAGAGAAGAAGATTTTTAAAGATTTTCCCTATATAAGCCCATGTAAAACCAAAGGGCCCCCGTGTGGGGGCATTTTTGGCCCCAGCACTATAATTTGAACAATCTTGGTAGGGGTCCACTAGATGAAGCTTCATACCAAATATCAAAGACCTGGGCCTTGCGGTTTCAGAGAAGAAGATTTTTCAAGATTTTCCCTATATAAGCCCATGTAAAACCAAAGGGCCCCCATGCGGGGGCATTTTTAGCTCCAGCACTATAATTTGAACAATCTTGGTAGGGGTCCACTAGATGAAGCTTCATACCAAATATCAAACACCTGGGCCTTGCGGTTTCAGAGAAGAAGATTTTTAAAGATTTTCCCTATATAAGCCCATGTAAAACCAAAGGGCCCCCGTGCGGGGGCATTTTTGGCCCCAGTACTATAATTTGAACAATCTTGGTAGGGGTCCACTAGATGAAGCTTCATACCAAATATCAAAGACCTGTGCCTTGCGGTTTCAGAGAAGAAGATTTTTTAAGTTTTCGGTGAAAAAAATCTATTTTTGGCTACTGTGACCTATATGTGCAACGGACCGGAACCATTTGAACAACTTTGAAAGGGGACCACCAAAGGATCATTCCTGTGAAGTTTGGTCAAAATCCGATCAGTGGTTTAGGAGGAGATGTCGTTTGAAGAAAAGTTTACGGACGCACTCACGCACGCACGCACGCACGGACGCACCGACGCACGACGGACGACGGACAAAAAGTGATCCCAAAAGCTCACCTTGTCACTACGTGACAGGTGAGCTAAAAAGGTGTCCTAGATTTTGACCCCTAGCCCCACCTCAGGTACAAACCCAGTGGTGTGCTCCTTTGAAATCTCAGAAGACATTCCCAGATACCCAATTTGTAAATATGGAGGCTCTGCGGTGAGTGACTGTCAAGATATAAGCATTTTAAAAACCTTAAACACAGTATTACAAAGGTGTTCTAGATTTTGAACCCTTGCCCACCCCAACCCCTCCGGGCATGAACCCAGGAGTATGTTCTTTTAGAACCTCAGAAGACACTCCCAGGTACCTACGTTCCAAATAATGCCTCTGTAAAGTGACTGTCGAGATATAAGCATTTGAAAAACTTTAACGCAGTGTGACAGGAATGCTAATGCAAACATGCACAAATGCAACTGGGGTGACTTCTAATATCTCTCCTTGTACTTTGTACAGGTGAGCTAAAAATGACCATTAACTATAATATATACATTTTTGTTTAAGAAATAAATCAGCTCTAGCACTGATTTGTTGAATGATATATCACTGTTCGGAGATCAATTTTAAGCAAGATCAAATCACGAGCACATAGAGTGAGTGTTATATCTACTTCCAAATGACCGACAAACTGTGATATATTACTCAACAAATCACGCAATAGAGCTGACCTATTTTGATTCTAACACACTGAAAATCGACTAAATGCTGTTGTTTCCTTCAAATTTAGGAAACAATATAGGTGACCAGTGTTAGAATTAGATATAACACTAATGTTTAACTGACACATTTTTTATTTAAATTTGAATCCTACTAACAGTGTTATAAAGAGGTTGTGGTGTATTTAAGGTGGGGATGGAATTACCTGAACTTGACACCTCTAGATGCATCAAGCTGCCATCTGTCAATGGTTGCCTCCACATCTTTCAGGATCTTCTCCCTGCGGAGTTCCTCAACTGACCAGGCTTCTGGGCCATCAGCTGCTAGCAGGACCAGGTATGCTGCAGCATGAGAGCTCACATCAATACCTTTTGGATCAATCTTCAACATATCTCTGAGTGATAAAGGAAAAAAGAATATAAAAATCTTACATGACTGTGTGAGGTTGAAGAAATATCTATCAGCAGTGTCACTGTCTGCAATCAAACGGCTTGTCTTGTGATGTTGGACTGCAATCCCAAGGGAAAGAATATAAGAATCTCATATGGGTGTGAGGGGTGGATGGAAAAATCTGTCCCGAGAGTCACTGTTCGGCATCACTAGGCTTGCCGAGTGATACGAACAGTGATCCCGAGGGACGGCTATTTCTATCCACCCCTCACACCCATACAGGATTCTTTTTCTTGTATACCTTCCATTTCTTAGTGCGGATTTTAATGCTGCAGTCACTTCGGTTACCGACGTCCACCATATTGTGATGACATTACAGGAATGTTTACTGACGTCACATAACATGCTGTGACAGTGATGTCAACTTTAAGATAGCGCATATGAGGTCGTATTCAACCAGTGCATTTATGAAACCCACTAGAATATTCGATTCTGGTTAAGAACACCAGGGTTAGAACAGAATTTCTATCCCAAGCTAAAACTATGGATTTCCTGATCTGGTGTGCAAGAATTTTCTATCTACCCCTCATGCCCATGCATAAAAGATTCTTTCCCTTGTGTGCCTTGCTACGCCCATGCATAATAGATTCTTTTTCTTGTATGCCTTTCTTTTTCTGGTATGCCTTTCTTTTTCTGGTATGCCTTTCTATGTGTGGATTTCGAATAATGCATTCACATTGAGTGCTCATGTCAATGAAAAGACATGATATTCCTGTGATGGAAAGTGAAATATTTACATTCAGTAACATCAACCTTAATGATGACAGACATAACGATGTATATAAACAATGCTTCAGGATTTCTTCATCGAAGCCCAGTTGCTCAAAACTAACAGTTTCATTAATTAATGTGACCAATAAATACGGTATATGCACTAATATTTTTGCTGAATAAATGAGAGTAGCTTTTGCAAATGCAAAAGCTACTCATATTTTTTTCAGCAAAATACCACTGCATTAGTTATTTTACTTGCTAAAACAGTTTGACCACTAATGAGCTCATAATGATTGATTTTTTGGGATTTAACAACATGTCAACCCTTGTGGGTCATAATGAGCTCGATCATAAAGCTAATTATGCTTTGCAAAACTGGGCCCTGCTCAAGGGTGTGCAAGAATACGATATAAAGTGGAGTAGTTAGTCTCAACCCCAAAGGGTATTGTGTTGGTTAGATAGTAGTATTTTAGTATCTTAAGAAGGTTTGAGTTCCAAGGTAATGAAAGGGTAGGTCGCTCGCTGTCATTACTATGGCTTGAGTTTGACTGCTGGCATGAATATGTGGCAGAGCAGCAGAAACCTGTCTAAGGTTGGTGGCTTTCACCAGGTATTCAGCTACAACACCCATACAACAGTGCCTTGAAAAGCTCTCCCCAATCTGCTGATTCACAGCTGATTCGAGAAGAGCAACTGTCAGTTTCTGGCAAAACAGTGTGCACTGTACTAGTGAAAAGATTATGTATAAACATGCCCAGGAAAGTGTGGTTAGGAAAATTAACCAGCCTGATATGACCTAAATAGTGTTGACCTTTTCTTTAAACTCCATACAAAGGCAAAAGAAGTAAACTTAAACTCCTGCAAAAGTATTTTTGTCTCCCATGCCAATAGGGGTCAACTATTAAAGGAAAGAATTTGCTCCTTAGGAGAAATTCTTTCCTAAAAGAGTAGACCCCTTTATAAGTGGGGCAGGGCTTATGGATGGACAGGAAGTTACAAAAGTTGTCTCCCTTTGAAAAATGGCAGATAAATCTGCCAGGAGTTCCCACTCCCCTGGCGGGATATATCCACCATTTTTACAAGGGAGACAACTTTTGTGAATTCCTGTTCCCTTTTCTGTACACTCAACCCCTCTAAAAAGAGGGTCTACTCTAAAAGGAAAGAATTTGCATCTCAGGAGCAAATCTCAAGAGCATTTTGTTTCCTTAAAAAGTAGACCCTATTGATAAGGGAAGCAAAAAATGGTGTCTGTAAAACACTTTGCCCCCAACCATATGCTTGCCACTAAATGCCAAAATTTTCAAGGGGCCATAACTGAAAAACAAGATATAATCAAAAAAAATTTAAAGGGCCATAACTCAGGAAAGGGGCATAATCCTGACGAAAAAAAAAAAAAAATAGTGTCTGCTATATTTTCACAAGGAATGCATATATGAAATTTCAAAACCCTAGCATGCACGGTTCAGAAGTTATGCTATGCATCAAAAAGCGTAACGGATGCATGGATGGCCGATGCACGGATGCATGCACAAACCTCCCATAAGCAATATGCCCCTCCAACTTCTTTGAAGTGCCCCTGAGACAAAATGAGACAAAACAAAATGCCCCTGAGATTTCCTCCTGAGCTGCAAGTTCTTTCCTTTTAGAGTAGACCCTCTTTTTCAACTAAGAGGTAAACAAATTACATTCTGCAATAACATTCTCACCCTGAAAGGGAGACATTTCAAAGGGAGATAAAACTCTCAATGTAGAGTGCTCTCTTTATGCTGTATGTATTTATCTCTAAACCCTTACCTCATGATAAGGATCAGATCTTCTCTACATAATGCCGGTCTTAGATTTGGATTCTCTGCAATATTGCTCTACAAAGAACATACAAGAAATACAGTTGAATTCAGCAGCTACTATTAAAACCAGCTACAAATACCATTAAGACAAATTCTGCTTCCTGGTTTTTTTTGGGGTGGCAGGGGGGGTGGTTTTACGGCCCTTTCAAGATTATTTCACTCATATCGAGCCTAACGTTAATCAGAGGTGGGCGAAAACCAGAATATCTGGAGAAGAACCACCTGACCTTCCATTGCAGAACTTGACGTCTTACATGTGACCTGAGCCAGGCTCGAACCCACAGTGTATTCTGCTTTTAAAAACATATTTAGAAGTGTGTGTTGGAAGGGGCATGTGTGCATATATACATGCACATGTGCATGCATACCTGTGTGTGTGTTTTGTCCTACCAATAACTAAGGTTTCAAGACTCTGGAGAAGCCTTTAATCGAACTCATGACTCCTGGTTTATAGAGTGGGTAGCTTTACCACTACATTACAGAGACTTCTTTTATTAGAAGGTTTGAGTTACCGTATTCGACCTATTTAGTGCACCGTGCGCTTAGTTTTTCAAAATTGTATGAAATATTGTGGTGAAAAATCTACCTAATAAGCGCACACTCAATATGAAAAAAATACAAGAAAAAAGCTTCCGATATGATTATTTTATGGAGTTGAATTTCAGCATAGGGATTCACCACATATACATATGGTTGTCTGGGTCAAAATGCAGCAAAACTCAATATGAATTTGTTGGGAGGTTACTGTAAAGTGTGCACTTGTGTATTTTTTCCAGAAAAAGCTTGGGTGTGCGCTTAAAGGAGCATGTGCGGTAAATAGGTCGAATACAGTATTCTTTCTTCTGGTAAAAGACCACCTTTGGGACTGTTGAAAAGTAGTCTAATAGGTGGTCTTTGTTCTGTCTTAAGAGTAGTCTAAATATAGGAATTTTACTGTACTCTTAACCCTTGTCCTGCTGAATATTCATATATGCCACACCCACTACCGATTATCAACCAATCAGATTACTTGATGCAAATTATTGCAACAAATTCACAACCTGAATGACAAACAATGTAGATCCTGATCAGATGGCTTCTTCAGAAGCCATCTGATCTGGATCTACATTGTTTCAAAGAAAAGGCATATCCGGGCTCAGCAGGACAAGGGTTAAGTATTATTCAACAATTTAAAAAAAAAAATCTGAGCCAAAAGAAAGAAAAGAAATAAGATACAATTCAAATATTCTCATTTGAAAAGTGCTGGAGATAAGGACACCTTTTCAAGGTGCAGTGTGAATTCTTTCATGAGAAAATGACAATTACCCTTCTTGAATCGATAAAAAAGAATGTGACATGGGCGTTTTATTGTAATGTAAGCTCCACCCAATGTCTTCATCATTGGATGAAGGTTAGCAAATGAAATTTCAGTTCCTTACACTTTTAATTTCGACTAGCAGATGGCATTTTCTGAGCGTATTTTTCTTATTTTTCAGTGAAAATAAGGCCTGACATTACATGTGAATTGTCTGCCATGCAGACAATTCACATGTAATGTCAAGCCTTATTTACTGTGAAACATATTTTCAAACGTAAGACTGTCATCTACTCGAGGAATTAATGTAGCAGTTGAAGGGCTAACTGAAGAGGAGGTAAAAACTTTTACTAAAACATGCCTATTCAAATATACTGGAAGTTTTACCACCAAAAACTAAATATTTTCAGATAAAAATCCTGATATTTTTCATATTTCTGCTCAAAACATAGATTGTGGGAACTCATTAGAACCCCTCAATGCGGTGACTCTAACAAGCTCCCACAATCTATGTTTTGGGTTTCTAATGAGCACCTACAATCTATGTTTATGAGCATCTATGTGGGAACTCGTAAGAACCGCCTATATAAAATACATGTATACTACATATATAAAAGTGTGCTTTAAGGGAGTCAAAATTGTATAGGCATGTTTTCGTGATGATATTTCTTGAAGGAGGCTGAAGTACAGGAAATAGAGGATATTTGATTTTTTCAGTGTAAGATCGAATTTTATTTCATCGAATGAACACCAAAACTGTTATTTTCACGAGTGGCGTAGCCACGAGTGAAAATAGCAGTTTTGGTGTTCATGAGTGAAATAAAATTTGATCTTGCACTGAAAAAATCAAATTTTCTGTTTCTTACATGCTTCAAAAGGCAATATTTAGCGTCTTTAATGGTGTCGCTCACATTCGGAGAAAATTATCTTTGTTCCTGTTCGTGTCGCGTCAATTTAGTGGTGTCCATCGTGTTTAGTGGGTATACTATTGGGTGTAAACTGATAGTTTGCACCTGAGAATTGGCCTGGTATGGTATTATTATGAATGGTTAATGAAATAATTGAGAGAGTAGTTTTCCAAAGAAGTTGCTGGCAAGTCTAACATCGCGCGACAAAAGACGTGACGTCAGCGTCATAAATGACGTCAGTAACGTCCCCGTCACACATGAACGGGCTATGCGTCAATTAGAACACATTTCAGTATTGTTCAGTTATCTGACAAAGATAAAATTGAAATTAGAGTTAGATTTGAAGAAAAAAGTAGTCCCAAACAGTGAAAAATAAAAAATCGTATTTTCACTGTTTGAAACAGTGAAAATATCGATTTATATTTCACTGATAAATCTCTATCATTCATTGAAAAGCATGTAAGAAAAGATATGTTCAACCAGCAAAGACTCAGATCAACCTGCACATTCGCATAGTCCGGGGATAGCTGCACAATCGTGATTTAAAGCTCACGTCATTATAACTTGTCAGCTTCGGTGGGTTAGTCGGATTCACATCGGATTGGTGATCATGAGGTTGCAGGTTGCAGGTTGCAGTCCTGCTGGGCCACAGCATTCTTTCTGGGAGATTGATCATGAAATCTATTCTATGGTCATTCTCTCCATTTTGCTGATCCAAGAAGGGCAGTAGTCAGTTTTTCACGAATGAAGTACGCTGTACTGGTTAACCGCATATGAATAAGTCTGCCCAGAAAAAGTCTTGTTAGGTAAACTGACCAGCTCTATATGAATTTAACATGAACAGTTGAACTTCAATGGCTCGAACACCTTTGGGACCTTGAAACTCTGTTCGAGTCAGGGGTAGTTCAAGCCACAGAGGCTTACTGCCAGGAGGCATAACGAGGTACTTTTTGACATATTTTCGGTGTCCTGTAATGAAAATGTATGCTGTGTGTACTCATTAGAATCGCCTCATCGAGGCGATTCTAATGAGTACACACAGCATACATTTGCAAGATAAAAGAAGAAAGTCTCCTAAATTACCATTTCTTATGTAGAGGACTTCCCTAGGGGCTCAAGAACGGGTTCGACACAGCCATGGTAAACAAGCCATCGTTGTTCGAGCCTTCGAAATTCTACTGTAATAATGTTGAATGCGTCATTAAACTCAAAACAAACATTACTTCTTAAGGAGAATCAGAACACCAGGCAGATTTTTCGCCACATTTCAAAGGGAGACAACTTTCTGGACTTCCTGTTTGCTTTTGTATAAGCTCTATCCCACGGAAAAAGGGGTCCAGACTTAACGTCTAGACTTAACGTCTTAGACTTGCTCCTGAGGAGCAAATTCTTTCCTTCAAAAGTTGACCCCTATTGACATGAGAGACAAAGTTTTTGAAGCCATATTCTGGTTTTGTTGACATTCTCCCCTTATTTTTAAAAATCTGTATTTTAGATTGGTTTGGAGTTAATCAATCCAATCAACAATAATTAAGTCACGTAAAGCCAGTCAGTTTACCTGTTCTTTTATGTATTTGTTCAATTCACAAACAGACAAAAGGTGTGGATCCTGATCAGAAGCCATCTGATCTGGATCTACAGTGTTTGCAAAGGTTGGGGTCAGCAGCATAAAGGTTAACCAACACATGACAGGTTTTACAATATATTGAAGTATTTGAGCAGAAGCTGCATATAGCTTATGAAGTTCATCTCCTGGGAATGGGAAACAGTGATGTTTGTAAATGAAACGGCAGATTAACTTGAGTACTAGTGTGGCTGACAAAAAAGCTAAGCTTATCTCATTGTATGCTATTGGACTCTTCCATTGCTATATGCTGGACACATCCATCTGTCATATAAGGGATGCCAGGCCTATTGTTTTTTCATTTTTCTATTTTTGACCGAAAAGTCGGTTAGCAAATAGTGCAGGCCCTAATCAGGCGTCTGATCTGGGCCTGCACTGTTTTCCAAGGTACCCCTTTAGGGGTTTCCAGCATACAATTGTTTATATAAAACTTTAATATTATTAACCCTTATCTTGCTGAATATTCATTTAAGCCACACCCATTTCTGTCTATCAACCAATCAAATTACTTGATGTAATTTATTACTACAAATTCATAGACTGAATGTCAAACAGTGTAGATCCTGATCAGATGGCTTCTTCAGAAGCCATCTGATCTGGATCTACACTGTTTGCAAAGATAGGGGTTGTCGTGAACAGCAAGATAAGGGTTAAACCAAATGAATGAATGAAACGAGAAAAACAGGAAGTAACGAAAACTGAGGAGACGAATCATTTCAAGTCTGAAAATCTTACCAAAGCTCCTGTTATCTTCCTGTGCAGTTCATAACTGTTACTAGAATTCCTCTGGAAGAAAATACAAAACAATACATCAGGTACCAGTACATGTAGTTCAACCGCCCCTACCCATAGGGGCTTGAAGAAATATATGGGCTGCATGATGCTTCCACGTAGAGCTGAATCCAGCCCGCACATGAGGACTGGTAAACCGCTTAGAGGTTCTAAACCAGCCCAGGAAAAGTGGTGCGAGTCAGACCGTCCATGCGTACAAACCCTATTGGTTTCAATTGGGCGGCAGGGCTTGAGATCTCATTTCATCTCAATGTCGGGTAAAATTCCCACAAAATTGGAAGCAACGTCCCCAAAATGACCTACACAGTGTTGACGGGGAAGTTAAACCTCAAATCAAAGCATTGTTAGCTTAACAAGCTCATAAAAGATCAAAATGTTGACAGTTTACTAAGTACAATATCTAATGCAGTTGTGTTTTTGCTAAAACAAATGAAATTTTAAAAGTAAAGCATATATTTTAACAAGTAATACTTAACTCATACAAGAGGGCCCAGAGGGCCCTGGTTCGCTCACCTGATCCAATGTATAACAAGTGGGTCCTGGGCAGGGTCAATTTTGGCCCCAGGGCTACAATTTGAACAATCTTTGTAGAGGTCCACAAGATGAAGCTTCATATAGAATATGAAAGACCTGGGCTTTCTGGTTTCAGAGCAGAAGATTTTAAAGGTTTACCCTGCATATAGAAGTCTATGTAAAACAAGATTTTCCCTATATAAGTCTATGTTAAACCATAGGGCCCCGGAGCAGGGGCATTTTTGGCCCAAGGGCTATAATTTGAACACACTTGGTAGAGGTCCACTAGCTGAAGCTTCATAACAAATATCAAAGACCTAAGCCTTGTGTTTCAGAGAAGATGATTTTTAAAGATTTTCCCTATATAAGTCTATTTAAAACCAAAGGGCCACATGGCGGAGGCACTTTTGGTCTCAGGGCTATAATTTGAACAATCTTTATAGAGGTCCACTAGCTGAAGCCTCAGAACAAATATCGAAGACCTAAGCCTTGTGGTTTCAAAGAAGAAGATTTTTCAAGATTTTCCCTATATACGTCTATGTAAAACCAAAGGGCCCCGGAGTGGGGGCATTTTTGGCCCCAGGGCTATAATTTGAACAATCTTGGTAGAGGTCCACAAGATGAAGCTTCATACCAAATATCAAAGACCTGGGCCTTGCAGTTTCAGAGAAGAAGATTTTTCAAGATTTTCCCTATATAAGCCTATGTAAAACAAAAGGGCCCTGGTGCGGGGGCATTTTTGGCCCCAGCACTATTATTTGAATAATCTTGGTAGGGGTCCACTAGATGAAGCTTCATACCAAATATCAAAGACCGGGGCCTTGCGGTTTCAGAGAAGAAGATTTTTCAAGATTTTCCCTATATAAGCCCATGTAAAACCAAAGGGCCCCCGTGTGGGGGGCATTTTTAGCTCCAGCACTATAATTTGAACAATCTTGGTAGGGGTCCACTAGATGAAGCTTCATACCAAATATCAAAGACCTGGGCCTTGCGGTTTCAGAGACGAAGATTTTTAAAGATTTTCCCTATATAAGCCTATGTAAAACAAAAGGGCCCTGGTGCGGAGGCATTTTTGGCCCAAGCACTATAATTTGAACAATCTTGGTAGGGGTCCACTAGATGAAGCTTCATACCAAATATCAAAGACCTGGGCCTTGCGGTTTCAGAGAAGAAGATTTTTCAAGATTTTCCCATATAAGCCCATGTAAAACCAAAGGGCCCCCGTGCAGGGGCATTTTTAGATCCAGCACTATAATTTGAACAATCTTGGTAGGGGTCCACTAGATAAAGCTTCATACCAAATATCAAAGACCTGGGCATTGCGGTTTCAGAGAAGAAGATTTTTCAAGATTTTCCCTATATAAGCCCATGTAAAACCAAAGGGCCCCGTGCGGGGGCATTTTTGGCCCCAGCACTATAATTTGAAGAATCTTGGTAGGGGTCCACTAGATGAAGCTTCATACCAAATATCAAAGACCTGGGCCTTGCGGTTTCAGAGAAGAAGATTTTTCAAGATTTTCCCTATATAAGCCCATGTAAAACCAAAGGGCCCCCGTGCGGGGGCATTTTTAGCTCCAGCACTATAATTTGAACAATCTTGGTAGGTGTCCACTAGATGAAGCTTCATACCAAATATCAAAGATCTGGGCGTTGCGGTTTAAGAGAAGAAGATTTTTCAAGATTTTCCCTATATAAGCCCATGTAAAACCAAAGGGCCCCGTGCGGGGGCATTTTTGGCCCCAGCACTATAATTTGAACAATCTTGGTAGGGGTCCACTAGATGAAGCTTCATACCAAATATCAAAGACCTGGGCCTTGCGGTTTCAGAGAAGAAGATTTTTTAAGTTTGCGGTGAAAAAAATCTATTTTTGGCTACTGTGACCTATATGTGCAACGGACCGGAACCATTTGAACAACTTTGAAAGGGGACCACCTAAGGATCATTCCTGTGAAGTTTGGTCAAAATACGATCAGTGGTTTAGGAGGAGATGTCGTTTGAAGAAAAGTTTACGGACGCACGGACGCACGCACGCACGGACGCACGAACGCACGACGGACAAAAAGTGATCCCAAAAG
Organism: Lucinisca nassula; assembly: GCA_963580285.1. NCBI lineage: Eukaryota > Metazoa > Mollusca > Bivalvia > Lucinida > Lucinidae > Lucinisca > Lucinisca nassula. Next base: position 114,544,958 of record OY757011.1, read on the forward strand.
CTCACCTTGTCACTACGTGACAGGTGAGCTAAAAATGCCAATCACGACAATTGTCGTCTGCTTTGCCGTCTGCCGGTTACCTTAAAAGAAATTTTTTTGCAAACAATGTGGACCCAGATCAGACTACTCTTACACCAGAGCAGTCTGATCTGGGCCCACATTGTTTGCCTGTTTGCAAAAATATTTTTAAAAAGTTTAAAAAAAAAAATTCAGCAGACAACATAAGCAGACGACATTTTCAGGTGTAGGTAGTTTTTCTTGGCATCTTAAGGGTTAACCTATAAATAATATACTATTTTATTCTGTTTTTTTTTTTCAAGCCCTTCAGAGAACAAGAAGAGTCTTAATTCAAAAGATCTCCTGTATGACGTAAACTTACCTGCCAATCTGCTTACATATACAGTTGCATTTTTGCTAAAACATCCAAGTAGCTTTTGCACTCACATTTTTTGGCAAAAATATGAGCAAATGATCAAGGTATTTACAACGTTAACTAGCCGGCCTCAGTGGCTCAGTCGGATGCGCGTCTGACTGGTGATCAGGAGGTCGCGGGCCCTTCCGCTGATTCAAGAAGGGCAGTTGTCAGTTTCTGGCGAAAGAATGTGCACTGAACTGGTTAACCGCTTACGTATAAGCCTGCCCAGGAGAGTGTTGATAGGTTAACTGACCGGCTCAAAAATGACCTAAATAGTGTTGACTGGGCCGTTAAACTCCAATACAAACAAACAAACAAACAACGTTAACTAACAACATTGTTAGTTTTGTAAAAATGGAGCCAGGATAACACACCCATGTGTACATTAGTTCACAGTTTGAAAAATCAAGATTTTCTGATGAAAACCTGCAATACATGTACAAGCATTTTCTATTTCAGTTTCAGACATAAAATGTGGGTACTCATTAAAACTAGCTCACTGAGGTGGTTATACTGAGTCCCCACAATCAATACAGTAAAACCTGTCATTGTGGCCACCTTTATTAAGCAAGCAACCTATTTAAAGTAAGCATGCATTCAGTTTTGAACAAAGATAAATGCATTTAAAATCCCCTGTATTAAACAAGCATTGATCTTAAACAAGCATATTATGATTATCCTATAGGTGCTTGCATAATACAGATTGGACTGTATTTGTCAGCAGAAGAAAGGAAATCTTCGTATACCCTTGTAAACCCAATTTTTCTATATAAAGTGGGGTTACCTAGGGCACTGCTACTGTGTAACATCTGGGTCCAGTAGTTCAAAACTAATGACCTTGTTAATAAAATATCATTAAAAGTTTGATCATTAAATAATCCAAGTTTGTTAATATGTTTTGGTGAAACGGTCCCTGCCCATAGGGGCTTGAAGAAATATATGGGCTGCATGATGCTTCCACACAGAGCTGAATCCGGCCCGCACACTAGTACTGGTAAACCACTTAGAGGATCTAAGCCTGTCCAGGAACCGCGGTGCGAGGCAGACCGTCCATGCTAATAAACCCTATTGGTTTCATTGGGCGACAGGGCTTGAGATTTCATTTCATCTCAGTGTCGGGTAAAAGTCCCACAAAATTGGAAGCAATGTCTCCAAAATGACCTTTACAGTGTTGATGGGGATGTTAAACCTCAAATCAAACAAACAAAATGTTTTGCTGAAAATATGTGAGTAGCTTTTGCAATTAAAACAAAACTAATCCTAAAATGTATCATTTGTTGTCTTATTTGAAACAATATTATTACTATAATAAAATACACTGTATATTTAACACTTATCCCACTGAACCTGACAACCCCTACATTTGTAAAAAGTGCATATTCAGATCAGATGGCTTCTCTTAAGAAGCCATCTGATCAGGATCTACACTGTTTGTAATTGAGTTTATGAATTTGACCAAAACTATTTTATCATGCATAAATCTGATTGGTTGGTGGTCAGAAATGGGTGTGATTTATCAACTTATACAGCAGGATAAAGGTTAAACCAAAAGGTGTTTGAGGTATTCAAGTTTGACAGTACAAACCTCAACCCTTAAGGTGCCATGAACTGCATCCGAAAATGTTGTCTGTTTATGTTGTCTGTTGCATCTTCTTGCAAACACTTCAAAACCTATTTTTGTATACAGGCACTCAGTGTGGACCCTGATCAGACTGCTCCTAAAGAAGCAGTCTGATCTGAGACCACACTGTTTGCTAGGAGCAATCTGATCAGGGTCCACACTATTTGCAACAATTCCTTTTAAAGTAACCAGCAGACAATGGAGGAGATAACAATAGTTGTTATTGGCAACTTAAGGTTTAATTTTGCTCTCCAAACACATAAGAGTTACACTATTCACCTCTATAACTTCCTTAGCAACTTCAAGTCCATTATGTTCTATAAATCGTTCACAGTTTGATGGCACTTCATCTGTTAAAGTCCAAATTACACTCCATGATTTCTCTGTCACACCCTCCATAGTTTCTAGATAATCTTCATCAGCATCAATCTCCTTCCAGTCTGAGATTAGGGACAGTAATATCTGACAATGGAACAAGTGAGGTTTCGTATGTTTGTATACTTGCTCAATATGACATAAATAGTGTTTGCTGGGCTGTTACAGCCCAGCAAACACTATTTATGTCATATTGAGCAAGTATGTTTTTTACAGTATTTGATTAGGTATTAGTATGTGTCTACAGGATTGAAAGGGTCAATGATCATGTGACAAAGTATATCATTTGTTTAATGCAAACATTATAGATGATGGAGATGTTTTCAACTGTATTATAGCTCAGATTTCAGAAGATAAGTACGCTACATGTATATGGTCATGCCGACTCCTTAAAAAGTTTTCTTTGTTAATGCATTGAGAATATAAATATTTGCTATTTAATTTCCATTACTACTATAACTGCTGTTATTATTACTAACTAGAAACACTTAGTATAGTAAAGAGTTGAGGTGTCCAAAAATTTAGGGTTAATTTTGTAACCAGACAATGTGTTTATGAAAGACTATGCCCCACAAACATATACAGTCAACCCTTGTGTACCAACATTCATTATGAGGACAAAACTCGTTATTACGACAATTTCCATGGACTGAATCCTTAGCCCAAGGCTTAGCTTGGTTCCGATCGGTGAGGGCTTCTACAGGGTTGGAAACGCCCATATCGAATCCATAGTCATGGAATATTCTTGTAATCTAATACTCCAAAACACAAATCTCTACAACATTTGTTTCCTGGAAAAATGAAGCAGAAAATGCACTTTATTACCTATCATACTCCTAACTGAGATTCTCTATAACAACACATGCCTTACAATGACGAAATATTAGGGAACAAATGAGTCCCACTAAGCGAATTTGTGTCTTCGAGCTTTTCGTCATGACAAATTTTAACTGCGCATGCCCAGCCATTCAGAGGGGCCAGGGATATGGCTTTCTGTCTGACGGTTCCTCTTGGTTCACTGCTTGTATGAGCGAGCAGCGAAGGTTCTGGCGAGACTGTGCGGATGCGCAGGCTCGCCTGAACCTTCGCTGCTCGCATAGGCGATAAGTACCAAAATCGCTTGACGGGGCCCAAATGCTGTCATTATAATGAGCATCCCCTGTACTTTCCCATAAATGGATCTGTGTTGCCAAGCATTTCCTACTGTAGTTAACCTAGTTACTGGGATACCTCAACTCCTTATCATGCTTGTTCTAAAATTTTAACAAGGATAATTTACTATCAGATAGTGTGTCTAAAAATAGCTGGATGAGTGGTAAACAGTGTAGACCCTGATGAGACCCTGCAGGTCATCTACACATACTGGCCTTAAATTGCCAGAAAAAAATTTATGGACCTTATTTAAGTGCTACCTGAGATATTTTGGTTTAAGCAACATTTCTTAATTTCAATAGACAAGCTAATTCAAACAGAACATTTACCATTTACAGTAACCAGATTTGAAAGAAAGCGAAGTGCTTATAAGAATCACCAGAGATATTTTGTTGATAAGCTTGTCCTACCCTTAAATGCCGGACTCCAAATAAAGGGGCATAACTTGTTCAAATATTCACCTAATGTAACCAGGTGATCTACTCAATGGTCCCAAACCACCTGCGAAATCTCATTAATACAATTAGTTCATTCTGTACATTTCCCTATGCTTAAAGGGAATGGGAACACCTTTAGGGGAGGCAACTCCTGCAAAAGTATTTTTGTCTCCCATGTCAATAGGGGTCAACTCTTAAAGGAAAGAATTTGCTCCTGAAGAGCAAATTCTTTTCTTTAAGAGTAGACTCCTTTTTCAGTGGGACAGGGTTTATAGAAAAGCGAACAGAGGAGGGAGGGAGTGTTGGGGTTTTACATCTCACCAACAGCTAAGGTCATACGGAGACGGGACCTCGGTTTAAAGACTCATCCGAAAGTCTGGAGAAGCCCAGGATCAATACTACGACCCCTGGTTTACAAGGTGAGTAGCATACCACTACACCACGGAGGCTTCTGAAGCGAACAGACAGTCCCAAAAGTTGTCTCCCTTTGAAAAATGGCAGAAAAATCCTCCAGGTGTTCCCATTCCCCTTAAAGAAAGTGTAATAAACACATGGATGGACAGATGGATGGACAAATGAAAGGACAGACAGGAAAATGAAGAATAGGTCCCTCAACCTCTTTTGAAGTTAAGTGCATGAAAATCTCATTACTTTCTCACCCTGGTTAATCCAAACTCTCCTCCTATCCTAGCCTTCAGTTCCTGGGTATACCTACAGGCAGTATGAATGAGTCGAAGAGAAAGGTGCATCATCATTGGTTTAGGCCTTTGCTCCACTACAAGAATTAATGTTCTAATGTACTTATCCAGCATGTAGCAATACACCTGAAAAATAAACAAAACAAAATTTTAAAATGTAAGTATACAATGCCACTGTGTTAACCATTTAAACTTTTAACCAATTTCATGTAGGAAACCTAAAAAACGATTGGCAAACAGTGGCGGCCCAGATCAGATGTGCAGAATGCATAATCTGATCAAAGCCTTCACTGTTTGCAAGTTCAGCCAATTTCCAAACAAATTTTAAAGATGACAAACCCCGACACCCCTAACTCTTATCATGCTGTTCACGACAACCCCTATCTTTGGAAACAGTGTAAATCCAGATCAGATGGCTTCTGAAGAAGCCATCTGATCAGGATCTACACTGTTTGGCATTCAGTTTATGAATTTGTAGCAATAAATTACATCAAGTAATTTGATTGGTTGATAGACAGAAAATGGTGTGGCTTAAATGAATATTCAGCAAGATAAGGGCTAAATTTTAAAATGGACTCCAGCATATTTCATTGAGTACAAAATGGGTTAAACTTAGTACAAATCATCACTTTGTGTAGTACATGTATTAAGTGTAGGTGACATTACTCAGATCAGAACATTTCATGCTAATGAACTGATACACCTAATGATTTTGATGCCCGTTTTTTCAATCAAAAGCAACAGCTTTTTGCAGACACAGCTCCAGGTAAGAGAGAGGCAAAATATGAGGGGGGTTCAATAAACAAGAGGACCAAGCTGGTCCTGTATCGCTCACCTGAGCTAACAGATTCAAAGTTTCAGGAAGTGCCAACCTTTCCTGAAGGATTAATAGAAGGATATAGTGATGAAAGGGTAAGCAATTTCTGCAAATCAAGTAGAAAGTAACTCTATGATAAATAGGCTGACCTCACAAGCTTTCAAACTCATTCAAGCTTTTATTCCTGACTTGCTAAGAAGATTCGATATAAACTGATGGGGTTATGGTGATGACAAGTTCAAAAATAAGCAATTAACTGCTGCAATCAAAGGGATATTACTCTGTGACAAATAGGCAAACCTCACGAGTTTTTAAACTCCTCTGAGCTTTTCTGCCTGACTTATTTGTTTGTAAGTTTCATGAAGATCTGATCATAACTGAAGGGGGCAGCAGTGCTTACAAGGTCAAAAATAGGCATTTTTAAGCAATCAAATGCATGTAACTCTATGATAAATGTGCCGACTTGGCCAGTATTCAAACTCATCCAAGGTTTTATTTCCAGCCACCTTACATATAAGTTTTAGAACGATCCGATCAAAACTGAAGGGGCTACGGTGATGACAAGGTCAAAATTTAGCATTTTTAGCAATCAAAGGCATGTAACTCTATGATAAATGTGCCGACTTGGCCAGTATTCAAACTCATCCAAGGTTTTATTTCCAGCCACCTTACATATAAGTTTCAGAAAAATCCAATCAAAACTGAAGGGGCTACAGTGATGAAAAGGTCAAAAATCAACATTTTCAGCCATCAAAGGGACATAAGTCTATGATAAATGGGCTGACTTGACCTGTTTTCGAACTCATCCGAGATTTTATCCCCAGCCACCTTACATATAAGTTTCAGAAAGATCCGATCAAAACTGAAGGGGCTACGGTGATGACAAGGTCAAAAATAGGCATTTTCTGCAATCAAAGGGACGTAAATCTATGATAAATAGGCCAACTTGGCCGGTATTCGAACTCATCCTAGGTTTTATCCCCAGTCACCTTATATATAAGTTTCAGAAAGATCCAATCAAAACTGAAGGGGCTACGGTGATGACAAGGTCAAAAATCAACATTTTCAGCCATCAAAGGGACATAACTATATAGTAAATGGGGCAACTTGGCCGGTTTTCAAACTCATCCGAGGTTTTATCCCCAGCCACCTTACATATAAGTTTCAGAAAGATCCGATCAAAACTGAAAGGGCTACGGTGATGACAAGGTCAAAAATCAGCATTTTCAGCAATCAAAGGGACGTTACTCTGTGATAAATGGACCAACTTGGCGGGTTTTCGAACTCATCCGAGATTTTATCCCCAGCCACGTTACATATAAGTTTCAGAAAGATTAAATCAAAACTGAAAAGGCTACGGTGATGACAAGGTCAAAAATCAGCATTTTCAGCAATCAAAGGGATGTAACTCTAAGACAAATGGGCCAACTTGGTCGGTTTTTGAACTCATCCGAGATTTTATCCCCAGCCACCTTACATATAAGTTTCAGAAAGATCCAATAAAAACTGAAGGGGCTACGGTGATGACAAGGTCAAAAATTGACATTTTCAGCCATCAAAGGGACAAAACTATATAGTAAATGGGGCGACTTGGCCTGTTTTCGAACTCATCCGAGGTTTTATCCTCAGCCACCTTACATATAAGTTTCAGAAAGATCCGATCAAAACTGAAGGAGCTACAGTGATGACAAGGTCAAAAATCAACATTTTCAGCAATCAAAGGGATCTAATTCTATGATAAATAGGCCACCTTGGCCGGTATTCGAACCCATCCAAGGTTTTATCCCCAGCCACCCTACATATAAGTTTCAGAAAGATCCGATCAAAACTGAAAGGGCTACTGTGATGACAAGGTGAAAAATTGTCATTTTCAGCAATCAAAGGGACGATACTCTGTGATAAATGGACCAACTTGGCCGGTTTTCGAACTCATCCAAGTTTTTATCCCCAGCCACCTTACATATAAGTTTCAGAAAGATCCGATCAAAACTGAAAGGGCTACAGTGATGACAAGGTCAAAAATGGTCATTTTCAGCAATCAAAGGGACGTTTCTCTGTGATAAATGGACCAACTTGGCGGGTTTTCGAAATCATCCAAGTTTTTATTCCCAGCCACGTTACATATAAGTTTCAGAAAGATCCGATCAAAACTGAAGGGGCTATGGTGATGACAAGGTAAAAAATCGGCATTTTCAGCAATCAAGGGACGTAAATCTATGATAAATGGGCCAACTTGGCCGGTTTTCGAACTCATCCTAGGTTTTATCCCCAGTCACCTTACATATAAGTTTCAGAAAGATCCGATCAAAACTGAAGGGGCTACGGTGATGACAAGGTCAAAAATTGACATTTTCGACCATCAAAGGGACATTACTATATAGTAAATGGGGCGACTTGGGCGGTTTTTGAACTCATCCGAGGTTTTATCCCCAGCGACCTTACATATAAGTTTCAGAAAGATCCGATCAAAATTGAAGGGGCTACAGTGATAACAAGGTCAAAAATCAACATTTTCAGCAATCAAAGGGACATAACTATATAGTAAATTGGGCAACTTAGCTGGTATTAGAACTCATCTAAGGTTTTATCCCCAGCCACCTTACATATAAGTTTCAGAAAGATCCGATCAAAACTGAAAGGGCTACTGTGATGACAAGGTCAAACATCGTCATTTTCAGCAATCAAAGGGACGTTACTCTGTGATAAATGGACCAACTTGGCAGCTTTTCGAAATCATCCGAGATTTTATTCCCAGCCACGTAACATATAAGTTTCAGAAAGATTCGATTAAAACTGAAAGGGCTACGGTGATGACAAAGTCAAAAATCAGCATTTTCAGCAATCAAAGGGACGTTACTCTAAAATAAATGGGCCAACTTGGTCGGTTTTCAAACTCATCTGATACTTTTTACCCAGCCACCTTACATATAAGTTTCAGAAAGATCCGATCAAAACTGAAGGGGCTACGTTGATGACAAGGTCAAAAATTGACATTTTCAGCCATCAAAGGGACATAACTATATAGTAAATGGGGCGACTTGGCCGGTTTTCGAACTCATCCGAGGTTTTATCCCCAGCCACCTTACGTATAAGTTTCAGAAAGATCCGATCAAAACTGAAAGGGCTACGGTGATGACAAGGTCAAAAATCATCATTTTCAGCAATCAAAGGGACGTTACTCTGTGATAAATGGACAAACTTGGCCGGTTGTCGAACTCATCCAAGTTTTTATCCCCAGCCACCTTACATATAAGTTTCGGAAAGATCCGAACAAAACTGAAGGGGCTACGGTGATGACAAGGACAAATATCTGCATTTTCAGCAATCAAAGGGACGTAACTCTATAATAAATAGGCCGACTTGGCCGGTTTTCGAACTCATCCGAGCTTTTATCCCCAGTCATCTTACATATAAGTTTCATAAAGATCCAATCAAAACTGAAGAGGCTATTGTGATGACAAGGTCAAAAATCGGCATTTTCAACAATCAAAGGGACGTAACTCTATCATTAATGGGCCGACTTGGCCGATTTTCGAACTCATCCGAGATTTTATCCTCAGCCACCTTACATATAAGTTTCAGAAAGATCCGATCAAAACTGAAGGTGCTACGGTGATGACAAGCATTTTCCATTATAAGTCTATGGGAAAATTGGAATTGCCATAGCAACCAAAGTTTTCATTCAATTTTGATAAAAAGCTAAATTCTTCGTTGCCCCACCCAAGGCATGCTACAGGTAAGAAATGATTGAGATCAACCTCTAGGCTGCAGAGATATAACTGGTCAAAGGTGGTGACGGACAGACGACGGACGGCGGATGACCAGTTATACTAAAAGCTCCCCTGGAGCCTTCGGCCCAGGTGAGCTAAAAACCAGCCTGGGTGAGACTGATCTCTTCTTTAAGAGCTGTAATTGCCCTCTCCGATGATACACTTGGACCAATGCTGTTCCAGTGCCATCTGTCCAGAACTGAAGAAGCCAGGGTCCTTGTCTCTGACCCTCTCCTCAACTGACGCTTCAACTTCTTCGTTGGATTGGAACTGACGTCCACGGATATCCTTTTTCAACTTTGGGATTACGAAATAGTCACAAGGAGCTAGGTCTGGAGATTAGGCGGGGTGCGGTATTAGCTCATACCCATTCCGCTCAACAGAATCCCTTTGGATAGCTTACCTCAACCTTTTTCACGGATCGCAGTTCTCAGTTGATCGAGCGAATTTGCATAATACACACCTGTTATTGTACCTTTCTTTGCTAGAAGTCCAACATAATAACGCCTTGTGCGTCCCAAAATACAGTTGCCATCACATTGCCAGAAGAGGGTTGTGTTCTGAACTTCTTTGGGCTCGGAGACCGTGGCCCTACCCAATGGCGACTGCGTTTTATTCTCTGGCTCATAATAATGGACCCAGGTAATCATCAGTCACCAGACATGAAAGATAATCATCGTCCTTTGACCCGAACCGCTTCAACAATGTGCTGCATACTGATGCTCCAGTTGCCATTTGCTCGTCGCTAAAAGATTTTGGGATCCAACGGGCTGTTAGCTTGTGCATACCCAAGCGATCATGTAAAATTATTGAAATGCTACTGTGTGAAATGTGAAGTCATTCGCTATTTCTACCAACTTAATTCATCTATCAGAGTACACCAGATCCAATACTATGTTACACATTTCTTCATTGATGGCATCCGATGGGCGTCCAGACCTGGTTTCTTCTTCTGAAGACATTTTACCGTGTTTGAATTCCCGAACCCAGAATTTAACTTTTGCATACGATGGTGCAGAAGACCTATAAACATCGGTTAACTTGCAATGTATTTCCCGACCTGTTTTCCATTTCAAATACAAGTACCAAATTACAGAACGGTACTCAACTTTTGACAAAAAGCTTGCTTTTGCATCGCTAGTCATGTCTGACATTCAATATCTTATGAGTGCTTGATATGATAAGGGTGCAATTTTGCCCACATGCCTAAAACATGTATTGAAACAAGTCATGAAAATCTTGGTTGCTTTGGTCAATTGGAAATGGGACAGGCTGGTTACTTATTGACTTGCCCTGTATCTGAGATGGCTACAGGGTTAAAAGGGTTATGATTTTTTTATTTGTAGTTTAAGTCGATTCAACACTATTAAGGTCATGATGAGCCATCAGATAGCCTAACCACACTTTTCCTTGGCAAGCATTGTCCTTTAACCCTTTCTGTACCAAATGGAATCTTCCTCCTCATATATAGCAAGAGTCTATTTCAATATTAAGGGGTGTCAGGTTGTGTTTTCTTCAAAATTTATTAAGAAAATGGCCGAACTTTTTACAAACATTGTAGGCCCTGATTAGACGCCGCATTCTGCGGCGTCTGATCTGGGTCTACACTGTTTGCCAGGGTTTTGGGGTTTCCTGTACACAATGGGTTAAGAAGCATTCATTCACCAGTAAATGACTATTGTCCTTGAACCAGTAGGTTTGTCTGATTCTTTGCAGGTCATGTATGCCATAGTTTACCTTTTCTCTTTAGCTAGCTCATCTGAGTGAGTGTTAGTTTTATGCCTCACCAACAGCTAAGGTCATACAAAGACTCTTGGTTTAAAGACTCAACCAAAAGTCTGGAGAAGCCCGGGATTGATCCTGCGACCCCTGGTTTACAAGGCGAGTAGCATAACTACTACACCACAGAGGCTTCTAAAGCTAGCTAGCTCATCTATATTTCTACTCATGATCAATTGTCATAATATAGTAAAAACAATGTCATGCACGAGGGCTCTTCAGAAAGTAAAGAGAATGCTTTCATATCTTGAATACTAGCCCTTATCATGCTAAAAAATTTAATTAGCCACACTCATTTCTGACTATCAGCCAATCAGATTACATGATATAATGTTTTTGTCAAATTCACAAAATGACAAACAGTGTAGATCCTGATTAGATGGCTTCTTCAGAAGATATCTGATCTGAATCTACACTGTTTGCAAAGGTAGGGGTTGTCATGAACAGCAGGATAAGGAATAATGTGCTGATTGTAATGGACTATTGTGTATTAGTAGCATAATATTTTCAACAAAAAAGAAAAGATTATATTTTATTTTCTATATACAGTCTAACCTATCTACAAAGACTACTCAAGGGAAAGAAGAAATAAGGGGTACAGCAGTTGATGCATGGATGACATCACAGCATTTATGCAGATATGTATTGGATAATCCTAGTTACACCTGAATGATTCACTGATTAAATCCCATATATATGTCCACAAGCAATTAGTCCAATTAAAACTTTGGTCAATGCTTTTTAAAGCACAAAGTGGTCTTTGTTCGGGGTAAAAATATGCATTTGGGAAGGATTTTGACTGTCCTCTGGTCCTAGTGCACAGGTGGTCTCTGTTGACAGGTGCATTATATAGTCTAATTGGATGGGAGGAATTGGAAGTGGTCTTTGTTCACAGGTGGTCTTAAGACAGGTTTGACTGTAATCTATATATTTATGTGATCCATCTTCAAACTGTGTTATATCCAAACAGTTTTATAATAAACAATGTTATAATGAGGTTAAAATGTGAAATACTAAATACTAAAATACTAAAACAAGAATTCCGCAGAAGGCGGCATCGCACCTGCTAGGGGCAAAATTCACAGGAGCCACAATCAGAACATTGTTATTAAATAAGTAAATTTCGTTCTTAGCAGTTGGTAGATGATGTAAAATGTGTCAAAGTCACTGGACCAAAAATATAGGCCATTGTCACCAGGTCATGGTATGTCCCAAATCAGTACATCGAGGAGAAGCACTATGCAAGGCTTGGTGGCTGTAGGCCATTTATTTAGGACATATAGAACATTGACGTAAAATGTGTTAAAGTCACTAGAGGGCATAATATGGGTCAAGTTTACCAGGTCAAAGTACTCGAAGAGTCAGTAAATGTAAGAGAAGCACCATGCAAGGTTTGGTGGTTGTAGGCCTTATAGTTAAGAAGATATGCCATGTCAACCTAAAATGTGTAAAGTCAGTGAAGTACGATAAATAGGTCAAGGTCACCAAGTCACGGTACATGCACAGTCAGTACATCTAGAAGCAGCATTATGCAAGATTTGATGGTTGCAGGCCTATTATTTGCAGAGATCTGGAACTTCGATGTAAAATGTGTCAAAATCGCTGGAGCGTAAAATCTAGGTCATGGTCACCAGGTCAAGGTACCTGCAGAGTCAGTACATCTAGGAGAAGCATTATACAAGATTTGATGGTTGTGAGCCTTTTATTTGAGGAATTCTGGAACTTCAACGTAAAATGTGTCAAAGTCTGTGGAGAGTACAATATAGGTCAAGGTCACCATGTCAATGTACCTGCAGAGTCAGTACGTCTAGAAGCACTATGCAAGATTTTATGGTTGTAGGCCTTTTATTTGACAAGATCTGGAACATCAACTTAATTTATGTCAAAGTCACTGGAGCGTAAAATATAGGTCAAGGTCACCTGGTCAAGTTGCTTGCCTAGTCAGGAGCTTAGGATGAAGTTTCATAAAAGGTTTGATGATTGTTTCTTCGTATAGTTGATTACAATACAAACTTCGACATAATGTCGAACTTTTATCGAATGGTCAAAGTCACTGGAGCGCAAAATATAGGTCAAAGTCACCAGGTCAAGGTGTCTACAAAGTCAGTAGGTCAGGGAGATGCTTCATGTAAGGTTTGATGGTAGCTGAAGCTTGTAGTTGACTTAAATAAAAACTTTGACCTAAATGTCGAACTTCGACATAAATGTTAACAGACAGATGGATGAAGGACGCAAAATATAGGTCAAAGTCACCAGGTCAAGTTGCTTACAAAGTGAGAAGGTCAGGGTGATGTTTCCTGTAAGGTTTGATGGTAGCTGAGGTTTGTAAAATAAAAACTTTGACGTAAATGTTGAACTTCGAAGTAAATGTCGAACTTCAACGTAATGGTCAAAGTCACTGGAGCGCAAAATATAGGTCAAAGTCACCAGGTCAAGGTGCTTACAAAGTGAGAAGGTCTATGAGATGTTTCATGTAAGGTTTGATGGTAGCTGGGGTTTGTAAAATAAAAACTTTGACGTAAATGTTGAACTTCGACATAAATGACTTAATGTTAACAGACGGACAGATGAACGGACGGATGCATGGACGGACGCACGGACGGACGTTCTCACAGATGTATACTTATGTGGCTATTTTTGGCAGGATTGATACTTAAGTGGCTACTTTTAGCCACTGAAAAGAAGTATTTTCGGTGTCTAACGGAATATATCCCACAGACTTACATTGATTCTGTCCATTTACATAGCCACCTAACTATACATTTGTTGGTGCGAACAGACGGAAAATCGGACGCCTATGTCTCACCCTGCTACAAGCAGGTGTGACAAAAATCATCATCTCACTTACAGCAACGTCTGGTAGGGGTAGACACAACAAATTAACAAGAGCCAGTCGAGAAACCTGAAATAACAGATTACATGTGTATGTATAGTGTAAATCAACCAACTGTAATTGTATTTGAATTTACTCAAAAATCTGTGACTGGCATTGTTCTACATAACAAGATACGGAGTTGATTTAGGCTTCAAAATGTTCATTCTGAATCACAAATATTAAAACCTATGGTGTTAACTGAATTAAAAACCATTCATATCTTTCTATAACTCTTAGTCTAAAGGATGCATGTCAGTTTTTTTTTGTTTTGTTTTTTTTGCATTTTTTTTTTCAATTTTATCTTTTTTATTCAGAATTTCCTGTAATGCAGTCCTAGGAAAGATGCTGCAGTCTTTTTAATGTAATCTTGGCACAAGTTAAGAGATACACCTTTAACTCTTTTTGTTGTGGGGGGAGGGGGTGTGTGTGGTTAACAGCCCTTTCAATATCATTTTACTTACATTGAGCTGACCATTACACTAAGCTGGCAAAAACCAGAGTACAAAAAGAAAATGTTCTATAAAAGGAGTAATCCTTTGGAAGCAAGACCTCCAACACAGAACTGAAAACTGTAGAGTGGACAAGTTTTTTGTTGGCCAGACTAGCTAGTTTCAGCCAATTAGGCCTCATCAGTGACCCTCAAATGTTTTCAAACTTCCGAAGTGGAATCGAATATTCCACAGGACTAGAAAATATAGCCCACACTATGATGAAAATCCACCTGAACTGGACCTTTCATATGACCTGATCAAAAATATATTTGTCCTCTGGGTCAAAAATGGCCTTTTCTTACAGGCCTAAATTCTTTCTTTTAACCCATTGTATACTAGTGGACTCTTGCATAGCTATATGTTGGACAAGTCCATTTGTCATATAAGGAGTGTCAGGCCTATTTTTTTCTGTTTTTATTCTATTTTTGATGGAAAATTCTGTTACCAAATAGTGCAATAGTGATCAGACGCCACATTCTGAGCTGTTTGCCAAGGTATCCCGTTAGGGGTTACCGCATGCAATGGACTAGGAGTAGATTGTTTTTCAGATGGGATGGGTTGATAGGAAAGCAACCAGAAGTCCTAGGAGTTGTCACCATGATAAAAACAGCAGAAAATATGCAGGTGTATCGAATCCTCTGAAGTTTTATGGGACTAGGTGCCAGTTGTTCAAAACTAAGGATGTCATTAGTCAATGTATCCTTAAAACTTATCAATAAATGTGACAAATATGCTAATATGTTTGCTGTTATTCTCCTAAAATTTTAACAAATATGTTCCACGATCTAGCAAGGAGTCTAAAAAGTGCAGTCAGAATGACAAACAGTGCAGACCCTGATCAGACTGCTTCTTCAGCAGTCTGATCTGGGTCTGCACTGTGTGCTTAAGCTTATCTGTCCCAATACTTAGGATCATGATGGTACTCCAGATTGCCTACAAGAGCAATAATAGTAGGCTATTCAGCGGAATGAAATTTCTCCAATGTCTGGCGATGTAAAGTGTATTTGTAGTAAATCTTTGTTTTAAATAGTATTTTATTAAATATTAAAGTAAGACATCAATATACAACAATGCCAATACAAATACTGACAGTAAGCATGCAACTTAAAAGTAAATCTTTTGGTGTGAAAGTTCTATGTCACATTTATAGAATGATTGATATCTGGTTATTGCATGCATTTTATTTCAATTAGTGTTTTACCCTAGACTTGCCTTTTTTCAAATTTTGTAGTCCTACTTCTGGCAGCCTGATTTTGTTTTTGGAGTTTAACTGCCTAGACAACACTATTAGGTCATAAGGTGCCAGTCAGTTTACCTAATCACACTGGCAGGCTAAGTGCTTGTAACCAATTCAGTGCACATTCCATTTTCAGTAACTGACACCTGCCCTCCAGCTGCAGGTACAGAATGAATGTAGAAAATATTTTTTTATCAATCTCCATGAAAGAATGTTGGTCGACTCGGAGGGCAATGAATCTGCTAGGAGGGGCTGGAACATGTGACCTAAGACTTTGGTCTCAGGAAGAAATTCCTTCCTTCAAGAGTTGACCCCTACTGTCAGAATTGTTACTTAAAATCATTACGAGTGACACATCAAATGATATTCATTCACCAGGGTGACAAAATATTCTTTAATAAGTTGCCTCCCCTGAAGGTGTACCCTCTTTAAAAAGACTTAATTTATCAACTTCTAATTGCTTTCTAGCACAAGTCTCTCCAGAAAAAGGGTATACTCTTAAAGGAAAGAATTTGCTCCTGAGGAGCAAATTCTTTCCTTTAAGAGTGGACCCCTACTGAGACGAGGGGCAAAATAACTTTGAAAGAGTTGTCTCCCCTAAAAGTTTATTCATTCTCCTATAAGAGCTTACATAATCAACACAAGAAGGATATCCATCTTCTATATCTCTCAGACAGTTTGAAATTAACACCAGCATTCTTTCCAGCAGCCTCCTGCAGAATAAAACACATGGTACATAAATCAAACACACATACCTTAAATCGAACAAATGTACCAGAAGCCAAACACATGCATCACAACTCAATATAAAGTATGATAAAAAAACATTGGTGTCCATAAAATGCAAGCAGTTTTTAAATTCATATATATATATATATATAGAAAATCAAAAAAGTCCGATATTGCCACACAATTCTTTATTATTCAGTAGACTTCTACCGCGGTTTCACTGTTTTAACAGATTTTCAAGAAGACATTAAATGGTAACGTAGCAACAATGCGTAACGACGTTACTTATATATATATTTTTTTTTTTTTTTTTTTTTTTATGGTTTTGGTTTTACGGCCCTTTCAAGATTATTTCACTCATATCGAGCCGATCGTTAATCAGAGGTGGGCAAAAACCGGAGTACCCGGAGAAAAACCACCTGACCTTCCGTTGCAGAACTTGGCGTCTCACATGTGACCCAAGCGAGGCTCGAACCACAGCAGTGAGAGACCTAATGATCAAGAGTCAGCGCTCTTAACCACTAGGCCACGGAGGCCCGTTTAAAATTCATATACCGTAATGATCCGGCTATAAGACGATTTGGCTATAAGACGGGGGGTATTTTTTGGCTTTTCTTTGGGTGATTTTTGCTTAGTCTCGGCTATAAGACGGGTATAAATTCTAACAATCTGACGAGGGTTGCTCGGATGTAGAAAGTGCCGAACATTTGAGTGAGACACTGGTTGATCAATTTCGCTCGGTGTTTTGCGGTCGCGAAATCTAATGACAATGACGACTTTACTAAAATAAAATTTATATTAGACCGACTTCAATGATAAACAGATAGTTGTAGGTACCTAGCAAGTCCCTGAATAAATTTTCTTACCTAGAATTTGTAATCACTTATTTTTTGTGTCTGAAATTTGAGTTTATTAACGTCACAACATTCGCCTCATTAATATTCATGAACTCATTATCATAAACCAATGAAGAAAGGAAAATAAAATGATTGACAGTAACTAAGGGAAGCAACTACGCATAACTGGCATTTTCTACAGTTTAATACATGTGCGTCGGCATACATTTGATATCTCCCGATTTCATCGAAAAACAGGATTTCGAACCCTATCTCCCTGTCTTCCACCCGATGGCCCCAATCTCCTGACAAGACAATTTTCCTTAAGAAATATTTCGCCGCCCGACCATTCTAGTATTTACGGCAGTAAAATACCTATGCGGTTGACAGATTTACTCCTGTGGTGAACTGCTGACGCGTGTAAATTAATAAGGTGATTAACTCTGCAGGGAGTTATTGGTTAATTGGTGTGTTTATATAAGAGATTAAATAGATTAAAAAAAACAGGACATCGCTAATCAAGAGTGATATAGGAAGAGACAGAATAGCCTGTGCATCCATAATGTATAATACATATGTGGTAATGGTCAAAATGTGACCGACGCAGTATCTGTAGATAGTTAGTTAGATAGATAGATAGATAGATAGATAGATAGATAGATAGATAGATAGATAGATAGATAGATAGATAGATAGATAGATAGATAGACCGGAGATTTATTTTGCTGCATTGGGCTTTTATGGAAAAATATAATAACAATAATAATAAAAAAAAACGTAAGGCATCATCAACTTATTTTCTTATGCAAATGGAGTGAAACTTTCGCCTCATTAATATTTATGAACTCATTATCATAAACCAATGAAAATTCGCGCGTGCTTATTACGTTCCGGGGCACCTTCCGGGGAATGTATCCATTGAAAACGCATGGGAATTAATCCAATTATGATAAAAAAAAAAAACAATAGGCTTGAATTATAACTGTTCTTCACGATCTTTTGGTTTCTTTTACCGATGTTTATTATTATTTATTTGGAATCACGCTCCCGCTCATCACTTCACAGACCCATAGTTACGCAACAGGTATACACAAGTACTTACCGCACGTGATTTTCCTTCCGTTCTTTGCGGAAAATTTCAAGGATGCCCGAGATCTCGGTTATAAGACGGGTGTAAAATTTAGGGGGTATTCTGGTGGTAAAAAACCCCGTCTTATAGCCGGATCATTACGGTATTTACAAGCTTCTGTGGCATAGTTGTTAAGAATGCTCGCTCTAAAACATTAGGTTATTCACTGTTGTGGACAAACACATGAGATGCCAAGTAAGGTGTTTTTTCTCGAATTTGTTTAATTGATTGACTGATTGTTTTGGGTTTACTGACACATCAACCCTTGTGGGTCATTTATGTCATCTCCCAGAGAAAGGGAGAAAAGATAAAGAATAGATAGTAGAGGAGATGTCAGTGAGGGACAGACCAGAAAGAGGAAAATGAATAGAAGTGTAGAAACAGAGGAGCTAACATTCCCCCTTTGCCTTTACCTGCTTCAAGGACAGCAGGCCTGGTCCAACTGGACTTTGACCTTGTTTTATAAGATACGCTCTGATACACTGTCTCTTAATAAAGATAAATACTTGACCCATGTGTCTAGTTCAACTCAAATGAAGGCATCAAATTAAACAGCAGACAATATCATGAAGAATTCCTTCTTCCCAAGAATCAGAATCAGAATTGTTACTGGTGACATGTCAAATGACATTCATAAACCAGGACCTGTGATGGGAAGTTAGTCTCTAGCTCTCACTAAAGAGGTAATCCTCAGCACCTTCAGCCATTGAAATAATCGAATCGGGAAGGGCATTTCAATCTCTAATGGTTCGGGGGAAAGAATGATTCTTTTATAAATGTCAGTTCTTACAGTAAGGGTCTGATATGCCAATGAATGGTGATTTCTACAGTGCCTAGCTAGGCGAACAAGGTCATCTGTTGGGTATGCTTGCTGCACCCTTTGGACCTTTGTATAAAAGTATGAGCCTTCTGTCTTTTTTCCTTTTCTTGAGAGACTTCCATCTTAAAAATTTCCTAGTATTCCAGTCATGCTCCTAGTTTCAAAGCAGTAATTGCTTGTTACAAATCTTGCAGCTCTATTCTGAACTTTTTTCACTTTCTTCATTACGGACCACTCCGCTGAGGCTTCTCCAGACTTTCGGATGAGTTATTAAACCGAGGTCCCATCTCCGTATGACCTTAGCTCTTGGTGGGGCGTAAAACTCAAACACTCACGCACTCACCACTCCGCTGGGGTCCCGGATACAACTACCATATTCCAAGATTGGGTGAACAAGACCTTTATATGCTGCCTCTTTTACATCCTGAGGACACTGATGGGGATTTCGCCACAGGAAACCAAGCATTCTATTTGCCTTAGTACACATGTTGCTAATATGTGTATTCTATCTCAAATTCTCCTCAGTGGAATAGGTTCTTCTGTCGCGGTTTATTTTTGTTATGGTTTGTCTTTGGGTGTTTGTGTCACTTATATTATTTTATTTTGGATAGCCTATTGGCCATTTTGTGGGAAAGTAACTGTCCTTTTGGCTTTCCGCTGTTGATGTTTCCATTAGGGTATGTTGTTTCATGTTTGTGTTTCTTTCCCTCTGGTGTCTCTGATGGGAGCTGTAGGTTGAGTATATTGATTCCTGATCATTGTCTCCACTTCTATCTCCCTCCTCTGTGGTAGATGTCAATACTGCAGAGGACTTCAAAGCCTGTATGGTAACGATTGGGACTATGAGGTTTGCATTTTAGCATACCTCTGAAAACAGATTGTAAATAGTTTTTGAAAGTTTTAGCTACCCATCTGAGGTAATGGCCAAATGTGACTGACTCAGTATATGAATATAGACAGATAGATAGCCAGGTGTACTTCCCTGAGGGCTTGTGTGGGGTCGGGGCTTTGAGTGTTACTACCATAGTTGGGGGAGGATAGATGAGGTGAAGGTGTCATGTTTCTTGCATCAATGAGGCATCCAGCTGAGATTGGCTAACAGTTGAACAAGGCCTGTTATTCTTACAGCAGGTAAGGATGAAGGGCAAGTGTTGTTATTTCTTCAGTTCCTACACTTTTATTCATTTTTTCCTTTCTCCAATGTCCCTCACTTTTATCTCTTCTGGTTCTTTTTCCTTTCACTGGGAGACGACTCAAAAAGACCCACAAGGGTTGAAGTGTCTTGAAACCCCAACACAATCAATCAATTCTACCATGGTTGCCCAGTGCATAACTGAAAATCAATAGCACTTGGCACAACTATGTCAACAGACTGTCTAAGTTTTCAAAATTTGAAAAGATCTGCGCTACTTGGGGAAAATGAGAAAAAAAGCAGGTTAAATCAGCGTAAATTGTAGATCTTTTGAGACATTTAACAACACCTATAGAGTTAACTCAAATTACAGCAATTATTGCGATTTACTTACTGGTCTAGGTTTACTGTATTTAAGGACTCAAAAAGACTGACAGCTGTAGACGATTTTTTTTTGCCTGACCAGGCGTCATAAGGTCAAAGTGCACCTGCTCGGTGCGTTTTCAGTTCTGTCCCGGGCGGCCGGAAAATGGATTTGTCAGCCCCCATCGTCTATTAAATAGAAGTCTGTGTAGCTGTCTAGCCTTAGCCAGCAAAGCATGTACCGGGCCAACTTCGGGCCGACAGCGATACTACGTATCGGCCCGACGTTTGTCCGCTATTTTGTGCTAGCTGGGACGTTGGTTCTGAATCTGAATAGGTAGGTATTGTGTTCCCCAATAAAAAAAAAAGTTCAGTTACTTATAGAAAAGCTGCAACAATTATTTCTAAATTTTTGGATGGAAATAAATTTCCTCCTTTTCCCACCGCTTAAAAGACCTACCTATTCAGATACAATAAGAGTTGTCTCTCTTTGTAACTCTCACAAACAAAGACACAGAATGTCAACAGACATAAACAAGCTAGGTGAGGAGTAAGTAGAAGGGGTTTTCTGATGAAAAAGGCCGATTTTTCACATCTAAACAGCATCTGGCGGTAGCAGATAGGCCCCGACAGATATGGCAAAAATTTGACCCGTCTTATAAAAGAGTATAAGCAAAATCCCACCTTAGAAAAACTGAAAAAGGGCTCCCGTCTTGCAGCCGAATCGCCTTATAGCCAAATTTTTAGGGTAAGCAGCAAAAATGCAAACACTGCTCTCATTTTTTCAGCAAAAATCACACGATATTAGATATTGTACTTGCTAGAACAGTTAACAATTTGACCACTAAAGAGCTCTTTAAGCTAAGGATGCTTTGAACAACCGGCCCCAGATATTCTGATGACAATCAAGGACAGTAACATATAAAATGATGAAAAATATTGAATAACAATTCCAAGTGAGTCAGTATCAGTCTATACATGAAAACAGAAGTGAAGGGAATGATTAGGAATCAATACAATTAATCTGATTTAAATCCAACAATTCCTAATCAAGATATCAAACAGAAACTATCATCACATGAACACACCTATATAATTTTGACCCCCTTGAACAGTGTTCAATCTAGGCTGCGCCATTGCGCCCTGGGCCCGCTTTTTACATGAGGGGCGCACTAGAGATCATTCAATGGGCCCGTCGGGCGCAACTGTAGAATTTAGAGACTGTTTCTTCTGGAGTTTATTTTTGCAATTTTCTCGCGGTTTTTCGGCTGCCTGTTGCGTTGATCAAAAACCACATGTTGCCTGATCAAAATGACTTAGAAAAGCATTTTGTTTCATCTGTTTAACTAGTAACAATTCTTATTTATATAAACCCAAATAGACGTTTTGTTTACCGGGGATGCGGCCATGTTCAGTATACTTGTTTGCGCCGGACGGCTTACGTCAAATTCGTGTGCGCCGTGCGGCTTACGCTAAATACCGGACCAAAATACCGCAATATACCGAGGCGGCTCTATTTATTATAGAGTTCTTCTCTTCCAGAAATATTTTTAATGGCGTTCATTCTAGATAAAACCAGCATTTAGCACTTGAGCAAGACACTTTATCCAAATTGTTTTGTACTGGTTAAATGAGGTAATGAGCAAATGTGACCAACTCAGTATTAGAAGATGGATAGATAAACTAAATAGATTTTGTCTGTGCTGTTAAACTTGTTTTCTGTCCATTTTTAACATGCAGCTTAAACATTAAGATAAATCTGGAAACTTTATATAGTATAATTTAAGGGCCCCCTGAATTTCCAAATGGCCCCCTTTTCCAAGGCCTGTGGGCCCAGAGGGCCCCCAAACCCAAATCATGGATTAAACACTGCTTGAATCCCACTTTTATATAGTAAAACTGGGGTTTGCAGGGGTAAACTTTATTTTTCTTATTTCTGCTCTAAAATATAGATTGTTGGTACCCGTTAGAAACGCCTCGATGAGGTGGTTCTAACGAATACCTACAATCTATATTTTGAGCAGAAATAAGAAAGATATCACAATTTTTTATCTTAAAATCTTCATTTTTTTCAGTGATAAATATTACAATGTATTTGTATAGGCGTGTTTTCATTATGATGATGGAGGGGACGGGCAAATGGGATGGACAAACAGTCAGTTGATCAGGTCGAAGGGTGGATGGCTGGGCAGACAATGTCAAAAATACATTTTCCTTACACTTTGTATGCAGAATTTGAATGAAAATTCTTTCCTTTATCCTCTTTTGTACTAAATGAAATCTTCCACCTTATTTATAGCAGGAGACCATTTCGAAATTTAGGGCTGTCAGGTTCAGTTGATTTAAGAAACTGATTTTAAAATGGTTGTACTGTCTGCTAACAGTAAGGCCCTGATCAGACGTCACATTCTGCGGCGTCTGAGAATGCGGCATCTGATCTGGGCCTGTACTGTTTGACAGTAACTGGTTTTCGGGTCTCCCATTTAAAATGGGTTAGGGGAAGACCTCATTTTCCAAGCAAGCGACAAGTTGTCTACCTTATAAAGAAATTGGCAAAAATATGATTCTGCTTAAGGGGAATGGCAACACCTTCAGGGGAGGCAACTCCTGCAAAAGTATTTTTCTCTCCTATGTCAATAGGGGTCAACTCTTAAAGTAAAGAATTTGCCCCTGAGGAGCAAATTCTTTCCTTTAAGTGTAGACTCCTTTTTCAGTGGGACAGGGCTTATAGAAAAGGGAACAGGAAGACCCGAAAAATGTCTCCCTTTGAAAATTGGCAGAAAAATCTGACAGATGTTTCCATTCTCCTTAATTACTGATGCTTTTACGGCCACTCACCTCTTTTGGATAACTGCAATGCTTCTTCTATTCATACTAGAGGCCATGATTTTATATAGGTGATATCTGTAAATATAGCATAATAACAGATCTAAATGAGGATAATCAAGGGTTAAAACTCCCTTTTTCTTTTTAGAACCATTCATATGTTGTGGGTGCTTGTTAGAATCGCCTTTCCAAGATTATTTCACTTGTTTCAAGCGAATTAGTTTATACTAATTTATTTTAGTTTGATTGCGATGAAAGCTTCAAGCTTATTTGAATTGTTCTCGAACACTCATTCCAAATGTTATCATGGAGCAAGAGAGGGGTAGTGACTTTCACACGACTGCTACCCATTTACACCAGGATGGGGTGGGGCAATGGCATTACATGTTTTGCCCAAGGACACACCTCGCCTCTGGTGGACAACCTCTCGATCATAAGTCGAACACACTCATCACTGAGCTATAGAGACTGCCAATTGTTAATAAGAAGTGGCCAAAAGCCTGAGTACTCTCCCGTTGCAGAACTTAACTTCTCACATAAGATCAGAGCAAAGCTCGAACCCAAGCAGTGAGAGACCTAATGATTAAGAGTCAGCACTCTTACCCCTAGGATAATTATCTTATCTGGTGGGCTACAGTAGATTTCAAAATCAGTCTACCTATTTAGTAGAAGTCAATTTAAATGTTGTTTATTCTTTAGTTGTGGTGGCTTTTATGTTCAGTGGAGCGAAACTATTGTGAGCAATAATATTTTGTCAGAGGGTCAACCATGGCACATTGCTTCCAAATTGTTTTTTTTCTGAGGATGAAGTCTTTCAAAAGTTCCATTCTATAATACAGAGCTGACTTGTATATAACTATCTCGGCACCTTCTGGACAATGAGGGTCAGGTCCTAGTGCATGGAGATGAATTTACTCAGTCTAACTTACAATGCCTCATTGTGACAAGGGGTGTGTGTGTGTGTGTGTGGGGGGGGGGGGGGGGGTAGATGGCAAGAATCGGCATAAGATGCTGGACATAAGAGACAGTGGTTTACATTGACAATACTGAGCTGACTTGTATGTCACTATCTGGACACATTGTGGGCATTGAGAGTCAGATCCAAGTACAAAAGAAGGAGATGAAGTGGCTCAGTCTTACTTACAATGTCACATGGTGAAAAGGGAGGGGGGTGGTGGTTATGGGTCAGTGGTTCCCTTAGACAGTACAGAGCTGACTTGTATGTCACTGTCTAGGCACCTTGTGGATGAGAGTCAGGCCCCAGTGCACCAGACAAAGATGAACTGGCTCAGCTTTAACCCAGTGGGCTCTTGGAAGGTCCAGTTTTGGCCCCATAGGGTTATATTTTGAACAATTTTGGTAGAGGTCACGATAAAGCTTCATTCCAAATATCTGGGCCTTCTGGTTTCAGACGAAGATATTTAAATGTTTTCCTGAATGTCAAACAGGGTAGATATAGATCAGATGGCTTCCTCAGAAGCCATCTGATCAGTATCTACATTGTTTGCAAAATGTGCTGCATATTCTGCTTCAGCAGAACGTTCAGAGGCGCTGAATATTTGTAAAGCAAACAGGAAGTCACAAAAGTGGTCTCTGTTAGAAAAATATCAGAAAAATCAACCAGATGTAAGCATTCTTAATAAATAACTCTTTCACCCCGATTTTCCGAAATGGCCTCTAAATTCTTTGAATTTGGACATGTCTATTCTTGTAAACAGAGGGTTCAGTAAATAACCATGTTTTGTTGCAAAGATTTAGGGGATAACTGTATTGAAAATTGTCATTTGGGGAGGTAAATCGGAGGTTTTATGGTCGAAAATTTTGTTTTGCGGCGATGTGTCAGTGGAGCCATAAAACATAATTTCCGACCGTAAAACCGACAATTTACCTCCCTAAATGACAATTTTCAATTCAGTTATCCCCATTCTAATGCACTTATTTGTGTTTTGTTAACAATTGCACTATTTTGTACAAAGCGGCAAGTGCTGTGAGCTGCATAAATCCAAATGCCAGCCGATGAAAGGCGATGTTACGTGATGATGTCGGGTTTCTGACAGTATATCGCAGAATATACTGTTGCAAATTTTTGACGTTATCCAATCAGACGTCGCTTTACATATGCAAGTGCATTAGAATTCAGTTTTTACCATGGATTCAGAAGCAGACTAGAAAACAGCATAGATCCTCAAAGAAGACAGCTGATCTAGATCTATACTGTTTCAGGGCCTAATAAATCCATTTTCGAGTTGCCAGGGACAAGTCTAAATTCTAGTTGGTCAAGTGATTTTCTTATTTCACTTGCCCAGAAAAATTTTAACGATTCTATAGGAATACTGCAATTCCAAGCCATTTTGAAGATGCTGTAGACTGTTGGGCAAGTGGCTTAAGGGGAATGGTAATACCTGGCACAATTTTCTGCCATTTTTCAAAGGGACACAACTTTTGGGACTTCCTGTTCGCTTTTCTACAAGCCCTGTCCAACTGAAAAATAGCCATCGGAAGAGATGGCAAATCCCCCAACCAAAAGCCAATATGGCCTTCAGAAGATGGTTCACCAATAGAAAGTGCACCAGAATTAAACCAGCAATATATCACAAAAGTATTGCAGTTATGGCCATCACAAGATTATACTTCAGGAGATATAACTAAAAAACCAGGGTACTCAGAAGTGTGGTTCTTGCCATGACATGCCTGCTCATGCATTGCTGTACAAAGTACCATCAATATGTCTCAAAGGGTGTTGGAGATCACAAGCTGGTCATACTGTTATATTGGAAGGGTAGATAACTCAAATATTTATCATAGCACACAGAATTGTGGTTCTTAGGCATGAAGCGCCGTCTCAACCTTGTATACAATTGTGCCAAGTACCATCAATATATCTCAAAGGGTATTGGAGTTATGGCCATCAAAAGGTTATATTGTAAGGGGAGATAATTAAAAAACCAGGGCACCCAGAGTTGTGGTTCTTGCACGTGACACACCTGCTTAACTTCATGTACAACTGTACCAAGTACCATCAATATATCTCAAAGAGTATTGGAGATGTGGCCATCACAAGGTAGTGATTCTATAATATTGGAAAGGGAGATAACTCAAAAACCATGGCACCCAGAGTTGTGGTTCTTGTACATGACACACTGTCTCGGCCTTGTGAACAACTGTGCCAAGTATCATCAATATATCTTAAAGAGTATTGGAGTTATGGCCATCACAAGAGTCACTCTATTTTATTGGAAGGGGAGATAACTCAAAAACCAGACAGCGTGTCATGCACAAGAACCACAACTCTGTGGTTCTTGTGCACGACATGCTGTCTCAGCCATGTGAACAACTGTGCCAGGTACCATCAATATATCTCAAAGGGTATTGGAGTTATGGCCATCACAAAGTAGTCATTCTATTTTATTAAAAGGGGAGATAACTAAAAAAGTATGGCATCCAGAGTTCTGGTTCTTGCCCATGACACGCCCTCTCAGCCTTGTGAACAACTGTGCCAAGAACTATCAATGAATCTCAAAGGGTAAAAGAGTTATGGCCATCACAAGGTTGCGTCTATGGACAGACGGACTGATGGACACCCCCAGTCCCCTTAAATATCAGACCCTACTGTTTTAAAAGAAAAACGATGTATCCGGGTTCGGCATGATGCAGGTTGGTTAACACAAGGGCAAGCAGAGTAGCTCCTGATGAGATGGCTCATTATGAGCCATCTCACCTGGATCAACATTGTTTGCTAAGAAATCTGAATGGGTCTACAGGGTTTGGAGGGCTAACTTACAATACTTTTCCAGTGACCTTCAGTGATGGCTGCTGCACCGTACTACATTTCCAGTCTGGGTACTGGTCTAGAAATGCTAAAAAGGCCTGAAAAATAAATACAGTCAAACTTCAATGACTTAAACACTTTTGGCCAATGAAAATTTGAGTGATGGATACACCTTCAGGGGAGGCAACTCCTTCTAAAGTATTTGTGTCTCCCATGTTGATAGGGGTCTACTCTTAAAGGAAAGAATTTGCTCCTGAGGAGCAAATTCTTTCCTTAAAGAGTAGACCCCTTTTTCAGCAAGACTGAGCATATAGAAAAGCAAACAGGAAGTCTCGAAAGTTGTCTCCCTTTGAAAAATGGCGGACAAATGTGCAGGTGTTCCCATTCCCCTTAATAGGAATGTGTTTTTGACTTTCTTTAAAATACAGGCATGTTGTGTACACTTATTAGAATTGCCGCACCTGAGAAAATTTACAGATGGCTTAAGAAAAGGAATGTTGTGTCTACTAATAAGAGTGAGTGAGTGTTTGAGTTTTACATCCTACCAACAGCAAAGGTCATACGGAGAAGGGTCCTCGGTTTAAAGACTCATTCGAAAGTCTGGAGAAGCTCGGGATCAATCCTGCGACCCCTGGTTTACAAGGCGAGTAGCATAACCACTACACGACGGAGGCTTCTGTCTACTAATAAGGGTTGCATACGATTCTAATGAGTGCAGACACTTTACTTTCACTTTAGTCAAGACTGAAAAGATATCCTTAACCCTTGGTCAGCTCACCATATTTATCTTACGTTTTGGGACAGGCAGGGCTGAGCAAACAAGTGTAGACCCAGTTGAGACGCCACAGAATGCGGCATCTCAACAGGGTCTATACCGTTTGCAACACATCCAGCTCTTTTTAGGCTCAACATTGAGCATTAAATTGTACTTGTTCAAATTTTAAAGCAAGTATTGTAAGGAGTTTAGGTGTCTGAATACTTAGGATAAATATGGTAAAAAAATAAGTTTGACTATCAGCCAATCAAATTTCATAAAACAAAACTCAAAACCTTGAACTTGTCAGTGGTTTAACCCTTACCGTATTCGGGTGTGTACTACCCGC
Organism: Lucinisca nassula; assembly: GCA_963580285.1. Taxonomy (NCBI): domain Eukaryota; kingdom Metazoa; phylum Mollusca; class Bivalvia; order Lucinida; family Lucinidae; genus Lucinisca; species Lucinisca nassula. The sequence goes on from OY757011.1 coordinate 114,573,332, forward strand.
ATTTGCGTACTACCCGCACCCCCTTTTTTGCTAAAATCTGAGGGAAAACTGTTATTCTGTTGTATTAACCGCATGGAACATTTGCTGAAATTTTGGTGGATGCGTAAGTAAAAAAAAAGTAAGAATTTGGTCAGTTTTTGTAACATACAACGGAACGCGCGATCATCTTCAAAAGGCGGGAAAATGCACGTGCGTGCGAGTATCACCAGGAAGCATGTATTTTACATTAAGATGTTGAAAAAACCTTTACCTGTTCACCATTGTTATTTATTTATTAACCCACATATGCCTGCGGCCCATTTTTGGGACATCAGCAAACAGTGCAGTCCCAGATCAGACACCTCAGAAAGACGCCACAGACGTCTGATTTGGATAAACACTGTTTGATGATTTATTACGGTTCAATTATGACACTATTGTTAATCCCTGTCATATAATTGCCACCCTGCGGTGCGTGTCAATAAGGTGTGAAAATATGGTCAAGTTATGTCTCTAATTTGCGTTTATTCCCGAATCATAAAATTTAATCCGCAATCAATGTGAAAATTATTTAATTGCTCCTAAGACAGTTGCTATGACTATTCTACTATCTTGTGAATGGTTATGTTTTGGCGCCAAATAGCAGACGCTTGGCGAGAAAAGTTGAACACTTTAATTTGTGTTAACACATCTGTATGCTGTTGTTGGTTATTGACACGGAGCTTACGGAAAGCGCTATTTTCCGCAACCGTTTTGCTATCGAGATTTTTTTTACCGTTTCAAAACATTTTTTATGAAAGAGATACGTCCCATTGATAAAACAATAGACACGTGTGGAGTCCGATGACGTCATCTACCGATCGCGTGCAGAAAAAAAACTGTAGCGGTGGTTTGTGGGCGGCGGTTTGGATGCATGAAAACTTTGATGTTCCCATTGAACTTGCTTGTTTATTTCAGTTAAAATCAGAGTTTTAAGGAATAATACTCTCAAAATCGGGCTTGCTAGTAATGGAGATTGTTATATTACTCATGTGAAAGTAAAATTGAGTGGACAATTAAACGTTATTTATGTCGGGAATCGTAAAAGGATAGAGCATAACATGAGATGCATCGTATTTTCAGCTGACAAAAGTAAAAATAAAATGGTCCAAAAAATAATTCGGGCGGATTACCCGCACCCTGAACTTGGGCCTGTAATTTGAGGGAAAAAAACTGCGGGTAATACATGCCCGAATATGGATTCCATGACATTTGCTCACAAGACAATTGCTCACAAGACAGTTGCTCACAAGACAATTGCCCACAAGACAATTGCCCACAACCTTAATGGAAAATAGGACAATTGCTCACAACACTATTTTTTTCATTATTTTATTTTTATTTTGAAAGTCTATTATTTATATTTTCTATAGTTTATGGGAACCATTTCTCCTTGAAAGTATTATGTAACAGTTAATCAGCTAGATTTCAACTAATTAGTGATAACGTAAACATCAGTAGTTGGACGAAATAATAGCCAACTAATCACTTAACTATAATGAGCAGTATTGAGCTTAAAATATCAGTATTATATATTAAGCATCTTTGATTTTGATTGCTTGATTGATTTGAGGTTTAATGTCCCGGTCAACACTATATAGGTAATTTTTGAGGCGTTGCTTCCAATTTTGTGGGCTTTTTACCCGACACTGGGATGACATGACATCTCAAGCTCTGTCGCCCAATAAATTAAACCAATAATGTTTATAAGCATGGGCAGTCCAGCTCGCACCGCTTTGCCTGTGGAGGCTTAGATCATCTAAGCGGTTTACCAGTACTCTTGTGTGGTGGGTTTCAGCTCTGCGTGGAAGCATTATGCAGCCCATCTATTACTTTCAAATATACTCATCATTAATCAAAATTAACCATTATTGTTTATTTATTTACTTATTGTTTCCAACGTTTTATAAAAATTTATTTGGTCTCCTTAATCATTTTTACCCGGGCCATGTATCACCTAAAATTGCTGATATGATTCAATTTAATTACTTTATGTTATTAATAAATTAATAATGTTTCAATTATCAATAACTAGTAGAAATCCATTTACCGGTATCACTAATTAGTTGAAGTCCAAAGGAAAAAATAGTTCCCATAATTATAGATGATATAAATATAACTAGAAATGTGTCCAAAGTACACAGATGCCCCCGCTTAGCACATTAATATTTAAGTGGTGCAAATACCAATCTGTGCGAGTTTCGGCGTTCCACCAATAGTGACCTTGACGTTAAAAGTCGAAATCGCTCGAGATATTGTCATAAGGAACATTTGTGTGAAGTTATTTTGAAATCGGTGAAGAAATGTAAGCGCTATAGGGGTGACACAGTTTTTCTAAAAACAGCCACAGTGACCTTGACCTTGTTTTTGTTTGATTTGAGGTTTAACGTCCCCGTCAACACTGTAAAGGTCATTTTGGAGACGTTGCTTCCAATTTTGTGGGACTTTTACCCGACACTGAGATAAAATGACATCCCAAGCCCTGTCGCCCAATGAAACCAATACGGTTTATTAGCATGGACGGTCCGCCTCGCACCGCGGTTCCTGGACAGGCTTAGATCCTCTAAGCGGTTTACCAGTACTAGTGTGCTGGCCGGATTCAGCTCTGCGTGGAAGCATCGTGCAGCCCATATATTTCTTCAAGCCCCTATGGGCGGGGGCGGTCCTTGACCTTGAAAGTGGAACTCGCTAGAGATATTGTCATAAGGAACATTTGTGTGAAGTTATATTGAAATTAGTCAAGAAATGTAAGCGCTAGAGCGAAGACAAAGTTTTTCTAAAAATAGCCACAGTGACCTTGAACTTGAAAGTCAAAATAGCTTGAGATATTGTCATAAGGAACATTTGTATGAAGTTATATTGAAATTGGTGAAGAAATGTAGGCGCTAGAGCAATGACAAAGTTTTTCTAAAAATAGCCACTGTGACCTTGACCTTGAGGTGATGACCTTGAAAGTCGAACTCGCTCAAGATATTGTCATAAGGAACATTTGTGTGAACTTATATTGAAATCAGTGAAGAAATGTAGGCGCTAGAGCAATGACAAAGTTTTTCTAAAAATAACCTCTGTGACCTTGACCTTTAGGCCATGACCTTGAAAGTCGAACCTGCACGAGATATTTTTATAAGGAACATTTGTGTGAAGTTTATTAAAATTGGTGGTACAAATACCTTAACCAAAGTCTTAAACATTAAATTTTTTCTAATTCTATGACCTTGACCTTGAGGTCATGGGTATGGGTGGGGGTATTGCTGAATAAACCATTGGACCTATATGTATCATCATAGTAAATATAAACCAAATCCATTGTATGGTTATGAAAATATGAGCTCAAGTTCTACCTGGTACAAATACCTTAACCTGGGTCTTAAACATTAAAAATTTCAAGTCCATGACCTTGACCTTGAGGTCATGGGTATGGGTGGGGGTATTGCTGAATGAAACTTCAGTCCTATATCTATCATCATACCGAATATGAGCCAAATTCATTACACGGTTTGGAAAATATGAGCTCAAGTTCTACCTGGTACAAATACCTTAACCTGGGTCTTAAACGTTAAAAATTTCAAAGTCCACGACCTTGACCTTGAGGTCTAGGGTATGGGTGGGGGTATTGCTGAATAAAACTTTAGACCTATATCTATCATCATACTAAATATAAACCAAATCTATTGTATGGTTTGGAAAATATGAGCTCAAGTTCTACCTTGTACAAAAACCTTAACCTGAGTCTAACAGGATTATGTACGTACGTACGTACACACTTTCGTACGTTCGGAAACCGTACCCACGTACCCACGGATGCACGTACGGAAAACCGAAAAATTCTATGCCCCCGGCATCATACGATGCGGGGGCATAAAAATAAAATAATGAAAAAAATAGTGTTGTGAGCAATTGTCCTATTTTCCATTAAGGTTGTGGGCAATTGTCTTGTGAGCAATTGTCTTGTGAGCAACTGTCTTGTGGGCAAGTGTCTTGTGAGCAAATGTCTGCGCACCCCGAATATGGTATCTTGCTGTTCACGAGAACCCCTATCTTTGCAAACAGTGTAGATCCAGATCAGATGGCTTCTGAAGAAGCCATCTGATCAGGATCTACACTGTTTGACATTCAAATTATAAATTTGCAGGAATAAATTACACCAAGTAATCTGATTGGTTCAAAGTCAGAGATGGGTGTGGCTAAAATGAATATTCAGCAAGAGAAGGGTTAACATTATTGGTCAATGATAATCACATGGACAACTGCAGTGAATGGCCAGTAATATTCTTAACATTGGGTCGACTGAAAAACAATCAACCCAAAGATTGGCCAAAACTATCTCCCTGAAATCTTAAAAATGTTGCAAATCTTCTCCCTGTTTGAAAGCTTTAGACTAGCCCTTGCAATATGTCCCAAAACTTCTCCCTGTTTAAAAGCTCTAGGCTGACCCCTGCAAAATGCCACAAAACTTCTTCCTGTTTGAATGTCTCAGTTCACCCCTGCCAAATGTCCGAACTTTCTCCCGGTTTGAATGTCTAGATTGACCACTGCCAAAAGTCTGAAAGCTTCTCCCTGTTTGATGTCTTGGTGGAAACCTGCCAAATGTCCAAAAATGAGTCACTGTACGAATGTCTAGATTGACCACTGAAATGTCCCAAAACCTCACTCTGTTTGAATGTTTAAGTTTGCCCCCGCCAAATGTACCAAGTTTCTCCCTGTATGAATGTCTAGGTTGACCACTGCCAAATGTCCCAAAATTTCTCCATGTTTGAATGTCTAGGTTGAGCCCTGCCAAATGTCCCAAAACTTCTCCCTGTTCAAAAGCTCTAGGCTGACCCCTGCAAAATGCCACAAAACTTCTTCCTGTTTGAATGTCTTAGTTCACCCCTGCCAAATGTCCGAACTTTCTCCCGGTTTGAATGTCTACGTTGACCACTGCCAAATGTCCTAAAATTTCTCCCTATTTTAATGTCTAGCTCATCCCCTGTAAAATGTCTCTAAACTAGTCCCTGTTCGAATGTCTATGTTGATCACTGCCAAATGTCCCAAAATAAATCCCTGTTTCAATGTGTAGGTTCACCACTGCCAAATGTCCAATAGCTTTTCCCTGTTTAAAAGTCTAGGTCAACCCCTGCAAAATATTCCAAAACTACTCTCTGTTAGCATGTCTAAGTTGACCACTGCCAAATGTCCCAAAACACCCCCTTGTTTGAATGGCTAGGTTCATCCTGCCAAATGTCCCAAAGCTTTTCTCTGTTTGAATGTGCATGATGTCCCCTACAAAATGTTCCAAAACTACTCCATGCTTGAATATCTAGGTCGGCCCCAGCAAAATGTTTCAAAACTACTCCTGTCTGAATGTCTAGGTTCACCCCTGACAAATGTCCAAAAGTTTTCCCTGTTTGAATGTCTAGGTTGACACCTGCAAGATGTTCCAAACCTACACCCTGTTCGAATGTCTAGGTTGACCACTGCCAAATGTTCCAAAACTTCTCCCTGTTTGAATGTCCATGTTCACCCCTGACAAATGTCCAAAAGTTTCTCCTTGTTTGAATGTCTAGGTTCACCCCTGACAAATGTCCAAAAGTTTTCCCTGTTTGAATGTCTAGGTCGACACCTGCAAGATGTTCCAAACCTACTCCCTATTTGAATGTCTAGGTTGACCACTGCCAAATGTCCCAAAACTTCTCCCTGTTTGAATGTCCATGTTCACCCCTGACAAATGTCCAAAAGTTTCTCCTTGTTTGAATGTCTAGGTTGTCCCCTGCTAAATGTCCCAAAACTTCTCCCTGTTTCAATGTCCATGTTCCCCCCTGACAAATGTCCAAAAGCTTCTCCTTGTTTGAAAGTCTAGGTTGTTCCCTGCAACATGCCCCAAAACTTCTCCCTGTTTGAATTTACAGGTTGTTCCCTGCAAAATGCCCCATAACAACACCCTGTTTGAAAGCCAAGGCTGACCACTCTTAAATGTCCCAAAACTTTTTCTTGTTACCCTGTTGGAAGGTCTCAGTTGGCCCCTGCAGAATGTCCCAAAACTAGTCCCTGTTTGAATGTCTAGGTTTTCCCCTGCAAAATGCCTAAACTTCTCCCAGTACACAAGCTCAAGGTTGTCACCTGCAAAATGTCCAAAAACTTCATGTTTGAATGTCTAGGTTGCTCCCTGCCAAATATCTCAAAATGTCTCTTTGTTTAAAAGCCTAGGTTGTCCCTTGCAAACTGTCTAAAACTTATCCGCTGTTTGAATGTCTATGTTGTCCCTGCAAAATGTTCCAAAACTACTCCATGTTTGAATGCCTTGGTTGTCCCCCGCCAGATGTCCCAAAATATCTCCCTGTTTGAATATCTAGGATGACCCCTGCTAAATGTCCCAAAACTAGTCCCATGTTTGATTGTGTAGATTTCCCCTGCTAAATTTCCCAAAATTTCTCCTTCTTTGAATGTCTAGGTTGACCCCCTGCCAAATGTCCCAAAACTTCTCGCTGTATGAATGTCTTGGTTGGCCCCTGCCAAATTTCCTCAAACTTCTTGTTTGATTGTCTAGGTTGACCCCTGAAAAATGTCCCAAAACTTCTTGTTTGAATGTCTAGGTTAACCCCTGCCAAATGTCTAAAAACTTCTCCCTATTTAAATGTCTAGGTTAACCCTAGGTTAATGTCCCAAAACTTCATGTTTCAATGCCTTGGTTGACTTCTGCCAAATGTCACACAAATTTCCCATGTCAAGAAGCTTTAAGCTGAGTCATTCAACTTATCTTATACATGAAAGCAAAAAATAGAAAAATGACAACAATGCAGGTCAAGGATTAACCCATTGCATGCAGGAAACTCCTAAAGGGGTACCTTGGCAAACAGTGCAGGCCCAGATCAGACGCCGCAGAACGTGGAGTCTGATCAGGGCCTGAACTATTTGCTAACAAAAAAGCATAAAAATGAAACAAAATAGGCCTGACACCTCTTATATGGCAAATGGACTTGTCCAACATATAGCAATGGAAGACTCCTTTAGTATACAATGGGTTAAACCCCAAAGAATGCAGCTGACTGATCAGTGCATTCACTGTTTGTCAAATGTTCAGCCATTTTCTAAGTTTCCAAAAATAACTCAACCTGACACCACTTAACCCTTATCTTGCTGAATATTCATTTAAGCCACACCCATTTCTGTCTAGCAACCAATCAAATTACTTGATGTAATTTATTGCTACAAATTCATAAACTGAATGCCAAACAGTGTAGATCCTGATCAGGTGGCTTCTTCAGAAGCCACCTGATCTGGATCTACGCTGTTTGCAAATATAGGGGTTGTCGTGAACAGCAAGATAAGGGTTAATTTTGAAATGGATGAGATCTAAGGCAGAAGATTCTATTTTGGACAAGATGGATAAATACATACTTCAATATAACTGCCTGGAAAATTCTGACCGTGTCCCTCTTCTTGTCGAGAAATAATTCCTTCATGGTCCAACAGAGATCCCATCAACCCCAAATTATGTTGGTAAGACCACAGAGCTGTAAAAACCTGCATACTACCATTTATACCACTCACCTAAACCACAGGATAAGAATAATTAGTACACATGCGTCCCATTGTTCAAAACTGACAATGTGATTAGTTAATGTATCATTAAAACTTTGATCATTTAATATGACCGATTATCATATGACGTCGCGTCTGAGAGGGTAATAACGTCATGTAATATTTTGAATAATCCACTAGTGGATTAAATATGCAAATTAGCTAGATACGTCCCGTAACGTTACATGTACTACGTCCTTAACGGCGCCAGGTTTACTAATGGTGGAATATTGACATTTTTGTAAACAAATCATGAATAAAATCCATTTTAAATGTCATATGATAAATAGAATCTTGCATTCGTGCTCATTTAGTATTGAATTTATTAAACTCGTTGAGGAAAAGGGATAAAATGCTCGGCAAAGCCTCGCATTTTATCCCTTTTCCTCAACTCGTTTAATAAATTCAATAATCGTGAGCACTCATGTAAGATCCTCTATGTATCATTAAAATTTTGATCATTTAACCCTTTTTGTACCAAATGGAATCGTCCTCCTTATATATAGCAGGAGTTCAATTAAAAATTTAGGGGTGTCAGGTTGTTTTTTCATCAAAATTGATTTTGAAAATGCCTGAACTTTTAGCAAACAGTGGAGGCCCTGATCAGACACTGCGTTCTGCGGCATCTGATCTGGGCATGCACTGTTTGCCAGGGGACCCGTTTAGGGGTTTCCAGTACTAAATGGGTTAATATGACTGATATGCTTATTTTTCTGGAACAGTGTGAGAATCTTTTTCATTTGCAAAAGCTACTCACATTTTTCTAGAAAAAATATGAGCAGATTGTTTTCAGCAAAAATACCTGCATCCCGGCCCATAGGGGCTTGGAGAAAAAATTGAGCTGCATCCTGCTTCCACGCAGAGCTGAAACTGACCGCACATGAGTAAAGTGCTTAGAAGGTCTGAGCCTGCCCAGGTAAGTAGTGTGAGTTGGACCGTCCCTGCATATTGGTTTGTTTGGGCGGTAGGGCTTGGGATGTCTTTTCATCTCAATGTCGGGTAACAGTCCAACAAAATTGGAGCAATGTTTCCAAAATGACCTAAATAGTGTTGATGGGGGCATAAAACCTCAATTCAAACAAACAAATCAGCAAAAATACCAGAGAATTAGATAGTGTACTTAATAGAACAGTTAACAATTGATCACTAATGAGCTTATTTACTGCAAAGTATAAAATATTAGACCATATCTGCAACAATATAAGGATTCTCTCCCACATCTAACTTTACCTTTGTTGCTGGTATATGCTTGTGCATACATACATCATAAGGACAGTTGAGAAGCCCTAGGTACTGGAACTTTTTGTTACCTACTGGCACCATACAGTTCTCTAGACAATGGGCTGGACTGTGGAAAATAAAACAAGTGCCTAATATATACCACAACCTCTTTAACCCTTATCCTGCTGCATAATTAATTTAGCCACACCCATTTCTGTCTTTGAACCAATCAGATTACTTGATGTAATTAATTCTTGCAAATTCACAAACTGAATGTCATAGTAGATCCTGATCAGATGGCTTCTTCAGAAGCCATCTGATCAGGATCTACAATGCAAAGATGGGGGTTGTCATGAACAGTGGGATAAGGGTTAAAATACTTCATTATAACAAAGTTTGGGATATCAAACACTTGAAAGATGGATCCCCAAAATGCATGTCTGCATCTTCTTGCAAACTTTTCACAAATATTTTGCATACAAGCAAAGTATGGATCTCTACTAGAGGAGCAGTCTGATTTGGGTCCACACTTTGCATCAACAATTTATAAAGTAACCAGCAGACAACAAAGCAGACAACTCTTGTGACTGGCATCTTAAGGATTAAGAGGTTTCGGATAACACAGTTTAAAGATGGATAAAAAAAAATAACCATAATTTATGATCATAGTGTATGCCCTGATCAGATGCCAGGTTCTGCAGTGTCTGATCTGGGCCTGCACTGTTTTCCATGGTGCATGTTTTGGGGTTTCTGGCAAAAAATGGATTAATGAAGAATCCATAAAATAGTTATATAGAAAACACTACCATAAATGGTCATTTTTTGTATAAAATATACATTTTTGTTTGGATGTAACACTGTTGATTAACAAACATGGGTTTGGATTTGGAACCCTACAACACTGTATTAAAGACGCTTGGGTGTATTATATTGCTTGTTTGTTTGTGTTGGAGTTTAACGGCCCAGTCAATACTATTTAGGTCATTTTTGAGCAGGTCAGTTTACCTATCCACACTTTTCCTGGGCAGGCTTATACGTAAGCGGTTAACCAGTACAGTGCACATTCTTTCGCCAGAAACTGATAACTGCCCTTCTTAAATTAGTGGAAGGGAGAGAATGACCATAGAAAAGATTTCATGATCAACCTGAAGAAAGAATGTTGCCAACCCTGGCAGGTATCGTACTCGCGTCCTCCTGATCACCAGTCAGTGAGCTACTGAGACCGACTGGGTGTATTATAAGAATCCTACATGGGTGTGAGGGGTGGATGGAAAAATCCTTCTGAGGGTCACTGTCTGGCATCAAGAGGCTTGCCAAGGGATTACAAGAATCCTACATGGGTGTGAGGGGTGGATGGAAAAATCCTTCTGAGGGTCCTTCTGTCTGGCATCATGAGGCTTGGCCGACGATGATCCTGAGGGATGGATTTTTCTATCCACCCCTCACACCCCTGTAGGATTCTTTTTCTCGCATACCTTCTATTTCCGAGTGTGGATTTTTAATACTGCAGTCATTTAATACTGCAGTCACTTCAGTTGCCTACGTCCCCCATATTGTGATGGCACTACAGTGATGTTTAGCGACGTTAAGTAACGTGCTGTAATGTCAACCTTAACAACGACGCATATGAGCTTGTATTCAACCAGTGTATTTATCAAACACACATGAATATCCAAAATCGAATAAGAACACCAGAGTTAGAACAGAATTTCTATCCCAAGCTCAAACTATGGCTTTCCTTATCAGGTGTGAAAGAAATTTATTTCTGCTAGAAACATAGGTTGATGGTGCTCATAAAAACCAGAGGACCAGTGGTCCTGAACCGCTCACCTGTCTGGTGACAATTTTCCTACTTAGATCAGCAGAAAATGTCATTTACCCTGCTCATAAATTTTAAAATGCCACCTCAATATTTGTTGGCATGGCGGCCATCTTGGGTCTAAGGCCAATGAATGACCTTGACCTTTCTCACCCATAGATCTTCATGTATTCAGTTACTTTACCTGATCTACCAATTTTGGTGACACTGTCTTCAATGGTTTCCTATTAATCCATTATTTTCACTTTGCCCCATGCAAAAGCCTAAGTCGGCAAATTTGACATTGCTATAAAATAGGTCAAGGTCAACCCAGGGTCACCATTTGTACAAACCATGATGGGCCCGAGTACCATATGCTACATGCCAAGTTTCAAGGCCAATGGCCTTATGGTTCTGGAGAAGATTTTTGAAGGTTTTTTACCATATATGGGCATGGTGGCCATCTTGGGTCTAAGGCCAATGAATGACCTTGGCCTTTATCACCCATAGATCTTCATGTATTCAGTTACTTTACCTGATCTACAAATTTTGGTGACACTGTCTTCAATGGTTTCCTATAAATCCATAATTTTCACTTTGCCCCATGCAAAAGCCTAAGTCGGCAAATTTGACATTGCTGTAAAATAGGTCAAGGTCAACCCAGGGTCACCATTTGTACAAACCATGATGGGCCTGAGTACCATATGCTACATGCCAAGTTTCAAGGCCACTGGCCTTATGGTTCTGGAGAAGAAGATTTTTGAAGGCTTTTTACCATATATGGGCATGGCGGCCATCTTGGTCATGTGATCCAGACCCCGCGAACAAACTTTCGTTCCCCCATCCCACTGAGGCTCCATATGAAATTTGGCTTTGATTGGCCCTGCAGTATAGGAGAAGATCTTTGAAAATGGTGGACGGACGGACGACGGACCATGGCTATACTATAAGCTCACCTATGAGCCTAAAGGCTCAGGTGAGCTAAAAATCCATTTTTTTCACTTTTTCCTATGCAAAAGCCTAAGTCAGCATATTTGACATTACTGTAAAATAGGTCAAGTTCAACCCAGGGTCACCATTTGAACAAATTATGATAGACCCGAGTACCATTTGCTACATGCCAAGTTTCAAGGCCATTGGCCTTACGGTTCTTGAGAAGAAGAATTTCGAAGTGTTTTTACCATATATGGGCGTGGTGGCCATCTTGGTCATGTGATCTAGACCATATTGGCAGCTTTTCATTTGTTCAACTCCCAAAGGCTCCATATTGAATTTCACTTCAATTGGCTCAGTAGTTTCTGAGAAAAAATGTTTGAAATATGGAACCTGCGTGACCTTGGTCTAAGGTCAATTAATGACCTTGACCTTTCTTACACATAGATCTTCATGTATTCAGCTACTTTACCTTATCTACTAATTTTGGTGACAGTGTCTTCAATGGTTTCCTAAAAATCCATTATTTTCACTTTTTCCCATGCAAAAGCCTAAGTCGGCAAATTTGACATTGCTGTAAAATAGGTCAAGGTCAACTCAGGGTCACCATTTGTACAAACTATGATGGGCCTGAGTACCATATGCTACATGCCAAGTTTCAAGGCCATTGGCCTTACGGTTCTGGAGGAGAAGAATTTTTAAGGCTTTTTACCATATATGGGCGTGACGGCCATTTTGGTCATGTGATCTAGACCGTATTGGCATTTTTTCATTTGTTCAACTCACAAAGGCTCCATATTAAATTTTACTTAAATTGGCTCAGCAGTTTTGGAGAAAAAAATGTTTGAAATATGGATCCTGAATGACCTTGGTCTAAGGCCAATGAATGACCTTGACCTTTCTGACCCATAGATCTTCATGTATTCAATTAGTTTACCTGATCTACAAATTTTGGTGACACTGTCTTCAATGGTTTCCTATAAATCCATTATTTTCACTTTGCCCCATGCAAAAGCCTAAGTCGACAAATTTGACATTGCTGTAAAATAGGTCAAGGTCAACCCAGGGTCACCATTTGTACAAACCATGATGGGCCCGAGTACCATATGCTACATGCCAAGTTTCAAGGCCACTGGCCTAATGGTTCTGGAGAAGAAGATTTTTGAAGGCTTTTTACCATATATGGGCATGGCGGCCATCTTGGTCATGTGATCCAGACCCCGCGAACAAACTTTCGTTCCCCCATCCCACTGAGGCTCCATATGAAATTTGGCTTTGATTGGCCCTGCAGTATAGGAGAAGAAGATCTTTGAAAATGGTGGACGGACGGACGGACGCACGGACGGACGGACGGACGACGGACCATGGCTATACTATAAGCTCACCTATGAGCCTAAAGGCTCAGGTGAGCTAATAACCTCATAGACACTGTTCTAATGAGTACCATCAATCTGAGTAGAACTAAGAAAAATAATGTATGCTCTTGTAAACGGCACTTTTCCCAATACAAAGTGGTATTTATAGCGGTACAGTAAAAATCCTAAAAATTGGGACACCTTGACGACTTGCTGTAATTCTCCTAAAATTTAAACAAATTTGTTTCACGATCCCGCAAGGATTCTAAAAAGTGCAGACGGAATGGCAAACAGTGTAGACCCAGATCAGACTGCTCCTTCAGGAGCAGTCTGATCTGGGTCTGCATTGTTCGCTTATGCATGTCTGTCCCAATACTTAGTACTTTTCTACTTGTAACGTTAGGGTACATATCTAACTAATTTGCATATTTAAATCACAACAGGATTACCAAATTTAATACAAGGCCCTCAAGGCGCATATCTTACTAATTTGGATATTTAATCCACTAGTGGATTACCAAATTTAATACATGGTGGTATTACATTCTCAGACACGACATCATAATATGTGAAATGGTCTTGTTAATGTCATGGACCTTTATTCTTCTACAGGTGACCTTTAACCCTTGTCCTGCTGAATAAATTAGTCTTCCACACCACTTTCTGACTATTGACCAATCAAATTACTTAATATTATGTATTTTTTTTCAATTCACAACCAGAGTTAATAGTGTAGATCCTGATCAGAGAGCTTCAGATCTAAAGCCATCTGACATGGACCTACATTGTCTGCAAATGAAGAGGTCATTGTGTTCAACAGTGTAAGGGTTAACCCTTATCTTGCTGTTCACGATAACCCCTATCTTTGCAAACAGGGTAGATCCAGATCAGATGTGAAGAAGCCATCTGATCAGGATCTACACTGTTTGGCATTCACTTTATGAATTTGTAGCAATAAATTACATCAAGTAATTTGATTGGTTGATAGACAGAAATGGGTGTGGCTTAAATGAATATTCAGCAAGATAAGGGTTAAAGAAGCTGAAAACAGGAAAACTTTCATCTTTGATCAGACTTACTTGAATTCTCTGTTCTTGCCACAATCCTGATTATGTCCAAGAATCATTGACAAATTAGTTCCAGCGAGCTCAAGAGACGTAAGCCTGGTTGCAGAACAAACATACTGTGCAAACTCTTCAACATCGGCATCTGTATAGTTACATTCTGCGACTGAGGAAACATCCAGATGTCTAAAATAACATACCATAAAAATCCTAAAATTATCGGACACCTTGAGGACTTGCTGTAATTCTCCTAAAATTTTAACAATTTTTTTTCGTTGATCAGCAAGGAGTCCAAAAAGTGCAGACAGAATGGCAAACAGTGAAGACCCTGATCCGACTGCTCCGTAAGGAGCAGTATGATCTGGATCTGCACTGTTTGCTTAGGCCTGTCAGTCCCAATACTAAGGATCATTATGGCAGCTTCTAATAAGGATGTGTAATGCATAGGTATTAGTCACATACTTTGGACCCTATTTTTACCAATTATTTTTTTTTTAGTTTGAGACATGCGTTAAACTTAAGAAAACAAGATGTGTTTGTGAACACTGATGCCCCCGGACAGCGCATGTTAAATAAGGAAGCAGTATCACTAAGCAATCGAAAGGTATGGCCAATGTTCAAGTCTTAAAAAGTAGGCCAAGGTCACAAGGTCAAAAATTATGAGATTGTTGAAAAGGTCTTGTGACATAGTATGCACAAGTGAAATATGAAAGCCCTATCACTTACCAATTGAAAGTTATGGCCAATTTTAAAGTTTTTAAAAAGTAGGTCAAACGTCAAGGTCATGAGGTAAAAAAATATGGTACCACTGGATAGGTCTTGTGAAAAAGAATGCACATGTGAAATATGAAAGCCCAATCACTTGTCAATCAAAAGATAAGGGCTATGTTAAAGTTTTTAAAAATTAGGTCAAAGGTCAAGGTCATGAGGTCAAAAATTATGGTACCACTAGAAAGGTCTTGTGACAAGAAATGCACATGTGAAATAAGAAAGCCCTACCACTTACCAATCAAAAGTTATGGCCAATGTTGAAGTTTTTAAAAAGTAGGTCAAAGGTCAAGGTCATGAGGTCAAAAATTATGGTATCACTAGAAAGGTCTTGTGACCAGGAGTGCACATGTGAAATATGAAAGCCCTACCACTTACCACTTACCAATCGAAAGTTATGGCCAATGTTAAAGTTTTTAAAAAGTAGGTCAAAGGTCAAGGTCACAAGGTCAAAAATTATGGTACCACTAGAAAGGTCTTGTGACAAGGAGTGCACATGTGAAATATGAAAGTCCTACCACGTACCAATCGAAAGTTATGGCCAATGTTAAAGTTTTTAAAAAGTAGGTCAAACATCAAGGTCAAGGTCACAAGGTCAAACATTATGGTCCAATAGAAAGGTCTTGTGACAAGGAATGCACATGTGAAATATGAAAGCATTATCACTTCGAAAGTTTCTAAAAATTTTGAAAAAAATAGGTCAAAGGTCAAGGTCATGAGATAAAAAATTATGGTACCACTGGAAAGGTCTTGTGATAAGGTATACACATGTGAAATATGAAAGCTCTACCTATTACCATTCAAAAGTTATGCCCAATGTTAAGGTTTTTGTAGACAGACAAACGGACAAACAGACAGACAGACCAAAAACTATAATTATGCCCCCTGAATCTAGATTCCGGGGGCATAAAAAACATCTGATAATCTACCCTCACACCTAGATATAGAACAGAGTGATCTCTGTTCTATATCTAGGGATGAGGGTAGATTTCTAATATTAGATTTTTTTTTCACTTTAGTTTGATATATGTTTCGAACCCCTCAAAAATATCTAATGTCTAAACAAAATTACATACACATGTAGAGTCCAAGAAAGCGGAATGAGGATAATTTTGTGATTTTTATATATGTATATATATATTTCTTCAATAATGCTGTGTGAGTATTTGTTAAATTTTCCTTGATGAGGCGATTCTAAAAAGTACCTGGGACACATATTTTTTATCAAAAAACAAGAAAGCAGTCTGAGGGACAGCCAAATCCCCACCGCACTTTGTTATCAAGGCTCAACCTTGTGACCTTCACCTGTGACCTTGACCTTGAGTTGGCATGGTTTATTTATGGGTTCTGCACATCAAATCACTGACAGGGTATATTTCACAAAAGTTTGATGAAAATTCTTCCAGGGGTAAAGGAGATATGGAACGGACACAAAATTCCAAGTTTCAAACTCGTGACCTTCACCTGTGACCTTGATCTGGAGTTGGCAGATTTATTTATGGGTTCTGCACATCTGCTCAGTGAGGGGGACATTTGAAAATCTTTCCAGGGATAAAGAAAATATGGAACAACACAAAATACAAAGTTTCTAACTCATGACCTTCAACCGTGACCTTGACCTTGAGTTGGCATGGTTTATTTATGTGTTCTGCACATCAGCTGACTGAGGGGGAGAATTGACCAAAGTTTAATGAAAATCCTTTGAAGGGTAAAGGTAATATGGAATGGATATCGAGCGGACAAGAAAGTGTTATAGAATGACAGACGAATGGACATATGGATGGATGGACAGACTGACAGACGGACAGACCAAGGCCATTCCTATAATCCCCACTCTGCTTCGCAGCGGGGGATTAAAAAAACAAGAAAATTATTCTCATAACTCCCTCTGGATCTGATCATGATCTACCATCATAAAAAATCTATGAAATGAAAATCCTTGTAAACCACGCTTTAAAGTGTGATGTGGGGTTTACAAGGTAAATAATCATAGCCGCAGGTAAGGAGAAGTAACAAGTATAGTAAAGGGATACTTTTCCTTACTTCTATTTAGAAACATATAATGTGGGTACTTGTTTGAGTAGGGCCCCCGCCCATTTGGGCTTGAAGAAATATATGGGCTGCATGTTGCTTCCTCGCAGAGCTGAAACCGACCCGCACACAAGTACTGGTAAACAGCTTATAGGATCTAAGCCTGCCCAGGCAAAGCGATGCGAGTCGGCCCGTCCATGCTTATAAACCCTATTGGTTTCATTGGGCAACAGGGCTTGAGATGTCATTTCATCTCAAGGTCGGGTAAAAGTCCCACAAAACTGCAAAATGACCTTTACAGTGTTGACGGGAACGTTAAACCTCAAATCAAACAAAAACTTGTTTGAGTTGCTTCAGTGAGGTCTTGGTTTTACAGCCCTTTCAAGATACATGTAATTTCACTTATTTCGAGCTGGTCTTTAATCAGAGGTGGGCGAATACCAAAGTACCCAGAGAAAAACCACCTGACCTTCCATTGCAGAACTTAAGTGTTCTGACTGAACTGGTTTTTAAGGTAACCGGGCGCTATAAGCACATAGGGGTTCACATGTGGCCCGAGGAAAGTTCGAACCACAGGGGTGAGAGACCTTATGATTAAGTGTCAGCGCTCTGACCAACCCATCCTTTGTAGTGAAAAGTAGGGTTTGAATGGGTAAAGATTATCATTGGCCCAGATAAGAAGATGTAATTAAACCTTATCTTGCTGAATATTCATTTAAGCCACACTCATTTCTGTCTATCAACCAATCAAACTACTTGATGTAATTTATTGCTACAAATTCATAAACTGAATGTCAAACAGTGTAGATCCTGATCAGATGGCTTCTTCAGAAGCCATCTGATCTGGATCTACACTGTTTGCAAAGACAGGGGTTGTCGTGAACAGCAAGATAAGGGTTAAGTATAAAAAAGTGATACATGGCCTTCTTTCCTATCAAAAACATAATATGTTGTGAGTACTTGTTATAGTTTCCTCAGTGAGGTTATACTAACACATACCCACAGCATACTGGCATGGTTTTATTGTGAAAAAAGAAAACAAGAGGCCCATGGGCCACAATGCTCACCAGAGGTTAGGGAGCCACTGCCCACTGGCAGCAATGTATTTTAATTAACCATGGAAGCCCTGCTGCCAAGGCTGCTACAGAAAAAATTTCGACCCAAATCAGACTAGTGGCTTCAGAGGTCTGATGTCCCTTGAAGACAACAGATGACAATTGACCATTTCCCATCTGTGGCAATAGGCCAAAAAGAACATTACTAAAGGAACATTTCTATGAAAGTTTGACAAAATATCTTGAGAGACATTAATGTCATTTTTCAATTTTCCCCATTATAAGTCAATGGAAACTCTTAACTTGCCATAGCAAACAAACCAAAGAGCCAAATTTCATAAACCAGAGCTCAGGTGGGCACTGCCCAATGGAGCCCTGATTGGTGTTACTAAATGGGTCTTATAAAATGGAACAGAGACATATATGGTTTAGCGGTGGGGATATGTATGGTTCCTGAGACGTAAGGCCTTTTAAGCAATGGAGGGATTCGGGCATGGCAGATCCCAGAAAAGCCAAAGATTGTTGTCACTGAATATGTCTTATCATAAAGATCAAGAATATATATGGTTAAATGGTGGGGATCTGAATGGTTTCTGAGATATGAGGCCCTTTTATGAACTGGAAGGGAGAGAAATGGCCCATGCTGACCCCCCAAGACAGGGTTGACTGTGTCTAATAACAATGAACAAGAATATATGTGATTATAGGATGCGGATTTGAATGGTTTCTGAGATATATGGCCTATTATTAAGTGGAGTCTTATCATCAGGAACAAGAATATATATGGTTTAGGGGTGGGATCTGAACGGTTTCTGAGATATATGGAATTTTAATGAAGTAAAGGGGTGGGGCATGGCCCGTGGCACCCCAGGGGGAACCCCCGTGCTGGTGTCACTGTTTGCGTCTTATCATAAGGAACAAGAATATATATGGTTTAGGGGTGGGCTCTGAACAGTTTCTCAGATATATGGTCTTTTGTGAAGTCGATGGGTGGAGTGTGGCCCGGGCACACCCTTGGTGACCCCTAGGTTGGTGTCACTGAATGTGTCTTATCATAAGGAACAAGAATTTATATGGTTTGGGGGTGGGGATCTGTAAGGTTTCTGGAATATTTAGCCTTTTATGAAGTGGAGGGGGTTGGGCATGGCCCCCGCACATACCGGGGGACCCCCAAGCTGGTGTCATTGAATGCGGCTAATCATAAGGAACGAGAATATATATGGTTTAGGGGTGGGGATCTGTAAGGTTACTGGGATATTGGGCCTTTAATGAAGGGAGGGGGTGGGGCATGGCCCCGGCACATCCTGGGGGACCCCAATGTTGGTATCACTGTGTCCATCTTATCATAAGGAACAAAAGTATATATGGTTTAGGGGTGGGGATCTCAATGGGTTTCGAGATAAATGGCATTTTATGAAATGGAGGGGGTGGGGCATGTCCCCGGCACATCCCGGCGGACCCCCAGGTTGGTGTCACTTAATGCATCTTAGCATAAGGAACAAGAATATATATAGTTTAGGGGTGGGGATCTGAATGGTTTCTGAGATAAATGGCATTTTATGAAATAGAGGGGGCCGGGCATGTCCCCGGCACATCCCGGGGGACCCCCAGGTTGGTGTCACTTAATGCATCTTATCATAAGGAACAAGAATATATATGGTTTAGGGGTTGGGATCTGTAAGGTTTCTGAGATATAAGGCATTTTATCAAGTGGAGGGGCGGGGCATGGCCCTGGCACAACCTAGGGGACCCCCAGGTTGACATAAAAGCATATGGCTGAGAGAAGTTTACTCAAGGAAGATGTCTTTGTAAGTTTTGTCAAAATATCTGCAATGACTTGGCAGTAAATACCATTTTTCAGTTTTCCCCATTATAAGTCAATGGAAACTCTAAGTTGCCATAGCAACAAAACTAAAAGGCCAAATTTCATAAAAAACACAAAACCTGTAAAGGCAAATATGGTGAATATTTTCATAAAGTCTCAGCCTCCTAGAGCATATGGTTTCTGAGGAGATGATTTTTTAAGTATTTTTTTTCTGTTTTTTGCATTTTGGTTTCCATGGCAACCAATAAAAATGAGCAGAAGGCCTAAAATCATACGGCAGATAGTAGATTGCCTATGGAACATTTCTATGCAAGTTTTGTCAAAATATCTGCAGAGGCTTGGCAGAAAATGCCATTTTTCTATTTTCCCCATTATAAGTCTATGTAAACTACAAGTTGCCATAGCAACCAAACTAATGAGCCGATTTTCATAAAAAACACAAACTTTCGATCCCCCAGCCCAAGGATGCTACAGATAAAATTTGGGCCCAATCGGCACAGTGGCTTCAGAGGAGATGTCGTTTGAAAATGTTGACGTCATAGGACAGACAACGACGATGACGACAACGACGACGCCGACAACGACGACGCCGACGCCGACGATGACGACGACGGACAACTGCCTATCCTATAAGCTCCCCCGGAGCCTTCGGCTCTGGTGAGCTAAAAATATCCCTTAACTATCCTCATTACTACCCTTTATCTGGAGCTATGAACTATTTTTCATATTTCTATTCTAATGCATAGATTGTGGGAACTTGTTAAACTGTCTGACTGAGGCAGTTCTAATGAGAATCAACAGTCTGTATTATGGGAGGCAATAAGACAAAAATACAAGAGGGCCATCATGGCCCTGGATCGCTCACCTGATCCATAGTGCAACAAGTGGGCCCCAGAGAGGGCCATTATTGGCCCCAGGGCTTTAATGTGCATAATGTTGAGTGAGGTCTTAAAGGTGAAGCTTCATACCAAACATCAACAAAGGCTTTAATTTGAACAATCTTGGCAAAGGTCCACTAGATGAAGCTACACATCAAATATCAAAGACTTGGGCCTTGTAGTTTCAGAGAAGAAGATTTTTTTAAAAGATATTCCCTACATAAGCCTATGCAAAACCAAATGGCCCCGGGGCTATATAAATCTATGTAAAAACAAAGGGCCCCAGGGTGGGGGCATTTGTGGCCCAAGGGCTATAATCTGAACAATCTTGGTAGAGGTCCACCAGATAAAGCTCTATACCAAATATCAAAAGCCTGGGCCTTGCAGTTTCAGAGAAGAAGATTTTTAAAGATTTCCCTATATAAGTCTATGTAAAACCAAAGGGCCCCAGAAGGGGGACATTTTTGGTCTCAGAGCTATAATTTGAATAATCTTGATAGAGGTTCACTAGATGAAGCTTCATACCAAATATCAAAGACCCAGGCTTTGTGGTTTCAGAGAAGAAGATTTTTAAAGATTTTCCCTATATTAGTCTATGTAAAACCATAGGGGCCCGGAGCGGGGGCATTTTTGGCCCCAGGGCTATAATCTGAACAATCTTGGTAGAGGTCCATTAGATGAAGCTTCATACCAAATATCAAAGTCCTGGGCCTTGCGGTTTCAGAGAAGATTTTTAAAGATTATCCCTATATAAGCCTATGTAAAACCAAAGGGCCCCTGGGCGGGGGCATTTTTGGCCCAAGCAATATAATTTGAAAAATCTTGGTAGGGGTCCTTTAGAAGAAGCTTCATACCAAATATAAAAGACCTAGGCCTTGTGGTTTCAAAGAAGAAGATTTTTAAAGATTTTCCCTATATAAGTCTATGTAAAACCAAAGGGCCCCGGAGCGGGGCATTTTTGGCCCAAGGGCTATAATTTGAACAATCTTGGTAGAGGTCCATTAGATGAAGCTTCATACCAAATATCAAAGTCCTTGGCCTTGCGGTTTCAGAGAAGAAGATTTTTAAAGATTTTCCCTATATAAGCCTATGTAAAACCAAAGGGCCCCGGGGCGGAGGCATTTTTTACCCCAGCACTATAATTTGAACAATCTTGGTAGAGGTCCATTAGATGAAGCTTCAAACCAAATATCAAAGTCCTGGACCTTGCGGTTTCAGAGAAGAAGATTTTTTTAAAGATTTTCCCTATATAAGCCTATGTAAAACCAAAGG
Organism: Lucinisca nassula; assembly: GCA_963580285.1. Lineage (NCBI taxonomy): Eukaryota > Metazoa > Mollusca > Bivalvia > Lucinida > Lucinidae > Lucinisca > Lucinisca nassula. The sequence continues at coordinate 114,595,110 of OY757011.1, forward strand.
GCCCCAGGGCGGGGGCATTTTTTACCCCAGCACTATAATTGGAACAATCTTGGTAGAGGTCCATTTGATGAAGCTTCATACCAAATATCAAAGTCCTGGGCCTTGCGGGTTTCAGAGAAGAAGATTTTTAAAGATTTTCCCTATATAAGCCTATGTAAAACCCAAGGGCCCCGGGGCGGGGGCATTTTTTGCCCCAGCACTATAATTTGAACAATCTTGGTAGGGGTCCACTAGATGAAGCTTCATACCAAATATCAAAGACCTGAGCCTTGTGGTTTCAGAGAAGAAGATTTTTTAAGTGTTCGGTGAAAAAATCTATTTTTTGCTCCTGTGACCTATATGTGCTAGGACCGGAACCATTTGAACAACTTTGAAAGGGGACCACCTAAGGATCATTCCTGTGAAGTTTGGTAAAAATCCGATCAGTGGTTTAGGAGGAGATGTCGTTTGAAGAAATTGTTTACGCACGGATGATAGACAAAAAGTGATCCTAATATTAAACACAAGAGGGCCATGATGGCCCTGGATCGCTCAACTGATCCACAGAGTAACAAATGGGCACCGGGGAGGGCCATTATTGACCCCAAGGTTATAATGTGCATAATGTTGAGGGAGGTCTAAAAAGGTGAAGTTCATACCAAATATCAACAAAGGCTATAAATGTCCACTAGATGAAGCTTCATATCAAATATCAAAGACCTGGGCCTGGCGGTTTCAGAGAAGAAGATTTTAACCCTTCTCTTGCTGAATATTCAGTTTAGCCACACCCATTTCTGACTTTGAACCAATCAGATTACTTGATGTAATTTATTCCTACAAATTCATAAATTGAATGTCAAACAGTGTAGATCCTGATCAGAAGCTTCTTCAGAAGCCATCTGATCTGGATCTACACTGTTTGCAAAAAAGAAGAGTTGTCGTGAACAGCAGGATAAGAGTTAAAAGATTTTCCCTATATAAGCCCATGTAAAACACAAGGGCCCCGGGGTGGGGGCATTTTTGGCCCCAGCACTATAATTTGAACAATCTTGGTAGGGGTCCACTAGATGAAGCTTCATACAAAATAGCAAAGACTGGGCCTTGCGGTTTCAGAGAAGATTTTTAAGGATTTTCCATATATAAGCCCATGTAAAACCAAAGGGCCCCGGGGCGGGGAGATTTTTGGCCCCAGCACTATAATTTGAACAATCTTGGTAGGGGTCCACTAGATGAAGCTTCATACCAAATAGCAAAGACCTGGGCCTTGAGGTTTCAGAGAAGATTTTTAAATATTTTCCCTATATAAGCCCATGTAAAACCAAAGGGCCCCGGGGCGGGGGCATTTTTGGCCCCAGCACTATAATTTGAACAATATTGGTAGGGGTCCACTAGATGAAGCTTCATACCAAATAGCAAAGACCTTGGCCTTGCGGTTTCAGAGAAGAAGATTTTTAAAGATTTTCCCTATATAAGCCCATGTAAAACCAAAGGGCCACAGTGCGGGGGCATCTTTGGCCCCAGCACTATAATTTGAACAATCTTGGTAGGGGTCCCCTAGATGAAGCATCATACCAAATAGCAACGACCTGGGCCTTGCGGTTTCAGACAAGAAGATTTTTAAAGATTTTCCCTATATAAGCCCATGTAAAACCAAAGGGCCCGGGGGCGGGAGCATTTTTGGCCCCAGCACTATAATTTGAACAATCTTGGTAGGGGTCCACTAGATGAAGCTTCATACCAAATATCAAAGACCTGGGCCTTCTGGTTTCAGAGAAGAAGATTTTTTAAGTTTTCGGTGAAAAAAATCTATTTTTGGCTCCTGTGACCTAGATGTGCAACGGACCGGAACCATTTGAACAACTTTGAAAGGGGACCACCTAAGGATCATTCCTGTGAAGTTTGGTCAAAATCCGATCAGTGGTTTAGGAGGAGATGTCGTTTGAAGAAATTGTTTACGCACGGACGGACGGACGCACGCACGCACGACGGACGACGGACAAAAAGTGATCCCAAAAGCTCACCTCGTCACTACGTGACGGTGAGCTAAAAAACAAGAGGCCCATGGGCCACAATGCTCACCAGAACTCAGGCGGACACTGCCCACTGGCAGCCATGTATGGTTTCAGGTTTTAATTTATTGCTTATAAAGTCTCCCAAACAAACCCCCATTTCAAAATGAGCACCCATGTGGACTCTGTATCTGAAATATTAGGCCTTTTATGAGGAGGAAGGATGAGACATGGACCCAACAGAGCCCTGAATGGTATCACTGAATCAATCTTATCATAAGGCACATGAATATATATGGTTTAGGGGTTGGGATGTGTACTGTTCCTGAGATATAAGGCCTTTTAAGCTGCGAAGGGGTTGGAGCATAGCCCTGGCAGACCCCAGGAAAGGCAAGATTGTTTTCACTGAATGTGTCTTATAATAAGGACCAAGAAAATATATTGTTTAGGGGTGGGGATATGAACAGTTTCCAAGATATGAGGCCCTCTATTGAAATGATGAGAGGAATGGCCCCTATGGACCACCAAGTTTGTGTGACTGAATGTGTCTAATCATAAGAAACAAGAATTATATATGATTATGAGGTGGGGATCTTAATGGTGTCTGAGATATATGGCCTTTTATGAAGTCAGAGTTCTCGGAAACGCCGAATCCGGCGTATTTTTACGCCTGTTTTTGCTTTTGTACGCGTAAAATTTCCTGTCGTGGATTCTTAATTACGCCAATTTTTTTTTCGCCTGACGCGTCCGTAATACCGTGTAAAAATGACCTCAATCACATCAAAAGATGACAGCGGGTGTCAAATTGATCTCCAAATTTAGCTACCGCTTTCAGATCAAAAGTTTACCGTTAATCGTCGCCGCCAGGCTTGTTCAAGCATTACCTGGCGAGGACAATCGTCTGTATTACTCTCTCGGCCAATCAGAGCGTCACGGCTAGAAGATTGGCAGGTCAGTCTTGCAGTTTGCGAGATGCAGCAATCTCGTGGCTGATTAACATTAATTGACTGTTTTGTTTCCGGATATTGTATACACAGTTGGATTATCGGTAATTTGATTGTTGAAAAAAATGTCGGAGGCATAATTAAAGGATGCGATAATCTAGTTTTTATTAATCGTCTTTATTACGATTAAAGAAAATTATGACTCGAGTTTGTCGCATTATCAAGTTACCTTGATTAGGCCTATTTGATTGAAAGAAATTAATTATCAAATGTTGAACTGCCTGCTAATAGTGGAGGTCCGGAACAGACACCTGTGGCATCTGATCTGGGCCTGCACTGTTGGTTTTTTTTTTGTCACCACGTGGGGCTATTGTAATGGTCTTCGTCGTACGTCTGTCCGTCTTACCGGATAACTCCTAGACGGTGATAGATAGAAACTTGAAACTTTGGGAACTGACAGATCTTTGGTCTGGAGAGTGCGTGACACTTTCGGAATTTTGATCACGCCCTAGGGGTGGGCCCAGGGGGGTAAGGCCCGCGGGGGTCAAAAATCAAAATTTCCAGGACATGGTCGTGTAACATATCAAAGAATCCAAAAGTTTTATATGCCATTTTATGTACTAGGATGTAGTGCATGGCCTGAACAGACTTGTCCTGTTGGTGTAGCCTGATAAGAGCCTGTACGACTGTTAACTGCTCACACTCAATTTCAACCCATATCCTGATGAATAAATTAATTAACCCAGTCCACTCATGACTTTCAAAGCCTTATGTAATTTATCCATTCAAATTCACAAACTGAGTGACAGTGTAAATCCTGATTAGATGGAAGCCATCTGATCTGGATCTCCACTGCAAGAAAAGGGTTAGTCATGTTAAGCAGAATAAGGGCTCAAGCCCCAAAGTCTTTTGGACTCACACTCTACAGTCGTACGCATTTCGCCATAATTGACACACGTTTTTAGGGTCAAACTCCAACTTTTCAAAATTTGACTCCAACTTTTCAGATTTGAATCCAAGTTTTTCCATGGATGGATTCTTAAACTCCTGTTTTCAAAATCCTAGTGAGAACTCTGGAAGTAGAGGCGTGGGCCATGGCATCAGCATGTTGCCCTAGCACAAAGACGCATTGATGTGAGTGAATGAGTCTTATAATAGGGAACACAAATATACATATTTTAGGGGTGGGGATCTGAACAGTTTCTGAGATATATTGCATTTTATGAAGTGGAAGGGTGGGGCATAGCTCCAGCACACCCCCAGAGACCCCTAGGTTGGTATCACTGAATGTGTCTCATCATAAGGAACAAGAATATATATGGTTTAGGGGTGGGGGTTCTGAATGGTTTCTGAGATATTGAGCCTTTTACGAAGTGGAGGGGGTTGGGAATGGCCCGGGCACATCCCAGAGGACCCCCAGGTTGGTTTCAATGAATGCGTCTTATCATATGAAACAAGAATATATATGGTTTTGGGATGGGGATCTGAATGGTTTCCGAGACGTATCACCTTTTATGAAGTGGAGTTGTGGGGCACAGCCCCCATGCGGCCCGGGAGACCCTTAGATTGGTATCACTGAATGCGTCTTATCATAAGTAACAAGAATTTATATGCTTTAGGTGTGAGGATCTGAACGGTTTCTGAGATATTGGGCTTTTACTAAGTGCAGGGGGTGGGGCATAGCCCTGGCACATCCTAGGGGACCCCAAGATTGGTGTCACTGAATGCGTCTTTTCATAAGAAACAAGAATACACATGGTTTTGGGGTGGGGATCTGAAGGGTTTCCGAGATATATCACCTTTTATGAAGTGGAAGGTTGGGGCATAGCCCTGGTGCGGCCTGGAAGATCCTTAGGTTGATATCACTGAATGCATCTAAGCATAAGGAACAAGAATTTATATGGTTTAGGGGTGGGGATCTGAACGGTTTCTGAGATATTGGTCCTTTTATGAAGTGGAGGGGTTGGGCATAGCCCCCGTGCGGCAAGGGAGACCCTAAGGTTGGTATCACTGAATGCGTCTTATCATAAGGAAAAAGAATTTAAATGGTTTAGGGGTGGGGATCTGAACGGTTTCTGAGATATTCAGCCTTTTACGAAGTGGAGGGGGTGGGGCATAAGCCCCGCCACATCCTAGGGGACCCTCAGATTGGTGTCACTGAATGCGTCTTATCATAAGAAACAAGAATATATATAGTTTAGGGGTGGGGATCTGAATGGTTTCTGAGATATATGGCATTTTTGAAGTGGAAGGGTGGGGCATGGCCCCAGCGCACCCCAGAGAGACCCCAATGTTGGTATCACTGAATGTGTCTTATCATAAGGAACAAGAATATATATGGTTTAGGGGTGGGGATCTCAATGGTTTCTGAGATAAATGGCATTCTATGAAGTGGAGGGGGTGGGGCATGTCCCCGGCACATCCCAGGGGGGACCCCAAGGTTGGTGTCACTTAATGCATCTTAGCATAAGGAACAAGAATATATATAGTTTAGGGGTGGGGATCTGAATGGTTTCTGAGCAAAATGGCATTTTATGAATTAGAGGGGGCAGGGCATGTCCCCGGCACATCCCGGGGGACCCCAAGGTTGGTGTCACTTAATGCATCTTATCATAAGGAACAAGAATATATATGGTTTAGGGGTTGGGATCTGTAAGGTTTCTGAGATATAAGGCATTTTATCAAGTGGAGGGGGCGGGGCATGGCCCCGGCACAACCTAGGGGACCCCAAGGTTGACATAAAAGCATTATGGCTGAGAGAAGTTTACTCAAGGAACATGTCCATGTAAGTTTTGTCAAAATATCTGCAATGACTTGGCAGTAAATGTCATTTTTCAGTTTTCCCAATTATAAGTCAATGGAAACTCTAAGTTGCCATAGCAACAAAACTAAAAGACCAAATTTCATAAAAAACACAAAACCTGTAAAGGTAAATATGGTGAATATTTTCATACAGTTTCGGCCTCCTAGAGCATATGGTTTCTGAGGAGATGATTTTTTAAGTATTTTTTTTCTATTTTTTGCATTTTGGTTTCCATGGCAACCAATAAAAATGAACAGAAGGCCTAAAATCATACGGCAGATAGTAGAGTGCCTATGGAACATTTCTATGCAAGTTTTGTCAAAATATCTGCAGAGCCTTGGCAATAAATGACATTTTTCAATTTTCCCCATTATAAGTCTATGGAAACTACAAGTTGCCATAGCAACCAAACTATTAAGCCGATTTTCATAAAAAACACGAACTTTCAATCCCCCAGCCCAAGGATTCTATAGATAAAATTTGGGCCCAATCGGCCCAGTGGCTTCAGAGGAGATGTCGTTTGAAAGTGTTGACGCCAGACGACATACGACGGACAGACGACGACGGACAACTGCCTATCCTATAAACTCCCCCGGAGCCTTCGGCTCTGGTGAGCTAAAAACACCTGACCTTCCATTGCAGAACTTGGCGTCTCACACGTGGCCCGAGCGAGGCTCGAACCTATGGCGGTGAGAGACCTAATGACTAAGAGTCAGCGCTCTTATCCATTAGGCCATGGAGGCCCAAATTGGTGTGACTGAATGTGTCTAATTATAAGGAACAATAATACATAGGATTATGGGGTGGGGATCTGAATGGCTTCTATGATATATGGCATTTTATGAAATGATAGGGTACATCGGCCCCAGCTAAAAAACACCGTGGGTTGGTGTGATTGAATGGGCCATAGCATAAGGAACAAGAAAATATATGGTCAATGGGTGGGGATCTAAACAGTTTCTGAGATATACAGCTTTTTTATGAAGAGGAGGGGTGGGGCATGACCCTAGGGCCCCCATGTTGGTGTCACTGACTGTGCCATATCATAAAGAACATGAATATATATCGTTTAGGGGTGGGGTTCTGAACAGTTTCTCAGATATGTGGCCTTTTGCGAAGTGGAGGGATGGTACATGGTCCCAGCACTACCCAGGATACCCACAGGTTGGTATCATTGAATGTGTCTTATCATAAGGAACAAGAATATATATGGTTTAGGGGTGGAAATCTTTTCGGTTTCTCAGATATTAGACTATTTTTAAATAAAGGGGGTGGGGCTTGGCCCGAGCACACCCAAGGGACCCACAAATTGTTGTCACTGAATGTGTCTGATCACAAGGAGCAACAATATATATGGTTTAGGGGGTGGGGATGTTAACTGTTTCTGAGATATTGGGCCATTTTTTAAATGGAAGGGTTGGGGTATGGTCTCAGCACAACGAAGGGACCCACATGTTGTTGTCACTGAATGCATCTTATCACAAGGAACAAACATATATATATGGTTTGGGGGTGAGGATCTGAATGGTTTGTAAGATATATAACTTTTTATGAAATGAAGGGGGTGGAGCATGGCCCCTGCACAACCTAGGGGACCCTCAGAGCACCCAAGGGACCCACAGGTTGGTGTCACTGAATACATCATATCGCAAGGAACAATAATATATATGGTTTAGGGGTGGGGATCTGAATGGCTTGCAAGATTTATGGCCTTTTCTGAAATGAACGGGGTGGGGCATGGCCCCGGCATAACCTGGAGGACCCACAGGTGGGTGTCACGGAGTGCGTCTTATCACAAGGAACAAGAATATATATGGTTTGGGGGTGGGGATCTGAATGGTTTGCAAGATATATGACCTTTTCTGAAAAGAAGGTGGTGGGGCATGGCCCCGGCACAACCTGGGGGACCCACAGGTTGGTGTCACTAAATGCGTCTTATCACAGGGAACAAGAATATATATGGTTTGAAGGTGGGGATCTGAACGGTTTGCAAGATATATGGCCTTTTCTGAAAAGAAGTGGGTGGGGCATGGCCCCAGCACAACCTGGGGCACCCTCAGGTTGGCATAAAAGCATATGGCTGAAAGAAGTTTACTCATGGAACATTTCTATAAAAAATTGTCTAAATATCTGCAACGGCTTGGCAGTTAATGTCATTTTTCAATATTCCCCATTAAAAGTCAATGGAAACTCTTAAGTTGCCATAGCAACCAATCTAAAAAGCCGAATTCCATAAAAAAACACAAAACCTGTTGAGGCTAATATGGAGAATTTTTTCAGTAAGTCTCAGCCTCATAGAGCATATGGTTCGTGAGGAGATGATTTTTAAGTATTTTTTTTCTATTTTTTGCATTTTGGTTTCCATGGCAACCATTAAAATTGAGCAGTAGGCCTAAAATCATATGGTAGATACTAGATTGCTTAAGGAACATTTCTATGAAAGTTTTGTTCCAATATCTGCAAAGGCTTGGCAGTTAATGCCATTTTTCAATTTTCCCCATTATAAGTCTATGGGAGCTCTAAGTTGCTATAGCAACCAAACTAATGGGCCAATTTTCATAAAAAACACAAACTTTCAATCCCCCAGCCCAAGGATGCTACAGATGAAATTTGGACTCAATCGGCCCAGTGGCTTCAGAGGAGATGTCGTTTGAAAATGTTAACGCCAGACGACGACGACGACGGACAACTGCCTATCCTATAAGCTCCCCCGGAGCCTTTGGCTCTCGTGAGCTAAAAATATTTCATGATTGATTATCAGGAAAGAATGGTGCTTGACCAGCACATATCAATTTTGGGTTTGGTGTAACTGCCCAGTCAACATGATTTAGGTCATGAGCAGGTCAGTTTACCTGACTATGCTTTTCCTGGGCAGGCTTATACATGGCACACATTCTTTGACCATAAACTGACAACTGCACTTTTTGAATCAGTGAGACGGCGCTAATGTTCCTAGAAAATATTTCATGATCCCTATCCATGGAAGAATGTTGCCTACCCACCACCTGCCGATCACAAGGTGGATGCACAGCTGACTGAGCCATCGAGGCGGGCTCTGTGGCTGCAGCGTGGACCAAAGCTACAACTTCCTGATCACCAATCAAACATATTTATATTTACTGAAGCCAATGGACAGTACAGCTACTCTGTGCCTAAACATTTTGCATGCCTGTCATCTGTTAATAGTCCCAGCAGAATGCCAAAGAATAAACTGTTTCACATAATTAGACACTTAAGGGGAATGGGAACACCTAGCAAATTTTTCTGGCATTTTTCAAAGAGAGACAACTTTCAGGACTTCCTGTTCACTTTTCTACTGAAAAAGGGGTTATTCTTAAAGGAAAGAATTTATTCTTTCCTTTGAGTGTTTGTTTGATTTGAGGTTTAACGTCCCTGTCAACACTGTATAGGTCATTTTGGAGACGTTGCTTCCAATTTTGTGGGACTTTTACCCGACACTGAGATGAAATGACATCTCAAGCCCTGTGGCCCAATCAAACCAATAAAGTTTATAAACATGGACGGCCCGACTCGCATCGCTTTGCCTGGGCAGGCTTAGCTCCTCCAAGTGATTTACCAGTACGCATATGCGGTCGGATTCAGCACTGTGTGGAAGCATCATGCAGCGCATCTATTTATTCAAGCCCCGACGGGCGGGGGCCACTTTCCATTGAGACAAAAATACCTTTGCAGGATTTTGCCTCCCCTGACAGTGTACCCATTCCCCTTATGGGTAACAGATACACCTTCATGAGAGTCAACTCTTTCAAAAGAATTTTTGTCTTCTTTCTAATTAATATCAACAGGGATCTACTCTTAAAGGAAAGAATTTGCTCCGCTGGAGCAAATTCTTTCCTTTAAGAGCAGATCTTTTTTTAGAGGGAATCAGCCGATAGACAACTTTACTAAAGTCACAAAAGTTGTGTCCCTTGTAAAAAGGGCAGAAAATGTCAGATGTATCCATTCCCCTTAACCCTTTTCCTGCTGAATAAATCAATTTAGCCACACCCACTTGAATTTTCTATCAACCAATCAAACTAGAGAAAGCGACCAGTGGGTCACGTATACCCCCGGCCAGCGCCATACTCTGATATAGCTTTCAAGCTTGTATGTAATATGAATGAAGATGTCAAGAAGCTATAAGAATCTATAAATGTGCTTGTAAAAGCTAAACTAAACATAACATTTCTAAATGGACCAAGGGAGTGAGGGCATCAAAGTTACTGAAGGAGTGGGGGTATCAATGTTACTGAAGCAGCAGGGTGGGTTATGCATCAATGAAATCTTTGGACTGGTATGCAACATCGATGCAAGTATGAATTGAATTTGTCTTAGATAGAGTTTAGAACATACAGGCATCTATAAACTTTGTCATAAAACTTTAAATGTAAAATTTATGAGTCCATGAACTTGAGGTCCAGGTCGCCGTGGGTGGGGGAAGGGACATACATCACAAAATGTTGTGACTGGTACATTGATGCAAGTATCAACTGGATTTGTCTTAGAGTTTAGAACATAATAGGCATCTATAAACTTTGTCATAAAACTTTAACCGAATGGGGGGCGGGGACATGCATTAATAAAATCTTTAGACCAGTATGTAACTTCAGTGTAAGTATCAACTAAATCTATCAAAGGGTTCAGAAGATACAATCTCCTAGAAACTTTGACGCAAAACTTTAACCAAAATGTTAACGGACGGATGGACGGACAGACGGACGGACGTGTTTACGAGGGGACATTTGTTGGGTACCTCCATGTTAATTTTCCCATTCAAAATTACCCAACAAGCGACAAAATACCCAACAGGCTACTGGCTACTTTTCTTGGACAACAACGGAATAAACGGCAAGTACCCAAGAAAGGCCTACCCAACTAGTGTCCTATCATCCGCCCGGACAGACGGAAGGATGGACACACGGACAGACGAACGGACGAACGGCAAGACGAAAACTATATACCCCCATAGTATACTTCGTATACCGGGGGTATAAATAGTATACTTCGTATACCGGGGGTATAAGTACATAATATACAGTATTCATTCAGTTCACAAACTGCATGACAAACAAAATAGATCCTGATCAGATGGCTTCTTCAGAATGATCTAAATCTAGACTGTTTGCAACACCAGTTGTCGTGGGTTAATTTTACCTGAGGTTTTTCAGTCCTGTTAGGTGTGGAAAGAAAGACGTTGGTCGACCATGCTGCGATGATAGTATAAGGGTGGTCAAATTTTCTAGTTTAGATACTTTTGACCACCAGAACCTCACATCAACTGACACAATACAAACAGAAGTGAGCTGAGGGTTTGATGCTAGAATATTCCATATAATCAAATCTGATGGGATGTTTGACATTGTATCTGTGTTTATTACTGTAAAATTTTGTAACTGCGGAAAGCAGAACCAATGGACTTCATCACTTTTTCTAGTCTGTCTATAGCAACCGTCTGAGTGAAGTAAAGTTACCTCTTCAGTTTTGGATAATGATTTTGGAGTACTAGTGACTATAAATCTTTGATTAGCTGTGAAATCTCCTCTTATACTGAATACTAGTTCACCATCACCAGTAACATTGTTACAACTGGTAATGGCAGGATTCACTTGGAAGTTCGGAGTCCCTGGGTCAGGAAGAAAGCTATAATAAGGCTGCTCTATGTCTTCCAGATTACCGTATACACCATAGATCCTTATGTTTTTGATGTTCTCTTTGTTATTCCTAAATAATTGCTCTATTCCAGAGTTTACAAAGGAGTATTCACTACAGCCAAACAAGTTCACACTGGTGATGTGGTTGTTTGAGATATCACAGATGCTGGCTTCTGCCAGGATTTCCGGCCGCAATAAGTTTAACTTACAACAGATATTTTTCTGTTTCAGCAGTGCCCCCAAAACACCATCATAAACAGGGTCTCTGTGCAACGGAATGTGTGTTTTCAAAAACTGTGTGACAAGTTTATCACAAAGGGTTACAGGTAGCTCATGATCCGGAGAGCTAACTGCATCACCTCCACCTTCATTACTGAAATGTGTCCTTGTGTACTTCCCAGTTTGAAGATTAAGACATGCAGGATGTTCTACACAGTAGAAAATACACAAGTCCTGCAAGGATTCTGGCTGATTGACTGGTACACACTGCATGCTGAGTTAGTGGATAAATCCCAGGTCTGAAAGAATCAATCAAATTACATTCTTAAGGGGAATGGGTACACCTTCAGGGGAGGCAACTCCTGCAAAAGTGTTTTTGTCTCCCATGTCAATAAGGGTCAACTCTTAAAGGAAAGAATTTGCTCCAGAGGAGCAAATTATTTCCTTTAAGAGTTGACCCCTTGCTCAGTGGGACAGGGCTTATAGAAAGGCGAACAGGAAGTCCCGAAAGTTGTCTCCCTTTGAAAAATGGCGGAAAAATATGCCAGGTGTTCCCATTCCCCTTAAATATTTACAAAAAAAATCCTAAACCATAAAAATCCTAGAAAATCGGACAACTTGAGAACGCTGTAATTCTGCTAAATAAGGAGACCAAAAGGTAGAGACGGAATGGCATACAGTGTAGATCCTGATCTGACTGCTCCTTCAGTCTGATCTGGATCTGCACTGTTTGCTTAGGCCTATCTGTCCCAAAACTTAGGATCATTATGGTAGTTAATATATATACAATAGATATACATGCAAATATAGTTCATAATTCAATGAATACATAGGCTCACACAATGTCACTTCACTCACTTGTATTCATTAAGTGAGCGAGTGAGTGTTAGAGTTTTAAGTCTCACCAACAGCTAAGGTCCTCAGTTTAAAGACTCATCCGAAAGTCTGTAGAAGCCCCAGGGATTGATCCTGCGACTCCTGGTTTACAAGGCGAGTAGCATAACCACTACACCACAGAGGTTTCTAAAAATGAAAGTAGTCAAGGTTTTTTTGTTTGCTTGTATTGGTGTTTAACAGCCCAGTAAACACTATTGTAAGTCATTTTTGAGACCGTCAGTTTACCTATCCACACTTTTCCTGGGTTAACCAGTTCAGTGCACATTCTTTTGCCAGAAACTGACAACTGCCCTTCTTGAATCAGTGGAAGGGGGAGAATTAAAGTAGTCAAGGTAATTTCTTTAATGTTCATTGAAGTATGAACAAGATTTGGTCACAAGCAAAGCTTACGTGAACCCTTTCGGGTTAAAAAAATATTTCTTAACTAGAGCAAGTTGATGATGAACCATCGCAAATAAATTTGACCTTTGACGTAACCCATGATCCCAGGGGTTATGATCAAAATTTGGATACCTTCATGCACATTTCCAGTCCCTAAGCAAAATGTGTACCATGTTTGGTCATCATAGGCCAAGAAATATAAAAATAGTTGCAGTCACAAACATTTTCTTGAAAAGGGGTCAGATCAAAATTTGGATACCCTCATGCACATCTGAAATCCCTAACCAATATTTGAAGCAAGTTTGACAACCATAGGTGTAGTTGCATTTGAAAATTTGACCTTTGACCTCAGCCCATGACCCCAAGGGGTCAGATCAAAATTTGGATACCCTCATGCACATCTGCAGTCCCTAACCAATATTTGTAGCAAGTTTTGCAGCCAAAGGTGAAGAAATAAAGCAGTTGCATTCACAAGCATTTTCTTAAAAATTTGACCTTTGACCTCACCACAAGTATGCATACTGTAACTCCAAAAGGATGCATATCAGTCATTTTAGCAACTTAATGATTAAAATATTACAAGTAAGAAGCAAAAAGCAAAGTTTCTATCCCCAAAATGGCCAAACAGCTACATTTATCTAAAATATAAATAATATTACCAGGACACACATGCAAAGACATACAGTGAGACTATATAAATGAACCACAATAGGACTGCCACCTTGTAACAGTCAGTAAAAACTTTTATTGGGAAGCTTAAATCAACTTTATGAGACCAATCACTCTCGCCCTTAAGGGGAATGGATACACCTTCAGGGGAGGCAACTCCTGCAAAAGTATTTTTGTCTCCCATGTAAATAGGGGTCAACTCTTAAAGGAAAGAATTTGCTCCTCAGGAGCAAATTCTTTCCTTTAAGAGTAGAACCCTTTTTCAGTGGGACAGGGCTTATAGAAAAGCAAACAGGAAGTTCCGAAAGTTGTCCCCCTTTGAAAAATGGCGGAAAAATTTGCCAGGTGTTCACATTCCCCTTAATTGGCTCAGCCATGGTTTACACAAAGGATGCACACAAAGCAACAGCACTACAACCAAACCACCACAAGCAGAAAGCCAAAAGGACAGCCTCTTTCCTAAACAAGAGCTGTCATCAGACAGTGTACTTTGCCTGCAAAAAAACCTCCCAGCTCATGTTAACTATGTTAGGTGCTGTACTGACTCAAAATAAATTTTACTTGACTTGGCATGTAGATCCAGATCAGATACATGTAGCTTCCATCTAAACACTCAGTCTGTGAAATTGAAAGGATAAATAGGCAGAAGTGGATAGGGCTGGCTAATCGGAGCTGAAAAAATAATCAATTATCAGTTCTGTCATTGCGATCGATAATCGATTAGTAATCGCTACGGTTTTTGTCATTATTTTACCTGTCTTGCTTTCTGTCTGAGCATGACTCTTACCATATGTTGCACTTTACCATATGTATATTTGAACAGACAGACCTGAGCAAACAGTGAAGACCCAGATGAGACGCCGCATAATGCGGCGTCTCATCAGGGTCTGCACGGTTTGCCACTCATCCAGCTATTTTAGGCATAACTTTGGGTAGTAAATTGTACCTATCAAGTAATAGATTAAAAGCAAACAGATATGATACCGTAATCATTTTTGTGTAATTTATCGATTGATTAATCGATTATACAATTAATCGTGTCAGCCTTAGAAGTGGATGTGGCTAAATTAGTTTAATTCAGCAGGAAGGGGGTTTAAACTGAGTGTGAGCAATTAATACATTGCTCTTTAGGAAGTCATAAAGTTTGTGGCACTGTTGCTGTCAATACACATCCATACATTACAGTGTTTGGAATTCCCTGCATAGAGGTGAACTGTCTGAGAATCGATTATTATGCTAAGAAGGGGGAATGATTCAAGCCATGACTTATGTTTAGGATCCATTTCTAACAATGTCTGAGCATCTAAGTAAAAAAAAACAACATTTTACTACATTTCCTTTAAGTAGATCTACATGTTTCCCTCAAATTACGCCCCAAAAATAAAATGTTTAAAATGTGGAAGTTTATTTACATCAATCATCCTATGCGATTGATTTTGTTTGTTTGTTTGATTTGAGGTTTAACGTCCCCGTCAACACTGTAACAGTCATTTTGGAGACGTTGCTTCCAATTTTGTGGGACTTTTACCCGACATTGAGATGAAATGACATCTCAAGCCCTGTCGCCCAATGAAACCAATAGGGTTTATTAGCATGGACGGTCCGCCTCGCACCGCGGTTCCTGGACAGGCATAGATCCTCCAAGCGGTTTACCAGTACTAGTGTGCGGGCCAGATTCAGGTCTGCCTGGAAGCATCATGCAGCCCATATATTTCTTCAAGCCCCTATGGGTGGGGGCCGTTTATGTGGTTGAAAAAGGTCTCTGTGATTAGCAGTATTAGTCTCTTATAGTCATTAGCACGCAACAATTAAATAAAGTTATCCTACATTCCTTATTTTAAAAAACTAGAAATGGTGTTTGTAAAACACTATGCCCCAAACCATATGCTTGTCCATAAATGCCCAAATTTTCAAAAGGCCAATATCGCAAAAAAAAAAAAAAATCAGATTTTTTTTGTTCAAATGTTCTAGTCATTCCAAATCAGCATGTCTAGTTTTTAGGCAACAATTTAAATAGTTTTTTTTTTAAATATCTTGCTACAAGAAAGAAACACAATTAAATGACCCGCAAATGCAAAGGGCAATCATTCCGACAAAACTTCATTAAATTGGCTGAAAATTTAATCAGGTGATCTCCTCCTCAGCCCAAATCCGTATACCAAATTTCAAGGCTCTAGCTCAAACACTTTTTGAGATATCTTGCTAACGAGATTTCTATGTTATTTAATTATAAAGGAAATAACGCAAAAAGGGGAGATAAGTCAGATAAAAAAATAGGGGTCAACAATTTTTTCATGAGGAAACCATAAATGAAATTTCAAAACACTAGCATACGAGGGTAGGCTGAAAAGTTCTGAGCCTGACCAAGATCCAATGGTTTGTCCATGCTGAAAGTGCCTTATTTTTCAACATAGTCTCCCTTCGTGTCCACGCACTTCCTCCAGCGATGCTGGAGTCCTTGGATCCCAGTGTTATAGAAGGTCTCATCTTGGTCCCTGAAAAACTCCTCCACAGCAGCTATCACCTCCTCGTCTGACCGATAATGCTTTTTCATGTTTGGAAACAGGAAATAATCTGATGGAGCAAGATCAGGTGAATATGGAGGGTGATCGACAAGTGTGAAGCCACAGTCATGCACAGCTGCCATTGCGACAACCAATTTATGAGCAGGTGCATTGTCCTGATGGAACAAGACCCCTTTTGTCAATTTTCCAGGTCGTTTAGCCTTAATTGCTTTTCGCAATTGTTTTAGCAGATCTGCATAATACTCCCAATTAATTGTTCTGCCCTTTTGAAGGTAATCTATGACTATTATACCCTTGGCATCCCAGAACACTGATGCCATCACCTTCCCTGCAGAGGAGACGACCGTTGCCTTCTTTGGAGGGGGTGAGCCAGTGTGCTTCCATTGCATGGTTGTCTTTTGGTCTCTGGCTCAAAGTGATGAACCCAATACTCATCCTGAGTTACAAAACGGTCAAGAAAAACATCTTGGTCTGCTTCAAAAATAGCCAAGTTGGCTTGTGACAGGTTCAGTCTGGTCAGGCGTCAAAAGCCGTGGCACCCATCTTGCGGAAACCTTCGACATTCCTAATTTACTGTGTAGAATGTTCTCTACTCGTTCACGGGAGTTGCCAACAGTTTTAGCTAACTGATTCACAGTTAAACGCCTGTCATCCATCACGGCCCTGTGCACTTGGCTGATGGTTTCCTCAGTTGTTACCGTTGTGGGTTGTCCACACCGGTCATAATCTTCAAGGCTGTCCTTGCCCTTCTTAAAATTTGCTGCCCACCTTTTCACTGTTGCATACGAAGGAGCATCATCCCCTAATGTAGCAACCATATCGGCATAAATGTCCTTAGGAGCTAACCTCTTTTTATGGAGGTACTTGATGACACTACGATGCCAGATTTTGTCCATTTTCTCAAAAATGTGCTAGTATCAATTTTCAAAGTCAAGAATTTCTATGTTATTGCAGGTAAACTTGAACTCATTTGAGTCAAATCAAGTAATAAAGGTTTGGACTTAATGAATACAAAATTTCATGGCTGTTCGATGCCTGCTTCTTGGTCAGGCTCAGAACTTTTCAGCCTACCCTCGTACATAGTTCGCACAGGAAATCAACACAATTAAATGGCCAGAAATTGTAAAGGGTCATAACTCTAACAAAATTTCATTAAATTGGTTGAAAACTTAACCAGGCGATCTCCTCCTCAGTCCCAATCAGTATACCAAATATCAAGGCTCTAGCTCAAATACTTATCGACATGTCTTGCTAACGACATTTCTATGTTATTTAATTACAAGAGGGCCCAGAGGGCCCTGAATCGCTCACCTGAGAATCAGTGTCTCTAGTACATTCTTGGCTCAAGGGCTATACTAGGTGAAGCTTCATACCAAATATCAAAGACCTGAGCCTTGTGGTTTCAGAGATGAAGATTTTTAAATATTTTCTCTATTTAAGCCTATGAAAAACCAAAGGGCCCCGGGGATGGGGGCATTTTTAGCCCCAGGGCTATAATTTGAACAATCTTGGCAGACGTCCACTAGATGAAGCTTCAAATCAAATATCAAAGATCTGAGCCTTGCGGTTTCAGAGAAGAAGATTTTTAAAGATTTTCCCTATATAAGCCTATGTAAAAACAAAGGCCCCCGGGGCCGGGGCATTTTTGGCCCAAGGGCTACAATTTGAACAATCTTGGTAGAGGTCCACTAGGTGAAGCTTCACACCAAATATCAAAGACCTGGGCCTTGTGCTTATAGAGAAGGAGATTTTCCCCATATAAGCCTATGTAAACCCAAAGGCCCCCGGGACGAGGGCATTTCTGGCCCAAGGGCCATAATTTGAGCAATCTTGGTAGAGGTCCACTAGATGAAGCTTCATACCAAATATCGAAGACCTGGGCCATTCGGTTTTAGAGAAGAAGATTTTTAAAGATTTTCCCTGTATAAGCCTATGTAAAACCAAAGGCCCCAGGGGCGGGGGTATTTTTGGCCCTAGGGCTATAATTTGAACAATCTAGGTAGAGGTCCTTTAGGTGAAGCTTCACACCAAATATCAAAGACCTGGGCCTTGTGGTGTCAGAGAAGCAGATTTTTAAAGATTTTCCCTATATAAGCCTATGTTAATCCAGGGGCGGGGGCATTTTTGGCCCTAGGGCTATAATTTGAACAATCTTGGTAGAGGTCCACTAGATGAAGCTTCACAACAAATATCAAATATCTGAACCTTGCGGTTTCAGAGAAGAAGATTTTTAAAGATTTTCCCAGTATAAGCCTATGTAAAACCAAAGGCCCCCGGGGCGGGGGCATTTTTGGCCCCAGGGCTTCAATTTGAACAATCTTGGTAGAGGTCCACTAGGTGGTTTAGCTTCACACTAAATATCAAAGACCTGGGCCTTGCGGTTTCAATTAAGAAGATTTTAAAGATTTTCCCTATATAAGCCTATGAAAAACCAAAGGCCCCCCGGGGCGGGGGCATTTTTAGCCCCAGGGCTATAATTTGAACAATCTTGGTAGACGTCCACTAGATAAAGCTTCACACCACATATCAAGATCTGAGTCTTGCGGTTTCAGAGAAGAAGATTTTTAAAGATTTTTCCTGTATAAGCCTATGTAAAACCAAAGGCCCCCGGGGCCGGGGCATTTTTGGCCCAAGGGCTATAATTTGAACAATCTTGTTAGAGGTCTACTAGGTGAAGCTTCACACCAAATATCAAAGACCTGGGCTTTGTGGTTTCAGAGAAGAAGATTTTTAAAGATTTTCCCTATATAAGCCTATGTAAACACAAAGGCCCCTGGGGCGGGGGCATTTCTGGCCCAAGGGCCATAATTTGAGCAATCTTGGTAGAAGTCCACTAGATGAAGCTTCATACCAAATATCGAAGACCTGGGCCTTTCGGTTTCAGAGAAGAAGATTTTTAAAGTTTTCATTTTAAAAATCTATTTTTAGCTCCTGTGACCTAGATGTGCAATGGACTGGAACCATTTGAACAACTTTGAAAGGGGACCACCTAAGGATCATTCCTGTGAAGTTTGGTTAAAATGCGATTAGTGGTTTAGGAGGAGATTTCATTTGAAGAAAAAGTTTAGGCACGCACGCACGACGGACAAAAAGTGATCCCAAAAGATCACCATGTCACTACCTGACAGGTGAGCTTAAAAAGGAAAAAATGCGAAAAGGGAAGATAAGTCAAATAAGAAAAAATACGGGTCAACTATTTTTTCATGAGGAAACCATATATGACATTTCAATACACTAGCATACATAGTTCTTAAGTTATACTATGCACAGGAAATCAACAAAATTTAATGGCCAGATATTAAAAAGGGCCATAACTCTAACAAAATTTCATTAAATTGGTTGGAAATTTAATCAGGTGATCTCCTCCTCAGTCTTAATCAGTATATCAAATATCAAGGCTCTAGCTCAAATACTTTTTGAGATATCTTGCAAACAAGCCTTCTATGTTATTTATTTAAAAGGGAAATAACGTGAAAAGGGGAGATAATTCAGATAAGAAAAAAAACAGAGGTCAACTATTTTTTAGTGAGACAACCATATATGAAATTTCAAAACACTAGCATACATCGTTATAAAGTTATGTTATGCACCAGAAAGCTACACAAATAAATGGCCAGAAATTGCAAAAGGCCATAACTTTAACAAAATTTCATTAAATTGGTTGAAAATTTAATCAAGTAATCTCCTCCTTAGTCCAAATCAGTATACCAAATATCAAGGCTCTAGCTTAAATACTTTCTGAGATATCTTGCTAACGAGATCTCAAGTTATTTAATTAAAGCAGCAATAACTCAAAAAGGGGAGATAATTCGGAAAAGAAAAAAATATGGGTCAACTATTTTTTCATGAGAAATCCATATTTATGAAATTTCAAAACACTAGCATACATGGTTATAAAGTTATGCTATGCACTAGAAAGAAACACAGTTAAATGGCCAGAAATTGCAAAGGGCCATAACTCTTACAAAATTTCATTAAATTGGTTGAAAATTTAATCAGGGTGACCTCCTCAGTCCCAAGCAGCATACCATATATCAAGGCTCTAGCTCAAATACTTTTTGAGATATCTTGCTAACGAGATTTCTATGTTATTTAATTGAAAGGGAAATAATGCAAAAAGGGGAGATAATTTGGATAAGAAAAACACGAGGCCCATGGGCCACTACGCTCACCAGAGGTCATGTGGTTTATACCATAATTATACAGGCAAGGTGCCCATCTTGGTCATATGACAATCAGCACAGTGCTTTTACTGGAGAAGAAAATAAAAATACTGAATCTGAGTCATCCAAAACACATGTCAGTAATGACCTTGACCTTTGGACAGGCTTGGGGCCAATTACATCTGAAAGTAATTGATTAAATTACAATTACTTTGTCCTAAAAATGAAATTGATTAAATTACAATTACAACATCATATGAATGTAATTGATTAAATTACAATTACTTATGCAATGTAATTGATTAAATTACAATTACTTTTGCAATGTATTATCTAGAAGTACTACAGGTACTTTAACTTCCGTTAAACAAATACTACTAATAATAATTAATAGACGTTCATTTAAACTAAATGTTTAAAATGAAGCACAATCTCAAACAAACTTAATTCAAAACTAAATTTATGGAAGCTCTCTTTTAGCTTTTGTCAAGTTCTACCAGTACTTTTGAGTTGATATAGCAAATGCATCCATTGTGAACAATGCATTAGTTCTCATAACCGTAGCCCAAAATGAACTATATGAATTACCCTTTATCATCATCAGCTTTTCAAAAGCTGCATCTTTCAGTCTACACAGACAGACAGGCTGGACAAAAAGTGTAGACCCAGATCAGGCTGCTCATGGAGGAGCAGTCTTCATGTAGTAGTAGTTTGATCAGTGTCTCGACTTTTTGCCCAACCTGGCTTTGGAATTAATAAACTTCCATTCAGCTAACTGCAAATATCATTTTTGATGTCACGGCCTGCCAGGCAATCAGAAATATCCACTACTTTGCCATTTTTCCATACATATGTCTAAGTGACCAAATTTGACCTTGACATAAAACAGGTCAAGGTCAACCAAATGTCATCATTTGAACAAACTTGGTAGGGCCAGAGTCCCTGATGCTGCATACCAAGTTTCAAGATCATCGGCCATTCTGTTCTTGAGAAGAAGATTTTTAAAGGATTTTACCATATATGGGCATGGCGGCCCATATTGATCATGTGACCCAGTCCTCATGAACAAACTTTCGTTCCCTCATTTCATAGAGGCTCCACATGTAATTTGGTTTCAATTGGCCAAGTAGTTTAAGTGAAGAAGAAAATAAAAAATACTGAATCTGAGGCGTACTAAACAAAGGTGGGTAAATGACCTTGACCTTTGGAACTGATAAACTTCCATTCAGCTAATAATTGTAAATACCATTTCTGATGCCACTAGCTAATATACAATCAGAAAAATCCACTGTTTTGCCATTTTTCCATACAAATGCTTATGTGGCCAAATTTGACCTTGACGTAAAACAGGTCAAGGTCAACCAAAGGTCATCATTTGAACAAATTTGGAAGGGCCAGAGTCCCTGATGCTGCATACCAAGTTTCAAGATCATCTGCCATTCGGTTCTTGAGAAGAAGATTTTTAAAGTTTTTACCATATATGGGCATGGCGGCCATAATGGTCATGTGACCCAGTCCTCACTAACAAACTTTCGTTCCCTCATTTCAAAGAGGCTCCACATGTAATTTGGTTTGAATTGGCCGAGTAGTTTAAGTGAAGAAGAAGATAAAAATACGGAATCTGAGCCGCCCTGGACAAAGGTCGGTAAATGACCTTGACCTTGGAACTGATAAACTTCCATTCAGCTGATTGTAAATACCATTTCTGATGCCACTAGCTAATATACAATCAGAAAAATCCACTGTTTTTTCCATTTTTCCATAAAAATGTCTAAGTGACCAAATTTGACCTTGACGTAAAACAGGTCAAGGTCAATCGAAGGTCATCATTTGAACAAACTTGGTAGAGCCAGAGTCCCCGATGCCACATACCGGTACCAGGTTTTAAGGTCATCGGCATTTTGGTTCCTGAGAAGAAGATTTTTAAAGGTTTCTACCATATATGGGCAAGGTGGCCATTTTGGTCATGTGACCCAGTCCTTACAAACAAACTTTCGTTCTCCCTTCCCATATGGGCTCCACATGTAATTTGATTTCAAACTAACCAGCAGTTTAAGTTGAGAAGAAGATAAAATTACTGAATCTGAGCCTTCCAGGACAAAGGTCAGTAAATGACCTTGACCTTTGGAATTGATAAACTTCCATTCAGCTGATTACAAATATAATTTCTGATGCCACAGGTTACTATGCAATCAGAAAAATACACTGTTTTGCCCTTAACCATACGAATGTCTAAGTGACCAAATTTGACCTTGACGTAAAACAGGCCAAGGTCATCATTTGAACAAACTTGGTAGGGCCCGAGTCCCAGATGCTGCATACCAAGTTTCAAGGTCTGCCGCCGTTTGGTTCCTGAGAAGAAGATTTTTTAAGGTTTTTACCATTATATGGACATGGCGGCCATCTGGTCATGTGACCAATATCCCATGAACATACTTTCTTTCCCCCAACCCATAGAGAACCCACATGTAATTTGGTTTCAATTGGCCCAGCAGTTTCTGAGGAGAAGTCATTTGAAAATGTTGACGCTGACGACGGACCACTGCCTATACTATAAGCTCCCCCGGAGCCTTCGGCTCTGGTGAGCTAAAAATACGGGTCATCTATTTTTTCATGAGGAAACTATACATGAAATTTCAAAACACTAGCTTACATGGTTCTTAAATTATGCTATGCAGAAGAAAGCGTGACAAACGTACAAGCCAGAAGCAATATGCCCCCCCAACTTTTTTAAAGTTTGGGGCATAAAAATGTGGTAATACATCATTTGGGCCCCGTCAAGCGATTTTGGTACTTATAGCCTATGCGACGTAGGCCTATCATAAAGTGCTAAAATGGTGACCCTGGGTTGACCTTGACATTCTTTGTACCGAGGTCAAACTTTGACACATATGCTTTTGTATTGGAAAAGTAAGAATGCATTTTATCCTGCAAACGATTCAGAATACAGTACTAAAGTATAAGATATATTTTTTCTCCTTACGATAAGGCGCATTTATTGGGGGAACCGTTTTAGGTCCAGGTCACATGACCAAAATGGCCACCATACCCATATATGGTAACACTCATAAAGCTAAAAGCATCCGGCGGGTCGTGCACTTCAGCTGAAGCACTGGTTACGGTAGGAATCTTTAACCTGCACAGGTGGTATGTACAAATACCGGACCCAATTACCGGATCAGACCCTATTTGTCCAATTATTTCCTTAGTTTTTTTTACTTTTTTCCATATGGTTTTTATTTTTATTATTGTATTAGTTTTTATCATTTGGTTCTGTTTTGTTATCACTGCAATTTTGTACTTAAATATTATGCATCCACAATGTCTACGTTTGAGATATATGGAGATACTTGGGAGATTTTGTCACTGTGATCTTAATGGCATATTCAGTTTCATATAGATATATAGATATTATTTATTTTTGACCTGAACTTTCAATGTCGGTGAATTTGAATAGACATGTTTTCATAATGGACCCCTTAAAGACAGGACTGGACTATTTAAGGGAGCACAGGAAAACCTGAGTCATTCATTGTCTGACCTCTGAAGGGTTAACATCAAATTCTATTTATCTGATTGGCTGTAAATGGAGACCTACAGTAACAGTGACATCACAATGATTGACATTTTAACTATAAATGATTGACAGCTCTGCTCTGTTTGAAGCTAACCTTGTTATCTCAATTATGTAACAGCAGGCACACTCCATAATTGGTTTCAATAGATAAAGTCATGATTAATGTATTTATTTTTTATTTTTAAATCACAAAGAAACAAAATACAAATATATTTCATAAAGGTTAATTATATAGCATATTTAGTTCTAAAATACCAAAATAAATAAATAATAAAAAATTAAAGCTTCAAATTTGTTGAAAAATTATCAGTTGACAGAAAATAGAAAACAGCTTCTTCCGATAAATACATGAATAAGTAAATAATGTTTAAATGAAAGAATTGTTTTAAATTTGATAAAATAGAAAGATTTTTCCATTCTTCTTGTTTTTCTTCTTATGGAAGAAGAAAAATCAAAAGTAAAATGAATAAGGCTGACACGATTAATCGTATAATCGATTAATCGATCGATAAATTCCACAAAAATGATTATCGGTACTGATTTGCTTGTAATCGATTATTTGATAAGTGCAATTTACTGCCCAAAGTTGTGCCTGGATCAGTGGCAAACAGTGCAGACCCTGATGAGACGCCGCATTTTGCGGCGTCTCATCTGGGTCTACACTGTTTGCTCAGGCCTGCCTGTTCGAATATACATATGGTAAAGTGCAACATATGGTAAGAGTTATGCTCAGACAGAAAGCCAGACAGGTAATATTATGAGAAAAACCTTAGCGATTACTAATCGATTATCGATCGCAATGACATGACTGATAATCGATTATCTTTTCAGCTCCGATTAGCCAGCCCTAAAAATGAATTATACACAGGCAGTCTTAGTAAAATAAATTAAATAAAATTGACACAGCTAAACAAGTTTTGGAATGGCTGAATGAATAAAACAGATGTCCAGGCTTATCTCATTCTAATCTCAGTTTAGATTTTTTTAAATAAAATATAGATTTTGGGTGCTTGTTAGAATGGTCTTAATCTGGCAGTTCTAATGAGCACCTACAATAGACTATCAAGTGAGGCTATACATTTGTATGGCCTCAATTAAATCTCAAGCCCTGTCGTCCAATGAAACCAATAGGGTTTATAAGCATGGATGGGCCGACTCGCACCGCTTTGCCTGGTCAGGCTTAGATCCTCTAAGCTGTTTACCAGTACAGTCGTGGGCGGGTCGGTTTCAGCTCTGCGTGGAAACATCATGCAGCTCATATATTTCTTCAAGCCCCGATGTGCGGGGGTCGATAGAGTGTTGGTACTACGTCTATTTCTAATGAATTCTAGGACTAGCATTTTACACATGCAAATGTTCAATGAGGCGGTTCATGGGATATGTGTTAAAACTGTGTTATATCCCAAAATCTTTTTACAGTGAATCATGTTACAGAGATCTTATAGAGAAAAATATGAAAACACATATTATATTTCTTCCAAACCTAAATTGACATTCAGATAAAATCGTTTTTTGATTTCAGTCAAGTTTGCTATTTTATTTTCTACTACACAAAACTAGATTTTTTTCTATTTAAATGTTAACTAGAGCTGTCAGTGAAACTGACTAGGGCCCCGGCAGTGCTATCAGAGGAGTAGGAAAATGTTGATGTTAAAAAAGACGTTTTTTTTTTTCCTTTCACCTCTAAGTATGACCTTGACCTTTGAGGTACGGACCTGGGTCTTGCGCGTGACACACTGTCACATCATGGTTAATATTTCTGCTAAGTAATATTTAAATCCATCCAGGTATAAGAAAGTTATAGATTGGACACAATGAAATAGACGCTTTTTTGACCTTTTATCTCTAAGTATGACCTTGACCTTTGAGGTACGGCTGTGGGTCTTGCCTGTGACACTTCGTCACATTATGGTTAACATTTCTGCCAAGTAATTAAATCCATCCAGGAATAATAACAAAGTTATTAATTGGACACAGGAAAGACCCTTTTTTGACCTTTAACCTCTAAGTATGACCTTGACCTTTGAGGTACGGACCTGAGTCTTGCGCGCAACACTCCATCACATTATGGTTAACATTTCTGCCAAGTAATATTTAAATCCATCCAGGAATAAGAAAGTTATGGAGGATAAAAAAATTTGTGGACGGACAGACGGACAGACAGACAGACAGACAGACGGACAGAATGATGCCAAGTAATATTTAAATCCATCCAGGAATAATAAAAAGTTATGGAGGATAAAAAAATTTGTGGACGGACAGACGGACGGACAGAGTGATTACTATAGGGCACCCACACTTACTATAGGGCACCCACACTTTCAGTGCGGGGCCCTAATAAATAAATAAATCTTTGTTTATGAAGCATAATTTATGTGCAATTTTTGAAGGTATTTGTTTGATAAATATATGGACAGCAGCTGATTATTACAGTCAATTATTTCCTATAATCCTTATCAGTTTTATGGCCCCTATAGGTAGCCAGCCCACCAAGACCAAGCCACACCTCCTTTTATCAGCTGGTTACCTGTGCATGTTTAAGCTGGGAACCAGACCCCCCGGCATGAAAATCCTGTCTTTAAGTGACATAGGTACATCCATTGATTAAGAATATAAGAACCACTGGGCATAGATTTGTAAAATCTCATGCTTTTGATGCCGCCCGGTCAACAAGAAATGCCGGGTCATCGTCGGGTTGACGGCGATACGACTTGGCTATGTCGTATGTATCGCTGTGGGCCCATCGGTGATTTAAAGGTGTAGATGTTTTTTCTTACGTCTGCTCAAAAAATAGGTTGTGGGTACTAATTGGTTATTAGAATCTCATGCGTTTAAAGCTACACCCAGTGGCAACGTATCCCTGCCGGCCCTATGTTGGCCCGCTGTTTGGTGCTGGCTTGATGTATCCTCAAAACCACATCCAAATGCTACAAACCCTAGCATAGAGAGCCGATTAGTCAAATTTTGATCTGATCCCTTGGGGTCATGGGGTGAGGTCATAGGTCAAATTTAGAAAAGGCGGATATTTGCGACGGTGCACCTTCTCTTTTTTAGGTATAGGAATGAAGATATGAGGTAAACATCATTCTGAAAGCTGAAGATCGGTCTCAACAGTGCATAAAGAATAAAATATCAAAGAACTAGAAATGCATCGATAGGACATGGCTGCCTCCGCCTGAAAATATGTCTATGTTCATATTCATCCATAGAAAGTTACTGACCGTTTTTAAGTTTTGGACCCTTTTTTCACATTTGACCTCTACATATGACCTTGACCTTGGAGGTAAGGACCTTGGTTTTGTGTGAGGCAGATTGTCTCATGATGGCCAACATTTCTGCCAAGTAATTTCAAAATCCATCCAGAGATAAGAAAGTTATTGACTGCGTTTAAGTTTTGGACCATTTTTTTACCTTTGACCTCTTAGAATGACCTTGACGGTATGGATCTGGGTTTGCAGGTGACACATCGTCTCATGATGGTTAACATTTCTTCAAAGTAATTCCAAAATCCATCCAGAAATAAGTAAGTTATTGACTGCGTTTAAGTTTCAGACCCTTTTTTTGACCTTTGACCTCTAAGTATGACCTTGACCTTCGAGGTACAGATCTGGGTTTTGCATGTGACGTGTTGTCTCATGATGGTTCACATTGCTGCCAAGTAATTTTAAAATCCGTCAAGAAATAAGGAAGTTATTGACCGTGTTTAAGTTTCGGACGCACAGATGGACGGAGAGGGGCAACGCTATATGCCCATTCCACCATTCTTCGAATGGCGGGGGCATAAAAAGTGACTACTGCACAGAAAACAGGGTCCGATCTGGTGTTTTTATGTACCCCTGCACAGGGGATGGTTCTCCCTGCACAGGGGGCCTCCAGAAAACATCCCGATCCGAAGGATGGTGCATTTTATGACATTCATCCCTGCAAATGATGCCAATGGAGCCTGTTCGGACCAAAGGGGCCAGTTTCAAGCTTTTTGAGAGGAAAGATATACTATCCTATATTATTATAGGATAGTATAGTATATCTTTCCTCTCAAAAAGCTTGAAACTGGCCCCTGTGGTTCGGACACCGAAATTTTATCGCCGCTGCCGGGGATCGAACCTGGGACCTCTAGCATCAGAGGCAAGTGCACTAACCACTGAGCTATCACGCTCGTTTAGTTAGACATTGGCTAGATTGCACTTTGCCGGTCACTATCTTCTATCCAGACTGCGCAGGCGCAACTTGTTGTTAGGGCGTGTCTTTTGTTGTTTATGCCTCATTAATTATTCATGACGTTCGGGTGAAGACGGCCGCCATTTTGTTTTGGAAGGACGAAACGACGCATTTTCTAACCGATGTTTTTAAATAATGCAAGCGTTTTCAATGCACAAATATTGATACTGCGCTTTCTTTTATCGTATTTTAGCAGCAGCAAGTTAATGTAGGATTAATAAATACGTAAATTCCCGGACTCAGTTGTGGGTAGTTTAGCGTAACACTGTCATCTGCTAGACCTATCTTCGACGTGGATTCGACAGACTTGGACCACGGCACCAAATTATATGCAAATGAGACTGCTTTGAATATTTAAGGAAATTGCAGGCTACATAAGATTCAACAGATCCCGATTTGCTGTCTTTGTAAGTTTATACCTGGCATCCTTCTAACTTGAATGCCGGGGTGTGGGGGCGGCAGCCCCCATGATGTTGACTGATAATTTTTAAAGGCACTTACCAGGTTACCACAGTCAGAAGACAAAATAAATCATCAGCCACGTTATTATACTTCCACTGTCTCTGCATACTTCGGCCAAATCATCATAAACAATGCCATATTTTTCCCTCATTTTTTTCTTGCAACTGGATTTGTTTACAAACTGCTTGGTTGCGTCATCGAAAGTTGCGTCATTGAAAGTTGACATCAGAGCTCATTAATATTCATAAGGTCTTTAAATTTGACCAATGAAATTACGCACGCGCAGTTATTCAGTGGTTGCAAAACAAAAAGTAATTAACGTTTCTTTCGCTTCTCCTGCTTAGAACAAGCTTGAAATTGCAGAACTTGGTTAAAACCTAGGGTTTAAAACCTCGGTTTTAACCTGAAATATGCCTAATCTACACGATTTGGGGGTTAATTTTGCATTTTTCTGCCTTATTTCCATTTTTTGGCCGCGCTCACGCGCGTCCTTATAATAGGACCTTAGATACCTACTCACGCGGATTTTCCTACGGAAAATCAGTGCCCGGTAAAGTGCAATTGTCCCTAGACATTTTATACCAATTTCCTACCAAAATGTCTGCGGTGGCATAGGCAGTATTAAATCGAAAAGAAGTAAATAAATAAACCCAAATATTGGCGAACTTGATTAAGGCAACTTAAGTTTACGTCGTTCGTTTCGGGAATACTTAGTGAAATCACCGAAATGTAACGAATTGGAAAGGCTAAATACCGGATCTGACCGGATCGGACCAAATTACCGGATATGACCGGATCGGTCCCGGTTTTCTGCGCTGTGGTCACTTTTTCTTCCATATTTCATTTTTATGCATGGTTAAAAGGGATTTCTAGCATACAAAATGATGTTTCATTTCTATGCCGAAACAAAGATATGGTACCGGCCCCGATAGCTCAGTGGTAGAGTGTCCGCTTCGGGAATGGGAGGTTGTGGGTTCGATCCCTGGCCGCGCCATACCAAAGGCGGGGAAAATGGTACTAGGCGCTCCCTTGGCTGACGCTCGCATTATCAGGGGTAGTCCTAGGAAGATAAATGAAGGCAGGTAAGTATTTGTTAAAGGATACTTTGTTTATCGCAATAAAAAAACTCTACAGAGCTTATGTTATTTGTTACAGTTATGCGACGTTAAATAAAGCTTTTTTATCTTATCCCAAATACCCGCGTTTTCTAAATTTGACCTTTTACCTCATCCCATGACCTCTAAGGGTCAGATAAAATTTGGATGTCATCATGCATATCTGCAGTCCCTAAGCAATATGTGTACCGAGTTTGGTCACCATAGATCAAGAAATAAAAACGGTAGTTGCATTCACAAGCATTTTCTTGAACATTTGACCTCATCCCTATGACGCCAGCGGGGTCAAATCAAAATGTGTATACCTTCGTGCGCATCTGCAGTCCCTAAGCAATATGTGTACCAGATTTGGCCACCATTGACCAAGAAATAAAAAGTAGTTGCGTTCACAAGTTTTGTGACAGACAGAAGGAAGGACGGACGGATATCCGGACGTACACCCGCGACGAAAATAATATACCCGTTTTTTTTTTTTTGTGTGTTTTTTTTTGTTTTGTTTTGTTGTTGTTGTTGTTTTGTTTGTTTTTTCAAAAACGCGGATATAAAACAGACCATAAGAGACATAGCTCAATGCATACTGAAGAGAAACCAAAATAATGAGTACAAACTGGAAAGAAAAAAAAAATAAGGAAAAAAAAAAAAAAAAAAAAAAAAAAAAGATTATGATTAAGTAACTCCGGCCATATATAACCAAACGGCTCTTTATGCTAGGGTTCATGCGGACTGAACAAAGTATTTGTCTAAATCGCGACGGAAGTAAGGGCGAGGATTGTGGCCACGTAAAATCGATTTAAGCCCCCCAGTGGAAATCATTCCACTGACCGTTCCAAGGCGGTTCTTCTGTGGCGATTTATTTATGTTGTTGTTTGTTACTTACTGTGTGTATCACTTGTGTCTTTTTATTTTGGATGGCCATATGGCCATTTTGTGGGAAGTAACTGTCCTTATGGCCTTCCTTTGTTTAGGTTTCCATTATGGTCTGGTCGCTTAATGTTTGTGTTTCTTTCCCTTTGGTGTCTTTGATGGGTGAAGTAAGTTAATTGTATCGATTCCTGATCTTTGTTTCACTTCTTCTTTGTAGCATTTGGGTGTGGTTTTGAGGATACAACAAGCCAGCGCCAAACAGCCGGGTCCAACGTTGGGCCGACAGCGATACGTTGCCACGTCGTATCACCGCCGCTTGCTGTCTGGTTGCAGCTTCAAACGCATGGGATTCTATTAACCAATTTGCACCCACAATCTATGCTTTGAGCAGACATAAGAAACAAATATCTACCTCTTAAAATCACCGTCGGGCTTACAGCGATACATACGACGTTGCCACGTCGTATCGCCTTCGAACCGACGTTGACCCGGCATTCCTTGCTGACTGGAAAGCTTCAAAAATGCTCTGTCTCTGATCGGGCCCATCGGAGTCTAACTGTTGGTTTTCTTTTGCACCAGCATTTCAGTGGGTTTTGTTTTTTGCTGTCGAGTCCTCACCGTTGTTTCATGTCTGTGGTTGTTCGATTTTTGTGTTCACGGAGATGTTGCACTGATGAGTTAGGAGTAGAAGTAAAACAAAGATCAGGAATTGATACAATTAACTTACTCCACCCATAAAAGACACCAAAGGGAAAGAAACACAAACATTAAGCGACCAGACCATAATGGAAACCTAAACAAAGGAAGGCCATAAGGACAGTTACTTTCCAACAAAATGGACATATGGCCATCCAAAATAAAAAGACACAAGTGATACACACAGTAAGTAACAAACAACAACATAAATAAATCGCCACAGAAGAGCCGCCTTGGAACGGTCAGTGGAAGATTTCCACTGGGGGGCTTAAATCGATTCCACGTGGCCACAATCCCCGCCCTTACTTCCGTCGCGATTTAGACAAATAATTTGTTCAGTCCGCATGAAGGCCCCCTAACTCATCAGTGCAACATCTCCGTGAACACAAAAATCAAAGAACCACAGAGGTGAGACAACGGTGAGGACTCGACAGCAAGAAACCACTGAAACGCTGGAGCAAAAGAAAACCAACAGTTAGACTCCGATGAGCCCGACCAGAGACAGAGCATCAGGCACCAACCAACATTATCTCTCTAATTTTCAATAAGTCTTTACGTTGGAGCCGTCATAGAATCTGAGGCCTGACCCACCGGCGTGCAATTAAAGAGGGAAGCAAAGTTGCCAACCGTGATTGGGTTAACTACCATGCATGCAGTCTGTCGTATAATATCCATGTTGTACCCAATCTTTTTATATCGAAGAATGATTTTACGAAATTGGGTGCTGAAGTCATGCGGACAGAACAAATTATTTGTCTTAATGGCGACAGAAGCAAGGGCAAGGATTGTGGCCACGTAAAATCGATTTAAACCCCCCACCCCACCCCACCCCCACCCCCAACCCCCACGTGGAATTCGTTTCCGATGACCGTTCCAAGGCGGTTCTTCTGTCGCGGGTTATTTTTGTTATGGTTTTTCTTTGGGTGTTTGTGTCGCTTATATTATTTTATTTTGGATAGCCTATTGGCCGTTTTGCGGAAAAACAACTGTCCTTTTGGTTTTTCGCTATTGGTGTTTCCATTAGGGTCTGTTGTTTCATGTGTGTGTTTCTTTCCCTTTGGTGTCTCTGGTGGGAGCTGTGGGCTAATTGTATCGATTCTGGATCATTGCCTCCACGTCTATATTTCAAACGCATGAGATTCTATATACCAATGCCCAGTGGTTCTTAAATGTAGGACAAAACGTCCCATGGACAAAACGCCCCATGCCATTTTTGACCAGGTGGACAAAACGTTCCAAGTCATTTTTTTTTTCAGGATGAACAAAACGTCCCACATCATTTTTTTTCAGGTTGAACAGGGTGGACAAAACGTCCCATGCTATTTCGACAGGGTGGACAAAACGTCCCATATTCTTGAGGTGGCGTTAGGGAGGCGGAAGGGTTTTGGAAGGGTATGCGACAATATACTCAATGAACACTGCAACAAATGAATGTGGAAACATATTTAGATGCTTTTTTTTGTACAAAACATTAATATAAAAACACAATCATTAAAGAGGACATGGTTAAGCGCACATTTTTACATAAAAGACATTGCATGATGATAGCACATATGAGAAAATTTGTACAACTTAACTTACTCTTTAAACCAAAAAAATAATACTTTGACTTCGATTCGAACCTACGCACAGATGCGGCGACGTCGCCTAGCACTGCAGTGGCCGACGTCCTTAACCACTGCGCCTCAGGGGCATCCCCAGAAAAGAATGCTCATATAGCGCATATAAGGCTATCCGGCCCTGCAGTACACTCTGTAAATAGGAGTTTATTTGTTACTAAACAAATAAAATAATAGTAAATGAAACACACTTTTCACCCATTATTTCATTACTGGATATATCATCTTGTATAAAAATACTGAAAAGTATCTTGTATAAAAATACTGAACTCTACATTCTAATTGAATATGGGACGTTTTGTCCACCCTGTCGAAATAGCAAGGGACCTTTTGTCCATCCTGTCAACGTTTTGTCGTCCCTGAAAAAATGGGGTGGGCCGTTTTGTCCACCCTGAAAAAAATGATGTGGGACATTTGTCCACCTGGTCAAAAGCGGCATGGGACGTTTTGTCCATGGGACGTTTTGTCCGGCTTTCGTGTTTCTTATATTCTTAAACAATGGATGCACCCATGTCACTTAAGAGGTCCATTACGAAAACACGCCTATTCAAATTCGTGTATATTGAAATTTTTACTTAAAATAATAATAATAATAAATAAATAAATAATAATAATTATATTAAATGAAATGAAATAACAATTATCAGAAGACATTTTCCATATATTTTCTCCAAACATAGACTGGATGTACTTGTAAGAACCACCTCGACGAGACGGTTCTAACGGGAACTAACAATCTAAGATTTGTGCATTCATAAGTTAACAATCTACCACTGTGAATCATCTGCCCCTTCTCACAGTGATACAAACGAAGTTGCCACGTCGTATCGCCTTCGACCCGACGTTGGCCCGGCATTCTTTACTGACTGGGCAGCTTCATTGCCTCCACTTCTATTTTTCAAACGCATGAGATTCTATATACCAATCCATTACGATAACACACCCGTGTGACATAACTTGCATTTTTACATCTCCAAAATGACTACTGTTCTAATGAAAATCTGTGAATTTTTTCTTATAAATATTGCAAACATAGGTTGTTGGTGCTCGTTAGAACCGCCTCGTTGAGGTGGTTCTAACGAGTACCCACAACCTATGTATTGGAGAAGAAATTAGAAAAATAATTAATACCCCTTTAAACCCCAGTTTTCTCTATATAAAGTGGGATGTAGGGGGGTGTTCATTTCACAGACTTGTTCACGTGATGTATGCCCAGTGATTCTTATATTCTTACCACGTCACTTAATTACAAGGGGTTCATTACGAAAACACGCCTATTCAAATTCATGTATATTGAAAATTTTACGTCCAAAAAGAAAAAAAAAAAACATTACTAAAACACGCCTATATAAAATACATTGTAAATTGTACCGTCGAAAAAGCGAACGTTTTAAGATAAAAATTGTGCTATTTTTTTCATTTCTGCCCAAAATATAGATTGATGCGGTTCTAATGAGTACACACAATCTATATTTTGGAGCAGAAATAAGAAAAATGAGGTTTGCTCATCGGAGTCTAACTGTTGGTTTTCTTTTGCTCCAGCATTTCAGTGGTTTCTTGCTGTCGAGTCCTCACGGTTGTCTCACCTCTGGGGTTCTTTGATTTTTGTGTTCACGGAGATGTTGCACTGATGAGTTAGGAGGCCTTCATGCGGGCTGAACAAATTATTTGTCTAAATCGCGACGGAAGTAAGGGCGAGGATTGTGGCCACGTAAAATCGATTTAAGCCCCCCAGTGGAAATCATTCCACTGACCGTTCCAAGGCGTTTCTTGTGTGGCGGTTTATTTGTGGTGTTGTTTGTTACTTACTCCTTATTCAGGGTTATCGGTACCATAAACTACGCAAAGCCTTTTCAAAATTTTATAGACGCCATTCTGATTTAATTTCAAAATTCAATATTGGACTTAAATCTCTTCTGCAACAAGGTCTATCGGAACCCGAATTTTATGGTGACTTAGAATATAAATTCAGAAAAATATATAACCGCAATGACTTCAGCACCCAATTTCGTAAAATCAATCTTCGATATAAAAAGATTGGGTACAACATGGATGTTATACGACAGACTGCATGTATGGTAGTTAACCCAATTACGGTTGGCAACTTTGCTTCCCTCTTTAATTGCACGCCGGTGGGTCAGGCCTCAGATACTATGACGGCTCCAACGTAAAGGCTTATTGAGAATTAGAGAGATCTAATTCAAGGTAATGTTGGTTGGTGCCTGATGCTCTGTCTCTGGTCGGGCCCATCGGAGTCTAACTGTTGGTTTTCTTTTGCTCCAGCATTTCAGTGGTTTCTTGCTGTCGAGTCCTCACCGTTGTCTCACCTCTGTGGTTCTTTGATTTTTTTGTGTTCACGGAGATGTTGCACTGATGAGTTAGGAGGCTTCATGCGGACTGAACAAATTATTTGTCTAAATCGCGACGGAAGTAAGGGCGAGGATTGTGGCCACGTAAAATCGATTTCAGCCCCCCAGTGGAAATCTTCCACTGACCGTTCCAAGGCGGCTCTTCTGTGGCGATTTATTTATGTTGTTGTTTGTTACTTACTGTGTGTATCACTTGTGTCTTTTAATTTTGGATGGCCATATGGCCATTTTGTGGGAAAGTAACTGTCCTTATGGCCTTCCTTTGTTAAGGTTTCCATTATGGTCTGGTCGCTTAATGTTTGTATTTCTTTCCCTTTGGTGTCTTTTATGGGTGGAGTAAGTTAATTGTATCAATTCCTGATCTTTGTTTACTTCTACTTTGCCCCTGGAAACCACAGTTTTACTATATAAAAGTGGGGGTTCAAGGGGGTCAAAATTATGTAGGTGTGTTTTCGTGAAGTAACAATCAAAATTATCAGAAATCAGAAAGAGTTCCGATATTTTTAATATGTTTTCTCAAATCAAAGACTGTATGTGGTTGTTAGAACTGCCTCGTCTTTAACTTCTAAAACATCAATTGTCTTTAACGTGATTACATCGTAAACTCGTTAAGTAGATCACCTGTATTAATCTGGTAATCCGTTTACATGTACCTAATTTAATAAAATCAAATATCAATTGGGCCGTGCATTGAAAAAACGTACCTGCAGCTGACGCGAGCAGCGAAGGTTAAGAAGAGTATGTTCGCCCATACAGTCTCGAAATATTTTTTTTATTTATTTATTTATTTAATTAATTTTTCAAATATAGTACAAACTCGTTTATATTCGAACTGGGATACGAGGTACAAGGCCCAAACATTTTATCTGACTATTGCCTGATTAATTTTCTATTTGAACTTAAGCAACAAGAATGTGCACATGCGGAAGAAGGTGAACACGTTTCAGGTAGATATGTATGGGACAATGAATTCAAAAATGAATATATTGACCAACTGCAGATCACTGAGGTAACTGACGAGCTAAATTTGCTAAATACAAAAATTTCTAATTCTGAAACTTGTGCTGATACGAATTCTTGTGTATCTTTATGTTGGTTGGCACCTGATGCTCCGTCTTTGGTCGGGCCCCTCGGAGTCTAACTGTTGGTTTTCTATTTGCTCCAGCAAATCTGTTGTTGTATGCTGTCGAGTCCTCAACCTTGTTTCATCTCTGTATTTTTTTTATTTGTATGTTCTCGGAGATGTTACACTGACGAGTTAGGTTCGATCCCGGGCCGCGACATACCAAAGTCGTTAAAATGGGACTAGCTGCTCCTCGCTTGGCACTCAGATTTACGGGGTAGAGCTAGGACTGGTCGACCCAGTGTCAGGATAATGTGACTAGGTGTGGTATCATGTAATGTGTCTGGGACATGATACTTCAGTGAGGAAGCACTATAAAAGTGAGTATTGAGCTCCCTGTCGCAACCAGACACCGTCGTGATATGACTGAAAAATTGTTGAAAGCGACGTTAAACCCGAATTCACACACACACACACACACACTGATGAGTTAGGAAGCCTTCATGCGGACTAAACAAAATTAGTGTATACCGCGACAGAGGCAAGGGAGAGGATTATGGCCATGGAAAATCGATTTAAGCCCCCACCCCCACCCCTCCAGTGGAATTCTTTCCACTGACCGTTCCAAGGCGATTCTTCTGTTGCGGTTTATTTATGTTGTTGTTTGTTACTTACTGTGTGTATCACTTGTGTCTTTTTATTTTGGATGGCCATTTGGCCATTTTGTGGGAAAGTAACTGTCCTTATGGCCTTCCTTTGTTGAGGTTTTGTTTACTTGACCCATCTT
Organism: Lucinisca nassula; assembly: GCA_963580285.1. Taxonomy (NCBI): domain Eukaryota; kingdom Metazoa; phylum Mollusca; class Bivalvia; order Lucinida; family Lucinidae; genus Lucinisca; species Lucinisca nassula. The sequence continues at coordinate 114,632,120 of OY757011.1, forward strand.
CTTTCTGATGAATGTTTTCATTGCTCTTAAAGGATCTCATTTTAGATTTTTATTTCCATTATGGTCTGGTCGCTTCATGTTTGTGTTTCTTCCCTTTGGTGTCTTTGATGGGTGGAGTAAGTTAATTGTATCGATTCCTGATCTTTGTTTTACTTCTACTTTTCAAGTCTGTCTACTTACGATTTTTCCACTCTTTACACTACACTTCCTCTCTATCTTGCATGTAATGTCAGAAATGCATTTTTTACTTCTAAAGAGCATAAGAATTATACACTTTGGTCATGTCAGAAAGTGTGTGATGCCCTCACCTTTCTACTTGACAATATTTATATTAGTTTTGGTACTAAGTTATTTAGACAAATTGTGGGCATTCGGATGGGTACGAATTGCGCACCTCTTGTTGCTGATCTATTCTTGTATTGTTATGAAAGAGACTTCATGATGTCGCTTTCCATTGATTACCAATCTGAAATTATTGCAGCTTTTAGCTTCATTTCTAGATATTTAGATGATTAGTTAAATATTGATGATACCTATTTCGATGGTTTGATCAGTCAGATTTACCCCCCCCCCCGAACTTCAGTTAAATAAAGCAAATTCTTCTGATACCGAGGCACCGTTTTTGGATTTACATCTATCTATTGTAGATGGGTTTGTTTCGTGCAAAATTTATGATAAACGCGATGATTTTGATTTTGAGATTGTAAATTTTCCTTTTTTGGATGGTGATGTTCCTCGTGCGCCATCCTATGGCGTTTATATTTCGCAATTAATTCGATTTGCTAGAGTGTGTAGTCATATAACTGACTTCAACACTCGCAATAAATTAGTAACGGCTAAACTTCTTAATCAGGGTTATCGGTACCATAAACTACGCAAAGCCTTTTCAAAATTTTATAGACGTCATTCTGATTTAATTTCAAAATTCAACATTGGACTTAAATCGCTTCTGCAACAAGGTCTATCTGAACCCGAATTTTATGGTGACTTAGTATATAAATTCAGAAAAATATATAACCGTAATGACTTTAGCACCCAATTTCGTAAAATCATTCTTCGATATAAAAGGATTGGGTACAACATGGATATTATACGACAGACTGCATGCATGGTAGTTAACCCAATCACGGTTGGCAACTTTGCTTCCCTCTTGAATTACACGCCGGTGGGTCAGGCCTCAGATTATATGACGGTTCCAACGTAAAGGCGTATTGAGAATTAGAAGGATCTAATTCAAGGTAATGTTGTTTGGTGTCTGATGCTCTGTCTCTGATCGGGCCCATCGGAGTCTAACTGTTAGTTTTCTTTTGCTCCAGCATTTCAGTGGTTTCTTGCTGTCGAGTCCTCACGGTTGTCTCACCTCTGTGGTTCTTTGATTATTTGTGTTCACGGAGATGTTGCACTGATGAGTTAGGAGGCCTTCATGCGAACTGAACAAATTATTTGTCTAAATCGGGACGGAAGTAAGGGCGATGATTGTGGCCACGTAAAATCGATTAAGGCCCCCAGTGGAAATCTTTCCACTGACCGTTCCAAGGCGATTCTTCTGTGGCGATTTATTTATGTTGTTGTTTGTTACTTACTGTGTGTATCACTTGTGTCTTTTTATTTTGGATGGCCATATGGCCATTTTGTGGGAAAGTAACTGTCCATATGGCCTTCCTTTGGTTAGGTTTCCATTATGGTCTGGTCGCTTCATGTTTGTGTTTCTTCCCTTTGGTGTCTTTGATGGGTGGAGTAAGTTAATTGTATCGATTCCCGATCTTTGTTTTACTTCTACTTAGTATATAAATTCAGAACCATATATATATAACCGCAATGACTTCAGCACCCAATGTCGTAAAATCATTCTTCGATATATAAAAAGATTGGGTACAACATAAATGTTATACGACAGACTGCATGCATGGTAGTTAACCAAATCACATTTGACAACTTTGCATCCCTCTTTAATTGCACGCTGGTGGTTCAGGCCTCAGATTCTATGACGGTTCCAGCGTAAAGGCTTATTGAGAAATAGAGAGATCTAATTCAAGGTAATGTTGGTTGGTGCCTGATGCTCTATCTCTGGTCGGGCCCATCGGAGTCTAACTGTTGGTTTTCTTTTGCTCCAGTATTTCAGTGGTTTTTTGGTGTCGAGTCCTCACGGTTGTTTCATCTCTGTGGTTGTTTGATTATTTGTGTTCACGAAGATGTTTCACTGATGAGTTAGGTGGCCTTCATGCGGAATGAACAAATTATTTGTCTAAATCGCGACGGAAGGAAGGGCGAGGATTGTGGCCACGTAAAATTGATTTAAGCCCCCCATTGGAATTCGGTTCCGCTGACCGTTCCAAGGCGGTTCTTCTGTCGCGGTTTATTTTCATTATGGTTTGCCTTAGGGTGTTTGTGTCGCTTACATTATTTTATTTTGGATATCCAAATTGCCATTTTGTGGGAAAGTAACTGTCCTTTTGGCTTTCCGCTATTGGTGTTTCCATTAGGGTCTGTTGTTTCATGTTTGTGTTTCATTCCCTTTGGTATCTCTGATGGAAGCTGTGGGTTAAGTGTATCAATTCCTGATCATTGCCTCCACTTCTATTTAAGGCCGTCTAAGCGGTTAACCAGTACACAAGTGCGCGGTTGATTTCAGCTCTGCGTGGAAGCACCGTGTAGCCCATTCTGCAGGTACCTTATGTGATGGACGTTTCAGTTATATACCTTCAAGCTTTAGTTTTAATCTTTTATCAACAACTCAAAAACAAATATGTCTACTATATTATCTACAGATAATAGATGGCCTTTTAGAAATGTGTGACAGGTTTTTAAATACAGAAAAGCGTATTTATCCATCATGAAACAAGTCCGTGAAAGGAACATCCCTCAAAACCCCACCTTATACAGAGATAACTGAAAAGTCTAACTGTTGGTTTTCTTTTGCTCCAGCATTTCAGTGGTTTCTTGCTGTCGAGCCCTCACCGTTGTTTCACCTCTGTGGTTGATTGATTTTTGTGTTCACGGCGATGTTGCACTGTTAGTATGGAGGCCTTCATGCGGACTGAACAAATTATTTGTCTAAATCGCGACGGAAGTAAGGGGCGAGGATTGTGGCCACGTAAAATCGATTTCAGCCCCCCAGTGGAAATCTTCCACTGACCGTTCCAAGGCGGCTCTTCTGTGGCGATTTATTTATGTTGTTGTTTGTTACTTACTGTGTGTATCACTTGTGTCTTTTGGTTTTGGATGGCCATATGGCCATTTTGTGGGAAAGTAACTGTCCTTATGGCCTTCCTTTGTTTAGGTTTCCATTATGGTCTGGTCGCTTAATGTTTGTATTTCTTTCCCTTTGGTGTCTTTTATGGGTGGAGAAAGTTAATTGTATCAATTCCTGATCTTTGTTTTACTTCTACTATTAAGCTCCACCCACCCACCACCCCCAGTGGAATTCGTTTCCCCTGTCCGTTCCAAGGCGGTTCTTCTGTCGCGTTTTATTTTTGTTATGGTTTGTCACAGGGTATTTGTGTCGCTTATATTATTTTGATTTTGGATAGCCTATTGGCCATTTTGTGGGAAAGTAACTGTCCTTTTGTCTTTCCCTATTGATGTTTCCATTAGGTCTGTTGTTTCATGTTTGTGTATCTTTCCCTTTCGTGTCTCTGATGGGATCTGTGGGTTGATTGTATCAATTCCTGATCATTGCCTCCACTTCTATTATCAATGAATTCTTTATACATGGAAAACATGTCCTGGTTCCAACTATATGTACTCTTTTTAATAAAATATTTGAAAAGGTCTATTTTCCTGAGCAGTGAGCGGAAGGATATATGGAACCTCTTCATAAAAAGGGAAATACAAATGATGTTGAAAATTACAGGGGCATTACTCTTCTTAGCACTTTAGGTAAACTTGTTTCGAGGGTAGTAAATAATAGATTATGCAATTGGGCTGAAACTTATGACGCTCTTATTGAAGCTCAGGCAGGCTTTCGCCCGGGAATGAGTACCGTAGACAATATATTCGTACTACATGGATTTCACATATGTTAAATCAAGGGAAAACATACATTGTACTTTCGTAGACTTTACGAAAGCATTCGAGTACGTAGAAATGGATAACTTATGGTTTAAGCTCATAAAGTTGGGACTCAGGGGGCATATTTTAAATATCATAAAATCCATGTATAATTCAGTTAAGCCAAGGGTTAAATTTTGCTATCAGCTAGGAGATGAGTTTTGCTGTACATCGGGTGTTAGACAAGGTGCGTACTTGTCTCCCCCGTTGTTCTTCCTATTCCTCAATGATATTGAAGATCTCCTTCTAAGATCAGGACTAGAAGGCATAGATATAAATATGATTCAAATTTTTATGTTGTTATATGCTGATGATATAGTATTTTTTGCTAACAGTGCTGAGGATCTGGACTTATTGACTGAGTACTGCATATGATGGAAATTAAAGATAAATGTCGCAAAGACAAAAGAAATCGTCTTCAGAAAAGGGGGTATGCTTCCTAGAGGTGTTGCTTTTTGTTATCAAGGTGAACGGCCTTGAATATCTAGGAGTACTTTTTACAGCAGGGGGAGGGGTCATTCGCAGAAGTCAGTGCCCAAGTACTGATTTAAATAACTATATTATATCTTTAATTTGAAGCATAAAATTCTAATTGTTCTAAAACTAAGACTGACTTGTCAGGTGAGACATGTATCTTAGCGGATTTGGTTTACACTTTTTGTTATATTTTAAATTTTGCAAGTCTCGCTACTTTGGGCATCACCTTCCTGATGCCCGGGACTTCCGTGGAGTGTGGGTCATGTTTGCTGATGTTGGCTCGGTGGGGGACGCCTATAAGTCCGCGGGTAGGCTCTCTGCTGTGTTTGCCGGGTCTTGTCCATCATCCGTTTCGGTTTCAAAACTTTGGGGTTGAGACACACTGATGAAGATTAAATATCAGAAAGGCCTCTGTGTCACTAAATTTGGTATAGTTACGCCTTAATCGCAGAAGCACAGAACACGCTTACAGGACAAGCACAAAAAAAAACTATCTTCAAACTAATAAATACTTGTATAAGTTTACTTTCATCTCGCCAAAACATAAACTCGAATTATTTGATAAACTTATAACGCTAATATTAAATTGCAAGCGAAGTGTGGGATTTTAAACAGGCAAACTGCATCGAAAGGGTACACTTACAACATTGTAAAAAAAACTTCTAGGTGTAAAGAAAACTACACAGAATGACTTTGTTTATGAAGAGTTCGGGCGTACTGATTTCAGAACGAAACGTTATTTACTGATTAACAAATACTGGTTCAAAATTCTATATTCCCGTGAAATAAAATAAATTAATATATGAGCTGATGTTAAATGATAAAGACAGACATCCAACTGTTGTCAATTGGGCTTCGTTAGTTAGAGGTATATTACTTCCATCAGGTTTCAATGAAGTTTGGCTGCAGCAAGGTGAAGGAGATTATTCGAAATTTCTTTCTTTATTCAAGCAACGTCTGCAGGATACATTTATTCAAAACTGGCAATCAAGAATAAATGATTCTTCACGTGCACATTTTTACATATCTATTGCAACTTTTCAGTTTCAACCATGTCTAGAAAAAATTAGTATATCAAAGTTTAGTACATCGTTAAATAGATTGAGAGTATCGTAGCACAGGCTGTCAGTTGAGTCGGGTTGGTGGGTTAGACCAAATAGTATTTCTTTAAGTGAGCCTAAATGTATAGTATCTAATACCCTGGAAGATAAATTTCATTTTGTTTTAGAATGTTCTGCTTATGAGGATCTTCGAAAAATGTACATTCCAAAGTATTACTGGAAAAATCCCAGCATGTCTAAATTTATTGATTTAATTAACTCAACCAGTGAAGGGCGCATTCGCAAACTTAGTGCTTATATTTTCTATGCTTTCAAGTTACGTGCAGAAATGCTTTATGGTGATAAGTAAGAAATCAAATGCACATATGGTGATAAATTAGAAAGCATATGCACGTATTTTAAACTCCACTGTATGCCTGATGAATTTTACCATACTGCATTGTGATGACAGTTATATATATAACATACATATAAATATAAGACATTTCATTGTGCTAACATGCTTTTTCCGTATAATGTTATAAGTCATGGTATCAAATGACAATATTTTCTCCTGTCACTGTTCCGAATATGGATCGTCGGGTAAATACGGAGGCGTTTCTAATGAGCACCGAAGGCTTATGTTTTTGACAATTTACGAAAACAGTTTTCCTTATGCCCTGCAAGACCCCCTTTTATTATATAAAGTGGGTTTTGCAGGGGTTTTAATGTAGACAGACTTGTTTATGCAATTGATATTCTCACGAGGCGGCTTGGTGTTAAACATGATTCCATTCTCGGTTACAAATTTGTTACAGAAAAATCCCTATCTATTAAGACCACTCTTGGGGCTGTTCAAAGGTGGCTTTAAGACCACTTTGATCAGTCCCAATGATGGTCTCATTCTAGAACATATTGATGCTCATGAAACTTTTTAAATATGCTTTTAAAAAGCAATATGCAACAATGTTAGCTGTTCCTGTTATTGGAATTTTACTGCATTGTTTTGCCATATGCCTTCAAGTATTGTAGATGTTATATTCGTGCGGGGTTAATAGCCTTATGGAATTTGAATAAAATTTCTGTTCTGTTCTGTTCTATATTAAATGGCGGGCGGAATTTCTTTTTATGCCCCCGGAATCTAAGAGATTCTGGGGCCTATAGTTTTTGGTCTGTCTGTCTGTTTTTCTGTCTACAAAAACCTTAACATTGGGCATAACTTTTGAATGGTAATAGATAGAGCTTTCATATTTCACATGTGTATACCTTATCACAAGACCTTTCCAGTGGTACCATAATTTTTGATCTCGTGACCTTGAACTTGACCTTTGACCTATTTTTTTCAAAATTTTTCCGTTTGTCTGTCTACAAAAACCTTAACATTGGGCATAACTTTTGAATGGTAATAGATAGAGCTTTCATATTTCACATGTGTATACCTTATCACAAGACCTTTCCAGTGGTACCATAATTTTTGATCTCGTGACCTTGAACTTGACATTTGACCTATTTTTTTTTCAAAATTTTTAAAAACATTAACATTGGCCATAACTTTCGATTGGTAAGTGATAGGGCTTTCATATTTCATATGTGCATTCATTGTCACAAGACCTTTCTAGTGGTACCATAATTTTTGACCTTGTGACCTTGACCGTGATGTTTGACCTACTTTTTAAAAACTTTAACATTGGCCATAACTTTCGATTGGTAAGTGGTAGGGCTTTCATATTTCACATGTGCACTCCTTGTCACAAGACCTTTCTAGTGGTACCATAATTTTTGACCTCGTGACCTTGACCTTTGACCTACTTTTAATAACTTTAACATTGGCCATAACTTTCGATTGGTAAGTAGTAGGGCTTTCATATTTCACACGTGCACTCCTTGTCACAAGACCTTTCTAGTGGTACCATAATTTTTGTCCATCCAGACACCCCCCTCAAGGTCAAGGTCACTGTGGTTATTTTTAGAAAAGCTTTGTCATCGCTCTAGCGCCAACATTTCTTTACTGATTTCAATATAACTTCACACAAATGTTCCTTATGACAATATCTCGAGCGAGTTCGACTTTCAAGGTCATGAACTCAAGGTCAAGGTCACTGTGGCTATTTTTAGAAAAACTTTGTCATCGCTCTAGCGCCTACATTTCTTGGCCATACCTTTTGATTGCTTGGTGATACTGCTTTCATATTTAACATGCGCTGTTCGGGGGCATCAGTGTTTCACAAACACATCTTGTTGATATCTTGATTAGTTAAAACATATTCAAGAAAAATCTAGCTACCTATCTAAATATTTGAAACTGAATATGCCATTAAGTTCGCATTGGCAAAATCTCCCAACTATCTCAATATAGTGCAAACGTTGACATCTGGACATTGTGGATTCGTAATATTTCAGTGCAAATGCAGTGATAACAAAACAGAACCAAATAATAAAACTAACTAGAGCGAGCAGTCGATGGCAAGCCATCGCAAATCCCCACGCTTTTGCCACATAGCAGACGTGAACTTTTGTCTCCTTGAGATGGCCCCTTTGGGTGAAGCCAACTATAGCGTCCCTCTCGCACGCCCTCACCATGTAATTAAGTCATGTAGCAAATATGGTTGCATTCTGGCCAGTGGTTAAGGAGGAGATAGCGTGATGGATGGACGGACAGATGGACAGACGGATGGAGGCGTTCACAATATCCCCAACGCTTTCTTTAAAAGCGTGGTGATAATAAAAATCCATCAATAAATGTAGTCACTAGAGCGATGACAAAGTTTTTTTTAAAAAATAGCCACAGTGACCTTGACCATGAGGTCATGATCTTGAAAGTCAACTCACTCGAGATACTGTCATAAGGAACATTTGTGTGAAGTTATGTTGAAATCAATCAAGAAATGTAGGCGCTAGAGCGATGACAAAGTTTTTCTAAAAATAGGCACAATGACCTTGACTTGGAAAGTCAAACTCGCTCAAGAAATTGTCATAAGAAACTTTTGTGTGAAGTTATATTGAAATCGGAAAAGAAATGTAGGCGCTAGAGCAATGACAAAGTTTTTTTTCTAAAAATAGCCACAGTGACCTTGACCTTAAATGTCGAACTCGCTCAAGATACTGACATAAGGAACATTTGTGTGAAGTTATATTGTAATCGCACAAGAAATGTAGGCGCTAGAGCGATGACAAAGCTTTTCTAAAAATAGCCACCGTGACCTTGATCTTGAAAGTCATACACACTCGAGATATTGTCAAAAGGAACATTTGTGTGAAATTATATTGAAATTGATCAAGAAATGTAGGCACTAGAGCGATTACAAAGATTTTCTAAATATAGCCACAGTGACCTTGACCTTGAAAGTCAAACACACTCGAGATATTGTCAAAAGGAACATTTGTGTGAAGTAATATTGAAATTGGACAAGAAATGCAGGCGCTAGAGTGATGACAAAGTTTTTCTAGAAATAGGCACAGTGACCTTGACCTTGAAAGTCGAACTCGCTCAAGATATTGTCATAAGGAACACTTGTGTGAAGTTATATTGAAATCGGACAAGAAATGTAGGCGCTAGAGCGATTATAAAGCTTTTTCTAAAAATAGCCACAGTGACCTTGACCTTGAAAGTCAAACACACTCGAGATATTGTCAAAAGGAACAATTGTGTTAAATTATATTGAAATTGGGCAGGAAATGTAGCCGCTAGAGCGATTACAAAGTTTTTCTAAAATAGCTACAGTGACCTTGACCTTGAAAGTCAAACACACTCGAGATATTGTCAAAAAAAAACATTTGTGTGAAATTATATTGAAATTGGACAAGAAATGTAGGTGCTTGAGCGATGACAAAGTTTTTCTTAAAATAGCCACATCGACCTTGACCTTAAGGCCACGACCTTGAAAGTCAAACTTGCTCGAGATATTTTCAAAAGGAACTTTTGTGTGAAGTTATATTGACATCGGTGGACAAATATAGGCGCAAGAGCGGTGACAAAGTTTTTTTTAAAAATAGCCACAGTGACCTTGACCATGAGGCCACGACATTGAAAATCAAACTCGCTTGAGATATTGTCATAAGGAACATTTTAGTGAATTTATATTGAAATCGGTGGAGAAATGTAGGCGCTAGGGCGATAGCGTGACTTTATTGCAGACGTGACCTTTTTACCCCTTGAGATGGCCCCTTTGGGCGGAACCAACTATAACGTCCTTCTCACGCGCCCTCACCATGTATAGTAAGGAAGTCATGTAGCAAATATTGTTGCATTCCAGCCAGTGGTAAAGGAGGAGATAGCGTGACGGACGGGCGGTCAGAAGGACAGACGGACGAAGGCGTTCACAATATCCCCGAATGTTTTTTTAAAAGCGTGGGGATAATAAAATAATAAAAATAAAAACTAGATCTATATGGAAAAAAAGTCGAAAAACTAAGGAAATAATGGGAAAAATAGGGTCCGATCCGGTAATTGGTTCCGATCCGGTATTTGTACGTACCGAACGAAATCACCTCATTAATTACCCAAATCACCATTTTACAACTATAAGACCATGTTAAATATTTAAAATATATTGTAGGGGTCTAGTTAAAAAATTATTGGAATTAATCTTTGTGGGGAAAAAAATCCCTAAAATGTCACCTGAATGTTTTTTGTTTTTTTTTTTCAGATATAACATGGAAATCACAAGTCACCTCCGACATTACCGAAATCACCATCATTTTGATACAAAATCATGTTAAATATTTAAAATATGATAATATGCAATATATTTTAGGGGTGTATTATTAATGTCGGTAGTAAATCCCCAAAATATCACTGGATTGTGTATTTTAGGGTACTAACCGAAATCATCAGTCACCTCGGAAATTACCGAAATCGCCTTTGTGTAGATATAGGGTGCATTGAATAAGGATATTTCATTTCAATAACATGCCCATGAAATATCAGACAATGTTTATGGTTATCTTAATTGCGGCATTTTTCAGATGTGGATTTGTGATATTTTCTTCTTACTGCCCCACAAAATTCGAGTCTGTGTATATGTTAGAATCGCCTCGACGAGGCAGCCGTAACACGTACCCATAAACTTTATTTTTTAAGCAAAACGCATACCCTTGTAAACCTATTTTTCCCTGTTTAATATACTTCAAGGACTTGTAAATGAGTGATTATGGTCGTGTTATAACTTTGATTAAATAGCGATAATGGAGAGCAGTTATCCTAAGTTATTGTCTCAAGAATTCACTCAGCATTAATGTGCAACTTGACATGTGACTACTTGTCAAGCTCTATGAACATGTAAACATAATAATGATAACAAGGCATCGCAGGCGATACAGATCCCCTCGCACAAGACTACTTCGTGTGTGGACACCACTCAACTGGCAAAAGTCCAACCTACTTGAGATATTATCATTTGCAACATTTGTGTACAGTTTTACTAAAATCCATCAATAAAAGTAGGCTCTAGAGTGATGACAATGCTTTTTCTAAAAATAGCCACGATGACCTTGACCTTGAGCCTAGGATCCAGAAAGTCTAACTGGCTCGAGATATAGTAATTTCCAACATTTGTGTAAATTTTTAGCAAAATTCATCAATAAATGTAGGCATAAGAGCGATGAAAATGTTGTTTTAAAAATAGCCACAATGACCCTGACCTTGATATCAGGACCCTGAAAGTCGAACTCACCCAAGCTTTTATCATACCAACATTTGTGTGGAGTTGTATTAAAATTCATCAATAAATGAAGGCACTAGAGTGGTGAAAATATTTTTCTAGATATAGCCACAGTGACCATAACCTTGAGCCGAGGACCCTGAGAGTTGAACTCGGTCGAGATATTATCATTCCAAACATTTGTGAAGTTATATTAGAATTTATCAATAAATGTAGGCACTAGAGCCATGACAAAGTTTTTCTAAAAATAGCCGCAGTGACACTGACCTTGAGGTCATGACCCTGAAAGTCAATTTTCCTCGAGAAATTATCATTTCTAACATTTGTGTAAAATTTTAATAAAATCCATCAATAAAGGTAGGCGCCAGACCAATGACAAAGTTATTCTAAAAATAGCCACAGTGACCTTGATCTTGACCTCAGGAACCTGAAAGTCCAACTTGCTCGAGATATTAATTATCATACCCAACATTTGTGTGAAGTTATATTAAAATAGAAGTGGAGGCAATGAACCACAGTGACCTTGACCAAGAGGCCACGACATTGAAAGTTAACTCGCTCGAGATATTGTCAAAAAGAACATTTGTGTGAAATTATATTGAAATCGGTCGAGAAATGTAGGCGCTAGAGCGATGAGTTTTTCTAAAAATAGGCACAGTGACATTGTCTTTGACAGTCAAACTCGCTCAAGATATTGTCATAAGGAACATTTGTGTGAAGATACATTGAATCGGTCAAGAAATGTAGGTGCTATAGGGATGACAAAGTTTTTTCTAAAAATAGCCACAGTGACCTTGACCTTGAGGCCACGACCCCGAAAGTCGAACTCGCTCGAGATATTGTCATAAGGAACATTTGTGTGAAGTTATACTGAAATCGTTCGAGAAATGTGGGCGCTAGAGCGATGACAAAGTTTTTCTAAAAATCGCTTCAGTGACATTGACCTTGCGGCCACGACCTTAAAAGTTGGATTCGCTTGAGATATTGCAGTAAGGAACATTTGTGTGAAGTTATATTCCAAACGGTGGAGAAATGTAGGCGCTAGAGCGATGACAAATCTTTTCTAAAAATATCCACAGTGTCCTTGAACTTGAGGCCACGACCCTGAAAGTCGAACTCGCTCGAGATATTGTCATAAGGAACATTTGTGAGGAGTTATACTGAAATCGTTCAAGAATTGTGGGTGCTGGAGCGATGACAAAGTTTTTCTAACAAGAGGGCCATGATGGCCCTGGATCGCTCACCTGATCCATAGAGTAACAAGTGGGCCCCGGGGAAGTGCCATTATTGACCCCACGGTTATAATGTGCATGATGTTGAGGGAGGTCTAAAAAGGTGAAGCTTCATACCAAATATCAACAAAGGCTAAAATTGTCCACTAGATGAAGCTCCATACCAAATATCAAAGACATGGGCCTTGCAGTTTCAGAGAAGAAGATTTTTAAAGATTTCCCTATATAAGTCTATGTAAAACCAAAGGGTCTCGGGGCGGGGGCATTTTTAGCCCAAGGGCTATAATCTGAACAATCTTGATAGAGGTCAACTAGATGAAATTTCACACCAAATATCAAAGACCTAGGCCTTGTGGTTTCACAGAAGAAAATTTTTCAAGATTTTCCCTATATAAGTCTATGTAAAACCAAAGGGTCTCGGGGCGGGGGCATTTTTAGCCCAAGGGCTATAATCTGAACAATCTTGATAGAGGTCAACTAGATGAAATTTCACACCAAATATCAAAGACCTAGGCCTTGTGGTTTCACAGAAGAAAATTTTTCAAGATTTTCCCTATATAAGTCTATGTAAAACCAAAGGGCCCCGAGGCGGGGGCAGTTTCGGCCTCAGGGCTATAATTTGAACAATCTTGGTAGAGGTCCACTAGCTGAAGCTTCATACCAAATATCAAAGACCTAGGCCTTGTGGTTTCAGAGAAGAAGATTTTTCAAGATTTTCCCTATATAAGGCTATGTAAAACCAAAGGGCCCCGGAGCGGGGGCATTTTTGGCCCAAAGGCTATAAATTGGATTATCTTGGTAGAGGTCAACAAGATGAAGCTTCATACCAAATATCAAAGACCTAGGCCTTGCAGTTTCAGAGAAGAAGATTTTTAAAGATTTTCTCTACATAAGCCTATGTAAAACCAAAGGGCCCCATTGCGGAGCATTTTTAGCCCCTGCACTATAATTTGAACAATCTTGGTAGGGGTCGACTAGATAAGACTTCATACCAAATACCAAAGACCTGGGCCTTGCAGTTTCAGAGAAGAAGATTTTTTTAAAGATTTTCCCTATATAGGCCCATGTAAAACCAAAGGGTCCCGGGGCGGGGGCATTTTTGGTCCCAGCACTATAATTTGAACAATCTTGGTAGGGGTCCACTAGATGAAGCTTCATATCAAATATCAAAGACCTGGGCCTTGTGGTTTCAGAGTAGAAGATTTTTACAGATTTTCCCTATATAAGCCAATTTAAAACCAAAGGGCCCCGGGGCGGGGGCATTTTTGGCCCCAGCACTATAATTTGAACAATCTTGGTAGGGGTCCACTAGATGAAGCTTCATACCAAATATCAAAGACCTGGGCCTTGCGGTTTCAGAGAAGAAGATTTTTTTTCACCCAAAATTTAAATTTTTTGGCTCCTGTGACCTAGATGTGCAATGGACCGGAACCATTTGAACAACTTTGAAAGGGGACCACATAAGGATCATTCCTGTGAAGTTTGGTCAAAATCCGATCAGTGGTTTAGGAGGAGATGTCGTTTGAAGAAATTGTTTACGCACGGATGACAGACAAAAAGTGATCTTAATATAAAACACAAGAGGGCCATGATTGCCCTGGATCGCTCACCTGATCCATATGATAGAGTAACAAGTGGGCCTGCGGGGAGGTCATTATTGACCCCAGGGCTACAATGTGCATAATGTTGAGGGAGGTCTAAAAAGGTGGAGCTTCATACCAAATATCAACAAAGGCTATAATTTGAACAATCTTGGCAATGGTCTACTAGATGAAGCTACACACCAAATATTAAAGACCTGGGCCTTTGGGGTTTCAGAGAAGAAGATTTTTTAAAAGATATTCCCTACATTAGCCTATGTAAAACCAAATGGTCCCGGGGCTTGGGAATTTTTTGCCTCAGGGCCATAATTTATACAATCTTGATAGAGGTCCACTAGATCAAGCTTCATACCAAATATCAAAGATCTGGGCCTTGCTGTTTCAGAGAAGAAGATTTTCAAAGATTATCTCTATGTATAAGTCTATGTAAAACCAAAGGGCCCCGGGACTGGGGCTATAATTTGAACAATCTTGTTAGAGGTCCACTAGATGAAGCTCCATACCAAATATCAAAGACATGGGCCTTGTGGTTTCAGAGAAGAAGATTTTTAAAGATTTCCCTCGTATAAGTCTATGTAAAACCAAAGGGTCTCGGGGCAGGGGCATTTTTGGCCCCAGGTCTATAATTTGAACAATCTTGATAGAGGTCCACTAGATGAAATTTCACACCGAATATCAAAGACCTAGGCCTTGTGGTTTCAAAGAAGATTTTTTGAAGATTTTCCCTATATAAGTCTATGTAAAACCAAAAGGGCCCCGAGACAGGGGCGTTTTTAGTCTCAGGGCTATAATTTGAACAATCTTGGTAGAGGTCAACTAGATGAGGCTACAAACCAAATATCGAAGTCCTAGGCCTTCTGGTTTCAGAGAAGAAGATTTTTCAAGATTTTCCCTATATAAGTCTATGTAATAACAAAGGGCCCCGTAGCGGGGGCATTTTTGGCCCCAGGGCTATAATTTGAACAATCTAGGTAGAGGTCCACAAGATGAAGCTTCATACCAAATATCAAACACCTAGGCCTTGTGGTTTCAGAGAAGAAGTTTTTTTTAGATTTTCCCTATATAAGACTATGTAAAACCAAAGGGCCCCGAGGTGGGGGCATTTTTCGTCTCAGGGCTATAATTGAACAATTTTGGTAGAGGTCCACTAGATGAAGCTTCATACCAAATATCAAAGACCTAGGCCTTGTGGTTTCAGAGGAGAAGATTTTTCAAGATTTTCCCTATATAAGTCTATGTAAAACCAAAGGGCCCCGGAGCGGGAGCATTTTTGGCCCCAGGGCTATAAATTGGACAATCTTGGTAGGGGTCCACCAGATGAAGCTTCATACCAGATATCAAAGACCTGGGCCTTGTGGTTTCAGAGAAGATGATTTTTAAAGATTTTCCCTATATAAGCCCATAAAAAAACCAAAGGGCCCTGGGGCTATAATTTGAACAATCTAGGTAGAGGTCCACAAGATGAAGCTTCATACCAAATATCAAACACCTAGGCCTTGTGGTTTCAGAGAAGAAGTTTTTTTAAGATTTTCCCTATATAATATTATGTAAAACCAAAGGGCCCCGAGGTGGGGGCATTTTTCGTCTCAGGGCTATAATTGAACAATTTTGGTAGAGGTCCACTAGATGAAGCTTCATACCAAATATCAAAGACCTAGGCCTTGTGGTTTCAGAGGAGAAGATTTTTCAAGATTTTCCCTATATAAGTCTATGTAAAACCAAAGGGCCCCGGAGCGGGAGCATTTTTGGCCCCAGGGCTATCATTTGAACAATCTTGGTAGGGGTCCACCAGATGAAGCTTCATACCAAATATCAAAGACCTGGGCCTTGTGGTTTCAGAGAAGAAGATTTTTCAAGATTTTCCCTATATAAGCCCATGAAAAAACCAAAGGGCCCTGGGGCGGGGGCATTTTTGGCCCCAGCACTACAATTTGAACAGTCTTGGTAGGGATCCACTAGGTGAAGCTTCATACCAAATATCAAAGACCTGGGCCTTACGGTTTCAGAGAAGAAGATTTTTAAAGATTTTCCCTATATAAGCCCATGTAAAACCAAAAGGCCCTGGGACGGGGGCATTTTTGGCCCCAGCACTATAATTTGAACAATCTTGGTAAGGGGCCACCAGATGAAGCTTCATACCAAATATCAAAGACCTGGGCCTTACGGTTTCAGAGAAGAAGATTTTTAAAGATTTTCCCTATATAAGCCCATGTAAAACCAAAAGGCCCTGGGACGGGGGCATTTTTGGCCCCAGCACTATAATTTGAACAATCTTGGTAAGGGTCCACCAGATGAAGCTTCTTCCCAAATATCAAAGACCTGGGCCTTACGGTTTCAGAGAAGAAGATTTTTAAAGATTTTCCTTATATAAGCCCATGTAAAACCAAAGGACACCGGAGCGGGGGCATTTTTGGCCCCAGCACTATAATTTGAATAATCTTGGTAGGGGTCCACTAGATGAAGATTCAAATCAAATATCAAAGACCTGTGCCTTGTGGTTTCAGAGAAGAAATTTTTTTTAAGTTTTTGGTGAAAAAAACTCTATTTTTGGCTCCTATGACCTAGATGTGCAACGGACCGGAACCATTTGAACAACTTTGAAAGGGGACCACCTAAGGATCATTCCTGTGAAGTTTGGTCAAAATCTGATCAGTGGTTTAGGAGGAGATGTCGTTTAAAGAATTTGTTTACGGACGCACGGACGGACGCACGACGGACGAAAAGTGATCCCAAAAGCTCACCTCGTCACTACGTGACGGTGAGCTAAAAATAGCTACAGTGACCTTGACCTTGAGACCGTGACCTTGAAAGTTGTAATCGCTTTAGATATTGTAGTAAGGAACATTTGTGTGAAGTTATATTCCAAACGGTGAAGAAATGTTGGCGCTAGAACGATGACAAAATGTGTCTAAAATAGCCACAGTGACCTTGACCTTGAAGCCAAGATCTTGAAAGTCGAACTCGCTTGAGATATTTGCATATGGAACATTTGTGTGAAGTTCTATTGAAATCTGTCAAGAAATGTAGGCGCTAGAGCGATGACAATGTTTTTCTTAAAATAGCCACAGTGACCTTGACCTTGAGACCACGACCTTGAAAGTCGAACCCGCTCGAGATATATGAATATTTTTAACAGACAGAATATAATCCTGAGAATAAGATTTAAAAATAATAATTTATTTATTTATTTATTTATTTATTTATTTATTTATTTATTCTCTTGTCAAAGCTAGCAAGCGGAGTCAAAATAATTTGTTGACTAAATGCTGATAACACAAGCTTGTGATTAATCAGCCGGGATAATTCAAAAGTGAGCGACAGCAATTATCTTAATGAGTGGCGCACGTAAGATTAAGGAAGGAAGGAAGGAAGGAAGACTTATATCCCAACTGCTTGTTTGTTTGTATTGCGGTTTAACGGCCCAATCAACACTATTTTATGTTATTTTTGAGCCGGTCAGTTCATTTATCCACACTTTTCCTGGGCAGGCTTATACGTAAGCGGTTAACCAGTACAGTGCACATTCTTTGGCCAGAAACTGACAACAGCCCTTCTTGAATCAGCAGAAGGGAGATAATGACCGCAGAAAATATTTCATGATCAATCTCCACGAAAGAATGTTGCCGACGCCGGCAAGTATCGAATCCACTTCTTCCTGATCACCAGTCAGCCGCGCAGCCGACCGAGCTACCGAAGCCGGTCCCAACTGCTTGGGACAAGGTTTCCAATAGAAATTTCCGATATTTTTCATATTTTTGCTACAAACATATATTATGGATACTCGTTAGAACCGCATCGACAAGGTGGTTCTAACGAGTACCCACAGACTATGTTTTACAGATATAAACCCCAGTTTTTGTCTACGCCCATGGACATTATAGACATTGGGTTTAACACGGAAGAACAGCCATTAGTTACCCACAATGCATGTTGACCTTTATATTTAATGCAACAACAACAAGTATGAGCTTTCATAAGAAGAAAAAAGCGGCCCATAACAAGAATAAGCTTTCACACAAAAAGGGGCCAACGGGCAGAACTCTGGCACAGAATTCCTATCTCATTTGTACAAGCCCATATTTGCTGTCTTATTGGTACAGGCTAATAAAACTATACATCTACAACTCTAGACCACCACGGACCACCGCCTATCATATAAGCTCACCAGGAGTCGCTTGCAAAATGATTGGGTTAATCTTCAATCACTCTTCTATATTGTCTACTTAACTTCTTAAACAGTTATTAAGCATTCCGTTTGATAATATGTCACAAGCATGTTGAAGAGGCCTTTAAGGAAAAAGTACTTATTGACACAAATGCATCATTTGCAACTTGACATTATACTTCAGTCAGCAAGATCCTGGGTGCAGGCTGGCAATTAGAATATTGCCCAAGACAGTTAATTGTATAAAACACATTTCTTGGAAATAAGTCTAGACATTCACATTTAATATGTGCTAAGCGTAGACCTAGCTTTTTGTAAAAGCTATACTTGTATTATATAAAAGTTGGGTTTGATGGGGTCAAAATTATATAGGCGTGTTTTCGATATGCATCACATGAACTAGTCCGTGAAATTTAGACCCCCTAAATCTCACTTCATATATAAACAATGGGACCAAGCTAGGTTGGTCCTGTATCGCTCACCTGAGCTAACAGATTCAAAGTTTAAGGAAGTGTCAACCTTTACTGAAGGCTTTATGGAAGGACATGGTGATCACAGTTTAAGCATTTTCTGAAAATCAAGTAGAATGTAACTCTATGATAAACAGGCTGACCTCGCCGGTTTTCAAACTCATTTAAGCTTTTATTCCTGACTTGCTAAGAAGATCCGATCTAAACTGAAGTGGCTATGGTGATGACAAGTTCAAAAACAAGAGTTTTCAAACTCCTCCAAGCTTTCTGCCTGACATCATTGTTTGTAAGTTTCATGAAGATCCGTTCAAAACTAAAGGGGCAGCAGTGATGACCATGTCGAAAATAGGCATTTTCAGCAATCAAAGGCACGTCACTCTATGATAAATGTGCCAACTTGGCCGGTATTCGAACTCACCTGAGGTTTTATTCCAAGCCACCTTACATGTAAGTTTCAGAAAGATCGGATCAGACTTGGCCAGTATTCAAACTCATCCAAGATTTTATTCCCAGCCACCTCACATATAAGTTTCAGAAAGATCCGATCAAAACTGAAGGGGCTACGGTGATGACAAGGTCGAAATTTGGCATTTTTAGCAATCAAAGGGATGTTACTCTAAAATAAATGAGCCGACTTGGCCAGTTTTCGAACTCATCCAAGGTTTCATCCCCAGCCACCTTACATATAAGTTTCAGAAAAATCTGATCAAAACTGAAGGGGCTACAGTAATGACAAGGTCAAAAATCAACATTTTCAGCCATCAAAGGGACATAACTCTACGACAAATGGGCTGACTCATCCAAGATTTTATCCCCAGGCACCTTACATATAAGTTTCAGAAAGATTCGATCAAAACTGAATGGGCTATGGTGATGACAAGGTAAAAAATCGGCATTTTCAGCAATCAAAGGGACGTAAATCTATGATAAATGGGCCATCTTGGCCGGTATTCGAACTCATCCTAGGTTATATCTCCAGTCACCTTACATATAGGTTTCAGAAAGATTCGATCAAAACTGAAGGGGCTATACGGTGATGACAAGGTAAAAAATCGCCATTTTCAGCAATCAAAGGGACATAACTATATAGTAAATGGGGCAACTTGGCTGGTTTTCGAACTCATCCGAGGTTTTATCCCCAGCCACCTTACATATAAGTTTCAGAAAGATCCGATCAAAACTGAAAGGGCTACGGTAATGACAAGGTAAAAAAATCGGCATTTTCAGCAATCAAAGGGACGTTACTCTGTGATAAATGGACCAACATGGCTGGTTTTCGAACTCATCCGCGATTTTATCCCTAGCCACTTTACATATAAGTTTCAGAAAGATTCGATTAAAACTGAAAGGGCTACGGTGATGACAAGGTCAAAAATCAGCATTTTCAGCAAACAAAGGGACGTTACTCTACAATAAATGGGCCGACTTGGTCGGGTTTCGAACTCATCCGAGATTTTATCCCCAGCCATCTTACATATAAGTTTCAGAAAGATCCGAGCAAAACTGAAGGGGCTACGGTGATGACAAGGTCAAAAATCGGCATTTTCAGCAATCAAAGGGACGTAACTCTATGATAAATCGGCCGACTTGGCCGGTTTTCAAACTCATCCGAGGATTTATCCCCAGCCACATTACATATAAGTTTCAGAAAGATCAGATCAAAACTGAAGGGGCTACGGTGATGACAAGGTCGAAAATGGGCATTTTCAGCAATCTAAGGGACGTAACTCTATGATAAATGGGCCGACTTTGCCGGTTTTCGAACTCATCCGAGTTTTTATCCCAAGTCACCTGATATATAAGTTTCAGAAAGATCCGATCAAAACTGAAGGTGCTACAGTGATGACAAGCATTTTCCCATAGTAAGTCTATGGGACCTTGTGGTTGCCATAGGAACCAAAGTTTTTGAGCGATTTCAAAAAAAAGTTTTTGTCATCAATGCCCCACCAGAGGCATGCTACAGATGAGAAATGATTGACATCAGCCTGCAGGATACATAGATATAGCTGCTCAAAAGTGTGGACGGACGGACGAGGGACGACCCACTATACTATAAGCTCCCCTGGAGCCTTCGGCCCAGGTGAGCTAAAAATCGACCTTTTCAGCCATCAAAGGGACATAACTATATAGTTAATGGGGCAACCTGGCCGGTTTTCGAACTCATCCGAGGTTTTATCCCCAGCCACCTTACATATAAGTTTCAGAAAGATCCGATCAAAACTGAAGGGGCTACAGTGATGACAAGGTAAAAAATCAACATTTTCAGCAATCAAAGGGACCTAACTCTATGATAAATAGGCCACCTTTGCCGGTATGCGAACTCATCCGAGGTTTTATCCCCAGCCACCTTGCATATAAGTTTCAGAAAGATCCGATCAAAACTGAAAGGGCTACGGTGATGACAAGGTAAAAAATTGGCATTTTCAGCAATCAAAGGGACGTTACTCTGTGATAAATGAACCAACTTTGCTGGTTTTAGAACTCATCCGAGATTTTATCCCCAGCCACTTTACATATAAGTGTCAGAAAGATTCGATCAAAACTGAAAGGGCTACAGTGATGACAAGGTCAAAAATCAGCATTTTCAGCAATCAAAGGGACATTACTCTACGATAAATGGGCCGACTTGGTCGGTTTTCGAACTCATCCGAGATTTTATCCCCAGCCACATTACATATAAGTTTCAGAAATATCCAATCAAAACTAAAGGGGCTACAGTGATGACAAGGTCAAAAATCGGCATTTTCAGCAATCAAAGGGACGTAACTCTATGATTAATCGGCGGACTTGGCTGGTTTTCGAAATCATCCGAGGTTTTATCCCCAGCCACATTACATATAAGTTTCAGAAAGATCAGATCAAAACTGAAGGGGCTACGGTGATGACAAGGTCGAAAATGGGCATTTTTAGCAATCAAAGGGACGTATCTCTATGATAAAATGGCCGACTTGGCCGGTTTTCGAACTCATCTGAGATTTTATCCCCAGTCACCTTACATATAAGTTTCAGAAAGATCCGATCAAAACTGAAGGGCTACGGTGATGCCAAGCATTTTCCCATAGTAAGTCTATGGGACCTTGTGGTTGCCATAGGAACCAAAGTTTTAGAGCGATTTCAAAAAAAAGTTTATGTCACCAATGCCACACCAGAGGCATGCTACAGATGAGAAATGATTGAGATCAGCCTGCAGGATACAGAGATATAGCTGCTCAAAAGTGTGGACGGACGACGGACGGACGACGGACGACGGAGGACCCACTATACTATAAGCTCCCCTGGAGCCTTCGGCACAGGTGAGCTAAAAACTGGGGTTTACGGGGTATACATTATTTTTCTTATTTCTGCTCCAAGACATAGGTTGCGGGTACTTGTTAGAACCGCCTCAATCAGGCGGAACTAAAGAGAACCACAACCTATGCTTTGAGCATTTATAAGAAAAATACCACGGATTGTCATCAGAAAAGTAGCTATTAGGAGATGTGAAAAATGCACTATGCTGCACGGGTAGGTCATCATAATGGGTTCGCCCCCGCCGATCGGGGCTTGAAGAAATAGACTGGGTTGCATGATACTTCCACGCAGAGCTGAATCTGAGCAGACACGAGTACTGGTAAAACAGAAGTGGAGGCAATGACCAGGAATTGATAAAATCAACCCAAAGCTCCCATCAGAGACACCAAAGGGAAAGAAACACAAACATGAAACAACAGACCTAATGGAAATATCAATAGCGGATAGCCAAAATGACAGTTACTTTCCCA
Organism: Lucinisca nassula; assembly: GCA_963580285.1. Classification (NCBI taxonomy): domain Eukaryota; kingdom Metazoa; phylum Mollusca; class Bivalvia; order Lucinida; family Lucinidae; genus Lucinisca; species Lucinisca nassula. The sequence continues at coordinate 114,654,576 of OY757011.1, forward strand.
AACAATAACAAAAATAAACCGCGAGAGAAGAACCGCCTTGGAACGGTCAGCGGAAACGAATTCCACTGGGGTGGGGGGGTGGGGGGGGGGCTTAAATCGATTTTACGTGCCCACAATCCTCGCCCTTACTTCCGTCGCGATTTAGACAAATACTTTGTTCAGTCCACATGAAGGCCTCCTAACTCAACAGTGCAACATCTCCGTGAACACAAATAATCAAACAACCACAGAGATGAACTCGACAGCAAAAAACAACTGAAATGCTGGAGCAAAAGAAAACCAACAGTTACACTCCGATGGGCCCGACCAGAGATAGAGCATCAGGCACCAACCAACATCACCTTGAATTAGATCACTCTAATTCTCAATAAGCCTTTACGCTGGAACCGTCATAGAATCTGAGGCCTGACCCACCGGCGTGCAATTAAAGAGGGAAGCAAAGTTGTCAACCGTGATTGGGTTAACTACCATGCATGCAGTCTGTCGTATAACATTTATGCTGTACCCAATCTTTTTATATCGTAGAGCGATTTTACGAAATTGGGTGCTGAAGTCACTGCGGTTATATATTTTTCTGAATTTATATACTAAGCCACCATTAAATTCGGGTTCCGATAGACCTTGTTGCAGTAGAGATTTAAGTCCAGTATTGAATTTTGAAATTAAATCAGAATGACGTCTATAAAATTTTGAAAAGGCTTTGCGTAGTTTATGGTACCGCTAACCCTGATTAAGAAGTTTAGCAGTTAACAATTTGTTACGAATGTTGAAGTCAGTTACATGACTACACACTCTGTCAAATCGAATTAATTGCGAAAAATAAACGCAATAGGATGGCGCATGAGGAACATCACCATCCAAAAAAGGAAAATTTACAATCCCAAAATCATAATCATCGCGTTTATCATAAATTTTGCACGAAACAAATCCATCTACAAAAGATAGATGTAAATCCAAAAACAGGGCTTCGGTATCAAAAGAATTTGCTTTATTTAACTGGGATTCAGGGTGTAAGTTTGACTGATCAAACCATCGAAATAGGTATTATCAATATTTAATAAACCATCCACATATCTAGAAGTGGAGTTAAAATCTTCAATGATTTCAGACTGGTTTCAGCAGAAAGGGACATCATGAACAAAACAAAAACAAATCAGCCACAAGTGGTGCACAATTAGTACCCATCGGAATACCCACAACTTGTCTGAATAACTTGGTACCAAATCTTATGTAAATATTGTCAAATAGAAAGGTGAGAGCTTCACACACTTTTATACATGACCATAAGGTATAGAGGGAGCCTTCCCTATGAAATGTCCATTCATTTAAACCATTAAGTTTTTCTTTTACAAGATTATGAGAAAGTGTAGTGTAAAGGGTGGAAAAATCATAAGAAGACAGACTTGAAGCACGAAAACGCCTGGATTTCAATTTATTTAAAACTTCATTAGAATTTTTATAGACCAAAACAGATTTCTACCTGATCTTTCGAAAACTTTGTCGCAATATTTTATCACATGTTTTTGATGGTAGTCAAACAGGAAGTTAATAATTTGGAGAGTTCAGTGGTGGTACAATGCTTTAATTTGCAATAAACCGTGCTTTGTATGACCTTTTATGAAGTTTAGGTAACCAATATAACGTAGGAAGCTTTCTTGGCCTTCTGTAACACAGACAGCAAACTTGGTGGCTGAATGAAAAATGTGGTCATCAACTAAAGCCCTCTCTAAAGCTAAAGGTTGAAGTTCATAGGCCTTAGTACCACCAAGTTCTTGCTGAAGAGTGTTAACATAGTGAAGCCGTCAAACAACGACCACATTGATAGCGGTCTTATCAGCTGGAGCCAAAATAAATTTCCTATAAAATTCTTGAATACCTAGTTTAAGGTGACGTAAAGACGTCTTAGGTTTAGGAGTTAATTAGTTCGTATTTTGCGAATAAAAAGAAATGCGTTTGTTCACAAATTTCAGAATTCTCAGTTTCCATTCCTTTAGAGCTTTATGCTCAACATACTCTCGTTTACACCATCGATTACAAAATTCATTCAAGGCAGCAGCGATTTCATATCTACATTTATTGAAATCAATTTAAGAAGGAAATCGATATTTCGGTCCTTTAGATATTATATTGCGTATCCTAGAATCAGGAATAATTTTAAATTGCCAGTAATAATATGACCAGCAGCAGGATAGCAATACACTGAATTTTTACAATCACGTGTATCAGGAGTGTTAGTGTCAATATCAAGATCAGAAACAAGTTTATTGAAATTAAAAATGATAGATCTAACAGGTTTATTGTATTTATAGCAAATTATGGGTGTTTCAGTATTTTGAAAATAAGCAGGAATGGATGAAATAACCGAACTGTCCCGGAAGATACTAGGTTAATCTATAAAATGCAAACCCTTATTAATTAAGGATATTTTGATGTAATGACGTTTGTGATTAATTTCAGAATCGATGAAAGGACGAAGAGCATGCTGAGTATAACCTCTAGTTAAAGAGCAGCGTCGTATAACTGATTAGAACTATCGTAGAATTTATTCGCCTCGGTATCCAGAATCCGTAATTCAGAAATGGGTAATGAACTTAGAAAAGCAAGCATTGAGTGACGTCCATGATTCAATAATATTATGGACAGTCACTTCAGTCTGGTATTTAGAAGGACTAATCCTGCCCAGGCAAAGCGGTGTGAATCAGATCGCCCGATGCATATAAGCCTCCTGGTTTCATTGGGCGGCAGTTAAATAAAGCAAATTCTTCTGATACCGAGGCCCCATTTTTGGATTTACATCTATCTGTTGTAGATGGGTTTGTTTCTTGCAAAATGTATGATAAACTTTTTTGGACGGTGATGTTCCTCGTTCGTCATCTTATGGCGTTTATCTTTCGCAATTAATTTGATTTGCCAGAGTGTGTAGTCACGTAACTGACTTCAACGCTAGTATAAATTGTTAACTGCTAAACTTCTTAATCAGGGTTAGCGGTACCATAAACTACACAAAGCCTTTTCAAAATTTTATAGACGTCATTCTGATTTAATTTCAAAATGCAATATTGGACTTAAATCTCTACTGCAACAAGGTCTATCGGAACAAGAATTTAATGGTGACTTAGTATATAAATTCAGAAAAATATATAACCGCAATGACTTCAGCAACCAATTTCGTAAAATCGTTCTTCGATATAAAAAGATTTGGTGCAACATAATGTTATACCCCAGACTGCATGCATCGAAGTTAACCCAATCACGGTTGATAACTTTGCTTCCCTCTTTAATTGCACGCAGGTGGGTCAGGCCTCAGATTCTATGACGGTTCCAGCATAAAGGCTTATTGAGAATGACAGAGATCTAATTCAATGTAACGATGTTTGGTGCCTGATGCGTTGTCTCTGTTCGGGCCCATCGGAGTCTAACTGTTGGTTTTCTTTTGCTCCAGCATTTCAGTGGTTTCTTGCTGTCGAGTCCTCACCGTTGTTTCATCTCGGTGGTTGTCACGGAGATGCTGCACTGATGAGTTAGGAGGCCTTCATGCGTACTGAACAAATTATTTGTCTAAATCGCGACGGAAGTAAGGGCGAGGATTGTGGCCACGTAAAATCGATTTAAGCCCCCCAGTGGAATTCGTTTCACTGACCGTTCCAATGTGGTTCTTCTGTCGCGTTTTATTTTTGTTATGATTTGTCTTTGGGTGTTTGTGTCGTTTACATTATTTTGTTTTTGGATAGCCAATTGGACATATTGTGGGAAAGTAACTGTCCTTTTGGCTTTTTTGCTATTGATGTTTCCATTAGGGGCTGTTGTTTCATGTTTGTGTTTCTTTCCATGGGAGCTATGGGTTAGTTGTATCGATTCCTGATCTTTGCCGTCACTTCTATTTTTCATCGGAATGTTGCTTAGGTGACCCTCTATCAAAATAGCTAAAATCCTTTGGCTCAGATGAAAATATGGACACCAGAGCTAAAAATAGAAAATCATCAACAATTTGCTGTAAATACCATCTCCTACTAAACGGTTGGGCCTATTTGATTCAAAATCGACAGGAATGTTGTTTGGTGACCCTGTACCGAATTTGCTAAAATTGTTCAGCTCTGATGATCAAAATGGCAGCGAGAACTTTAAGGAGCTGTGTGACATCTTTGAAATCAGGTGAGCGATTCAGGGCCATCTTGGCCATTTTGTTTCAGTATTCACCTCGCCCCGTTATTTCTTCTGGTCGCTTTTTCATGTCACTTTATAAACCATGTAATGGATACACATGTAAATCCCCCTAAGACCCAAAGTCTATGGGTACTCATTAGCATCGCCTCACAGAGACGAGCATCCACAATCTATCTTATCTAACTATCTATAAGTTTTGGCTCATCCCGCAAAATCTTCTTGTCGCCTTTTTTCAGTACTCATCTTCTTGTCGTTTTTTCATGTCACTTTATAGAAAGTAGAAGTAAAACAAAGATCAGGAATCGATACAATTAACTTACTCCACCCATCAAAGACACCAAAGAGAAAGAAACACAAACATGAAGCGACCAGACCACAATGGAAACCTAAACAAAGAAAGGCCATAAGGACAGTTACTTTCCGACAAAATGGCCATCCAAAATAAAAAGACACAAGTGATACACACAGTAAGTAACAAACAACAAGATAAATAAACCGCCACAGAAGAACCGCCTTGGAACGGTCAGTGGAAAGAATTCCACTGGGGGGAGTGGGGGGGGGGGGCTTAAATCGATTTTACATGGCCATAATCCTCGCCCTTACCTCTGTCGCGGTATACACTAATTTTGTTTAGTCCGCATGAAGGCTTCCTAACTCATCAGTGTAACATCTCCGAGAACATACAAATAAAAAAACTACAGAGATGAAACAAGGTTGGGGACTCGACAGCATACAGCAACAGAATTGCTGGAGCAAAAGAAAACCAACAGTTAAACTCCGAGAACCCTGTCAACAAGTCCATGTAATGGATACACTGTAAAATATAATTTGAGGCAATGATCAGAAATCGATACAATTAAGCCGCAGCTCCCATCAGAGACACCAAAGGGAAAGAAACACAAACATGAAACAACAGACCCTAATGGAAACATCAATAGCGGAAATCCCACTTATTTTACTTCTCACCGAACCATAGTTTAAGGGTTCTCATTAACACCGCATCGCGGCGGCCGTTTTAACGAGCATCCACAATCTATCCTATCGGCTTTTTAGTACTCATATTATCGCCCCGTAGAAATTTCTTGTCGCTTTTTCAACTCTCGAGGTTATTGTGCGGTTTGTCATTTTTTCCTTACGAGCTGATCGACTATTTTTGCGATTTTATGTCTGAACTACATATTTGCGAATTTTCTTATCGCGTTTTAGCTCTAGGGGTTATTGTGCGGTTTGTCAGTTTTCCCCGTAAATCTTCTTGTCGCATTTTCAGGACTCATATAGCCCGTTGAATTTTCTTGTCACTTTTTCAGCTCTCGATGTTCTTGTGCGGTTTGTCTTTTTATTTCTTACCAGCGGATTGTCTACTTTGTGATTTAAAGCCTGAAGTGGATATTTGATTTTGATTCATTGTTACGAGATGGAATAGGAAACCTCTCCGGTGCTTATGCACATCTAAATTATTTTAGTAGATATATGGTAGGGCGGTGCGAGTGAAATATTTTAGGTGAAATATGGTACGCAAACTGTGCTGCTCCATGAACGAGTCGTGCACATATCATACGATGTATGCATGAGTGGTTTATAGAGAGCTGTTTTTACAATACAGGGGGCCGCTATAAGGCTGAGTCCTATAGAATTTGCCTAAAAATCGCCAACCGCCAAATTGTGCCATATATGATTTTTATTCCCGTCACGTGTTGTGTGGGTGTTCGTTTTGACAGGAGTCATGTCATTGATTTATAGGGTCGTTTCATCAATTTTTCCTATGGGAAATATACTATTTGAACGCAAATCCATTATCTACTCGATTTTTGCTATCTAGCTTTATTTGTGGCCGGTATCTCCACCTCGCCACGAATTGAGCAAGGTAATATGAGTAGGCATGATTTTCTGGTAGTATTCATAGATATATAAACCCTGAGAAAAACGAACACTTTAGCAGCAGGTCAAGTTGTAACATGTACCTACAACATTGTGTCGGGAAATAGAAAGTATATTGAAAGGTATGTTAAATCTATGTTTAGTATTATTTTTGTATGAACATGCTTGTAGGTTTTGGAGGGGTTTACTTCTAGTATACCCCAACTTTCTGAAGCCTATTCTGAATTCACTGTTGTGGCCTGTAGTGATTAGGCTACTAGCTTTGCCAGCTAGACGTCGCAGGATTGATCCCAGGCTTCTCCAGTAGTAGAATGAGTCTTTCTAAGTGAGGTCCTGTCTCATGCTGACCCTAGATGTTGGTGAGACGTAAAGTTTGGACACCCGCTCATTCTAGATTCATTTAGGCTTTTAGACCCCTTTTGTAGAATGTAATTAATAAACGCCGGGTCACTTGTTTGATCCATGACTTTTGACTAGCTGTGGTTAGAAAACCGTGGTTCCGTCCCAATATGATATTAGGTGTAGAGGGGAAGTTTACACTTAAGACGGGTTTAACCATATCTTCATCATCAGGGCAAACTCTTACAAGAGCCTGTTGGGTTATCCGTGATGATGAACCGTAATGAATTTTATTTTACAAGCATGTTCACGTTGATTAGAAATAATTTTGTTCAAGAAGAATTACGAGTTCATTTTGTAATGATGCCGTTTTTGTCTGATAACTCAGTTTGTGCATGTATGTACATATAAAGAACGTGATGATGATAAGTGGGAGTATTTGGTCGCCACACGTCATAACGGCCTGAGCGGCGGGGATGACGTCAGCTGCGTCATCGGCGTCGCGAGGACGGTTGTGACGGGGTGCCTACCAAATACAGAGAGAATTTACGGCAAACAGTGTTGGCCCTTATGAGACACTAACAAATGTTGTGGATTATAGATGAAAATCTTCTGTTGTAGTTTCTATCTGTTATTAATGTATTGAATTTGTGAATAGCTATATTTGTGAGCCGTGTCGCGGAGAAGGATATGAAATAGAGATTGTTATGTTTCCTGTAATTGGCAGCTGACCAGGTAGCGCAAAGGCGTGGTCTGTTCAATTGCCTCTTACTTGTGATAATGTAGTGAGCACAAATTTGATGAGTATTATGCTCAGTAGTAGTGAGCATTAATTGATTTCTGTAGTGCTCAGTAAGGAAACATGAACTTTGAGTATTATTGTGTCAAGCGCTGGGTGCTGATAATTTGATGCACAGTCAAGTTGAGTTCTGCTGTACGGTTTTTTGTCGCATGCACTAATCAGCCTGTATGTCTGGTCGGCGCATGCGCAATAACGGTATATGCATGAACATATTCTTACTTCTCCGGGAGGGGGATCATGATATAGCATGTATGTTTTGTGACTCGTGTCTTAGTCCAGTTATCGTAATTTGCAGGCACAACAATGTGTGACCTGCTGCTCCCTGCTTCATAGCAGCAGGTACTGGTACGACGCTAGGCGTTAGGGTCCAGCAAGGGCGGACAGACCGCCGTAATCAGCGTAGACCAGAATCAGAATCATTGTTCATTGTCAACAAATGTGAGACCATAAAAGAGGTCAACTAACCTGCAGTATATTCGGACGATCGCTAAACCTGTGATCGGCAACCTGTGATCGGCAACTATGTCGATAGACTAGTGTGCAGTTTGCACTAGTTCGCGAGAGGAAGTTTCACGCGAGAGGGGGATTCACCCTAAGTTATAAACTGGCCAGTCGCGTCTTGTGTTGTTTCTTTTTTTGTTTTTGTTGTTGTTTTTGTTGTTTGCTTCTGTAGGTATTCACGTCACCCGTTCCGAGCACAGAACATTGTTTTGCCTTCGGAGCGGACGTCGTGAGTTGGCTACAGAAGCAACAAATTGTGATGTTTTCTGTTAGTAAGTGTTGTATGTAGATACTGTAAATAATTCATGTCATTCATCTAACATCTTTCTTGTGCCTTACCCCACAGCTGCCCGTACACCTGTCAGAGATCACGCTCGGTTGTCTTGTCAGCATGGGGGTTTGCGGGACGCCGTAAACCCACATGTAACATTTGGTGTCAGTGAAGTGAGGATTTGATCTCTGGCTGGTGTTCCCGGCTGTGGAACAGCACATTGATACTCTGAATCATCAACTTTAAAAAAAAAATGCATTGACAGCCACATTTAGAAATTAACTTTAATCTTCCTTCCTGCGTTGATGAAGTGCGAAACCCATGTATTCAACTGAATGGATACTGACAAGTCGATAATTTCTGAGCAGGAAGGCAAGGCAAACCCCACTTTTTCTTGGTAACGAAAAATTTAAGTAGACCCCACTTAATTGTGTTACCTGACATTCTACTAAGTTAAACTGGAGTTACTAATTGATCTTACCCACACATGGTTCTGACGTAAGTGACGTTAACAATTTACTGACGTTGACATAACGGTAGCGTTAATATTTACGCAGTGGCTTGAGGTTAGGTATGACGTAATAGAAACATTAATGGTGACTTGTTATGATCGGAGTTTTGTAATGTGATGAAACTTCGGATTGTAGCATTTTACTGTAAACGTCGTCAGTTTATGACGTCATATTAGACTACCAGTACGCAACGTCATACTTTGCTGAAAGCATTTGACATTTCAAATCGCGTGTGCTTTAAATAACTAACATTTTAGTTAGATTAACGCGTATAACACATATCTTAACGTTTTAGTTAAGCTCATTCAATCATCACTGATCATAACTGATCGGTTTATAGTGGTTTTGATAGTAACGTGAGATTTACGTTATCAATAATGGAGCGTTTAATGCAAATGGGAAAGGACTTAGGTTATGAGGGGAAGGAGTTACAAGGTTTTGTTAAAGAACAGCAAGATATTGAGCGGGCAGAAAGGCAAGAGCAAAGGGATTTAGAAAGGTTAAGGTCTGAAGAAAAGGAAAAGGAAAGGGCTGAAAAAGAAAAGGAAAGGGTACATGAACTAGCTAAGTTAGAGGAAAAGGAAAAGGAAAGGGCACATGAACTAGCTATGTTGAATGTTAATAAGGAACTTGAAATGGCACGCATTAAGACTGAAAGGGAGGCAAAAGAGATTAGTGAGGCCCATTTAGAACAAATAAAACATGGGTTTGAGCTTCAGCACCAAGAATTAAGGAACCAATTAGAAATGCAGAGAGCGAAGCTCGAGTTAGAATTTGAAAAGCAAAAAGCTGAGAAGGTGGCGCATGCCCGGGATCCTAAGTTACCTTATTTTGAAGAGGGTAAAGATAAAATGGATAGTTATTTATCTAGGTTTGAGAAATATGCTACGGCTAATAAATGGGATAAGAGTGTTTGGGCCGCGTATTTAAGTGCATTGCTCAAAGGGCGCGCACTTGATGTATATGACCGGTTGTCAAATGAGGATGCGGCGGATTATGAAAAGTTAAAGGACGCTTTATTAAAGAATTTTGACATGACAGAGCGCGGATTTAGGAAGCAGTTTCGTTATAGTAGGCCCGAGAAATCAGAAACGTTCATACAGTTCAGTAGTAGACTGAGAAGTTATTTAGAAAAATGGCTTAATATGGCAAAGATAGAAAAATCTTTTCCGGCTGTCTGTGATTTCATGGCAAGGGATCAGTTCCTGGAGTCATGTAATAGAGAACTGTATGTACATCTGAAGCCAAAACAGTTTGGTAATTTAGATGAAATGGCTAGGGAGGCAGATTTGTTTGCAGAAGCGCGCGGGGGCGTATATAGTTGCATTAATAAGGGGCAACGCGATAATAGAGGCGCAGCGCAGGGTAAACAGGACAAAGTTGACTCGAACAAACCGAGTGGTAGACCGGATATCAAGTGTAGCATATGCGGTAAGGGGCATTTAACAATTAAATGTTTTAAGAACCCCGACAGGAAACAATTGTATAGCGCAGAGGTAGGAGCAACTGGAGTTGGGGATAGCGGTGTTAAGGAAAATTTTAACACGCGCGTAGAGACTCAAGGTTCTCAGGTTAAGAATGAGAATACGCAGAATGTAGGTCGTGGTTATACACGTGGTCGTGGTAATTTTAGAGGGTCTTTTCGCGGACGCGGTAAAAATAATAGCACACCACGTGGCGCAGCACACCAAGTTAGTTTTTGTCAGACGGAAGTAACTAGGAAAGGTGATGAGATTGGAAGTATTTTTGAAAATAAGGTTGGTGATCCTTTGATTTCGGATAGGGAGGAGTGTAGTAAGGAAACTAGGGAAGGTGTCTGTTACTTCTTAAAGGCAAGGTTACCGACGGCACAAGGATTGGTTAATAATAAAAAGGTGGTTGTATTAAGAGATACTGGGTGTACAGGCTGTGTCGTTCGGAGAAGTTTGGTTTCGGATAGTCAGTTAATAGGGAAGGAATCAAATGTTACGTTGATTGATGAATCCACACAAAGGTATCCTTTGGCAATGATTGACATTGATTGTCCTTTTTTCACTGGGAAAACTGAAGCTTTGTGTATGGATGATACGTTGTACGATTTGGTTATCGGTAACATTGATGGATCAAAACTTCCTGATATGTCTCATTTCTCAGCCGCGGCTGTAACTAGGTCTCAAACTAGGCAGGATGAGAAGCCTTACAGAAAACTTAAGGTTCCCGATCAGATCATTAACGATGACAAGGAGGCTTTCAAGCAAGCTCAGGTTGATGATCCAACTTTGGAAAACATCAGGAAAAGGGTTGTATTTGGGAACAAGACTGTGAGTCGTGGTTTAAACCGAGGTGAAACTAGGTTTATTGAGAAAAAAGGTTTGGCATATAGGGAGTTCACCAAGGGTAACAAAGTCTCTTTCCAACTTGTGGTCCCTCAAAGTTTCCGAGGAAAGGTGTTGAAACTGGCTCATGAAACGCTTATGTCAGGACATATGGGTATTAGGAAGACATTGGATAGAGTTGTAACTGAGTTTTACTGACCCGGTATTTGCGGTGATGTCGCTAGATTTTGTAAATCTTTCTATATTTGTCAGAGAACTATTCAGAAAGGTCGGGTCACTAAAGTACCTCTAGGAAAAATGCCATTGATTGATACGCCATTTAAGAGGGTGGCAGTGGACATAGTTGGTCCAATTGAGCCTCGATCTGATAGGAAATCTCGGTATATTTTAACCATGATAGATTATGCGACAAGGTATCCAGAGGCGATAGCTTTACCGAGTATTGAGACGGAACGTGTCGCGGAAGCGCTTATTGAAATGTTTAGTAGGGTTGGCATTCCTGATGAAATGTTGACTGATTGTGGATCACAGTTTACTGCTGAGGTAATGAAGGAAGTCAGCAGACTTCTTTCTCTTCAACAGTTAACGTGTAGTCCGAGACACCCAATTTGCAACGGACTGATAGAGCGTTTCCACGCTACGTTAAAGCAGATGTTACGTCGCATGTGTGCTGAACGTCCAAAAGATTGGGATAAATATCTTCCAGCTTTATTATTTGCGGTAAGGGAAGTCCCACAAGAGTCTTTAGGATACTCCCCTTTTGAGTTGTTATATGGACGTAACGTCAGAGGTCCAATGGCAATATTAAGAGAATTATGGGCTGAAGAGGTACGCGATGAGCAAGTTCTTTCGACGTATCAATACGTTATTGAGCTTAGGGAACGTTTAGAGCAGACATGCAAATTAGCGCGTGATAATTTAAAGAAGGTTCAGATTAAGCAGAAAGCTTATTATGATAAAGGCGCGAGGTCGCGTAAATTTGACGTCGGCGATAAAGTGCTGTTGTTACTACCGACAGACAGTAATAAATTATTGCTTCAATGGAAAGGTCCTTATGAAGTGGTTGAGGTAGTGAACAGAATGGATTATAAGATTGACGTCAATGGAAATGTTAACACATATCACGCTAACATACTGAAGCAATATGTGGAACGTCAGAATGTGACGTCACATTGCTTGCTTTCTGTAGAGTCCATTCCGTCAACTGAAAATGATGACGTTGACGAATTCTCATTGGAAGATTGCGCTTTTCCTACTGCAAAACAACCAGAGACGTTTAAGGACGTCAATATTTCAGAAATGTTAACGCAGGATCAGCGTAAAGAAATAGAGACGTTGATAAAAGAATACCCGGACGTACTGTCCAGTGTACCAGGACGAACTGACCAAATAGAACACGACATAAAGTTGCTGACGTCGGAGCCAGTGAGGTCAAAAGGTTATGCAATACCATATAAAGTACGGGATGTAATGGAAAAGGAAATTCAAGATATGTTAGATTTAGGAGTTATTGAGCCATCAATATCTCCGTACTCATCCCCTGTAGTACTTGTCCCTAAAAAGATGGTTCGGTGCGGTTCTGCATTGACTTCCGTAAACTTAATAAAGTGACGGAGTTCGATGCAGAACCAATGCCAAATATGGAGGAGGTTATAAATAGAATGTCGGGGCACAAATACTTTAGCAAATTAGATTTGTCAAAAGGTTATTGGCAGGTAAAAATGACGTCTAAGGCAAAACCCCTAACTGCGTTCGAAACCCCCAAAGGCTTGTTTCAATTCAAAACTATGCCCTTCGGTTTGGTAAACTCAGGAGCAACATTTTGCAGGTTGATGAGAATGATTCTGTCCGAACTTTCTAACGTTGATAGCTTCGTCGATGATATGTGGATCTTTACCGAAACTTGGAAAGACCACTTGACGTCATTACGTGAAGTTTTGGATAGACTTAGGACAGCCAAGTTGACGGCAAAACCTTCCAAGTGTATGATTGGGTATAGCAGTATCGAATGTCTTGGTCACAGTGTAGCTGCTCAGTCAGTAAGACCGCAAGAAGACAAGATACAAGCTATAAAGGAGGCTCCTCGACCTTCTACTAAGAGACAAATAAAGTCATTTCTTGGGTTGGCTGGTTTCTACCGCCGTTTCATTCCAAATTTCTCATCTATTGCTTCCCCTTTGACAGATTTAACTAAGAAAAGTAGACCTAACAAGATCACAGACTGGCAGGACCATCATGAAAAGGCTTTCCAGACCCTGAAGAATAGACTCACGTCTAGTCCTATTCTTCGTCTTCCTATCTTTCATGATGGGAATCCGTTCATGCTCCGGACGGACGCTTCTGAGGTTGGTATAGGAGCCGTTTTGCTCCAAGAATTTGAAGGGGAAGGACGACTTCCCATTGCTTATGCCAGCAAGAAACTTTTGCCTCGTGAGAAAAACTATTCTGTAATAGAGAAGGAATGTTTGGCTATTATCTGGGGTGTTGAGAAATTTCGCAAGTATCTTTACGGAGTAGAATTCCTGCTTGAGACAGACCACAAGCCCTTGTCTTATATGCAAACAGCAAAAGTTCTCAATCCTCGAATTATGCGTTGGGCAATGAAACTACAGCCGTATAGATTTCGGATTGTTGCAATTCGGGGCCAGGAAAATTTGGGGGCAGACTACCTTAGTAGGTAATTCTTCGCATGGTTGTTGTGTAAATAGCTGTCTTGTTTAGATAGGTTCATCCTATTCCATCTCTGTACACAAAGAAAAAACATTTCTGATTGTTTTTTCTCCAAAAGGGGAAACCTTTGTTACGAGATGGAATAGGAAACCTCTCCGGTGCTTATGCACATCTAAATTATTTTAGTAGATATATGGTAGGGCGGTGCGAGTGAAATATTTTAGGTGAAATATGGTACGCAAACTGTGCTGCTCCATGAACGAGTCGTGCACATATCATACGATGTATGCATGAGTGGTTTATAGAGAGCTGTTTTTACAATACAGGGGGCCGCTATAAGGCTGAGTCCTATAGAATTTGCCTAAAAATCGCCAACCGCCAAATTGTGCCATATATGATTTTTATTCCCGTCACGTGTTGTGTGGGTGTTCGTTTTGACAGGAGTCATGTCATTGATTTATAGGGTCGTTTCATCAATTTTTCCTATGGGAAATATACTATTTGAACGCAAATCCATTATCTACTCGATTTTTGCTATCTAGCTTTATTTGTGGCCGGTATCTCCACCTCGCCACGAATTGAGCAAGGTAATATGAGTAGGCATGATTTTCTGGTAGTATTCATAGATATATAAACCCTGAGAAAAACGAACACTTTAGCAGCAGGTCAAGTTGTAACATGTACCTACAACATTGTGTCGGGAAATAGAAAGTATATTGAAAGGTATGTTAAATCTATGTTTAGTATTATTTTTGTATGAACATGCTTGTAGGTTTTGGAGGGGTTTACTTCTAGTATACCCCAACTTTCTGAAGCCTATTCTGAATTCACTGTTGTGGCCTGTAGTGATTAGGCTACTAGCTTTGCCAGCTAGACGTCGCAGGATTGATCCCAGGCTTCTCCAGTAGTAGAATGAGTCTTTCTAAGTGAGGTCCTGTCTCATGCTGACCCTAGATGTTGGTGAGACGTAAAGTTTGGACACCCGCTCATTCTAGATTCATTTAGGCTTTTAGACCCCTTTTGTAGAATGTAATTAATAAACGCCGGGTCACTTGTTTGATCCATGACTTTTGACTAGCTGTGGTTAGAAAACCGTGGTTCCGTCCCAATATGATATTAGGTGTAGAGGGGACGTAAACTTAAGACGGGTTTAACCATATCTTCATCATCAGGGCAAACTCTTACAAGAGCCTGTTGGGTTATCCGTGATGATGAACCGTAATGAATTTTATTTTACAAGCATGTTCACGTTGATTAGAAATAATTTTGTTCAAGAAGAATTACGAGTTCATTTTGTAATGATGCCGTTTTTGTCTGATAACTCAGTTTGTGCATGTATGTACATATAAAGAACGTGATGATGATAAGTGGGAGTATTTGGTCGCCACACGTCATAACGGCCTGAGCGGCGGGGATGACGTCAGCTGCGTCATCGGCGTCGCGAGGACGGTTGTGACGGGGTGCCTACCAAATACAGAGAGAATTTACGGCAAACAGTGTTGGCCCTTATGAGACACTAACAAATGTTGTGGATTATAGATGAAAATCTTCTGTTGTAGTTTCTATCTGTTATTAATGTATTGAATTTGTGAATAGCTATATTTGTGAGCCGTGTCGCGGAGAAGGATATGAAATAGAGATTGTTATGTTTCCTGTAATTGGCAGCTGACCAGGTAGCGCAAAGGCGTGGTCTGTTCAATTGCCTCTTACTTGTGATAATGTAGTGAGCACAAATTTGATGAGTATTATGCTCAGTAGTAGTGAGCATTAATTGATTTCTGTAGTGCTCAGTAAGGAAACATGAACTTTGAGTATTATTGTGTCAAGCGCTGGGTGCTGATAATTTGATGCACAGTCAAGTTGAGTTCTGCTGTACGGTTATTTGTCGCATGCACTAATCAGCCTGTATGTCTGGTCGGCGCATGCGCAATAACGGTATATGCATGAACATATTCTTACTTCTCCGGGAGGGGGATCATGATATAGCATGTATGTTTTGTGACTCGTGTCTTAGTCCAGTTATCGTAATTTGCAGGCACAACAATGTGTGACCTGCTGCTCCCTGCTTCATAGCAGCAGGTACTGGTACGACGCTAGGCGTTAGGGTCCAGCAAGGGCGGACAGACCGCCGTAATCAGCGTAGACCAGAATCAGAATCATTGTTCATTGTCAACAAATGTGAGACCATAAAAGAGGTCAACTAACCTGCAGTATATTCGGACGATCGCTAAACCTGTGATCGGCAACCTGTGATCGGCAACTATGTCGATAGACTAGTGTGCAGTTTGCACTAGTTCGCGAGAGGAAGTTTCACGCGAGAGGGGGATTCACCCTAAGTTATAAACTGGCCAGTCGCGTCTTGTGTTGTTTCTTTTTTTTGTTTTTGTTGTTGTTTTTGTTGTTTGCTTCTGTAGGTATTCACGTCACCCGTTCCGAGCACAGAACATTGTTTTGCCTTCGGAGCGGACGTCGTGAGTTGGCTACAGAAGCAACAAATTGTGATGTTTTCTGTTAGTAAGTGTTGTATGTAGATACTGTAAATAGTTCATGTCATTCATCTAACATCTTTCTTGTGCCTTACCCCACAGCTGCCCGTACACCTGTCAGAGATCACGCTCGGTTGTCTTGTCAGCATGGGGGTTTGCGGGACGCCGTAAACCCACATGTAACATTCATAAGCTTCTTCATCTTTATGTATCCGCCGTTAAAAGTAGAAGTAAAACAAAGATCAGGAATCGATACAATTAACTTACTCCACCCATCAAAAACACCAAAGGGAAAGAAACACAAAACAGTAGGTCAAATCAGAGAAAAACCTTGTGAACATACTAGAGGCCACAGTTTTAGTCCGACCATCATCATACTTGCCCAGAATGATCATCTTGACAATATCTCAGTCAATTTCGAATAAGGGTGTTGTCGGGTCAAAAAGTAGGTCAGTAGGTCAGATTGTTGAAAAACCTTCTGAACACACTAGAGGCCACAGGTTTGGTCCAATCATCATCAAACTTGCTCAGAATGATCACCTTGATAATATCTTGGTCACGTACGAATATGGGTCATGTCGGGTCACAAAGTAGGTCAGTAGGTCAAACCATAGAAAAACCTTGTGAATACACTAGAGGCCACAGTTTTGGTCCAATCATCATCAAACTTGCATAGAATGATCATCTTGACAATGTCTCGGTCAAGTTCGAATATGGGTCATGTTGGGTCAAAAAGTATGCCAGTAGGTCAAATCAGAGAAAAATGTTGTGAACACACTAGAGGCCGCAATTTTGGTCCGATCATCATCAAACTTGCTCAGAATGATAGTCTTGATAATATCTCGGCCAAGTTCGAATATGGTTCATGTCGCGCCAAAAAGTAGGACAGTAGGTCAAATCATAGAAAACATTCTGAACACACTAGAGGCCAAAGTTTTCGTCCGATCATCATCAAACTTGCCAAGAATGACCATCTTGACAATATCTCGGTCAAGTTTGAATACGGGTCATGTCGGGTCACAAAGTAGTTCAGTAGGTCAAGTCATATAAAAACCCTGTGAACACACTAGAGGCCACAGTTTTGGTCCGATCATCATCAAACTTGCCCAGAATGATCATCCTGACAATATCTCAGTAAAGTTTGAATATGGGTCATGTCGGGTCAAAAAGTAGGTCAGTAGGTCAAATCATAGAAAAACCCTCTGAACACAGTAGGGGTCACAGTTTTGGTCCGATCATCATCAAACTTACTCAAAATGATCATTTGACAATATCTCGGTTAATTTCGAATATGGGTCATGTCTGGACAATAAGTAGGTCAGTAGGTCAGATTGTTGAAAAACCTTCTGAACCCTTAAGAGGCCCCAGTTTTGGTCCGATCATCATCAAACTTGCTCAGAATGATCATCTTGACAATATCTCGGTCAAATTTGAGTATAGGTCATGCCGGGTCAAAAAGTAGGTCAGCTGGTCAAATCATAGAAAAACGTTGTGAACACTCTAAGAGGCCATAGTTTTAGTCAAATCATCATAAAACTTGCTCAGAATGATCATCTGGACAATATCTCAGTTAGGTTCGGATATGGGTCATGTCAAATCAAAACGTAGATCAGTAGGTTATTTTGTCATAACTTTTGAACCGTTTGAGATAGAGCCTTCATATTTTGGCATGTAGGTTCCTTGTGACAAGTACTTCCCACTCATATAAAGATTTGACCTGTGACCTTGACCTGTGACCTACTTTATCATAACTTTTAAACCATATGAGATAGAGCCTTCATATTTGGCATGTATGTTCCTTGTGACAAGGTTTTCTCAACCATTCAAAACTGTTGACCCATGACCTTGACCTCTGACCTACAATGTCGTAACTTTTGAAGCATTTGAGATACAGCCTTCATATTTGGTATGTAGGTTCCTTGCGACAAGGGCTTCCTATTCATACATAAAATGATCTGTGACCTTTACCTTGACATTTGACCTATTTTATTTTAACTTGAACCATTTGAGATAGTCCCTTCATATTTGGCATGCATGTTCCTTGTGAAAAGGTCTTCCCACCCATACAAAAATTTTGTCTTATGACCTTGACCTTTGACCTACATGTACTTTGTCATAATTTTGAAGCATTTGAGATAGGGCCTTCATATTTGGCATGTAGTTTCCTTGTGACAAGGGCTTCCTATTCATACAAAATGCTTCACAGGAATGATGCCTATGTGGCTCCCTACCAAAATAGTTAAAACTCATTCCACTCCAATGAACAAGATGGCTGCCAGAGCTAAAAATAAAAAAAAATCTTCCAACGACAATCCCTCCTGTACCCTTGGGCCAATTTCATTCAAACTTCGCAGTAATGTTGCTTAGATGACCCTCTACCAAAAAGGCTAAATAGAAGTAAAACAAAGATCAGGAATTGATACAATTAACTTACTCCACCCATAAAAGACACCAAAGGGAAAGAAATACAAACATTAAGCGACCAGACCATAATGGAAACCTAAACAAAGGAAGGCCATAAGGACAGTTACTTTCCCACAAAATGGCCATATGGCCATCCACAATAAAAAGACACAAGTGATACACACAGTAAGTAACAAACAACAACATAAATAAGTCGCCACAGAAGAACCGCCTTGGAACGGTCAGTCTCAAATTAAAACGATCCCGCTCCAATGAACAGAATGGCCACTAGCTAAAAATAGAAAAAATATTGTAAATTTGATTCAAATGTGAACTCCTCCTAAATCCTAAGGCCAATTTGATTCAAACTTCACAGGAATGTTGCCTAGGTTACTCCCTACCAAATGAGCTAAAATCACTCTGCTGATAAACAAGGGGGACCCAATATCACCCTTTCTTTTCATTCTCTGTGCTGAGATTTTAGGAATAATGATAAGAAATAATAAGAAAATCAATGGAATAATAATAAATAATAAGGAGCATAAATTATCTCAATATGCAGATGATACATCTTTCATTTTAGATGGCAGCAATAAATCCTTACACGAAACACTCAGTGTATTGTTTGAGTACTCAAAATTTTCTGGATTAAACGTGAACTTTGAAAAAACACATGCTGTATGGATAGGAAAAAACAAATACAATACATCATCCATCAAAACAAGATGGAAACTATCATGGGGTAAAACGGAATTCAAACCTTTAGGCGTAAACTTTCATATTGACCTTGAGAACATGCAAAAAATTAACTTTCATGAAAAAATACAAAAAATTAAGTCATTAATTAAGCTATGGAAAAGGCGATACTTAACACCTTTAGGTAAGATTACTGTTATAAAATCACTACTTCTGCCAATTTTAAACCACCTGTTTATATCAATACCAAACCCGACTGATCAAATAATCAAACAATTAAACTCCATATTTTTTTAATATTTGTGGGAAGCTCCTGCAAAAATAAAACAAAGTGTAGTAGTAAAGCAGTACTGCGATGGAGGTTTGCAAATGATCAACTTGAAAGCATTTATCAACAGTATGAAACTGACATGGTTAAGAAGGGTAGTAATATCAGACAGTCCTTGGCAAACTGTCTTAAAGCACGAAATAAATTTTCAAGAACTATTTAGCTTTGGAACGGATTATGCAGTATCTCTTACACGAAATATTAAAAATAAATTTTGGGTTGATGTACTTAAAGCATATGCCGATATTTTACGCCTTAACCAACAAGATAATAAAAATCATGTTCTCTCTAGCCCCATCTTTCATAATAATGAGATACAAATAGGTAAAAAGCCAGTGCATATAAAAAATGGTATCAAAAAGGTGTTAAATATGTTAATGATATCATTCATGAAAATGGAGAATATTTTTCACAAGAGGAATTTGAAAATAATTACAATGTTAAAACAAATTTTGTTCAATTTCTAGGTCTAAAACAGGCAATTAAGGATTTTGCAGAGAAGCATAAAATCATTCACTTCACTAAGAAACTAGCTTCACCGTTTCGTCCTGCAAATATCTTGTTCCTAATAAAATCAAGGAAGGGATGCAAAGATTTTTATTCTATCCTTAACAGAAATACAGATAAACCTACCTCCCAGATTAAATGGAACAACATTTATAATATTGAGGAAGAAACCTGGAATTCTATTTATTCTCTGCCTTTTCATTTACATTTAGGAACCAAGTTACAATGGTTTCAAACAAAAATTAACCATCGAATTCTCCCAACAAAAAAGTATCTATACATAATAAACATTTCACCAAGCCCTAGTTGTACCTTCTGTCAAGAAGAAGAGACAATAAGACATATGTTCTGGCACTGCCAGGAAACTAAGAAATTACTTGCAGATTTCAACAACTGGCTAAAAACCAAAAATATTAATCTCCCATTAGTTGAGGAACTATTTATTTTCAATATAGGAAACATATACTCAACTGCAGATCTAGAACTTTTTATTATTCTTAAGTACTATATATATGCAACAAAACGGCTTAATCTACCTTTGTCATTGACTGCTTTGCAAAATAAAATAAAATATTTTTATACACTGAAACAACATACAGCCACAAAAAATGAATGTCTGGATAAATTCGAAAATAAATGGATCAAATACAAAGCATTGATAGATACAATACACTGAGTTGTATTACAACAAGACACCTGCCTGATAAAAAAATGCTATCGTGTACATCATAATACACATACTTTAACTCTTATCTTGCTGTTCACGACAGCCCCTATCTTTGCAAACAGTGTGAGTCCAGATCAGATGGTTTCTGAAGAAGAAGCCATCTGATCTGGATCCACACTGTTAGGCATTCGGTTTATAAATTTGTAGTAATAAACTACATCAAGTAATTTGATTGGTTGATAGACAGAAGTGGGTGTGGCTTGGGTGATATTCAGCAAGATAAGGGTTAATGTTATTTATACCCCTGACAAATATAAATATATACATAAATACCTTAACATAGTCGAGTATAAAAATACAGGTGCTGCCATGCTGAGTGGGGCTGGGATAATGAGACTTTTTTTCTTGCTTTTTCACTTTTTTTTCTTTCGAATATGTTTTTTCGATTACCTGATGGTGTGTTGTTTATTCTGTAATATATATATTGCATGTCTATTACCTTATATAAACCCACAACTGAAATGACGTTGATAGGGCAGTTTATCCATGTTAATAAACAATGTTAAGGCCGTTCTTGCCCACCACTGTGGTTCGAGCCTGGCTAAGGGCAGATGCGAGATGCCCAGTTGTACAGGGTTTCTTCGGGCACTCTGGTTTTCATCCACTTCTGATTAAGGATAGCTAGATATGCATGAAACAATCTTTAAAGGGTCGTAAATTCAAAAACCAAATCTCTGTTTATATTATATTAAAACATGCATGGTTAAAATATATCATGGAATTAAAAGGTACAGAAAAGAAAACTGCTCCTTCGATGTCGCCTTTGTTATGGATCTATGCTGTGACGAAACATCTTTATGCTACATGCTCATTTAAAAATATGTAGTTTGTAAGGTATACAGTGGGATGGTCCTCCCCGACCCACTGTATATCAAATGACGGGGAGAATAAATGGGCTACCATCAGGTAACTGAAAAAAAAAAGATAAACAAGATGGCCACCAGAGCTAAAAATAGAATGTACTCACTCGAGACAGTGATACACATGTGAGCGAACCAGGGCCCTCTGGGCCCTCTTGTTTTTAAATGGGTTACTAATAATCTTCTTAAAATAGTAAAATAGTGAAAAAATTAAGTAGCCATATTGTGGGTTACTTATAATTTCCTTAAAATCAGTGAAAAAATAAAATAGCATATTGTAAATTTAAAAAAGTGCAATAGATTTTATCATAAGTCAATTTCAACATTAATATATAGGTTATATATATTTATACCGCAAGCAGGAATTCTAGTAACCTAATAAAGGGGGTCGAATAACTGCACGCTATATAATCGGTAGTGACCTATAATACCTTCTACTGACCTATAATACGTCTAGTGACCGTTAATAGACCGGACCTACTTTTCAGGTCACTAATTTACAAGTGTAAACAATAACATGCATCCTTTTTCACATGGGAAAACAACGAAACTGCAAGTTGAAATCTTTGCAATATTTATTTGAACAGATTTTCAGAAATTTCAGCTAAATTCTTACCTTCTCGGCCTTTCCTGGTTTGAATGGCCCGTTGGAATAACTGCGCACTGCTACTGCAATTGAGTCTCAACCCCGAAAATAATTTCTAAAGCTAAAATAAACTACTTAATTGCAGATTTTCTTACAGAATGTAAAGCGCTGAGAAACTTTTATTCGAGCGTCCATGTTGTTTCCTGCGTCTTTGTGTCTTGGTGACGTCAGAAACATTGCACTCGTTGACGTCACGTTATACTACGTGTGCGCGCCATGCCACTGAATGTCGTTAACATGCCACAGTGTCCGCTGTCGTTTTTGCTTAAATTTGCTAAATTTTTGCAAAACCCCTTGATTTTTTAATTGCGGTATAAACTAAATACATGATTAGTGTCTTTAATAATAAAATATAATCGGTTCGCCGCGACAATTTTATAGGGGCTCGCTAAAGCTCGCCCCTATAAAATTGTCTAAGGCTCACCGATTATATTTTATTATTAAAGACACTAACCATGTATTTACTATATATGTAATATAATTTTGGGGTCGAGTTGGTTAGGGGCCGAATTCGTAGGGAACAATTAACTAACAAGATATTTTACCAGCAGCTTTATAATTAACTTTCTTTTTTAAAACGTATATCAAATTAAATTTCTTAAGCGTAAAAAAAAAAAAATATATATATATATATATATATATATATATATATATATATATATATATATATATATATATATATATATATATATATATAAACAACTCCCGGCAAAAACAACTTTTTTTTTCAAACGAGGAAGAAATGGTCAGTAGTCTAAATTATTCCCCTGGGCTTGGTAGAAGTGATCACTTGGTCCTAGCTTTTAAGTTCAATTGTTACAACATACAGGAGTCAAATACAAATACAAGATAGAAATTGAACTTCTTTAAAGGGGACTATATCACAATTAAACAAAAAATGGAAGATAATGATTGGAATAATTTATTTGAGGGCTTGAACTTGCTGCAATCCTGGTCAGAATTTGCTGAACTTTGTGTTAAATTAATGGAGAAGTACATACCGGTGAGTAGATCTGACCAGGCTGGTAGGAATTTCAAAAAGCTCAACAGATCATGTATGCAAGCAGTCAAGGAGAAACGTAAAAAATGGTTAAAATATAAATACTGCAAATCTGATAACAACTATAATAATTACAAAGCAGCGAGAAATAGAGTAACATATGAGCTAAGACATGCAAATTATAGGTATGAAAAAGAGCTAGCTTCCAAAATAAAGTCAAATAACAAGATTTTCTGGAACTATGTACGTTCAAAATCGAAAATAAAATCATCAGTGTCCAAGCTTCAAATGACCAATGGGTCCCTGAGTTCAAGTGATAAAGAAACAGCTATAACCCTAAATACCTATTTTACAAGTGTCTTTGAGCCAAAAATAAATATATCACTACCAGATTTTGCAGCTCGACCATACAATGTACCACTGGTAGATATAGATATAACTGAAGAACATGTGGAAAAGGCTATAAATGTATTGAAACCTGGGAAAAGTCAAGGTCCAGATAATCTTCACCCTAAATTCCTTAAGGAGACTATACAACATGTTAAAATCCCTTTAAAAAATATTTTTGAAAAGTCTTTAAATGAAAGCAAACTCCCTGACATTTGGAAAACTGCCAATGTCAGTGCAATCTTCAAAAAAGGCGAACAACAAAAACCTGAAAACTATCGACCTATTAGCCTGACATCAGTTCCAGGAAAATTAATGGAAAGAACCATCCGGGATGCCATAGTAACACACATGACGGTTAATAATCTTTTTTCCAAAGTCCAGCATGGTTTTATAAAGGGTAAATCCTGTACAACCCAGCTCTTGGAATCCATGGAGGATATCAGTGAAGCGCTGGACAATGGGGAAGAAATCGACGTAGTATACCTGGACTTCTGCAAGGCCTTCGATAAGGTCCCCCATTTACATCTTTTAAAGAAAGTCTTTGCATATGGCATTCAAGGCAAAGTATATGGCTGGATAAAAGATTTTTTGACAAACAGGGTCTAAATCGCGACGGAAGTAAGGGCGAGGATTGTGGCCACGTAAAATCGATTTAAGCCCCCCAGTGGATATCTTCCACTGAACGTTCCAAGGCGGCTCTTCTGTGGCGATTTATTTATGTTGTTGTTTGTTACTTACTGTGTGTATCACTTGTGTCTTTTGGTTTTGGATGGCCATATGGCCATTTTGTGGGAAAGTAACTGTCCTTATGGCCTTCCTTTGTTTAGGTTTCCATTATGGTCTGGTCGCTTAATGTTTATAATTCTTTCCCTTTGGTGTCTTTTATGGGTGGAGTTAGTTAATTGTATCAATTCCTGATCTTTGTTTTACTTCTACTTTCCAAAGGGTGGTTGTAAATGATACTGAGTCCGATTGGTCAGACGTTACTAGTGGAATCCCTCAAGGTAGTGTGCTAGGACCTATTCTGTTTCTAATCTATATTAATGATCTACCAGATACTGTGGAGGTGCTCATGAAACTCTTTGCAGATGATGCTAAATTATATCATACTGTAACTAACAACAGAGAAAATAAATTACAACTAAATCTCGATAGAACAGTGAAATGGGCCAAAGATTGGGAAATGTTCTATAATACTGAAAAATGTCACCAACTACATATTGGTAAACAAGATACAGATTTTAGGTATACCATGCAAACCAGAAATCAACGTACGCAAATTGATAAGGTAGACAAAGAGAAAGATTTAGGGGTGATAGTAGATAGTAAATTAAATTTCAGAGATCATATAAATACTAAAGTAAATCTGGCAAACCGAAATCTGGGGATAATATTCAGGACATTTACATATCTTGATCAAGAAATATTCTTGAATTTGTTTAAATCCCTTGTCAGACCACACTTAGAGTATTGTACACCTGTCTGGTCACCCTGCTATAAAAAGGATAAAATTATTTTAGAAAATGTGCAGAGAAGAGCCACGAAATTGGTTGCTTCGTGTAGAAACCTGCCCTACCCAGAACGTTTAAGGAAATTAGGTTTACCAACACTTGAATATATCGAAGAGAAAGAGCTGACCTTATACAAGTTTTCAAAATCTTAAATGGTATTGACTGTATTGAAAAAGATAAGCTATTCACCTCAGCGCAATATACAGCAACTAGAGGCCATGCTTTTAAGCTATATAAAAAAGGGCAAGATTGAATTTACGTGCAAATAGTTTCTCTAACAGGGTAATCAACTCCTGGAATAGTTTACCAGGAACTGTAGTAGAAGCACCCTCCCTCAACGCGTTCAAAAGTCGCTTGAACAACCATTGGAAGAATCACCCTACCAAGTTTGAAGCTGCATGCTATCGAGCAGGTCCATCTTAAGGACAATATCGAAATGCGCCTCAAGAAGTCGGACAGACTTATAGCAAACACACGAAGTGTTTGCTTTACTGTAGAGAGGCTGGAACAACATACTTAGGCACCCAAATCTCGCCTGGAATCTCGTCCAATTTCTCGCGATAATCCGCAATCTTTACAGAGTTCATGAGAATTGTATTCACATCCAAAAATTGCTTCACAAAACCAAAAGGAGTCAAGTCCCATTACAAAAGAAACACAAAAAGCGTCGAAATAATTTTTAAAAGCTCTTTTCGACGACCGTTCCATCAAACGCTGAAGTTTGATCGCGGGAAAGTTTCGAAACTACGTCGCGCGTTTCAATGAACTGAAACGTACCGCACTGAGCCGAAAATGTTAGCCGGTTAAAACCAAGCACCGCGATTGGACCCACGAGTTACCGGAGCATTTACCGAATCATTTACCTGAGATTCTCGGTAGGGTGGAAAGCGTTTCTCGTCTCGCCAAGCAATCTAACTTTTCACAAATTATTACTCGGGTATAAAATAAAGCCCTGGGAATAGTAATATTTGGCTTCCTGTAGATTTCTACCATCGAGAGACCGTGCATCAAACGCTGAAGTTTGGTCGCGGGAAAGTTTCGAAATTACGTCACGCATTTATGAAATGAAACGTACCGCACTGAGCCGGTAAAATCCAGCACCGCGATTGGACCCACGAGTTACCGGAGCATTTACCGAAGCATTTACCAGAGCTTCTTGGTTGGGAGGAAAACGCTTCTCGTCTGGCCAAGCATTTAAAACTTTATACAAACACTCAGGGGTGTCGAATATAGACCCAGGAATAGAAATAGACACAATGAGCTATCTGGCTACCTGTGGATTTCTACCTTCTCAAGATTTGCAAAATGATGATGAGCCCCAAATCCATAGCATAACGTTAGTGCTTCAGTATATTTTAGTGTCCATGTTGCAAACTTACTGAGTCACCATATCTAATTTTCTACCCATGAAGTGAACACAGGACCAACTCTGGAGCATCATCATACTAAGGTTATGTGCAGAGCGGCAGTGAAGCTCAAACAATTGTTTTGGGTTTAATGACACGTTAACCCTGATGGGTCATTTTCAGTCATCTCCCAGAGAAAGGGACAAAAGAGACAGAGGAGGTAGTAGAGGAGAAGAGAGTTGGGGGTGGGGGCGAGGGATAGAGGGGAAAATGAATAAAAGTGTACAAACAGAAGAAGTAGGACTCCCGTCACCTTTGCCTCACAACAGAACATATCAAAAACTTTTAAATACAGTTTTTATATAGTTCAGGGAAGATCCCTTTTGAAGGCCTCAGTGATCCCAGAAGTGACAATATTACATGTATGTGGGAGTTGATCTGATGCCCGCGCCGATGAAGGAGAGTTGACAGAAGATGTCGGACCATATACTCCGGGGAGTATCCCCTACTGTTCGCCGCTTGTGGGTCGGAGAACCTGCAAGCATGGATGTCCACTAAGCCCAGGTATACACGTAGATTATGCCCAGCATTGACAACTTGATGTATCACTTGGGTGGTAATGCTGGTTGTGTGTCATCTCTGACAAACCAAGCTGCTCGCCGTTGCACCGTCTCGAGCTGCTGGATACTACATGATGGGGATAATTCAGGATAAGTCTAATCATGGTCTCTACCATCGTGCTTCAACATCTTCAGACCAGCTGGTTATCTCCCTTCCAAAGACACGCCAGGCTGTTGTTTGCCTTTTTACAGGTGCAGCAAAATGGATTCCCATGACGTGTTTCTGAAATAAATGATGCCCAGGCACTGAAGTCTTTAAGATTGACAGTTCATGGCTGTATATCTTGAACATGCAAGTTGCTTCAAATCTTCGGCCAGGTTTCCTGATCATTACCTACACTTATATTCTTCGTGTTGTTACCCTAACTGTAGCACATTTGGTTGTACTGAGAAGACTTTTGCCAGTCCATATTCCATCATAGGCATTGTTGTAGTCTGTCAAGATCCCTCTGAAGTGTGCAGTATCAGTCATGCTTGAGACCTCGTGATATAAAAGGATGTCATTAGCAAAGAGGTGAACTCTAGGGCTAACTTTCTGTGGCAGGTGATTTATGCATGGGCAGAACAACAAAGGTCTGAACATGGCACCTTGAGGGACACCGGATACAGCTGGGGCGATCGTGGTAATCAGGTCTGTGACCTGGTCTGGTTAGCCCCTGTTGGCAAGGAAGCTCTGAATTCACTGTAAGTGGTTTATACAGTAAAATTCAGCTATTAAGACCACCTAAAATTAAGTCTTATTCGGCTTTAAAAAGCCTATTTAGTAAGTTACAGTTATTCTTTCTTTGTATTTTCTGCATACAGTGTCCTCTGGTCAGACAGCACCTTTGGGACTTTTCAAACGTGGTCATAAAGACAACTTTTGAAGAGCCCCAAAGGTGGTCTTAATTAGGAATTTTACTGTATTGTGTCGTGTCTGAGCTTGACAGTGCGCAAACCAGTCATGTGAAACTTTGTCAAACACGTTGTTAAAGTCACCAGCGACGGTGTCTATCTGTTGGCCTTCATATATTCCTGCTGCAAAGTCTTGAACTTTGTGCAGAGTAAGATCTATCTATCTATCTATCTATCTATCTATCTATCTATCTATCTATCTATCTATCTATCTACCTATCTATCTATCTGTCTATCTGTCTATCTATCTATCCTTACTGCATAAGGTCACACTTGACTATTACTTGCAGGTGTACATATACTTGAGATTTGCAGGACAAATTATGACATTACGGTAAGGATATTTAACCTGCGGGTGATTCGTTCTGCTCAGGGAGTCTCCAGCTAACGTCCCGAGCCGAAGGACGGTGCACTTTGTGGCATTCATCCCTACAAATGATACTAATAGAACATGCTCGGATACCAAACTTTGTTGTCACTGCCTGGAATCGAACCGGGGGTCCCTAGTATCAGAGGCAGGTGCACTAACCACTGAGCTACCACGCTAGCACTACTGGTATTTTGATTATCTACACCAAAATTAACTACCTAAGTCCTCCTTTACCTTCTTTTATAAGATATACTCTGGTACAGTGTCTCTCGATAAAGATAAATGCTTGACGCCTGTAACAGTTTCAACTCAAACAAGGGCATCAAAAGTAGATACCACACAATACCATAGGTACCAGGCATATAGTGATGTCCTAAAGCATCCCCAACACCCCCCCAACCCCACCCCGCCCAGGAACTATTCTTCAGTGCAATAGTCTTCCCTTGTCTGCGATAGATGAAAAGACCATACAGGATTTCAAAATAGAAATAGAGGCAATGATCAGGAATCGATACAATTTAACCCACAGCTCCCATCAGAGACACCAAAGGGAAAGAAACACAAACATGAAGCAACAGCCCCCAACGGAAACATCAACAGCGGAAAGCCAAAAGGACAGTTACTTTGCCACAAAATGGCCAAAAGGCTATCCAAAATAAAATAATATAAGTGACACAAACACCCAAAGACAAACCATAACAAAAATAAAACGCGACAGAAGAACCGCCTTGGAACGGTCCGCGGAAACGAATTCCACTGTGGAGCTTAAATCGATTTTACGTGGCCACACTCCTCGCCCTTACTTCCTTTGCGAAAAGACAAATAATTTGTTCAGTCCGCATGAAGGCCTCCTAACTCATCAGTGAAACATCTTCGTTAACACAAAAATCAAACAACCACTGAGATGAAACAATGGCGAGGACTCAACAGCAAGAAACAAAAGAAATGCTGGAGCAAAAGAAAACCAACAGTTAGACTCCAATGGGCCCGACCAGAGACAGAGCATCAGGTACCAACCAACCTAAGCCTTTACGTTGGAACTGTCATAGAATCTGAGGCCTGATCCACTGCCGTGCAATTAAAGAGGGAAGCAAAGTTGTCAACCGTGATTGGGTTAACTACCATGCATGCAGTCTGTCGTATAACATTTATGTTGTACCCAATCTTTTTTATATCGAAGAATGATTTTACGAAATTGGGTGCTGAAGTCATTGCAGTTGGTAACTGGTCAACTCGTACCTAAGTCAACTCGTACCTGAGTCAACTCGTACCTGTTTTTGGTCAACTCGTACCCGTTCTTTGGTCAACTCGTACCCCCTAGTCAACTCGTACCTATTTTGGTCAACTCGTAACCCAGGGGTACTCTATTTTTTTGCCGAACAATAGTTGAAATGGGTTATAACTTGCCCCGAGACATGTCTTGAGTTCACCGGAGGCCAGAAAGAAGTACTTTGGGTCCTTTTATTGTCACATGGTTTTCCAAGCTCGGGGATATGCGATGATATCGGTATGCGGTGATATCCAGGCCCCTACATGTGCAGACGACCTTTCAGTATTGAGCAACAACCCGTATGATCTCCAGCTGTTGTTCAATCAGCAATATGGAAGGCTATGTCCTACACGACTTAAAAAGTGTGGTGCTGAAAATGAACTCTATACGTCAGTATCCTAGCAACGAAGAATGGGACCTCGACGGCAAACCAATGCCAGTTGTGAACAGTGTCATGCATATGGGTATCCGAAGATCCTCAGCTAACCAGGAACTGCATGCTGTCGAGCATAATATTCAAAAGGCTCGTAGAACCGCGTACAGCCTAATGGGAGCCGGCCTTCATGGTGAGAATGGTCTAGATCCAGAAACATCGGTCTCCCTATTAAACACCTACGTCTTCCCTGTCATGCTATATTGCCTTGAGGTCATCGTTCCTACTGAAAAAGCATTCGAGCTGCTCGATAAACAACATAAAAAATTCTAAAACATGTCTTGTCGGTGCCAATCAATGTTGCTGACCCAGCTATATACTTGTTGTCTGGAGCTCTTCCAGTGGAAGCCCTCTTACATAAACGTATGTTGTCCCTGTTTGGCAATATCTCAAGACTCTCAGATGGCTCTATCGAACGCCGCCTAGCGAAGCGTCAATTGGAATTGAAAAGTAGAAGTAAAACAAAGATCAGGAATTGATACAATTAACTTACTCCATCCATAAAAGACACCAAAGGGAAAGAAATACAAACATTAAGCGACCAGACCATAATGGAAACCTAAACAAAGGAAGGCCATATGGACAGTTACTTTCCCACAAAATGGCCATATGGCCATCCAAAATTAAAAGACACAAGTGATACACACAGTAAGTAACAAACAACAACATAAATAAATCGCCACAGAAGAGCCGCCTTGGAACGGTCAGTGAAAGATTTCCACTGGGGGGCTTAAATCGATTTTACGTGGCCACAATCCTCGCCCTTACTTCCGTCGCGATTTAGACAAATAATTTGTTCAGTCCGCATGAAGGCCTCCTAACTCATCAGTGCAACATCTCCGTGAACACAGAAATCAAAGAACCACAGAGGTGAGACAACGGTGAGGACTCGACAGCAAGAAACCACTGAAATGCTGGAGCAAAAGAAAACCAACAGTTAGACTCCGATGAGCCCGACCAGAGACAGGGCATCAGGCACCAACCAACATTATCTCTTTAATTTTCAATAAGTCTTTACGTTGGAGCCGTCATAGAATCTGAGGCCTGACCCACCGGCGTGCAATTAAAGAGGGAAGCAAAGTTGCCAACCGTGATTGGGTTAACTACCATGCATGCAGTCTGTCGTATAATATCCATGTTGTACCCAATCTTTTTATATCGAAGAATGATTTTACGAAATTGGGTGCTGAAGTCATTGCGGTTATATATTTTTCTGAATTTATATACTAAGTCACCATAAAATTCGGGTTCCGATAGACCTTGTTGCAGAAGAGATTTAAGTCCAATATTGAATTTTGAAATTAAATCAGAATGGCGTCTATAAAATTTTGAAAAGGCTTTGCGTAGTTTATGGTACCGATAACCCTGATTAAGAAGTTTAGCCGTTAATAATTTATTACGAGTGTTGAAGTCAGTTACATGACTACACACTCTAGCAAATCGAATTAATTGCGAAATATAAACGCCATAGGATGGCGCACGAGGAACATCACCATCCAAAAAAGGAAAATTTACAATCTCAAAATCAAAGTCATCGCGTTTATCATAAATTTTGCACGAAACAAATCCATCTACAATAGATAGATGTAAATCCAAAAACGGGGCCTCGGTATCAGAAGAATTTGCTTTATTTAACTGAAGTTCTAGGGGGTAAATCTGACTGATCAAACCATCAAAATAGGTATTATCAATATTTAATAAATCATCTAAATATCTAGAAGTAGAGCTAAAAGCTTCAATAATTTCAGATTGGTTATCAATGGAAAGCGACAAAATGAAGTCTCTTTCATAACAATACAAGAACAGATCAGCCACAAGAGGTGCGCAATTAGTACCCATCGGAATACCCACAATTTGTCTAAATAACTTAGTACCGAATCTAATATAAATATTGTCAAGTAGAAAGGTGAGGGCATCACACACTTTCTGACATGACCAAAGTGTATAATTCTTATGCTCTTTAGAAGTGAAAAATGCATTTCTGACATTACATGCAAGATAGAGAGAATCTTCTCTGTGAAAAGCCCATTCAATTAAATCATTAAGCCTTTCTTTTATAAGATTATGAGGAAGTGTAGTGTAAAGAGTGGAAAAATCGTAGGTAGACAGACTAGAAGCACGAAACTGTCTAGATTTCAATTTATTTAAAACCTCATTCGAATTTTTTACAGACCAAAACAGATTTCTTCCTGATCTTTCAAAGACTTTATCACAATATTTAATTACATGCGTTTTAATAGCAGTAAGACAGGAAGTTAATAATTTAGAAAGTTCAGTGGTAGTGCAAGAACTAGAATTTGCAATAAACCGTGCTTTGTAAGGTTTTTTATGAAGTTTTGGTAACCAGTATAGCGTAGGAAGCTTGTCTTGGCCTTCGTTAACACACACAGCAAACTTGGTGGCTGAAAGACAAACATGTTTATCTACTATAGCTCTCTCTTCAGCCAAAGGCTGAAGTTCATAGGCCTTAGTACCACCAAGCTCCTGCTTAAGCGTGTTAACATAGTGGAGCCGTCACACAACGACGACGTTGTTAGCGGCCTTGTCTGCAGGGGCCAAAACAAACTTCTTATGAAATTCTTGAATACCTAGTTTAAGATGACGTAAAGACGTCTTGGGCTTAGGAGGTAATAAGTTAGTATTTTGAGAATAGAAAGAAATGCGTTTATTCACTAGTCTTAAAATGCTAAGTTTCCAGTCCTTTAGGGCTTTATACTCAACATACTCTCGCTTACACCATCGATTACCGAATTCACTCAAGGAAGCAGCGATTTCATCTCTACATTTACTGAAATCAATTTTAGAAGGAAACCGATATTTCGGTCCTTTAGAAATTATATTCCTTATCCTAGAATCAGGAATAATTGTCAAATTGCCAGTAATTACATGACCAGCAGCAGGATAGCAATACTTTGAGTTTTTACAATCACATGAATCAGGAGTATTAGTATCAATATCAAGATCTGAAACAAGTTTATTGAAATTAAAAATGATAGATCTAACAGGTTTGTTATATTTATAGCAAATTATAGGTGTTTCAGTATTTTGAAAATAAGCAGGAATGGAAGAAAGCACCGATCTCTCACGGAAGATACTGGGCAAATCTATAAAATCCATACCCTTATTAATGAAGGATATTTTGAAGAAATGGCGTTTATGATTAATTTCAGAATCAATGTAAGGACGGAGAGTATGCTGTCCTTTAACAGTCATAGTTGGTTCATCGCTGTCAAGAAAGTACTAATAAAATATGATCTACCAGATCCAGAGGTGCTATTAAATGTGCCAATCTCTAAGTGCTCATGGAAACAGCAGTATAACAAAGTTATCAACAAATACTGGCGAGAGCGAATCCTATCGCAGCCCATACTGTATTCATCATTGAAATACCTAGCAAAGCTATATACTGTAGGAAGATGCCCTCCGGCGATTACCCCATATCAACATAGCAACAGAGATATCAATAGAATCCCAATTAAATGTAAAGTCATAACTGGAACCTATATTCTCCAAACGAATAGAGCCAAATTCAACCAGAACAATGTTAATCCAACATGTCTACTATGTGGTAATGACGACGAAACCATGAAGCACTTTCTCCTCGACTGTTCATACCTCGACAAATACAGAAAGCCTATACTACAAGACATCAACGATGTACTAAGCCAGATGTATCGTGAATATCCATTCTTATCGAGATATACCAAGCTACAGTTGGTTGTAGACGGCAGTATAGTGTTAACAGACTGTGCAGATAGTGTCTATCACACAGTACACTTGAAGATCATGTTCATAGACTCAGTTACCATAGTAGACGACTATTATATACACTACATGCAATACGATATAAAGAGTTTGAACTTTCTATAAAAAACGTAGAACAAGATCACAGCGACTCACATGAGAACCAGTTACCTTTTAATCTGAGACAGAGACACTTTTATCTATGACTGTAAAGTAACTGTGTATATATAAAGTAACTGTGTATATATATATATTATATATATATATATATATATATATCTTATATATGAACTTTACAATGGTGGAAGCTTGCTTTTAACTTGTAACACTACGTCTATTATCAAGGACGGTGTGCCTATAAAGGCAGAATCTCATCAACAGAAACAGAAACAGATGGCGCGCCATCAACCTGCTCTAGTTATTATTAGTTATATTATTATTATTTTATTAGTATTAATCACTTTTAACCCATTCCGTCCCTGAAACCCACAAAGGGGTACCTTGTCAAACACTGCAGGCCCAGATCCGACGCCGCAGAACGCGGGGATATGCGATGGCGCGCCATCAACCTGCTCTAGTTATTATTATTTTTATTTTTATTATTGTTGTTATTATTATTATTATTATTATTTTATTATTACTCACCTTTAACCCATTCAGTACTAGAAACCCACAAAGGGATGCCTTGTCAAACACTGCAGGCCCAGATCAGACGCTGAAGAACGCGGCGTCGTATGATCAGGGCCTACGCTGTTTGAAAAAGTTTAGACACTTCCCGAATAAATTTTAAAGAAAACACAACCTGAAACCCCTAAATTTAATAAATAACTGAATTTATTTTTATTGTGCTACCTGTACATCCCGTTGTGTTTATACTCGCCGACATGTAACCGGTTTTGTCCGTGCAATGGGCACACCCATAAACCTTACTTTATATAGAGAAACTCGGGTTAACGGGGGTATACATTATCTTTCTTTATTTATGCTCCAATACATAGGTTGAGGGTACTCATTAGAGTCGTTCCAACTAAAGATCACAGCCTATGTTTGAAGTATAAATAAGAAAAAAAAAAAAAAAACACGGATTTTCGTAAGAAAAATTGCCATTTTGGAGATGTAAAAAACGCACTATATTGCACGGGTGTGTTATCGTAAAGTAACAGTAATAAGGAATATGCAACATTTATGTTAGCCAACATTTATGTTTTGGGCATTTATGAGAACAAATTATAATTGTATATTATCTACATTTTATTTGCAACTGAGCATGAAATGTAAGTTCTACAATTATATTTTTCTCGTTATTTTCATTTACATATTTACATATGAAGTTCGTCTTATGTTGAGCATGGTGTTATGTACCTATCACTCCTTCTGGAGCATAGATTGTTGGCACTCGTTAGAGCTGCCCCACAGGGATAGTTCTAACGAGCACCCATAAATTATGTCTTGCTAAAGGGATATGGGGGTCATACACATGAAAGGCGCCATTTTGGCGCACATGCGTAATGGCGTCGTGCACACACTATGTATCGTCTTCATCGTCGGGAAAAGGATCAGGAGTCTGCATAGACCATAAAGTTGACCTGTATATATGTGTACTTAAGCCAAACTTACCCCAAAACAAATTTTATTTTTACAAAGGTACGAGTTGACTTAGGTACGAGTTGACTAAGGTACGAGTTGACCATATTCGGGTACGAGTTGACTAAGGTACGAGTTGACTTAGGTACGAGTTGACCAGAAACCTTGCAGTTATGATTTTTTCTAAATTTATATACTAAGTCACCATAAAATCCGGATTCCGATAGATCTTGTTGCAGAAGAGATTTCAGTCCAGTATTGACTTTTGAAATTAAATCAGAATGATGTCTATAAAATTTTGAAATTTTGCGTAGTTTATGGTACCGATAACCCTGATTAAGAAGTTTAGCCGTTAACAAAGACCGGCAGAGGAGTTTAAAGACTGTGCATTATAGATTGGTATAGTATTGCGTTTTAGTATACCTCTGCTAATCAGATCATCTCAACTGAGGTAATGGCCAGATATGACCGACTTAGTATAAGAAGGTAGATAGATAGATAAATAGTTTTAAGGACACATCCAACGACCCTCTCCCACCTCTTTTTTATTTAGCCAAATATGACCGACTCAGTATATGAAGAATGAAGATAGATAGGGGTGTAAATGCGTGTGTTTGCTCAATAGGCAGTGCCTTTATTTCATATTATTGGTGTCGACAACAGGTAAGGTAAAACAGGTAAAACTTTTCTCTATTATCGAATTTTTAAGTCCGTTCCGGTGTTTTATGGTCGTTCCGGTGTTTCCAGTAAGGTACCGTCTCGGTGAACTGTTTTAACGGGTCCCCCTATTTGCAGACAAGAACCGTCAAGAACCGACAAGAACAGTCAAGAACCGACAAGAACCTTTTTCTGGCCTAATTATCATAAAATATAATTTAAAATGATATTTTAAACCAATTCTGATATATTTCAATGCTATAATATCATTTTTATACATGTATGAGAGGCATAAAGTTGTCCACATTATTCTCTTGACGGTAAATTCTCGTGTCGGTATTTATAGCAAACGTCAATTTTGTCACTAGATGACAGCTATGTATGTTCATCATGAACAAACTTGATTAATTATTTAAAAATATACCTAGCAAACAACAGTTCCATTATTAGATGTTAGCTACGAAGGTGCATCGTGGATATGATTTATGAACAAAACAACAACAACAAAAAATTCTCTTGACGGTAAATTCTCGTGTCGGTAAATTCTCGTGTCGGTATTTATAGCAAAAGTCAATTTTGTCACTAGATGACAATTATGCATGTTAATCATGAACAAACGTGATTAATTATTTAAAAAATATACCTTTTTATACATGCATGGGAGGCATAAAGTTGTCCACATTATTCTCTTGACGGTAAATTCTCGTGTCGGTAAATTCTCATGTCGGTATTTATAGAAAACGTCAATTTTGTCACTAGATGAAGCTTATAACTATACTTTAAATTATGAGAATATCTAACATATTTTTTTCTTTTTTTTCCGAATATCATATGTGATATACTACTTATACATCAGGATAATGGGATAATGTAAGTTTAAAAACTTTGCAAATAACATTTATGCTATAACATAGAGAATTTCTCTTACCAGTATTTACCGACAAGAAAAATGGCTTGACAGCGTTTGTTAGCTTTTGTTTCTTTGAAACTTATAGTCCAAACAAGCTGTTGAGCATAAAATTGATTGAAATATTATTCTAGCTAGGGGCCGCCAATAGTCTCTTGTCGGTAAATTGCTCTTGACGGTATTTCCAATAAGAACACTTTCTGGCCAAATAACTGAGTGATTTTCTTGTTGGTATTCATTGACAAGGAGAAACATAGATTGTGGGTACCCGTTAGAACCACCTCATTGTACAGACTTGTGAACGTAATGAATCTCTTGTCGGTATTTACCGACAAGGAGAGAAGCGATATTATGCATAAATGGTATTCTCTAAAACGCAGATTGTGGGTACCCGTTAGAACCGCCTCATTGTACAGACTTGTGAGTGTAATGAATCTCTTGTCGGTATTTACTGACAAGAAGAGGAGCGATATCATGCATATATATGATGATCTAAAACATAGAATGTGGGTACCCGTTAGAACCGCCTCATTGTACAGACTTGTGAACGTAATGAATCTCTTGTTGGTATTAACTGACAGGGAAAAAAGCGATCCTATGCATAAATGGTATTCTATAAAACGTCGATCGTAGGTACCCGTTAGAAACGCCTCATTGTACAGACTTGTGAACGTAATGAATCTTTTGTCGGTATTTACAGACAAGAAGAGGGACGGTATCATGCAGATATATTATAATCTAAAACATAGAATGTAGGTGCCCGTTAGAACCGCCTCATTGTACAGACTTGTGAACGTAATGAATCTCTTGTCGGTATTTACCGACAAGGAGAGAGGCGATATTGTGCATAAATGGCATTCTCTAAAACGTAAATTGTGTGTACCTGTTAGAAACGCCTCATTGTACAGCTTGTGAACGTAATGAATCTCTTGTCGGTATTTATTGACAAGAAGAGAAGCGATATCAATTTTGTGGGACCTTTACCCGACATTGAGATGAAATGACATCTCAAGCCTGGTCACCCAATGAAACCAACATGTTTTATACACATGGACGGACCGACTCGCACCGCTTAGCATGGGCAGGCTCAAATCCTCTAAGCGGTTTACCAGTACTCGTGTGTGGTTGGTGTCAGCTCTGCGTGGAACCATCATGCAACCTATCTATTTCTTCAAGCCCCGATGGGCGGGGGCCGCTACTGACAAGGAGAGAAGTGATATGCATAAATGGTATTCTCTAATACATAGATTGTGGGTACCCGTTAGAACCGCCTGGTCTCTTGTCGGTATTTACTGACAATGAGAGAATATTGTGTGCGGGAGGAAGTGGGGGTGCTATTTGCTATTTGTAAGGACTTGTGAACGCATATAATAATACATATCTCATGTGAACTGCCTCGCTGTGCAGACCTGGGAACGTAATGAGAATTGACCGATATATGCCTCTGAAGCTAACTAGAAGCATTCTTTGACACTCCTTTGCCCTTATGAGCCTTACATTTGGCCATGATACATAGCTAACATTTGGTAACGGAACTTCTTTTTGAAATAAATACCGACAAGAGAATATACCGTCAAGGGAATGTAGACAGCTATCTTTGTAGAGGCGGTTCTAACGAATACGGATCTATGTTTTAAGCAGAAATACGAAAAATGTCAGATTTTTTTTTTCTGAAAATTT
This sequence comes from Lucinisca nassula, assembly GCA_963580285.1. Taxonomy (NCBI): domain Eukaryota; kingdom Metazoa; phylum Mollusca; class Bivalvia; order Lucinida; family Lucinidae; genus Lucinisca; species Lucinisca nassula. The sequence goes on from OY757011.1 coordinate 114,693,087, forward strand.
TCATTTTTGTGGTGGTACACTTTTTAATATATTGAATAGGAGATCTCGAGTTTACCGTCAAGAGAATGTAGACAGCAGTGGCAATTAAAAAACAAACAAACATTTGTGTGCCGATTTACCGACAAGAGAATGTAGACACTTTTGTTCAAAGGTTAAAATGGTCTTGTAAAATAGTTATTTTTTTTTTACTGAAACCACATCTGGTCATGATTACCATGCATAGCTGATGTCTAGTGACTGTCGTTTGCTATAAGTACCGACACGAGAATTTACCGTCAAGAGAATTTGTTGTTGTTGTTGTTGTTTTGTTCATGAATCATATCCACGATGCACGTTCGTAGCTAACATCTAATGATGGAACTGTTGTTTGCTAGGTATATTTTTTAAATAATTAATCAAGTTTGTTCATGATGAACATAAATAGCTGTCATCTAGTGACATAATTGACGTTTGCTATAAATACCGACACGAGAATTTACCGACACGAGAATTTACCGTCAAGAGAATAATGTGGACAACTTTATGCCTCTCATGCATGTATAAAAATGATATTATAGCATTGAAATGTATCAGAATTGGTTTAAAATATCATTTTAAATTATATTTTATGATAAATAGGCCAAAAAAGGTTCTTGTCGGTTCTTGTCGGTTCTTGACTGTTCTTGTCGGTTCTTGACGGTTCTTGTCTGCAAATAGGGGGACCCGTTTTAACATTTGCGGTTCAGCGTTTGACTTTGCGATCACTTTCTATTATAACTTCCTTTTCCGGTAAACTTAAAATCGGTACGTGAAGTAACAAAATTTCTACAATTCAAAGCTCCTCCCATCTGTTAATGTATACTCATTGTTAATGGGTGAATGGTTCGATAGAAAGCCTTTCCATTTAACTGGTATTTCGTGTCAAAAATATCCCTTTAATGTGATCCTGGAGCGTTAGGTCAGTGATCACTGATGCTGGAGGCCCCCGTTCGATTCCCAGCAGCGGTATGAGTTCCAAGAATTATTACTGGTGACACGTGAAATAACATTCACACACCAGGGCCTGTGGGTGGTGTGGGAAGTTAGTCCCTAGCTCATTCAATGAGGGTGTCGCGACACCCTCCTGACAAACAAATTAAGTTTGACTATAAACTACACCAGCAAATCTTGGAGCAGGTTCAATCCGCCAAATATCTTGGTATCACCATCACTGATGATCTTGATTGGGGTCAACACGTTTCAGAAATTACATCAAAAGCAACTAGGACTTTAGGATTTCTTAGACGAAACTTGGCTTTTGCACCTAGGCAGACAAAGGATGTTGCATATAAAACATTGGTTTCGCCCTCAGCTAGAATATGCATCACCCATTTGGCATCCCTATGTCAAAACTCAGATTCAGCAGGTGGAGAAGGTGCAGAGGACAGCTGCTCGATGGACCTGCCGACGATGGCGCAATAGAAGCAGCGTCGGTGACATGCTTAACGAGCTAGAATGGCCGTCCCTAGAGGCCCGTCGTGAGCAGTCCTCTTTAACCTTCTTCTATAAGATGCATTCAGGTACAGTGGCCGTTAATAAAGATAAATACTTGACCCCTGTGACAGTTTCAACTCGAACAAGGGCATCAAAAGTAAACAACTCACAGTATCACAGGTACCAGTCCTACAGTGATGCCCTGAAAAATTCCTTCTTCCCTAGGACTATTCCCCAGTGGAATAGTCTTCCCTCTTCTGTGGTGAATGCTAAGACTGCAGAGGAGTTCAAAGCATATACAGTGTAAGATTGAGACTCAGAGGTATGCGTTTTAGTATACCTCTGTTATTCAGATTGTAAATAGTTTTAAGGACTCATCCAGTGACTTCTCTTTTTTTTTTTTCAGCTAAATTCTAAATTTAGCTACGCACCCAACTGAGGTAATGGCCAAATATGACCGACTCAGTATAAGAAGATAGATAGATAGCTCTTACCAAAGAGGTAAATTTAGCTAAACATCAGCACCTTGATGAACAGTCAGGTGCATAACCCGAACAAGTTAAAAAAAAAATAACTCATTTGCGTTATATTTGGTTTTTCGAGAATCTGTAAAAATCGGCCTAGTTTTTCTCTTCTTTTTTTAAATTCGCAGCGTTTTGCGGCATTATAACGTCGTCGCGAGATCACACGAGAAGCGCTCTTTCTAACAAGATGATGGATTCGTCAACACGATCGTGTTTTCATTCAGAAAAAATCGTTTTTTTTTTTTTAGTGGATTTTGAGCGCCAAAACGGTAAAATCAATGGTTTTAAAACTTGAATTCCCACCTTATCGCAATTTTTCCGCATGTGGCGACAATTTTAAAATGGAAAGAAGACTTTAATTTGATGACTGAAATCAAAATTCTTTGTACGCATCGTCTAAAAAGTTGTATGCACGTGTTTCAAACAAGAGTGGGGTGACGAGAATATTAACGCATTTACGTTAATATTTTCGTATTTTTCAATTTAACATAATCCTAGAGAACTTGTGACATAACCTAAACAAGTTATTTTCTATAGCCTCACTTTGAAATTCAATGGCTGTATGTGAGTGACTTTATAACTGTAACAGGTTATAAAAAAAAAACTTGTATAGGTTATGCACCTGACTGATGAAGAAATTGAAAAAAGTTCAGAATAGAGCTGCTAGATTTGTAACAAGCAATTACTGCTTTGGAACTGGGAGCATGACTGGAATTGTAGGAAAATTAAGATGGGAGTCTCTCAAGAAAAAGAGAAGAGACAGTAGGCTCCTACTCTTATACAAAGGTCTAAAGGGTGCTGCCAGAATTCCAACGGATGACCTTGTTCCCCCAGCTAGGCACTGTATGAAGCACCATTCAATGACGTTTCAGACCCTTACTGCAAGAACTGACATTTAGGCCAAAATAAAAAATACCTGTGTTTCCGGTAACCCGACCAACCCTAATATTTTACCGCCGACCCTAATCTTTTTTTGCCCGGTTTCCGCGGCCTCAAAAATCATTTTCGGCACTTTCGGTAATTTCGGATAACTTCGCAGCGTGGCTGGCCAACGGCTACCGCTGTACGACTAGTATCTGCGATCTAATTACTTTCCTTTGAAATCTATTGTGACAATAAGCATTATCCGAAACTAATTTTCACACCTGCTGTGGCAGTTAGACATATGTACAATGTTGTTAGTCGACGCTTCAATAATCATAAATAACGCAGGCTGACCCGTGTCTTTTCTGGTCGCACATTTTTTTCTAGCGTTCGTCTTATTTCCCGCCATCATTTTAGCATGTGCTGCTGTTGCAGAGCAAATTTTCCCGCGGTTTTTGCATGCAACTTGAAATCTGTGCGGCTGGTGAAACGCAGATCAGCTTGCGCAGTCTGATCAACCTTTGCTCTTTACACACACCTATGACCTCGAACATTTCAAAAGACTAGCAAGCAAAGAATTTGGCCACATTGGCTAGATTCACAGGCTGATCTGATCCTTCGTTAGAGGAAAACTTTTTTAGCTGTGCGCCGGCCCATTTGCATGTAAATATATAAGAAAATTTTAACTTCTTGGATATGGAGCAGCTTCTGTGTTCGCGTCAGCCAATGAGTGCTACTAGGGCTGCCACGATACGCTTACCTCACAATACGATACGTATCGCGATACTTGTCTCACGATACGATACGTATCGCGATACGTTTTATGAAGGATCACTGGTTGGAAAACAAAGGTGAAAGTGAAACAAAACTAAATTTAATGTAACAATAAACTTTAAAAACTTAATTAGATCAGCCTTAGTTGACCCTTTGGGACAGGCTTAGAGGGAAACCCAACAGTTTTCACACTTGTTTGAGCTGCTTTCTGTTTGGGTTGTTGATCTTGTAGTTGTTGATATTCGACCGGGTGTTTCCGTTGCAAATGTGTAAACATGTTTGTTGTTGTACCGGTAGCATAGGATATACCAATTTTACAGATTTTGCATATTGTTTTAGTTTTAGCCACAGACTTGACCCCATTTTGTTCTTTTTTTTTCGAATCCAAAATGCTGCCAGACAACGGATTTAAACTTTGCTGGCGCATCTTCTATTTCACGAATTTCCCTCACTCCCCGGTCGGCCATTTTCCGATTTCAATATCGCTCATGTTACGAAAAAATCGAAAATTATTTTTTCTTTTTGGACATAAATTTTATAAAACTGAGCCTTCTTACATCAAAAATATATAAGACGATCGACAAACATTATTATCCGAACTGTTTCGAAGGCAGATCTTCGCTAGATTTATTCCTTTTTCTTCCACTAATTGATTTAAGCGGCCGGACATTTCGGCCCTGACATTCGAACCGAATCGTACCGAAAATTAAGAAAACAATATCGTGAATCGAACCGAAGCCCTTGTACCGCGGTGAATCGAGTTTTCGGTGAATCGTGACACCTCTAAGTGCTACTGTTCAACTCTTCTTTAGAAAATGCCTCCTGAGTTATGAACTGAATCCGCAGACTGATCAGTCTTTACTGTTCAAAAGAATTCAATATTAAGGAATCCGACAGCGAAGAAACTGGTCAGGTTGCTGACATGGGCTGCCTATTCATGAGAAAGAAAGACTCCCCCCCCCCCCCCCCCACCAAAAAAAGAAGATAAAATTAATTACATGTAGATTTTAAGCACCACTGCATTTTTATGCTGGAATTGGCCCATGGGGGTTGTTTTGGTAAAAAAAAAATCTTGGTACTGGCCATAATAAGCCGACACTTTTGATCTTTGCTAGCTCATGTTTATCATGCGTTTCAAAGGACACCTGCTAACAACCTTATTACGCACTTAAAAGTTGGACAGAAATAACAAACTTGATAGGTACATCAATCTTTGATTACATAAACCTGTTAGTTTGTCTGGGAAAATATGGCGTGATATTCCACTAGCATTTTTATACCCAGACCAAAAAGTAGGATATAGCAGTCAGCCTGGCGTCTGTCTGTCCATCCATCCGTCCGTCCGCAGTCACAACCTCGTCCTTGTGACATGCCTCGCCATTGCTCCTATACCCTTTGAAATATATTGATGGTACTTGATATAGTTGTACATGAGGTCAAGAAGACATGTCATGAGCAAGAACCACAACTCTGGGTGCACAGGTATTTTGGTTATCTACCCTGACAATATTTACCTTGTGATTGCCAAAACTCCCAAACCCCTTGAGATATATTGATTTAACTTGGCACAGTTGTACTCGAGGTTACGTAGGTCTGTTATGTGCAAGAACCACAACTGTAGGTGTCATGGTATTTCAGTTAACTCCCCTGACAATATAATCTTGTGATTGCATTAACTGCAATACCGGTACTCCTATAGTTTGAGATATATGGATGAGACTTAATAAGATACAACTTGTGTACTGGCCCCCACCCGTCGGGGCTTGAAGAAATAGGTAGGCTGCATGATGCTTCCACGCAGAGCAGAAACCAACTGCTCATGAATACTGGTAAACCGCTTAAGAGGATCCAAGCCTGCCCAGGCAAAGCGGTGCGAGTCGGACCGGCCATGCTTATAAACCCTATTGGCTTCATTGGGTGACAGGCCTTGAAATGTCATTTCATGTCAATATCAGGTAAAGTCCCACAAAATTGAAAGCAACGTATTTAAAATGACCTATACAGTGTTGACTTGGACGTTAAACCTCAAATCAAACAACGAACAACTTTTATACCCATACCCTTTCTATGCGCAACATTTGGGTGCAATTTCAACTAGAACCAAAAAAAGGGGACGACATTGAGCACTTTTGACCAGGCAGAGTGAGTGAGTGTTTGAGTTTTACGTCCCACCAACAGCTAAGGTCATACAGAGACGGGACCTCGGTTTAAAGACTCGTCCGAAAGTCTGGAGAAGCCCGGGATCGATCCTGCGACCCCTGGTTTACAAGGCGAGTAGCGTAACCACTACAACACGGAGGCTTCTTTGACCAGGCAGAAGAAGGGAATGTTAGAAGGCAAAAATCTATGATTCGGACTGAACTATTTCTTGACTGCTGTGCTTAGAGGAAGGATAAACTGTGAACAATATAAACCCTGAACAAAATGCTCTTTCTAGATCAGTCTAATCTTAGTGTATGAAAAAAAAAACTTAGTGTATGAAAAAAAAAAGAAAGAAAAAGAAATGCCTACCTACCGACCCTATTTTTTCTTGCCATGTAATAGGAAACAAAAGTATTTTTTTTTTTTTGGCCTAAGTTGCATTCAGTGACACCAACTTTGGGGTTCTCTGGGATGAAAGAAAAAGAAATGCCTACCTACCGACCCTATTTTTTCTTGCCATGTAATAGGAAACAAAAGTATTTTTTTTTTTTTGGCCTAAGTTGCATTCAGTGACACCAACTTTGGGGTTCTCTGGGATGTGTCGGGACCATGCCCAACCCCCGCCACTTCTTAAAAGGCCAAATATTCCAGAAACCTTACAGATACCCACCCCTAAACCATATATATTCTTGTTCCTTATGATAAGACACATTCAGTGACACCAACCTAGGGGCCACCCAGTGTGGGCCTGGTCCATGCTCAACCCCTTGACTTCACAAAAGACCATATACCTGAGAAACTGTTCAGAGCCCCACCCCTAAACCATACATATTCTTGTTCCTTATGATAAGAGGCAATCAGTGACACCAGCATGCGGGTCCCCCCGGGGTGCCACAGGCCATGCCCCACCCCTTTGCTTCATTAAAATCCATATATCTCAGAAACTGTTCAGATCCCCACCCCTTAACCAAATATATTCTTGTTCCTTATGTCGCCCTCGCCCATAGGGGCTTGAAGAAATATACGGGTTGCATGATGCTTCCACACAGAGCTGAATCCGGCCCGCACACTAGTACTGGTAAACCGCTTAGAGGATCTAAGCCTGTCCAGGAACTGCGGTGCGAGGCAGACCGTCCATGCTAATAAACCCTATTGGTTTCATTGGGCGACAGGGCTTGAGATGTCATTTCATCTCAATGTTGGGTAAAAGTCCCACAAAATTGGAAGCAACGTCTCCAAAATGACCTTTACAGTGTTGACGGGGACGTTAAACCTCAAATCAAACAAATCTTGTTCCTTATGATAAGACGCAACTTCGTAATAAGCCATATATCTCAGAAACCATTCAAATCCCCATCCTATAATCTCATATATTCTTGTTCATTGTTATTAGACACATTCAGTCACCCCCGTCTTTTGGGGGTCCGCACTTCATAAAAGTGCCTCATATCTCAGAACAATCAGATCCCCACCGTTTAACCATGTATACTCTTGGTCCTTATGATAAGACATATTCATCAGGGCCCAAGCTAGCCCAAAAAATTTGGGAGAAGTGACTTCTCCCTCCTGGGAAAATAGGGAGAAGTTTGCTGGGTCTAGGGAGAAGTGGGTGCGGCTAAACGCCGGACAACAACAATGTAATGAGTTCTCCTGTAAACCCCTATTTGGAGAATAGTGTGTTTTATAGGGGTATCAATGAATTCCGCTATTAAGACCACCTAAATGAAGACTAATTCTGCTTTAAAATGCTTATTTGGTTGGCTGCAGTTATTCTTTCTTTCTGTTTTCTGCATACAGTGACCCCTGATCAGAGACCACTTTTAAGACCACTTTTGAACTGTCCCTAAGGTGGTCTTAATATAGTAATTTTACTGTATTTGGGCAAGCTGTAACTTTTGTTATATCCAACCATGTTATAATGAATGGTGTTATAAAGTAAAGAGGTTTTGGTGTAATAGTTAGATCATTTCACTAAGTTCCTGTCACAATTGTATTTTAAAACAGACTCTAGAAACAAGGGGGAACAACCTCGCTAGATGAAAATCAGTTGTTATTTTTAGCTCACCTGACCGAAGGTCATGGTGAGCTTTTGTGACCGTAAGATGTCCGGCGTCGTCGTGCGTCGTCCGTCGTCCGTCGTGCGTAAACTTTTTCTTGTGAACAAACTAGAGGCCACAGTTTTGGTCCAATCATCATCAAACTTGCTCAGAATGATCATCATGACAATATCTCGGTCAAGTTCGAATATGGGTCATGTCGGGTGAAAAAGTAGGTCAGTAGGTCAAATCATAGAAAAACCTTGTGAACACTCTAGAGGGCACAGTTTTGGTCCAATCATCATCAAACTTGCTCAGAATAATTATCATGACAATATCTCGGTCAGGTTCGAATATGGATCATGTAGGGTCAAAAAGTAGGTCAGTAGGTCAAACCATAGATAGTCCTTGTGAACACTCTAGAGGGCACAGTTATGGTTCAATTATCATCAAACTTGCTCAGAATGATCATTGTGACAATATCTCGGTCAAGTTTGAATATGGGTCATGTCGGGTCAAAAAGTAGGTCAGTAGGTCAATTCATAGAAAAACCTTGTGAACACTCTAGAGGGCACAGTTATGGTCCAATCATCATCAAACTTGCTCAGAATAATCATCCTGACAATATCTCAGTCAAGTTTAAAAATATGGGTCATGTTGGGTCAAAAAGTAGGTCAGTAGGTCAAATCATAGAAAAACCTTGTGAACACCCTAGGGGCCACAATTTTGGTCCAATCATAATCAAACTTGCTCAGAATGATCATCATGACAATATCTCGGTCAAGTTTGAATATGGGTCATGTCCGGTTGAAAAGTAGGTCAGTAGGTCAAATCATAGAAAAACCTTGTGAATACTCAGGAGGCCACAAGTTTGGTTAAATCATTAATCTTGCTCAGAATGGTCATTGTGACAATATCTTGGCTAAGTTTGAATAAAGGTCTTTTCGGGTCAAAAAGTAGGTCAGTAGGTCAAATTAAAGAAAAAACTTGTGAACACTCTAGTTTTACATAGACTTATATAGGGAAAATCTTTAAAAATCCTTTTCTCTGAAACCACAAGGCCTAGGTCTTTTATATTTGGTATGAAGCTTCATCTAAAAGACCCCTAACAAGATTATTCAAATGATAGTGCTGAGGCCAAAAATGTCCCCGCCCCCGGGCCCTTTGGTTTTACATAGGCTTATATAGGGAAAATCTTTAAAAATCTTCTGCTCTGAAGCTGCAAGGCCCAGGACTTTGATATTTGGTATTAAGCTTTATCTAGTGGACCCCTACCAAGATTGTTCAAATTATAGTGCTGGGGCAAAAAATGCCCCCGTTCCGGGGCCCTTTGGTTTTACATGGCCTTATATAGGGAAAATCTTTAAAAATCTTCTTCTCTGAAACCGCAAGGTCCAGGACTTTGATATTTAGAATGAAGCTTCATCCATTGGACCTCTACCAAGATTGTTCAAATTATCGCCCTTGGGCCAAAAATGCCCCCGCTCAGGGGCCCTTTGTTTTTACATAGACTTATATAGGGAAAATCTTTAAAAATCCTTTTCTCTGAAACCACAAGGCCTAGGTCTTTTATATTTGGTATGAAGCTTCATCTAAAAGACCCCTAACAAGATTATTCAAATGATAGTGCTGAGGCCAAAAATGTCCCCACCCCCGGGCCCTTTGGTTTTACATAGGCTTATATAGGGAAAATCTTTAAAAATCTTCTGCTCTGAAACTGCAAGGCCCAGGACTTTGATATTTGGTATTAAGCTTTATCTAGTGGACCCCTACCAAGATTGTTCAAATTATAGTGCTGGGGCAAAAAAAGCCTCCACCTGGGGCCCTTTGGTTTTACATAGGCTTATATAGGGAAAATCTTTAAAAATCTTCTTCTCTGAAACCGCAAGGCCCAGGACTTTGATATTTTGTATGAAGCTTCATCTAGTGGACCCCTACCAAGATTGTTCAAATTATAGCCCTTGGGCCAAAAATCCCCCTGCTCAGGGGCCCTTTGGTTTTACATAGACTTATATAGGGAAAATCTTTAAAAATCTTCTTCTCTGAAACCGCAAGGTCCAGGACTTTGATATTTAGAATGAAGCTTCATCCAATGGACCTCTACCAAGATTGTTCAAACTATCGCCCTTGGGCCAAAAATGCCCCCGCTCAGGGGCCCTTTGTTTTTACATAGACTTATATAGGGAAAATCTTTAAAAATCCTTTTCTCTGAAACCACAAGGCCTAGGTCTTTTATATTTGGTATGAAGCTTCATCTAAAAGACCCCTAACAAGATTATTCAAATGATAGTGCTGAGGCCAAAAATGTCCCCGCCGCCGGGCCCTTTGGTTTTACATAGGCTTATATAGGGAAAATCTTTAAAAATCTTCTGCTCTGAAACTGCAAGGCCCAGGACTTTGATATTTGGAATTAAGCTTTATCTAGTGGACCCCTACCAAGATTGTTCAAATTATAGTGCTGGGGCAAAAAAAGCCTCCGACTGGGACCCTTTGGTTTTACATGGCCTTATATAGGGAAAATCTTTAAAAATCTTCTTCTCTGAAACCGCAAGGCCCAGGACTTTGATATTTTGTATGAAGCTTCATCTAGTGGACCCCTACCAAGATTGTTCAAATTATAGCCCTTGGGCCAAAAATGCCCCCGCTCAGGGGCCCTTTGGTTTTACATAGACTTATATAGGGAAAATCTTTAAAAATCTTCTTCTCTGAAACCACAAGGCCTAGGTCTTTTATATTTGGTATGAAGCTTCTTCTAAAGGACCCCTACCAAGATGATTCAAATTATAGTGCTGGGGCCAAAAGTGGCCCCGTCCCGGGGCCCTTTGGTTTTACATAGACTTATATAGGGATAATCTTTAAAAATCTTCTCTGAAACCACAAGGCCCAGGACTTTGAAATTTGGTATGAAGTTGCATCTAATGGACCTCTACCAAGATTGTTAAAATTATAGCCCTGGGGCCAAAAATGCCCCCACTCTGGGGCCCTATGGTTTTACATAGACTTACATGGGGAAAATCTTCAAAAATCTTCTTCTCTGAAACCACAAGGCCTGGGTCTTTGATATTTGGTATGAAGCTGCATCTAGTGGACCTCTATCAAAATTATTCAAATTATAGCCCTGGTACCAAAAATGTCCCCGCTCCGGGGCCCTTTGGTTTTGCATAGACTTATATAGGGAAATCTTTAAAAATCTTCTCTGAAACTGCAAGGCCAAGGCCTTTGATATTTAGTATGGAGCTTTATCTAGTGGACCTCTACCAAGATTGTTCAAATTATAGCCCTGGGGCCACAAATGCCCCCACCCCGGGCCGGGGCCCTTTGTTTTTACATAGATTTATATAGCCCTGGGGCCATTTGGTTTTGCATAGGCTTATGTAGGGAATATCTTTAAAAAAAATCTTCTTCTCTGAAACTGCAAGGCCCAGGTCTTTGAAATTTGATGTGTAGCTTTATCTAGTGGACCTTTGCCAAGATTGTTCTAATTATAGCCTTTGTTGATGTTTGGTATGAAGCTTCACCTTTAAGACCTCCCTCAACATTATGCACATTAAAACCCTGGGGCCAATAATGGCCCTCTCTGGGGCCCACTTGTTACACTATGGATCAGGTGAGCGATCCAGGGCCATCATGGCCCTCTTGTTTATGAATTTGGATAATTACTGAATATTTACTGGCAAGTAATAATTATTTTCACTTCAAAATAAAAAATTGCTACCTCCTTTTGTTGTTGTCCTTGAAAAAAAATGAAAACGATTGATGGATGCAAAAGTAATGTACAAACAAATCAATGGCAAAACTATCTATATTTAAAATTTATTAAATCCTAATGCAGTGTCAATGTCAACGGTCTCAAAAATCTTATTACTGTATACAACAGTACTTAACAAAGTACGTCCGCACCCGGACTTTGGCACGAGCTAACGGTACAAATATACTTGTTTAAATTACATAATCTTGTGTAATCTTAATTGGCTCTTATTGCAATAAAAACTTTGTGCAATCAACCGAGATTTATGACAGTACAAGACTACTAAGTGTGTTGCAAGTGGCTCGATCGGCATGAGCTAACGGTTAGAATTAAATGACATAACCGTACCAAACTGCAACTGGCAGGAAGTGCAGAATAAACAGTTAGCTTACTGAGATTTCTGACACTAGTGGATCGAAGGATTATCGTCACCTTGTCAGTTTTACCGTTTCTATTCACAAGGAAGACACCGAAAAAAAATGGGCGAAATTTCAGTGCGAAGTTTTTTCGCTTTCATCGCCAAAGTCGGCGAAGTGAGTCCCAACAGGGCGACTTCTTCGCCCGAGTCGCCCTCTAGCTTGAGCCTTGTTCATTGACAACAATCTTGGGCTTTTCTGGGATCTGCCATGCCCGATTCCCTCCATTGCTTAAAAGGCCTTACATCTCAGGAACCATTCATATTCCCACTGATAAACCATATATATGTCTTTGTTCCTTTTGATAAGACGCATTTAGTGACACCAACTAGGGCTCCATTGGGTCCATGCCCCATCTCTCTACTTAATAAAACACCTAATATTTCAGATACAGTACAGATGGGTGCTCATTTGGGTATGGGGTTTGTTTGGGAGACTTTATAATTTGTATAATAAAATCATATCATGTTATAATACATGGCTGCCATTGGGCAGTGTCCACCTGAGCTCTGGTTTATGAACTTTGGTTCTTTGGTTTGTTTGCTATGCCAAGTTATGAGTTTCCATTGTCCTATAATGGGGAAAATTGAAAAATGACATTAATGCCTTTCAAGATATTTTGTCACACTTTCATAATAATGTTCCTTTAATAATGTTCTTTTTGGCCTATTTGTTGCCACAGATGGGAAATTGTCAATTGTCATCTGTTTTCCTGCAACAACACATTCAAGCGACATCGAATCTAAAGCCACGAGGCTGATTGGGTCCAAATTTTATCTGTAGCATGGTAGGGCACAGGGCTTCCATGGTTAATTAAAATACATGTACATTGCTGCCAGTGGGCAGTGGCCCCCTGAGCTCTGGTGAGCATTGTGGCCCATGGGCCTCTTGTTAAATAATTTCACAGGAATGTTCCTTGGGTGACCCTCTACCGAAATTGCTCAAATCGTTCCGAGCGGGTGAACAAGATGAGCTAAAACTAGAATACTGTCGATGGCGCGCCATCGCAAATCCCCACGTTTTCTACAGAGGGGCCAAGTACCAAAAACCCCTCACCCTGGGCCGTAATTTGACTCCATGGTCAAAATATTACCTGTATTATATTCTACTAATCTTGCCCTTCAATTTCATATGCCACATGACTATGTTCCAAAAAACTTAAATTTTGACCCTTTGATCCCTCTCCCAGGGCCCCAATCTGACCCCAGGGTCAAAATTTTACTTGTAGTTTATTCTACCCATTATCCCCTTCGCATAGATATGCAACATGACTATGTTCTGAAAAACTTTAATTTTGACCCCCCCCCAAGTCCGACCCCCAGGGCGTGACCTAGGGGTCACAGCCAAAATCCCGTTCAATATGTTTTACTTTTTTCATAACTAAGTACATGTGCAAAGTTTGGCATCAAAATCTTCAAAATTGACTTTGTAATTGAATTTTATTGATATTTGACCTTTTGACCCCTCCCCAGGGCCCCAGGGGGCGGGGACAAAAAAAAATGTGCTCTTGCGCAAGCCATTCATGTAAGCAACTCGCATACCAAATTTGGTTGAATTCCGGCTAACGGTTTAGGAGGAGATAGCCGGACAGACAGACGGACAGACAGACGGATGGAGGCGATAACAATATCCCCACTTTTTTTTTAAAACGTGGGGATAAATAGAAAACCTGTAAACGACTTCTCCTTAACCAGTGCATGGATTTTGAAATAATTTCACAGGAATGTTCCTTGGGTGACCCTGTACCAAAATTGCTCCTTGTTCCGCTCGGGTGAACAAGATGGCCACCAGAGCTGAAAATAGAAAAACCTTTAAACAACTTCTCCTCTTTAACCAGTGCATGGATTTTGGAATAATTTCACAGGAAGGTTCCTTGGATGACTCTCTACCAAAAGTGCTCAAACCGTTCCGTTTGGTTGAACAAGATGGCCACCAGAACGATTTCTTCTCCTTAACCAGTGGATGGATTTCAAAATAATTTCACAGGAATGTTCCTTGGGTGACCTACCAAAATTGCTCAAATCGTTCCGCTCTGCTGAATAAAATGACCGCCAGAGCTAAAAATAGAAAAACCTTTAAATGACTTCTCCTTAACCAGTGGATGGATTTCAAAATAATTTCACAGGAATGTTCCTTGGGTGACCTACCAAAATTGCTCAAATCGTTCCGCTCTGCTGAATAAAATGACCGCCAGAGCTAAAAATAGAAAAACCTTTAAACGACTTCTCCTTAACCAGTGGATGGATTTCAAAATAATTTCACAGGAATGTTCCTTTGGTGACCCTCTACCAAAATTGCTCAAATTGTTCCGCTGGGGTGAACAAGATGGCCGCCAAAGCTAAAAATAGAAAACCCTTAAACGACTTCTCCTCCTTAACCAGTACATGGAATTTGAAATAATTTCCCAGGAAGGTTTCTTGAGTGACCCTCTACCAAATTGCTCTAACCGTTAATTATGCTCGGATGAACAAGATGGCCACCAGAGCTAAAAATAGAAAAACCTTTAAATGACTTCTTAACCAGGCAGTGGATGGTTTTCAAAACGATTTTACAGGAATGTTTCTTGGGTGACCCTCAACCAAAATTGCCCAAAATGTCCCGCTGGGATGAACAAGATGGCCACCAGAGCTAAAAATTGAAAAATCTTTAAAAGTCTTCTCTTCCTTAACTATTGGATGCATTTTGAAAAAAAAAATGCACAAGAATGATCCTTGATGGACCCTTTACCAAAATTGCTCAAACTGCTCTGCTCGGATGAACAAGATGGCCACCAGGGCTAAAAATAGAAAAAAAACTTTAAACGACTTCTGGCCCTTAACCAGTGGATGGATTTCGATATAATTTCACAGGAATGTTTCATGGGTGACCCTCTATTAAAATTGTTCAAACAATTCTGCTGGGATGAAAAAGGTGGCCGCTAGAGCTCATAATAGAAAAACTTTTAAATAACTTCTCCTGCTTAACCAGTGGATGGATTTCAAATTAATTTCATTATGATAATACACCCGTGTGTCTTAGTGCATTTTTCATATCTTCAAAATGGCAACTTTGCTGATGAAAATCCATGATATTTTTCTTATCAATGCTCAAAACATAGGTTGGTACTCGTTAGAACAGAGCACCCACAACCTATGTCTTGGAGTAGAAATAAGAAAAATATTGTATACCCCCATAAACCCCAGTTTTCTCTATATGGAGTGGGGTTTAGGGGGTCTTCATTTCACAGACTTGTTTTAAAATTGCTCAACCCGTTGTGCTTGGATGAACAAGATGGCTAAAATTATAAAAACCTCTGTGTCAACCAAAATTGCTCAAACACTCTACTCTACCATATATTATCTTCAATTTCATTTGTACAATTATGTAATATGGATCAGATGAGCGATCCAGGGCCATCATGGCCTCTTGTTAAAGAAGTGCAGCAGGTTAAGATTTTTAGGATTTTTTTTACAGATTTGGTCATTGATAGTCATGTGGACATCAACAACCAAAATTTACTGTGCTTAGTAATGTTGGTTCAGTTGACATATCAACCCCCCCCCCCCCCCCCCCCCCCTCAAAAAAAAAAAAAAAAAAAAAAAAAAAAGAGAGAAAGAGAGAGGTAGACTAATATTCAGAACCATTGACTTGTCTGAATGCTTTATCTTACATTATTATCTGATTTGACCTCAGTCAATTGTATTCTTACCATAATGGTCCTTAATATTTATGACTATTAAATGAGATAGAAATGTCTGAACAATTTTTTCTTTATTTAAGAAATAGATCAGCTCTAACTGTGATTTGTTGAGTAATAAATCACAGTTTGGAGGTCAGTTGTAAAGTAGACAAATCACGAGCGCGTAGCGCGATTTGTCTACTTACAACAGACCGACAAACTGTGATTTATTACTCAACAAATCACAGACAAGAGCTGATCTATTTCGATTCTAACACGCTGAAAATCGGCAATAATGTTGTTGTTGCCTTCAAAATCTCACAACCTTTCACCATTGTTAGAAGAAATCCCGCTAAAATTATCGACTGAAACACATGTATTTATATCCTTTTTTTACTTTTTCGATGCGAGAAAATGATGTTACATCGTCTAACGTCAAGAAAATCGACTAGTGACGTCATAAATTTGCAGTTTTAATGACGTCACTCGTCACGCTCTTCCTTGTCGTGATTTGTTGTAGAATAAAACAGTTATTTTCCATTGCCTATATAGGCGCGCTGTGTTAGAATTCTTGTTGGAAACATTACATAATTATGTGAGGGTTAGTTTGCTGCGAACAAGCACTCACATCATCTGAGTTCAAGAAAAGAAAAATATCCCAAAATTATCCTGCTTGAAGTTGTGTATCCTGGAACGTCTGCAGAGCACAGTGAAGTTCCTGATGTGGATAGGTTGCATGCACATGTAGGCTAATGTGTCCTTGTCCTGCTGAATAAATAAATTTTGTCACACCCAATTCTAACTGTCCCCAGATCAGACGCCACAGAACGCAGCGTCTGATCAGGGCCTACCCAGTTTGCAAAATTTTCAGCCAATTTCCAAAGAGTTTTTGAAGAAAACACAAAGTGACACTCATAAATTTTGAAATGGACTCCTATATATAAGGTAAAGAGGCCATCGGATCTGGATCTACTGCCCCAGTCCACCAAAGTGTAAATGGGTAGCAGTGGTGTACAAGTCACTGCCTTTCTCTTATGCATGTGATAACACCCGGAATGAGTGTTTAGAGTGATTCAAATAAGCTTGAAGCTTTCATGGCAATCAATTTAAAATAAATTAGGATAAACATAAGTTTCCTTATCATATGTTTAAAATTATTGTACATGTAGCTCCATTTCCATTGATTTGTTTTAGTTTATACTAATTTATTTTAGTTTGATTGCGATGAAAGCTTCAAGCTTATTGAATCGCTCCCGAACACTCATTCCGGGTGTTTTCACGCGCGCGAGAGAGAGAGGCAGTAGCTTTTACACCCCTGCTACCCATTTACACCTGGGTGGAGTGGGGCAGTGTCATTAAGTGTCTTGCCCAAGGACACACCTCGATACCGGTGGCCGGATTCGAACGCACAACCTCTCGATCATGAGTCGAACGCGCTAACCTTTGCGCTATCGAGGCTGTTTGATTTGAGGTTTAATGCCCCCGTCAACACTGTAAAGGTCATTTTGGGGACATTGCTTTCAATTTTGTGGGACTTTTACCCGGCATGGAGATGAAATGACATCTCAAGCCCTGTCGCTCAATGAAACAAATAGGGTTTATAAGCATGGACGGTCCGACTCACACCGCTTTGCCTGGGCAGGCTTAGATCCTCTAAGCCGTTTACCAGTACTCGTGTGCAGTTGGTTTCAGCTCTGCGTGGAAGCATCATGCAGCCCATCTATTTCTTTAAGCCCCGATGGTCGGGGGCCGCCATATCCATTGAAGGAGTTAGGACACATTAATATTTTTCACCCTAAATCCACATCAAACCCTCAAAAATTGCACTGTCAAAACATTTACAAATTAACATCCAAGGGCAAGTTCAAAGACAAGTGGTATAAAAATATGTCTGTGTTCCTATTAACATTTATTAACATTAACAAGAGCAGGGTTTTAACCTGGGAGATGCTGAGTAATTTCGGTAAGTCAGTCATGGGCTTATGATATGATAAAGTGATAAATAAGTCTCATCACAAGAAAATGTGTTTTCATTTTTACCCCTCACCATGCTGAATATTTCAATATGTTGTACACTTTTGTGTTGCAGGATTATACTTTTTACCATGGATTCTGATGCAGAATGGAAAACAGTATAGATCCTGATCAGCTGGCTTCAGAGAAGCCAGCTGATCAGGATCTATACTGTTTTGAAAATAAATGTATCTTACATGTAGTTCAGAATAGTGAAGGTTAATTTGAGTCTCGTTATGATCCTTAATATTGGGACAGACAGGTTTAAGCAAGCAGTGCAGACCCATATCAGCTTGCTCCTTCTCAGACTGGACTCCCTTTGGACTCCTTGCTGGATCATGAAATCAATTTGTTTAAATTTTAGGAGAATTACTGCAAGTCCTCAAAGTCTCTGAATTTTTAGGATTTTTGCGGTAGTAAAGGCTCGGATAACCCTGCACACCAAATAATATCTGATAAGAGGCTTTGCTTTGCACGAGTATTGAAAGCATTGGTATTCACAATGTGGGTTGACTATCTGCTTTGGTCACCATGTCCCAAAGATATGTTTTATTGTGATAGTGTTCAAATGGTACATGTAACTTCTTCAGAAGTGGGCATACAAAGATAGTTGTATTTAAATTGAAAAGAAGATTAGAATGATCAGAATTTCTTTGCTGCCTCCAAAAACCATGATTGGATTTATTTTTTTAACGCTGTTTGTACTGGATAATAAAGTTCTGGCAGTACCTCGATGTTCGGAGACAGTGGAGAAGTTGGGGATTGATCAAGCTTACCTGAATATAACGACGGAAGGGTTTGAGAAAAAAGTCTTTGTCCAGATGATCACGAGTGAATGTTACACCTGCAGTCCTCAGAACATAACATACATAGATGTCAATCAAAGTAGCTGTGCCATCATTGTGGATACCCGCTGGCCTGTACATGTGAAACTGATTGGGGAGGACAACACAAAGTTTGGTAACTGCAGTGACAGTGCCCTTGATAAACACTTCTTGGATGGTGGCCATTATCTAACAGTGATCAAGAATAAGAATGGGTTGGTTTCCTGCATGAAACCATATCTGATGAATGTAGTGTCAGACAGCAATATTCCTATTTATGTTGCTATTGGAATAATAATAGCACTGTCCATTTTATGGATAATCATTGTGAAAATTCACCGGTCAAGAATGTTCTTCCGTATCATCAACACTGTCTCACCTGCTTTAGGTACAGACCCTCTTCTGACAACTGAGCGAGATCTGGGGACCCCTACAAATAGTCATGTTGACCGGGAGAGAGGTGGAAACAAAACTAAAGAAAGGCTGAAATCTTTGGATACATTCAGGGGCATATCATTAGCGATCATGATATTTGTGAATTATGGTGGTGGACAGTACTGGTTTTTCCAGCACTCCAAGTGGAATGGTTTAACAGTGGCTGACCTTGTATTTCCGTGGTTTATTTGGATAATGGGCACTGCTATGGCTTTCTCATTTCGATCCCTTAATCAGCAAGGAACTGTGAAGGCGAAGATATTTCTCAAAATTGTACGACGATCAATCATTTTATTTGCACTTGGGCTTTTGATCAGTTCTGGTGGAACTGTAAATCCAGTCAATTTTAAAAAGATCCGGATTCTTGGCGTGTTACAGAGATTTTCTCTTACTTATTTTGTTATTGCAACATTGCATTTAATATTCACAACACCTGTGAATAAGAATGCCAACACTTCAATAAGACCATTTAGAGACATCTTTAATTATTGGCAGGAGTGGATCATCAATCTCTTGCTTTTGATGGTGCATCTGTTGTTAACATTCCTGTTAAAAGTACCTGGGTGTCCAACAGGGTATCTGGGTCCTGGGGGACTGGCTGAGGATGCAGATGGCATTAATGTGACAGAATGCACTGGTGGGGCAGCTGGATATATTGATAGACAAGTGTTTGGAGATGCTCATATTTACCACCATCCTACCTGTAAGAAGATATACCAAACTACAATACCTTATGAACCGGAGGGTTTACTCGGAACTTTAACTTCCTGTTTCTTGTGTTTTCTTGGACTGCAAGCGGGAAAAATTCTGGTGACCTACTCTGACCATTTGGAACGTGTGTGTCGATTCTTAGTGTGGGCTGTACTGTTAGGCTCTGTTGCCGCTGTTCTATGTAAAGCGAGCAAGGATGAGGGCTGGATTCCTGTCAACAAGAATTTGTGGTCCATGTCTTTCATTATGGCACTTTCAGCCATGGCCTTCTTCTTATTTGCACTGTGTTACCTGACAGTGGATGTGTTCCATGTTTGGTCTGGTGCCCCGTTTTTCTTCGTAGGAATGAACTCGATCATTATATATGTGGCTCATGAGTTCTTCAGCAAACCATTCAGTACCTTCTGGAACATACAACCTGAGAGTCATGCTATAGCTCTGCTTGTAGATTTAATGGATGTTACATTGTGGATTGTGGTGTCCTTCTTCTTATATCTGAAGGAAATTTTCATCTCTATCTGAACAGAATAATACCGTAAAAATCCTAAAAAAAAATGGGACATCTTGAGGACGCTGTAATTCTCTGAAAATGTTAACAAATTTGTCTCATGATCAAGCAAGGAGTCCAAAAGGTGCAGATGGAATGGCAAACAGTGAAGACCCTGATCAGACTGCTCCAAGGAGCAGTCTCATCTGGGTCTGCACTGTTTGTTTAGGCCTATCTGTCCCAATACTTAGGATTATTACAGAACTCGGTTTATGCTTTAATATTATGTTAAATGGTAGATTGCTGCACTTGACATTATTTTGCCATTCTTAAAAATCAGACAATTTGAGTAATGTCTTGTATTTACGCCTCTGCAAAGAGGTACTATTAAAGTGGAGAATTTGCTCCTGAGGCTTCTTTCCTTTAAGAGCAGACCCCTGTTGATAAAAGTGGCTGAAGTTGTATCTAATTCTATTTCCCTTAATGTTCAAAAATAGACAGTCTAACAGAGTAATTGATAAGGGTCGTATCGTCGTAAATACGACTCTAAAATCGAGCAAATACGCCTAGAAATGAAGAAAAAGTCGTACCAAATACGACCGTCAAATTGGCGATACGCCAAGGCCTTTCCATTGCAGTCGTATCGGCAATGGGAAAAAAACGTGACGCCTGACAAAAAGCAATCGAAATCGCGGTAATTTTCGCCACATCATAGTCTTCAACAAAAGCTGTTCCAATCTTCAAGAAAGATTCGAAATTCATCCATTCATGAATGTTGGCATTTGTTTTAATGACGCTGAAACACTTCAACCTTACATTTTGACGATCATATATCGAATACCGATCCGCTTATTTTTAATCAGCCTCAAGTTATGACAACTATCAACATGAATAGAAAACCGATTATTGATGCGTGATTACATAACGGTATTTATTATCTAAGGGAAAGCCGCCCGCATTATTAACTTTATTAACAACGCCTGAAGCATGAACAGTAACTTTATGACAAGCGTGCATAAAAATACGATCCTGGATATTCTTAGGCAACCACATTGACTTCTACGGAGTGTCATCTTCGAGAAAAAAAATGGGTTCGACAGATCTACAGATTCACTTTGTCATGTAGTTAGGAATTAAATATCAAAACAGACGCGTAGACGATAAAAAGTTAAGACCACTTTTTCTTTTTGTGGAGAACCTGACAAAGTTTCTCCGGAAAAACGCAAGAAAAAATATCAAATGCAGGAGAAATTTCTGGTGGCTATTTCTCCCAAATCGCAGAAATTCACGTTGAAATGGATTACTCTGCATTATGTGGAAAAAACAAAACAGAAGCAACAACAACTGGGCTAGGAAAGTTATAATTAATGTAACAGCGAATATATATCCGACCAGGCAGCATTAGCGCTAGCTCTTTCTGCTTAGCGTCCGCAGGCCGCAGATGCAAGAAAATTTGCGTCCATGACTCATATTTTTCGCGTCCTTTGGCCATTGGCGAAAACTCTTAACCGGAGGCTTAAAAACCTTGTTTATTGCCGTTTTCCGACACATGTATATCGGCGCCTTTGATTATTGCATCATGGTGGTTGTTTACTTTTGACTCCACTTCTATTTTTCATACTTTTATCATCCCAGCGTATTTTTTTTCTCGCAGCATTGTCGTCAATGCACGTCTGAGATAGAACCACCGCTGCACAGACTGATCTCTTTGTCCGCCGTGTTCCGTATACATTTGACCAAAATTATATTTATTGAATCACAATGGCAGGATTAACCTGTAATACTTGGGTACTCATGTATCTAATTGTGAATCACAGGTGGTCAGCATGCAGTGCATGCTTATTTACCGCTATCTATCAAGTAGCTGATTAAACTAACACCCTAAGATGTCTCGCCGGCGTCTTTGAACATTAAGCAGGAAGACTGGCAGTGCATCATAAAAGAACGCAAACACAGCAACCGGGACAGACTGATTAGCTTTCACAGATGCGCTTGCTGATCTGAGTCTTCACATGTCGCACGTTTTATTGTATTTTTGCTGAGCGCTGAATTTCTCGACGTTTACCAATCGCATGCAGTTGCTACAATTCGTGGAGATTTCCCACTTTTGAACGCGTTGCACATAAGGCCACTGCAGACACAAAACATGGGTTCGAAAACGTTTTGATGACAATATGATCTGTGTAACGGCTGAAGACTCCGACCGCACAGTCTGATCAAAACGAGCCTTCAATGGCGTCTGGGAAATTCCAAAAACACATGCGAAGTAGACGACCACATTGGCTGGATTTACATTCTTTAGAAGAAAAAGTAATTTTTATGCCCCCGGAATCTAAGATTCTGGGGGGCATATAGTTTTTGGTCTGTCCGTCTGTTTGTCTGTTTGTCCGTTTGTCCGTCTGCAAAAACTTTAACATAACATTGGGCATAACTTTTGAATGGTAAGTGGTACAGCTTTCATACTTCACATGTGCATTCCTTGTCACAAGACCTTTCAAGAGGAACCATAAATTTTGACCTCGTGACCTTGGACCTTGACATTTGACCTACTTTCTGTCGGTCTGTTTGTCTGTCCGTTTGTCCGTCTGCAAAAACTTTAACATTGGGCATAACTTTTGAATGGTAAGTGGTACAGCTTTCATACTTCACATGTGCATTCCTTGTCACAAGACCTTTCAAGAGGTACCATAAATTTTGACCTCGTGACCTTGGACCTTGACATTTGACCTACTTTTGGCCTCATTTTTAAAAACTTTAACATTGGCCATAACTTTTGATTGGTAAGTGATAGAGCTTTCATATTTCACATGTGCATTCCTTGTCACAAGACCTTTCTATTGGTACTATAATTTTTGACCTCATGACCTTGACCTTGGCATATGACCTACTTTTTTAAAAACTTTAACATTGGCCATAACTTTTGATTGGTAAGTGATAGAGCTTTCATATTTCACATGTGCATTCCTTGTCACAAGACCTTTCTATTGGTACTATAATTTTTGACCTCATGACCTTGACCTTGGCATTTGACCTACTTTTTAAAAACTTTAACATTGGCCGTAACGTTTGATTGGTAAATGGTAGAGCTTTCATATTTCACGTGCATTCCTTGTCACAAGACCTTTCTAATGGTACCATAATTTTTGACCTCATGACCTTGACCTTGATGTT
Organism: Lucinisca nassula; assembly: GCA_963580285.1. NCBI lineage: Eukaryota > Metazoa > Mollusca > Bivalvia > Lucinida > Lucinidae > Lucinisca > Lucinisca nassula. Next base: position 114,716,342 of record OY757011.1, read on the forward strand.
TGACTTACTTTTTAAAAACTTTAACATTGGCCATAACTTTTGATTGGTAAATGGTAGGGCTTTCATATTTCACATGTGCATTCCTTGTCACAAGACCTTTCTAGTGGTACCATAATTTTTGACCTTGTGACTTTGACCTTGATGTTTGACCTACTTTTTAAAAACTTTAATATAGTCCATAACTTTTGATTGGTAAGTGATAGAGCTTTCATATTTCACATGTGTATTCTTTCTCACAAGACCTTTCCAGTGGTACCATAATTTTTTACCTCGTGACCTTGTGGCCTCAACCATGACATACTTTAGTGATGGGGCTTTCATATTGCACAGGCGCTGTCCGGGGGCATCGGTGTTTCACAAACACATCTTGTTCATTTTGCTGTCCGCCAGCTTATTAACATGAAAATGTATATCGGTATGTTACGATGACAGAATATGTGTTGAACGTCTTTTACATTGCCATTGCCACGTCGGACATTGTTATAAGTGCACTTAGCAGCCATCCTGTGATGACTGATGACAGATGAAGATACGACCCTAGTTTTGAATTTAGGAGTATCGATACTCTCAAAGAATCACAGGATACGCCTATGTCTTTGGTTGAAGGAGTAACAGTACGCCTCGGGCAAAAGCTTATCAATAACACTGGTCTAATATGGTGCCCATAATTATGTGCTGACATCTACATGTAAAAGAAAGAGGAACAACTGATACGATAAATTTGCAGTTTTTGAAAGACGTATACCATAATCCTATGGTTGAACACCCCACACCACTTTTGTGAATTTAAATTTAATAAGAGCCCTGCCCCAGGGAAAAGATGTGGCTGTCTGATAAATCACTGGCTATTTTGCTGCTTAGATTACACTGCTTAGAAGATTTGGACCACTATTAATGTAATTTATTATCATGAATCAAAGTAAAAGATATGGGTCTTCATGGCTTAGTTGTTAAGAGTGCAGACTCACTGTTGTGAGTTGCAAAGTACTGCAATAGAAGGGTTGTGGGTTTTCTCCAGGAACTCTGATTTTTGCCCACATCTGATAATAGAAATAGATTTTTATGCCCCCGGAATCTAAGATTCTGGGGGGCATATAGTTTTTGGTCTGTCCGTCTGTTTGTCTGTTTGTCCGTCTGCAAAAACTTTAACATAACATTGGGCATAACTTTTGAATGGTAAGTGGTACAGCTTTCATACTTCACATGTGCATTCCTTGTCACAAGACCTTTCAAGAGGTACCATAAATTTTGACCTCGTGACCTTGGACCTTGACATTTGACCTACTTTCTGTCCGTCTGTTTGTCTGTTTGTCCGTTTGTCCGTCTGCAAAAACTTTAACATTGGGCATAACTTTTGAATGGTAAGTGGTACAGCTTTCATACTTCACATGTGCATTCCTTGTCACAAGTCCTTTCAAGAGGTACCATAAATTTTGACCTCGTGACCTTGGACCTTGACATTTGACCTACTTTCTGTCCGTCTGTTTGTCCGTTTGTCCGTCTGCAAAAACTTTAACATTGGGCATAACTTTTGAATGGTAAGTGGTACAGCTTTCATACTTCACATGTGCATTCCTTGTCACAAGACCTTTCAAGAGGTACCATAAATTTTGACCTCGTGACCTTGGACCTTGACATTTGACCTACTTTTGGCCTCATTTTTAAAAACTTTAACATTGGCCATAACTTTTGATTGGTAAGTGATAGAGCTTTCATATTTCACATGTGCATTCCTTGTCACAAGACCTTTCTATTGGTACTATAATTTTTGACCTCATGACCTTGACCTTGGCATATGACCTACTTTTTTAAAAACTTTAACATTGGCCATAACTTTTGATTGGTAAGTGATAGAGCTTTCATATTTCACATGTGCATTCCTTGTCACAAGACCTTTCTATTGGTACTATAATTTTTGACCTCATGACCTTGACCTTGGCATTTGACCTACTTTTTAAAAACTTTAACATTGGCCGTAACGTTTGATTGGTAAATGGTAGAGCTTTCATATTTCACGTGCATTCCTTGTCACAAGACCTTTCTAATGGTACCATAATTTTTGACCTCATGACCTTGACCTTGATGTTTGACCTACTTTTTAAAAACTTTAACATTGGCCATAACTTTTGATTGGTAAATGGTAGGGCTTTCATATTTCACATGTGCATTCCTTGTCACAAGACCTTTCTAGTGGTACCATAATTTTTGACCTTGTGACTTTGACCTTGATGTTTGACCTACTTTTTAAAAACTTTAATATAGTCCATAACTTTTGATTGGTAAGTGATAGAGCTTTCATATTTCACATGTGTATTCTTTCTCACAAGACCTTTCCAGTGGTACCATAATTTTTTACCTCGTGACCTTGTGGCCTCAACCATGACATACTTTAGTGATGGGGCTTTCATATTGCACAGGCGCTGTCCGGGGGCATCGGTGTTTCACAAACACATCTTGTTTACCTCGTGACCTTGTGGCCTCAACCATGACATACTTTAGTGATGGGGCTTTCATATTGCACAGGCGCTGTCCGGGGGCATCGGTGTTTCACAAACACATCTTGTTTAGAAGTGAAATAACACTAGTGGTAATCAGGGGAACTAGCTCGAAAATGAGTCAATGGAAATTTGTTCCCTCGGCACATCCGGGAACTCTCGAGCTAGCTCCATCACCAGAAAACTTGTAAACAAAGGTAGGTGTCGATGAGTTTTATCACCATTTCCTCCTTTGTAAGCTATTTATAAAATAATCCGGCAATGCAGTGCCACATAGAAATGATTTAACTTTGTATCCCGCTAGAATTTGCCATGGAAATTTGCAACGCTGGATTATAAATGAAAGTTAACTTTTTATCACAGACCTGAAAAATTGTCAATTTATGTCAACATGGATATTTTGGCCGACGATTTTTCATTTTCCGTCAAAATTACGCCCTTCACACCCCTAGAAGCAACATCCCTATTGAAATGAAACATGGAACGTTTGAAATAAGCAAAATATTTTGGCTGTGATTATGTAACTTGCGACTTATGAGGAAATTACTGTCCGAGCTAGTCTTCTCGACAAGGAGCTAGTTCACTCGACATGGAGATATTGCCCTCAAAAAATTAGAAGATGATACATCCATCAGATGACTGGGGCCTGATTCGATGTCTTTGTATGGTAATTTATCTAACTGGATTCTTTACCTCTGGCTAGTGGGGTATCAAGATACTATGCCCACAAGACGGCCCCTCAGTCATTTCTTCCTGGTCGTTTCACCCCATTTTGCACCCATAGCTGTTTCGTCCACAAAGCCTGGTCTTTTCGCCCCCTGAGTCATTTCGCCCACCCAGTTGCTTTGCCCCCTTCCAATCCACTCGACATGGAGATATTGCCCTCAAAAATGAAGATGAAACATCCATCAGATAACTGGGGCCTGATTTGATGTCTTTCCAGGCAATTTATCCAACTGGTTTCTTTACCTCTGGCTAGTGGGGTGACGAGATACTATGCCCACAGGACGGCCCCTCAGTCGTTTATCCCTGGTCGTTTTGCCCCATTTTGCACCCATAGCTGTTTCGTCCACAAAGCCTGGTCTTCCCCCCCCTCCCCCCCCCCCCCCCCCCCCCCCCCCCCCCCCAATGAGTCATTTCGCCCACCTAGTTGCTTCGCCCCCTTCCAATTTAGAACGGATCAATGGATGGATGGATGTTGGTTGGATGGGTTGGTTCACTACAGAGAGGGGTAAGTGAGTGGGTATTTGGATGGATGGGTCCATTGGAAGACAGATGAACAAACGTACAGATGGATGGACAGACAGACAGACAAAAGCCTCTATCGGATATAATACTCAAAATGTAGGGATGATACTTAGTCGAATGATTCATGAATAACTATATTAATCTAGGGAATAAAAAGTAAAGAGGCGCCTGATTATCTTGCACAGGAATATATATATTTTTTGTTGCATGTCCGGTATTTTTCTGCTCAGGAATAGTCCTTTGGAACTTTTTCTTTGGAAAGCGCCCATCTGAAAAGAAAATCGAATATTCAATATAACAATGTATTATGTCAAATCTCAACTTGAGTTTGCAGTTAAATGGTTAAACCAGACAGACAGCGCACTTAACCACCAAGCCCATTAGCCAGAGGTAAAGAAACCAGTTGGATAAACTGGGTGGGACCATAGAAAGACATCAAATCAGGCCCCAGTCATCAGATGAATGTTTCATCTTTGAGGGCAATATCTCCGTGTCGAGTGAACTAGCTCCTTGTCGAGAAGACTAGCTCGGACAGTAATTTCCTCATAAGTGGCAAGTTACGTAATCACAGTCAAAATATTTTGCTTATTTCAAACGTTCCCTGTTTCATTTCACTAGGAATGTTACTTCTCGGGTGTGAAGGGCGTACTTTTGATGGAAAATGAAAAAAAATTGTCGGCCAAAATCACCATGTTGACATAGACAATTTTTCAGGTCTGTGATAAAAAGTGTACTTTTATTCATACTCCAGCGCTGCAAATTTCCATGGCAAATTCTAGCAGGGTACAAAGTGAAATCATTTCTATGTGGCACTGCATTGCCAGATTTTTAGCTCACCAGAGCCAAAGGCTCCGGGGGAGCTTATAGGATAGGCAGTTGTCCGTCGTTGTCGTTGTCGTCTTCGTCGTCTGGCGTTAACATTTTCAAACAACATCTCCTCTGAAGCCACTGGGCCCATTGGGCCCAAATTTCATCTGTAGCATCCTTGGGTTGGGGGATTGAAAGTTTGTGTTTTTTATGAAATTCGGCTCTTTGGTTTGGTTGCTATGGCAACTTAGAGTTTCCATAGACTTATAATGGGGAAAATTGAAAAATGGCATTTACTGCCAAGCCACTGCAGATATTTTGACAAAACTTACATAGAAATATTCCTTAGGCAATCTACTATCTGCCATATGATTTTAGGCCTACTGCTCATTTTTATTGGTTGCCATGGAAACCAAAATGAAAAAATAGATCCTTGCTCGATTGTGATATTTTTTTGAGAATTACAGTATGTTCCCAAGGTGTCCAGCTGTCTGTACATTTAGGATTTCTATGGTATTTTAACTCTCATCTTGCTGTTCACAACAACCCCTATCTTTGCCAACAGTGTAGATCCAGATAAGATCAGGATCTACACTGTTTTAAATTCAGTTTATGAATTTTTAGGAATAAATTACATCACATAATCTGATTGGTTCAAAGTCAGGGATGGGTTTGGCTTAAATGAATATTCAGCAAGAGAAGGGTTAAATTCATCAAGTGCCTCAATTTTACATAGCTTAGTGTTGGCAGAAAGTTTTCAAGATGTTATGTTGGAGTTGTAGAATACTCCAGCCTTATTAGCACCCTCTCCTTTGCATTTTCTATATGGACATGGTGGGCTTAATGTGCTGAATAGGCAGGCCTCATATTTTTCAGGCATATGCAGGATTTCAGGCTTTTAGGACTTGATTGTTTCTTGATTTTTTTCTTGATTTCAGGCTTTTTAGATTTTGATTTTTATGTCCCCCCACCCGAAAGGGAGGGGGACATATTGGTTTTGGTGCGGATCCTGTCGGCGTTGGCGTTGCCGCTTGTCTGCACTCTATCTCCTGAATGGATGGATGGATTTTGATTAAACTTAAACAGATACACCATTGGGAGGGGGAAAAGTACTGATTAGATTTTGGTGACCTTGGTCTAATTTTCAAGGTCACAGTGCTCAAAACATTGTCGAATTTTAGGCCAAAAAAGCTTGTCTGCACTCTATCTCCTGAACCAATGGATGGAATTTGTTCAAACTTGGTACATAGTATAATTGGGATGGTCTCAAGAACTGATTAGATTTTGGTGACCTTGACCTAATTTTCAAGGTCACCACGGGACTAAGACTGTTAAAAATAAGCTTGTCTGCACTCTATCTCCTGAACCAATGGATGGATTTGGTTCAAACTTGGTACATAGTATAATTGGGATGGTCTCAAGAACTGATTAGATTTTGGTGACCTTGACCTAATTTTCAAGGTCACCACGGGACTAAGACTGTTAAAAATAAGCTTGTCTGCACTCTATCACCTGAACCAATGGATGGATTTGGTTCAAACTTGGTACATAAAGTAAGTGGGATAGTCTCAAGAACTGATTAGATTTTGGTGACCTTGACCTAATTTTCAAGGTCACCACGGGACTTAGACTGTTAAAAATAAACTTGTCTGCGCTCTATCTCCTGACTCGATGGATGGATTTGGTTCAAACTTGGTACATAAGGTAAGTGGGACAGTCTCTAGAATTGATGAGATTTTGGTGACCTTGACCTAATTTTCAAGGTCACCACAGGACTTAGATTGTTAAAAATAAGCTTGTCTGCACTCTATCTCCTGAACCAATGGATGGATTTGGTCCAGATTTGGTACATAAGATAAATGGGATGGTCTCAAGGACTGATTAGATTTTGGTGACCTTGATCCAATTTTCAAGGTCACCACGGGTCTTAGGCTGTTAAAAATAAGCTTGCCTGTGCTCTTTCTCCTGAACCAATGGATGGATTTGGTTTAAATTTGGTACATAAGATAAGTGGGGTAGTCTCTAGAACTGATTAGATTTTGGTGACCTTGACCTAATTTTCAAGGTAACCAAGGGACTTAGACCATATACAAAAGAAATGTCAAGATGCTCTGGACTTCAAACTGGTGGGGGGACATATGTTTTCCTCTGAAAACACTCTTCTAGTTCCTCCTATATTCTGTTTAAAATGACTATTGAACACTTATCCTTTGAATAAAATTATTTTGCTACACCCCTTTTAGGCCTATTCACCAATCAAATTGTCTGATATAATGTATTCAAGTCACAAACTGCATTACAAACAGTGTAGATCCTGATCAGATGGCTTCTTCAGAAGCCATCTGATCTGGATCTACACTGTTTGCAAAGATAATGGTTGTCATGTACAGCAGGATGAGGGTTTAGGCTGCAAAATCAGGTCTTGCAGGCTTTGAAAAGCTTGGTCAGTATGAGGCCTGATAGGGTGTGTTCTAGCATGTACTTTAGTCAAAATTCACATCAGTATGACAGATTACCTTTTAACCCTAGACCTGCTGAGCCCAGATATGTCTTATCTTTGAAACAATGTAGATCCGGATCAGATGGCTTCTGAAGAAGCCATCTGATCAGGAACTTCATTGTCATTCAGTTTATGACTTTGTTGCAATAATTGGCATCAAGTAATCTGATTGGTTGATTCTCAGTAGTGGGTGTGGCATATTCAAATATTAGCCGGTCAAGGGTTAAGATGCCAAAGAAAAACTGCATATGAAAATGACCTCTGTTTATGTCTTCTGCTTAACCCTTGTCATGCTGAATATTCATATATGCCACACCCACTACCGATTATCAACCAATCGGATTCCTTGATGCAAATTATTGCAACAAATTCATAAACTGAATGACAAACAATGTAGATCCTGATCAGATGGCTTCTTCAGAAGCCATCTGATCTGGATCTTCATTGTTTGAAAGATAAGACATATCCGGGATCAGCAGGACAAGGGTTAACAAATATTTTTGCAAACAGACCAACAATGTGAACCCAGATCTGATCTGGGTTCACACTGTTTGCAAAAATGATTGATTGATTGATTGTTTCGGGGTTTAACGTCCCCGTCAACACTATTTAGGTCATTTTGGCGATGTTGCTTCCAATTTTGTGGGACTTTTACCTGACATTGAGATGAAATGACATCTCAAGCCCTGCTGCCCAATGAAACCAAAAGGGTTTATATGAATGGTCAGAATGGATGGTCCGACTCGCACTGCTTTGGCTTGGCAGACTTGGATCCTCTAAGCGGTTTACCAGTACTTGTGTGCGGTCAGTTTCAGCTCTGCGTGGAAGCATCATGCAGCCCATCTTATTTCTTCAAGCCCCGATGGGCAGGGGCATGTTCCAGCATGTAATTAGGTCAATATTCACATCAGTAAGACAGATTAAAAAGAAGAAAAACTGCTGCATCTAAAAATGAGGTCTGTTTATGTTGTCTGCTGAATCTTCTTGTAGTCTTTTAAAACTATTCTTGCATACAGGCAAACAGTGTGGGCCCAGATCAGACAACTCCTTGGGTATGATCTGGGTCCACACTGTTTGCAAAAATGACTTTTAAAGTAACCAGCAGACGACAATTTTCGTGATTGCTAAGACATGCGCGATTAATCGATTGATAAATTCCACAAGAATGATTATCAGTACTGATTTTCCGTTTAACCATTAACTGCTTGACGCTTATGACCCACAAAGAGGGTTGACGCGTCATTAAACATGAAATCATTATCAGTACTGATTTGCTTGTAATCGATTATTTGATAAGTGCAATTTACATGTACTACCCAAAGTTGTGCCTTAAATAGCTGGATCAGTGGCAAACAGTGCAGACTCTGATGAGATACCACATTTTGCGGCGTCTCAACATGGTCTACACTGTTTGCTCAGGCCTGCCTGTAGACTTATATAGTCCTAGATGTTAATAGTTGTGTTCATGCATTCCATATTTTATCTTATCATATGACGTCGCGTCTGAGAGTGTAATAACGTCATGTAATATTTTCGATAATCCACTAGTGGATTAAATATGCAAATTAGCTAGATACGTCCCGTAACGTCGATAATCCACTAGTGGATTAAATATGCAAATTAGCTAGATACATCCCGTAATGTTACATTTACGACGTCATTAATGACGTCACGTTTACTAATGGCGGAATATTGACATTTTTGTAAACAATCGTAAATAAAATGCGCTTTAAATGTCATATGATAAATATCTTGCATTTGTGCTCATGTAAGATCCTCTATTTATGCCATCATGCAAGGCCAGATTTTATTTTATCCTGACTCTAACATCTAGGACTTATCAAGTGTGCTCAGTGATTATGTAAGGAATCTGGCCATTGCCCATTTATATAACAGTACACTAATGTTACAACCATGAGTAGCTCAATGTTTACAGCAAGACGAGATTTATTACCCTCATAAAATTTCCACCAGCAGATATAAGAAATTAGGTTTTATAGAGGGGATAGAGTGGAATGGCTATACATTTGGATTAAAATTGAGCATGATTTGAGGTTTAACGTCCCGGTCAGCCCAATTTAGGTCGTTTTGGAGACGTTGCTTCCAATTTTGTGGGACTTTTACCCTACCTGACATTGAGATGAAATGACATCTCAATCCCTGCTGCCCAATGAAACCAATAGGGTTTATAAGCATGGACGGGCCGACTCGCAGCAATTTTCTTGGGTAGGCTTAGAACCTCTAAGCGGTTTACCAGTACTCATGTGCGGTCGGTTTCAGCTCTGCGTGGAAGCATCATGTAGCCCAATCTGTTCCTTCAAGCCCTGATAGGCGGGGCCATCTGAATTGCCACAAACTTTGAGTTTCATTGTATGTGTTAAAATTCAGTTGTTATTCTCAGTGGACTGTATATGTACAGACATGGTTATTTCCAGCTAAAGGCGATGGCACTGACTGGGGTATATGTGCCCCAATGGGCTCTTTGTCTAGTTTTAAAGATCAATGGTTTCCCATTCGTCAATATTTAGTCATAGCAATTTTAACCCTTATCTTGCTGTTCACAACAATCCCTATCTTTGCAAACTGTAGATCCAGATCAGATGGCTTCTGAAGCCATCTGATCAGGATCTACACTGTTCGGTATTCAGTTTATGAATTTGTAGCAATAAATTACATCAAGTAATTTGATTGGTTGATAGAAGGAAATGGGTGTGACTTAAATGAATATGCAGCAAGATAAGGGTTAAAATAAATTGTAAATAAGATGTTGAGTCAGCATAAAATAAAATCTAGCCTGGCATGATGACAAAAGATAAAATGTGACAAGCATGGACAAACCCATTAACATATAGTCAGAACAAAGGAAAGAAGCATAGCTGGAAAAAAAAAATTCCCTGCCTATTGACCTTTTTTGCAATATCTGCTGGTTCCTAGTCTGAAGGTTATCAGTGTTGGATAAACAGGTAACCATCAGGGGGGTCTGGGGGGTCTGAAAGGTCAGGGGGGTCTGGTTACCTGTTTTTCCAATATTGACAATATGCAAGCTGAAGCCAGCAAATAATGCAAATATGGTGAATGGTTGATTTTGAATCTGGGCTGCTCCGGTGAAAGTCCAGTGCCCTAACCACTGAGCCAAAGAGTCGACTCCCTGACTCAGTTGTCAGAGAGTGTGATAAATAGAAGTGGAGGCAATGATCATGAATCGATACAGTCAACCCACAGCTCCCATCAGAGACACCAAAGGGAAAGACACACAAACATGAAACAACAGACCCTAATGGAAACACCAACAGTGGAAAGCCAAAAGGACAGTTACTTTCCCACAAAATGGCCAATAGGCTATCCAAAATAAAATAACAAAAGCGGCACAAAGACAAACCATAACAAAAATAAACCGCGACAGAAGAACCGCCTTGGAACAGTCAGCGGAAACAAATTCCACTTGGGGGGCTAATACGTTGGCGCCGTCATAGAATCTGAGGCCTGACCCACCGGCGTGCAATTAAAGAGGAAAGCAAAGTTGTCAATCGTGATTGGGTTAACTACCATGCATGCAGTCTGTCGTATAACATCCATGCTGTACCCAATCTTTTTATATCTAAGAATGATTTTACGAAATTGGGTGCTGAAGTCATTGCGGTTATATACTTTTCTGAATTTATATACTAAGTCACCATAAAATTCTGGTTCCGATAGACCTTGTTGCAGAAGAGATTTAAGTCCAATATTGAATTTTGAAATTATATTAGAATGTAGTCTATAAAATTCAGAAAGTACAGGCCTCCGTGGCCTAGTTGATAAGAGCGCTGACTCTTAGTCATTAGGTCTCTCACCGCCGTAGGTTCGAGCCTCGCTCCGGCCACGTGTGAGACGCCAAGTTCTGCAACGGAAGGTCAGGTGGTTTTTCTCCGGGTACTCCGGTTTTCGCCCACCTCTGATTAACGATCGGCTCGATATGAGTGAAATAATCTTGAAAGGGCGGTAAAACTCAAACCAAAAAAAAAAATAAAAAAATAAAATTCAGAAAAGGCTTTGCGTTGTTTATAGTACCCATCAGCTATACATAATACACCTGGGTACTAGTTGGTAGATATTTGAAGGGAGGAATTCCAATTACACATGTTTCTTTGTGACATGCTGACTCAGCAAACACTTTGATCCCCTGACCTTGACCTACATGTATACACCACAACCTCATTATAACACGGTTTTGGATAACACGGTTTCAAGATGGATCCCAAAAATGTATAGATTATATAGAAAAATGACCATAAATGGTCATTTTTCTATATAATCTATACATTTTTGTTTGGATATAACGCGGTTGTTTAACTAACACGGTTTCTGCTTTGGACCCCAACAATAGTGTTATAAAGAGGTTGAGGTGTATGTGATGCTGTATTGACATTATCAGATTATACCAACCCTTAGGATCTCAGCAGCTATAGTTGCTAGTTGCGAGGACCTGCAAACTTTAAATACAGTCGAACTTCGATGGCTGGAACTCCTTTGGTACCATGAAAATTTATTCGAGACAGGGGTAGTTCGAGCCATTGAGGGTGACTGTCAGGAGGCATAACGAGATACTTTTGAACATCCTTTCGATGTTATATAATGAAAATGTATGCTGTGTGTACTCATTAGAATCGCGGCGACTAAAATCTCCTTAATCATCCCCCACCATTTCTTATCTGGAGGACTTCCTTAGGGCCTCAAGTACAAGTTCGACCCAGCCATGGTAAACGAGCCATCAGTGTTCGAGCCATTGAAGTTCTACTGTAATGTTTCTTCTTCACATGTGGGCGCAGTATATTTCTTGATCTATATTTCACACTCCCAATGAGTTGTTACCGAAGTTGCTAGGATCTTCAAATTACACACATAAATGATTCTTTTTGTTTGTTTGTTTGATTGAATGGTGGTTTAACATCCCCGTCAACACTATATAGGTCATTTTGGAGACATTGCTCCCAATTTTGTGGGACTTTTACCAGTCATTGAGATGAAATGACATCTCAGTCCCTGGAGCCCAATAAACCAATAGTGTTTATATGCATGGACGGGCTGACTCTCACCACTTTGCCTGGGCAGGCTTAGACCTTCCAAGCGGTTTGCCAGTACTTGTGTGCTGTTGGTTTCTGCTCTGGAAGCATCAAACAGCCCAATCTATTTCTGCAAGCCCTGAAAGCACCATGCAGCCCAAACCATTTCTCCAAGCCCTGATGGGTGGGGGCTCTGTCTTTATATAACAGTGGGGTTTATTGGAGTACTTGTATGTATTATAAAGACCTGTGTGTTAAAAGTGATCAATCTCTTTTCAGGTAGGTGAGCAGGCTGCCGGTAACAAAAATGGTAAGTGGTTTCATTTCAGACCATTATTAAATCATTAGCTAATGAGTGTCTCGCACATCCATTAATAGCATATGAGTGTCTCGCACACCATGACTGCTAGTTGGGTTTGTTACCTAACAGCAGGTTCAATACCCAGCATCAGTCTGTGACATGGGGCATAATTAGCCTGTAGTTCTGGCTTTGGCTCCTGCAATGGGACTTGTTTGCTTGATTTGAGTTTTAACGTCCCCATCAACACTATATAGGTGATTTGAGTTTTAACGTCCCCATCAACACTATATAGGTCATTTTAGAGACATTGCTTCCACTTTTTTGCGACTTTACCAGACTGTGATGAAATGACATCTCAAGCCCTGTTGCCCAATGAAATTAATAGGGTTTTTATGCATGGATGGTACGTTTCAGCTGTGCATGGAAGCATCATGCAGCCCAATCTATTTCTTCAAGCTCCGATTGGCAGGGGCTACAATGGGACTATGTTCAGTACTGTTTTAGAGCATGAACAAGGAAAGTAAAATATACCTTTTTAAACCCACTTTCCCTATAGGATGGGGTCCACAAGCGTATTCATAACATAGACATGTTAACCCATTTAGTACCAGAAACCCCCAAAGGGGTACCCTGGCAAACAGTGAAGGCCCAGATCAGACGCCGCAAAAACTCGGCGTCTGATCCGGGCCTCCACTGTTTGCTAAAAGTTGTCATTTTCCAAATAAATTTTGATGAAAACACAACCTGACACCCCAAAATTTTGAAATGAACTCCTGCTATATATAAGGAGGAAAATTCCATTTGGTACAAAAAGGGTTAAACCCCACTAGAATGGTGTCTACAAGGGTATTCTTAACATAGACATGTTAACAGGTGTTAATCTTGCTCTTAATCTTTTTCACGGTCCACATTCATCGACTTTGTTTGCAGGCATCTATGGCTTAGTGGATAAGAGTGTTGACTCTTGATCATTAGGTCGTTCAGTGCTGCTTGACTCGACTTGCTTGTGGGATGCGAGGTTCTGCAACAGAAGCTCGGGTAGTATTTCTCCCCGTGCTCTGGTTTTCGCCAACCTGATTTATTATCGGCTCGAAATAAGTGAAATAATCTTGAAAGGGTTAAAACCAAAAACATTAACTTCGTCAGATTATTAAAGAGGGTTAATTCTAGTCGATTCTAGTTAATTGGCTGATTTCTAGTCTGAAGGTTAGAAAAAAGATATCATAGAAACACAAGAGATCCCTTGAATGGATACACTCCAACACTGTTTTCCCCGACAGAGCTTTGTTAACCAGCCATTTTTGTCAAACCTGCTATTAGCCTGGCATGATATAGGGAGTCCAATACCGGCCTCGGTAGCTCAGTCGGATGCGTGTCTGACTGGTGATCAGGAGGATGAGTGTTCGATACCTGCCGGGTTCGGCAACATTTTTTCGCAGAGATTGATCATGAAATCTTTTCTACTGTCATTCTCTCCCTTCCGCTGATTCAAGACTCCGAATCCTATAGGGGAAAGTGGGGTTTAAAAAGGAATATTTTACTTTCCTTGTTCATGTTCTGAAACAGTACTGAACATAGTCCCACAATAGGGAGTCCAATTTTCCGACTGTATATCCGTTTGGTTGTTTGTCAGTTTGTTTGTCAAACCGTCATTTGGAACCACCCTAGCGTTCACACAGATGGTCAAGTTTATTTCTCAAGAACTGCAAGAGCTTGATACTTGGAAGAAACTTGTATTTAGGGATGCCAACTTGAACGAAAGCATCCATATTTGACCTTGACCTACATTTCATGGTTCATTGTATTAGTGAATTAATTGTTTGTTTGTATTGGAGTTTTACGGCCCAGTCAACACTATTTTAGGTAATTTTTGAGCCGGTCAGTTTACCTATCCACACTTTTCCAGGCAGGCGTATGCGTAAATTAAAGCGGTTAACCTGTACAGTGCACATTCTTTCGCCAGAAACTGACAACTGCCCTCCTTGAATCAGCAGAAGGGAGAGAATGACCATAGAAAAGATTTCATGATCAATATCCACGAAAGATGTTGCCAGCCCCGGCTGGTATCGAACCTGCGTCCTCCTGATCACCAGTAAGACGTGCATCCAACTGACCTACCGAGAACTTATAATAATTCAACCCCAGTTTTTACCCTAATGTTTAAGTTTATTTTTTCAAGATCTGACAGCTTCATTAATGATAATTGGTATAAACTTGCATCTTGGGAAGATGACTATAATGGGTGCTGCTATAATGAAAGCATCCATATTTGACCTTGACCTACATTTCATGGTTCAGTGACCTGGTGAACTACTGCATCAACCTTAGCTTTCACCCTATTGTTTAGGTTCTTTTCTGAAGAACGGGAAGAGCTTCATCAATGATACTTGGGACAAGCTTACATCTAGGAATGGCAACTTTTATGCTTGCATCAATGTTTGACTTTGGGCTAGATTTCATGGTTTATTGTCGTTGCATAGCCACAGGCGAGACATAGCCTTCGACAGAATTCTTGTTGTTATTTAGCATCCAGCTACCTCAACACCGGTCACCTGATAGATTCCACATTTACCCTAAATGCCACATAGCCAACCATCTGCTGGAGAATGACAATGACTGCTGGTTTACAAGAATTCTGAAAGATTTTACACTCATCTAATTTTAACCCTTATCTTGCTGAATATTCATCTATGCCACACCCATTTCTGTCTATCAACCAATCAAATTACTTGATGTAATTTATTGACTGAATGCCAAACAGTATAGATTCAGAAGCCATCTGATCTGGATCTACACTGTTTGCAAAGATAGGGGTTGTCGTGAACAGCAAGGTAAGGGTTAAACTTAGCAAAAGATAAGGTGTTTATTGGATAATTTTCCATATTTCTCCATATATACCAATGTTGTGGGCATTCATAGTTGGTTATAATGAATACCCACAACATGGGTTTTATGGTGAAAAACTTTCCTTAGTTATCACAAAATATCCAATTGTAAACCAGGGTCGCAGGATCGATCCCGGGCTTCTCCACACTTTCAGATGAGTCTTTAAACCGAGGTGCCATCTCAGTATGACCTTAGCTGTTGGTGGGACGTAAAACTCAAACACTCACTCAGATGATGGAAACACAAACGCCTGGTTGCAATGACTTCCTGTTAGATTTTCTGTATAATGTGCAGTCTCAAAAGGAGTGTCCGAGACACCAAGGCCGACTAGGAGCCTATTTAACCCATTTTATACAGAAAACCCTAAAACTGGTACCCTGGCAAACAATGTAGGCCCAGATCAGAACGGAGGAGTGTCCGAGCCACCAAGGCCGACTAGGAGCCTATTTAACCCATTTTATACAGAAAACCCTAAAACTGGTACCCTGGCAAACAATGTAGGCCCAGATCAGAATCGAGGAGTGTCCGAGCCACCAAGGCCGACTAGGAGCCTATTTAACCCATTTTATACAGAAAACCCTAAAACGGGTACCCTGGCAAACAATGTAGGCCCAGATCAGAATCGAGGAGTGTCCGAGCCACCAAGGCCGACTAGGAGCCTATTTAACCCATTTTATACAGAAAACCCTAAAACGGGTACCCTGGCAAACAATGTAGGCCCAGATCAGAACGGAGCTTCTGATCATGGCCCACACTATTTGCCAAAAGTTAAGCCATTTTCCAAATTAATTTTTAAGAAAACACAACCTGACACCCCTGAATTTTGAATTGGACTACTGTCATGTATAAGGAGGAAGGTCCCATTTGGTACAAAAAAAAGGTTAATGCAGGCAAAACAATTTAAGAAAGAGTTTCCTCTCCTGGAAAGATTTTGCTACTGAGAGCAAATCCTTTTAGGAATAGGTTCCAGTGAAAGGGAGGTAATTATTTCCATATGGGGAGTTGTTTCCCTTGCAGGTGTGACAGTGCCTGTTTGAATTCAGAGGCCAGTTGTTCAAAACTAACGACGTCGTTAGATAACGTATCGTTAAAACTTTGAGCATTAAATATGGCAAATATGCTGAAATTTTTGCTGAAAAAATGTGAGCAGCTTTTGCTGACGCAAAAGCTGCTCACATTTTTTCCAGCAAAAATACCAAAATTTACGATATTGTACTTGCTAGAAGAGTTAACAATATGACCACTAACGAGCTCGTTAAGCTAACGATGCTTTGAACAACTGGGCCCTGATGATATTTCTCAATTTACAGCCTAAACAGATCCAGGAAATCAAGGACTTCCTTCTAACAGCCAGGAGAAAAGATGCTAAATGTGAGTAGTGTGCTAGGGAATGTTTGATACAGCACAGATTTGAAAAGTACATGTTCTCTGAAATGTGCCCAAACAATGAAGGCCCAGATCTGAGCCTGCACTGTTTGCCATTTTGGGGTTTCATGTATATAATGGGTTAAATTTGAAATGATCTGGTAGAAAAGCAATACCTATAAATTGATTGGTTTTGAGTTTAATGGCCCAGTCAGCTCTAAAAGGTCAGATTACCTTGGGCAGGTTTTATAAATAACTAAATAAGTGGTTAACAAGAGAGATTACCTTGAAAGAGGTGAGGTAACAGTGTGTGATAGGGTTACATTTTTTCAGCAAGATTTGCACTAACATGGTTTGGTAAGATAGATCCCAAAGTGTATAGATTATACAGAATCCTAATTCAATAATTCATGGCCGTTTTTGTGGCGCCTGCTATAAACATGGCAGGATATAGGAGTCCAAATTTACTTTGTCTGTTCGTCAATCCCGTCAACATTTGCGACCACCCAAATGGCAAAGTTTTATTTCTCAAGAACTGTACGAGTGAGTGTTTGAGTTTTACATCTCACCAACAAGAACTGTAAAAGCCTCATGAAAGACACTATGTACAAATTTGAATCTAGGGATGTCAACTTTATTAATGCAAGCAACCATATTTGACCTTGACTTACATTTTGTGGCACATTGACTTTGTGAATATTTGCCACCACCCTGGCCTTCAACCAAATGGTCCGAGTGTATTTTTTGTCGCGCCTGCTTGTAGCATGGCTTGATATAGGAGTCTGAATTTACGTCAGTTCGTCAAAAAGTCATCGTTGGTGACAGCCCAAGTGTTCACCCAAATGGTCAAGTTTATTTCTCATGAACTATTAGAGCTTGAGTTATGTTACTTGGTACAAACTTGTAACTAGGGATGGCAAGTTTAATGCATGAATCCATAATTGACCTTGATCTACATTTCATGGTTCACTTACTTTTGTGAAAATTTGCAACCACCCTAGCGTTCACACAAATGGTCAAGTTTATTTCTCATGAACTATTAGAGCTCCATTAGTGACACTTTGTACAAACTTGTTTCTGGTGATGCTAACTTTAATGAAAGCATCCATATTTGACCTTGACTTATATTTCATGATTCACTGACTTTGCGAAAATTTGCGACTACCCTAGCGTTCACCCAAATGGCAAGTTTATTTCTCAAGTTAATGTTACTTGGTACAAACTTGTATCTAGGGATGGCAAGTTTAATGCAAGCATCCATATTTGAACTTGACCTACATCATGGTTCACTGACTTGGTGAAAACTTGCGACCACCCTAGCAATCACTGAAATGGTCTAAGTTCATTTTTCGAGAACTATAAGAGCTTCAGAAATAGTACTTGGTACAAATTTGTAATGAAGGATGGCAAGTTTAATACAAGCATCCATTTTTTACCTTGACCTGCATTTTGTGGTTCACTGACTTTGTTATTTCTTGACATAATTGGGTCAAACCTGGCGTTCACCCAAACGGTCAAGTTCATTTCTCAAGAACCGTTTGAGCTTCATTAATGATAAATGATGACAAAGATGATGCAAGCCTCCATATTTGACCTTGACCTACATTTTATGGTTCACAAACTTTTGATCTGTTGGGTCAACCCTAGCGTTTACTCCAATGTTTAAGTTCATTTCTCAAGAACTATGAGAGCTTCATTATTAAAGTTACTTGGTACAAGCTTGCATCTACGAATGACAGGTTTCATGCAAGCCACCATTGTTTGACCTTGACCTACATTTCATGGTTCAGAGACTTTGCACATGGCCTCCAGCGGAATCCTTGTTTCAAAAAATATTGGAGCTTAATTAATGTTACTTGGTACAAACTTATATCTAGGGACTGCGACTTTAATGGAAGCATCCATATTTGACCTTGACCTACATTTTATGGTTCATCGACTTTGTGCGGCCCTCGCCCATTGGGGCTTGAAGAAATTTATGGGCTGCATGATGCTTTCATGCAGAGCTGAAACCGACCAGCACACGAGTACTGGTAAACAGCTTAGTGGATCTAAGCCTGCCCAACAAAGCGGTGCGAGTTGGCCTGTCCATGCTTATAAACGCTTGGTTTCATTCGGCGGCAGGGCTTGAGATGTCATTTCATCTCATTTTTGGGTAAAAGTCCCACAAAATTGGAAGCAATGTCTCCAAAATGACCTTTACCGTGTTGACGGGAACATTAAACCTCAAATCAAACAAAAAATCATCAACTTTATGAAAATTTGCAACCACCCCAGCCTTCACTGAAATGGTCAAGTTTATTTCTTGGCCCCTGCCCATCGGAGCTTAAAGAAATAGATGGGCTCCATGATGCTTCCACGCAGAGCTGAAACAGACCGCACACGAGTACTGGTAAACCGCTTAGAGGATCTAAGCCTGCCCAGGCAAAGCGGTGTGAGTCAGACCATCCATGCTCATAAACCCTATTTGTTTCATTGGGCGACAGGACCTGAGATGTCATTTCATCTCAGTGTTGGCTAAAATTCCCACAGAATTGGAGGCAACTTCTCCAAAATGACCTATACAGTGTTGGCAGGGACATTAAACCTCAAATGAAACAAACAAACAAATAAAGTTCATTTCTCAAGAACTGTAAGAGCTTAATGTTACTTGGTACAAACTGTATGTAGGGACTGCAACTTCAATGCAAGCATCCATATTTGGTCTTGACCTACTTTTTATAGTTCACTGAAAATTTGTGACCACCCTAGCGTTCACTCAAATGGTCGAGTTTATTTCTCAAGAACTTTTGGGAGCTTATTTAATGTTACAGACTTGTATCTAAGGACTGCAGGCATCCATATTTAACCTTGACCTTCATTCCTTTGTTCACTGACTTGGTGAAAATTTATGACCACCCTAGCTTTCATCCAAATGGTCAAATTTATTTCTCAAGATTTATAAGAGCCTAATTAATGTTACTTGGTACAAACATGTATCTAGGGACAGCAACTTTAATGCAAGCATCCATATTTGACCTTCACCTTTGTTTCACGGTTCACTGATTTTGTGACAATTTGCAACCACCCTAGTGTTCATTCAAATGGTGTAGTTTATTTCTCAAGAGCTATTAGAGCTTTTTTAATGTTACTTGGTACAAACTTGTATCTAGAGATGGCTTCATTTATGGTACTTGAGATGGCAATTTTAATGCAAGCATCAATATTTGACAATGACCTACATTTCATGGTTCATAGACTTCATGAATTACAGTGTCAACCCTACTTGAGTTCATTCCTCAAGAACTATTCAAGCTTCTGTAATGGTATAAGATTGCATCCAGGAATGGCATCTTCTGTGCAAGCATCCATTGTTTGACCTTGACCTACATTACAAGGTTTGGTGACTTTTTTCCCCCACAGGCCTTCAGCAGATTTCTTGTTATATACTATAGTATATAATTTTTTGTTTGGAAATACTATTGCTTAACTGACACAGTGTCTGCTTTGATCTCAAAAATAGTACTATAAAAAGCTGGCAGTGCACCAGTACCTGCTACATGTATATATATGAAAAAAGGAAAAAACCTGCTTGCATATCATATACATGTAATAATATCCATGAACTTTATCCTTGGCTTTAAGACACAATTGGCATCAATTGACCTCTGCTTTGTTGTCTGCTGGTTGCTTAAAAAGTCATTGTTGCAAACAGTGTTGATCCAGATCAGGCTGCTTTTCTTCTAGCAGACTGATCAGGATCCACACTGTCTGTATTCAAAAATATTTTTAAGAAGTTTTCAAGAAGCAGCTGATGACATAAACAGACAACATTTTAATGCAGTTTTTCTTGCCATCATGAGGGTTTAATTTTTTCTTGCTCCCTTACATAACACAGCCGTATGATAAATGCACACACACACACAAAGATAAAATGGACCCCGTCAAGCGATTTTGGTACTTATCGCCTTTGCGAGCAGCGAAGATTCAGGCGAGCCTGCGCATCCCCGCAGTCTCGCCAGAACCTTCGCTGCTCGCTCATACAAGCAGTGAATCAAGAGGACCCTTCATACAGAAAGCCATATCCCTGGCCTCTCTAAATGGCTGGGCATGCGCAGTTAAAATTTGTCATGACGGAATGCTCGAAGACACAAATTCGCTTGGCGGGGCTAAAATGAGTCCTGACATTTCACATGAAATGATGAGACTTGCATTTATCGAAAAGAAAAGTGAGGAATATTATCTTGCTTGGAGCTTTCAGAGTTAACTCTTAGAGTGCCACAGAAACATTTTCAGCACATGGCTGTTTTATATTTTGAATTATTTTTTATTTATGAGAAAAGAGTGCTTTTATAGAACATATTTGATATTTCATATGCAGACAATTTACATGTAAAGTCAAGCCTTGCTTTCTCTGAAAAATAAGAAAAAAAAAATTAAAAATGACTTGTGCAATTGTCGTGATTGTTAGGTCAAGGGTTATGTGTGTAATACAGAGTACCCTTGTTATAATGACAGTATTTGTTCATAATTATTGTGCTGTTATAAAGAATTTGCTATTATAAAGAATCCCAGTTGGGAGTATGATAGGTTATAAAAGGAGATGAGGCGATTCCATCAAATATCTATCACATTCAAGAAACAAATGTTAGATGAATTGCCTCGGTGAGGCGATTCTAACAAATATCTATCACATTTGTTTCTTGGAGTATAAGATTACAAGACCCTTTCATGACTGGACTCTATTTGTGCATTTCCAACCCGAGGGAAGCCCACGACACTCGGAACAGAGGCTAAGCCTTCAGCTAAGTAGTCATTCAAATTGTCATTATAACGAGTTTTGCCGTTATAACGTATGTCGGTATAAAGAGGGTTGACTCTATTAACCTTGTACTTTATTGCAGCTGTAAAGATAAAGAAGAACAAAGACAATGTGAAATTCAAGGTCAGATGTAGCCGCTACCTCTACACTCTTGTCATACAGGACAGAGAAAAGGCAGAGAAATTGAGGCAGTCTTTACCACCAGGTGAGCCTTCTGTTATCCAAATTGGATTCCGTGCTAGAAACTTTCATGTTTAGCCATTAATGTCTGATTTTCTGGCAAGAAAGTTTTGGATATGATTCTGTGAGTTAGGTATAATTCTTGGATAAGCCTTTTCTCAAGATTATAATACATGAAGAGTGTTGGGTATGATTAATATCCCAAAACTCAACCCTTGTAATTTTGGGTGTGTGTGTGTGTGTGTGTGGGGGGGGGGGTTATGGCCCTTTCAAGATTATTTCACATATCAAGCCAATTGTTAATCAGAGGTGGATGAAAACTGGGAGTAAGTATCTGGAGAAAAAACACCTGACCTTCCGTTGCAGAACATGGGGTCTCATGTGTGACCCGAGCCAGGCTTAATCTAACCCTTGAATTACCTCTACCTTTGTGCTTAGGAGTCTAAGCCTGCCCAGGCAAAGTGGTGAGAGTGGGACCGTACCTACATAGTAACCCTTTTGTTTTGTTTGGGCGGCAGGGATTGAGATGTCATTTCATCTCAATGTCGAGTGAAAGTCCCACAAAATTGGAAGCAACATCTCCGAAATGACCTAAATAGTTTTGACGGGGACGTAAAATCTCAATTCAAACAAACAAAACCTCTACCTTTGTAAACAGTGTGGATCTAGGTCAGATGGCTTCTGTCATTTACTTGGCTAATTTTGAATTGATACATTATATCAAGTAATTTGATTGGTTGATAGTCAGAAATAGGTGTGGCAAAAAGGAGAAGAGATTATTAAACTCCTACTTATGGATAATGGATACATCTTCAGATGAGGCAGTGTTTTCATGATATATATTTGACTCCCTTGTGAATTGGGGTTCCTCTGGAGAAAATTCTTACCTTTAAGAGGAGACCCTTTTTCCATGGGGATTTATTTAACAGAAAACAAGGGGGGTGGTTGGGTGAGGCGAAGATGGCATCTTGCTCCAATGGGGCAGCTTGCAGTTGGACAAGGCCTGCTGTCTTTGCACCTGGTAAGGACAGAGGGGGGTTGCTTTATTTTTCCTGTATCTTCACTTCCATTCATTTTTGTCCTCCCCTGTCTCTCTCTTCTTTCTCATTTCTCTTGGAGACAACACAAAATGACTCACAAAGTTTGTCCTTTGACATGTTGCTATTGGCCGGCCTTGGTAGCTCAGAAGGATGCGCCTCTGACTGGGGATCAGGAGGATGCGGGTTAGATACCTGCTGGGGTCGGCAACATTCTTTCCTGGAGATTGATCATGAAATCTTTTCTAAGGTCATTCTCTCCCTTCCTTTGTCCTGTACTGGTTAACCGCTTACCTATAGCTTGCCCAGGAAAAGTGTGGATAGGTAAACTGACCGGCTCAAAAATGACCTAAATTATAAAATAGTGCTGACTGGGCCGTTAAACTCCAATGCAATACAAATGACATGTTAAACCCCACAATACAATCAATCAATACATACCTGTGTTATCAGGAGGGAAACTCCCCCCATTTTGATGCTAATTTTTGCCTAATTTATGCTAAATTTTAGTAAAATTTTGGAGTCTCATTTGAACTGAGAATTTCCCAACATATTAGTTACATTTCCGGGAGATGTAATGAGGGAGTCTCTCATCACAGTGGCAAATCTGCCTCGTACAATTTAAAAAATTATCACTTGTCTGTCAAGACAGAAAACAAACAGGCTTTAGAAAATTATGGAAAATACATGACCTGTATATCCATTCCTATTCCAGTTAACAAGTTTGCTGACCAATCTCTAATGCGTATCATTATTTCTATTTTTCAGGTCTGGCTGTGAAAGAGTTGAAATGATCTGTCACTGCAGTTCTTGTAAATAAAAAAAGGAAAAAAAAATAGTATATCTTGCATCATCATTCTATCCCTTTCAATTTGATACCTGCTGAGGTTGGCAACATTCTTATATATATGGAGATTGATCATGAAATCTTTCTATGGTCATTCTCTCCCTTCTGCTGATTCAAGAAGGGCAGTTGTCAGTTTCTGGCGAAAGAATGGGCACTGTATTGGTTAACCGCTTACATATATATATTTAAAGCCTGCCTAGGAAAAGTGTGGATAGGTAAACTGACCAGCACAAAAATGACCTACAATGTGTTGGCTGGGCTGTTAAACTCCAATACACACAAGTCTTTCCCATTCAAGCAAATGAGTCCAGAGTAAGAGTGAGATACCATAAATTACTTCTATTGGGGGTTCTTCTTGAATAAATAGAGCAGGAGATTATTTTTCTAATAAAAACAATGATTAAAGCTTATCCTGCTGAACAGCACAACGCCTACCTTTGCAAGCATTGTAGATACAGATCAGATGGCTTCTGAAGCCATCTGGTCAGGAGATGCGGAAAACCCCTGAAAGGGTATATTGGCAAACAGTGCCGGCCCAGATCAGATGCCACGCCTGTCGGGGGCTGGAGAAATAGATTGGGCTGCAGGGTGCTTCCGCGCAGAGCTGAAACCGGCCAAACTTGTGTACTGGTAAACAACTTGGGTCTAAGCCTGCCCAGGAAAAGTGATGTCAGTCAGACGGGAGCAGTCTGACTAGCCTAGCGGTTTCTATGGGTGGTAGTGCATGAGATGTCATTTCATCTCAGTGTGGGGTAAAAGTCCCACAAAATTGGAAGCAACATCTCCAAAATGACCTTAGTGTTGACGGGGATATAAAACCTCAAACGTCACAGAACGCGGCGCCTGATCAGGGCCTTCACTATTTGCTAACAGAATTTTCCGTCAAAAAATAGAATAAAAACAAAAAATAGGCCTAAATCCTTTATATGACAAATGGCCTTGACCAACATATAGCAATGGAAGAGTCCACTAGTATATTTTGGTTCAGTAGGATGAATCTTTATGCTGAACATTGAAAGGGCCATCGTGGTCCAGCAGTGAAGAGCACTTGCTCTTAAACAATAGGTCTTTCGTCACTGGTTTTTAGCCTCGCACTGGTCACGACAGACATCAAGTTCTGCAACTGAAAATTAAGTGTTTTTTCTCTCGGTACTCTGATTTTTAGCCCAACTGAGCCGAAAGCTCACAAGGTGAGCTTATAGTATACCAGTGGTCTGTTGTCTGTCCACATCATCTTCTAAGAAACCACTGGGCCAGTTGGTGTCATGCTATATTAACAGCATCTGTGGCTCACGGGAACTAAGGGTTATATAATTGGTCCAGGTCACATGACCAAGATGGCCGCCATGCCCATATAAGGTAAAATTTTCCCCAGAACCATAAGTCAGATGCCCTTGAAAGACAGCAAAAGGGACTCGAGCCCTTCAAAAGTTTTATAAATGATGATCCTGGGTTGACCTTGACCTATTTTACGGCAAGATGACAAGGGTCTAAATTTATTACAAATCTTAAGAGGAAGCGCTATATGTTGACCCTTTTAAAAATGAGAGGAAAAATGAGTATTCATTCTGAAAATCTCCAGGACAGCTGTGGAAATCGATAATGCTTTTAAAACTATTAACCCTTATCTTGCTGTTCACGACAACCCCTATCTTTGGAAACAGTGTAGATCCAGATCAGATGGCTTCTTCAGAAGCCATCTGATCAGGATCTACACTGTTTGGCATTCAGTTTATGAATTTGTAGCAATAAATTACATCAAGTAATTTGATTGGTTGATAGACAGAAATGGGTGTGGCTTAAATGAATATTCAGCAAGAGAAGGGTTAACATGCCAAGAAAACCCATCTGAAAATATCTGCTTTCTTTGCATTGCATTATGGTAACAAAAATCCGTGTGACATAGTGCATTCTTTCATACCTCCAAAATTGTTAATTTTAGGATGAAAATCTGTGATACAGTAGAACTCTGATGGCTCGAACACCGATGGCTCGTTTACCATGGCTGAGTCGAACCCGTTTTTGAGTCCCTAAAGAATGCCTATACATACTAAGTAGTGTGAGATAATTAAGGAGATTTTCGACTTTTATCTTGCAGATGTATGCTGTGTGTACACATTAGAATCGCCTCGACGTGGCGATTCTAATGAGTTTACACAACATACATTTTTATAGAATACCGAAAATGTGTCCCAAAATAAGCCCCGTTAAGCCTCCTGGCAGTAACCCTCAGTGGCTCGAACTACCCCTGTCTCTAACAGATTTTCATTGTCCCAAAGGTGTTCGAGCCATTGAGGTTCGACTGTATGTTATTCTTATGTATACATAGGTTGTAGGTGCTCGTTAGAACCGCCTCATGAGGCTTCTGGTTTCTTTGAGGTTTTCCCTATATAAGCCTATGTAAAACCAGTGGGCCCCGGCGGGGGGCATTTTTTTGACCCCAAGGGTATAATTTGAACAATCTTGGTAGAGCTCCACTAGATGAAGCTTCATACTAAATATCAAAGACCTGACCCTTCTGGTTTCAGACAAGAAGATTTTTAAAGGTTTTTCCTCTATAAGCCTATGTACGAGGGCTGATTGTGAGCCTCGTATTGAAGGAGGTACGCAGGGATGTTCAAGTCCTATTATTCTCTGGCTATACAGGGCCTTGTACCGAAGGACTGGCCTCATTTAGTCAGTTTATATCGACGAGGTAGTACTCTAACAAGACCAGCAGCTTTTGCAAAATGGACAACATCGGTGAAAGAGCAGCGATCCAAAGGTTTGACACCAAAGGATATCCATAATGATATTGTAGCAACACTAGGGAAAGATGCCCCTATATATGCTACAGTGAAAAGGTGGGTGGTGGAATTCAAGCGCGGCAGACAGAGCCTTTAGGATGGCCCATCTCCTGGAAGGCCTGTCAATATTGCAACCCCAGAAATGTTCAATAAAGTCCATGATAATGTTAGCACTGACATACGAGTCGCAGAAAGATATATAGCCAGTAGAGTTAGCATTTCACAGGAAAGAGTACATTCCATTCTGACAGAGGATCTTGCAATGAGAAAGCTTTTCGGCCCGATGGGTACCAAGACTTCTGACAGTTGATCAGAAGCACACCAGGCGCACATTATCGCATGCTAATCTTAACCTTTTTCAGGAAGATCCTGCCAACTTTCTTCAGCGATTTATCACTATGGATGAAACGGGCCTATCATTTTAGCCGAGGCCAAACAACAATGGAAGCACCCCAAAGAAGGCGAAGACTGTTCCTTCAGCTGGGAAGGTTATGGCCTTAGTTTTCTGGGACGCAGATGGTATTCTGCTGATAGATTATCTCCAAATGGGACAAACAATCGATGCCACATACTATGCTTCACTTCTGACGCATTTGCGGGAAAATATTTAACTTAGCGCCGCGGAAAGCTGACTAAAGGTGTGTAGTTCCATTAGGACAATGCTAACTAAAGGTGTGTTGTTCCATTAGGACAATGCTCCTGTGCACAAGTCATTGATATGGCTGCCATTCACGATTGTGGCTTTAAATTGATTGAGCATCCACCTTATTCACCTGATCTCGCTCCATCAGACTTCCATCTATTTCCAAAACTGAAAATGGCTATTTCACGCACCTCCTTTCAGTCTGATGATGGCATCATATATGGAGTGGATAACTTTCTGAACAGCCAAGAAAAGGAGTTTTATAAAATAGGAATTGAGGCCCTTAAACACCGCTGGCAAAAGTGTACAGATACTGAAGGGGATTATGTTAATAAATAATACAATATGTCCGACAAAAGTCAAATACTTCACCATACCAATTGGCCATCGTAAAATCAATGGGTCACGGCGCGGGGGCATTTTTGACCCCAGGGCTATAATTTGAACAATCTTGGGTAGAGGTCCACTGGATGAAGCCAAATCATACCAAATCTTCTGGTTTCAGGCAAGGAAATATTAAAAGTTTTTTTTTTCTTCTTATTTTCTCCTTTTCGGAATGGAATTCTTTGAGGATCACCCAAAGATCATTTCTGCCAAGTTTGATCAAAATCTGTTCAGTTGTTTATGAGATGTCATATAAAGGAATTGAGGATGGACAGACGGACAACGACGGACGGTGAGTGATCACAATAGCACCCCGAGCCTTCGGCTCGGGTGAGCTAAAAAACGAAAAATAGGCCTGACACCCAGATCTACACTGCTTACAGTACAGAATTTAAGGGTTAAATGAAACGGTCTAAGTCCCTGTTCAGGACCATATTTCCAGCCTACACTCAGAGACAGTCGATCCACCAGTTCTGTCAGTGCTTTGATTACTGATCAACGTGTCAGAAAACGTGCTAGAAATAAAAGTTGCCCAGGGCAAATATTTTAACCTGATACGTGCCTCAGTGCAACCAACGAACCTATGGGCACATGGAAAATGAAGGCTGATAGCTGATCTGTGCCTTCATTTTGCACAAAAATACATACAATTCTCTGTCCAATGAGTACTCTCTAGAATTGGTCTCTGATGGACCAACATGGATGTTTTCTCATGCGGAAGCAGACTGCAGGCAAACTGCAGATCCATAGGCGTCACAATGTCATTGTATTCAGGGTATATATATCGGGGGTGCATTGATGGAATTTAATATAGCTTCACACAAATGTTGCTTATGATAATATATTGAGCGGGTTAGATTTTTAAGGTCATGGCCTCAAGGTCACTGTAGCTACTTTTTATCATCGCTCTAGCACCTGCATTTATCGACGGATTTTAATATAGCTTTCACACGATTTAATGTTGCTAATGGTAATATCTCAAGCATTTATGACTTTTCAAGGTCATGGCTTTTTAGCTCACCTTTGTGATCACTTTTTGTCCGTCGTGCATGCGTCTGTCCGTCCGTCCGTAAACAAATTCAAATAAGTATATCTCTAATACCCCAAGGTCAATCTTGATCGATTTTCATGAGAAGCATCATCAGGCAGGGGGAAAGGCTGCATAAGGGTTTTGGGCTGATAAGATTGGAATTCTGGTTGCCATGGCAACATATAGCTCCCATAGACTTACAATGGGAAAATATTAAAATATCTTCTTCTCTGAAACCACTGGGCCCAGAGCTTAGATATTTAGCTTGTAACAATGTCAAGTGGTCACCTACATAAATCCTGCCAATCATGCCCCTGGGGTCCAAATTGGCCACACCTTGGGGGGCCCCTTAACTCCTATAGACTCATAGTGGAAAAAAGCTTCAAAAATCTTCTCTGAAACCACAGGGCCCAGAGCTTAGGTATTTAGCATGTAGCAACAGCAAGTGGTCACCTACATAATTCCTGCCAATCATGCACCTGGGGTCCAAATTGGCCGGGGCCCCTTAGCTATCATAGACTTATAATGGAAAAAAAAAGCTTCAAAAATCTTCTTCTCGGAAACCACTGGGCCCAGAGCTTAGATATTTAGCATGTAAATGGCCAGTGGTCACCTACATAAGTCCTGCCAATCATGCCCCCGGGTTCCAAATGGGCCACGCCCCGGGGCCCCTTCGCTCCCATAGACTCATAATGGAAAAAAAAACTTCAAAAATCTTCTTCTCTGAAACCACAGGGACCAGAGCTTAGATATTTAGCATGTAGCAACGGCAAGTGGTCACCTATATAATCCCTGCCAATCATGCCCCTGGGGCCTAACAGGCCACGCCCCGGGGCCCCTTAGCTCCTTTAGACTCATAATGGTAAAAAGCTTCAAAAAGCTTTTTCTCTGAAACCACAGGGCCCAGAGCTGAGATATTTAGCATGTAGCAA
Organism: Lucinisca nassula; assembly: GCA_963580285.1. NCBI lineage: Eukaryota > Metazoa > Mollusca > Bivalvia > Lucinida > Lucinidae > Lucinisca > Lucinisca nassula. Next base: position 114,745,626 of record OY757011.1, read on the forward strand.
CGGCAAGTGGTCTCCTACATAAATCCTGCCAATCATGCCCCTGGGATCCAAATGGGCCACGCCCGGGGCCCCTTAGCTCCCATGGACACATAATTGAAAAAAAAGCTTCAAAAATCTTCTCTGAAACCACAGGGCCCAGAGCTTAGATATTCAGCATGTAGCAACGGCAATTGGTCACCTACATAATTCCTGCCAATCATGCCCCTGGGTTCCATATGGGCCATGCCAAGGGGCCCCTTTGCTCCCATAGACACATAATGGAAAGTAGCTTCAAAAATCTTCTTCTCTGAAACCACAGAGCCCAGAGCTTAGATATTTAGCACGTGGCCCAGAGCTTTGATATTTAGCACGTAGCAACGGCAAGTGGTCACCTACATTATTCCTGCCAATCATGCCCCTGGGGTCCAAACGGGCCACACCCCGGGGCCCATTCTGAAACCACAGGGACCAGAGCTTAGATATTTAGCATGTAGCAACGGCAAGTGGTCACCTATATAATCCCTGCCAATCATGCCCCTGGGGCTAAACGGGCCACGTCCCGGGGCCCCTTAGCTCCTATAGACTCATAATGGTAAAAAGCTTAAAAAAGCTTCTCTGAAACCACAGGGCCCAGAGCTGAGATATTTAGCATGTAGCAACGGCTAGTAGTCTCCTACATAAATCCTGCCAATCATGCCCCTGGGAACCAAATGGGCCACACCCGGGGCCCCTTAGCTCCCATGGACTCATAATGGAAAAAAAAAGCTTCAAAAACCTTCTCTGAAACCACAGGGCCCAGAGCTTAGATATTAGCATGTAGCAATGGCAAGTGGTCGCCTACATAAATCCTGCCAATCATGCCCCTGGGGTCCAAATGGGCCACGCCCCGGGGCCCCTTAGCTCCCATAGACTCATAATGGAAAAAAGCTTCAAAAATCTTCTTCTCTGAAACCACAAGGCCCAGAGCTTAGATATGATGTGGCAATGACAAGTGGTAACCTACATTAATCATGCCCCTGGGGTCCAAATGGGCCACACCCTGGAACCCCCTTACCTCCCACAGACTCATAATGGAAAAAAAGTTTCAAAAATCTTCTCTGAAACCACAGGGCCCAGAGCTTAGATATTTAGCATGTAGCAACGGCAAGTGGTCACCTACGTATTTCCTGCTAATCATGCCCCTGGGGTCCAAATGGGCCACGTCCCGGGGCCCCTTAGCTCCCATAGACTCATAATGAAAAAAAGCTTCAAAAATCTTCTCAGAAACTGTGAAGCACAGAACTTAGATATTTAGTATCTACCAACATAAAATAGCCAGCTACATAAATCCTGCTAACCCTGCCCCTGGGGTCAAAATTGGCCACGCCCGAGCTCATCAGCTCAAATAGACATATAATGGAAAAAAACTTAAAAAAAACTTCTATGAATCCATAAGGTCCAGAGCTTAGATTTTTAGTATGTAGCAACGTCAAGTGGCCACCTACATAAATCCTGCCAGTTATGCCCCTGGGATCCAAATTGGCCACACCCCAGGGCTCTTTAGCTTCCATAAACTTACAATTGGAAAAACTTCAAAAATCTTCTTCTCTTAAACCACAGGGCCCTTATTATGAATAAAAAAAAACAAACTTAAAATGGGGAAAAAATATCTTCAAAAATCTTCTTCTCTGAAACCATAAGTCCCAGAGATTAGGTATTTAGCATGTAGCAATGTCGAGTGGTCGCCTACATGAATCCTGTCAATCATGCCCCTGGGGTCCAAATTGCCCAAATCCTGTGGCCCCTTAACTCCCAACAAACTTATAATGGAAAAAAAAGCTTCAAACATCTTCTTTGAAACCATGAAGTACAGACCTTAGATATTTAGTATATAGCAAATAAAATGGTCGCCTACATAAATCCTGCCGACCATGCCCTTTGGGTCAAAATTGGCCAAGCCCCAGGGCTCATTAGCTCCTATAGACTTATACTGGAAAAAAACTTAAAAAAATCTTCTCCAATACCATTAGGCACAGATTTTGTTTGAGGTTTGACATCCCCGTCAACACTGTATAGGTCATTTTGGTGATGTCTCTTCCAATTTTGTGAGATGAAATTACATCTCAAGCCCTGTCGCCCAATGAAACCAATAAGGTTTATAAGCATGGACACCGCTTTTTGACTGAATTTAGATATTAAGTATGTAGCAATGTAAAGTGGTCTCCTACACTAATGATTTTCTGGTACACAGGTGAGGGATATAGGGCCATTGGGCGCTCTTGTTTTAGAAAAACTGTTTCATTGCTCTAGCCCCTACATTTTATTGGCAGATATAACTTCACACAAATGTTGGTTATGATAATATCTCAAGCAAGTTTGATTTTCAAGGTCATGGCTTCAAAGTCAAGGTCACTGTGACTACACAAATGTTACTTTTGATAGTAGTATCTCGAGCGAGTTCGATCTTCAAGGTCATGGCCTCAAGGTCAAGGTCACTGGCTACTTTTAGAATAAAACTTTCATCGCTCCTGCATTTATTGATGGATTTTAAAATAACTTCACACAAATGTTGCTTATGATAATATCTCAAACAAGTTTGACTTCCTCAAGGTCAAGATCTCTGGCTATTTTTAGAAAAATTCTGTCATCGCTCTAGCGCCTTTATTTATTGATGGAATGTAATAAAACTTCACACAAATGTTCGGTTTGATAGGATCTAACTAGAAAAAGTGTTTATAGGACACGGATGCCCCCGCCAAATGCCATTCATAAAAAATATTACAAATGTACTTCAAATCAATCATAACATATATGCATCAAGGGCAGATAATCCAAAAACCAAAAATGCAAGAGTTGTCTTCCTTGTTCATGACACATCATCTCAGTGTGATGAATGCACCTGTGAAGTTTCATGAATATATTTCATACGGTTTAGGAGTTATGGCCCGTACACGGTTTACTATATGGTACTAAGTCAAGGGCAGATAATTCAAAAACCAAAAATGCAAGAGTTGTCTTCCTTGTTCATGACGCATCGTCTAAGTGTGATGAATGCACCTGTGAAGTTTCGTGAATATATTCCATACAGTTTAGGAGTTATAGCCTGGACACGACATACTATTTGACTATATATGGATGTAAGTCAAGGGCAGATAATTCAAAAACTAAACAAGCAGGAGTTGTCTTCCTTGTTCATGACACATTGTCCAAGTATGATGGATGCATCTGTGAAGTTTCATGATTATTTCCCATACGGTTTAGGAGTTATGGCCCGGACACGGTTTACTATATGGTACTAAGTCAAGGGCAGATAATTCAAAAACCAAAAATGCAAGGGTTGTCTTCCTTGTTCATGACACATCGTCTCAGTGTGATGAATGCACTTGTGAAGTTTCATGAATATATTCCATACGGTTTAGGAGTTATGGCCCGGACACTGTTTAATATATGGTACTAAGTCAAGGGCAGATAATTCAAAAACCAAAAATTCAAGAGTTGTCTTCCTTGTTCATGAGTTATGGCCCGGACACGGTTATGGCCCGGACACGGTTATGGCCCAGACACGGTTTACTATATGGTACTAAGTCAAGGGCAGATAATTCAAAAACCAAAAATGCAAGAGTTGTCTTCTTTGTTCATGACACATCGTCTCAGTGTGATGAATGCACCTGTGAAGTTTCATGAATATATTCCATACGGTTTAGGAGTTGTGGCCCGGACACGATGTCACCGGACGAACGGACAGACAGGGTTAAAACTTAATGCCCTTCCGCTATCCTTCGAATAGGCGGGGGCATAAAAAGTGAGTTTGTCTTTCAGGGTCCTGGAGTCGAGGTCACTATGGCTAATTTTAGAAAAAACTTTGTCATCGCTCTAGTATCTATATTTTATTGATGGATTTAACATAACCTCATATATATATATCTTGTGCGAGTTCGACTTTCAGGGTCAGTGGCATTTTTTAGTAGAAAAAAAAAGGTTGTCATCATTTATTGATAGATTTTAATATAACTTCACACAAATGCTGCTAATGATAATATCTCGAGTGAATTCAACTTTCAAGGTCAAGGTCACTTTAACTTCACACAAAACTTGGGTATGATAATATCTCGAGCGAGTTCCTCGGATCAAAGTCAAGGTCACTGTGGCTATTTTTAGAAGAAAAAAAAAATCTCACCGCTCTAGTGGCTACATTTATTGATAGATGTTAATTTATGTACTTCACACAAATGTTTGGTATCAACTTTGATTTTCAGGGTCCTCGGCTCAAAGTCATGGTCACTGTGGCTACTGTTTAGAAAAAAAAAACTTTTCATGGCTCTAGTGCTTACATTTATATATAGGTTTTAATAAATGTACTTTCACACAGATATTTGGTATGATAATATCTCGACCAAGTTCGACTTTCAGGGTCCTTAGGTCAAGGTCACTGTGGCTATTTTTAGAAAACTGTCACCGTTCTAGCACCTACATTTATTGATGAATTCTGCTACTTATAACTTCATACAAATGTTGGGAATAATAATATCTCGAGCGAGTTCGACTGTCGGGGGTCCTGGGCTCAAGGTCAGGGTCACTGTAGCTATTTTTATTGGAACATTGTCATAGCTCTAGAGCCTACATTTATCGATGGATTTTAATAAAACTTCACACAAATGTTGGAAACGATAATATTTCACGAGAGTTGGATTTTGCCAGTTCAGTGTTTTCCATATGCAAAGTAGTCTTGTGCGAGGGAATATCACCTGTGATGCCTTGTTAAGGTGATGTTTTATTATTTCAATCATTCATTGAAACGAAGAACTGAATGTGGACTTAGATTGTTAGATCGTTTTACCCTTAAATTTCTGTCTTCCGATCTGGTTCTACACTGTTTGCCAAACACGCTGCATGATTCCAGTCAGGTCCTTCTGATAATCTAAATGGTCAAAAAAGTTAAGCCCCATTAATAAAAATTGGAACAACATAAAAATGACTTAAATTAACAAAATTTTAATTTCATCGTAATATATTGCATTCATATATGCAGCATTTCTCAAAGATGTAGCGATATTCAGTCTTACTTGATAGTCGGTTGAACTAGGGTACCATCATTTTGCAAAGTCCACAGCCTCAAAGTGCGGTTTCATTGATTAACAAACACAGTTTTAATAATGCGTATGTCCGCCATTTTCATTCACAAGTTCCGTACAACGTCTACGCATGCTGTTTATAAGGTTAGTGATGTCAGGCTGGGGAATATTGCGCCATTCATCGAGTAAAGCTTGGCGTAATCCTGCAACAGTCTGTGGTGGTTGTTGAAGACCACGGATACGACGCTCCAGCAAGTCCCATAGATGTTCTATGGGATTCATGTCAGGTGATTTTGCGGGCCATTCCATCCTCTGTATACCATGTTGTACCATGTAATCTTGGACAGCTCTAGCGCGATGTGGTCGGGCATTATCATCCTGGAAGATGGCACCGTTACCTATGCGCTGAAGATTTGGCTGGACAACATGGATAATAATGTCATTCAAATACCGTTGCCAATTAAGGTTACCATTCACTATGATCAGATCTGTTCTTCCAGCACCCCAGATACCGGCCCAAACATTACGGAGCCTCCGCCCCACCTATCATGGGATATAACGCATGGTGGGGTATGTCTCTCTCCATCACGCCTCCAGACTCGAACTCTGCCGTCATGGACCCATGGTGGTCGACATTGAACCTGGACTCGTCGCTAAACATTACCAGACGCCATTGTGCACGAGTCCAGCGGCGATGAGTTACCCCCATTGGCGTCGAAGACGTCGGTGTTGCCTAGTGAGTGGTTGACGCACCACAGGACGACGTGCAGCCAAGTTTCTCTCGTGTAAACGGTTGCGTATAGTCTGATCCGACACATTGACATTAGCACCAGCCCTCAATTGTTCACGTAAACGTCTACTGTTAAGCGTACATTGACGCAATACACACGTAACGAGGTACTGGTCGTCCCTAGCTGTAGTTACCCTGGGTCTCCCAGCACGGGGTCTATCTGATACCGATCCGGTCTGAATATACCGGTTCCGCAGGTGGTCAATGTGTGGTCTCTATTCAGATTTACGGCCACTTGTCGATTGGATAAACCAGCTTGAATCATCCATATGGCCCTTAACCTCTCCTGTGGAGTCATTCTCCGTCTCAATACGGCCATATTTCAAACAGTTTTTTTCACTGATTCCAAATGGTAGAATTCGAATCTTTTTTCGTTTGAATATTCCAAAAAGGTCTGGCACACATGTACACTTTGCTGAATGAGTGAAAAAATTGTTTCTTTGCATGCTTTGCAGTAAGTTTTGCGAGCATGAATTTTGCAAATTTCAGACTGTTTTGAGCTAGCAGAAAAGCATGAGCTTTGTCAGTACCCATGAAATTTTATTGCACATTGGTTGGAGAATATTCTGTCCGCAATAAGAAGTGCAAATATCGTAGAAAATAAAGTCCGTAGCAACGTTTATCCATGGCAAAATCACCAACCCAAAATTTCAGGTGGGGCTTAACTTTTTTGACCAGTTGTATGAATTAGTGATAGTCACGTGGACACCAGCACTGAAGAGCTACTTGTGCCTAATAACTTTACGTCGATTGACAGACAATTCACCACGAAAACAGGCCTTTATAATTTGGAACCCCACTTTTATATAGCAAAACTGAGGTTTACAGGGAAAACTTTATTTTTCTTATTTCTGCTCTAAAATATAGATTTCGGGTACACGTTAGAACCGCCTCGATGAGGCGGTTCTAACGAGTACCCACAATCTATATTTTGAGCAATAATAAGAAAAATATCACAATTTTTCATCTGTAAATGTTTGTGTTTTTTTCGGCGGTAAAGTTTACAATGAATTTGTATAGGCGTTTTTATTTATGATACGTAAAATTCGAGCCACTGATGGCCACTTATAGCACCAGATCAGGCAGGTGTCATAATGTGAATAAATCTCTTAACGGTAGTGTGTGTGTGTTCCCATTAGAATCACTTCATTGAGTGGGGTGGTTGGGTGAAGAAAAGGTATCGGATTGCGCCACTGGAGCGGCCAACTGGTTTTGGCTTGAAGTTGGGAAATGCCTGCTGTCCTTGCAGCAGGTAGGGGTAGGGAGGGGAGCGTTGTTACTTCTTCTGTCTCTACACTTCCATTCAATTTTAGCTCGTTTGTTTTTCGAAGAAAAACTTTCGAGCCATTACCGTCCCTCTGGCGTCTGCGTTGTCGTCATCGTTGGCGTTCTGAAAAAAAAAAACAACATAACTTAACCTTGGCTATAACTTGGAAAGTATTTGAACTAGCTTCATGAAACATCATACACATACTCACTATCACAAGAGCTACATTCTATCAAAGGGTCATAACTGTATTAATGATTTGGCTTCTCTATTTTTTTTTTCTTCTTTTTTTTAAACACATTTTTGCTCTCATTTCAATACTATTCATAACAGAGCTTTCAAACTTAACTGTTTCTTGGAAAAAGCCTTTACATTGATACCAAACATTTTGACCTGTGACCTTGACCTTTGAACTTGGACCTATTTTTCGAAAAATTTAACTAAAAACTTTAACATTGAATATATAAGTGTTTAGCCTGACTTTATGAAACTTCACACACTCTCTCGCCATCACAATAGTTACATTCTATCCAAGTTACATAACTCTGTCATGCAATTTGACTGAATTATCTCCCATTCTATCTTCTTCTCTTTTTTTAACGTTTTTAACTTACATTTTCATACCACTAACAATGCAGCCTTCAACCTTCAAAAGGATATTCCTTGGGACACGACCTTTCCATTGATATCACGTTTTTGACCCTTCAACTTTGACCTATTTTTCGAAAATGTAACCTTGGCCATATTTCCAAAAATGTTTTCCCTAGCCTCGTGAAACTTGACACAGAGCAGTATGATCACAAGAACTACATTCTGACCAAGTTCCATAATTATTATCATGCAATTTGTCTGTTTTATCTCCCTATCTTTGACCAGTGAAAAACACCCGTTTCAAGAGAATATTTTGGTCTCTCATTTTCACCGTCTATCATCTACACCGGAAATAGAATCCCGGTGAATCGAAAGTAATAGCTGCAGGACGAGGGATGCCTCTTGAAAATGGATTATTTTACTGCTTGTAAGCTTAAAGTTAAGATTACTGTTATCAAATATCAGTATAGGACATAATTTGCTGCTGCCATGAGAAGTGTTTTCTTATAAAACGCACAATTGTGCAATTACAAACCGAATATTCGACAGCTGGTATCCTAAACAAAATGGATTTGGCAAGTTCGTTGTTGTTTTTTCACTTAATCAGAAAGAACAATGATGGAAAAAATAATTTGCAACAGAAACTCGCCTCAAATTGTACTTTCAACACAAATGTTTGCCTAAACGTAAATTACATATTGTACGGCGAATAGTAGTGTGGTGTACGGCGTGTTGCAAATTAGCGTAAACGAAAGTGTACGGTGAATAGTTCCATGTTTATAGCTGATAACATTTCAAAAGTTTACCGACCGGCCTTCCGATGCTTCTCTCACATCCACGAGGACTGTACTGCTCTGCATGTATATCCTGTCAAAGTCGGGTGTTATATTTTGTCGAACATGCTGCTTCGAAATGTAAACAATGGCCGGCAAGAACTGGGGCTACATCAATAGATTCACCTGCCTGTCACAACATCTTTATCCAGTGTCATCAGAATTTTATAAACACACTTCAACAATTTTCACCCATTCTCTCGTCATAGCAAGAACCCATCACAATATAGTAATGTTAGTTAGGAACTGATGCCTATATATAGTTTGAAGTCCATATTTTGCCACAGAGGCGTTATTGTGGGTTAAAAAGAAGTGCGCATTATGAAATCAAGCCGGTTCAAATATACACGTGTGGAAGACTCGTAAGGGGTAGATGGCGGTTATGCACTTAAAATCCTTACGGTAACTTTCGGCCATGACTTACGAGTGTTTACACTACATTACGAGACTTAAAATGTCAACATTTTGAGATGAAACGACATCTAAAAAGTTTTCGCCCAATGAATACAACAGAATAAAGATGCATGGCCAGTCCCACTCGCACTACTTTCTCTAGGTTCTGCGGTTCGATTAGATGCAGCGGTAATAAAGTTACGGTGTCCAAACATGCTACACTTGTATCATTTGCCGGGATAAATGCCCCAAAATGCACCGTCTATCGGATCGATACGTTAACTGGAGCCCTCTATCCCCGTGCAGGGAGAATCCTCCCCTATGCAAGTTAGAGATCTTTGCGTAATTACATGATGAGTTTAAACAATAGTTTATTAGTGCCTGATTACACTCTTCTGGAGTCCATGTCTGTTGATCTGAACATTAATATTTGCCATTTTGTCTATGGATTAATGATTTTGGATTAACGCTTTGGTACCACGATCTAAACTACTTAACTATATACGACCACTAATAAACCATTGTTTAAACTAATCGTGTAATGTAATCACTCAGATCCAATTCTTGTGACAAATGGAGTCCAACAAGGTTGTGTAATAGCCCCAACACTGTTCAGCATGATGTTCGCTTCCATGCACAAAGATGTTTTCCAGGAGGGTGACAATGGTATACCGATTATGTATCATTTTGATGGGAAACTTTTCAATGCTACACTGGTATCATTTGCCGGGATACATGCCCCAAAATGCACCGTCTATCGGAGGAGACGTTAACTGGAGCCCTCTACCCCTGTGCAGGGAGAATCCTACCCTATGCAAGTTAGAGATCTTTGCGTAATTACACGATGAGCTTAAACAATAGTTTATTAGTTAACTATATACGATCACTAATAAACCGTTGTTTAAACTAATCATGTAATGTTATCACTCAGATCCAATTCCTGTGACAAATGGAGTCCAGCAAGGTTGTGTGATAGCCCCAACACTGTTCAGCATGCACAAAGATGTTTTCCAGTAGGGCGATAATGGTATACCGATTAGGTATCGTTTTGGAGGGAAGCTTTTCAATCTCGGAAGGTTGCAAGCAAAATCAAAGGTGTAAACAGAGGTGCCAGATGAGTTCCTCATTGGGGATGACATGGTAAAGGTGCATAATTACTGTGCAGGCTTTCATCCTGCAACTCTGGAGTATGTATAATGTACACCCAAGAGCAATGGTCAAATGTGTCCGATCGCAGTTCAACGGCCCAGTCAACACTATTTAGGTCATTTTTCCGAACAGTTTACCTATCCACACTTTTACTATGCAGGCTCATTCTTTCCTTGATTCCATTGTTGAATTTGGAGAATATTTGAGGGTCACTGATGAGGCTTAATTGGCCGAAACTAGCTAGTCTGGACCAGAAAACGTGTACACTCCATAGTTTCCAGTTCTGTGGTGTATTCTTTGCTTCCAAAGGATAACCCTATCTAGAACATATAATATGTAAGCGGTTACTCTTCTTGAATCAGCCAAAGGGTGACAATGGGGAAGAGAATGGCCGTAGAAAAGATTTCACGATCAATCTCCACGACAGAGTGTTGCCGACCTCGGCACGTATCGAATCCACGTCCTCCTGATCACCAGTCAGACGCACATCCGACTGAGCTCCCGATAGAGAGAGAGAGAGAGAGAGAGAGAGAGAGAGAGAGAGAGAGAGAGAGAGAGAGAGAGAGAGAGATAGATAGATAGATAGATAGATAGATAGATAGATATTCTCCATGATCCGTTGGTCGGGGAAAGCATATATACCCATAAAGGTGGGGGAGAATGAAGTTGTCCATTATTGGCGTTCAGCCATAAAGAATAAAATAAATGCTGCTTTTCCTCTTTCGCAGAAGAAATAAGATTCATGCACAGGCATAAAAGACGGGAAGTGGCAAACTCCGGACAAAATTTGAAAACTGGAGACGTGAGATCAAGACTGATATATATATAAAAAAAAATCAGCATCATTTGTTTGTGAATAACTCAGTAGGTGATGTAAAGGCACATCCAAGAGGTTCTTCTGTCGCGGTTTATTTTTTATATGGCTTGTCTTTGGGTGTTTACAAGTGTCGCTTATATTATTTATTGTGGATGGCCTGTTGGCCGTTTTGAGGGGTGGGGTAGAGGGTGGCTGTCCTTTTGGCTTTCCGCTGTTGGTGTTTCCGTTGGGGTCTGTTGTTTCATGTTTGTGGTTCTTTCCCATTGGTGTCTCTGATGGGATTCCTGATCATTGCCTCCACCTCTATTTTTCTACAGATATATCAATAGTCAGAAGTTAGAAGTCACTGTATCCCACCCTTTCATAAAAGAGGAGGGAGCGGGGTTGCTGAATCAGACTCTGAAAGGGCAGGGGAACTAGTTGGTCAATTCAATGATGCGTTTAATAAAACTGAGTTCACGGAGGTTCCATTGACAAGAAGATCGGCCCCATTTATGGATAGTATTGTTGTGTGACTGTCATCGGCAGAAGTGATCAAGTTACTTAAAGGCTTAAACCCCACTAAAACTTCCAGAAAACTCTAGGACCTGATGAGCTACATCCTAGATTCCTGAAGAAGCTAGCAAAAGAGTTAGATCCAGTTTTTGTCCACCTGTTTTAACAGTCTCTTGATACAGGTGAACTCCCAAAAGAATGGCACTTAGCGAACATTTGCCCACTCTTCAAAAAAGGAGATAGGGCTCTTAATCATAATCACCCTATGTCTCTGACTTGTGTTCGGTGTGTAAATTGCGTGAACATATAGTCTGCTCAAACATCATGGCCCACTTGGATGAACATAAACTTTTGTCAGAAAGATAACATGCATTAAGGAAAAGGCATAGTTGTGAAACTCAGTTGAGAACAACTATTAATGATTGGGCAAAATCTTGGACAAAGGGGGACAGTTAGACACATTTATTCTGGACTTCGAGAAAGCTTTTGACACCACACCACATGAACTACTTAAATCTAAGTTATTTGGTTATCTTATTGGGGGAAATACTCTCATATGGATAGATTCCTTTCTTTGCTACAGAAAACCGTGTTGTTGTTAATGGTGAATCTTCAAAGTGGGTACCAGTTTTGTCTGGAGTCCCACAAGGGACTGTGCTTGGTCCACTGTTATTCTCTCTGCACATCAATGATGTTTCCACTGACACTGACTTAGCAATAAGACTGTTCCCAGACGATTGTGTTTGCTACCAGGAAATTAGAGATCCAGATGATTCACTGAAACTTCAGAATGATATAGATAGATCAGGATGTTGGGCCCGAAAATGGGACATGAGATTTCACCCCGTTAAATGCAATATTATGCATATAACTAGGAAGAGAATAAATAAAACTGAGGCTTCTTACACCTCAGAGGGAACAGTCCTCGAAAACGTGGATTCCATTTGATACCTTGGTGTGACACTCACACACAATTTGAGATTGAATACACATATTAGCAACATGTTTACTAAGGCAAACAGAACGCTTGGTTTCCTGAGGCGAAATCTTCATCAGTGTCCTCATGATGTAAAAGAGGTAGCTTATTAAGTTCTTGTTCGCCCAATCTTGGAATATGGTAGTTGTATCTGGGACCCCAGCGGAGTGGTCCTTAATGAAGCAATTGAAAACGTTTAGAATAGAGCTGCTAGGTTTGTAACAAGCTTATACTGTTTTGAAACTGGGAGCATGACTGGACTATTAGGGAAAATTAAGATGGGAGGTTCTCAAGAAAAAGAGAAAACAGTAGGCTCAAACTTCTATACAAAGGTCTAAGAGGTGCTGCCAGCATTCCAACAGATGACCTTGTTCCCGAAACTAGGCACTGAAGAAATCATCATTCATTGGAGTTTTGGACCCTTACTGCAAAAACTGACATTTATAAAAAATCATACTTCCCCCGAACTATTAGAGATTGGAATGCCCTTCCCAATTAGATTATTTAAGCAGATGAAGATGCTGAGGATTGTGTATCTAAGTTTACCTCTTTAATGAGAGCTAGGGACTAATTTCCCATCACAGGTCCTGGTGTATGAATGTCATTTGACGTGTCACCAGTAACATTTCTGATTCTGAATAAAGGAGTAGCCATTCCTATTCGCCGTACACGTTTTTGACTATATTCCGTACAGCTATCTGTTGTAAACAACTAAACGCCGTACACATGGATTTTTAGTTTTTAATAAATACGCTTAGTGCATGATAAAACCATGACCAGAGAAAGTTTTCATTTACTACCCATTATTAACGGAAACAGGTAAAAGAAAGTTTAAGCGGAAATAAATCAAGAAATTATAAAATCTGAAACCGATTTTCGAAAATGCTGGTCTTTACTCAGTACCAAGCATCGATAAACTTGTGTTCTTGACTTTAAATCGAAACATACAGCTTCGAAAAACGGATAAAATGTTGCAGAAATCCCTCTGTTATTTCAAGGAAATCAATTTACCCTGCACTTGCAGAAAACAGATCAGGAATAAAGGCTACACTCACCGTGCTCCATGCCTACTTTCGCTTTGTATCGATTCACCGGGATTCTATTTCCGGTGTCGATGATAGACGGTGATTTTGACACCACAAACAATAGAGCTTTCAAAATTCACGTGTGTTTCTTGGGGCAAGATCTTTCCATTGATATCAAACATTTTAATCTGTGACCTTGACCTTTGAACTTTGTCCTATTTTTCGAAAATTTACAAAAAAAATTTGGCCATATTTACCAAAAAGCATTTGGACCAGCCTCATGAAACATGACACACATCTGTATCATCACAAGTCATTACGATAACACGCCCGGGGGTCATAGGGCATTTTTCACATCTCCAAAACGGTCAATTTTCTGAAGAAAATTTGTGATATTATTCTTATTTATACTCAAACCATAGGTTGTGGATACTCGTCAGAACCGCTTCATTGGGGCGGTTCTAACGAATATCCACAACCTATGTCTAGGCGCAGAAATAAGGAAAATAATGTATACCCCCGTAAACCCCAGTTTTCTCTATATAAAGTGGGGTGTAAGGGGGTGTTTATTTCACGGACTTGTTAGCGTGATGGTTACAAGTCCCATAACTCTATCATACAGTTTGACTGGTTTATCTCCCTTTGTGACATACGAAAAAACAGACGAGCATGGCACCCGCTTGTAGTGCTCTTGTTCTCTTTCTCCCCTGTCCCTCACTTTCATCTCTACTGTACCTTCCGCTACTTCTCCCTTTCTCTGGTAGACGACACAAAATGACCCACAAGGTTTGACCCAAAAACAATCAGTCAATGACTTCATTGAGGTGACTCTAACTTTTTAAGGTTAAATTAGAAGAAGAAAAAAAACTCTTAAGTTGTCCTTAATATGTAGATACAGTATAATTCCAATATTAAGACCACCCTTGTGACTGTTTAAAGGTGGTCTTTAAGATCACTTTTGAACAGTCCCGAAGGTGGTCTCTTTCTATTTAAAGGTTTAAGCTGTTCTTTCTTTACGTTTTCTTCACCCGGGGTCCTCATATCTAGAAACTTAAACCTTTAAATATACTTTTAAAAAGCATAAGGGTGCTGCCAGCATTCCAACAGATGGCAATACCCCCAATTTGGAGTGGCAGAAAGTATCACACTTTGGCATTCCATGTGCCCTCTGCAAGAAATGACATCTACAAGGGATCCTTCATCCCTCGTGAAATTAGAGATTGGAATGCCCTTCCAGATTCGGTTATTTCATTTGCGGAAGGTGCTAAGGATAATGTAGCTAAGTTTACTTCTTTGGCGAGACATAGGGACTAACTTGCCTTTTCACAGGTCCTGGTGAATGAATGTTATTTGACGTGTCGCCAGTAACGATTCAGAGTGAGATAATGAAGCTGTATTTTAGCTGGTCTGAATAACAGGCGTCTATTGTACATGGAGCTATGGAAAAAGAGAATACCAGGTTCGTGTCTTTTGATATCAAGTTTATCAGGCAAGGCTTTGAGAACGCTTGTAGAATCGCGAGGCTTGCTGAGCGATTCTACATGCCTTCTGAAAGCCGAGCCTGATAAAATGACACAAGTCTGGGATTCTGTTTATCAGTTAAATCCATTGTACACGCTTACATTTTTGCCATTTTTTCCAGCAGTCCAATTCATAGAAGTGCAATGACCTTATAAAGCTCACTTGTCCTGAGAAAGCATATGGTTATCAAGTCTGGGTATTACAATGCAATAAATATAGGGGGTAACTGATAAATAATTCTCTCAGGGCTCAAGAACGAATCATCAGTGAACGAGTTATCAGCAAATTCTTTCCTTTAAGAGTTGACCCCTATTGTCATTTGAGACAAAAATACTTTTGCAGGAGTTGCCTCCCCTGAAGGTGTTCCTATTCCCCTTAAGTAAAACTAATCACAACAGGAGTTTCGACAAGAAAAAATCTTATTATACCAAAAGGAGTCGGATCAATCCGCACATCTGTGAAGGTGGCTGGGACGTTACATACACGCTGTGTGTCCGCTGGGATATATACACACAGTTTTCATTTATCCAATCAAACGGACTGTTATCCGTTTAGCCCATCCACATCCGCCACTGCATTTCCCCGTACCCCGTCTGGAGCTTGAATAAAAAGCTAAAAGGTTGCCTTTGGAAACAAAGAACACATAAAAGAACGAAAATCGGAGACTCGGTTTTATTGAGTCTCTTCATATACGGCAATGTAGCTTGCAAGGCCGCATACCACCCCCACCCCTAGTGCCGGCTTGAGCGGTATTCGATTTTCAATGTAACCAGGATGGGCTATTGAATACTCGTTCTGTTTTTTAGCTCACCAGAGCCGAAGGCTCCGGGGGAGCTTATAGGATAGGCAGTTGTCCGTCGTCGTCGTCTGCGTCTGCGTCAACACTTTCAAAGGACATCTCCTCTGAAGCCACTGGGCCGATTGGGCCCAAATTTTATCTGTAGCATCCTTGGGCTGGGGGATTGAAAGTTTGTGATTTTTTAATCAAAATCAGCTCATTAGTTTGGTTGCTATGACAACTTGTAGTTTTCATAGACTTATAATGGGGAAAATTGAAAAATGGCATTTACTGTCAAGCCTCTGCAGATATTTTGACAAAACTTTCATAGAAATGTTCCATAGGCAATCTACTATCTGCCGTATGATTTAAGGCCTTCTGCTCATTTTTATTGGTTGCCATGGAAACCAAAATGCAAAAAATAGACAAAAAAAAATACTTAAAAAATTATCTCCTCAGAAACCATATGCTGTAGGGGGCTGAGACTTTATGAAAATATTCACCATATTTGCCTTTACAGGTTTTGTGTTTTTTATGAAATTTGGCATTTTAGTTTTGTTGCTATGGCAACTAAGAGTTTCCATTGACTTATAATGGGGAAAACTGAAAATTGGCATTTACTGCTAAGTCATTGCAGATATTTTGACAAAATTTACATAAACATGTTCCTTGTGTAAACTTCTCTCAGCCATATGCTTTTATGTCAATCTTGGGGTCCCTTAGGTTGTGCCGGGGCCATGCCCCGCCCCCTCCACTTCATAAAATGCCTTATATCTCAGAAACCTTACAGATCCCAACCCCTAAACCATATATATTCTTGTTCCTTATGATAAGATGCATTAAGTGACACCAACCTGGGGGTCCCCCGGGATGTGCCGGGGACATGCCCTGCCCCCTCTATTTCATAAAATGCCATTTATCTCAGAAACCGTTCAGATCCCCATCCCTAAACTATATATATTCATGTTCCTTATGCTAAGATGCATTAAGTGACACCAACCTGGGGGTCCCCCCGGGATGTGCCTGGGACATGCCCCACCCCTCCACTTCATAAAATGCCATTTATCTCAGAAACCATTGAGATCCCCACCCCTAAACCAAATAGATTCTTGTTCCTTATGATAAGACACATTCAATGATACCAACCTTGGGGTCTCTTGGGGGTGGGCTGGGGCCATGCCCCACCCTTCAACTTCATAAATGCCATATATCTCAGAAACTATTCAGATCCCCACCCCTAAACTATTTATATTCTTGTTTCTTATGATAAGACGCATTCAGTGACACCAGTCTGAGGGTCACCTAGGATGTGGCGGGGCTTATGCCCCACCCCCTCCTATTCGTAAAAGGCCGAATATCTCAGAAACCGTTCAGATCCCCACCCCTAAACCATTAAAATTCTTGTTCCTTATGATAAGACGCATTCAGTGATACCAACCTTAGGATTTCCCTGGCCGCACGTGGGGCTATGCCGACCCCTCCACTTCATAAAAGGCCCAATATCTCAGAAACTGTTCAGATCCCCACCCCTAAACCATTTAAATTCTTGTTCCTTATGATAAGATGCATTCAGTGATAACAACCTAAGGATCTCCCAGGCTGCACCAGGGCTATGCCCGAACCCTCCACTTCATAAAAGGTGGTATATCTCGGAAACCCTTTAGATCCCCACCCCAAAACCATGTATATTCTTGTTTATTATGATAAGACGCATTTAGTGACATCAATCTGGAGGTCCCCTAGAATGTGCCGGGGCTATGCCCCACCCCTGCACTTTGTAAAAGCCTAATATCTCAGAAACCGTTCAGATCCTCACACCTAAAGCATATAAATTCTTGTTCCTTATCATAAGACGCATTCAGTGATACCAACCTAAGGGTCTCCCGGGCCGCACGGGGGCTGTGCCCCACAACTTCACTACATAAAGGTGTTATGTCTCGGAAACCATTCAGATCCCCACCCCAAAACCATATATATTCTTGTTTCTTATGATAAGACGCATTCATTGAAACCAACTTGGGGGTCCCCTGGGATGTGCCCGGGCCATGCCCAACCCCCTCCACTTCGTAAAAGGCTCAATATCTCAGAAACCATTCAGAACCCCCACCCCATAAACCATATATATTCTTGTTCCTTATGATGAGACACATTCAGTGATACCAACCTAGGGGTCTCTGGGGGTGTGCTGGGGCTATGCCCCACCCTTCCACTTCATAAAATGCCATATATCTCAGAAACTATTCAGATCCCCACCCCTAGAATATGATATTTGTGTTCCCTATAATAAGACTCATTCACTCACATCAATGTGGGGTTTCTATGTGCTAGGGCAACATGCTTATGCCATGGCTCACCCCTCCACTTCATAAAAGGCCATATATCTCAGACATCATTAAGATCCCCACTTCATAATCATATATATTCTTGTTTCTTATGATTAGACACATTCAGTCACACCAACTTGGTGGTCCACAGGGGCCATTCCTCTCCTCATCATTTCATAAGAGGGCCTCATATCTTGGAAATTGTTCATATCCCCACCCCTAAACAATATATTTTCTTGGTCCTTATTATAAGACACATTCAGCGACAACAATCTTGGCTCTCCTGGGGTCTGCCAGGGCCATGCTCCAACCCCTCCGCTGCTTAAAAAGGCCTTAGGAACAGTACACATCCCAACCCCTAAACCATTTATACTCATGTGCCTTATGATAAGATGGATTCGGTGATACCAGCCTGGGCTCTGTTGGGTCCATGTCTCATCCCGCCTCCTCATAAAAGGCCTAATATTTCAGATACATTAGTCCACATTAGTGTTCATTTGGAAATGGGGGGTTTGTTTGGGTGACTTCATAATCAATAATTTAAAACCTAAAACTATACATGGCTGCCAGTTGGCAGTGCCCGCCTGAGCTCCGGTGAGCATTGTGGCCTCTTGTTTTTCCATTGGTTTAAAAGCTGAACACAGGAGGACCTTGAGACCCCCAACACACACACACACGCACACATACACGCACACACACACAAACACAGACGAGAAAAAAAAAGAAAACGCTCAACTGAGCTAACACACTTGAAGTTGCACACAACTACAACCTCCACTACGGGTGACCTCCAATAAGCTTTCAGCGATGATACACCGTGCCAAGTTTGACCAAAATTCATTGATTCGTAGACGAGGTAGGGTTAGACAAGCCAAATTGACAGTTTTTGGGGGCCTGAGTCCTTGGAAATAAGGTCAAAGTCATCAAAATCTAATCAAATCTTTGGTTGGTTGCAATGATATATTGTTCCATGTTTGACCAAATTTTATCGATTCGTTTATGAGACAAACCAAAATTGACAGTTTTTGGGGTAGGACACCAAAATCTAATCAAATCTTTGGTAGGTTGCAATGATATATTGTTCCAAGTTTGACCATAATTAATCTGTTTGTTCATTAGGGTGCAGACAAGCCTAAATTGACATTTATTTTATTTTTTATTTATTCATTTTTTTTTTTTTTTTTTTTTTTATTTATTTTTTTTCGGGGCGTGGGGTGATGTGCCCTTGAAAATAAGGTCTAGTTCACAAAATTCTAATATAATCTTTGGTAGGTTGCAATGGTTTGGCCAAGTCTCATCCATTTGCTCAAGACAGAGGGTGCAGACAATTCAAAATTGTCAGACTTCCGGGGTCTGTGCCCTTGAAAATAAGGTCAAGATTACCAAAAACTAATCAAATCTTCGATGTGTAGTTATGATATATTGTACCAAAGTTGACCAAAATTAATCAATTCATTCGTGAGATAAAAGTGCAGACAATACATTTTGGAAAAAAAGTTATTGGTAGCATGTGCCTTGCAAATGGGGTCAAGGCCAACATAACCTGTTTCCCCTATCCTCGTGTTATAACCATGAACGTTTGGACAGAATCCATCCTATAGTGCTTCGAACAGGCTACGCTGATCAACCCCAACGCAAACGGGATCCGCAGCAAAAACAGCATGGCCCCTCCCCTTCGGTGGGGGTGGGGGGGGGGTGGGGGGCACAAATAAGCCAACATTATTAGTTTTTGAAAATTATTCAAGCTTTTATCCCTAAAATACGTGTATGCAACTTTCAGGAAAATCCAGCCAAAACTTAGGGACTTATGGCGATGGCAATGCCAAAAATAGGCTTTTTCAACAATCAAACGGATGATACGGGATAGGCCAACCTCGCAAGTTTTCAAACTCATCCAAGATGTTATCCCCAACCTACTTATGTGTTAGTTCCAGAAGGATTCTGTTAAAGATAAATGCCTTGTGGTGATGTTAGGGTCCATAATGGGCATTTTTAGCAATCGAAGGTAACGTATCGTAACTCTACTAATAATAAGGCTGACATCGCCAGTTTTCGAACTCATCCAAGCCTTTATTCCTGACTTATATGTAAGTGTCAAGAAGACCCTACGCAATCTGAAGGAGATATGGTGATGACAAGGTCAACAAGAGCTCCACAAGCGGGCGCTATTATGACAAGTAATCGGTTGTAAGGTGGATGTACCGGGTACCGACCCGAGTCTTGCGCGCGACACATCGTTTCTGCCAAGTGATTTCAAAATCCATCTAGGAATAACAAGGCTATTGACCAGACACGAAAAAAAGATATTTTTTGGCCTTTGACCTCTAAGGATGACCTTGACCTTGGAGATACTCACCCGAGTCTTGTGTGCAACACATCGTCTCATGACGGCTAACATTACGCCAAGTAATTTCAAAATCCATACAAGAATAACAAAGTTATTGACCAGACACGAAAAAAAGACCCTTTTTGAACTTTGACTTTGGAAGTACTGACTTGAGTCTTGCGCCTGACATTGTCTTTTGATGGTTAACATTTCTGCCAATCAATTTTTAAATCCATCCAGGAATAAAATAAAGTTATTGAGTGGATACGAAAAAAAACTTTTTATCTTTAACCGCTAAGTATGAAATTGACCTTGGAGTTACCGACCTGGGTCTTGCATGCAACAAATTGTCTCATGATGGTTAACATTTCTGCCAGGTATTTTCCATATCCACCCTGGAATAACAATGGTATTGGCCGGACACAAGAAAAAGACATTTTTCTTTACCTTTGACCTCTAAGTATAACCTTGACCTTGGAGGTACCGACCTGGGTCTTGCGCAAGACACATCGCCTCATTATGACTTAAATTTCTGCCAAGTAATTTCAAAAT
This sequence comes from Lucinisca nassula, assembly GCA_963580285.1. Classification (NCBI taxonomy): domain Eukaryota; kingdom Metazoa; phylum Mollusca; class Bivalvia; order Lucinida; family Lucinidae; genus Lucinisca; species Lucinisca nassula. Next base: position 114,766,493 of record OY757011.1, read on the forward strand.
TAATCAACCCCAAAGTTATTGACCAGACATAAAAGGAAGACCCCTTTTCTTGACCTCTAAGTATGACTTTGACTTCTGAGGGGTCTTGCGCGCAACACATCGTCGTGGTCTAATACATATTTCTATAAAGTTGCACGAAGATATCCCTAACGGAGACTGGGTTTATATGGTGCTTATAAAAATTAATCATAGGAAACTTGGAAACTAACCCAGCAGGCACACGTCGCTAGGGCAACGTCAAATCACCGCCGGTGCAACGTAGATGTGAAGTTACATAAATGCCATGACGTTGTACCGACGTTAATGTGACGTCACAATTACGTCATGTGCCTGGGAAGAATGGGGTGTGGGGTGGGGGTGGGGTGAAGGCGACAATCATTCTTGTTGGCGACACATCGTCTTGACCTAATACATATTCCTAGATATCCCTAATGGTTACTGAATAATGAAGCGTACAAGAATGATTACGGGCGGACAGCACCACGTAGGAATACGTCCGTTTTTTTTGTTTTTTTTTTTTAAGTGAGCATTGTCTGCAATCAAAGAGACGTAACTCTAGGATAAATGGGCCGACCCCGCCAGTTTTCGAACTCATCCGAGCTTTAATCCATGATTTAACCCGGTAGTTGTATGTACGTTTCAAGAAGATCAGATCAAAACTGAAGGGTCTACGATAAGGTAACCGGGCGCTAAGAGCACATAAGGGTTATCCCTCTACGATGATAAGGTCAAAATAATCATTTTAAGCAAAGAAGGGGATATAACTGTATGAGTAATCGGTCGACATTGCCAGTTTTCGAACTCGTCCGAGCGTTTAACCCTGAATTACTTATATGTAAGTTTCAGGAAAATTCGATCCAAACTGAAGGGGCAACAGTGATGACATGGCCATAAATAGGCATTTCAGCGACCAAGGGGAAGTAACTCTGTAATTAATGTGGAGACTTAGCCTGTTTTCGAAATCATTCGAGTTTTTATTCACAGCCACCTTCCATATAAGTTTCAGAAAGATGCAATCAAAACTCGAAAGCGCTACGGTGATGACAAGCATTTTCCCTTTATTAGTCTATGGGGCCTTGTGGTTGCCATAGCAACAAAAGTTTTCATTCGATTTCGATAGAAAGTACATCTACATCTAATCGTTGAGTAACTTCTGTCACTTCTTTGACCATTACGTTACTTCTGCGGGAAAGAAAAGAAAAAGCAATGAGAAATTGAGGACAGCAAGGAAGAATAGTTATAGGAAAGGCAGAAAGATAGAAAAAGTTTCCAGACTGCCTTTTCATCCCTTCAAGTGAACAAGTCCGGCTACCGTAGCGGCCCCTGGATATGATCGCCCAACCGGCATAGCTCCAGCTATCATTAGGTTTTACTTTCAGCCTGGCCCTAACAGTGTTTTCGGTCCCCGCCCATTGGGACTTGAAGAAACAAATGGGCTGCATGATGCTTCCACGCAGAGCTGAATCCGACCGCCCACGAGTACTGGTAAACCACTTAGAGGATCTAAGCCTGTCCAGGCAAAGCGGTGCGAGTCGGACCGTCCATGCTTATAAACCATTTTGGTTTCATTGGGCGCCAGGGCTTGAGATGTCATTTCATCTCAATTGCGGGTAAAAGTCCCACAAAATTGGAAGCAACGTCTCCAAAATGACCTTTACAGTGTTGACGGGGACGTAAAACATCAAATCAAACAAACAAATAACAGTACTTAAAAGATAAACGTGGAAAGTTCCCGCTTGAAGGACACCAAGTCGGGAGCCTCAGCAATAGATGCTGGCAGAGAATTTCAAATAGGGATAGTACGGGGGAAGAAACTGTACTTGTAGGCATCAGTCCCGGATGATATTTGTCGTAATTGAGCTGGTCCGTGCTGATGCTGGAGTGACATAGGAAGTGGTTGGTATATCGACCAGGTCATTCAGTATCTTCTAAAGCAGGGTAAGCTGGATCTTGATCCTTCTGCTTTCAAGGGTTTCCCAATGTAGTTCCTCCGTGACGCTACTCATATTTCAGTATCGGTTAGTTACATATCTGGCGGAGCGGCGCTGTACAACCATTTCTATCTTCCTCCTCCCTTGGTCTGTATGTGGACTCCATACTGAAGCACAATACTCGACGTTCGGTCGCACCAGTGTGAAGTAGGCTGAGGCTTTGGTCTCTCTGTAACTCACTCTGAGATTTCGAGGAGATTTCTTTGCAGGAAGCCAATCATGTTGTTGCCTTTCATCGCAATCCGGTCGCTGTGTTGGTTCCAGGAAAGATTGGGTGAACTGTCTACGCCTAAATACTTTGACTGTGTTTCTGCCTCTAACTTCTGCCTCTTCAGACTGTAGTCAAAGAGGACTGGTGATCTTGATCGGGTGATCCGTAGGACGCTGCACTCATCGCTGCACGATGCCCCAGGTTTCCTTCCATTTTGCCAGTTCCTTCAAGTCTTCCTGGAGTTGTTGGGAATCGTCAGTTGACTTCACAGTCCTATATATGATGCAATCGGTATTAGAAGTGACCGTCTCCTGCAGGTCATTGATGAACATCAGAAACAGCAGCGGCCCGAGGACGGTGCCTTGAGGCACCCCGCTTACGAATGACACCTTGTCTGAAGTGGCTCCGTCGACGACGACCTGTTGATTTCTGTTGTTAAGGAATGATCTGATCCGGTTGTAGGTGGGTCCTCTGATGCCATAGTGGTGAATCTTTGCCAACAGCCGTTGATGAGGCACTCGGTCGAAGGCCTTGGAAAAGTAGAGAATGATCATGTCTGTCTGCCTTCCTCCGTCGAAGGCCTCCGCGAGCTCATGTACAAGGGTCACGAGTTGAGTTTCGCAGCTGCGACGTGATAGGAATCCGTGCTCGCAATCCGTGAGTATATCGTGCTTCTCTAGGTGTTTCAGGATATTAGATTAATGATGTGCTCCTGAACTTTGCAACATAGGCTCGTCAGTGACATTGGGTGGTAGTTGCTGACCTTGAAACGGTCCCTCTTCTTGAAAATGGCTGACACGTTTGCAGATCGCCAATCAAATGGAACAGTGCCCGAGTCTAGGGACTTCCGGAAGAGTTCTGTTAGTAGCGGAGATATCTCGTCTGCGAGTTCTTTCAGGATCCTTGCTGGAATCATGTCAGGTCCACAGGCTTTGTTAGGGTTAATCTTCGTTAAAAGCTTTGCAACACCTTCTTCTGTAACCAAGATGACTGGCATTGATTCGCAAAGTTCTCCTTTTGGCTGTGGTATGTTGGTGGTATCTTCATGTGTAAATGTCGACTCGTACTGTTTATTGGGAATATTGGCCTTGTCTTTGGGATCTGCATGCATCTTTCCATTGTCTTTCAGTGGTGCAACTCCACAATTGTACTTCCTGAGAGATTATATGAACGACCAGAATCTCTTCTGCTTCCCGTGGCTCTGTTCACTTCCGGGGTCCCCAATCTCGATCAGGTTTTCAACGTGTCTCCAGTATACCTGTCTCTCTGCTTTCTGGACTCTGGCATGCATCTGTTTGTAGTTTGAAACATCTTTCTCATGGTGGCTGACCCTCTGCTTCTTGAAAAGTTTGTTCCTTTTCCGGTAGAGGGACTTGATCTGCTTATCAATCCATGGCTACCTGGTCTTGTTGCCTCTCACCAACTTCTGAGAGATTTACATTTCCCATAGCTCATGGATCTTACGCTTGAAGTCTGTCCATAGTGAGTTTATGTCTGAATCTGGAGATGCAGCCTTGTGCAAAAACTCTGGGGTATAGTCACGTGATTCTCTTCTGAATCCATCGTAATCAACCTTTTTATATTGGATTATCTTCCGAATATCTTTCAATGCCCCCACCAGAGGCATACTACAAATGAGAAATGATTGATTTGATTGTTTGTATTAGAGTTTAATAGCCCAGTCAACACTATTTAGGTCATTTTGAGCTGGTCAGTTTACCTATCCACACTTTTCCTGGGCAGGCTTATACGTAAGCGGTTAAAAAGTACATTGAATATTCTTTCGCCAGAAACTGGCAACTGCCCTTTTTGAATCAGCGGAAGGGACAGAATGACCGTAAAAAAGATTTCATGGTCAATCTCATCGACAGAATTTTCCGACCCCAGCAGGTATCGAACCCGCGTCCTCCTAATAACCAGTCAGACGCGCATCCGACTTAGCTACCGAGGCCGGCGAAAAATTAGTGAGAGCAGCATGCAGGCTGTAGAGATAGGGCCTATAACTGGTCAAAGTTGGTGACGGACAGAAGACCCACTATACTATAAGCTCCTCATGAGCCTTGGACAGGTGAGCTTAAAACAAGCGGTATCCTCTCTGATAGTACATGTTTTCAGCTTCCTCGTTATCCTACAGAGCTCAATTCTCCGCCCAGTTCTCTCTTTTTGGCATATATAAGTGACTTCCCAGAGCAGGTCAAATCTAAAACCACACATTTTGTAGACGATACAAAGACAATTACTTCAATATGTGAGGGCAGCAGCTTGCAAACAGACCGTGTCATGCTGGAACTATGAGAAAAGGCCTGGGAAATGGACATCTGTTCCGGTCTATTTTTTTGTTATAGTTTGTCTTTGAATGTGTGTATCGCTTATATCTTTTTGTTTTTGATAGCCAATTGGCCATTTGCCATTGACTGCAAAATCGGCCCCTTTCATGGAAAATAGTGTTGTATCCTCGCCGGGAGTGATCACATTACTTAAAGCTTGAACCCGTCTTAAGCTTTGGGGCGTGATGAGCTTCATCCTAGAGTTCTGAAGGAACTAGCAAACGAGTTATGTCCAGTTTTTGCTGATCCTTTCCAACAATCTCTCGATACGGGTGCAATCCCAAAAGAATGGCTCCTAGCAAATATCTGCCCACTTTTCAAAAAAGGAGACAGGGCGCTTGCTCGTAATTATCGCCCTGTGTCACTGACCTGTGTTCTATGTAAATTGCTTGAACACATAGTCTCCTAAAACACCATGGCCCACTTGGATGAACATAATCTTTTGTCAGACAGACAACATGCATTTAAAAAGGCATAGTTGCGAAACTCAGTTGAGCACGGTTATTAATGACTGGGCAAAAATCTTGGACACAGAGGGACATATGGACACATTTATTTTGGACTTCGAGAAGGCTTTTGACACCCCACCTCATGAACTACTTAAATCCAAATTATTTGGTTATGGAATTGGGGGGGGGGGAGAGACTCAAATGAATAGATTCCTTTTTTTGCTACAGAAAACAGCGTGTTGTTGTCAATGGTAAATCTTCAGTATGGGTGCTAGTTTTATCTGGGGTCCCACAGGGGACTGTTCTTGGTCCGCTGCTATTCTCCCTGTACATTAATGATATTTCCACTGACATTGACTCAAAAATAAGACTGTTCACAGACGACTGTGTTTGCTATCGAGAAATTAGAGATACAGAGGACTCAATGAAACTTCAGAAGGATAAAGATAGATTAGGATGTTGGGCACGAAAATGGGGCATGAGATTTCAGCCCGTTAAATGCAATATTATGCCGATAACTAGGAAGAGAACAAATAAAATTGAGGCATCATACACCTAAGAGGGAACGGTCCTCGAAAATGTGAATTCCATTAAATACCTTGGTGTGACAATCACACACGATTTGAGATGGAATACACACATTAGCAACATGTGTACAAAGGCGAATAAAATACTTAGGTTCCTGAGGCGAAATCTTCATCAGTGTCCTCAGGATGTGAAAGAGACAGCATATAAAGGACTTCTTCGCCCAATCTTGGAATATGGTAGTTGCATCTGGCATCCAAGTGGAGTGGTCCTTAATGAAGAAATTGAAAAGTTCAGAATAGAGCTGCTATATTTTTAACAAGCAATTACTGCTTTGAAATTGCAGCATGACTGGAATTCTATGGAAATTAAGATGGGAGTCTCTCAAGAAAAGGAGAAGAGACAGTATATAGGCTCATACTCTTATACAAAGGTCTAAAGAGTGCTGCCAGCATTCCCACAGATGACCTTCTCCCAACTCCCCCCCCCCCCCCCCCCCGGTATCCGACAAAACATAGAAAGACAAAAGGAAGAACCGACATAATATAGACGCGTCATGAGGCAGAAGCGACCATTAATAGAAAGGCAATTAGTAGAACGACAAAAGAAAGAAAGTTATCTACCTTTTGTCGCACCCGACCAGTATTGCAGCAAACAATCATTTAGGCGTCCGCTTGCGGTTATCATGACTATTGTAACATTGGTTGTGATACAAAGTACCTGTATTGTTGTTTTTATTAAAATAAAATGAGTTAAGAGTACCTGTATACTACTATGTGTACACTTTTTTCATTCATTCCTGCCATTTACGTTATTGACGTGAAAACCGTTATTTTACTGGCCATTTAGACCTAGTATTGAATAGTTATGAAGGCTTTTTGCACATGTACAATATTGACAAATATAAAGACAGTAAAATTTATTGGAAATGTGTACGCTATCCGGAATGCTGAGGAAGAGCTATTTCAAACAAGGATGGAAATGGTCAGCCTGCTGATGCTGCTCCGACTCGGATCAGTATATAATCGCTAGAGACTGTATAAAGCACCATTCAATTGCGTTTCAGATCCTTACTGCAGGATCTGACATTAATATAGAATCGTATATAGAATCGTGTTTTCCCCGAACCATTACTCAGGGGTCAGTATAAAACGCAGCACTTTAGTCGTTAGTGCAGCTATATTAAAAATATAGGAAAATGCAGCCAATAATGAAATCATAGGTAATGCAGCTATTATAGAAAACGGTATAAAATGCAGCCGCATATGCAGCCAATATATAATATATAGTGTAGTTATCACTTTTCAGTTAAAAAAATATCTTATTATTTTTCAAACATCTGCTCAAAACATAGATTGTGAGAACCGCCTCGGCAAGGCTGTTCTAACCAGTACCCACAATCTATGTTTTTGAGCAGAAATATGAAGACAAACGTATACCCCTGAAAACAATATTTAGCTATATAAATGTTGGGTTTAAGGGGATCAAAATTAAATAGGTGTGTTCTTGTTATGTCTTGATGAACCTGGGACTTTCCATCTTTGTGTTGTTAGAATAAAGATCGCGTATTAAACTGATGTTAAAATGTTTCTTTGTCTCATTGTGTGCCTCACGTGAGCAAGTTCTCGAAATGCCCCCCCCCCCCCCCCACACCACCACCACCAACACACTAAGCCCCACTTTATATAGAGCAACTGGGGTTTAGTGGAGGGGTACATTATTTTTCTTATATCTGCTTTTAGACAGGTGGTTTCTAACGCGCACCACAACCTATGTTTGCAGTATAAAGAACAAAAAAGCACAATGTCGCAAGGGTTTGTTATCGTAATGGTATGTTCGTTTGTTTATGTTTGTTTAATTTGAGGTTTAACGCTCCCATCAACACTGTATAGGTCATTTTGGAGATGGTGCTTCCAGTTTTGTGGGACTTTTGCCTGACAGTGAGATGAAATGTCATTCCAAGCCCTGCCGCCCAATGAAACCAATAGGCCGGGTTTATAAGCACCCCTTTGCCTGGGCAGGCTTAGATCCTGTAAGTAGTTTACCAGTACTCCGGTTTCAGCTCTGTATGGATCATGCAGCCGATCTATTTTTTCAAGCCCCGATGGGCGGGGGTCGAGCGTAATGGTATGTAACGTCAAACAAGAATCCTCTCAAACCGGACGTTTTGTTTGTTTGATTTGAAGTTTAACGTCCCCGTCAACACTGTAAAGGTCATTTTGGAGGCGTTGCTTCCAATTTTGTGGGACTTTTACCCGACACTGAGATGAAATGACATCTCAAGCCATTTGTCACCCAATGAAACCAATAGGGTTTATTAGCATGGACGGTCCCGCCTCGCATCGAGGTTCCTGGACAGGCTTAGATCCTCTAAGCGGTTTACCAGCACTAGTGTGCGGGCTTGATTCAGCTCTGCGTGGAAGCATCATGCAGCCCATATATTTCTTCAAGCCCCTATGGGCGGGGGCCGCTCAGATCGGACGTGTCTAAGACATAGAAAAGAACAAAATAAAGAGAGCATATAAACTTCACTTTAGCTTGTAAATACAAAAATGCATAATTTGAGAAAAAAAACCTAACAGTTACATTTGAGCAATCACACAAGATTATATCCTCTAAGCGGTTTGCCAGTACTCGTTTGCAGATGGTGCCAGCTCTACTTTGATGCATCATGCAGTCCCATTCAGTTCTTCAAGCCCCTACCGGTATTTTATTAACCCATTTGTACCGGAAACCCCAAAACGGGTATTTGGCAAACACTGTAGGCCCAGCTCAGATGCCGCAGAATGTGGCCTCTGATCTGGCCTACACTGTTTGCAAAAAAGTTCAGCCATTTTTCTAATAAATTTTGAAGAAAACACAACCTGACACCCCTGAAGTTTTAAATGTCCTCTTGCTATATATATAAGAAGGAAGATTCCATTTGGTACCAAAAGGATTAAAGTTGTAAATACAATATATACAAATATATACATGTATAATTTGAGTTAATCTGTATCTCTCAATGCATTGGTCAGTTATAAATTTATATTGGATTCTTCACCGTTTATTACAAAACCTCTTGGTTATGAGCAGTATACTGTTCACACATATCCCCAACGGTGTGAAAGACAGAAGTTTACCTTTCCTAATCTGTGGGTTGTTTTAACAAGAACACTGAATAGAGAGTTTTAATAGTTTTGGTAATGTGCAGTTCTGATTTCTTCAGATATTTAAGCAGATAATTTTGGCAAAATTGAATATGATATAAAGCAGCATTAAGCTCATACTGTAATCATTAATGTGATTTTTATTGCCTTTAATTAATAATGAAAATAGAAATGCAAGATAACATGAGAATCAGGAAAGTTAAAGACAAGAGAGAGTTACGAAATACCTTCTAGCAAGAAGCAAAAAAGACACAATACACATAGACTAAGAATTTAAATCAATCTTGCCAACAAAATTTTATTCACCAATTCCATTATTAGGACCACCCCGCTAATAAGACCACCTTTTAGAAGTCTGGAAAGTGGTCTTAACAGCGGAATTTCAGTGTATTTCAGATGAAAATTTCGGATATTTTTTCATATATCTGCTGAAAACATAGATTGTGGGAACTCGTTAGAACCGCCTCAGCTTTAATGTTATTAAAAGTTTGAATGAATTAACAAAATGAATGAATGAATGAATATTTCGTTAAAATAAATGAACAGACAGACAGACTGAACCTTTTTTTAAAGAAAACGCATATGAGGTCTTCAAGGGTGATGAATACCCCTCTTAACCCTTCTTTATTAAGAGAAAAATGGGGTTTAGAACCGCCTTAGTCTTAATGCTATTAAAAGTTTGAATGAATTAACAAAATGAATGAATGAATATTTCGTTAAAGAAAACGCATATGAGGTCTTCAATGGTGATGAAAACCCCTCCTAACCCTTCTTTATTAAGAGAAAAATGGGGTTTACAAGGATTTCATTAATTTCCCTAGTTTGGTTCGAAAACATAATTTGTGGGTACTCGTTAGAACCGCCTCATTCTAACGAGCAACAACAATCTATATTTTGACAAGACATAAGAAAAGTTTCATATGAAAAATGGTAGATTTGTTCCATTAAAGCGCTAGGGTGTTTTGTCCCAATGTACCTAGAAAATTTGATTTGATTATAAATATTTTTGAAATATTATAAATCACAATAAAACTCAGGTGCCAAAATCAGGCCCATTTTCCCTTTCAGTACCATTTAAGTAAAAGGTGTGCTAACCCTATTTCATTTAAATTTATGAGGTAATTGATAGACACACTTAATAATGTATCTTGTTAACACTTAATAAAGTACACTGTATCTAACTTTAAACACCTGACTGCAGGTAAGTGTGGATGACAACTAAAAGAAGCCTGTTTATTACCTGTGCATACTTTTATCAGAACATTATAACAGATAAATAGATTAACTTTTGAAGCATAATAATTCAATCAGTTATGACTTGTATGGTTACCTGTGTAATAGGGGTCGGACAGTAAAATAAAATAAGTACAATAACATTAACATAATATATATAAAGTACCACAAATAAGAAAGAAAACACCATTTCATATCTAGGAGTGTCAATATGGACTATTTATGGATGTAATAATGAAAAATTACAGGATGAAACAAAATGATATTTTTTATTATTTTTATTATTTCTGCTTAATATTTTCTAAACAAAGTGTGGCTTACAGGGGTATTCATCACATAGACCTGTCATCCAGATGAAGCCTTAAAAATTACATTATATATTTTATATCTGTAGGCATGTTTTCATATTGGCACGAAAAAGAACAACATGATAACACACCCATGCGGATTGGTGCATTTTTAAACATCTCCAAAATGGCCCTTTTTCTGATTTAATAAAAGAAAATTAAACAAAGTTATTAGAACCATCAAAGTCAAACTTCTAACGGGCCCCTTCCAACAATTAATCTTTACTTGCTTACATCAAAGTTTTTGTTAATTAAGCAATTATTGTGAGTCGATCATCTGTCCACATTTATCATTCTTCCCCTCTTTTGTCAGTAAAACAAAACATTTCACCATCATACACATGAAAATATGCGTTTTCAAGTATATTGAAAAATTTACCCCCGCCTCCCCCCCCCCAAAAAAAAAATAATAAATAAATAAAAAATAAAAAAAAAAATCTTATATTTATTTAAATTTCTGTACTAACATAGATTGTAGGTACCTAGTTAGTACAGCCTTAACAAGTACCCACAGTTTATGTTTTTGAGCAGAAATAACAAAAATAATGTTTAAACACACAATCTATGTTTTGGAGCAAAAATAAGATAATATATATCCCAGTTGTACTACATACAAGTGGGGTTTAAGGGGCTCATAATTATATAGGCATACATATATTTTCTGATGTTAATTTATAACACAAGTGTTATTTGTATCCTAATGAAAAATGCGATAATAATGAAAAAAACAACAACAGAATAGCAAGCATTTCGTAGTAGACTTAAGTCAAACTTTTTTTGTTCAACAATTTCAAACTTTAAAAAATCACAGGACTTGGTAAATTTTAGGGCAATATGTATTCTCCTGCTCTTGGATTCAGTCTGTATTTACACTATAGATATATTATATATTAGCTGCATATGCAGCTGCATCCCGATTCGATTATTTCGACAGCTGGAGGTGCTGATAACTGTGTAGCTAAGTTTACCTCTTTGGTTAGAGCTAGGGACTAACTTCCCATATCACAGGTCCTGGTGTATGAGTGTCATTTGAATGTCACCAGTAACTATTCTGATTCTGATACACTGTATTCAATCCACTGCTGTAGTGAGAATAGTTACGGTACGCACTCCTTCGGTGATTCGTTGTACTAGCTCCAAGTACCATGAGTACCGGTCGTTAGTATCGTAGGCCGCGAATTATGAATTTGATCAGCATCAACAACAAGCCAAGCAAAACTTGAGAATAAAGCTGAATATTACCACATAAGCTTATCTGCCTTATCATATGCCTCCACCATTTATGCCTGCTTTATATAACTATGCCAAAAAGAAAAGTAACATCAATTGAGCCTGAAGATGACGAGAGGTGTTGCTACTAGCCTACTCATTTTTTTTTCGCAAAACCATATGCATAATCAATATACAGATACACATTCCGATTTTGTTAACAAGGGACCCTGTGATTTTGTTCTGTTCTTGACACAGAAGCCTCCATGGTGTAGTGGTTATACTACGCACATTGTAAAGCACGGTTCGAAGGATTGATCCCGGGCTTCTCCAGACTTTCGAATGAGTTATCTTTAAACCGAGGTCCCGTCTCCGTATGACCTTAGCTGTTGGTGGGATGTAACACTTGCTTTATTCTTGACACAGGCCCCTGCCTATCGGGTATTGAAGAAATAGACAGGCTGCATGATCTGGCATGATGCTTCCACGCAGAGCTGAAACCGATCAAAAGAGTTCTAGGAAACGCCAAATTCAGCATATTTTTACACCAGATTTTGCTGTTGAACGTGTAGAATTTCCGACTGTGGATTCTTTTTTATGCCACTATTTTTTTCTGCTGACCTATTTGTCACAGTATGTAAATTACATCAAAAAGATGACACTGAGTGTTCAATGCAGACATGTTAAGTCTCCCGAAAATCGCGGGAGACTCCCGAAAAAATAGCTTTTCTCACACCTCACGAAATTCAGGAAAAATCTCCCGGAAAAAATGAAAATTCCGTTTTGGGCGAATTTTTGAAAAGCTCCGCTTGTATTTTCGTGTGTGCAAACCAGCGGAAAAAATCCGAGTTAATCCGTGAGTAAAACTGATAATTAATGCACTGTCCAGTATTATTGAAGTATACATGCCTCTAATTCGCATTTATCCCCATCATTAAATTTAATCCACAATCGGTGTGAAAATGATGTAATCGCTCCTTAGATGTTTAGCTACATCTAACGGTAGATGTATGCATCTACTATCTCGTGCATGGTTATGTTTTGGCGCCAAAATAGCAGATGCTTGGCGGGAAAATTAAATTTAATCCACAATCGTTGTGAAAATGATGTAATCGCTCCTTAGATGTTTAGCTACATCTAACGGTAGATGTATGCATCTACTATCTCGTGCATGGTTATGTTTTGGCGCCAAAATAGCAGATGCTTGGCGGGAAAATTCGAACGCTTTAATGTGTGTAAACACATCTATATGCTGCTGTTGGTCGGGAATTGTGGAAGGCACCGTTCCCTATCCAGCTTTATCCACAAGTGTTAAGCTATCGAAAAAAATATTTTTTTTTTACCGGTTGCAAACATTTTTATGAAAGAAACACACCCTATTAAAATAAAACAATTAAACATTAAACATGTGCGGGGTTGCTGAGATGGGATGACGTCATTTTCTGATCGCATGCAGAAAAACGGTAGCTGCTGTTTATGGACGGTTGATTTCATGGCGATTTTGGTGGTGGAGATCATTGATGTTCACCTTGAACTTGCTTGTTGAGCGAGTGTGAAAGTTTTGGATGGAGGGGTCCTCGTCTTGTGGCTGGATCATTAAATTATAAACTTATCTGCATTCTTTATTCTCTTTTTCTCGCTAACCTGACACTTTTGAGCTTTTGAGAATATCGGCTGCAGCTTGTGTTAATCGTGCGTGTCAAGTTTATATAACTATCAGTATCCTTAATTGCTAATTGGACAAGCTGTTATGACATGTCTGCAATTAATTTGAACTTGAAAAAGTACCGTTATTGACCGTGACAACTACAGTATTATCTACCGTATTTCCGCACTTAAAAGTCGGAGGGGAATAAAGTTGTTGTGCTCGAAACTTGATCGAAACCTTGGATTATTATACCCGCTTTTGTGAAGAATAACCGGGTATATTGTGTCTGTGTCAGAGTCAAGTGTCTGTCAGTCTGTGGGTCTGTATGTATGTATGTGTGTGTATGTACGTCCGTCACGTTTCAATGGAATGGATCTCCTCTGAAACCGGTTAAGGTACACTTTTCAAACTTTGGCTGTGGATAGTACATGGGCTGTAGATGGCACTAGGCTCCTTTTGGCATTACCTTGACCTCAACATGACCCTTCAGGTCAAAAGTCAAAAGTATGATTTTGCCATATCTCCTAAACTATTTTTACACTTCTGAAACTTTGGTTACTGGATGGCCCTTGGATTATAGAATCAATTGGGCTACTTTTGGGGTGACCTTGACCTCAACATGACCCCAAGGTCAAAGTTCAAACGTATCATTTTGCCATATTTTCTAAACTATTGGAGTTACACTTCTGAACCTTTGGTTATTGGATGTCCCTTAGAATATAGAATGAATTGGGCTACTTTTGGCATGACCTTGACCTCAACATGACCCCAAGGTCAAAGGTCAAAAAGTATGACTTTGCCATATCTCCTAAACTATTGAAGTTACACTTCTGAAACTTTGCTTATTGGATGGCCCTTGGAATATAGAATATATTGGGCTACTTTTGGTGTGACCTCGACCTCAAAATGACCCCAAGGTCAAAGGTCAAAAGTATTATTTTGCCATATCTTCTAAACTATTGGAGCTACACTTCTGAAACTTTGGTTATTGGATGGCCCTTCGAATATAGAATCAATTTGGCTACTTTTGTTGTGACCCCGACCTCAACCTGACCCCAAGGTCAAAGGTAAAAAAGTATGACTTCGCCATATCTTCTTATCTATCGGAGTTACACTTCTGAAACTTTGGTTATTGGATGGCCGTGGAAATACAGAAAAATTGATGTACTATTGGTGGACCTCAACATAACCCCAAGGTCAAAGGTAAAAAAGAATGACTTAAGCATATCTTCTAAACTATAGGAGTTAAACATCTGAAACTTTGTTTATCAGTTAGAATGTTCTTTGCAACTTTTTTGGTTATTGGATGGCCCTTGGAATATAGAATGAAATGGGCTACTTTTGGCATGACCTTGACCTCAACATGACCCCAAGGTCAAAGGTAAAAAAGTATGACTTTATCATAATTCCTAAACTATTGGAGTTACACTTCTGAAACTTTGCTTATTGGATGGCCCTTGGAATATAGAAAATATTGGTCTATTTTGGTGTGACCTCGACCTCAACATGACCCCAAGGTCAAAGGTCAACTTTTTTGGTTATTGGATGGCCATCCTCCATGAACAGGAGTGTAAAGAATAAACAAAAAAAATGTAGCCTATCCTGAGAGCTTGCCACCAAGACTTCGCGCCTTTGGCACTCGCCAGTCCTCCTCGAACGCGTTGTCTCCCTCATTTTCATTTTCAAAACTTAACATGTCTGTCAATGGATTTCAAAATTCAGATAAAATGATTAGCCTCAGTCAAGGCTTGAGCGAGGTCAGTAGGCTGATGTGTAATGCACTCTCAGCCAATCTTGACTGCGAAAAAAATTCAGAAGGTCAATCTTGCGACACTCAGTTGTGTTGTGATAAATCAAGCACATGGCTGATTAACACTAATTGAATGTTTTGCTACACACACTTGGATTATTGGTAATTTGAATGTTGACAAAATGTTGGGGCATAATTAAAGAAAGCGATCATTTAGTGTATAAATAGGCTGTATTATGACAAAAGAACAATCTTATTGTCGATATTGCGATTCCCTATCAAGCGCAATACCATCCAAAGAAAATAACAAAATGTGTTAAACTGGCAAATAAAATCAATTTTTGGCCATTAAGTATATAACCCAAACTAATCAGAGCTGAAGTAACTTCATCAGATATATGTTTAAGCTAGAATTTTAAAAATCGATTTTAAAATAAACAATTTTTATGTGCAAGTTCGCCATTACGACCGATCGGAGAAATGATCTGAAATAACATACTCATTAAATATCAACCTATCAAACTGGAGCTGTTATTATGCCCAGGCATTCAAAAAATGGCGGGGTATTATGTTAAACCCTCTGAAGTTTTGGGTGTCCATCCGTCAGCGCCTCATAGTTTCATGTCCACTCCGTAACTTTGTTACTGTTTGAGATATTTTCACGAAACTTCACACATATGTAGAGCACTATCAGACGACATGCAGAACATATTAACCGTAACTCTGATTTTCCTACTTTTGGAATTGTTGCCCTGTGAACATTGAACATAGCCATTTCAGTCATAGTTTCGAGTCCCCTCCATAACTTTGATACCGTTTGAGATTTTCCATGAAACTTTACAGATATGTAGAGAACCATGAGACGACATGCGGAACATATGAACCGTAACTCTGATTTTCCTACTTTTTGAGTTATTGAACTTTACATATAGCTGTCCAGCCCCCGCCCATAGGGGCTTGAAGAAATATATGGGCTGCATGATGCTTCCAGGCAGAGCTGAATCCGGCCCGCACACTAGTACTTGTAAACCGCTTAGAGGATCTAAGCCTGTCCAGGAACCGCGGTGCGAGGCAGACCGTCCATGCTAATAAACCCTATTGGTTTCATTGGGCGACAGGACTTCAGATGTCATTTCATCTCAATGTCGGGTAAAAGTCCCACAAAATTGGAAGCAACGTCTCCAAAATGACCTTTACAGTGTTGACAGGGACGTTAAACCTCAAATCAAACAAAATCAAATACATATAGCTGTTGCTTTCTGTTTCGTGTCTGCTCCATAACTCTGATACCATTTGAGATATTTTCATGAAACTTCACAGATATGTAAAGCATCATTTGACGACTTGCAAAACATATGAACCATAACTCTGATTTTTCTACTTTTGGAGTTATTGCCCTTTGAAGATTGAACATAGCTATTTCGGTCATAGTTTTGTGTCCGCTCCATAACTTCCATACCATTTGAGATATTTCTATGAAACTTCACAGGTATGTAGAGCAGCATGAGACAACATGCAGAACATATGAACCCTAACTCTGATTTTCCTACTTCTTGAGTAATTGCCCTTTGAACTTTGAATATAGCTGCTGCTATCAGTTTTGTGTCCACTCCATAACTCTGATACCATTTGAGATATTTTCACTAAACTTCACAGATATGTAGAGCACTATGAGATGACATGCAGAATGTATGAACTGTAACTCTGATTTTCCTACTTTTGGAGTTGTTGCTTTTTGAACATTGAACATAGCCATTTCTGTCATAGTTTTTGTGTCCGCTCCTTAACTTCACTGCCGTTTGAGATATTTCCATGAAACTTCACAGATATGTAGAGCAGAATGAAACAACTTGCAGAACATATGAGCCATAACTCTGATTTTCCTACTTTTGTTTTTAATGAGGTCATTATAAATTTTCGGACATGCACGCTGGATCACATGATCAGAATTGCCATTGAAGACTGGTCAACTTCAGCCTCGTATTTCTCCGTAACGGATGACCCATTAGGTGCACATGTCAGAGGGCTACCTGTTGATGACATTGCAAATGACCTTTATGCAGGGAATTCCAAACAACTGTAATGTATAAATTATGTGACACAAATTTAGCAACAGTGCCACAAACTTTATGACTTCCTGTTGCTCACACTCAGTTTAAAACCTCTTTATACCTCCACAAATGAAATTTGGGGGGTATATAGGAGTGAGCTTGTCGGTCGGTCGGTCTGTTGACTTGGTTTCCAGACGATAACTCAAAAAGCGCTTCACCGATGTTTATAATTTTTGGTACACTGATGTAACATCATAAAATACAGGTCAAGTTCGATTTCCACTACAATTCGTCAATTTTCGACATAGTTATGGCCCCTTTCAAGTGAAAAAATTGCAAAATGCCGCTGTTGTACTGTCAAGGCAGTTTTTGTGTGGGTATTCATCACCTTTAGTGATAGCTCTAGATTTTTTTGGTTTTGGTTTTACGGCCCTTTCAAGATTATTTCACTCATATCGAGCCCATCGTTAATCAGAGGTGGGCGAAAACCGGAGTACCCGGAGAAAAACCACCTGACCTTCTGTTGCAGAACTTGGCGTTTCACATGTGACCCGAGCGAAGCTCGAACCACAGCGGTGAGAGACCTAATGATCAAGATTCATCGCTCTTAACCACTAGGCCACGGAGGCCAGTTTAAAACCTCTTCCTGCTGAATTAAACTAACTTCTGACTTTCAACCAATGTTATTTATTCTTTTATATTCACAAACTGAGTATTTAGATGGAAGCTACATGTATCTGATCTGGATCTACAGCTCAAAAATAAGGTTTGTCGTCTTCTACAAAATTAAGGTTCAAGCCCCAAAGTCTTTCGGATCCTTACGAGACATACCGATGTGTGACAAGCTGAAAAATCATGATGCTGCTAAACACAACAGCCTATAATATTGGCACAGCATGCAATGCTAAGATGTCTGTTAAGTTAAATTTACATCTTTAGCCATAAACTAAGTTTTTTAGGTCAAACTTCAACTTTTCAGGATTTGAATCCAACTTTTCAAATTTGAATCCAACTTTTGCCATGGATGGATTCTTGAAGTCTTGTTTTCAAAATTCTAGTGAGAACTCTGGACAGACTTTTCAGGGGTGTAAAATTCCACTCGCCCGCTCGCATTTTCGAGTAAGTTTAAAGGCAGGGCGAGTAAGGTTTTCAAAACTGACCGTACTTTTTCTTCATTTTTAGCACCTAAATGAAAATTTTAGATGATAAGGGTGAGTAAGTTTGAGGGAAATTTTACACCTCTGACTTTTAAGTTTAACATGATGTCACTCATGTTGCTGTTCGCAAGATGGTTATCACCAATTATCTGCTGCTGAATCATATCATGTATCACTGTAAAGCCCACTTTTCTCTATTGACAAAACACAAACAATGTTCTTGAGGAAATACAAAAGAAATAATGCACACCTGAGTAAATCCTACTTTCTATATAAAATTGGATTTGCATGGATGGTCATTACATGGCCTTCAGTGATGTCACACATGTTGCTGCTCACATGATGGACACTGCCATTGATTTGCTGATGAATTCAGACCAAAATACATTGTATATTCTATGAAACCAAATTTTGCAATTAGGATTATCACAGCAAATCATGGTATCAATACACTCAGGCATTTTGCACAAGCACCGAACTAGAATTTTATTTAGTCAAACTGGCGTTTATATGGATATACATTTGTTTCTCATTTCTGCTCAAAAATATGCATTGTGGGTACTCGTTGAAACTGAAACCGTCTCGCCATTCTATGGCGTTCCTACAGTCTTTATTTAGAGAGGAAATAAAAGTAATGTGGGATTTTTTGTTTTATCGGAAAATTTTCATTTTAGGTTTGCTGAATTCTCAGTATACTTGGCTAAGTGTGTTTTCGTTATGAGATAAAAATCTGATATTTTCCATATCGCTGCTTAAAACACACAGTATGGTTACTTGTTAGAACAGCCTCGGTGAGGTGATGCTAACAAGTACCCAAAATTGATGTTTTGAGCAGAAATGAGGAAAATAATTTTCTTAATGTCTCGAAATGCTTACAACATTCTCGCTTCCGCCCATTGGGGCCTGGAGAAATAGATTGGGCTGCATGGCGCTTCCACGCAGAGCTGAAACTGGCCACACATGAGCACTGGTAAACCGCTTAGATGGACTTAGCCTGTCCAGGCAATGTGGTTTGAGTCAAACTACCAGATGCATACCAGTATTTTGGTTTCATCATGTGAAGAAATGAACCCCCTCATAACCCCACTTAATGACTTTATATCGAGAAAACGGTTTCATGGGGTATGCATTATTTTTCCTATCCAATCCAAGACATAGATTGTGGGTACTTGTTAGAACTGCCTCAATGAGACGGTTCTAACGAGCACCGACAACCTTTGTTTGCGTATATATGAGGAAAAAATGACGAATTTTATTCAGAATTTAATTAACCATTTTGGAGATCTATGTGAAAAAAAATGCACTATGTCACACGGGTGTGTTACTGTTATTGTAACGTAAAGTCCTACAAAATTAGAAGCGACATCTCCAAAATGACCTAAATAGTGTTGATGGGAGCGTAAAACCTCAATTCAAACAAACAAAATAACAACATTCATTCAAAATATCAATTGGACCAAATTCTTCCCTTCAAAAGCTGTGGAAGCAGGGTTCCACATTAACCCAAGACAGATGGATATTGTCTAGTGAAAAGCTGGTCAGGTCTAGTGAGGTCAGTGGCTGGCTGGTCAGAATGGTCCAGTTGAAAATCTGCCACCACAGTTAAAATCCATGTTTATACCCCCGGCGTATGCCATGGGGGTATATAGTTTTTGTCTTTTCCGTCTGTCTGTCTGTCCGTAAACAATTATTTTGTGTCAAAGATATCTCAGGAACTGCTTCACATAGAAACTTGAAATTTTGCACACATGATCAGTATGACTACTTGTATTGTGGGAAAGAAAACAAGGGCCAAGGTTTCAGGCCTTTTAGAGTTATTTCCCTTTGTAGTTCGGCACTGGCCGGGGGTATACGTGCCCCACTGGACACTTTTGTCTAGTTTTAACTCATTTACCATAAAATGTTTCTGTTTTCAGTTCTTTGCTGTAGTTTTAATAATAATTAAAAATAGTTTAATGACTGTAGAACTAATGTATCACTTTAGTATAATTTCCATCATTTCTTTGGTCCAGTTGAACTTACATGTAGATCCAGTCCAGTGCATCCCAAAAGTTACAGGACCACCTTGTCCAGTTATTACTTTTATCTCATTAGAAAATTAATGGCCCGTAAAATCACTCAAAGTCCGTACACCTAATTTATTGCCAGCCAGAAATGGATGCGGCTAAATTTCGTTGTGTTTTCAACTTTTCACATTTACGAGGGTAGGCTGAAAAGTTCTGAGTCTGACCAAGAAGCAGGCATCGAACAGCCATGAAATTTTGTACTCATTAAATCCAAACCTTTATTACTTGATTTGACTCAAATGAGTTCAAGTTTACCTGCAATAATGTAGAAATTCTAGACTTTGAAAATTGATACTAGCACGTTTTTGAGAAAATGGACAAAATCTGGCAACGTGGTGTCATCAAGTACTTTCATAAAAGGGGTTAGCTCATAAGGACATTCATGCCGATATGGTTGCTACATTAGGGGATGATGCTCCTTCGTATGCAACCGTGAAAAGGTGGGCAGCAAATTTTAAGATGGGCAAGGACAGCCTTTAAGATGATGACCGGTGTGGACGACCCACAATGGCAACAACTGAGGAAACCATCAGCCAAGTGCACAGGGCCGTGATGGATGACAGGCGTTTAAGTGTGAATCAGGTAGCTGACACTGTTGGCATCTCCTGTGAACAAGTAGAGAACATTCTACACAGTGAATTAGGAATGTCGAAGGTGTCCGCCAGATGGGTGCCACGGCTTTTGACGCCTGACCAAAAGTTGACCAGACTGAACCTGTCACAAGCCAACTTGGCTATTTTTGAAGCAGACCAAGATGGTTTTCTTGACCGTTTTGAGTGAGCCAGAGACCAAAAGACAACCCATGCAATGGAAGCACCCTGGCTCACCCCCTCCAAAGAAGGCAAAGGTCGTCTCCTCTGCAGGGAAGGTGATGGCATCAGTGTTCTGGGATGCCAAGGGTATAATATTCATATAGATTACCTTCAAAAGGGCAGAACAATTAATGGGGAGTATTATGCAGATCTGCTAAAACAATTGCAATGCAATTAAGGGTAAACGACACGGAAAATTGACAAAAGGGGTCTTGTTCCATCAGGACAATGCCCCTGCTCATAAATCAGTTGTCACTATGGCTGCTGTGCATGACTGTGGCTTCACACTTGTCGATCACCCTCCGTATTCACCTGATCTAGCTCCATCAGATTATTTCCTGTTTCCAAACTTGAAAAAGCACTTGGCTGGGCAGCATTATCGGTCAGACGAGGAGATGATAGCTGCTGTGGAGGAGTTTTTCAGGGACCAAGATGAGACCTTCTATACCACTGGGATCCAAGGACTTCAGCGTCGCCGGAGGAAGTGTGTGGACAGGAAGGGAGACTATGTTGAAAGCTAAGGCACTTTCAGCATGGACAAACCATTGGATCTTGGTCAGGCTCAGAACTTTTCAGCCTACCCTCGTAATAACATTTCAATTTATCTTGAAATATTTTCTAAGGTTATCCTTTCCCTTCAACTGATTCAGGAAGAGCAGTAACTATTGTACTATTGTACAACTGGACTGTTAAGGGATAAGAGGATCCACACATACATGTATAATGCTGGAAACCAGTTTGAAAAATTCTGACCCAATATTGTATGGTATTTCAGGTATTTTCTGAACCCAGAATCAGTGAGCCATCACCTATACTGCTCCATATGCCAAGAAGTTTTTATTGATCCACAGAGAGCGCCATGTGGCCACAGCTTCTGTAGAAAGGTAGGTCTGTGTATACATATTTACATGTACAGAACTTTGACCCTTTGCATGCTGGGTAAAATTGCATGCTTTTTTGGTGTCTATTGATTTTTTTAAGTAACTTTAAAAAAAAAAAACTTTTAGGAATACCATCGTTTAGATCCACATGGGGTCCAGTGTTTTTGTCGGGCCTAATCTTTGTCCAAACTATTTACAAAGGTTGTCAGCAGGAGATGACAAGGTTGCCACAATTTGGGGAAAGAATGAGTTAAATATTTGAAAATTTTATTTAGTAATTATGGGAAGTACATGTGTACTGTTACCTGTAAGCCTTAAGATGCCATGAAAAACTGTCTGAAAATATCGTTTGTTAATGTCCTCTGCTGCATCTTCTTGCAAACATTTTCAAAACATATTTTTTTCCTGGCAGTGTTGACGCTGATCAGACTGTTTGCAACAATGACTTTTAAAGTTACCAACAAACAACAAAGCAGACAACAATTGCTCTGATTGGCAGCATGCAATATCTGCAGTCAGCCACAACAGGTTTGGTGTTTAGCCTTTGTTTAGGTTGCAATTCATATTAACTTGTTGGGGTGATTGTTATCAACGATTGCCCCATAGTTGACAGTATATTGATATCTGACCTTATTGGAGCATGCCTAATCACATCCGGCAGACATCCGTGACAAAATATTGCTCCATATTCAAAACAGTTTCGACAAGAAATTGTCAATGAAACTAAATATACTACTCAAAGTTTGATAGGGATCACCAGGGCTTCCATTAACTCCCAAATTCAGGAAGTCCCAGACTTCCTACCCTTGAAATCTGGAAGTCCCACTGGAAAATTCAGGAAGTCACAATTTTTAATCAAGGTGTTTGCGGATCGTAAAATTGTTTTGATGAAGAAATATATATCATTCAATCTATGAATCTCTTGTTTGCATTTTTAATCACTTGTATCTTCTTTTAGATTGCTAGTAAAGTGTGGATATGTAAACTGACCGGCTCAAAAATTACTTGAATAGTGTTGACTGGGCCGTTAAATTCAAAACAATCAAGCAAAGCTCTGTGAGGAAGTTAAAACTACTCATAACTATGTGACATACATGCGGTCAGTACAGTGCAGAGGAGTGCTTACAAAAAAGAAAACTATTTTTGCTTGGCCTGTATAAATCATATAACTTTCCAAGTAAAAATCCCTTGCCCCCCCCCCCCCCCTCCCCCCCAAAAAAAAAAAAAAATAGTAAAGAAAACAACCGCATTACCCATCCCCATATATGCCTAGTGGCCCATTTTTGAGTCATTAGCAAACCGTGTAGACCCAGATCAGACGCCACAGAACATAGCGTCTGATCTGTCTACAGTTTGTAGAACTTAACACAAATAAAACAAACCTGACACCCATTGTCATATATGGATTAAAAAGAAATAGAGAAATTCTTTTGCAAAAGATTTTTGCTAAACTTTGCAAAACATAAGCTTCGAGACTTCATTGTACTCTAAACACTCAGAAATGCTTCAGACAAACAGGCAGAAACACGTGCAACATTGGTCAATTGGAGCAGACTTAGACGAGTCAGCGGTAGTTTTTTTTTGTTTTTTGTTTGGCTTTTTGGCCAACATACAGATCAGACTGCAGCTCGGACCCTGACGAACCGGTCTGGTCACATTCGCCGGTTGTACGTATCGCGGCGAAATTTTGGGATTTTATAAATTATTTTCGTCATTTCACCTAGTGAACACCTGCTATTTACTCAAGAAAAATTCGTATCTATCTTTGAAACTATTGTCACACAATGCAACGCTAATGATAATGATAATCTCACCAAACGCCTTTAGAAATTACGACCCGCTTTAATTTAAACACTAACAAGTTTACAGGATTAAAAAACACTTATCGTCAATGAGATAATTAGTTTATCCTCAACTACTAATCCGTTTAATTATGTGCAAACACCGAGCAATCACCTCGACACGTTTTTCACACACCGATGACGATCAAAGGTGTGCCGACGCACGTGATTCTGACTGTCAATATAATACCGCGCAGGCAGAAAATGGGACGTCCACACAGAATGCGGTTTCAGCTAAGAAGGCGGAGCAAACTTATTACAAACCGCTAAAAGTGGGCGGGTTTATACGTCTCAGTAAAGATTTTTGGCCGTACAGAGAAATCTCAGACTGCAGCTCGGACCCTGACGCACCGGCCTGGTCACCTTCGCCGGTTTAACGTATTTTCGAGGCGCCAAAATCTAACGGCGGTCGCAGCTACCTTTTTGGATTTTATAAATTATTTTCGTCATTTCACCTATTTACTCAAGAAAAAAAAATGCGTATCAATCTTTGAAACTATTGTCACACTTTGCATCGCTAATGATAATTTCACTACCAAACACCTAAATTACGACCCACTTTAATTTAAACAGTAACAAGTTTACAGGATTAAAAAAACACTTATCGTCAATTAGATAATTAGTTCATCTTCAAATACTAATCCGTTTAATTATATGCAAACACCGAACAATCACCTTGACACGTTTTTCACACACCGATGACGATCAAAGGTGTGCCGACGCACGTGATTCTGACTGTCAATATATTACCGCGCAGGCAGAAAATGGGACGTCCTTAGTACTCAATAAACACAGATAGCGGTTTCAGCTAAGAAGGCGGAGCAAACTTTTTACAAACCGCTAAAAGTGTGCGGGTTTATACGTCTCGGTAAAGATTTTTGGCCGTACAGAGAAATTTTCGGGAGTCCGCGGGACGCCTTTGATGTTTAATTTGGGCGTCCGGAAGCGATTTCAGGACGTAATATACGCCGTACGTCCGCCTAACGGAAGCCCTGGATCACTTTTTTAATGCAAAATAATTTTTGGATGAATTAAGCAGCTGAATCCAAATTTGATACATAATGATAGAAAACGTATCCTTCACAAAACCTAGTGATTAATATTGTCAACTGGTACTGCATTCAAGCGTGACAACAGCAATCGTCTTGGCACCCCCAAAATTTGCCGTAACACGAAGGGATTTGGACAACTGATTTTTCACAAATTTCCAAATTTGTTTAGACAAACGTGCCTAATAACGTGTATTGCGTCCACGGGCATCAATTACAGTACGACATCGCCTGCGCATGCTCGTAATCCGAGTCTGTATCCGGTTTTGTGGAATCAGCTTTCATTCAGCAACCAATGCATCTTTGAGCTCCTTTAAAGTCCTCGGATGCACAGGTCGGGCTGAAACAGCACGCTGTAGCATGTTCCGCGCATGCTCAATCGGATTTAAATCCGGTGACCGAGCAGGCCAGTCCATACGAACGATTGTCTTACGTTCCAGATAGGAATCAGTGACGTAGGCACGGTTGGGACGGGCATTATTATCCATCAGAATAAAGTCTGGGCCGAACGCATCTGCATATGGTCTCACAAACTCATCAAGAATCTCATTACAGTACATCACTGCCATTAACGTTCCGTTTGCATCGACGTACAAGTCAGTTTTACCGTTCACGCTTATCCCAGCCCAAACCATGTCTGACCCCTTTCCATAGCGATCATGCTCTGCCACAATAAAGTCATCGAACGGCTCTTTAGACATTCGCCATACTAACTGACGTTTATAAGTGAAGTTTAGACAGAATCTGGACTCCTCAGTAAACAGTACTGGCGTCATATCACGAACCGTCCACCTGAAGTGAGTTCTGGCAAAGTCCAACCGGTCTAGCATGTGCTGTCTCGTCAACGGAACACGTACAGCAGGCCTCATGACATTAAGTCCGAACTCGTGGAGTCCGTTTCTGACAGTCTGTGTAGAAATTCGTACTCCAGTTCCGTTCCTTAGCTCTTTATGCAAACGCGTAGCGTTCAGGAACCGTTGACGTCGAGACCGAATCAACAAACAACGGACCTGATGTTGAGTTGTAGCCCTTTCTCAACCCCGTCGTGTCTGTATGAAGGATTTCCGTGGGTAAGATACCGACTCCACATTCGGGAAACCACGCTCTGAGACACAATCAGAATCCCAGCAACACGACGTTGAGAGACGCCGGATTCCAACATTCCCACGCCACGACTCATTTTTGGGGCTCAGACGGTTTCTTAATTGTCCCCTAGGCATTTTAGTGTTTCACAAATCAAATGAAGTCCTTTTTACGCTTGGTAAAGGAACACTGACAAGTTTCATTGGTCTGCTGGAAATAAGTGCTAGGCAAGATTTTGGGGGGGTGCATGAATTCATTTGTGAAGTGTGAGAAGTGTGCACTTTTATGAGTACTGAACTGCACATGAGTTTCTGCTTAAGATATTTATCAATATACCGCATATAAATTCTTTCAAGGAATTTTAAATTTTCAGTGCAAAATTTGGTAAATAAAAAGTGATCCCTATCAAACTTTGAGTAGTATATTATAACTTGTGTCCTATTAATTTACTTTATGAACACACATCCTTCTGTTTACTTTTCAATAATTACAAATTTTACACAGGCATTCTTCCTTTGCAAGATTTATGGATGAAATTGGGAAATATATATATGCCTATATGCCCAAAGGATAAAACCTGTGACTGCCGGTGTAATGAGACAGTTCACCCACAAGACAGTACACCGACAAGAGAGTTCACCAACACACCTTTCGTTTATCAGTTGACAAGTTACTGAGCATAGGAACTCTTCAGTGCTTAACCCATTTAGTACCGAAAACCCCAAAACAAGATACAAGAATTTTATTGTGAATTTTCGGCCCTCGTAGGAGCACATAAAGAGGCTTATTATAATAATGGATAAACCAAGTAGACAATCAAGGAGAGAATTCCAAAGGACAGAGGCATGAAACAAAAAAAAAAGAAAAAAAATGGAATACATTAACCTGGCACCCTGTACCCAGGTACCCTGGCAAAGAGTGCAGGCCCAGATCAGACGCCGCAGAATGCGGCGTCTGATCAGGGCCTACACTGTTTGCAAAAAATTCAGCCATTTTCCTTATCAATTTTAAAGATAACACAACCTGTCACCCCTAAATTTTGAAATTGGACTCCTATCATATATAAGGAGGAAGATTCCATTTGGTACAAAACGGATTAAGATCAACGTGATTATCACTGGTTTGTAGGAAATCCAGATAATCTAGGCTGGAATCATTGGTTGGGTTTGACAAACAGTGTAGACCGAGATCAGATGCCACAGAATGTGACGTATGATCAGGGTCTACACTGGATGCTTGCAATACAGGAATTTAAGGGTCAGATGCAGCAAAACACACATCTGATTAGGGTCTACACTTTTGCTTAAAACTGGAATTTAACCCATTTTGTACTGGAATCCCCCAAACAGGTACCCAGGCAAACAGCACAGGCCCAGATCTGACGCCGCAGAATGCGGCGTCTGATCAGGGCCTACACTGTTTGCAAAAAGTTCAGCCATTTTCCTAATCAATTTTCAAGATAACACAACCTGTCACCCATAAATTTTGAAATTGGACTCCTATCATATATAAGGAGGAAGATTCCATTTGGTACAAAACGGATTAAGATCAACGTGATTATCACTGATTTGTAGGAAATCCAGGTAGGCGAGGCACTTTAATTTTTATGGTCAAGATAATTCCTTGAGAAAGTCTTTTAACACAAAAACACAGGGCTATGTTATATTAATTACCAAAAAAAAGTCCTCAAAAAATATCCGTGCCAGTTCTGAGAAAATTAGGATTTAATCCGCAGAAAAAAATTAAATAAGTAATGGTCCAATAATAGCACCATACACTGTTTTACCGGCTGTAAGGCTAGCTCTCCTCACGCGCAAACAAATGACGTCATTAAAAACAAAATATACGTCACAAATTGTTAATGTGCAGTCTGTAATTTATTATTAAAAAGAGAACGAAGAAGCTTTCTCTTGATTGAAAAATGGAAATATTTGCTCAAATCGTTCGAGATATGGTACACGGAGGCTATGCATTTTCCCAAATCTATCCATCTATATGTGTTGGAATCCACAAAATCAAAAGGAAATCCAGTTGAAGGTTTGGCGGACACAAGCAGACGATGTAGACTCCCGCTGCTTTCTATATTCAATTTTTTTTTTTTTTTTTTTTTGTATAGATGCCATTTATATTTCCCTTGTATGCTATTGATATACAAGATCTATGTTCAAGTTGTAAAAATAAACATTTTTTTTTTCGGGGGGGGGGGGGGTCTAATGACAAAAATTTAGTGTATGGAAGCACATTTGTGCCATCAGAATCAAATCAATTAATATCATAAATATGTGTATACGGTGTATTCTGGTAACATTGCGCACATAAGATTTTGAAAGCTATGTGTGACTTTGTGGAAGCAACCATTCAAAAATCACAATCAGAACAATTGCAACACTGTCCTATCTACTTACTGCAATAGAAATTGGCCGCTGAATTTTAAACAGGCAGGAAAAATAATACTAAGAAAAGGGATACCACCTTGAAATTGATTTACAAATTTTGTCTCCCAACATTGCTCACAATAACTGTTTTGAGCTGATTGAACATAAAGGTTGACTCAAACAACCTTAAAGGGGCAAATTCCGGATGAGAAAAATATCTTTCAGCTAACTTTCCATGAGGAATCCATATATGAAATTTCAAAACCCTAGCATACAAGCTTCTAAAGTTATGTTATGCATCACAATGCATACAATGTACCGAAAGTGACAAAGGGCCATTAGCCACAAAGTATTTTTCGGAATTTAGTCAAAAGTTAATCAGGACATCTACTCATCAGCACCAATCTTTTCACCAACTTACAAGGTTCTAGCTACAATAGATTTTGAGATATGTTGCTGACAAGATTTTATAAAAACAAAAATTCAAAGGGCAATAACTTTTGAAGGGGCATAATCCGAATAAGAAAAAATACGGGTTAGCTAAATTTTCATGAAGAATCCACATATGAAATTTCAAAACCCTAGCATGCACGGTTCTTGCGTTATGCTATGCATCAAAGGCGTAACGGAAGTTCTAATGGACCAACCAGAAGCAATATGCCCCTCCAAAAAAGTTGGGGTCATAAAAAAAAAAAAAACATTACGAAAACACACATATTGAAATCTATTGGAAGATTTGATCACCCAAAAAATTTCCAGAGAAAATTCTGATGTTTTTCTTATTCATCACGAAAACGAGACGTTGCTTCCAATTTTGTGGGACTTTTACCTGACATTGAGATGAAATGACATCTCAGTCCCTGCCGCCCAATGAATCCAAAAGAGTTTACATGCATGGACAGGCTGACTCGCAGCAACTTTTCTGGGCAGGTTTAGACATTCTCAGCGGTTTAACAGTACTCATGTGCGGTCGGTATCAGTTCTGTGCGGAAGCATCATGCAGCCCAATCTATTACTCCAAGCCCAGATAGGCCCCGCCCATAGGGGCTTGAAGAAATATATGGGCTGCATGATGCTTCCACGCAGAGCTGAATCCGGCCCGCACACTCTTACTGGTAAACCGCTTAGAGGATCTAAGCCTGTCCAGGAACCGCGGTGCGAGGCGGACCATCCATGCTTATAAACCCTATTGGTTTCATTGGGCGACAGGGCTTGAGATGTCATTTCATCTCAATGTCGGGTAAAATTCCCACAAAATTAGAAGCAACGTCTCCAAAATGACCTTTACAGTGTTGACGGGGACATGACCTTTACAGTGTTGACGGGGACGGATGTTCTCACAAATGGATAGTTATGTGGCTATTTTTGGCAGGATCGATACTTAAGTGGCTACTTTTAGCCACAGAAAAGAAGTATTTTGCGGTGTCTAACGGAATAAATCCCATTGACTTACATTGATTCTGTCCATTTACATAGCCACCTAACTATACATTTGTTGGTGCGTTAAACCTCAAATCAACCAAACCAAGCCCAGATGGGTGGGGTCGAAAAACAAGCCTATATCATTTTGACCCCTCCAACCCCACTTTTATATTGTAAAACTGGTTTACAGGGATAAACATTAAATTTCTTATATCAGTGCAAAAACATAATTGTGGGTACTCGGCAGAACCGCCAAGTTCAGGCGATTCTTAGTCGACCTCTGCAATCTATGTTTTGAGCAGAAATAAGAAAAACGTCATTTTTTTAATCTTAAAATTCCATTTTGGGGCTGAAAAATTGACAATGTTTTTGTTAAGGCGTGTTTCGTAATGTCTACTCAAAAGCATAGATTGTGGGTACTCGATAGAAACCCCTTCCTCATGGAGTTTTAGTTTATACTAATTTATTTTTGTTCGATTGCGATGAAAGTCTCAAACTTAATCACTCATTCCGGATGTTTTCACGTGCGCGAGGGAGAGGCAGTTGACTTTTACACCACTGCTACCCATATACACCTGGGTGGGGTGGGGCAGTGGGGAGTTTTAGGGCGTATACATGTACATTATTTTTCTTATTTCTGCTCAAAGAAGCCTCCATGGTGTAGTGGTTAAGCTACTCACCTCAGTAACCAGGAGTCGTGGGTTCAATCCAAAGGCTTCTCCAGACTCTCAGATGAGTCTTTAAACCGAGGTCCGGTCTCCGTATGCAGGGGTTTCATCAATAGACGGGTACTGGGGGTTTTCCCGTTTACTTAGACATTATTCCCCTGCTATGCTTCATAAATTTGGCTTTATTCAGATAACATTGAAAATCACAATCCTATCTTTCCTTGAAATCTGGATGCCAAAATGTTTTTGAAACCACTGCATATGACATTTGCTGTTGACGGGACGTAAACCTCAAACACACTCACTCACTTGTTTCTGCTCAAAACATAGATGAGGCGGTTCTATTGAGTATCAACAATCTCAGAAGCTATGTTTTTGAGCAGAAACATAATGTATAACCCCTAAACCTCAAGTGTTATATAAAAGTGGGTTAGTGGGGGTCAAAATTACATAGGCATGTTTTGTGATGTGCCACAGTTTGCTTTTGATTTTCCTTTTTTGATTTTGTTTTATGTGACATTGTTGATAAGATTTGGAAATCCTTATTTGATGTCTGTGACTCTTTTTAGACTTTATGGTAACTGACACATTTTAGTTCTACACAAATTAATGTGTGCTTAGCGTAGACTCAAGCTTTTTGAAAAAGCTAATACTTGTTTTTCCATATATTTCACACAAATATATATATGTAAAAAAAATAAAATAAAAGAAAACTTTTATCTTCAGAATTTTTAGTATTTTTCCCCAAATAGAAATATTCATTTTGGATGATTTAATGAAGTCAAGTATTAATTGTTTAACATACGCCAGTAATATTAATTTTGTCCTGGTTTTTGTGATTTTTCTTCATTTTTCGTAATTTTTCACCCCCCAAAAATAGCCGTTCCCCTCGGATTTTTTTTGAGGACTTTTTTTCTATAAATCAGGACACCTTCCTGATACTAAAACTGCTGATAACATTTCTCAAGGAATTAGTTGTGGGTCAAGGGTCATTTCGAGCTAAATGTACTGGCCTAAGGTACTCTAGGCTGGAATCATTGGTTGGGTTTGACAAACAGTGTAGACCGAGATCAGATGCCACAGAATGTGATGTCTGATCAGGGTCTACACTGGATGCCCAGGCAAACAGCACAGGCCCAGATCAGACGCCGCAGAATGCGGCGTCTGATCAGGGCCTACACTGTTTGCAAAAAGTTCAGCCATTTCCTAATCAATTTCAAAGATAACACAACCTGTCACCCCTAAATTTTGAAATGGACTCCTATCATATATAAGGAGGGAGATTCCATTTGGTACAAAACGGATTAACCCTTGTCCTGCTGAGCCTGGATATGCCTTATTTTTCAAACAATGAAGATCCAGATCAGATGGCTTCTGAAGAAGCCAACTGATCTGGATCTTCATTGTTTGTCATTCAGATTGTGGAGTTTTTGCAATAATTTGAATCAAATAATCTGATCGGTTGTTAATGTTGTGTGGCATATTTAAATATTCAGCAGAACAAGGGTTAAGATCAACGTGATTATCACTGATTTGTAGGAAATCCAGGTAATCTGGGCTGGAATCATTGGTTGGGTTTGACAAACAGTGTAGACCCAGATCAGATGCCACAGAATGTGACGTCTGAAATGGGTCTACACTGGATGCTTAAAATACAGGAATGTAAGGGTCAGATGCAGCAAAACACACATCTGATTAGGGTCTACACTTTTGCTTAAAACTGGAATTTAAGCCATTTTGTACTGGAATCCCCAAAACTGGTACCCAGGCAAACAGCACAGGCACAGATCAGACGCCGCATAATGCGGCGTCTGATCAAGGCCTATACTATTTGCAAAAAGCTCAGCCATTTTCCAAATCGATTTTGAAGAAAACACAACCTGACAATGAAATGGACTCCTCCCAAATATAAGGAGGATGATTCCATTTGGTACAAAAAGGGTTTAGGGTTAAACGAAACAATTTAACCCTTGTCCTGCTGAGCCCGGATATGCCTTATCTTTCAGACAATGTAGGTCCAGATCTGAAGAAGCCATCTGATCAGGATCTTCATTGTTTGTCATTCAGTTTATGAATTTGTTGCAATAATGTGTATCAAGTAATCTGATTGGTTGATAGTCAGTGGTGGGTCTGGCATATTTAAATATTCAGCAGGACAAGGGTTAAGTCTTAGTCCAGGATTTTTTCCACCAGTACATACTTTGATTTTAGTTATTGTTTTTGGGCTGCACTCAGCTCCAGATAAATAAGGATTGTTAACCCATTCAGTACGGAATGGAATATAAGAATCTTATATGGGTGTGAGGGGTGGATTGAAAAATCCGTCCCGAGGGTCACTGTCCGGCATCACGAGGCTTGCCGAGTGATGCCGGACAGTGATCCCGAGGGACGGATTTTTCTATCCACCCCTCACACCCATATAGGATTCTTTTTCTTGCATACTTTCCATTTCTATTGCGAATTTTTAATGCTGCTGTCACTTTGGTTAGCGACGTCCGCCATTTTGTGATGACACGACAGGAATGTTTAGTGACGTCATGCATGACGCCGCCGCGCATGAGGTTGTAATCAACCAGTGCATTTATCAAACACGCGATTATAGTCGATTTTGGGTCGGAACACCAGGGTCAGAACATAAATTTCTATCCCAGGGTAAAATCACGGATTTCCTTGTCTGGTGTGCAAGAATCTTCCTGCTTATATGTAGCAGTTCATATTGAAACTTACTAGGGTATTAGATTGAGTTGATTTGGAAATTGATTATAAAATGGCTGAACTTTTTGCAAACAGTGAAATCCCTTATCAGAATTCACAGAATGTGGCGTATGGTCTGGGCCTGCACTGGCTGCCAGAGATCCGCTTTGGGGTTTCCCGTAAAAATGGGTTAACCTTTTTTGTACCACATGGAATCTTCTTCCTTATATATAGCAGGAGACCATTTCAAAATTTATGGGTGTCAGGTTGTTGTTTTTTTCATCAGAATTTATTAGGAAAATGACTGAGCTTTTAACAAACGGTGGAGGCCCTGATCAGACGCTGCATTCTGCGAATCTGCGGCTTCTGATCTGGGCCTGCACTGTTTGCCAGGGTACCCATTTGGGGGTTTCTGGTACTTAATGGATTAAGTGGTAATTATATTTCTTATCTGTTGTTAGAAACATATGCTATGAGGACTTGTTAGAATAGCCTCACCAAGGTGATTTTAACAAGTACCCACAACTCATACTTTTTTTTCTTGGAGAAGTAAGAAAATATGCCCATTAATTTCGCTTATAAGGGTACCCTTGTCTGGATCTATGGTTGCAACAAGCATCAGACGTGGTTGAATTGTATATGCTTTTATTTTGCAGTGCATTACACCCTGGTTGAAAACAAGCAAAACTTGCCCGGAAGATAGGTATATTTTCTGTGTTGTCTTTTTTGCATGCAGGGATTATGACTTCCCAATCAGAAGCTGTGTTCATTAAATGACCGTGTGATTTCCAAAGAAAAATGCATACATAGATTATATATACCATTTTTCTGTATAATCTATACATTTTTGGGATGCAACTTTAAACATTAAGACACTGAGGAAAACTACATCTGAAAATGTCGTCTGCTTATGATGTCTGCTGGATCTTGCAAACTTTTAGAAATGTTTTTTCAGACAGGCAAACAGTCTGGACCCAGATCAGACTGCCTCTAGAGGAGCAGTCTGATCAGGGTCCACACTGTTTGCAAAAATGACTTTTAAAGTATCCGGCAGACGACAAAGCAGATGACAGTTGTCATGATTGACATTTTATAAATTATCGGTTAAACCTTGTTATATCCAAAGCCATGTTTTAACGAACAGTGTTATAAAGATGTGGTGTAACCTGCTGTAGGTGACTCCAACAATACAGTCAAGAATCACGTTCTTCGAAAGATTGACATTAACTCCATTTTCAAGCCAATGGGCTCCCAAAAACTGTCGAATTTAGTCTGCATCCGAATGAAATTATGTGAATTATGCTCAGCTGTGGTACAATATGTCATTGTAAAGACTTGATTAGATTTTGGTGACCTCGACTTAATTTTCAATAGCCCCCACCCTTGGCTTGGAGAAATAGATTGGTCTGCATGATGCTTCCACGCAGTGCTGAAACCGGCCGCACATAAGTACTGGCAAACCACTTAGAAGGTCTAAGCCTGCCGAGGCAAGGTGGTGTGAGTCGGACCGTCCTTGCATATAAACCCTATTGGTTCGTTTGGGCGGCAGGGATTGAGATGTTATTTCATCTCAATGTCGGGTCAAATAGAAGTGAAGGCAATGTTCATAAATCAATACAATTAACCCATGCCTCCCAACAGAGACACCAAAGGAAAGAAACACAAACATGAAATAACTAGTAACTAGAACCCAATGGAAACATCAATAGCGGAAAGCCAAAAGGACAGTTACCAGGTACTTTTCCACAAAATGGCCAATTAGCTGTTCAAAACAAAAAGATATAAGCAATACAAACACTCAAAGACAAACCATAACAAAAATAAACCGCGGCAGAAGAATCCTGGAACGGTCAGTGAAAAGAATTTCACTTGGGATCATTTCACTTGGGATCTTAAATCAGTTTTACGCGGCCGCAATCCATCCCCTTACTTCCGTCCAGATTTAGACAAATAATTTGTTCAGTCCACATGAAGGCTTCCTAACTCATCAGTGCAACATCTCTGAGAACACAAAAATCCAAATCAAACAACCACAGAGATGAAACAATGGTGAGGACTCGACAGCAAGAAACCACTGAAATGCTGAAGCAAAAGAAAACCAACACTAAGACTGATGGACCCAACCAGAGACAGAGCATCAGGTCCAGCTCCCATAAAATTGGAAGCAATGCCGCCAAAATGAAGCAATACCTCCAAAATGACCTAAATAGTGTTGACAGGGGACGTTAAACCTCAAATTAAACAAAAACAAACAAACAAATGCAATTTTCATGCTCAAATCAGCAAAGAATGTTGTAGGTTCTGCTCATTAATGAGCAGAACAAATTGCATGCTCAAGGGCGTTGGGCATGAAAAAAACAAACTATGTCCTTTTTGCCAGCCTGCTTAGATAGAGACCAGTTGGCTGCACTTCTGACTGATATTCAAATCATTGGTTTGATACTGCCAAGTCCGGCAACATGCTTTCTTTGAGTTTAATGGTGAAATTTTTCCTGTGGCCATTCTCTACTTTCAAGAATGGGTAGTAATCTGTTTCTGGTGAAAAAAAATGAGCCCTGTACTGGTAAACTACTTACCGGTACATATCAACCCCACCCATCGGGGCTTGAAGAAATAGATGGGCTGCATGATGCTTCCACGTAGAGATAAAACTGACCTGCACACGAGTACTGGTAAACCTCTTAGAGGATCTAAGCCTGCCCAGGCAAAGCAGTGGGAGTCGGACCGTCCATGCTTATAAAAGCGATTGGTTTCATTGGGTGGCAGGGCTTGAGATGTCATTTCATCTCAATGTCGGGTAAAAGTCCCAAAAAATTGGAAGCGGTGTCTCCAAAATGACCTTTACAGTGTTGACAGGGACGTTAAACCTCAAACAAACAAACCGATACGTCTAAGTAAGCCCAGGAGAAGAAAGTTAGGTAAACTGACCAGCTCAAAGTAACCTAAATAATGTTGTCTGGGTCATTAAAAACCCAACCATAAAGCAAAATGCAGCTTACTCTGTAATAAGAAAATTTAGGTCATGGAAAGTGCAGAGCAAAGACTCAGATCAGACTGCACATAAGATATGTGCATGCTGATCACACAAATGGTGACATTTTGGATGTACGATCCGAAGATACATTTTGTTATTTAACCTTTTTTGTACCAAATGGAATCTTCCTCCTTATGTATAGCTCATGTCCATTTCAAAATTTTAGAGTGGCAGGATGTGTTTTCTTCAAAACTATTTGGAAACTGGCTGAACGTTTTGCAAGCAGTGTAGGCCCTGATCAGACGCCGCATTCTGCGGCGTCTGATCTGGGCCTCCACTGTTTGCCAACTAACAATTTTGGAGTTTCCTGTACAAAATGGGTTACAGTACATATTTGTATTTGTTGTTTATTTCATAGGAAACCAGTGCAGTTAAACCAGCTTCACCATGATTTCATCTTGGAAAATATTATTGGTGATCAGATGGTAGCCTGTCCATTTAGGAAGACTGGCTGTGATTTTATTGGACAGTTACAGTTGCTGGCAACACATAAGAAGAAATGTGATTTTAATCCTGTGAACCTGCCCAGTTTTCTCAAGAAACAAGATTCACCTCTGAAATCAGGTAATACTTCTCTTAAAGTAGAAACCGCTTCATCCATTTCTGTAATTGTCCCACAATTTGAATAGGTTAAGTACATGTTAGGGTCGGCAACATTCTTTCATGGAGATGGATAAGGAAACCTTTTCTGTGGTCTGCTGATAGCAGAAGGGCAATTACCAGTTTCTTGCAAAAGAAGGTGCACTTTACTGATTAACTGCTTAGACATAATCCTGATGAGGACAATAGGAGTTAGGTAAACTGGAAGGAATGTTTTGCAGCCATAAAATGTCTCCCTGTCCATCATCATAGTGTGGGCTTTATTTTCTAGTGCTTTGGGGTCATTGATTTCAATGCGAAAATTTGAAAAAGTTTCAGGGTCACTGATGGGGCCTGGTTGGCCGAAAATAGCTAGTCTTACCAGGATAAAAAACTTGCACACTCCTGGCTTTACAGTTCTAGTTATTTTGTAGTCATGTGGGATCATTGATTTCTATGCAGGAATTCAAAAATGTTTGAGGGTCACTTATGGGGATTGGTTAGCGGAAACTAGCTAGTCTTACCCAGGATAAAAAACTTGCACACTCCTGGCTTTTTATGCCCCCGCGTATTCGGAGAATAACGGAAGGGCATTAAGATTTACCCCTGTTCGTCCGTTCGTCCGGTGTCCGGGCCATAACTCCTAAACCGTATGGAATATATTCATGAAACTTCACAGGTGCATTCATCACACTGAGACGATGTGTCATGAACAAGGAAGACAACTCTTGCTTTTTGGGTTTTTGAATTATCTGCCCTTGACTTAG
Source organism: Lucinisca nassula (assembly GCA_963580285.1). Classification (NCBI taxonomy): domain Eukaryota; kingdom Metazoa; phylum Mollusca; class Bivalvia; order Lucinida; family Lucinidae; genus Lucinisca; species Lucinisca nassula. The sequence continues at coordinate 114,803,811 of OY757011.1, forward strand.
TACCATATAGTAAACCGTGTCCGGGCCATAACTCCTTAACTGTATGGAATATATTCATGAAACTTCACAGGTGCATTCATCACACTGAGACGATGTGTCATGAACAAGGAAGACAACTCCTGCTTGTTTAGTGTTTGAATTATCTGCCCTTGACTTACTTCCATATATAGTCAAATGGTATGTGGTGTCTGGGCCATAACTCCTAAACCGTATGGAATATATTCATGAAACTTCACAGGTGCATTCAGCACACTTGTACGATGTGTCATGGACAAGGAAGACAACTCTTGCATTTTTGGTTTTTGAATTATCTGCCCTTGACTTAGTACCATATAGTAAACCGTGTCCGGGCCATAACTCCTTAACTGTATGGAATATATTCATGAAACTTCACAGGTGCATTCATCACACTGAGACGATGTGTCATGAACAAGGAAGACAACTCCTGCTTGTTTAGTGTTTGAATTATCTGCCCTTGACTTACTTCCATATATAGTCAAATGGTATGTGGTGTCCGGGCCATAACTCCTAAACCGTATGGAATATATTCATGAAACTTCACAGGTGCATTCGGCACACTGAGACAATGTGTCATGAACAAGGAAGACAACTCTTGCATTTTTGGTTTTTGAATTATCTGCCCTTGACTTAGTACCAAAAAGTAAACCGTGTCCGGGCCATAACTCCTAAACCGTATGGAATTTATTGATGAAACTTCACAGGTGCATTCAGCACACTGAGACGATGTGTCATGAACAAGGAAGACAACTCTTGCATTTTTGGTTTTTGGATTATCTGCCCTTGATGCATATATTTTATGATTGATTTGAAGTACATTTGTAATATTTTTATCCCCTCGCACAACATAGTTGTGAGTGGGGATATAGCATAACTTCACACAAATGTTCCTTATAAAAAATCTCGAGCGAGTTCGACTTTCATGGTCATGACCTCAAGGTCAAGGTCACTGTGGCTATTTTTAGGAAAACTTTGTCAACGCTCTAGCGCCTACATTTCTTCACCAATTTCAATATAACTTCACACAAATGTTCCTTATAAAAAAATCTCGAGCGAGTTCGACTTTCAAGGTCAGGACCTCAAGATCAAGGTCACTGTGGCTTTTTTTAGAAAAACTTTGTCTTCGCTCTAGCGCCTACATTTCTTCACTGATTTCAATATAACTTCACAAAAATGTTTCTTTTGACAATATCTTGAGGGAGTTCGACTTTAAAGGTCATGACCTCAAGGTCAAGGTCACTGTCGCTATTTTTAGAAAAACTTTGTCATCGCTCTAGCGCCTACATTTCTTCACTGATTTCAATATTACTTCAAACAAATGTTTCTTTTGACAATATCTTGAGCGAGTTCGACTTTAAAGGTCATGACCTCAAGGTCAAGGTCACTGTCGCTATTTTTAGAAAAACTTTGTCATCGCTCTAGCGCCTACATTTCTTCACTGATTTCAATATTACTTCACACAAATGTTTCTTATGACAATATCTTGAGCGAGTTCGACTTTAAAGGTCATGACCTCAAGGTCAAGGTCACTGTGGCTATTTTTAGAAAAACTTTGTCATAGCTCTAGCGCCTACATTTCTTAACAGATTTCAATATAACTTCACACAAATGTTCCTTATAAAAAATCTCGAGTTCAACTTTCAAGGTCATGACCTCAAGGTCAAGGTCACTGTGGCTATTTTTAGAAAAACTTTGTCATTGCTCTAGCGCCTACATTTCTTCACTGATTTCAATATAACTTCACACAAATGTTTCACAAATGCCTCATTGAGGTGGTTCTAATGAGCACCTGCACCCTATGTTTGAAGTATAGATAAGAAAAAGATTTTAAAAAATTCATCAAACAAGTAACCATTTTGGAGATTGGAAAGAATGCATTATGTCACACAGGTGTGTTATTGTAATGTTTTCAAAGAAAGTTAAGAATGTTGTTTGTTCTTCAGGTTCCACAACAAGTTACGATCCCTGCCCCTCCCCTACCTCAGGCTCCTTGCCCTCACCAGAGAAGCCCTCTCTCAAGATGAGACTGTTCCGAGCTGGTGACAACAAGAAAAAACTATTAACAAACATGTTTGACAAGGAGAATTCAGGATAGCATGTTCAGCGACAATGGAGACTTCAGGGAATGGATACACACCTTCAGGGGAGGCAACTCCTTCAAAAGTAATTTTGCCCCTCGTATCAATAGGGATCCGCTCTTAATGCCTCTCGTATCAATAGGGATCCCCTCTTAAAGGAAAGAACGAAGGAGAAAATTCTATACTCTTCTTTATTTAAGGGGATTGGTTACACCTACAGGGGACACAACTCCTGCAAAAGTTTTTTTGTCTCACATGTCAATAGGGGTCAACTCTTAAAGAAAAGAATTTGCTCCTAGTGAGCAAATTCTTTCCTTTAAGAGTAAACCCATTTTCCAGTGGGACAGGGCTTACAGAAAAGCGAACAGGAAGTCCCAAAAGTTGTCTCGCTATAAAAAATGGCAGAAAATATGTCAGGTGCTCCCCATTCCCCCAAAGAGTAGACCCCGTTTTTCAAAGAGGTTCCATTGACTGGAAAAGTTTGAGAGCCACAAAAAGTTGTCTACCTTGCAGTAAATAATGGAAAGAAGTCTCCTTGTGCATCAGCAAAGACTTTTCTTTAACCCATCCATTGCTATATTTTGGACAAGTTCATTTTGTCATATAAGAAGTGTCAGGCCTAATTATTTTTGACAGAAAATCCTGTTAGTAAACGGTGCAGGCTCTCATCAGATGCGGCTTTCTGCGGCGTCTGATCTGGGCCTGCGCTGTTTGCCAGGCTACCCTTTTAGGGGTTTCCCACCTATAATGTGTTAAGAGTAGACCCCATCTGATAAGGCTGCAAAATATTTTTGAATGGGTTGCCTCCCCTGAATGTGGTGAGCATTGGCATAGCCAAAACAATTATAACATACAACCAGGGGCCAGTTGTTCAAAGCATCGTTAGCTTAACGAGCTCATTAGTGGTCATATTGTTAACTCTTCTAGCAAGTACAATATCATAAATTTTGGTATTTTTGCTAAAAAAATGTGAGCAGCTTTTGCATCCGCAAAAGCTGCTCACATTTTTTCAGCAAAAATTTCAGCATATTTGCCATATTTAATGATCAAAGTTTTAATGATCAATACGTTAACTAACGACATCGTTAGTTTTGAACAACTGGGCCCAGGAGAACATGTGGGTAGTTTGTGACAATTGAAAGATAATTTTTGTCAGTTCTCCATGTTGTGAGACTCCTACAATATGTATATGGAGAAATAAGGAAAATCATCCTCCAGTTATCACTAAATATCCACCTTATTTATATGTTGCTGTAAGGATGATCTTGAGAAAAAAATCATGTTTCTGGTAGAAGTTTGTGTGGATGGGGTGTGGGGTGTTGACGAGCTTCTCTTCTAGGAAAATGTGCTCCCAAGGGTAGCTAATCTTATGATATGAAAAGAAAATGCTTTATATTATTTTCCTTTAATGTATCAAATCTTTATTATGTACACACATACACTAAAATTTCGCTATTACGACCACCTAAAAATAAGATTAAATCTGCTTTTAAAAGCTTATTGGGATGGTTTCAGTTATTCTTTCTTTGTGTTTTCTACACCTAGTGCCACCTAATGAGAGACCACCATTGGGACTGTTCGAAAGTGGTCTCTGTCCCAGAGGTGGTCTTAATATAGGAATTTTACTGTATGTGTAATGAGGCCATGAATACTCTTCATGAGTCATTGTACATTAGGATAAATGATTGTGTTCACTTGCATGTGTGCATGTGACAAGTATATATTTCAAATAAATGTTCTTTTTGTGCTAATAAAATTATACATGTTTTGTTTGTTTGATTAGAGGTTTAACATCCCCTTCAACACTGTAAAGGTCATTTTGGAGATGTTGCTTCCAATTTTGTGGGACTTTTACCCGACCTTGAGATGAAATGACATCTCAAGCCCTGCCGCCCATGAAACCAATAGGGTTTATTAACATGGATGGGCCGACTGGCACCGCTTCGCCTGGGCAGGCTTAGATCCTCTAAGCGGTTTACCAGTACTCCTGTGCGGGTCGGTTTCAGCTCTGCGTGGAAGCATTATACATGTATATGCCATATGATTTGTAACATTTCTTATTGATCATTTTCAACTCAAATGACAACAGTCCAGATGCTCTTAACCCATTGCATGCGGGAAACCTCTAAAGGGGCACCTTGGCAAACAGTGCAGGCCCAAATCAGATGCCGCAGAATGTGGCATCTGATCAGGGCCTGCACTATTTGCTAACAGAATTTTTTGTGGAAAATAGAATTAAAAACGAAAAAATAGGCCGGACACCCCTTATATGACAAATGGACTTGTCCAACATATAGCAATGGAAGAGTCCACTAGTATACAATGGGTTAAATCCCTTGAGCAAACTAGCAGCAGATTTATCATGCAAGCTTTTGGCATGGCATGTCAACTATTGGCATGGCACAATATAGTGATCCACTTTTCCATCCATCCAGTAGTAATAGATAAGATAATTAAAAGATAATTTTCTCCATATTAACCTATGTTGAGGTTATTCATTTGAGGTGGTTCAAATGAATACCCACAACATAGTTTTTATGGGGCATTGACAAAATTAATCATTTAATTATCATCATAAAGCCACCTTATCTTTTTCTATACAATGATGTACACCACAATCTCTTTATAACACTATAAATGGGGTCCAAAGCCGAAACCATCTAAGTTAAACAACGGTTATATCCAAACAAAAATCCGTCAGTGCGTAAAAATTTCTTCAAATGACACCTAAACCACTGATTGGATTTGCTGGCATTTCATTTGTGCGACGGCCATGCAGACGTCGTAATGGACAAAAAAAAGTGGAATGCAGCCTTAGTCCTCATAGAAAAGTATAAGACTGTGCCACAGATTTGAGATGTTTAAAATTGTTGCAACCTGAGATTGTTAGATGTAAGATATAAGAGGTGATTAACACTGACCCAGGAAAGCGTTTAGGTTACCGTTAATTACCCAGGTTGGAATGGGAACACCTGGCAGATTTTCCCACCATTTTTCAAAGGGAGACAACTTTTGGGACTTTCTACAAGCCCTGCCCCACTGAAAAAGGGTCTACTCTTAAAGGAAAGAATTTGCTCCTCAGGAGCGAATTCTTTCCTTTAAGTGTTGACCCCTATTGATATGGGAGACAAAATTACTTTTGCAGGAGTTGCCTCCCCTGATGGTGTAGCCATTCCCCTTAATTGTGTTGCCTTGGCTGTTAATCACCAAAACGTATAAGCTAAACCTTCTAATAAGCACTCAAAATTTTTTTTCAGTAAAGAAAGGATAATCAAATGTATTTGTGGAAAATGCCAATTTGGGTTGAGATCCAAGAAAAATAGCATTATAAAAATCAAAGCGCTGACTGCACTGGTGGGTCGATTGTCTCTGAGTATAGGTTGGAAAAATGATCCTGAATGGTGACATAGGCTTAACATTTTGTTTTGAAGGGCCACGATTCTTGGCCTAGTGAATAAGAGTGCTGACCCTAAATCATTAGGTCTCTCACTGCTGTGGTTCAAACCTGGCTTGGGTCACATGTGAGACACCAAGTTCTGCAATAGAAGGTCAGATGTTTTTTCTCCGGGTACTCTGATTTTTGCCCACCTCTGATTGATGATTGGGCTCAATACAAGTAAAATAAACATGAAAGGATAGACACAAAAAAAGCATTTTGTATAACCCTTGCAAACCTGTACTGTTAGCAAACATTGTTTACCCTGGTCTGACCCTTAAATTCCTATACTGTATGCAAACAATGTAGACCCTAATCACATGCCATTGTTTTTACATTGTTACCGGTTTTTTGTTTCTGTATAACTCCTACAATTTTCATCGGATCAAGCTCAAACTTTGTAGATAGTAAGACTATGAGCTGGTGTAGCGCATATTGTTTCCAGGTTACAGTCCGCCAAATATTTACAGAGTTATGTCCCTTTGAAAATTTTGTGCACTGTTTTGTTTTGTTTCTGGATAACTCCTACAATTTTCATTGGATGAAGTTGAAATTAGTAAATAGTTAGGCTATGAGTTGGTGTAGGGTATATTGTTTTGTGGACAGGCCTCCGTGGCCTAGTGGTTAAGAGCGCTGACTCTTGATCATAAGGTCTCTCACAGCTGTGGTTCGAGCCTCGATCCGGTCACATGTGAGACGCCAAGTTCTGCAACAGAAGAGAAGGTCAGGTGGTTTTTCTCCGAGTACTCCGGTTTTTGCCCACCTCTGATTAACGATCGGCTCGATATGAATGAAATAATCTTGAAAGGGCCGTAAAGTGAGGTGCTGTAGCGCATATTGTTTCAAGGTTATGGTCCACCAGATATTTACAGAGCTTATAATGTCCCTTTGAATATTTCTGTAAAAATTTCATTTCTGGCTATCTCCTATAAGTAACATTCAATCAAGCTTAAACTTGATATTTAGTTAGACCATGATGTGGATTGGTTTATGTTGTTAGGGCCCCACACCAGCCACAAATTTATTGCTTTTGTCTGTGTATTTGTCATACCTTTACCAAAAAACATAACCTTGGTCATAACATCAGAAGTATTTGCCCTACTCACTTGAAACTTCATACATATACTAACCATTACAAGACCTACATTCTGACAAACGGCCATAGCTATATTGCTTTTGTCCGTGTGTTTGTCATGCCTTAACCAAAAAACTTAACCTTGGTCATAACTTCCAAAGTATTTATTTGCTTTTCTCTCATGAAACTTCACACACATACCATCACAAGACGTACATTCTGACAAAAACTTGTACCATACCACTTTGGCAGTTTTGTGTGGGCCCTTTCTGATGTGGTCAGTAATCTAGTTTTCAGGTTTTTGTCCACCAAATAAAATCAAAATTATGCCCCTTTGAAAATTTCTGCTAACATTCTGTTTCGGCTAACTTCTCCTGTCAAGCTGAACCTTGAAACATCAAGTTAGACCATGATGTGGAGCAGAGCATATTGTTTCGAGGTTACAGTCCACCAAATATTTACAGAGTTATCCCCTTTTCAAAATATTGTGAACATTTTGTCTCTGGCTAAGTCCTCTTACAGAAAACATTTGATCAAGCTAAAACTTGATATATAGTTTGACCACGATGTGGAGCAGCGTATATGTTTAGAGGTTATGGGCCAACAAATATCTATTTAAGTAACCCCTTTGAAAATTTCTGTAAACATGCTGAAACTTGATATGTAATAAGACTTATGATATGGAGCAGCTCATATTGTTTCGAGGTCGCAGTCCAACAAACATTAACTTGCCATGTGCGTATAAACCCCGCTTGCGGAGCTCTTGTTTTTTTTTCAATCATCATCAAACTTGGTCAGAATGATCATCATGACAATATCTAGGTCAAGTTCGAATATGGGTTATGTCGGGTCAAAAAGTAGGTCAGAAGGTCAAATCATAGAAAAACCTTGTTAACACTCTAAAGACCACAGTTTTGGTTCAATCATCCGCAAACTTGGTCAGAATGATCATAATGACAATATCTAGGTCAAGTTCGAATATGGGTTATGTCAGGTCAAAAAGTAGGCCAGAAGGTCCAAATCATAGAAAAACCTTGTTAACACTCTAAAGACCACAGTTTTGGTCCAATCATCCTCAAACTTGCTCAGAATGATCATCCTGACAATATCTCGGTCAAAATTGAATATGGGTCATGTTGGGTCAAAAAGTAGGTCAGTAGATCATTGAAAAACCTTGTTAACACTCTAGATGCCACAGTTTTGGTCCAATCATCCTCAAACTTGCTCAGAATCATCATCCTGACAATACCTCGGTCAAGTTCATATATGGGTTGTGTTGGTTCAAAAGTAGGTCAGAAGGTCAAATCATAGAAAAACCTTGTTAACACTCTAGAGGCCACAGTTTTGGTCCAGTCATCCTCAGACTTGATCAGAATCATCATCCTGACAATATCTTGGTCAAGTTCGAATATGGGTCATGTCGGATTAAAAAGTAGATCAGTAGGTCAAATCATAGAAAACCCTTTTTAACACTAGAGGCGCTGGCCTCGGTAGCTCATTCGGATTCATGTCTGACTGGAGATCAGGAGGACACTGAATCTATACCTGCCGGGGTTGGCAACATTCTTTCGTGGAGATTGATCATGAAATCTTTCCTACGGTCATTCTCTCCCTTCTGCTGATTCAAAAAGGGCAGTTGTCAGAGTCTGGCGAAAGAATGTGGACTGTACTGGTCAACCGCTTACTTATTAGCCTGCCCAGGAAAAGTGTGGATAAGTAAACTGACTGGCTCAAAAATGACCTAAATAGTCTTGACTGGGCCATTAAACTCTAATTCAAACAAACAAACAAACACTCTAGAGACCACAGTTTTGGTCCAATCATCCTCAGACTTGCTCAGAATGATCAGCATGACAATATCTCAGGTTTGAATATGGGTCATGTCGGGTCAAAAAGTAGGTCAGTAGGTCGAATCAGAAAAACATTGTGAACACTAGAGGTCACAGTTTTGGTCCAGTCATCATCAAACTTGTCCAGAATGATTGTCTTGACAATATCTCTGTCAAGTTCGAATATGGGTCATGTCAAGTCAAAATGGAGGTCAGTAGGTGAAATCATAGAAAAACCTTGTTAATGCTCTGGAGGCCACAGTTCTGGTCAAATCATCATCAAACTTACTCACAATAATCATCTCTACAATATCTAGGTCAAGTTTGAATATGGGTCATGTGGGGTCAAAAAGTAGGTCAAATCATAGAAAAACATTGTTTACACTCTAGAGACTGCAATTTTAGTCTAATTTTCATCAAACTTGCTCAGAATGATCATCTTGACAATATCTAGGAACAGTTCTAATATGGGTTATATCGGGTCAGAAAGTAGGTCAGTAGTTCAAATCATAGAAAAATCTTGTGAACACACTAGAGACCACAGTTTTGGTCCAATTATCATCAAACCTACTCAGAATGATCATCTTGACAATATCTCAGTCAAGTTCAAATACCAGTCATGTCGGGTCAAAAAGTAGGTCAGTAGGTCAAATCATAGAAAAATGTTTACACTCTAGAGGCCACAGTTTTGGTCTGTTCATGATCAAACTTGCTCAGAATGATCATTTGACAATACCTTGGTTAATTTTGAATATTGGTAATGTCTGGTCAATAAGTAGGTCAAATCATAGAAAAACTTTGTTAACACTCTAGAGGCCCCAGTTTTGGTCCAATAATCCTCAATCTTGCTCAGAATAATCATCCTGACAATATCTAGTTAAAGTTAGAATTTGGGTCATGTGGGGTCAAAAAGTAGGTCAATAGGTCAAATCATAGAAAAACCTTATTAGTTTTAGTCCAATCATCATCAATCTCGCTCAGAATGATCATCATGACAATATCTTGGTCAGGTTTGAATATGGGTCATGCCGGGTGAAAATGTAGGTCAGACGATCAAATCATAGAAAAACTTTGTTAGCACTCGCTAGAGGCCACAGCTTTAGTCCAATCATCATCAGACCTTCCAAGAATGATCATCTCGACAATATCTAGGTCAAGTTCGAATATGGGGTAAGTCGGGTCAGAAAGTAGGTCAGTAGTTCATATCATAGAAAAACTTTAACTCTCTAGAGGCCACAGTTTTGGTCCAATCATCCTCAAACTTGCTCAGAATTATCATATTGACAATGTCAGGAGAAGTATGTAAAAGATATGAAGGTGTCATCAAAAGAACCACGCATTGTCACCGCAAGGCATTTTAAGTTGGACTGAGTACGTTCATCTCCGTCTGGTGCACTTGGACCTAAACCTCAATGTCCACAAGGTGCCCAGATAGTGACATAGAAGTCAGCTCTGTATTGTCAAAGGGATGACCCCCTCCCAACCAACCCACCACAACCCCTTGTCACAATGAGTCAGAGCCTGTTCATCTCTGTCTGGTGCACATGGACCTGACCCTCAATGACCAAAAGGTGCCCAGATAGTGACATTTGAGCTCTGTATTGCCAAAGGGATCAACCAACCATGCCCCCACCCCCCACACACAACCCCTTGTCACCTTGAGTCATTGATAGTTAGACTGAGCCTGTTCATCTCTGTCTGGTGCACTAGGACCTGAGCCTCAATGACCAAAAGGTGCCCAGATAGCGATGAGGCAGCTCTGTATTGTCAAAGGGATCAACCAACCCTGCCCCCACCCCCACACACACAACCACTTGTCACCTTGAGTCATTGATAGACTGAGTCTGTTCATCTCTGTCTGATGCACTAGGACCTGACCCTCAATGACCAAAAGGTGCCCAGATAGTGACATACAAGTCAGCTCTGTATTGTCAAAGGGATGAACCCACTCCTCCACCCCACACACCCAAATGTCCACAAGGTGCCCAGATAGTGACATACAGGTCAGCTCTGTATTGTCGAAGGGATCAACCAAGCATGCCCCCCCCCCCCCCACACACACACACAACCCCTTGTCACCTTGAGTCATTGATAGACTGAGCCTGTTCATCTCTGTCTGGTGCACTAGGACCTGACCCTCAATGTCCACAAGGTGCCCAGATAGTGACTTACAAGTCAGCTCTGTATTGTCAAAGGAATGAACCCCCACACACACACCCAAATGTCCACAAGGTGCCCAGATAGTGACATACAGGTCAGCTCTGTATTGTCAAAGGGATCAACCAACCATGCCCCCCACCCATCAACCCCTTGCCACCATGAGTCATTGATAGTTACACTGAGCCTATTCATCTCTGTCTGGTGCACTAGGACCTGACCCTCAATGACCAAAAGGTGCCCAGATAGTGACTTACAAGTCAGCTCTGTATTGTCAAAGGGAACAGCCTCCCCCCCCCCCCCCCCACACACACACACACACAAACACTCAACTCCTTGTCACCATGAGCCATTGTTAGACAAGAGCATGTTCATCTCCGTCTGGTGCACTAGGACCTGACCCTCAATGTCCACAAGATGCCCAGCTAGTGACATACAAGTCAGCTCTGTATTGTCAAAGGGGTCAGTCAACCCTGCCACACACACACACACACACACACATACACAACTCCTTGTCACCATGAGCCATTGTTAGACAAGAGCATGTTCATCTCCGTCTGGTGCACTCGGACATGACCCTCAATGTCAAAGGGATCAAGTTGCCCAGATAGTGACATACAAGTCAGCTTTGTATAGTCAAAGGGATCCCATCGGGTCTTGAAGAAATAGATGGGCTGCATGATGCTTCCACGCAGAGCTGAAACCGACCGCATTTGAGTACGGGTCAACCGCTTAGAGGATCTCAGCCTGCCCAGGCAAAGCGGTGCGAGTCAGACCGTCCATGCTTATAAACCCTATTGGTTTCATTGGGCGACAGGGCTTGAGATGTCATTTCAACTCAGTGTCAGGTAAATGTCCCTCAAAATTGGAAGCAACGTCTCTAAAATGACCTATATAGTGTTGACAAGGATGTTAAACCTCAAATCAAACAAACAAAACAAATCAACCCCTCCTCCTCCTTTCCCCCCCCCCCCCCTCCCCCCAATCACCATGAGTCATTGATAGTTAGACTGAGCATGTTTCATCTCTGGTGCTCTGGTGCACTTGGACCTGATCGCCAGTGTCCACAAAGTGCCCAGATAGTGACATAAAAATTTGATTTACAACCCCCCCCCCCACCCCCACCAACACACACACACATTCCACCTTATACTACCTACCAGTTCATTTGTGCAATAAGAATCAGGTGAGTGATCCAGGGTTATCATGACCTTCTTGTTTCATTTTACTTGAACAATATGTTTTTATTACTTAGATACGAAGAGAGGTTCTGTTTTCTTGAGCTGACATCCTGCTATAACCCATTTGGTACGGGAAACCCCCATAACGCGGCGTCTGATCAGGGCCTACACTGTTTGCAAAAGGTTCAGCCATTTTCCAAATGAATTTTGAAGAAAACATAACCTGACACCCCTTAATTTTGAAATGGACTCCTGTCATATATAAGGAGGAAGATTCCATTTGGTACAAAAAGGGTTTACCCCTATATGTCCAGTGTGCATAATATTAGGATAACACCCATGTGGCATAGTGCATTCTTTTATGGTCCCAAAACTGACATTTTTGGTATCGAAAATTTCTGATATCTTTCTTTTTGCTACACAGATTGTGGGTGCTCATTGAGATGGTTCTAAAGAGCGCCCACATTTTATGTTTTGAGCAGAAATAAGGAAAATGATGTAAACTCTTCTTTCTCTGTTTATTGTTTATTTTATTTAAATTGAGGTTTAACCTCTCGTTTAACACTATTTGGGTCATTTTGGAGACATTGCTTTCAATTTTGTGAGACTTTAACCTGACAATGAGATGAAATGACATCTCAAGCCCTGATGCCCAATAAAACCAAAAGGCTAATATGCACTGGACGGTCTGACTCGCATCAATTTGCCTTTGCAGGCTTAGTCCTGCTAAGCAGTTTACCAGTACTCATTTGGGGTCAGTTTCAACTCTGCTTGGAAGCACAATGCAGCCCAATCTTCTTTCTCTGTATAAAGTGGACCGGCCCTGATAGCTCAGTTGGTAGAGTGTCCACTCCGGGGAACGGGAATTCACGGGTTCGATCCCGGGCCGCGACATACCACAGTCGTTAAGACTGGTACTAGCTGCTCCTCGCTTGGCAGTCAGATTTACGGGGTAAAGCTTAGACTGGTTGACCCAGTGTCAGGATAATGTGACTGGGTGTGGTATCATGTAATGTGTCTGGGACATGATACTTCAGTGAGGCAGCACTATAAAAGTGAGCATTGAGCTCCCTGTCGCAACCAGGACACCGTCGTGATATGACTGAAAAATTGTTGAAAGCGACGTTAAACCCGAATTCACACACACACTGTATAAAAAGGATTAACAGGGTGCTCATTGCATACTTCATGTGATGAACAGGACAATGACAGACAATGTTAGCCCCAATTAGACACTGCATAATGCAGTTTCTGATCAGGGTCTAATCTGTTTGCTTAAAGTATTGGAATTTTGTACGCTGTTTCCTTAATGTACAGGAATTAATGTAAAGTTTACAAATAAAACCCCAATGTGGCAACCTGAGAATCACATATATTAACCCTTTTGCATACGGTAAATCCCTAAAGGGGTACCTTGGCAAACAGTGCAGGCCCAGATCAGACGCGTTCACGCGGCGTCTGATCAGGGCCTGCAATGTTTGCTAACAGAATTTTACATCAAAAATAGAATCAAAACAAAAAATAGGCCTGACACTTTTTATATGAATAATGGACTTGTCCAACATATAGCAATGGAAGAGTCCACTAGTATACAATGGGTTAATGGATATGCACAAAGCTCTAACATTACGAGAACACACACCTGTCTATATTTTGAGCAAAAATAAGAAAAATCTAACAATTTTTCATCTGAAAATTTTCATTTTTTTTTTGTGGTAAAATTTCCAATATATTTGAATATGCATGTTTTTGGGCCTTTGACTTTTGCACATGCAATTTTTCCAAATTTCTCATGACGCGGCTCATTATTAAAATAGGAAAAATGAAAGAAAAAAAAAAAGAAATACGGATAATATACAGCAATTGTTGTCAGCCTCGATAGCGCAGTGGTTAATGCATTCGACTCATGACCGAGAGGTTATTACCCTTTCAATATTATTATTATAAACTAATTGTTGTTTAAGATGTATAACAAAAGACTTACCCCCATATCTCCAATATGGTTACTTTCCTGATGAAAATGTGTGATATTTTCCTTATTATTTATACGTCAAAGCTCCTTAGAACTGCCTCATTGAGTACCCACAACCTATGTCTTGGATCAGTGAGAAAAATAACGTACACCCCTGTAAACCCCAGTTTTCTTTATAAGAAGTGGAGTTTGGAGGGGTGTTCATTTCATGATGATGTGGACAATAATTGAGATGGCACATGAGAAAAGTGTATTAAGTGCATAGACAACCACTTAAGGCTCAGGCAAGCCTGTGCATGCAGTCTCACCAGAGCCTCCCCAGACCTCAGACAAGTAGGGGAATCCTTGAGGTAGCTTCTTGCTAGAAGTCGTGTGTCTAGTTCCGTTAGTTGTGCACGTGCAGTTGAAGAACATAAATCAGAGAATGCTGAGCACTTTTTTTCTCGTGGGTAGACTAAATTCTGTTACCGTAAAAATCCTAAAAGTTCGGATACCTTGAAAACTTGGGTGTACACCAAAAGTTTTAACAAATTTGTTTCATGGTCCAGCAAGGAGTCCAAAAGGTGCAGGCGGAATCAAACAGTATAGACCCTGATCAGACTGCTCCTTCAGTAGCAGTAGATGGGCTGCATGATGCTTCCACGCAGAGCTGATACCGACCCACACACGAGCACTGGTAAACCGCTTAGAGGATCTAAGCCTTCCCAGGCAAAGCGGTGTGAGAGTTGGACCGTCCATGCTTATAAACCCTATTGGTTTCATTGGGCGGCAGGGCTTGAGATGTCATTTCATCTCAATGTCGGGTAAAAGTCCCACAAATTTGGAAGTGACGTCTCCAAAATGACCTTTACAGTGTTGATGGGGACGTAAAACCTCAAATCAAACAAACAAATCGTTCAGTAGCAGTCTGATCTTGGTCTGCACTGTTTGCTTAACAGAGTAGACGCTGATCAGACCTTCAGGAGCAGTCTGATCTGGATCTACACTGTTTGCTTAGGTATCTGTCCCAATACGTAGGATCATTATGAGGGTCTGCACTCTTTGTTTAGGCATCCCAATACATAGGATCATTATTGTTATGGGGGTCTGCACTCTTTGTTTAGGCATCCCAATACGTAGGATCATTATGGGGGTCTGCACTCTTTGCTTAGATGTCCCAATACGTAGGATCATTATGGTTTTGGGGGTCTGCACTCTTTGTTGAGGTATCCCAGTACGTAGGATCATTATGGGGGTCTGCACTCTTTGCTTAGGTGTCCCAATGCGTAGGATCATTATGGTTTTGGGGGTCTGCACTCTTTGCTTAGGTGTCCCAATGCGTAGGATCATTATGGTTTTGGGGGTCTGCACTCTTTGCTTAGGTGTCCCAATGCGTAGGATCATTATGGTTTTGGGGGTCTGCACTCTTTGTTTAGGCATCCCAGTACGTAGGATCATTATGGGGGTCTGCACTCTTTGTTTAGGTATCCCAATTCGTAGGATCATTATGGGGGTCTGCACTCTTTGCTTAGGTGTCCCAATACGTAGGATCATTATGGGGGTCTGCACTCTTTGCTTAGATGTCCCAATACGTAGGATCATTATGGTTATGGGGGTCTGCACTCTTTGTTTAGGCATCCCAATACGTAGGATCATTATGGGGGTCTGCACTCTTTGCTTAGATGTCCCAATACGTAGAATCATTATGGTTATGGGGGTCTGCACTCTTTGTTTAGGCATCCCAATACGTAGGATCATTATGGGGGTCTGCACTCTTTGTTTAGGCATCCCAATACGTAGGATCATTATGGGGGTCTGCACTCTTTGTTTAGGCATCCCAATACGTAGGATCTTTATGGGGGTCTGCACTCTTTGTTTAGGCATCCCAATACGTAGGATCATTATGGGGGCTCTGCACTCTTTGTTTAGGCATCCCAATACGTAGGATCATTATGGGGGTCTGCACTCTTTGTTTAGGCATCCCAATACGTAGGATCATTACGAGGGTCAAAGGTAGTGTTGAATGTTTAGTGTATCATTAGCATAACAAGTTCATTAAAGGCCAAATTTTTTACTGTTCTAGCAAGTACAAAATCTAATACTTATGTATTTTTGCTGGAAAAATTGTGAATAGCTTTTGGGTTTGCTGCTCACATTTTTCAGCAGAAAATGTTTCTAAAAGCAGCATCTTAAATGATCAAGCTTTTAACCATATGTTAAGGTACGACATTGTCTTGAACAACTGGTCTCGGGATTGTTTTTGAGTCTGCTGTAGTTTGGAGAAAAAAATTATACTCAAAACTTCCATTAAGTGCAAGATGGTGAAAAAGTATGTTTTAAGGTTACAGATAGACATTTAAAAGGAAAGCCTGAAAAGGTAATGCGCCTCTGTGGCCTCATGGGTAAGGGCACTGATTCTTAACCATAACCTCGCTGGTAACATGTAAAAAGCCAAGTTCTGCAACAGAAGGTCAGGTGGATTTTCTATGGTCAGTATGGTTTTTGCCCACCTCTTATAACAATCGGCTTGACTTGAAAAGGCCATAAAACCAAAACTTAAAAAATAATGTTTTTAGAGTTAATTTGATACACAAGAGCCAAATACATTAGCAATAAAAATGCAATAAAATTTTCACTTAAGTTTGATAAAAGAGATTATTAAAATACTTGATGCACCTGATTAAACTGCATAATGGTTGTTATTGTTTGCGTGAATTTGAAATTTACGATATTTTACCATATTTACAACATTTTAACCTCTCATTCAGGGGCCAGTTGTTCAAAACTAACGACGTCATCAGTTAAGGTATCATTAAAACTTTGATCATTTATTATGGCAAATACGCTAATATTTTTGCTGAAAAAAATGTGAGCAGCTTTTGCAGAAGCAAAAGCTGCACACATTTTTTCAGCAAAAATACCAAAAATTTTATACATTAAACTTGCTAGAACAGTTAACCATATGACCACTAACGAGCTCGTTAAGCTAACGATGCTTTGAACAACTGGGCCCAGGTCTGTAAACTTCTAATGTATTGATTAAAAAAGTTCATTATTATTTTTAAAGTTCTTATAGGGAGACAAAAAGCTTTAACATGTGGAGGCAATTAAATAAGCTTTCCTGGAAAAAGTGGTTGCTTCCCTTTTAAGTTCTGACATTAATTAAGGGCAATAGGTTTTGAAAGTTTTCATTGGCTAAATTATTAGGGTAAACAAGCATTTATTTTACAGATAAATATTTCCAGGCTGTAAATTGTTACAATGCCTTACGATAAAAAAATGGCTATAATATATTAAAATAATGGGTAAAGTGTTTTGTTCTCATTTTTGATCATAAACAAATCTGATATTGATTTAAAAGAAGGAAAAGAAATTCAGTGCTTATCCAGCTGAATAATAAATTTAGCCACACCCATTTCTGATTTTGAATCAGTCAGATTACTTGATGTTATTTATTCCTGCAAATTAACTAATTGAATGTCAAACAGTGTAGATCCTGATCAGATGGCTTCTTCAGAAGCCATCTGATCTGGATCTTCACTGTATGCAAAGGTAGGGGTTGTCGTGAACAGCAGGATAAGGGTTAAACCATCTTTATTAAAGCCAGCACATGACAAAAGCTACATTACGACTTGAGCAACTAGCAGACTCAGATCATCCTGTGCCTCCATGCAGTCTGATCAGAGCCTTTGCTGATCACATGTACATCTCTGCACTATCCGAAGAGAGATATTCAGCAAATCTTTCCATAGTGTGGGTACATTAAATGATCCTAAGTATTGGGACAGATAGGCCTAAGCAAACTGAAGACCCAGATCAGACTACTCCTGAAGGAGCAGTCTGATCAGGGTCTACACTGTTTGTCATTCCTTCTGCACCTTTTGAACTCCTTGCTGGATCATGAAACAAATTTATCAAAATTTTGGGAGAATTATGGCAAGTCCTTAAGGTGTGCAAATTTTTGGGATTTTTATGGCCATGTGCAGGCTTATCTGAGTTTTTGCTTGTCCCAGATGTCTTACTGTAGGTTACAGCCCCCTCCCATAGGGGCTTGAAGAAATATATGGGCTGCATGATGCTTCCACGCAGAGCTGAATCCAGCCCGCACACTAGTACTGGTAAAGTTCGCTTAGAGGATCTAAGCCTGTCCAGGAACCGCGGTGCGAGGCGGACTGTCCATGCTAATAAACCCTATTGGTTTCATTGGGCGACAGGGCTTGAGATGTAATTTCAACTCAAGGTCGGGTAAAAGTCCCACAAAATTGAAAGCAACGTCTCCAAAATGACCTTTACAGTGTTGACGGGGACGTTAAACCTCAAATCAAACAAACAAACTTACTGTAGGTTATGTCATGCACCAGCTCTTTCCTGAATAAACTTTTCCAGCTCCGAAATTTATAGTTATAATAACGGAATAAACCCTAGTTGTACAGGATTACATTTGGATTTCATACCAAATTATAACAGACTTTCTTCAGTTTAGGGGGCAGGTTCTTTCCTGTCCTAGTGTGTCTGTCTGCTTGGTGAAACAAAAAAATTTTCTGTGATAGGATCTTGAAAATTTATAGAAATGAGTAGATTCTTAACCCTTGTTCTGCTGAATATTCATATATGCCACACCCACTACCGATTATCAACCAATCAGATTACTTGATGCAAATTATTGCAACAAATTCATAATCTGAATGACAAACAATGTAGATCCTGATCAGATGGCTTCTTCAGAAGCCATCTGATCTGGATCTTCATTGTTTGAAAGATAAGACATATCCGGGATCAGCAGGACAAGGGTTAACCTCTGTCCTGCCATAACATTTCTGGCAGCCTAAGAAAGACTAAATATACAATTCATGCTTTAGCAAAATACGAAAATAAAGTGAACTCCTGCAAAACCCCACTTTTCCATCATACACTAGGGGTTTCTAAAATGTTCATTTGATAGGCTTGTTGGCTTCATGGACGACGTTGGAGAAAAAAATGACACTATCTAGTGAAAGTCTTTTGTTGGCTTTAGAAAATCACAAAACTTAAAGTGGAACAAATATTTTTGGCAAATCATCTCTGGTGATTTTCAAGGGAGGCCACTTTCGTGTTTTCATATGTTATTCTTTCCTATCAAATGAACCCCTCTAAAATGGGTCTGCTCTAAGGGGAAAGTATTTGGCTTAGCCCATTGTTTGCGGGTAAACCCCTAAAGGGGTACCTTGGCAAACAGTGTAGAATGCGGCGTCTGATCTGGGCCTACACTATTTGCTAACAGAATTTTCCTTCAAAAAATAGAACAAAAATGAAAAAATAGGCCTGACACCCTTTATATGACAAATGGACTTGTCCAACATATAGCAATGGAAGAGTCCACCAATATACAATAGGTTAAAGTAGGCGCTTATTTGTAAGTGGACAGAAAAAAATTACCAAAAAGAATGATATTTTTAAAAATTACTCCCCCCCTGAAAGTGTTTCCATTCCTCTTATCAATGGTCAGTGGTTGTTAAAGAACCTCTCCCTGATTGCAGATTTTGATACTTTTATGTGTCAACTTTGACTTATGTTGTTCAAAGATTTTCACGCGTGCTTATTTTACGTCAATGCTATGCTGGCTTTTTTCTAATCATGAGGCTAATGACAAGCCTATGATAAGAGAATTTCTAGTCTGATTCCTTTCTTTTATTTTTTCGCTTAAGTGATAGGAAAAATTTGAATGGAATGTTTAAATGAACTGTATTAAAGTGTCAATACACTTGTTGTTTTCTTGGCTCTCGAATTTCGTGGTAACAAACGGGAAAATAAAACCATTCCTTAGGGAGGCAACGTAGCATGTCAGTGCTATTGTTTTAGACGGTAATTTGAAAGAATGTGGAAATTTAAGTATTCTTATATCTAATAGTTAGAAAACATTTTGAAAAGAAGATTTTTATAGAAAAAAGGCGGAAGAGAAAATGAGAAGAAAAAAAGTGAAAATTTGATAGTTGTCATGACTGATAGTTGATGTAAGCAGAGTTTGTGAGAGACTTAAGATGGGAAAGTAAATGAGATTTTATACAATGGAGACAAAGACACCAGGATTTCTCTTGGTTCTGCTTTTCTATCAAGGTATGTTCCGTTGATTTTAACCCTTGTCCTGTTGAATATTTAAATATGTCACACCCACTACTGATTATCAGCCAATCAGATTACTTGATGCAAATTATTGCAACAAATTCATAAGCTGAATGACAAACAATGTAGATCCTGATCAGATGGCTTCGTCAGAAGCCATCTGATCTGGATCTTCATTGTTTGGGAAATAAGGCATATCCAGGCTCAGCAGGACAAGGGTTAACCCATTTTTTTTTTAAACAAAAGCAAACTTCCACCTTATAAATGGCAGGAGTTGATTTCAAAATTTAAGGGGGTCAACTTTTGTCTTCTTGGAAACTTATTTGGAAAATGGCTGAGTTTTTTTTTTTTTTTTTTTTTGCAAACAGTGCAGGGCCTGATCAGATGCTGCATTCTGCGGCGGTTGATGTTGCGGTTGATCTGGGCCTGCACTGTTTGCCAATTAACCATTTTGGGTTTTCCGGTACAAAAAGGGTTAATGAGAATCCATGCAGTATAATGCTATTTTTCCATGGCTCAAGAATTGTTTTTTTTTTCTTTTTTTCAATTGAAGTTCTTGTTAGTTACTGTAAAAATCGTAAAAATTCGGACACCTTGAGGACTTGCTGTAGTTCTCCTAAAATTTTAACAATTTGTTTTACAATCCAACAAAAGATCCAGACAGAATGGCAAACATTGTAGACCCTGATCAGACTTACCGAGTTCTGGAGCAGTCTGAACTGGGTCTACACTGTTTGCTAGGCCTATCTGTTCCATTACTTTGGATCTCACCATGCTGAACCTGGATATATCTTTTTTTGTGGGGGAGGGGGGAAACAATATTGATCCAGATTAGCTGGCTTCTGCATGATAAGCCCAGCTGATCAGTATCTGTATAACATTTTCCATTTTGCTTCTGAATCCAAGACAAAAATTGAAATCATGCAACATAAATGTCTGAAAATCAGGGAGAAGTGCAATATGTTTATATTGAAATATCATTACTCAACCACGCCTATACAAATACATTGCCATGTTTATCGCCGTAAAAATGAAAATTTTAAGAAGAAAAATTTTGATATTTTTCTTTTTTCTGCTCAAAATATAGATTGTGGTACTCGTTAGAACAGCCTCATCGAGGCGGTTCTAACGGGTACCCACAATCTATATTTAAGAGCAGAAATAAGAAAAATAAGGTATACCCCCGGAAACCCCAGTTTTACAATATCAAAGTGGGGTTCAAGGGGGTCAAAATATTATAGGCGTGTTTTGGTGATGTTCAAAAACCATATGATTATTCAATAGGGCAAATAAAGGGATATTTTTTTTTGCTGAATAAAAAGATGTGAGTCTACTCAAAAGTACCAGTTTATAAGATATTCTTGCTAGAAAGGGGCATAACACGGATAATTGCATGATAATTTTTCTTATTTTTATGTAAAAATCTATGTTATGGATATTTGTTAGAATTGCCTCATTGAGGCAATTCTAACAAGTACGCACAACATACTTCTAAAAGGAAAGAAGGAAAGTTATTTATCTTATCTTGAGCTAGGTTAATTAAAACTTTCAACATGTCCGTCACTAACCACTTTAGTTAAGCTAACCATGCTTTGAACAATTCGGCCCAGTAATATTTTTCTCTTTCATGCATGAATTTATTATGCTCAGTGCCTCATTGAGGTAGCACTAATGAACATGAATAAGAAAATGCACACGCCTTCAAAAGTTTTGTTTGTTTGTTTTGGAGCTTAGCACTAGATAAGTCATAGTGTAGATTGTGCCGGTTAATCACACTGCCTGTGCAGAGATGGTTGCATTTTTTCAGCTTCATCTCTTAAAGATTCATGGGGTTAAGAGATGTGTTCATTACACAGACTTGATTGACTGATAAAATATGGTTACATGGGTATTTTTAGTGTGATGCCATCATTAATAGGAGTGGTTATTACTTATATTATTATGAAATTTTGCAAGATACAGTATTGATGTAAAAGTTTTGAAATGACAATCTAGGGACTATATATCACAATAAGGATACATCCTTAACCTTTACCCTGCTGTAGGCGACAAGCCCTATCTTTGCAAACAGTGTAGATCCAGATCAGATGGCTTCTGAAGAAGCCATCTGATCAGGATCTACACAGTTTGACATTCAGTTTATGAATATGTAGAAATAAGCTGCATCAAGTAATCTGATTGGTTCAAAGTCAGAAATGAGTGTGGCTTAATTGAATATTCAGCAGGTTAAAGGTTAAAGCACTAAGCACAATTGTGTGTCACATGACATTCTAACAAGTTCACCCCAGACAGACTAGCTGGGTCCTCCTTGAGACTTACATACTAGAGTGTGCACAGACCACCAAACCTGACAAGGAGTGATTAGGACTCCGAAGGAGTAGGAAAGACTGTGCAACAGCTCCTCCTTTTGAGGAAGTGTGCAGAGCATGAACCACTGATCGCAAAAACAAGTCTTCCCTCTGCCAGCTTGCAACAAGACTATATCCTTGCTCCAGACATTGGCTTCTTATTGATTACAACCGAGCAACTAGCAGTTTAGCAATACAGCATCTGTTGTCGGTATGACATCTGTCTTCGGTTCATCAAATCACAATGACATGCTGAACAAGAATTTGCATCACAAGTGACATGTTTAAAGTACAAAGAAACCAAATTCCATATTTAGCATATTGAATACTGGTAAATTCAGCTTCACACAGAAAGTGGGAGCGGAGCTTAGGGATTGTCCACTGCAATCCTGCCTTCTTCAGATTTGGGCTGCATATTCAAAACTGTTATTAACATTACCGGCCCTGAAAGCTCAGTGATAGATCGTCCGCTTTGGGATCAGGAGGTTGCGGGTTCGGTCCCTGACCGCTCCATACCAAAGCCATCAAAATGGTCCAATTGGTTTCATTGGTTGGCAGGGCTTGAGATGTCATTTCATCTCAACCTCAGGTAAAAGTCCCACAAAATTGGAAGCAATGTCTCCAAAATGACCTATATAGTGTTGACGGGGACATTAAACCTAAAAAAACAACAAATAAACTGGTACTAGGAGCTCCCTTGCTATCAGGGACAGTCTTAGAAAGATAAATGAAGGTAGGTAAGTATTTATTAATTGTAAATGGATATTTTGTTTCTTGCAATAAAAGCTTTGTGGAGCCTACGTTACTTGTTTCCAGTATGTGACATTAAATAAAGCTTCTATATCTTTATCTTTTTAACATATGTCAGTTGTCTGAAAGTTTCTGCCAATCTGAACTGAGAAGGACTAGCTTTGCAATTGTTCTGTCCACATTGTCAGTCATCTCTAAACCTTGTTCAGAAGCAATTGATAAATAGTTCAGCACATTGCAAAGCTTTTCGGTCCATCTTTTTAGCTCACCTGGGCCAAAGGCTCCAGGGGAGCTTATAGTATAGTGGGTCCTCCGTCGTCCGTCCGTCCGTCGTCCGTCCGTCCACACTTTTGAGCAGCTATATCTCTGCAGCCTGCAGGCTGATCTCAATCATTTCTCATCTGTGGCATGCCTCTGGTGGGGCATTGATGACATAAGCTTTTTTTTGAAATCGCTTGAAAACTTTGGTTGCTATGGCAATCACAAGGTCCCATAGACTTACAATGGGAAAATGCTTGTCATCACTGTAGCTCCTTCAGTTTTGATCGGATCTTTCTGAAACTTATATGTAAGGTGGCTGGGGATAAAACCTCGGATGAGTTCGAAAACCGGCCACGTCGGCCCATTTATCATAGAGTTACGTCCCTTTGATTGCTAAAAATGCTGATTTTTGACCTTGTCATCACCGTAGCCCCTTCAATTTTGATCGGATCTTTCTGAAACTTATATGTAAGGTGGCTGGGGATCAATTCTTGGATGAGTTCGAAAACCGACCAAGTCGGCCCATTTATCTTAGAGTAACGTCCCTTTGATTGCTAAAAAAGCTGATTTTTGACTTTGTCATCACCGTAGCCCTTTCAGTTTTGATCGGATCTTTCTGAAACTTATATGTAAAGTTGCTGGGGATAAAATCTCGGATGAGTTCGAAAACCAGTCCAGTTGGTCCATTTATCACAGAGTAAAGTCCCTTTGATTGCTGAAAATGCCGATTTTTGACCTTGTCATCACCGTAGCCCTTTCAGTTTTAATCAAATCTTTCTGAAACTTATATGTAAGGTGGCTTGGGATAAAACCTCGGATGAGTTCGAATACCGGCCAAGGTGGCCTATTTATCATAGAGTTAGGTCCCTTTGATTGCTGAAAATGTTGATTTTTGACCTTGTCATCACTGTAGCCCCTTCAGTTTTGATCGGATCTTTCTGAAACTTATATGTAAGGTGGCTGGGGATAAAACCTTGGATGAGTTCAAAAACCGGCAAAGTCGCCCCATTTGCTATATAGTTATGTCCCTTTGATGTCTGAAAATGTCGATTTTTGACCTTGTCATCACCGTAGCCCCTTCAGTTTTGATCAGATCTTTCTGAAACTTATATGTAAGGTGACTGGGGATAAAGCCTAGGATGAGTTCAAATACTGGCCATGTTGGTCCATTTATTATAGATTTACGTCCCTTTGATTGCTGAAAATGCTGATTTTTGACCTTGTCATCTCCATATCCTTTCAGTTTTGATCGGATCTTTCTGAAGCTTATATGTAAGGTGGCTGGGGATAAAACCTTGGATGAGTTCGAAAACAGGCCAAGTTAGCCTATTTATTGTAGAGTTATGTCCCTTTGATGGTTGAAAATGTTGATTTTTGACCTTGTTGTCTCCGTAGCCCCTTTAGTTATGTCTCCCCCGAAAAAATTTTTTTCGGAGAGACATATTGTTTTTCCCCCGGGCGTCTGTCTGTCCGTCTGTCCGTCTGTCTGTCTGTCCGTCTGTCCGTCTGTCCGTCTGTCACACTTTCGTGTCCGCTCTGTAACTTGAAAACCGTTAGAGCTATCGTCACGAAACTTCGTATAAATATTAATCAGCATTAGACGACGTGCAGTGCGCAAGAACCATAACTCTCGCATTTATACTTTTTGAATTATCTCCCTTGGAAGTTTGTTGGTATGTATATATGTATGGGCAAATCGTGTCCGGTCAATAACTTTCTTATTTTTTGATGGATTTTAAAATTACTCGGCAGAAATATTAACAACCATAAGACAATGTGTGGTGCGCATGAGGCAGGTCGGTACCTCAAAGGTCAAGGTCATACTTAGAGGTCAAAGGTCAAAAAAGGGGCCTTTTTTTCGTATTTGGTCAATAACTTTCTTATTTTGAGATGGATTTTAAAATTACTTGGCATAATTATTAACAACCATAAGACGATGTGTTGTGTGCATGAGGCAGGTCGGTACCTCAAAGGTCAAGGTCATACTTAGAGGTCAAAGGTCAAAAAAGGGGCCTTTTTTTCGTATTTGGTCAATAACTTTCTTATTTTGAGATGGATTTTAAAATTACTTGGCATAATTATTAACAACCATAAGACGATGTGTGGTGCGCATGAGGCAGGTCTGTTCCTCAAAGGTCAAGGTCATACTTAGAGGTCAAAGGTCAAAAAAGGGGCCTTTTTTTCGTATTTGGTCAATAACTTTCTAATTTTGAGATGGATTTTAAAATTACTTGGCATAATTATTAACAATCATGAGACGATGTGTGGTGCACATGAGGCAGGTCGGTACCTTAAAGGTCAAGGTCATACTTAGAGGTCAAAGGTCAAAAAGTGGGCCTTTTTTTCGTATTTGGTCAATAACTTTCTTATTTTGAGATGGATTTTGAAATCACATGGCAGAAATGTGAACCAATATAAGGTGATGTGTTGCGCGCATGACCCAGGTTGGTACCTCAAAGGTCAAGGTCATACTTAGAGGTCAAAGGTAAAAAAAGGGGCCTTTTTTCGGGTTTTGTCAATAACTTGCATATTTTTAAATAGAATTTGAAGTTACTTGGCAAACATGTTAACTATCATGGGACGATGTGTTGCATGCATGATTCAGTTTGGTACCTAAAATGTCAAGGTCATACATAGAGGTCAAATGTAAAAAAGGGGCTTTTTTTCGTGTTTGGTCAATAACTTTCTTATTTTTAGATGGATTTTGAAATTGCTAGGCAGAAATGTTAACCACCATGAGATGATGTGTTGCACGCATGACCCAGTTTAATACCTGAAAGGTCAAGGTCATACATAGAGGTTAAAGGTAAAAAAGGGCCTTTTTTGTGTTCTGTCAATAACTTTCTTTTTATGCCCCCAACTTTGAAAAAGTTTGAGGGGCATATTGGTTCTGGTTCTTTCGTCCGTTCGTCCCTCCATTACGCTTTTGATGCATACCATAACTAAAGAACCGTGTATGCTAGGGTTTTGAATTTTCATATATGGATTCCTCATGGAAAATTAGCTGACGCATATTTTTTTTCTCGTCCGGATTATGCCCCCGTCAAGAGTTATTGCCCTTTGATTTTTTTTTTTTAATAAAATCTTGTCAGCAAGATATCTCAAAAACTATTGGAGCTAGAGCCTTGAAAATTGGTGATTATATTGATGGTGATGAGTAGATGAACTGATTAACTTTTGACAAAATTCCGAAAAATACTTAGTTATGGCCCTTTGTCATTTTGGTAATTTGTGCCCATTGTAATGTATGCTAAAAGTGATGCATAGCATAACTTTAGAACCATGTATGCTAGGGTTTTGAAATTTCATATATGGATTCCTCATGGAAAATTAGCTGACGCGTATTTTTTTTCTCGTCCGGAATATGCCCCTTTCAAGAGTTATTGCCCTTTGAAATTTTTATTAATAAAATCTTGTCAGCAAGATATCTCAAAAACTATTGGAGCTAGAGCCTTGAAAGTTTGTGAGTAGATTGTTGGTGATGAGTAGATGAACTGATTAACTTATGACAAAATTCCGAAAAATACTTTGTGAGTTATGGCCCTTTGTCATTTTGGTAATTTGTGCCCATTGTAATGTATGCTAAAAGTGATGCATAGCATAACTTTAGAACGGTGTATGCTATGATTTTGAAATTTCATATATGCATTTCTGATGGAAAATAAGCTGACGCGTATTTTTTTTCTCGTCAGGATTATGCCCCTTTCAAGAGTTATTGCCCTTTGAATTTTTTTTTAATAAAATCTTGTCAGCAAGATATCTCAAAAACTATTGGAGCTAGAGGCTTGAAAGTTGGTGAATAGATTGGTGGTGATGAGTAGATGAACTGATTAACTTCTGACAAAATTCCAAAAAATACTTTGTGAGTTATGGCCCTTTGTCATTTTGGTAATTTGTGCCCATTGTAATGTATGCTAAAAGTGATGCATAGCATAACTTTAGAACCGTGTATGCTAGGGTTTTGAAATTTCATATATGGGTTCCTCATGAAAAATTAGCTGACGCGTATTTTATTTCTCATCCGGATTATGCCCCTTTCAAGAGTTATTGCCCTTTGAAATTTTTTTAATAAAATCTTGTCAGCAAAATATCTCAAACACTATTGGAGCTAGAGCCTTGAAAGTTGTTGAGTATATTGGTGGTGATGAGTATATGAACTGATTAACTTTTGACAAAATTCCGAAAAATACTTTGCGAGTTATGGCCCTTTGTCATTTTGGTAATTTGTGCCCATTGTAATGAATCCTAAAAGTGATGCATAGCATAACTTTAGAACTGTGTATGCTATGGTTTTGAAATTTCATAAATGCATTCCTAATGGAAAATAAGCTGACACGTATTTTTTTCTCATCCGGATTATGCCCCTTTCAAGAGTTATTGCCCTTTGAATTTTTTTTAATAAAATCTTGTCAGCAAGATATCTCAAAAACTGTTGGAGCTAGAGGCTTGAAAGTTGGACCATGAGTCATGTGCAAGACCAAGCTCCATACCTCCAATGTCAAGGTCATACCTAGAGGTCAAAGGTAAAAAAAAGGACAGTCAATAACTTCCTTATTCTTTGATGGATTATGAAATTACTTGGCAGAAATGTTAACCATCATGAGACGATGTGTTGTACCGCAAAGGTCAAGGCCATACTTAGAGGTCAAAGGTAAAAAAGTGCTTTTTTTGTTTACGGCCAATAACTTTTTTATTTTTCTATGAACATTTTTAAAGTTACTATGCAGAAATGTTCATCTTCATTAGATGATGTGTTGCACACAAGACCCAGCTCAATACCTCCAATGTCAAGGTTATACTTAGCAGTCAAAAACGGGGGAGACATCTGTGTTTTTGTAGAAAAACAAATTCTAGTTTTGATCTGATTTTTCTGAAACTTATATGTAAGGTGGCTGGGGATAAAATCCCGGATGAGTTCGAAAACTGGCCAAGTCGGCCCATTTATTTTAGAGTAACATCCCTTTGATTGCTAAAAATGCCAAATTTTGACCTTGTCATCACCGTAGCCCCTTCAGTTTTGATCGGATCTTTCTGAAACTCATATGTAAGGTGGCTGGGAATAAAACCTTGGATGAGTTTGAATACTGGCCAAGTCGGCACATTTATCATGGAGTTACGTGCCTTTGATTGCTTAAAAATGCCTATTTTCGACCTTGTTAGCACTGCTGCCTCTTCAGTTTTGATCGGATCTTCATGAAACTTACAAACAAATAAGTCAGGCAGGAAAGCTCGGAGGAGTTTGAAAACTTGTGAGGTTTGCCTGTTTGTCACAGAGTAACATCACTTTGATTGCAGCAGTTAATTGCTTACTTTTGAACTTGTAATCACCATAGCCCCATCAGTTTATATCCGATCTTCTTAGCAAGTCAGGAATAAAAGCTTGAATGAGTTTGAAAACTGGTGAGGTCAGCTTATTTATCATAGAGTTACATTCTACTTGATTTGCAGAAAATGCTTACCCTGTCATCACCATGTCCTTCCATTAATCCTTCAGTAAAGGTTGGCACTTCCTGAAACTTTGAATCTGTTAGCTCAGGTGAGCGATACAGGACCAAGCTAGCTTGGTCCTCTTGTTTTCTTTTTTGGTTGCAAACAGCATCAAATGTGAGACTGGGAGAAGTCTTATATTGCTAAACTGCTGATTGTGTGGTTGTATGTCATACATGTAGTACAAAGGAAGGACAGACAGGTATCAGAGTTACAAAGACTGTGGTGCAGACTGCTTGACAGATCACAGGTTTGTTGTTAGTAAACTCAACCTGTGCATTCTATTACCCTGCATGGCGACCACCAGGCAAGAAAGTGCCAAAGAGACTGGATGTCTCTAAGCTGAAACAAGACAACAAAAGACAAGCATTCACTACCTGCAACCATTTGGATATATTGGAACTCAGTTCAGACAATCCAGAAGAGAATGTACTGGACAGTCTTCAGAGATACTGTTCACTCTTCAGCAATGGATTCCTTAGGACCAGTGTCTTGCAAATATCAAGGCAGGTTTTACAAGAATGACAAAAAATCCAGAGACTGCTTGAAGAGAAGCACCAAAAGCACAGGACATACTTCAGTCAGACAGCTCATTATCTGACAAAGCTACCTGTTCAAACATGCGTAAGACAGTCCAGACTAGGCTCAGAGATATGCAAAAAACTCCTGGTTGAGCAACAAGGCTGATGAAATACAGTCCTTTGCAGATAGGAAGGATATTAACAAGTTTTTTCGGTGCGTTTATGGTCCCCAGACCTTAGGAACCACCTGACTACCCAGTGCAGATTGACTGCAAAGATCCCTTACCAGAATACAGGACTTCTGGCAACATTATATTGTGGTAATAGTGCTGCAATATTGCAGCAGTACAGTCTGGCAATATTGCTACAAAATTGCAGCAATGTTGGATTTCATATACAAATTCGGTTTCTGGCAATATTGCCAACGTTTCTTGAGGTCTTTGTTGCATGCTAATACAAAAATATCCTCATACAAGGTTAAGGCATATAGCTCTAATTCTTATTGAGAAGCCTCCGTGATGTAGTGGTTATGCTACTCGCCTTGTAAACCAGGGGTCGCAGGAGCGATCCCGGGCGTCTCCAGACTTTTGGATGAGTCTTTAAACTGAGGTCCCGTCTCCGTATGACCTTAGCTGTTGGTGGGATGTAAAACTCAAAACACTCACTCACTCTAATTCTTACTAGAAGCATTTCCAAAGCCAACATTATTCTTCAGCCTCTGACCCCATCATTGCCCCAATCTCCTCTTAGCATTGTTATGAAACAATCTTTTATTTCTATACTAGCACTTTCACTTTCAGGCTCAACCTCTTCAAGTTTGCATATGTCATGTTAGTCGTACCACAGGAGCTTGAAGTTCCGTCCATAAGAAATTCATAATGTCCAAAATCAAAAGTGACAGTAAGCAATTTCTTTGAAATCACATTAGAGTCTTTGTATTTGCACATTTCCAAAACGCTTTGATGGACCTCTTAATTTAAGTTCAGACAGAACAAAAGGATCTGTCAGATGCAAAGAACATAGATTCACTGTGTTAAACAGTTAACAGACCATCCTAAGATGTTTATTTTGCAATCTGAAAAAGATGGGCTGAACACTTTGATAGTGTCCTGATTGAGTCACTATATAGATCTATCAATGATGAAGCTGTCAACAACCTACCACAGGTAGAATGTAATCTACTCCCAGCTGTCTCTGAAACAGTGAAAGCAATAAAACTCCTGTCATCTGGCTAGGCTCAGGACCGGATGCAATACCTGCAGAGGAGGCACTTCATTTGCAAAGAAAGTTATTTCACATGATATGGAGGAAAAAAGCAATCCCTCAAGAATTCAAGGATGCATCAGTTATCCACCTATTCAAGCGGAAAAGGAATCAAGTTCTGTGATAGTCATTGTGGAATCTCTTTATTGTCAATTGCTAGGAAGGTCCTTGCACAAGTTCTTAACCAACTGAATAAACACCTTGAACAGTAAGGTCTTCTACCAGAAAGCCAATGTGCATTCAGGTAGATGAAGAGTTAGTTCTCCACGGTTCAGCCAGAAAGCCAATGTGCATTCAGGTAGATGAAGAGTTAGTTCTCCACGGTTCAGCCAGAAAGCCAATGTGCATTCAGGTAGATGAAGAGTTAGCTCTCCACGGTTCAGCAAATAGCTCTCCTGGATCATTTATAGTTTTGAGTATATATATATGGACTGTATAGCAGAGCCATATTTGAGTTGTGGGTGCACTACAGTTTCATATGCAGCCTCACAAACACCTTTAGATGAATTTTCATTGGATGTGATTCTGGTTACCTTGGAAGCACATTGTCAAGAGTTGTGCACATGGATGCCGGAATTGCCAAAGCTAGTGCAGCATTTCGCAGACTATATGGGAGTGTTTGGGATCAAAGTGGAAACCGACTTAACACAGCATATCAACAGAGTCTTGGGAACCAAATGGACAGAACCCAGCAAAGTGATGAGGTCTATTTATTTTCTGTCTCTGTTTTCTGTACAAGACAATGGCTCTCTTGACACACATAAATTATATGTGTGTGTGTGAATTCAGGTTTAACGACGCTTTCAACAATTTTTCACATAAATTATGTAATCAGTTGTTGTAAATGTACAAAAATTAAATTGAAGTAATAGAACTAATTACTGGACATTTAACACTGAGTCTAAATTAACCCATTTTGTACCGGAAACCCTATAACCGGTAGTTGACCCAGATCAGACGCGGCATCTGTTCAGGGCCTACACTGTATGCAAAACGTCCAGCCAGTTTCCAAATAGATTTTGAAGAAAACACAACCTGACATCCCTAAATTTTGCAGTGGACTCCTGCTTTTTTTTGAGGAAGATTCCATTTGGTACAAAATGGGTTTAAGTGATCCTTGACTTTTGCCTTTAGTTTACATTTTATCTGGGATCAAGTGCTGGAACTGGTGATCAAGTGGGTGCACATGGTTCCTGTCCATCACGAAAACACGCCTATATAATTTTGACCCATTGAACCCCACATTTATATAATAAAACTGGGGTTTGAAGGGGTAAACCTTATTTTTCTTATTTCTGCTCTAAAATATAGATTGTGGGTACTCGTTAGAACCACCTCATTGAGGTGGTTCTAACGAGCACCCACAATCTATATTTTGAGCAGAAATAAGAAAAATATCACAATTTATCATCTTAAAATTTTCGGCGGTAAAATTTACAATATATTAGCATAGGCATGTTTTCGTAATGAATCCTGTGTTATGACAACACACTTTTCTGGAAGTTGGTCACAAGCTGTGTCCTATGTTCACTCTCTCCTTTGGACAGTTGTTAGTTACTGGTGAAAGTGCCAAGGAAAAGTGGGGTTAGGTTGACTGAGCAGCTTGGCAAGAGTTGACTGTTCCACTAAACTCCCACAAACAAGCAAAATCAAGGATTAATACAAGAAATTTATATTTTTTGCCAAATCAGAGGGGGTAATTAGCCTATTTTAGATTAATAGGCCATGATAATTAATGAAACGAGGTGTGAAGGTACTGTAATGGGATATTACAGTACAAATAACCGTTCACCATAAATTCTCTGTGGCATTTTAACTATGTCAAGTTTTGAAATGTGATAAAATTCAAAGTTTTTATTACCATATTTACCGTTTTTATTTTACAGTATTTTTGTTTGTTTGTTTTGAAGTTTAACAGCCCATTCAACGCTATTTTAGGTCATTTTGAGCTGGTCAGTTTACCTATCCACATTTCCTGGGCAGGCTTATATGTAAGCGGTTAACTAGTACAGTGCACATTCTTTCGCCAGAAACTGACAACTGCCCTTCTTGAATCAGTGATTGGGAGAGAATGACCATAGAAAGGGTTTCATGATCAATCTCCACAAAAGAACGTTGCTGACCACGGCAGGTATCAAACAGTCAGACGCGCATCCGACTGAGCTACCGAGGCTGACATTACCTTATTTACTCGTAGGAAAATGTTTGGGGGATTGCAAGGATGTGATATTGTCACACAAAATAATGATCTAAAACTTCATATAAAATTATATACACATAAGCCTCTGTATAAAATCTTTTATTTTTTAATAACATAGCCAAGATGTCCTTGTTTTGGCAGTTACATTGTGTGTTTTGTTTGTTTGATTGATTTGAGATTTAACATCCCCATCAAGACTATAGGTCGTTTCGGTGACATTGCTTCAAAATTTTGTGGGACTTTTACCCAACACTGCGATGAAATGACTTCTCAAGCCCTGTTGCCTTATGAAACCAATTGGGTTTATAAGCATGGACGGTCCCACTTGCACCACTTCGCCTGGGCAGGCTTAGATCCTCTAAGTGGATTACCAATACTCTTGTGTGGTCGGTTTCAGCTCTGCATGGAAGAATCATGCAGCCCATCTATTTTTTTCAAGCCCCGATAGGCGGGGCCGAGTGTGTGTTGGGGTGGCAAGGATTGTGGTGTTAATGATACCCTGGGTATTAGACATCCAAATAATCCTTCGAGCACTGTAAGACACTTGATGGGGTCAAAGAATTATAGACAGAAAACCCAAGAAAACCTACAGTCGAACTTCGATGGCTCGAACCCCTTTGGGACCATGAAAATTTATTCGAGACAGCGGTAGTTCGAGCCACTGAAGATTACTGCCAAGAGGCACAATGAGATACTTTTGAACATCTTTCGATGTTATATATTGAAAATGTTTGCTGTGTGTACTCATTAGACTCGCCTCGTTTGCTGTGTGTACTCATTAGACTCGCCTCACCGAGGCGAGTCTAATGAGTACACACAGCATACATTTGTAATATAAAAGACTAAAATCTCCTTAATCATCCTCCACCATTTCTTATCTTGAGGATTTCCCTAGGGACTCAAGTACGAGTTCGACACAACCATGGTAAACAAGCCATCGGTGTTCGAGCCATCGAAGTTCTACTGTATATGCAAATTTTACCACCATGATGGTTCAGTGATTAACCTTCAGTGGCTAGAACTATCCGAGCAGGCACATGACATAACTGTGATGTCAAATCAACGTCAGTGCAACATCATGAGGCTTATGCAACGCCACATCTACGTCTGTGCAACGTCGTCGGTGCAACGTCATGACATTGTTGCCCTAGCGAAGAGTGCCTGCTGGGATGGCTGTCTATAACAAATTTTCATACTTTCAAAGGCGTTCAACAAAGCCATAAGCACAGAGAATTTTTGATATCCCTAACACCAATGGCGCATTTAATAATATGGCAGTTTATTTTCAAACTTGCTCTTTGAGTCCCTAGAGAATTCTTTATGTAGCTTCTGAAAGGCAAATAGCTAGGAATAATTCAGGCAGTTATTTTATCATGAAAAAAGGTACACCCCAACCTTGTTAGGATCCAAAGCAGAGACCGTGTTTGCTAAACAACCCTGTTATTATACCCCTGGCATACGAAGTCTGTCAGAGGGTACATAGTTTTTGTCTTTCCGTCCGTTCGTTGGTTGGTTCATTTGTTCATTGGTTGGTTCGTTTGTTCGTTCGTACTTCCGTCTCTCCCGCCGTTTGTCAACCTTTACATCAAAGTTTTGCGTTAAACCTTTTTGATTGCTCATATCTCTGTAACCACATGTTGGATTCTCTTCATATTTGGTACAGGATATCTCTATAGCATTACCTTTCATTTGGAATATCTAAGCTTGCAGGTCAAGCCCCTCGGTGGGCTGTCCGTCCGTCTCTCCGTTCATAAACATTTACGTCAAAGCTTTGTGTTAAACCTTTTTGATTGCTCATATCTCTGTAACCACATGTTAGGTTCTCTTAATATTTGGTAAAGGATATCTCTATAACATTACCTTTCATATGGAATATCTAAGCCCCTGGGTCAAGGCCCTGGGAGGGCTGTCCGTCTGTTAACTTTAATCTTTTACGTCAAAGTTTTATGTTAAACCTTTTTGATTGTTCATATCTCTGTAACCACATGTTGGATTCTCTTCATATTTGGTACAGGATATCTCTATAGCATTACCTTTCATATGGAATATCTAAGCCCCTGGGTCAAGCCCCTGGATGGGCTGTCCATCTTTTTGTCAACTTTTTCGTCAAAGTTTTGTGTTAAACCTTTTTGATTGCTCATATCTCTGTAGCCTCATGTTAGATTCTCTTCATATTTGGTACAGAATATCGCTATAGTGTTAACTTCCATATGGAATATCTAAGCTCCTGGGTCAAGCCCCTGGGTTGGGCTAGGGGTCAATGATTAAGACTTAGGCATTTTGATTACGTTAAAGTTTTGTGTTAACTGTTTTCATTATACTCCTGGCATACAAAGTATATCAAAGGTTATAGTTTTTGTCTTTCCATCTGTTCATTATTAGTTAGTTTGTTCTTTTGTTATGCTGTGACCCTTGTCAGATTTGTCAGCTTATATATTGGTCCTTGTGATCTTAGAAACTATAGTGACTAGAACTGTTAAATTTTGCATAATATTTCCTCTTGAAATGCAGACAATAATAAATGCAAGTAATAATGAAAAAATGTACCGGTATTGCTTTAAATGTGTTGTGTGTACTCATTAGAATTGCCTCCATGAGGCAATTTTAATGAATACACACATGATAGTCATCATCATCATCATCAGTTTTGATTAACATGCAGGGGCAACATCCACATAAATGGGCCTCCTTCCAGGTAGCTTTACCATTACAGCATAACTTTATTGTATTGATGTATTTTCACGAAAAAGGCATGTGTGTACTCATTAGAATTGCCTTAATGAGTCAATTCTAATGAGAATACCCAGCATACCCTTATTGTATAGAAGCATTATGCTTTCTGACATGGTGCTATGAATACCTAACCCACAGTGGATTCAACAAGCCCTGTCTCAAACAAATGTTCATGGCTGTAAAGGCATTCAAACCATTGATGTTTCTCTATTTATTATTTCTTAGGTGTTCAGGTATGCCATACAGCGACTGATTATGTGACTGGTGTAGATAGTTATCGTACAGGAATCTTCTTCAATATGGAGACGGCAGTTCGAGCCATTCGACCATCCAATACGACAGACGTACAAGTCAGTCTAAGCCTGCTGTCAATCAAAGACTTGGTAAGAAATAATGTAATGTACACTATCAGGTACATTTTCTCCGGTCAAAGAAATACAGAAATACATTTTGTCTTATAACAGCACTTTAACCCAGTGTATACTGGTGGACTCTTCCATTGCTATATGTTGGAATAAGGGGCTTGAAGAAATATATGGACTGCATGATGCTTCCACGCAGAGCTGAATCCGGCCCGCACACTAGTACTGGTAAACCGCTTAGAGGATCCAAGCCTGTCCAGGAACCGCAGTGCGAGGTGGACCGTCCATGCTAATAAACCCTATTGGTTTCATTGGGCGACAGGGCTTGAGATGTCATTTCATCTCAATGTCGGGTAAAAGTCCCACAAAATTGGAAGCAACATCTCCAAAATGACCTTTACAGTGTTGACAGGGACGTTAAACCTCAAATCAAACAAACAAACAAAAAACAACTCAGAAAAATTAAAATGCAAGCGTGATACCCCATTTGTTGACAGATAAACAAAAGATTATGCCATTCTGCCAATGCAAAAAAGCTTCTGAAAATGTATCCGAAATATAGCAAAAAGCCTTTGGACAATTTAGTCACTGATGATAAGACCTGGGTTTACTATTTTCAACGAGTTTATTTAGAGTCAGTGAAGGTCACCATCTTTCCGCGTCTTCCATTTTTGCCAGACCTGGCCCCCTGTGACTATTTTCTGTTTCCAAAACTCAAATATCATCTATCTGGCAAGAGATACAATTCAAAAAATGCCCTTGGATCTGCGGTTTATCAGTATCTGATGGGCATTCACACTGAAGTGTTCTAAAAGTGGATTGTCTGGCTAAAAAGGTGTAGGACAGAGCAAGTCAAAAAGATTTTAACATTTGCAGTAAAGGAAAAACAATATATGAAAGTGACATTATTTTTGGAACAGCCCTCATACGACCACACATGTAATAGCACATGGATCTGTGTTTAACCCATTTTATACCGGAAGTCATAAAATGGGTAACTGGCAAACAGTTCAGGCCCAGATCAGACGCCGCAGAATGCGGTGTCTGATCAGGGCCTACACTGTTTGCAAACATTCCGCCATTTTTGCTGTTAAATACTAGTCTTGCTGAACCATACTGTCATTCCCACTCCCATGGATTCAAGAAGGCATTTGTCATTTTGTTGGTGACTGATTTGTTTGTTTGTATTGGAGTTCAATAGCTCAGTCAACACTATTTTAGGTCATTTTTGAGCCGGTCAGTTTACCTATCCACACTTTTCCTGGGCAGGCTTATACGTTAGCAGTTAACCAGTACAGTGCACTGTGTGTTCCTCGTTAAATAAAGTCATTATTATTACATTCTTTCACCAGAAACTGACAACTGCCCTTCTTGAATCAGCAGAAGGGAGAGAATGACCCTTGAAAAGATTTCGTGATCAGTCCCACGAAAGAATGTTGCTGACCTTGGCAGGTATCGAACCGCATCCTCCTGATCACCAGTCAGACGCACATCTGACTGAGCTACTGTGGCTGGCTTGTTAATGAAAGAATTTCACTGTACATTTTATCACTTACTACAAACAGACTGGCTGGACATGACCTTAATAGTGTTGACTTGGCCATTAAAACTAAAAAAGATCCATAATAATTGTTTGACAAAAAAGCACAATCTGTTAAGAGGACATCCCTGTAACATCTGTATTACTTTATAAATTTAACCCATTCTATGCGGGAAACTGTTAAAGGGGTACCTTGGCAAACAGTGCAGACCCAGATCAGATGCGGCAGAATAAAACCAAAAAATAGGCCTGACATGCCTTGTATTACAAATGGACTTGTCCAACATATAGCAATGGAAGAGTCCATCAGTATACAATTGGTTAAGTGCAATGTATTAACATTTATTGTTGAATATTTACCGGCCCCGATAGCTCAGTTGGTAGAGTGTCCGCTCCGGGGAACGGGAGGTCTGGGGTTCGACCCCGGGCCGCGACATACCAAAGTCGTTAAAAATGGTACTAGCTGCTCCTCGTTTGGCACTCAGATTTACGGGGTAGAGCTAGGACTGGTCGATCCAGTGTCAGGATAATGTGACTGGGTGTGGTATCATGTAATGTGTCTGGGACATGATACTTCAGTGAGGCAGCACTATAAATGTGAGCATTGAGCTCCCTGTCGCAACCAGACACCGTCGTGATATGACTGAAAAATTGTTGAAAGCGACGTTAAACCCGAATTCACACACACACACACACATTGTTGAATATTTCTACAGTTAGAAAAAGTGCATCCATGACTGTAATATTTCGCCCCAACCATTGCCTAAAACACTAAGGCTTAGCGTGTGCAAATGGAATTCAACGGTAAATAGCTGAACATGTGAAGCACACCACTTGAAGCTCTTTCAACTTCAAACAGTTCTAATATTTTGGAGAGTTCAGGGCCCAGTTGTCCAAAGCATCGTTAGCTTAACGAGCTCGTTCTAGCAAGTACAATATTGAAAATCTTGGTATTTTTGCTGAAAAAAATGTGAGCAGCTTTTGCATCCGCAAAAGCTGCTCACATTTTTTTCAGCAAATATTTTAGCATATCTGCCATATTTAATGATCAAAGTTTTAACGATATGTTAATTACCGATGTCGTTAGTTTTGAACAACTGGCCCCAGGTTTTCTTATAAAAGTAGAAACACCAAAATGCAGTGGTACATGTACAGACAAGTGTACTTAAGAAATGAATTTTATTTTTCTGCTGTTCATGAGAGTATGAACGCAGCAGGTCGTGTGCAAAGTAAATGAACCCCCAAAGGGGTTCGTGTAAACTTTGCTAGCGACCTGCTGTTGATCATACTTTCATAAAAAGGAGAAAAATTAAGTTTATTTTTTATATTTACATTCTTTGCCCCTCATCACTGGGCGAAAAAATGCTTATAGGGCAAACTTTTAAAGCTGAAAAACATTTACCCGCTGTTTTTTTACAAAGAGCTGAAAAGCGTTGACGTCACCAACGCCCATAGAGCACCATTGTCTTGCTTGACATCACTGAAAATCACGCGACTCAATGAGTTCATGTAAGTATGAACTACATTGTTTTCTACAGGTTTACGTTAGACTTTACACTGGAAATGTAAATATTGTGGTATGTCCCATGCCATAGAGGTATACTGGTGTACCTATATTTTGCACAGCCCCAACAAAGAGGTTCATATGCAATGATGACATTAGGTATCATAATGGCTACCGCAGTTAACTCTAACCTTTATCCTGCTGAACACGACAACCCCTACCATTGCAAACAGTGTAGATCCAGATCAGATTGCTTGAAAAGCCATCTGATCAGGATCTACACTGTCATGCAGTTTGTGAATTGAATGAATACAACACAATAAGTAATTTGATTGTTTGTTAGTCAGAAATGGGTGTGGCTAAATTTATTCATTCAGCAGGATACGGGCTTATAATAATTAATAACCATGTTGATTTCAGGACTCTGAAGAGCAAATACTAAAAGCTTCGGGCTATTTCACAGTGGTAAGACAAATCTTATACATCTTTTATCATATAATGTTGCCATTGTACATGTTTCACCCATTTTAATGGGAAACCCCAGGAGCAGTCGCCCAGATCCCACAACAAAGGTTTTTATGGAGAAATGAAAACTACCCTTCAGTTATCACAAAGTACTTATTTTATCTGTTACTATGTTCAGTAGAAAAAGGATTAATGGGTAATCTCATGCTTGATTTTTTAAATGAGGCTTAATGTCACCGCCAACACTATTTAGGTCATTTTAGAGATGTTGCTTCCAATTTTGTGGGACTTTTACCCAACATTGAGATGAAATGATACCTCAAGCCATGCCACCCAATGAAACCAATTGGGTTTATATGCATGCATGGTCGGACTCTTGCCACTTTGCCTGGGCTTGCTTAGTCCTTCTGAGTTGTTTACCAGTACTCATGTATGGTCAGTTTCAGCTCTGCGTGGAAGCACCATGCAGCCCAGTCTGTTTCTCCAAGCCCTGATGGAAGCCCCCGCCCATAGGGGCTTGAAGAAATATATGGGCTGCATGATGCTTCCATGCAGAGCTGAATCCGGCCCGCACACTAGTACTGGTAAACCGCTGAGAGGATCTAAGCCTGTCCAGGAACCGGGGTGCGAGGTGGACCGTCCATGCTAATAAACCCTATTGGTTTCATTGGGCGACAGGGCTTGAGATGTCATTTCATCTCAATGTCGGGTAAAAGTCCCACACAATTGGAAGCAACGTCTCCAAAATGACCTTTAAAGTGTT
This sequence comes from Lucinisca nassula, assembly GCA_963580285.1. NCBI lineage: Eukaryota > Metazoa > Mollusca > Bivalvia > Lucinida > Lucinidae > Lucinisca > Lucinisca nassula. The sequence continues at coordinate 114,843,832 of OY757011.1, forward strand.
GACGGGGACGTTAAACCTCAAATCAAACAAACAAACCAAGCCCTGATGGGCAGGGCTACGGTAATCTCGTGACCACACCTGTAGTAACACCTGGTTACTGGGGCATGAATTCATGATTATACCGTCCATAACTTTCTTCTGAAATTCCTAGGTTATAAAATCACATTTAAAATCACTATATGATAAACAGTTTCTCACATTCGTGGTCATTTCAGATGATATTTATGAAACTTGCCAGATGGCTAATTTTATTAACCAATTGTATGCGGGAAACCCGTGAAGGGGTACCTTGGCAAACAGTGCAGGCTCAGATCAGACGAGCCTGCACTATTTGCTAACAGAATTTTCCATCAAAAATAGAATAAAAATGAAAAAATAGGCCTGACACCCCTTATATGACAAATGGATTTGTCCAACATATAGCATGATGGAAGAGTCCACTAGTATACAATGGGTTAATTTCATATGAAATGACCACTTGTGTAAGATCCTCTAGCTATTTCTTTACTTTAGCAATGAAATGAAAATTTCTCAGATTTCTACAAGAGGCAAAGACCTAGGTCAGATAAAAAATTAAGACATACCAGAAATACCTAAACGGCCTTAATTTGCACCAAACCGCATAAATACATTTTTTTTCATACCTGCTTAAAGCATGGCACATTATAGGAGTCTGTTTTTCTGTCTGTTCAACATTTGCAGCAACCCTGGCTTTTACCCTTGTGTTCAAGTCCATTTCTCAAGAACTATAAGAGCTTTATAATTGATGTTTATGATACTTATTACAAACTTCCATCTAGGCATGGCAACATTAATGCAAGCATCCATATTTGACCTTGACCTACATTTCATGGTTCTTTGACTTTGTGACCTATTGTGACACCCCTAATGTTCAAGTCCAGTTCTCAAGAACTATAAAAGCTTCAGTAATGAAACTTAGTACAACTTGCATCTAGGGAAAGCAACTTTGACCCACCTTTCATGGTTCACTGACGGTGAACTATTGGACAACCCTAGCTTTTACCCTAATGTTCAAGTCCATTTCTCAAAAACTATAAGAGCTTCAATAATGATACTTGATACAAATTTGCATCATGGGATGGCAACTTTTGGTTCACTGGCACTGAAACTGTTGGACAACCCTAGCTTTCACCCTAATGTTCAAGTCCATTTCACTAAAACTATAAGAGCGTCAGTAATGATACTTGATACAAATGGCAGCCTTTGGTTCACTGCCATTGAGAACTATTGGACAACCCTAGATTTTACCCTAATGTTGAAGTCCATTTCTCAAGAATTAAAAAAACATCAATAGCGATACTTGGTACAACCTGCATCTAGGGTACTCAACTAGGACCTACCTTTCATGATTCACTGCATGACTTTGTGAACCAGTGGACAGCCCTAGCTTTTACCTTAATGTTCAAGTCCATTTCTCAAGGACTATAAGAGCTTCAATAATGATACTTGGTGCAAACTTGCATCTGGGGATGGCAATCTCTGATTCACTACCATTGAGAACTATTAGAAACACTAAATATTACCCTAATGTTCAAGTCCATTTCTCAAGAACTACAAGAACTTCAATAAAAATACTTGTACTTATTCAAATTTTAGGTGTTAAAGTTTCCGAATATTTAGGGTAAATACGGTATTTATAACCCTTGGGTTGACTGGCCTACTCAGAACCTCTGCTAGGCCTTTGTTATGATCAGCCAAGGCATCCCTTGCTTTGGAAATAGAGGATCTTACACAAATGTTCGTGTCTTATTGAGTGAACTCGTTGAGGAAAAGGGATAAAATGCAAGGCTTTTTGAATGTATTAAAATTGTTGAAGAAAAAGGATAAAATGCTCGGCAAAGCCTTACATTTTATCCCTTTTCCTCAACCAGTTTTATAAATCAAATAATATAAGAATCTGATATGGGTTTCTGTTGTAGATGAGCGTTTCCAACCCAAGAGATGACCGTGCTGAGCGGAACCGAGGCTACGCCGAGGTTCCGCTCAGCACGGTCATCCCGAGGGTTGGAAACGCATATCTACAACAGAAGCCCATATTGGATTCTTTTTCTTGCACAACACCTCCGGTTAGTTTTGACAGCTCGCACATGTATATTGTTTACAAAATAAAAGTTGTGCGGAAGTTGTTCCGGCAGTTGAATAGAATTGAAGCGCATTTATGTTAGTTGCCTGGGTCGGAACACCAGGGTCAGAACATAAATTTCTATCCCAGGGTAAAATCACGGATTTCCTTGTCTGGTGTGCAAGAATATATGAGAACGTATGCAAGATTCTATTTATCATATGACATTTAAAATGCATTTTATTCACAATTTTTAACAACAATGTCAAAATTCCGCCATTAGTAAACGTGATGTCATTAAAGATGTTGTATGTGTAATGTTCACTGAGGGGCGTATCTAACTAATTTGCATATATTTAATCCACTAGTAGATTAATATTTAATCCACTAGTGGATTACAAAACTTATTATATGGCTTTATTACATTCTCAGATGCGACATCTGATAATGATAAATGTCTATATTGCAACCATACCCATGAAAGATTCTTAACATCTCATATAAGTCTGTCATAATGGGTTGAATTCTAGAAATTGGAAAATTTTCTAATTTAAATACAATGAAACGTCGATGGCCCAAACACTGATGGCTTGTTTTCCATCCCTGATTCAAACTCAATCTTGTGTCCCTAGGAAAAAAAAAACAAAGCTGCAGCTAATTTTGGATAATTTTCTTACTTGATCTTGAAAATGTATGCTGTGTGTACTCATTACAATCTCCTCATTGAGGCGTTTCTAGTCTTACATACCACATACTTTTATTTTAAGGGGAATAGGAACACCTGGCAGATTTTTTCACCATTTTCAAAGGGAGACAACTTTTGGAACGGTTCGCTTTTCTCTAAGCCCTGTCCCACAGACCCCTATTGAAAGAGGAGACAAAAATAATTTTGCATGAGTTGCCTCCCCTGAAGGTGTTCCCATTCTCCTTAAAGGATTGAAACAATACCACAATGATGTCAACTGACTTGATACTATGATTAACCCACAGTGGCTCAAACTACCCCCATCTCGAACAAAATTTTATGGGCCCAAAGAATCATTATGTTTGAGCAATAGAAGTTTGACTGTATAATGAATTGAATTATTTTGGGAAACACTGTTCTTTATTATCTGTAGGTATGGAATGATAGCCGGCTCACCTGGGACAGCAGTGGTGAAGTTGGTTATTTGGATACCATGAATTTTCAAGCTGCGGAAATATGGAGGCCAGAACTTGTCATATTGAACAGGTATTGTATCAAAGAGCTTTAAGGGGAATGAATACACCTTCACGGGAGGCAACTCCTGCAAAAGTATTTTTGTCTACCATGTCAATAGGGGTCAACTCTTAAAAAGTTGACCCCTTTTTCAGTGGGGCAGGGCTTATGGAAAAGCGAACAGGAAGTTCCAAAAGTTGTCTCCCTTTGAAAACTGGCAGAAAAATCTGCCAGGTGTTCCCATTCCCCTTAAATGAAGCCACTTTTATCATTCCCCCCACTCTACTCCAGTCCCCATCACATAATGGTAGAAGCAGGGTCTTATGTTATATTCATGGATTTTCTTAAAAATTTATATTCACATTAATTTTATATTGGGGAGAAGTAATTTGGGGTTAAAATCTGTTACATTTTACAGAGTTCCTGCCCTTTTAATATCTGATTCCTGTTGTTACTTTGCTACCCGAGTGGAACACTAAAAGTAGCATATGGTTACAAGGATACTCATACTTTGTACTGATGGAGACACACAAGTATACATCCGTCTGTCCATCTGTCTGTTCATCCATATGTTGGTCAGCTTGTATGTCCAGCCATCTATCCATGCATCTGTTCATCTGTCCGTCTGTCTGTCTCTCTGTCACATATTAGACTGAAACTTACATATATATGTCACACAACTCATACAAAAGGAACTGTAAGTCTCCACATTAACTTATGATCTTGGTCATGGCAAGTAAAAAGCTGTCTGAGCATGTGTGCCCAACAAAGGTTCAAAACAGCCTGCATAGCCATGCAGTCTGATCAGTCTTCGTTGTGGGCTATATGGATGTCAGCTGACCCCAAAATTTTTCTTCATACTGACTGAGAAGGCTGTTAAGGGGAATGGGAACACTTTCATGTGAGGCAACTCCTGCAAAAGTATTTTGTCTCCCATGTCAATAGGGGTCAACTAGTAGACCCCTTTTTCAGTTGGACTAGGCTTATAGGAAAGTGAACAGGAAGTTCCGAAAGTTCTCTCCATTAGAAAAAATGGCAGAAAAATCTGCCAAGTATTCCCATTCCCCTTAAACATAGGCTGAGTTGAGTCTTGCTTGAACAGTCCTCCTTGCATAAAATCCTATGAACATAGCTGTTTGAAACTATTCTTGAATGGACATAAGGCCATGTTCAAACAACAAAATCCATGTTCAAATCATGAAATTCAGGTGCTGTTTGAACATGGGTTTTATGGTTTTGAACTTAAAATATCACAAGATGGCCTTGCTTTGTTTACATTGCATTGAGGGACGTTACTTCGTTGCCTTGAACACTGCATTTTAGAATTTAATGGTGACATCAAAAAGTCATTGCAAAACTGACGCCATTGTTAACAACGTTCTGAACTAGCCACCATGTTCATTTTACTGCCACATTTGAAGATTTTATGTGGCGCTCTTGGGATTTTCGTCACAATTTGCCAATTAATGATTATCCATGGTTATTTCATTGCAATTACATTTGCCGGATCCTTCAGAAGATATTTGAACATTCAGACTATCGGCCTTTTGTTCAAACAGCTTCCTCAGGACCCGGTAAATGTTAATGCATGAAAATTCATGGATGATCTCTTTATTTACCCTTGTCACTGTCCAATATATATTTGACTTAGTTAATTTAAACTTGCAACTCATAAGCTAAAAAAAGAAAAAAGTCTGAATATATATACATGTAAATACTTCTTTAAAATATAAGCTATTCCATTCATGCAAGTCATCACGAAACAGGTCTATATAATTTTGACCCCCGTGAACCCCACTTTTCATATAGTAAAACTAGGGTTTACAGGGTTAAACCTTATTTATCTTATTTCTGCTCTAAAATATAGACTGTGGATATTCGTTAGAACCGCCTCATCGAGGCGGTTCTAACGGGTACCCACAATCTAAATTTTGAGCTGAAATAAGAAAAATATCACAATTTTTCATCTTAAAATTTTAGTTTTTTTGGCGGTAAAGTTTACAATGTATTTGTATAGGCATGTTTTATATTGTCATAAGTGAGTAGCTACTTCCCCAGGTACATGTCTGCACTTGATTTTGGCCGACATGTAATTCCTAGTCTCTTTCCCCACATGAGATATAAAGCCTTGATGGGGTCCTAAAACCTAAAGGGAAACTGTTGAAGAATGCACAAATGTGCAGGTTGATATGAGTCATTGCTAGAGGCACATGCCATTTATGACCATTTCCTGTTCACAGGCACATTTCGTACACATCACGAAAACTATAAAATTTTAACCCTTGTCCTGCTAATCCCGGATATGCCTTATCTTTGAAACAATGTAGATCCAGATCAGATGGCTTCTGAAGAAGCCATCTGATTAGGATCTACATTGTTTGCCATTCAGATTGTGAATTTGTTGCAATAATTTGCATCAAGTAATCTGATTGGTAGATAATCGATAGTGGGTGTGGCATATATGAATATTCAGCAGAACAAGGGTTACCCCCCTCAAAGCCCACTTTTATATAGTTAAACTGGGGTTTACAGGGGTATACAGTAGTTTTCTTATTTCTGCTCAAAAACATAGGTTGTGGGTTCTCGTTAGAACTGCCTCAATGAGTGATTCTAACAATACCCTCAATCTTTGTTTTGAGCAGAAATATGAAAAAGGTCAGGTTTTTTATCTGAAAATTTTCGTTTTTGGTGGTAAAAGTTTGCCAATATATTTGAATAGGCGTGTTTTCGTAATGTAGCCTTTTTGTTTCAGCGTGAACACTATAGGTGTATTGACAGATTCAAACATCCAGTTCACGGTAATAGACAGGGACCATGGGACCGTAGCCTGGGAACCACCAGCTTACTTCGAGGTGCACTGTGATATGGATCTGAAGTTCTACCCGTTCGACAAACATACATGCAGTATAGCTGTGTCTAGCTGGACCATGGCTGATACTGAGACACCTGTTCGTAGTTTATCGGCCAGCGTGAATCTGGCGCTGTACCAGTAAGTTGATAACATGATTTAACTCACAAACTGTGGAACTCAAAGGTAAAGGATACATCTTCAGAGTGAGGCAACTCTTTCAATAATAGCTTTGTCTCTCATATTAATAGGGCTATTAGGGTCTGCCCTTAAAGGAAAGAATTTGCCCACGACAGCCCCTACCTTTGCAAACTGTAGATCTAGAACAGATGGCTTCTGAAGAAGCCATCTGATCAGGATCTACACTGTTTGTCATGCAATTTGTGAATTGAATGAATATACTATATCAAGTAATTTGATTGGTTGGCAGTCAGAAATGGGTGTGGCTAAGTTAATTTATTTAGCAGGATATGGGTTAAGAGTAGACCCCTTTTCAGAGTTCACAGAGAAGCCAAAAGGAGGCCCCGAAAATTATCATCCTTGTTGAACAAATAGCAGAAAATATGGGAGATATGTATGTTTCCCTTAAGGGAAATGGATACAAATGCCAGGAGGCAGCCATTTTTAAAGGGAATGGGTCTGCTTGATACATTTTCCACAAATTATACCAGGGAGACAACTCCTGCTTTCTTACAATAATCAGAGCTGGTCTAAAATAGAGGTCTACTTTTTAACCTTTACCCTGCTGAATTAATTTTTTTATCGATACTCCGTCCCACTGAATTGTTTTTATCAAATACTACCATTTTCAGCAACTTTTAACACACAAAAACCCGTATTTTTCTTGATTTCTCCACCATTCAAAGCATATGGAAAACGAAAGTAGCCTACTGTCACTCAGCTGACTGAGTCGAAAAATCGTTTAAAACACCCTTTCAGAGCGTATTTTGGGCTCGGTTAGATCAAATTCGTCAAAAAGTAGCGATTTCCTAAAAAAAATTGCATCCTTACCCAGAAAACCCGAAGAAAATCCATCCAAAAACATCGAAACAGCAAGTTTTTTTTTCATCGATGCCCGGATGTTATTTGATACCGAAATGCCAAACCGCACCGAAAAACGAGAGTTCCTCCTTTTCTATGAGTCGCACCAAGCACACCAGTCAATTTCGGCGCACGAATGCGCCTACAGCGTGGCGCCATTACATTTTCATGTGCGCACGAATGCGCCTACAGCATGCTAAAGGTTAAGGAATGAATTTGCTCCTCAATTTCAAACTCTTCCTTTAAGAGTAGACCCCTACTGATAAGGGTAAGTGTTTATGTTTGAGTACTTCTCACCAACAGCGGAGATGGGACCTCGGTTTAAAGACTCATCCAAAAGTCTGTAAAAGCGCAGGATCAATCCTGCTACCCCTGGTTTCAAGGTGAGTAGCATAACCACTACACCATGGAGGCTCCTATATTGAGAAGGGTAATTAAATGTTTTTGAAAGATTTGCTTCACCTGATAATGCATCCATTCTTTTTAACCCTTCTCTTGCTGAATATTCATTTAAGCCACACCCATTTCTGTCTATCAGCCAATCAAATTACTTGATGTAATTTATTCTACAAATTCATAAACTGAATGACAAACAGTGTAGATCCAGATCAGATGGCTTCTTCAGAAGCCATCTGATCTGGATCTACAATGTTTGCAAAGATAGGGGTTGTCGTGAACAGCATGATAAGAGTTAAAATTAGTTTAGCTCTTTGCTCTTCATGTCAATTTGTGTTTATTCTGAAAGGAAAACATTTGATTCCAAGGAGCAAATCATTTCCTTTTAGATAAGACTCCCTTTCAGAAGAGACTGATGTATGTGCTGAAGTGCAGACATGAAGCCAGAAAAGTTGTCTCCCATAAAAAATACCTCACAAACAGATCTCTAAAATGCTGTAATTCTTTTTGATCAATTGATTGCTTGATTGATTAATTAATTGATTGAGCGACTGACCGACCAACCGACCGAGAAAAAAATCTGTTTTCCAGAGTGATGTCCTTTTAAAGAACAGTCTACACAAAAACTTTCAACTAAGACATATACTGTCACTGCTGTTTCATTTGACCCTTGTCCTGCTGAACATGGCAACCCCTTTCTATGCAAACAGTGTAGATTCAGATCAGATGGCTTCTGAAGCCATCTGATCAGGATCTACACTGTTTGTGATTCAGCCTGTGTACCAATACTTTTTATCGCTGATAGTCAGAGTGGGCTGGCAAAATCTATTCGGCAGGTCAAGGGTCATCTTCTTCCTTAACCTTTTTGTACCAAATGGAATCTTCCTCCTTATATATAGCAGGAGTTCATTTCAAAATCGAGGGGTGTCAGGTTGTGTTTTCATCAAAATCTATTTGGAAAATGACTGAACTTTTAGCAAACAGTGGAGGTCCTGATCAGACGCCGCATTCTGCGGCATCTGATCTGGGCCTGCACTGTTTGCCAGGGTACCCGTTTTGGGGTTTCCGGTACCAAATGGGTTAACATCCTTATTTAAAATTAAACTTAAAGCTCCAAGGAAACTTCTGGAGCAAATGAGTTATTTTAGCATTTTTCAGAGGAAATAAGGTTTGACATTTCATGTGAATTGTTTGCTTCTGGTAGAGTGCAAGAGTCATTTAGACATTAAAAATGTTATACAATAAAAAAAAAACTCTTCAGGCATATCCCAGATGACAAGGCAATTTGGAATAGGATGGGGAAATTCAGACAGCGGGTGCTACCCACTTCCTTTCCTCTTTACAGGATTCACTCATATCTGTTGATTGCCATTAACCCTCCCCATGCTGAACCTGAATACAAAAACACGCCTATTCAAACAAATTGGTAAAATTTTACCACCAAAATGAAATTTTCCAGATAAAAATCCCAATAGTTTTCATATTTCTGCTCAAAATATTGATTGTGGGTGCTTTTTAGAACCACCTCTGTGAGGCGGTCCTAACGAGTATCCACAATCTATGTTACTGAGCAGAAAGAAGAAAAATTATGTATATCCCTTTAAACCCAGTTTTACTACATAAAGGTGGGGGTTAAGTGGGTCAAAATTATATAAGCGTGTTTGCATGATTCTTTTTTGAAAACAGTATAGATCCAGATCAACTGCCTTATTCTTGGAAGCCAGCTGATCAGGATCTATATTGTTTTCCTTTCCATAGTGAAAATTAAAATAATGCAGCACAAATGGCTGAAAATCTGGGAGGAGTGTCGCATACTAAAATATTCAGCATGGTGATGGTTAATTTATGGTTCCTTCTGTTTTATATTCTCGAGACAATACAGTAAAATTCCTATCTTAGGACCATCTTTGGGGCTGTTCAAAAGTGGTCTTTTAGACCACTTTTGAACAGTTCCAAAGGTGTTCTCTGACCAGAGGACACTCCATGCAGAAAACACAAAGAAAGAATAACTGTAGCCTACTAAATAAGCTTTAAAAGCAGAATTAGTCTGAATTTTAGTTGGTCTTAATAGCGGATTTCACTGTATTTTATATCATGATTTTTATTTTATTTTTCGGAACAGGTCAAACTTAGAGTGGGATCTTACAGAAACAAGTGTAGAAGATTCAAAGAGAGTGTCTGAGATCGGGACTAAGAAATTTTCCTATTCCAAAGTGACATTCTATCTGACACTTCACAGACAAACGCTGTTTTATGGACTGCACGTTATCTTACCATTGTTGGTAGTATCACTGCTGAGTACACTCGTGTTTATTTTACCTGCTGAAGGCGGAGAGAAGGCATCGTACAGTGTCTTTGTGTTGGTAGCATTTTTTGTCATTACTGGAACTATTTTAGGATTTACACCGGTGTCCTCTAAAACCTCTGTTATTGGTAAGTTTGAAGGAAATAAATTGCTCACTGTTTTTCAAAGGATTGCTACTTTGGAAACAGGAGTTGTCTTTTAACCCTTATTCCGCTGCATAATTAATTTAGCCACAGCCTTTTCTAACTTTGAACCAATCAGATTATTTGATGTAATTTATCCCTACAAATTCACAAACTGAATGTCAAACAATGTAGATCCTGATCAGATGGCTTCTGCAGAAGCCATCTGATCTGGATCAACACTGTTTGCATAGTGGTTGTCATGAACAGCAGGATAAGGATTAACCCATTTTGTCTTGAATTGATTTTAAGCAGGACTGAGGAGTCCATTTTGGAATTAAGGGGTATAAGCTAGAGTTAGTTTTAATAATTTAAAAAATTATTGACAAACAAATTGTTGACCAACAGTGAAGGCCCAGATCAGATGCCACATACGGTAATGTGTCATCTGACCTGGGCCAGCACTGTTTACCATTGTCCTGTGTTGGGGTTATTGTATACATTGAGTTAAAGCCTTACTAAATAAGGACTACTCTGTAAAATATGTCTGGGACAAAGATAACTAAACTCTAAGAAATTACTGCCAAACTAAGCAAAAATCTCGAGGACATTTAATAATGCCAAAGAGAATTCATTCAAACTACACATGTATGAAAATGCTGGGCTTTGGAGCTGGTTACATTAAAATAATTTTGAAATGGGAATCAATATAGGTGAAAGCAGTAGAATTGCACAATGCACTGAAATCAGACTCCTGCCTTAAATGCTCATTTCAAAATATTCACATTTTTAGCTCAGAGCTGAAGGCTCCAGGGGAGCTTATAGGATAGGCAGTTGTCCGTCGTCTGTCGTATGTCGTCGTCTGGCGTCAACACTTTCAAACGACATCTTCTCTGAAGCCACTGGGCCGATTGGGCCCAAATTTTATCTGTAGCATCCTTGGGCTGGGGGATTGAAAGTTTGTGTTTTTTATGAAAATTGGCTCATTAGTTTGGTTGCTATGGCAACTTGTAGTTTCCATAGACTTATAATGGGGAATATTGAAAAATGGCATTTACTGCCAAGCCTCTGCAGATATTTTGACAAAACTTGCATAGAACTGTTCCATAGGCAATCTACTATCTGCCGTATGATTTTAGGCCTTCTGTTCATTTTTATTGGTTGCCATGGAAACCAAAATGCAAAAAAAAAAATAGATAAAAATACTTAAAAAATCATCTCCTCAGAAACCATATGCTCTAGGAGGCTGAGACTTTATGAAAATAGTCACCATATTTGCCTTTACAGGTTTTGTGTTTTTTATGAAATTTGGCCTTTTAGTTTTGTTGCTATGGCAACTTAGAGTTTCCATTGACTTATAATGGGGAAAACTGAAAAATGGCATTTACTGCCAAGTCATTGCAGATATTTTGACAAAACTTACATGGACATGTTCCTTGAGTAAACTTCTCTCAGCCATAATGCTTTTATGTCAACCTGGGGGTCCCCTAGGTTGTGACGGGGCCATGCCCCGCCCCCTCCACTTCATAAAATGCCTTATATCTCGGAAACCTTACAGATCCCAACCCCTAAACCATATATATTCTTGTTCCTTATGATAAGATGCATTAAGTGACACCGACCTGGGGGTCCCCGGGATGTGCCGGGGACATGCCCTGCTCCCTCTATTTCTTAAAATGCCATTTATCTCAGAAACCATTCAGATCCCCACCCCTTAACTATATTTATTCTTGTTCCTTATGCTAAGATGCATTAAGTGACACCAACCTGGAGGTCCCCCGGGATGTGCCGGGGACATGCCCCACCCTCTCCACTTCTTAAAATGCCATTTATCTCAGAAACCATTGAGATCCCCACCCCTAAACCATAGATACTTTTGTTCCTTATGATAAGATGGACTCAGTGACACCAACCTGGGGGTCCTCCGGGATGTGCCGGGGCCATGCCCCACCCCCTCCACTTCATAAAAGGCCCAATATCCCAGTAACCTTACGGATCCCCACCCCTAAACCATATATATTCTCGTTCCTTATGATAAGTCGCATTCAGTGACACCAACTTGGGGGTCCCCCGGGATGTGCGGGGCCCATGCCCAACCCCCTCCACTTCATATAAGGCTAAATATTCCAGAAACCTTACAGATCCCCACCCCAAAACCATATATATTCTTGTTCCTCATGATAAGACACATTCAGTGACACCAACCTAGGGGTCACCCAGGTTGTGCCCGGGCCACACTCCACCCCTCGACTTCACAAAAGACCATATATCTGAGAAACTGTTCAGAGCCCACCCCTAAACCATATATATTATTGTTCCTTATGATAAGACGCAAACAGTGACACCAGCATGGGGGTCCCCCCGGGGTTCCACGGGCCATGCCCCACCCCTTCATTAAAATCCATATATCTCTGAAACCGTTCAGATCCCCACCCCTAAACCATATATATTCTTGTTCCTGATGATAAGACTCCACTTAATAATAGGCCATATATCTCAGAAACCATTCAAAACCCCATCCTATAATCACATATATTCTTGTTCATTGTTATTAGACACATTCAGTCAACCCTGTCTTGGGGGGTCCGCAGGTGCCATTTCTCTCCATTCCACTTCATAAAAGGGCCTCATATCTCAGAAACCGTTCAGATCCACACCATTTAACCATATATATTCTTGATTGTTATGATAAGACATATTCAGTGACAACAATCTTTGGCTTTTCTGGGTTCTGCCATGCCCGAATCCCTCCATTGCTTAAAAGGCCTTACGTCTCAGGAACCATACATATCCCCACCGCTAAACCATATATGTCTCTGTTCCTTTTTATAAGACCCATTTAGTGACACCAATCAGGGATCCATTGGGCAGTGCCCACCTGAGCTCTGGTTTATGAAATTTGGCTCTTTGGTTTGTTTGCTATGGCAAGTTAAGAGTTTCCATTGACTTATGTTGGGGAAAATTGAAAAATGACATTAATGCCTCTCAAGATATTTTGTCAAACTTTCTTATGAATGTTTTCATTGCTCTTAAAGGATCTCATTTTAGATTTTTATTTCATAGAAATGTTCCTTTAATAATGTTCTTTTTGGCCTATTGCCACAGATGGGAAATTGTCAATTGTAATCTGTTGTCTTCAAGCGACATCAGACCTCTGAAGCCACTAGTCTGATTGGGTCGAAATTTTATCTGTAGCAGCCTTGGGAGCAGGGCTTCCATGGTTAATTAAAATACATTGCTGCCAGTGGGCAGTGGCCCCCTGAGCTCTGGTGAGCATTGTGGCCCATGGGCCTCTTGTTAGTAAATTCTCAGAAGAAAAAATATAGTTTACTATTGGGAGGTAATGTTCATACTTCAGTGGATAGTGACATTGACTCTGGATCATTGAGCTATGTCAGAATTTATCATGGTTCTTGCAATGGCATTGTTGACGTTAACAGCACTGTTCATAAGCCCCCGCCCATAGGGACTTGAAGAAATATATGGGCTGCATGATGCTTCCACGCAGAGCTAAATCCGGCCTGCACACTAGTACTGGTAAACCGCTTAGAGGATCTAAGCCTGTCCAGGAACCGCAGTGCGAGGCGGACCGTCCATGGTAATAAACCATATTGGTCCCATTGGGCGACAGGGCTTGAGATGTCATTTCATCTCAATGTCGGGTAAAAGTCCCACAAAATTGGAAGCAACGTCTCCACAATGGCCTTTACAGTGTTGACGGGGACGTTAAACCTCAAATCAAACAAAAACAAAACAGCACTGTTCAGATGTGTGCAAACCAGATTTTATCATCAAATAATGGATACAAAATAATTAAGATATGTCATTTATACTCATTTGAATTACCACAACGTATATTTATAGATAAAGAAAGAAAATTTTCCCAATTTATGAGAATGTTTAAAACCGATCCCCACCAGTTGTTTAGTATTGTGATCACCCTCGATGTTCACAGAAGCTTGAAGTTCTGTTCATATCTAATTCAAGGCCTAACATCAAAACTGTCAGTAAGGGATTTCAAAGTCTTTGAACAGTCAGAGAGGTAACATATTAGCATAAGCACCGCTTAACATCTCCATCTAGTTTTAATACTGTAACATTTTTTGTTTCTGTTTTCTATTTCAGCTGTGTACATAACTTTGGTCCTGTTCATGATAGCTTCATCTACGTTTTGTGCATTGATTGTGATAAATATTCATTACTCCGACCCCGGACAGCCTATGTCCGCAGCATCACGTCGTATATCCAATTTCATATTGTTGATAACATGTAAAAGTTTTGGTGATAGTGACAAGGACATTCTTGGAGAGGACCTTGAAAGCTCAGAGACTACATCAACAAACCTTGGGAATTCCTTGAATAAATCGAATGGGTCTTTACGCAATAAAGAACAATGGAATGTGCATGCCTTCCCACCACGCCAACTTCCACCAGTGGACACAATTTATAAACGTAACCAGATCAGGCCAAAGTCAGAATCCTCAGTGAAAACAGCAAAAACTGAAGCACTTAGTGTTAGAGAGCTTAATGCTCAGACTTTGAAGGAATTAGCAGATAATTTAGACAGATTTTTCTTTGTAATGTTCCTTGTTATCACGTTAATTGTTAATTTCATCATAATAGTGGTTCTTGCTGTTGGGCAGTCATAATTTTCGCATAAATTAATTCTGGATTGCTGAGTTTTCTAAAATGCATCACATGAATGAGTCAGTGAACCCCACTTTATACAGAGAAAACTGGGGTTTATGGGGGTGTACATTATTTTTCATATTTTTGCTCCAAGACATACGTTGTGGGTCTCGTTAGAACTGCCTCAATGTGGCAGTTCTAACGAGCACCCACAGCCTATGTTTGCAGTAAAAATAAGAAACAAAATGATGGATTTTCATAAGAAAAGTAGCTATTTTGGAGATGTGAAAAAATGCACTTTGTGGCACGGGTGTTATCAAAATGATTGACAATTTTTATCTTGTCCCACCGGACCCCTATTATACATATCTTTGCAAACGGTGTAGATCCAGATCATAGAGCTTCTGATAAGGATCTACACAGTTTGTCAGTCAAATTTGAAAGAATATGTTCTATCAAGTTATTTGGTTGATAATCAGAAACGAGTGTGGTAAAATTAATTTATTTTATACATAGCAGTGAAATCAATGCATATCAAGTGATATTTTCACAGTGTGAAAATATAAATGATATTTTCACACTGAAAAATAACATGACCGTGTTATTTCACAGTTGCAGCCTGGACTACTTTTCTCGCCAAACTTCATATGGGTTATCTATAAAATAATTCTGTAAAATACCTTGAAAAGCACTCTTTGTACTGTAAAAATGCTGTATTCAAAACGGCGATCTGTTTATGTTTTGAAATTGACAGTTGTGACGTCATAGCCAAGTCAATTGTGAGGTAAGATCCGATTGATCAATTACAGTAAGTGTCCTAAAATATTATAAAATAAATTTACTTTTGTATTGATAAATATCAAAAATATTTCCTCTCTCGTGTTGAAAACATTAGAATTTTCAATCGTGCTTTGCACTCGTGAAAATTCTGATATTTTCAACACACTCCATGAAATATTTTTGGTATTCATCTCAAAAAAGTAAATATCCTCTATTTACTTAACAGCAGGACCATGATTCAGGATCTACTATCCAGCAGTTTCTGTTAGATTTGATTCTCTGCATTTTGTTGTGGTTGGCACAGCATGGATTGTGAATTTTTCACATAAACGTTGCATTTTATATGTTATTGACCCTTGTCCTACTGACTAAATAAATTTACCACACCCATTTCGGGCTGTCAACTAAAATCAGGTTACTTGATATAAGTATTCATTAGATTTAGCATCATTGATAGTGAAGATCCTGATTAAATGGCTTCTTCAAGGAACACACTGTTTGTCTGCATACAAAAAATATTTCTAAGGAGTTTGCAACAGGATGCAGAAGAGGAAATAAATAGACAACATTTTCCGACTCATCTTAAGGGTTAATGTATAAATTTTGAGTATAGTGTACATATTACATTGATGTAAATATCAAACTCATTACTGTCTTTTACCATGAGAATGGTTTATCTTCATACAAACATGCTGTGATGCTTAATTTTCCTGTTTTATTATAGCAATGCAAAACCAGAGTGTGTGCAGTAAAACTTCAATGGCTCAAACAGGGAAGGATCATTCACCTTGGCTCAACTCCAGATAAAAACTTCTTTAGGATGATTTATCTTGGAAATTGTATGTTGTGTACACTAAAATTCGGCTGTAAGACGAGGATTTTTCCCTCCAAAATGAGCCAAAAAATGACCCCGTCTTATAGCCGAGGTCATGGACTGCAGGCTTTTTTCTGACAAAGTCCGGTGAAGACCAGATATACAGAAAAAGCCGATCGGTGACTTTTGAATTGATATAAATCGCCGCCCACAAACCACCCCTACCATTTTTCTGCACGTGATCGGTAAATGATATCATCCGACGCCAGCAACCCCACAAGTGTTTAATGTCATTGTGTGTATCTCTTTCATTAAAAAAATGTTTGGAACCAGTAAAAATATTTTCTCGATAGCTAAACGGTTATGAATAAAGGTGGATAGAAAACAGCGCTTTGCACAGCTTCCGAATTATCACCAGAAGCTCCCTGTCTGTAACCAACAACAGCGTTTGACTTTTCCCGCCAAGCGTCTGCTATTTGGCGCCAAAACATAAACGTTCATGAGATAGAAGTATAGTTTTTATTATGCGAACATCTATCGTTAGATGTAGTTAATTGTCTGAGGAGCGATTAAATCATTTACACATTGATTGTGGATTAAATTTTACGATTAGATGATAAACGCAAATTAGAGACATAACTTTACCATATTTTCACACCTTATCGACATGCACCGCAGGGTGGCAATTATATGACAGGGATTAACAATAGTGTAATAAATACACAGATGGTTTGTCTCTGAATTGACAGTGCAGCATTTATTGTGATTTACTTACTGGTCTAGTTTTACCATATTTAAGGACTCAAAAAGACTGACAGTTGCAGACAATTTTTTTTGCACTTGCCCGACCAGGTGTCATAAGGTCAAAGTGCACATGCCCGGCGCGATTTCGGTATTGTCCCGGGTGGCCGGGAAATGGATTTGTCAGCCCCGGCCATGTATTAAATAGAAGTCTGTGTAGCTGTCTAGCCTTAGCCAGCAAAGCATGACGATGTACCGGGCCAACTTCGCACCGACAGCGATACAACGTATCAACACCATCTTGCTGTCGGCCCGACATTTGCCCGATATTTTGTGCTACCTGGGGCGTTGGTTCTGAATCTGATTAGCTAGGTGTTGTGTTCTCCGATAAAAAAAATGTTCAGTTACTTACAGAAAAGCTGCAACAAATATTTAAATTTTTTGGATGGAAATAAATTTCCCCCTTTATCCAACGCTTAATAGACCTACCTATTCAGATTCAGTAAGAGTTGTCTCTCTTTGTAACTCTCACAACCGAAAACACAGAATGTCAACAGACATAAACAAGCCATGTGAGAGGTAGGTAGAGGGGTTTTCTGACGAAAAAGGCCGATTTCTCACATCTAAACGGCATCTGGCGGTAGCAGATAGGCACCGACAGATATGGCAAAAATTTGACCCTTCTTATAAGAAAGTATAAGCCAAATCCCACCTTAGAAAAACTGAAAAAGGGGTCCTGTCTTATAGCCGAATCACCTTATAGCCAAATTTTTATGGTATACTCATTAGAATTGCCTCATTGAGGCAATTCTAATGAGTACACACAACATACATGTACCTTCATTTTATAGAAACCCTTAGCCATCGCCTGGTTATCTAACCCTTCTCGATGGCTCAAACTACCCCTATGTCGAACAAATTTTCATGGTCCTAAAGGTGTTTGAGCCATTGAAGTTTGACTGTAGCTTTATAGTTTACTTGCACTTAAACGTTGTCATTCAGTGACAAAATTTGAAACCAGTTTTACCAGTGTCATGTAAATTTTTCATGTAGAATCTGCTGAGGGTAAATTATACATTGATATACTTTTCTGTGCAGTTGTTTAGGTGGCACTACAGTAAAAAAAATCCCCTTACTCACAATGTAAATTGGGGCATATTCCATGTTCTACCACATTTCAGCAAGTCTAATGCTTACATTATGAGGCATATAATCTGACAGGCTGACCATTTACCTTCCAGAAGTAGCTGAAAAATATGTATGCTGTGCGGCATATTTTGGCCTTTTTGGCAGCCAGTGTCAACAAACCCATACCGCAGCGAATAAATCCAGGCATTTCCAGTGGCCAGTCAGCACAATTTTATGGTTCAATTTAAATCAGCTGCATTTTACAACAGCAAATACCTACTAATATTTCTTCTAATAAACAATAATACTTCTCAGAAAAATAATGGCTTAGCACCAAATCCAATCAGAAGCAGCAGAATATTCAATTCTGTACTGAAAGCTCTCCCCAAAGCAAGTGCAGCTTTCATAAAGACCAATTATTTACTGTAGTGCAACCTATACCAAACCCTAATTTCTTTATGATCCACCAAAAGAATTGCCAAACACAAGTTTAGACCATATCTTATAATATAGTCATGCATAATTAATGTTCAGTGACAAAGAATCTTTAAACTTTGCGAAAAAGTTATTGCTTCCAGATTCTACGATGAAAGCCGGACAAACCATGTTTTGTGAGAAAGCGCAAAGTTTACCTCTTTCCAGAATGGAACCCAGAAACCGGCTTGCATCAGTGCTTCTTTTCAGATGTATTTGGAATACTTTAATCCTAAAATGCACTAAATCATGTCCTATTAGCAGCCATGCTAGAAATTTTGGCTGTTCTCACACCTATACCCCCTAATTTCAGTAAAAATTGGCATTTTGAGGATATTTTGGGGACAAAACCTTGATGAAAATGATTATAAATGCCTTAATGCCATGAGAAATGTCTGAATATATCTATTCAAATCTTGTAACATGAACCCAACCAGTAAGAACTTACAACGGCTGAGAAAACTCATTGCAATATTGCAGCGGGCTGTTCGGAGAGACAATTTTGAAATTTTGCATTGGCTTGAGACCCTTGTCTAATGCCAAGTAACCTCAGTGTTATATTCAATATTGAGTATTTTCTTTTTCTTGTGTTCCTGTTTAGACATTTACTGCAGGCCTGCTTTCCAAACAGACCAATGACAACTGATTTACATGGCTTTTAAGTAACCCCCCCCCTCCAATTACATGGAACAGAAGCAAAAACTTATAAAATACACCCAGTTAGTCCTAAATTAGCACTAAACTTACAATTTGTACAGTTTCTGTGACAAAATACATGCCAGGAAGATCCACTTTAAGATACAGAATTGGAGGGAACCTATTATGTGTGAAAATATTATGTAATAAATGAAAACATTAGAGGAGAGCTGATTTTTCTACTTTCGGTTTAGGTGGCACTACAGTAAAAAAAATCCCCTTACTCACAATGTAAATTGGGGCATATTCCATGTTCTACCACATTTCAGCAAGTCTAATGCTTACATTATGAGGCATATAATCTGACAGGCTGACCATTTACCTTCCAGAAGAAGCTGAAAAATATGTATGCTGTGCGGCATATTTTGGCCTTTTTGGCAGCCAGTGTCAACAAACCCATACCGCAGCGAATAAATCCAGGCATTTCCAGTGGCCAGTCAGCACAATTTTATGGTTCAATTTAAATCAGCTGCATTTTACAACAGCAAATACCTACTAATATTTCTTCTAATAAACAATAATACTTCTCAGAAAAATAATGGCTTAGCACCAAATCCAATCAGAAGCAGCAGAATATTCAATTCTGTACTGAAAGCTCTCCCCAAAGCAAGTGCAGCTTTCATAAAGACCAATTATTTACTGTAGTGCAACCTTTACCGATCGAAAGTTTCCATAGGCATTTTGCAAGAAAATGTTTGTGATAAAAGTATCTCCCTTCAGTTTTCATTGTCCCTTTGTGACAAAGTTTAGCATAACATCTCACACAGTTTGAAGTTGAGCCAGATTAGACACCTTTTATGCATTACAAAAACATGCCTATATAAATGCATCGTAAAGTTTACCGCCGAAAAAAAAAAAAACGAAAATGTGTGATATTTTTTTGTTTCTGCTCAAAATATAGATTTTGGGTAACGAGTACCCACAATCTATATTTTAGAGCAGAAATAAGCCAAATAAAGGTATACCCCTGAAAACCCCAGATTTACTGTATAAAAGTGGGGTTCAAGGGGTCAAAGTTGTATAGACGTGTTTTTGTGATGGTAAAAAATGACCTCGTGATTTGCAAACTATAATACAGTTATCTTTGCAACAGCACTTTCAGGTTTCCATTTATCTGTTTTGTCTAGGCTTTTGGTTTTATTTGATTTGGAGTTCATTGACCCATTCAACACATAAGGTTGTATTGAGTCAGTCAGTTTATCTAACATCACTTCCTGAGCAGGCTAACACACAAGTGTTAACCAGAAGAGTGCACATTTTTGCCTGAAACTGACAACTGCCCTTCTTGAATCAGTGGAAAAAAGAATGATGGTAGAAAATAAAAAAACATTGCCAGACTCAATAGGGATCAAAACCGCATCCTCCTGATCACCAGTCAGATGTGCATCCAACCGAGCCACCAAGGCCAGCCGGTTAACAGAGGAATGAAATTTCATGTGACAGTGATGTTTGTGTTGGGTTTAGAGTCAAAGATAAATCCTGCAAACTGGGATGACTGAACAGCTCCCTGGACAGTACAGTCCTAACCTTTTGTTTGTACCATAATGATCCCTAGTATTGGGACAGACAGACCCAAGCAAACAGTGCAGTCCCAGATCAGACTGCTCCTAAAGTCTAATCAGGGTCTGCACTGTTTGCCATACTGTGTCCACCTTTAGGACTCTTTGCTGGATCGTGAAACAAATTTGTTAAAATTTTAGGAGACTACAGCAAGTCCTCAATGTGTCCAAATTTTTACAGTACCATTTGCTGTACCTTAATGTTTAATGTCCCCATCAACACTATTAAGGTCATTTTGGAAACATTGCTTCCAATTTTGTGTGACTAACCCAACATCGAGATGAAATGACATCTCAAGCCTGCCACCCAATGAAACCAAAAGGCTTACATGAACTGGATGTTCCGACTCGCACCTTTTTGCCTTGACAGGCTTCTAAGCGGTTTACCAGTACTTGTGTGGCCCAATCTATTTGTCCAAGCCCCTATGGGCGGGAGCGGCAAAATATGTTATTACCCCCATATGTTATTACCTCTATACTGGCATTTATAGCTCAGTCAGATGCATAATTATACAGTCCAACCTGTGTTAAGCAAGCACCTCAGGGATGATCAAAATGTGCTTGCTTAAGACAGTTGCTTGCTTAATACAGGTGAAATTTAATGCATTTGCCTTCAGGAACTAAATGCATGCTTGCTTAAGACAGGTTGCTTACTTAATAGAGGTGGCCACTATGACAGGTTTGACTGTATGACTGATTATCAGGTCACTGGTTCAATACTTGCTGTATGGGCAACAGTATTTTGTGGAGATTAATCATGAAATCTTTTCTCAGTCATTATCTCCCTTTGGCTGATGGCAGTTGTCAGTTCCTGGTGCAAGAATATGTGCTGTACTGGTTACCTGCTTCTGTTTAAGGTAGGATTAGGTAAACACACTGGCTACCACACATGACCTAAATACAGTAAAATTCCTATACTGAGACCACCTTTGGGACCACTTTTGAACAGTCCCAAAGGTGGTCTATGACCAGAGGACACTGCATGCAGGAAACACAACAAAAGTGTAACTACAACCTGTTAAATAAGCTTTTTAAAGCAGAATTAGTCTTAATTTTAAGTGGTCTCAATAGCGGAATTTCACTGTACCCTGAAAGTTTTCAGTATCAATACTAAATTTAGTATTGGGAAGATTATTCTTCCTATATTAATAAACTATAGGGAAAAAGTAATTTTCAGAAATAAGCTTTTTCAGTATTGGGGATTTCTGGAACTTTCCCCCATGCCTATATAGTGGTCCGTCTAACTCCAAACAAACAAAAACCCTTGTTTTGTTTCTACTCTTAACCCTTAGCCTGTTGTCCTCGACAACCCCTATCTTTGCCAATAATGTAGATCCAGATCAGATGGCCTTGATCAGGATCTAAACTGTTTGACATATCAGTTTGTGAATTTGAAGGAATAAATTACATCAAGCAATCTGATTGGCTGATAGTCCGAAATGGGTGCGGCAAACCTTATTATTTAGTGGATGAAGAGTTAAAGGAAGAATTTGCTTCTAATGAGCAAAGTCTTTTCTTAAAAGAGAAGCTAAGAACCCAACTTTCTTGCACACCAGATAAGGAAATCCAGTTTTAGCTTGGGATAGAAATCGTGTTCTAACCCTGGTGCTCTTACCCAAAATCAAATATTCTCGCGTGTTTGATAAATGCACTGGTTGAATATGACCTCATATATGCCATCGTTAAGGTTGACGTCACAGCATGTTACATTAAGTCACTAAACATCATTTTAGTGTCATCACAATATGGCAGACATCGGCAACCGAAGTGCCTGCAGTATTAAAAAATCCATGCTTAGAAATGGAAGGTATGTAAGAAAAAAGATCCATGGGTGTGAGTAGATTGAAAAATCCGTCCGTCAGGATCACTGTCCTGCATCACTCGGCAAGCCTCGTGATGCCAGAGAGACAGTGACCCTTGGGATGGATTTTTCCATCCACCCCTCACACCTATGTAAGATTCTTATATTCTACAGGGCCGTGGAACAGGAAGACTTGAAAGTTGTCTCCCTTGTAAAAAGGGAGGTGTTTTCATTCCCTTGAAAGATATGATATGCCTTTGATTATTTCAACCAAATAAAAACAATGCAAAATAGCCAGCATGTGTTTTGTCGATTTTAGTAATAAATTTTTATGTGAATCTCATTGTATTAAAGCTATATTTTAACCTGGAAAAACAAGAGGACCTGTATCGCTCACCTGAGCTAACAAATTCAAAGTTTAAGGAAGTGCCAACCTTTCCTGAAGGTTTTATGGGAGGACATGGTGATGACAGGGTAAGCATTTTCTGCAAATCAAGTAGAATGTAACTCTATGATAAACAGGCTGACCTCACCGGTTTTCAAACTCATTCAAGCTTTTATTCCTGACTTGCTAAGAAGATCCTATCTAAACTGAAGTGGCTATGGTGATGACAAGTTCAAAAACAAGAGTTTTCAAACTCCACCAAGCCTTCTGCCTGACTTTCTTGTTTGTAAGTTTCATGAAGATCCGTTCAAAACTGAAGGGGGAGCAGTGATGACAAGGTCGAAAATAGGCATTTTCAGCAATCAAAGGCACTCTATGATAAATGTGCCGACTTGGCCGGTATTCGAACTCATCTGAGGTTTTATCCCCAGCCACCTTACATATAAGTTTCAGAAAGATACGATCAAAACTGAAGGGGCTACAGTGATGACAAGGTCAAAAATCGGCATTTTCAGCAATCAAAGGGATGTAACTGTATGATAAATAGGTCGACTTGGCCGGTATTCGAACTCTTCCAAAGTTTTATCCCCAGCCACCTTACATATAAGTTTCAGAAAGATCGGATCACAACTGAAGGGGCTACCGTGATAACAAGGTCAAAAATCGGCATTTTCAGCAATTAAAGGGGCGTAACTCTATGATAAATGGGCCGACTTGCCAATTTTTCGAACTCATCCGAGGTTTTATCCCCAGCCACCTAACATATAAGTTTCAGAAAGATCCGATCAAAACTGAAGGGGCTACCGTGATGACAAGGTCAAAAATCGGCATTTTCAGCAATCAAAGGGATGTAACTCTATGATAAATGGGCCGACTTGGCCGGTTTTCGAACTCATCCGAGTTTTTATCCCCAGCCACCTTACATATAAGTTTCAGGAAGATCTGATCAAAACTGAAGGCGCTACGGTGATGACAAGCATTTTCCCATAGTAAGTCTATGGGACCTTGTGGTTGCCATAGGAACCAAAGTTTTAGAGTGATTTCGAAAAAAAGTTTATGTCATCAATGCCCCACCAGAGGCATGCTACAGATGAGAAATGATTGAGATCAGCCTGCAGGATACAGAGATATAGCTGCTCAAAAGTGTGGACGGACGACGGACGGAGGACCCACTATACTATAAGCTCCCCTGGAGCCTTCAGCCCAGGTGAGCTAAAAATGAAACTAGCAGAACAAGAATCTCTGCATTTAAATCATCACGAAAACACGCCTATATAATTTTGACCCCTTGAACCCCACTTTTATATAGTAAAACTGGGGTTTCTGGGGGTATACCTTATTTTTCTTATTTCTGCACTAAAATATAGATTGTGGGTACTCGTTAGAACCGCCTCGATGAGGCGGTTCTAACGAGTGCCCACAATCTATATTTTGAGCAGAAATAAGAAAAATATCACAATTTTTCATCATAAAATTTTCATTTTTTCGGCGATAAAGGTGGCAATGTATTGGTATAGGCGTGTTTTCATAATGTCTCCTGAGCCCAGTTATTCAAAACTTTAGCTTAACAAGCTCGTTAGTCATCAAAATATTAACTGTTCTAGTAAGAACAATTACTAATGGAGTAATAGTTTTTGCTGAACTAGAAATGTGTCCACAGGACACAGATGCCCCTGCCTGAAAATATGTTATTAATTCATGGAAAGTTATTGACCGTGTTTAGAGTTTTGGACCCTTTTTTGACATTTGACTTCTAAGTATGAAAGTATGACCTTGACCTTGGAGATACGAACCTGGGTTTTGCATGCAAAATATCGTCTCATGACGGTGAACATTTCTGCCAAGTAATTATAAAATCCAAACAGAAATAAGGAAGTTATTGACCATGTTCAAGTTTTGAACCCTTTTTTGACCTTTGACCTCTAAGTACGACGTTGACCTTGGAGGTATTTACCTGGGTTTTGCAAGCAACACATAGTCTCATGATGGTGAACATTTCTGCCAAGTACTTCCAAAATCCATCCAGAAATAAGAAAGTTACAAGGGATATTCGAAAAGAATTGCTTATTTCTATCTGGAGACTTCAAATTTCAAGTTAGCCCAAAAGTGCTCATTTCATGCCCTCAAAGTACTCCCCGTGGCTAGAAATGCAAAGTTTCAGCCGATGTATCTACTTCTTGAAGGTTTTACAGTACGCTGACTTGGGCACAGTAATAAGGTACTAATGAATGGCAGATCCAAGTGCCTGTCGGGACTGGTATTTCCACCCAGCAAGGAATGATTTCAAGTTCGGAAACAAAAAGAAATCACATGGGGCAAGGTCTGGGGAATACAGGGGTGAAGCAAAACAGTTACTTTTTCTTTCTTCAAAAACGCAATAACTATTGCGGAGGTATGAGCGGTTGCATTGTCATGTAGAAGACGGAATGTTTAAAACCAGCAGCAGGGCGTCGTTTCTGGCAATACTTTTTCAGTTTCTTCAGTACTACGTCTTTCTAGTACTTTCCGGTGATGCTTTTGCCCTTTTTCACCGGCACTTTTATTGCAACTCTTCACCAAAGAAGATTGCATAAAAAAACCTTTGTACTCAAAAAACGTTTGGCAATTATTCCGCGTTGGCTGTGTTTAGTGGCCCAGATCTTATTGCTAACCTTTCTGATGGGCTCAAAATAATGGACCTAGGTTTCATCACCCGTGTCGATATTGGCAAACTGCTTTTTATCATATTTTGGAAACATTTGAAGCAGCTTTTTGGCCACTTTAACCCGTTGCCTCTTTTGCTCTTCAGACAACAGATGTTGCACCCATCTAGCAGAAATCTTTCTGACTTTCAAATGCTTCTTCAAAATAAGGTGAAAGGTTGATAGTGATATGCCTACCTTTCGTGCAATATCACGAACTGTAATTCTGGCATCTCCTTCAATGATTTCCTTTATTTTGGAAATGATTTCTTTACAAGATGCAGATTTTGGCCTACCTGATTTCGGTGCATTTTTGATGGACTCTGCACCAGACTCAAATTTCTATTTCCACGGCCGAACTGTGTCATAAGTCACACAAGAAGGTCCAAAAGCAGTAGAAATTTCAGTCATCAGCTTCTTCAAAGAATAACCAAGTTTTGAGCAAGCTTTGATGTAAGCCCTTATTTCAACTTTTTAGTTGACGCTTCTACCAACCATTTTTACTGCAGTGGTCAATGACTGTGTGCATTCAAATGGCAAATTTTATGTCTTACACATAGTCTAACATGTACATTTATACACCATTGTGTAGATTTTGAATAGACCTATACAAGTATGTATTGGTTTTGATTGTGCTCCACGTGGATATCAAGCTAGAGGACAATAAGCAATTCTTTTCGAACATCCCTTGTATTGACTGTTTAAGTTTCGGGCAATTTTTTTACCTTTGACCTCTAATTACAACCTTGACCTTGGAGATACTGACCTGGGTTTGCGTGCAACACATTGTTTCATGATGGTTAACATGTCTGCCAAGTAAAGTAATTTCAAAATCCATCCAGAAATAAGAAAGTTATTGACCAATGTTTAAGTTTCGGACTATGTAACGAACGAATGGACGGACGGGTAACGCTAAATGCCCTGCATAAAAAAGAAGCAGCTTTTATTTACAAAAGCTTCTCACATTTTTTTCCACAAAAATATTAGTATAGAAATATATTATATAAATACATGTATTACATTCCTGAGAGGGTGATAGTGAAAAATGTCACACTGAGGAATATGAATATCAACCGAGGCCCAGCCAATGTTGATATTCATATTTCGAAGGGTGACATTTTTCTCTATCACCCTCTCAGGAATGTAATATTTATTTTATTATACTGAACAAAACTAATAATTATGGTAAGGGATTTTCAATGAAAAATACAGGACAGCTCACAAGCGACTTTTGACGCCATGACGTTCCAAATTATCGGATAATGTCGGCTTTCTACATAAGCTATGTAAGGTGGTGAAACAGAAATTCAGAAGTTTAAATGCTTATAACTCCATTATTTCTGAACAAAACCCTAGAGTGTGGATATGCATTTTCTTAATTAAATTAAAAGAAACATTTTGGTATCAAAATTTCTCGACTTTGTTACAATTTTAGGTTAGACTCGGTTTTTTCTACAGCTTTCCTGAAGGACCAACCCATACACGAAGCCGATTTCGCACATGTGATAGTCGAAATTATTGCAGGGTGATAGTATACAACTATTTCATACCTTTTTGGGCGACAGTCAAAACTATCAGCCCCTCGGTGCTGTGGAGCACCTGATGAACTATCGCCCTCGGCCGAAGTATCAGCCCCTCGGTGTTGTGGAGCACCTGATGAACTATCGCCCTCGGCCGACGGCCGAGGGCGATAGTTCATCAGGTGCTCCACAGCACCGAGGGGCTGATAGTTTTGACTGTCGCCCAAAAAGGTATGAAATAGTTGTTTTATTACCCAACTCGTATAAAGAGTTATTTTGATCACAATAAGCAATTACTACTTGTCAAGTTGCTAGGTGATCACGTGACCATGAGATAGTTAAAACTATCTGCACCGGGCAATAGTTCAGTGCTCCGTGTGATAGTTCTCTGAAAACCGGTTCAATCCGATTTCATGCGAAAAGGTGTTAGATAGTCGAAAATGCTTAATAACTTCTTATATAGTAGGTTGGGTAATAATAAAAATTATCACGCTCTGGCCTATGGGAGTTCTGTATGGGAGGTATAATAAAAACAACTGACAACTGGGCCCTGGATTTCATTGCTTGTCATTTCAGTAAACAAAATGGAAAAGCTTGAAAATTGTTCATTTTGAAAGTCTTTTCCGGAAATAGTTTTAACAATTTTGAGCCGGGTTAAGCACCAGGTGCCAAAACGAAACACAGCATCTTTTGACAAGAAAACCAGTTCGTTGAAATGCAACTTGAATAACTTTGAATGGTTACAGTGCCACTTTTATCCTACATTGAGATGGAATGACATCTGAAGACTTGTCACCCAATGAAACCAAAAGGGTTTATAACCATGGACGGTCCGACTCGCACCACTTTGCCTGGCCAGGCTTAGATCCTCTAAGTGGTTTACCAGTACTCGTGTGCGGTCAGATTCAGCTCTGCGTGGAAGCATCATGCTGCCCATTTATTTCTTCAAGCCCCAATGGGCGGGTCTCCCTTGTCATAAAATGCCAGGTGTATCTAAGTACCGGTTAATGGTGTGGGTGCAGTTGTTCTGAAGTTAACATATTGTTAAAACTTTGATCATTTTGTGTGGAAAATATACCAATATTTTTGCTGAAAAATAAATTTCAGCAAAAATATCATTGTATCAGATATTGTACAAGAACAGTTATCAGGGGCCCATAGGGGCTTGAAACAAGAGCACCGCAAGCAGCACCATGCTCACCTGTTTTTCCATGTCACAGAGACAAATCAGTCAAACTGCGTGATAGTTATGTAACTCTGTCAAAGTATACCGTATTCACCCTAATTACCACACTGTGCGCTTAGTTTTTTCAAAATTGTGTCAAAAAATTGAAGTGAAAAAGTGTTTCAGAAAAAAATTGGAAAAGGGGAGATAATTTAGCCATAATCAACAATGTAGTTATGGCCCTTTGTCAGATTGTAGCTCTTGTAATGGTATGTGTATGAAGTTCCATGAAGGTAGGCCAAATATGTTTGGAAATATGGTCAAGGTTAAGGTTTTTGGTTAAAGTTTGTAAAATAGGTCAAAGGTCAAGGTCACAGGTCAAAAAGGTTCGTACCAGTGAAAAGGTCTTGTCCCAAGGAACATCCATGTGAAGTTTGAAGGCTCTGTTACAAATAGTATTGGGAGTAAAAAATGTGTATAAAAAATCAGGTCAAAGCTCAAGGTCACATGTCAAAAAGGTTGGTATCAGTGAAAAGGTCTTGCCCCAAGGAACATCCATGTGAAGTTTGAAGGCTATGTTACAAATAGTATTGGGAGTAAAAAATGTGTATAAAAAATCAGGTCAAAGCTCAAGGTCACATGTCAAAAAGGTTGGTATCAGTGAAAAGGTCTTGCCCCAAGGAACATCCATGTGAAGTTTGAAGGCTCTGTTACAAATAGTATTGGAATTGGAGTAAATGTGTTTCAGAAAAAAAATCAGAAAAGAGGAGATAATTCAGCCAAAATCAACAATATAGTTATGGCCCTTTGTCAGAATGTAGCTCTTTTCATGGTATGTGTATGAAGTTTCATAAAGGTGGGCCAAATATGTTTGGAAATTTGGTCAAGTTTATGGTTTTTTGTTAAATTTTTGTAAAATAGGTCAAAGTTCAATGGTCAAGGTTACAGGTCAAAAAGGTTGGTATAACTGAAAAGGTCTAGTCCCAAGGAACATCCATGTGAAGTTTGAAGGCTCTGTTATAAATAGTATTGGAATGAGAGTAAAAAATGGGTTTCAAAAAAAAAAAAATCGGAAAAGGGGAGTTAATTCAGTCACAATCAACACTATAGTTTTGGCTCTTGGTCAGAATGTAGGTCTTGTCATGGTGAGTATGTGTATGAAGTTTCATGAGGCTAGGTCTAATACTAGGTTATAGCCAAAGTTTTTTTGGAACCACTAGAACTACTACGCCAACGCAGACGCTGGAGTGATGACAATACCTCGAAAGTTTTTCAAAGAAAAACAGACAAGCTAAAATAGATTGGGTTGCATCGTGTTTCCAAGCCAAGCTAAAACTGGACAGCACTTGAGTACTGATAAATCACTTAGAAGGACTAAGTGTGCCCAGGCAAAGTGGTGGGAGTTAAACCGTCCAATGCATACAAGCCCTGTTGGTTCAATTGGGCAGCAGGGCTTGAGATGTCATTGGGATGTTAAACCTCAATTCAAACAAAAGAACAGTTATCATTTTGACCACTAATGAGCTTGTTAACCCATTGTATGCTGGGAAACCCCTAAAGGGGTACCTTGGCAAAAGGTGCAGGCCCAGATCAGACACCGCAGAATGCGGCGTCTGATCAGGGCCTGCACTATTTGCTATCAGAATTTTCGGTCAAAAACAGAATAAAAGTGAAAAAATTGGCATGACACCCCTTATATCACAAATGGACTTGTCCAACATATAGCAATGGAAGAGTCCACTAGTATATATTATGTTAAGCTAACAAAGCTTTGAACAATTGGACCCAGGAGTTAGGGCTTAAAACTGCTGAGCTCCAAAAGGAAAATCCAATAAGGTCACAGCCCACCAGTGGCAACATCACAAGTAATCACACCTCAGAAAGCAGAGAGACCACTAACCAGCTATCTTTTCAAGAGGAGGTTACAATGCTGAAACAAGAGCTCCGCAGTTCAGGCATTACCATGAAAATCCTAAAAATTTGGACACCTTGAGGACTTGCTGTGTTCTCCTAAAATTTGTACAAATTTGTTTCCTGATCCAGCAAGGAGTTAAAAAAAGTGCAGATGGAATGGCAAACAGTGTAGACCCTGATCTGACTGCTCCTTGAGGAGCAGTCTGATTTGGGTCAGCACTGTTTGTTTAGGCCTATCTGACCCAACTGTTAGGATTATTAAGGTATACAAATGTTGTAAGTTAATATTTGCTGGACTGCAACCTCAAAACAATATGCACTGCTGCATATCATGATCTGACTATAAGTATAGTTTTAGTTTGATCGGATCTCAATTGTACGAGGAGTTAGCAGAAAAGGAAATATTTACGAAATTTTCAAAGGGGTACAACTCTATATTTGGTGGACCAAAACCTCGAAACAATATGCGCTGCTCCATGTCCACATCATAGACAAACTATGAAGTTTCAGCTTGATCGAATGTTACCTGCAGAAGTTAACCACAAACAAAATGTTTACAGAAATTTCAGAGGCATAACTCAACTAATATTTAGTGGACAGTAAATAATATGCACTGCTCCACATAATGGTCTAGCTATATATCAAGTTTCCGATTGATCGGATCTAAATTGTAGGCGGAGCAAGCCACAAACAAAATGTTTGTAGAAATTTGCAAAGGGGCATAACTCAATTAACGTTCGGTGAACCACAACCTCAAAACAATTCTGCTCCACAATGTTGTCAAACTAAACATAAAGTTTTAACTTGATCAGATTCATATTGTAGCCACAAACAAAATGGTTACAGAAATTTGCAAAGGGGCATAACTCTGTTGGCATGTTCACCAGAAACTTAGAACTTTCCTTCTTCAAATAGCAGAAGGGAATGACCACAGAAAAGACTTCATGATCAATCACCACAAAACAACTTTTTCAGCTTGGTGGGTATTGAACCCGCAACCTACTGATCACCAGTTGAATGTGGACCCGACTGGGCAAGCAAGGCTCATTACGCAAACACGCCTATACAAATACACTGTCACCTTTATCGCCAAAAAAATCAAAATTTTATGATGAAAAATTGTGGTATTTTTCTTATTTCTGCTCAAAATATAGATTGTGGGCACTCGTTAGAACCACCTAATCGAGGCGGTTCTAACGAGTACCCACAATCTATATTTTAAAGCAGAAATAAGAAAAATAAGGTATACCCCCGGAAACCCCCGTTTTACTATATAAAAGTGGGGTTCAAGGGGGTCAAAATTATATAGGCGTGTTTTCGTGATGTGGATTAAACTGTTGTACATATTTTTTTTTCTACTGCAAGGACATACATTCTATTTACCTGATAACTGTCATTTTCAAAGAAGCTGCGGTTTTAAAATAGATCTTAAATGAGTGCTTTATTTCAATTTATTAAACGAGTTGAGGAAAAGGGATAAAATGCAAGGTTATGCAGAGCTTTTTCTCCCTTTTCCTCACAAGTTTAATAAATTCAATAATACATGAGCACAAAAGCAAGATTCTATCAATCATATGACATTTGAAACGCTTTTTATCCACGATTATTTCATAAAATGTCAATATTCCGCCACTAGTAAATGCGACACGGTTAAGGACGTCGTACATGTAACGTTACGGGGCATATCTAACTAATTTGCATATTTAATCCACTAGTGGATTATAGAATTTATTACATGGCGTTATTAGATTCTCACATGTGACGTCATATGATAAAATATAATTTTGGTTGGAGTTTTAATCTATATTGAATTAATAACAAGAATTCCGCCGAAGGCTATGTCGTGCCTGTGTGGGCGCAAAGTCACCGAACCATGACATCTATGCCAAGATCAAACATAGATGCTTGCATAAAAGGCTTGTACTAAGTATCATTAATGAAGTTCAAATAATTCTTGAGAAATGAACTTAACCATTAGGGTGAACGCTAGGGTGGTGGCAATATTTTACAAAGTCAGTGAACCATGAAATGTAAGTCAAGGTCATATATGGATGCTTGCATTTAAGTTACCATCTCAAGTATCATTAATGAAGCTCTTATGGTTCTTGAGAAATTAACTTGACCAGTAGGGTGAATGCTAGGGTGGTCGCAATATTTTACAAAGTCAGTGAACCATGAAATTTAGGTCAAGGTCAAATATGGATGCTTGCATGGAAGTTGCCATCCATAGATTCAAGTTTGTACCAAATATCATTAAAGAAGCTCTTATAGTTCTTGAGAAATAAACTTGACCATTAGAGTGAACGCTAGGGTGGTCGCAATATTTTACAAAGTCAGTGAACCATGAAATGTAGGTCAAGGTGAAATATGGATGCTTGCATGTAAGTTCCCATCCCCAGACACAAGTTTGTATGAAGTATCATTAATGAAGCTCTAATAGTTCTTGAGAAATAAACTTGACCATTAGGGTGAACGCTAGGGTGGTGGCAATATTTTACAAAGTCAGTGAACCATGAAATGTAGGTCAAGGTCAAATTCGGATGCTTGCATGTAAGTTGTCATCCCCAGACACAAGTTTGTACCAAGTATCATTAATGAAGCTCTTATAGTTCTTGAGAAATAAACTTGACCATTTGGGTGAACGCTAGGGTGGTCGCAAATGTTGACGCCTTGACGAACGGACGGACGAACGAACGGACGGAAAACCGGGCGCCTATATCGCGCCATGCTAATAGCAGGCGCGACAAAAATGGAATTTTTTATCCTTAACCTTTAGCATGCTGAACAGTATTCAATACTCGTTCTTTAGAGGGGGTACCCTTACTTCGGCAGCTATAATTTCCTTAAACCTGAACTGATTTTGCTCATACTTTGATATATTGTTGGCAACACAGCTTTTGTTATTTCTACTTGAAGTATTATGGGTCATGTGACTTCCAAATATGGCGGTCACGCGATCTGACCAGGAACCATTTAAGACACTTAAAACAAGAAAAAGAAATACAAGACAATAGCGCTCAGTGTGTGCTTTGCAGGATAAAATTGATAGCTTGTGTAGCTACCTATATTATGGCTACATATTTATCACCAGTAGTTATTTAGATGGATTGGGTCACGTATGCACAAAATTGTGATAAAACAGGTAAGGGGGACCTGTTAGACACTATCTGATAAATCGTCCATTTTTAACATCATTTCCGAGTGTAAAATCAAACAGCTGGTAATGTGGGTAAAACCTGTGCCTTTGTAAGAAAGAATGATCCCTCCTGTATAGAAGAACCTCATCCGATGGAGTATACTTGTTTTCTTATGAGCGTGGTATGTTGCCCCAGTTGGTCTACCCCGTTAGCAAATAAATGCGCCAACAGCACGCTGAAGGTTAAAAGTGACTGAACATAAAATTTGATTTTTTGATGCTGATGCTCCTAATGAATGAAAGTTTGTGGGTATACAAGGAAAGAGAAGAACAAGAAATCTGTATTAAAACTGAATATTACATCTATTCAGAATCTGACTAAAACAGATATTAACAAAATAAGAAAACACTAAACATATCCATTAACATCAAACTTTTTCTGTTAATATTAATTAGCTCTTTACAAATATTTATTATTTTACAAAATTTGAAGGTCACACTTTGTTGTAAACACATAAAACATGACCAATATACATTATTATTACAAAACCCTAAAAGAATTGGAAATACAGCTAAAAATTTGATTGACTATATACATACAATATTTAACATGTACATGCAACTACCAAACCACACTAAAAAGCTTGTTCTTTTCACACTTCAGCCCCCAGATATTTAGAGAAAAGAAATACACATTGTAAAGTAAGTATTCAGAAACATCAATGGCCTTAATATGCTAGTTCTTAAATGGGCAAGTACAATATCCCACCCAATATTGTGTCTAAAAACAGCTGGCCGAGTGACAAACAGTGTAGACCCTGATGAGATGCCACATTTTACAACAGCTTATCTGGGTCTACACTGTTTGCTCAAGTCTGTCTAAATACATACAGTATATGCTGTGCTTTGCAGCAGAAAAAATATCAGAATCAACATGTGAATCCTATATGCCAAGAAAGACCACTTTGGTACTCATATGTCAATGGCTGTTTTAGATTTATGTCCCTTTGATGGAACTGCTGTTCATACCACCGAGCTAGGGCCCCGCCCATAGGGGCTTGAAGAAATATATGGGCTGCATGATGCTTCCACGCAGAGCTGAATCTGGCCCGCACACCAGTACTAGTAAACCGCTTAGAGGATCTAAGCCTGCCCAGGAACTGCGGTGCGAGGCGGACCGTCCATGCTAATAAACCAATAGCTATTGGTTTCATTGGGAGACATGGCTTGAGATGTCATTTCATCTCAATGTCAGGTAAAAGTCCCACAAAATTGGAAGCAACGTCTCCAAAATGACCTTTACAGTCTTGATGGGGATGTTAAACCTCAAATCAAACAAACAAATCACAAGACAGCTTCTCTTTTTATAATAAATATTGAGCTTAACAACATCACAAACAAGCAAAGACAACTATACTACAATACAAAATTCTGTATGGCAGCATCTTTGACTGTATTAACCCTTCTCTTGCTGAATATTCATTTAAGCCACACCCATTTCTGTCTATCAACCAATCAAATTACTTGATGTAAATTATTGCGACAAATTCATAAACTGAATGCTAAACAGTGTAGATCCTGATCAGATGGCTTCTTCAGAAGCCATCTGATCTGGATCTACACTGTTTGCAAAGATAAGGGTTGTCGTGAACAGCAAGATAAGGGTTAACACTTGTCCCGTTCAATTAGCCACACCCCTTTTCTGACTTACTTGCCAGATTTAATTTATTCCTCCAAGTTCATGAAGTGAATGTCAAACAGTGTAGATACTGATCAGATGGCTTCTTCAGAAGCCATCTGACCTGTATCTACACTGTTTCCAAAGGTAGAGTATGTCCTTTTTCAACAGAACAGGAGTTAAAGTTCTTTAAAATTGTTTCAACATTCCCTTCAGCAGTAGTTCAGGGAGTCTAAAAATTCCATATAACCGGATATGGCATTAAATAAATATCACACACAATAAGCACAATAACCATATAATCACAGAATAAGTCACTCAAAAGCCACAATATTTACACCCAGAATCTTACGAACGCCTTAGATTAGAGACAGAAAATTATTTTAACCCATTTTGTACCAGAAACCCCAAAACTGGTAGTTGGCAAACAGTGCAGGCAGAGATCAGATGCGACAGACTGCGGCATCTGATTAGGGCCTATGCTGTTTGCAAAACATTCAGCCATTTTCCAAATAAATTTTGAAACAAAAAACACAACCTAATACCCCTAAATTTTGAAATGGACTCCTGCTATATATAATGAGGAAGATTCCATTTGGTACAAAAAGGGTTAACTATTTCGCAAACAATACAATTTTCCCATAATAGAAATCATCTCTACAGTTCCTGTTTTTAGTTGAAAGATGCATAATTATGTCACCTCCCAAAAAAAGGAATTTGTCAGGGTTACAGAAGTAGATTCAGTAAGACGTAAAATTTTGTACTCCGATGTTTAACTGGCAGTGTGTTGACAGAAAAAGTTCACTATGCAATCAGAATAAATTGGAATGGTTCTTTTAACTAACAGAGCACTATGTATGGGGACAAGTCACATGATTCCAGGGGCCAGTTGTTCAAAACTAACGACGTTGTTAGTTAAAGTATCGTTAAAACTTTGATCATTTAATATGGCAAATACACTAAATTTTTTGCTGAAAAAATGTGAGTAGCTTTTGCATTTGCAAAAGCTGCTCACATTTTTTTCAGCAAAAATACCAAAATTTTAGATATAGTACTTGCTAGAACAGTTAACAATATGACAACTAACGAGCTCGTTAAGCTACAACTGGGCCCTGATGAGGAAGCATATTGAGGGATAATTCTCCTTATTTCTCTTCAGAAACCTATGTTGTGGGTACTCGTTAGAAGTGATTCTGACAAGTACCCACAAAACAGATTATTTACAGTCGAACTTCAATGGCTCGAACACCTTTGGGACCTCGAAAATATGTTCGAGACAGGGGTAGTTCGAGCCACTGAGGTTAATGTCAAGAGGCATAACGAGATACTTTTTGACATCTTTTCGGTGTTCTATAATGAATATGTATGCTGTGTGTACTCATTAGAATCGCCTCATCGAGGCGATTCTAATGAGTACACACAACATACATTTGCAAGATAAAAGATTAAAATCTCCTTAATTATCCCCCACTATTTCTTATGTAGAGGATTTCGCTAGGGGCTCCAGAATGTGTTTGACTCATCCACGGTAAACGAGCCATCGGTGTTCGAGCCATCAAAGTTCTACTGTATTTAGAAATAAGAAAAATTATCCTGGAATTTCACCAAGGGTTTCATTCTTTATCTGGCTACTACTCAGCCCTACCGTCCAAACATCTAAGTAAGAGCCAATTAAAGCGAAGAAAGACTACATGTATTTCAACCTTCCATACATCACGAAAAAATGACCCCCTTGAATGCCACTTTTATATAGTAAAAGTGGGGTTTACAGGGGTAAACCTTATTTTTCTTATTTCTGCTCTAAATTATAGTTTGTGGGTACTCATTAGTGAGTGAGTGAGTTTTAGTTTTACGTCCCACCAACAGCTAAGGTCATATGGAGACGGGACCTCGGTTTAAAGACTTATCCGAAAGTCTGGAGAAGCCCGGGATCGATCCTGCAATCCCTGGTTTACAAGGCGAGTAGCGTAACCACTGCACCACGAAGGCTTCTGTGGGTACTCATTAGAAAAGAGTACCCACAATCTAATTTTTTGAGCAGAATTAAGAAAATATCACAATTTTGCATCTTAAAATTTTCTTTTTTTCAGCGGTAAATTTTATAATGCATTTGTATAGGCATGTTTTCGTAATGGATGAAAGGATACAGCTCAGTAAATTAGCCATCATTATTGAAAAACTAAACCTGCAAACAGCAAGCATTTCTTTTTATCTCAAATCGGCTGCTCACTCCCATAGGGAGCAAATTAGGAGTCTTACCAACAACTGGGAACAGGTCTTTGATGAGGAAGGCAAATCATTTGATCTGAGAGTAGCTTCCCTTAGAGTTTTCTACATTTTCCTTCAGCC
This sequence comes from Lucinisca nassula, assembly GCA_963580285.1. Classification (NCBI taxonomy): domain Eukaryota; kingdom Metazoa; phylum Mollusca; class Bivalvia; order Lucinida; family Lucinidae; genus Lucinisca; species Lucinisca nassula. The sequence goes on from OY757011.1 coordinate 114,881,275, forward strand.
ATTCAGCACATGAATCCTGTTGAGCCATATAATACAAAATGAACCAAATTACTGCAGTGAACCCTCTTTATACCGACATTCGTTATAATGGCAAAACTCATTATAACGGCAATTTGAATGGAATTTATCTCAAATCGGCTGCTCACTCCCATAGGGAGCAAATTAGGAAAGTCTTTCCAACAACTGGGAACAGTTCTTTCTCTGTGATGAGCTAAAGGCTTAGCCTCTGTTCCGAGCGACATGTGCTTCCCTTGAGTTGAAAATGCACAAATCTAGTCGATAGCCATGAAATAGTCTTGTAATCTTATACTCCAAGAAGCAAATGTTATAGATATTTGTTAGAATCGCCTCGCCTCATCTATTACATTTGTTTCTTGGAGTAATAATGGGGAAAATGTCTTATTACCTACCATACTCCTAACTGGGATTCTTTATAACGGCAAATTCTTTATAACGCCACAATATTAGGGAACAAATACTGTCGTTATAACGACGGTCCTCTGCATGTGTGTAAATGTGCATTTGTGTGTGCATTTCATGCGTGTGTGTATGCATCCTGCTTAGAGCAATCCAACACTGCCTATTCTAATCAGGACACTGGGTTGATTATTTGTCAAAGCAAAAGCCAGGGTAACGGTTATTTTGTAACCACACTATTCTAGTTGTTGTGTTGTGCATAGGGTCTAGACTGGACACGTGACCTAGATCAGACACCACAGAACATGGCATCTGATCAGGATTTACACTATTTGCATGAAATACAGATATTTCATGATTAAAGATCAGCCCAAGTCTCCTGTCAGGACCATTTTTCCAGCCTTCCCTCGGAGACAATCGTCCCAGTAGTGTTGTCAGTGCTTTGATTCTTTGAGTATTCTTGACCCTTTCCCAATGTACTAGAACAACTCTAACGAGACTACTGACACAGCAGTCTGATCTGGGTCTACACTGTTTGCCATTCCATCAGCAGCTTTTGGACTCCTTGCTGGATTGTGGAACAATTAAGTCATCAAGGTGGTCAATTTTTAGGATTTTTAGGGTATGCAGATAACGGTAATTTTTGATTTGTATAAAATATCAATATAGACAGATCTAAGTCTTTGATCAAATGTTGATTTCTGTCCATGTCCTCAAACGCATGTATTAAAAAAAAAATTCATTCAGTACAAGAAATTTCATTCAATAACAACGATCAAAACCTCCAAATGGAGATAAATAATTTTTACCATGATGGTTTGTTAAAAATAGTATAATCAAAGCAACAGTGCAACAAAAAGGGTTGTTAACAATGAAAACATGAATAAAATGCAGAAACATTATATAGTTAAAATATTTTGTAAACACTCATTAAAAACCGCAAATACATCATGAAAAATGTATCCATGTAGCTACGTATATAGTGAAAGGACCAGTATAAATCTGGGTTATTTTTTCTTAACCCATTGCATGCGGGAAACCCCTAAAGGGGTACCTAGGCAAACAGTGCAGGCCCAGATCAGACGCCGCAGAATGCGGCGTCTGATCAGGGCCTGCACTATTTGCTAACAGAATTTCCAGTAAAAAAAAAGATTAACATCGAAAAAACAAGAGGGCCATGATGGCCCTGGATCGCTCACCAAATCCATAAAGGTGAAGCTTCATACCAAACATCAACAAAGGCTATAATTTGAACAATCTTGGCAAAGGTCCACTAGATGAAGCTACACATAAAATATCAAAGACCTGGGCCTTGCGGTTTCAGAGAAGATTTTTTTTAAAGATATTCCCTACATAAGCCTATGCAAAACCGAATGGCCCCGGGGCTAAATAAATCTATGTAATATCAAAGGGCCCCGGGGTGGGGGCATTTGTGGCCCCAGGGCTATAATTTGAACAATCTTGGTAGAGGTCCATTAGATGAAGCTTAATACCAAATTTCAAAGTCCTGGGCCTTGTGTTTTCAGAGAAGAAGATTTTTAAAGATTATCCCTATATAAACCTATGTAAAACCAAAGGGCCCCGGGGCGGGGCCACTTTTGGCCCCAGCACTATAATTTGAATCATCTTGGTAGGGGTCCTTTAGAAGAAGCTTCATACCAAATATAAAAGACCTAGGACTTGTGGTTTCAGAGAAGATTTTTAAAGATTTTCCCTATATAAGTCTATGTAAAACCAAAAGGTCCCGGAGCAGGGTTTTTTTGGCCCAAAGACTATAATTTGATAATTTGAACAATCTTGGTAGGGGTCCACTAGATGAAGCTTCATACCAAATATCAAAGTCCTGGGCCTTGCGGTTTCAGAGAAGAAGATTTTTAAAGATTTTCCCTATATAAGCCTATGTAAAACCAAAGGGCCCTGGGGCGGGGGCACTTTTTGCCCCAGCATTATAATTTGAATAATCTTGTTAGGGGTCCTTTAGATGAAGCTTCATACCAAATATAAAAGACCTAGGCCTTGTGGTTTCAGAGAAGAAGATTTTTAAAGATTTTCCTAATATAAGCCAATGTAAAACCAAAGGCCCTGTGGCGGGGGCATTTTTTGTCCCAGCGCTATAATCTGAACAATCTTGGTAGGGGTCATCTAGATGAAGCTTCATACCAAATATCAAAGTCCTGGGCCTTGTGGTTTCAGAGAAGAAGATTTTTAAAGATTTTCCCTATATAAGCCTATGTAAAACCAAAGGGCCCCGGGCGGGGGCATTTTTGGCCCCAGCACTATAATTTGAACAATCTTGGTAGGGGTCCACTAGCTGAAGCTTCATACCAAATATCAAAGACCTGGGCCTTGTGGTTTCAGAGAAGAAGATTTTTAAAGATGTTCCCTATATAAGCCAATGTAAAACCAAAGGGCCCCGTGGCGGGGGCATTTTTTGTCCCAGCACTATAATTTGAACAATCTTGGTAGGGGTCCACTAGATGAAGCTTCATTCCAAATATCAAAGTCCTGGGCCTTGTGGTTTCAGAGAAGAAGATTTTTAAAGATTTTCCCTATATAAGCCTATGTAAAACCAAAGGGCCCCGGGACGGGGGCATTTTTGGCCCTAGCACAAAAATTTGAACAATTTTGGTAGGGGTCCACTAGATGAAGCTTCATACCAAATATCAAAGACCTGGGCCTTGTGGTTTCAGAGAAGAAGATTTTTTAAGTTTTTGGTGAAAAAAATCTATTTTTGGCTCCTGTGACCTAGATGTGCAACGGACCGGAACCATTTGAACAACTTTGAAAGGGGACCACCTAAGGATCATTCCTGTGAAGTTTGGTAAAAATCCGATCAGTGGTTTAGGAGGAGAAACCACTGTTTAAAGTTTAAAGAAATTGTTTACGGACGCACGGACGGACGCATGCACGACGGACAAAAAGTGATCCCAAAAGCTCACCTCGTCACTATGTGACGGTGAGCTAAAAATAGGCCTGACAACCCTTATATGACAAATGAACTGGTCGAACATATAGCAATGGAAGAGTCCACTAGTATACAGTGGGTTAATTTTCCATCAAATATATAGTGTGTGTAATCTTCTAAGAAATGCCTCAACAAGACACTTCTAACAAGTATACACATTATGGTCCAATGAACTGTTAACCCTTATCCCGCTGTATAAATTAATTTAGCCACACCGATTTACAATTCAACCAATCAAATTACTTGATGTAATTTAATCATTCAAAGTCGCAAACTGAATGGCAGGGTAGATCCTGCTCAGAAGCCATCTGATGTGGATCTACACTGTTTGCAATGGTAGGGGTTGTCGTGAACAGCAGGATAAGGGTTAACTCTTATTCTGCTGTTCACAACAACCCTTTTCTTTGCATACAGTGTAGCTCCAGATCAGATGGCTTCTGAAGAAGCCATCTGATTCTGACAGTGTAGATCCAGATCAGATGGCAGATGACAGTGTAGATCCAGATCAGATGGCTTCTGAAGAAGCCATCTGATCAGGATCTACACTGTTTTGACATTCATGATTTTGTAGAAATAAATTACATCAAAGAATCTGATTGGTTCAAAGTCAAAAATTGGTGTGGCTTAACTGAATATTCAGCAGGATAAGGGTTAAAAGGAAGCTACTGATTTAGACTTTACAGACTTTCAAGATTATTTCACCTATACTGACGGTCAAAAACCAGAGTACCCAGAAACAAAACGACCTTTTTGTTGCAGAACTTGTGAGTCCCACATATGACCTGAGCAAAGGCTTGGACCCACAGCAAAGACGGACCTAATGTTTAACCCTTTTCGTACAAAATGGAATCTTCCTCCTTATTATATATAGCAGGAGTTCATTTAAAAATTTAGGGGTGTCAGGTTGTGTTTTCTTCAAATTTTATTTGGAAAATGACTGAACTTTTAGCAAACAGTGGAGGCCCTGATCCAACGCCGTGTTCTGCGATGTCTGATCTGGGCCTGCACTGTTTGCTAGCTTTCCGGTTTTGGGGTTTCTGGTACTAAATGGGTTAAGGACGAGGCTCTAAACCAATACGCCAGGAGAGCCAATGGAAAGGCTGTGAGAGGGTATACCAAGGTTGTTGTAACAACAGGTTATATACATGAACTAAGGACAAAAGATCACAGTACAAAGGAGATCATAATTCATATGCAAATGGGTGAATATACATCAGAGCCATATCACGACAAAACACACCTTATGGCACACGTGGACAATGAATGCCCAGATCAGCCTGTGTAACTCCACAGCCTGATCAGAGTATTCATTTCTCTTGCGTACCCTCAGATATACAGGACACCGTCGGACAGATCTGTCAACACAAAATGAACACTCTCAAAAGTAAAACTTGATGGATGATTTGAACACTGATGGTCAGCATATGCCCAAAAGGATGGTTTCTTGCATATTTTCAGGCCATTTTAAAACAATTAACTACTGTTAACTGGCCATGGTTTGCTTCTGAAGGCTGACAGTGTAGGCTTTAGGGCTGGCTAATCGGAGCTGACAAGATAATCAATTATCAGTCCTGTCATTGCAATCGATAATCGATTAGTAATCTCTAAGATTTTTGTCATTATTATACCTGTCTGGCTTTCTGTCTGAACATGACTCTTACCATATGTTGCAGTTTACCATATGTATATTTGAACAGACAGGCCTGAGCAAACAGTGTAGACCCAGATGAGACGCCGCATAATGCGGCGTCTCATCAGGGTCTGCACTGTTTGCCACTCATCCAGCTATTTTAGGCATAACTTTGGGTAGTAAATTGTACCTCTCAAGTAACCGATTAAAAGCAAATCAGAAATGATAATCATTTTTGTGGAATTTATCGATCGATTAATCGATTATACGATTAATCGTGGCAGCCATAGTAGGCTTGTTGGAACATAGCTCCATATGAGAAGAAAATGTAAATGTTTCTTATTTCTCCATGAAAACATATTGGTTTATTTTTTGTGTATATTGGTTTTACAGCCCTTTCAAGATTATTTGAGCCCCGCCAAGCGAATTTGTGTCTTCGAGCATTCCGTCATGACAAATTTTAACTGCGCATGCCCAGCCATTCAGAGCGGCCAGGGATATTGCTTTCTGTCTGAAGGTTCCTCTTGACTCACTGTTTGTGTGAGCGAGCAGCAATGGTTCTGGCGAGACTGCACGGATGCGCAGGCTCACCTGAACCTTCGCTGCTCGCTTAGGCGATAAGTACCAAAATCGCTTGACAGGGCCCAATTAACTTATTTCAACTGATCATTTATCAGAGGTGGGCAAAAACCAAAGTACCCAGACAAAAATTGGGACTTGGGTTCATGTGACTAGTGTGAGGCTCAAACCGACTGGGTTGAGAGACATCAGTGCTCTTACCCACATGATGTAGTTACTTGTTGGAAATCGCCTCATAGAGGCCATTCTAATAAGCACCAGCAAAAGGTTTCTTAGAAGGAAAATTATCAATTAACCCATTTTGTACCAGAAACCCCAAAATGGGTACTTGGCAAACAGTGCAGAGACAGATCAGATGCCGCAGAACACGGCGCCTGATCAGGGCCTGCACTGTTTGCAAAAAGTTCACCCATTTTCCAAATAAATTTTGAAGAAAACACAACCTGGCACCTCTAAAGTTTGAAATGGACTCCTGCTATATATAAGGAGGAAGATTCCATTTGGTACAAAAAGGGTTCATTATCTTTATAACTCTCCTTATCTGATGCTATGTTAGATTTTGTTTTTGTTTTGATTTGAGGTTTAACGTCCCCGTCAACACTGTAAAGGTCATTTTGGAGACGTTGCTTCCAATTTTGTGGGACTTTTACCCGACATTGAGATGAAATGACATCTCAAGCCCTGTCGCCCAATGAAACCAATAGAGTTTATTAGCATTGACGGTCCGCCTCGCACCGTTGTTCCTGGACAGGCTTAGATCCTCTAAGCGGTTTTACCAGTACTAGTGTGCGGGCCGGATTCAGCTCTGCGTGGAAGCATCATGCAGCCCATATATTTCTTCAAGCCCCTATGGGCGGGGGCAGGATGCTATGTTAGAACCACCTCGCCAAGGTTTGATATGGAAAGTAACCACAATGCATTCTTGTTTGTGAGAAACAAGAAAAGTTCCATAGCAACAGATTAAGGTAAGTATTTTGAGATTGTTTGATAGTTGTTCAACGTCCCCGTCAACAATATTTAGGTCATTTGGAGATGCTGATTCCAATTTCGTGGGACTTTTACTGGACACTGGGATAACTGGGGCCGGCTGTTCAAAGCATCGTTAGCTTAACGAGCTCGTTAGTGGTCAAATTGTTAACTGTTCTAGCAAGTAATATGTCCAAAATTTTGTTATTTTTGCTGAAAAAATGTGAGCAGCTTTTGCATCTGCAAAAGATGCTCACATTTTTTCAGCAAAAATATTAGCATATTTGCCATATTTGATGATCAAAGTTTTAACAATATGTTAACTAACGATGTCGCTAGTTTTGAACAAATGGCCCCTGAAGTATAGTGTTCCTTATTTCTCCATATAAACCTATGCTGTGGGCACTCATTAGAACCCTATGTTGTGGGTACTCATTAGAACTGCCTCAACCAGCCTTGGTGAGGTGGTTCTAATGAATACCCACAACATAGGGTTTTTATAGAGAACTGACAAAAACTATCCTTCAATTATCACAAAATGCTTAACGAGCAATCAACAATCTTTTTTTCTTTTTCTTTTTCAGAGAAAACAAAGCTTGACATCCCATGCCAAACCTCAAGCTTTAGTTGCCCTTAAAAATAAGAACCTACAGTGATAAGAGACCCAATCATCAAGAGTCAGTGCTCTTAACCACTAGGCCATGCCACGGAGGCATGTCTTTAGGAGTTAAGATATGTTCTCTGAACAGTACAGACAACAGACATTTCAGTAAACATTTAAAAAGCCCTATTAATTTAAAACCACCAAGAATAAATACACATGTAGCTTAAAAATATCCTAAATTCAAAAAGTGTTGAAATAAATAGCTAAAAATCCCTAACTCATAAACGACCGAAAATAAATAGATAACATGGGAGATGTCAGTATTATTAGAGATGAGGAGTTTTCATAATAATTCTGAGGTATTATTTCTTTTTACTTATTGTTCCACAAGAACATGATTTAATAGTTCTTGTTAGAGCAATCTCAGTAACCACAATGTATGTTTTAAGGAGGCAATGCAAACAAGAACACAAATGTCTTAACCCATTTTATACAGGAATCCGGAATTCCAATAATGGGATGCTGGGAAACAGTGCAGGCCCTGATCAGATGCCGCATTCTGCGGCATCTGATCATGGCCTTCACAGTATTCAAAAAGTTCAGCCATTTCTAAAAATAGCTAAACCTGAAAACCCAAAATTTTGAAATGGACTCCTGCTATAAAAGGTGGAAGGGTCTATTCAGCACAAAATGTGTTATTGAATAACTGTTGAAGGTGAAAATCATTTCAAAATTATCTACAAATATTACTCATATCTCTTCATTTGTAAAAATGTCTAAAATTCTTTAACAAAAGTCAAAAGGCTTAAACTGTTAACCAAACATTCAAATGGAAAAATAAAAGTCACTAAATGTGACCTTGTAGCTTTGCATATTACATGAGCAAGCCCATAACTAAACCTGTAACATCTGTGCAACCAGTCAAAAATACACGTCTGCTCCTTCACCCTTCCATCATGAAAACATGCCTATATAATAATGACCCCCTTGAATCCCACTTTTATATAGTAACAATGGGGTTTACAGGGGTAAACCTTGTTTTTCTTATTTCTGCTCTAAATTATAGATTGTGGGTACATGTTAGAACCACCTCGATGAGGTGGTTCTAACATGTGCCCACAATCTATATTTTGAGCAGAAGTAAGAAAAATATCACAATTTTTCATCTGAAAATTTTCGTTTTTTCGACGGTAAAATTTTGCAATGTATCAGTATAGGCGTGTTTTCTTAATGACTTCATTGACGGCTTTGTTATGCGCTCACTCATATATTTTTGCAAGGAATGAGACAAAACAAAATAGCACTTAGTGTTACAAATCATCTTAAATATAAAGATATATGATGGAATATGATTTTATAGGCACCACACCATGAGAATATGTAATTTAAAACAAGGGCACCTAGCAAAGGCTAAGATCAGCCTGCACATCTGTGTGGTTTGTCTGGAGAGAATGCATTGCCCAAATGGCATCTCAATGTCCAAATGGACAGTCAATCCCCAGGGAAAGTATAACAGCTTTAAAGATGTGTTAACCCTTTAAATACCACAAACAATTCTATAGCGGACGGCAATCTTCTTTTTTTTTTCTTTTTTTTTTCGAGATAAAAAGGCTTGATATTTCATGTGAATTGTCTGCCTGGCAGACAATTCACATGTAATGTCAAGCCTTATTTTCTCTGAAAAAAATGAAGTCAGCAAAAGTTGTGATTTGCAGTTTGAGGGTTAACACTGGCCTAAGAACCACAAGGATCCCTTTTTCCTCATGACATGGCTCACACTTAACCAAGCTAAAACTCAAACCCACTTCTGATATGGCCCAGACACCATAGGTTCTGGGTTTATCCATTTTGATGTGATGGTATTGGTCGTTTGAGCCAGCCCATGCCTAACATTACAGTCCCACATGTACTTGTACTGAGCCGCTGAGGTTTTACTAAAATCTATTTTCTCTTCTTCTTTCTCTTCTTCCTCTGTCTTCTTCTTCTTCTTCTTACCTCCCTTAAAACTATTTTCAATTTCTTCCATATCTACCATACCACGCTCCTCCTGCATTTTAGCAATTCTCTTCTGTTTCATGTCCTCCATTTTCTTTGCATAGACATGCCAGCCATGTTCTTCGTAGTTGAGATTTTTGTGCTGATAGAACACCAGACTAATTCTAGTTGGATGGTACCTGTCTGGATTGCGCAAGCCAGTTGTGGCATGCAGTTCACGTTTGGCAACTTCAAACAAAACAGCACCATGACAAAGAGCCACAGCAACTCCCCCTATGAAAGGATCCTGGAAAGCATTCTCATTATATTCCATTTCACATTTCACCACAGTTGGGTCTATCCTTGGGTCTTCTTCTTGATCCAGAACCATCCCTGGTTGTTTTAACATATTGAAAGGCAACTGTTCTTTGCAAGCCAACATATCTGCATTGTGGTTATATTTGTAACCATCCAATGGATATCCTCTTTCCTTTGATGGTAAGGTTGACTGGTTCCCTACTCCTTCTGCAGGAAAATCTGACTGCTTCACTGCCTTGTTCTGGTTCTGGTACAGGTTTTGATTTGCAGTCTGATAAGCAGGTTGAAACTGAGCATTCATTACAGTGTTTTTGTTTTGGTTCTGGTTGTAACCTTGTCCATCATATCTATTTTTATGTACAGTTTCCATATCTTTACTTCGTATTTCTACTGCTTCTGATAACAGATGAAGAGATGAGGCAAACTCTGAACTGTTTTTCTTTTCTGACACTTCTGAATTATTAGAGACTGGTTCTTTCTTAGCTTCAATTTCAAAATCACTTCTATTTGAATTCATGGTCCAGTCTTGATAAGCAGACCCCATGTTTGCTGTATTTTGTGTATTATTCTGTGTTCGATTTTCACTAAAGCTTTGACAGTTTTTGTTTTCATGTGACTGTCTGAACCACTGTTGTTGGTTTTGCACCGTGGTGGCTGCAGTCTTTAGATTTCCATCAGATATGTTTGTTTTCTCAGTACCAGTGTTCAGATCTGCTTCAGTGAAGTTTTTCTGAGAGTGATTTTTTGTTTCTGCTAATTTCTGTGTGCTAGCAAGTATGTCTGCCTTACCCGATTCCTGATTACTTGTTTGACCAAAGTTGAACCATTCCTTGGGATACATTCCACTGTTAAACATTTGATAATAATTCTGCATTCCTGTATCTCTGGATGGTGAATCAAATGGATTGGTGATTTTTATATCCCATGAGTTGTAATCTTTAGAATCTGATTCAGGCAGCTTTTCTTGCACTGCTGGAATTGCTGAATTATGTACTTGTGAGGCTGTGTTACTGAGTGCTGTAGAATGGCACTCAAAGGAAGATGAATTCTGAGGCAAACTTTTGTTACATAAACTAGAAACTGATGTTGAAAATGAAACACTTTGTGGTAGATTGTTTTGGAAATTTCCTTGGCTTGTTTCCGTCTGCTCAACTCTTTGTTCATTTACACAAATTTCATCTCTCACTTCAGCTCGCCTTGAATCATCGGAAGCAAAATTTTCCATATTCTTTTTATCAAAACAGTTACCGAATCTGGACATATTTATTTGATTGCTGCTTGTTTTATTCTGACTGTTATATAAACGTAGCAGTGACCTATCTGCAAATGATTCCGATCCCCCCAAATTTAAATGGCTTTTATCATTAACACTATTAGTTACATTCAGTTTACTTTCATGATCAGTGTTTGTGTGATCTACATAGCTGTCTTGTTTTGATTGTTGCTCCAATAACTCTATTGTTGTTTTAAAACCCTTATAATTACCAGAACTAGACAGATCCAATGCATCACCATCGTCAGCAAAGTGATCATCATCCGAAAACATGTTTGGAACACTTGGTAACTCTGTTTTCTTAGTATCAACTGAAGTGGAACTGTTGTGAGAAATATAAGACTCTGATGTTGAGTGAACTGATTGAATACCTGATGATGAGATTCCACTTGTTTTAACATAATTTTGCGGACTATTCACTGCTTCAACATTATCTTTGTATGATTTATGACTCTCACTCTGCTTAATAAATCCATTCTTGTGCAAATCTAATGCCTTATTCTGTTCAGTTCTTTGTTCAGAAGTGTATATGTTTCTATGATTTGCTGCCATTTTATTCCATGGATGATTAAATCTATGGTTAGACATGTGATTGAACCCTGAGTTAGTCTCCTGCTGGTGTGTGTTCACAGCTGATTCAGGTATATTTTGTGTAGCATGTTGTGACAATGAATCCCCTGATTCTTTCATTATAGGCACTCTATCAACTGCATTGGAGGTAACAGGTGGTGTTTTATCTGATGAAGATGGAATTATGTCTTTATGATTTGAGATCATAGGTGAGTTTGACACCAACTGATTTTCACCATTTCCACCTTTCGTATAACTTTCCTTAATATTTTGTCTGTCTTCCTTTACATCAGTTTGGTGACTAGAGTTTTTATATGATGACAAAAATGAAGATGGTGGGAACACACCATTGGTATAAAAATAATCCCAGAATGACTCGTATAACCCAGTAAAACCCGCCTGAGTTGAATATGCCATTAACTCATTGTAAGAGAGCTGTTTGTTATCACCGGTATTACTAGTAGGATGTTTGCTGCCTTTAGTTGGTTTCTGAGTATCTTGTTTCACTGGGGTACCAGTTAGGGAACCAGGCTGACTAGACTGGCTCCCATCCCAAAGTGTCTGGTTTGAATCCTGAGATGGGTCTTTCTTCACTTTGGCTTTCTTTGGAGTGGATGACGTAGATGACGTGGAGCCCCAGGGAGAATTACTCCCACCCTGGGGACTCACAGCTCTTTTTCTACCAGGACTTGATTTGGATTTCTCCTTCTTAGCTAGAGCCTGTCTTTTCTTACATGTTAACAATGGCTCTGCTCGAGTTCTTGCTTCAAGAGCATATCGATGGAGGACTTCCAAACTGCCGTTTGCTATCTTCTCACATTGGCCATCGTAACTATCATTCTCATCCGTGGTTTCCATAACATACAACGGTAGAACATGTAACTGTTCATCATCTGGTTTATCAAAGCCTCGGTGTTTTGTGAGGGTAACCACCTAAAATACCAAAAACTGAATTTTTAAACACTGCAAAAATGCAATGTAATTTGGCTGTGACATTAAGACAATCAGTATTTTCTAATTTCTTTAAAAGTCCCTGGGGTCAATTGTTCAAAACTAACTATGTTGTCAGTTAACATACTGTCAAAACTTAATGTTGCAAATAAACATATTTTTGCTGAAAAAAAATGTGAGCAGCTTTTGCAAATGCAAAAGCTACTCACATTTTTTTCAGCAAAAATACATTTTTTTAAAGATATTGGACTTGCAAGAAGATTTAACAGTTTGACAACTAAAAAACTTGTTAAGCTAACAATGTTTTAAACAACAGACCCCTGATATATGACGGTATTACAGCATAGTTTTAGATACTGAGATCTACTCAAGATACTTGCACAGCCTGATTTTCATCGGACTGCTTTTTAATCCAACATGAGCAAGTTGTACATAAGCAAGCAGGTTTTGAATGGAATCCACCTTATATATTGATGTATTCCATTTCAAAATTAAGCGGTACCAGATTGAGTTGATTTTAGAAATTGATTTAAAAATGACTGAACTTCAGCAAACAGTGAAGGCCCTGATTGGATGCCGTGTTCTGTGATATCTGAACTGGGCCTGCAGTTTACCAATGATTCATATGAGATTTCCCTGTATTAAAAAGGTCAACATAAGCAAATTCTTTCTTGTAGCACTAAACCGCTTGTTCGTTTGTTTGTTTGATTTGAAGTTTAACATCCCCATCAACACTGTAAAGGTCATTTTGGAGATGTTCCTTCCAATTTTGTGGGACTTTTACCCGACATTGAGATGAAATGACATCTGAAGCCCTGCCGCCCAATAAAACCTATAGGGTTTATAAGCATGGACGGTCTGACTTGCACCGCTTTGCCTGGGCAGGCTTAGATCCTCTAAGCAGTTTACCAGTAATCGTGTGCGGGTTGGTTTCAGATCTACGTGGAAGCATCATGTAGCCCATATATTTCTTTAAGCCCCGATGGGCGGGGGCCTCTTGTTCATTTGGGAAAGCTGCTCTGTTTATGGAAAAGGGAACAGTGAGTCCTGAATAACATAACATGCCATGAAATTGTGAATTTTATTAATATGTGGAGAAAGATAATTGAAAACTCATGCTAATAAAACTGAATTTAACCCTTGTCCTACTGAGTCTTAATATGTTCCACATTTATCTATTATGAGGGTCGCTAGCGGAGCGCTTCCACTCTCTGCGATCTCTATCAGCTGCTTACAGGTCATCTTGGGCCTTCCAGGCCTACAGGTGGATCGAAAACATGGGCCTGGATGGCCAAAGATAACCTGGAAGCAACTGACAGAGAGAGATCACAGACAGTGGAAGCTCTTGGCTATCGACCCTCATGATAGACACACCTGGAGATCTGGTGTGAGATCTTCCATGCGTGCAACAAGCCAGCTACCTGTAAGGGGGCCACTTATGTGGATGTTGCCCCTGTACCTGCAAGTGAAACAAAAAACTGATGATGAAGATGATTTGCAGACAGTGTAACCACAGATCAGTACCTACACTTTTTGACAATCAGTTTGTGAATTTGTAGAAATAAATTACATAAAGTTGATAGTTAGATACAGGTGTGGCTAAATTAATTTATTCAGCAGGAAGAAGGTTAAAGGCATGTATTCATGAATAGAGTATTATTATTAAATGAAAGTGCATCTCCTATGTTTTTTTTTGTTTTTTTTTCCTTCTTGCTTATGTAAATAATGAACTGAGTCTGCCGTTTGTTTTCTTTCATTCTTTCTTTTTCCTTTTTTTTCAAAGGAGTCTGCTTTTTAACCCTTTTTGTACCAAATGGAATCTTCCTCCTTATATATAGCAGGAGTCCATTCCAAAATTATGGGGTGTCAGATTGATTTTTCTTCAAAATTTATGCGGAAAATGACTGAACTTTCTGCAAAAAGTGTAGGCCCTGATGAGATGCCGCGTTCTGCGGCGTCTCATCTGGGCCTGCACTGTTTGCCAAGGTATCCATTTTGGGGTTTCCAGTACAAAATGGGTAAAAGATGGTTAATTTATACATACCACGGTACTTCCATTGTTCATGTTATGTATGTCCTTGTGAGCATGAGCACAGAAATCAACACAAGCTGTCACTCCAGAGAACGGCCCACCTGGTTCATTGCCTAGTCTGCAAGCAATTGCCTTGTCAGAGTAATAGGTCTGAAATGGAATCGAAATATTGTCAATAAAGCTAGAACTGAAATGAATATACTCTGGGAAATGAAGTGTCCAATTTTACCATTTTTATGCCCCCGGAATCTAAGATTCTGGGGGGCATATAGTTTTTGGTCTGTCCGTCTGTTTGTCTGTTTGTCCGTTTGTCCGTCTGCAAAAACTTTAACATAACATTGGGCATAACTTTTGAATGGTAAGTGGTACAGCTTTCATACTTCACATGTGCATTCCTTGTCACAAGACCTTTCAAGAGGTACCATAAATTTTGACCTCGTGACCTTGGACCTTGACATTTGACCTACTTTCTGTCCGTCTGTTTGTCTGTTTGTCCGTTTGTCCGTCTGCAAAAACTTTAACATTGGGCATAACTTTTGAATGGTAAGTGGTACAGCTTTCATACTTCACATGTGCATTCCTTGTCACAAGACCTTTCAAGAGGTACCATAAATTTTGACCTCGTGACCTTGGACCTTGACATTTGACCTACTTTTGGCCTCATTTTTAAAAACTTTAACATTGGCCATAACTTTTGATTGGTAAGTGATAGAGCTTTCATATTTCACATGTGCATTCCTTGTCACAAGACCTTTCTATTGGTACTATAATTTTTGACCTCATGACCTTGACCTTGGCATATGACCTACTTTTTTAAAAACTTTAACATTGGCCATAACTTTTGATTGGTAAGTGATAGAGCTTTCATATTTCACATGTGCATTCCTTGTCACAAGACCTTTCTATTGGTACTATAATTTTTGACCTCATGACCTTGACCTTGGCATTTGACCTACTTTTTAAAAACTTTAACATTGGCCGTAACGTTTGATTGGTAAATGGTAGAGCTTTCATATTTCACGTGCATTCCTTGTCACAAGACCTTTCTAATGGTACCATAATTTTTGACCTCATGACCTTGACCTTGATGTTTGACCTACTTTTTAAAAACTTTAACATTGGCCATAACTTTTGATTGGTAAATGGTAGGGCTTTCATATTTCACATGTGCATTCCTTGTCACAAGACCTTTCTAGTGGTACCATAATTTTTGACCTTGTGACTTTGACCTTGATGTTTGACCTACTTTTTAAAAACTTTAATATAGTCCATAACTTTTGATTGGTAAGTGATAGAGCTTTCATATTTCACATGTGTATTCTTTCTCACAAGACCTTTCCAGTGGTACCATAATTTTTTACCTCGTGACCTTGTGGCCTCAACCATGACATACTTTAGTGATGGGGCTTTCATATTGCACAGGCGCCGTCCGGGGGCATCGGTGTTTCACAAACACATCTTGTTAATTGCTGCATTTGTAACTGGTATATCTTTTTTTCCTTAACAAGATTATTTTTTTCAATATACTACAACTAAAAGGCCAGCTTCGCAAATATACAGAGGGGATGGTTGGGTGAGGCAACGGTGATGTGTGGCCTGCTGTGCTTACAGCAGGTATGGTTAGAGGGAGAATGTTGATATTTCTTCTTTCTCCCTTGCTGCTCACTTTCATCTCCGCTACTGTCTCTTATATCTTTTTTCTCCCTTTCTCTGGAAGACGACACAATATGACCCATAAGGGTTGATGTGTCGTTACACCAAAAACAATCCATCGATCGCAAATATACAGAACATTTATAGATATTGGGCCAGGTCACAGCATTTCCTACAATTTACATGTTCGCCCATCAAAGAATCAGATCAGCCTGCACATCCATATAGTCTGATGAGAGACTTCTCTTGGTCTATGAAGGAGAAGTCCCAGATTTCACGAAATCAAACATTTGGCTGACGCTGAGAATCTTATAACTGTTTTGCTACTCAGCAAGTTTTGGATAAGGATGGATCATACTACATGTATTAAAGGCATTCCTTTTGTCAATAACAGAATTTGTTTAATTGGTTTATTAAGTAAATTTCTGTTAATTTGCCCATGACCTACAATTTCAGAAATACAAAATCACAAATAATTTAGGGCTTTAGAAGGAAGAAAAACAAGGATATTTAAGGCAAGTGGGAACACCTATCAGATTTTTCCGCCATTTTTCAAAAGGAGACAATTTTTGGGACTTCCTGTACTTTTCTATAAGCCCTTTTCCACAAACAAAGGAGTCTACTCTTAAAGGTAAGAATTCGCTCCTTGAGGAGCAAATTCTTTCCTTTAAAAGTTGACCACTATTGACATGGGAGACAAAAATACTTTTGCAAGACTTGTCTCCCCTGAAGGTGTATCCATTCCCCTTAAGGGACAATATTCAGAAACACATCATATTAACAATTTTTTTTTTTGTTTGTTTTATTTTTTATAATTTTATGTCCCAGTCTCCACTATTAAGGTCATGTCCACAAAGCTACAAATAAGCCGCTCTTTTCAGCTGAAAAGTACTGATATTTTTTTTATTTTTGCATGAAAACATATTGTTGTGGGTATTCACTAGAAGTGCCTCAGAGAGGCGTTCCTAATGAGTAACCACAACATACGTTTGTGTGCAGATATTAGAAAAATAATATGTGTCTGGGGCTATGTGTACAGCTGGTCAGTTTACCTAACTACACTATAATTCCGTGAATAACCTAACTACACTATAATTCAGTGAACAAACTGACAAGTGCCTGGGAGTGAATGACCGTAGAAAAGATTATATGATCAATATCCACAAAAGAATGCCGACAAACTGGCAGGTATCAAATCTGCAACCACCTGGGGCCAGTTGTTCAAAGCATCGTTAGCTTAACGAGCTCGTTAGTGGTCAAATTGTTAACTCTTCTAGCAAGTACAATATCGTAAATTTTGTTATTTTTGCTAAAAAAAATGTGAGCAGCTTTTGCGTCCGCAAAAGCTGCTCACATTTTTTCAGCAAAAATATCAGCATATTTGCCATAATTAATGATCAAAGTTTTAACGATACGTTAACTAACGACGTTGTTAGTTTTTAACAACTGGCCCCTGATCACCATTAGAAATACATCCAACAAAGCAACCAAAACCTGCTCATCATAAGAAAGCTGTACCTGATTATAATGTGCTGTTGGGGCCATCTTCTCATAAAGTGGACCAACATGGGTGGCGAGTTTCTGGAGCCTTTCCTCAACCTCTGATTCCTGGTTAAAAAGAGAAAATAATAAGCACACATTGAAGACAATGGAAGCACATTTTCAGCCATTTTTGCTTTTGCAAGGTTGATAACTCTTGGGTCTTCCTGTATTAAACCCCTCTGAAAAGGGGGGTCTACTCTTAAAGGAATGAATTTACTCCTCAGAAGCAATTTTTTCCTTAAAGAGCAGACCCCTGTTGATAAGGGGTGGGGGGCAACTCTAAAGAATTTCTGTATGCTTTTCTGCATATTAAACACGTCTGAAATGGGAAAGAATTTGCTCCTCAGAAGCAAATTCTTCACTTCAAGAGAAGACCACTATCGATAAGAGCAGGAAAACTATTTTTGAAACACTTTGATGGGGCAATTCTAACAAGTACCCACAACGTATGATTTAATAGAGAAAAAAATATCACCAACACCGCCTATGTTCAGTTGTATTTTGTTGATTTTTTTTTTTATTTTGATTTTACGTCCCTTTCAAAATCATTTCACTCATATCGATCCGATCGTTAATCAGAGGTGGGTGAAAACCGGAGTACCCAGAGAAAAACCACCTGACCTTCCGTTGAAGAACTTGGAGTCTCACATGTGACCCTCGGGAAGCTCAAACCACAGGGGTGAGAGACCTAATGAATAAGAGTCAGCGCTCTTATCCACTAGGCCATGGAGGCCCGTTGTATTTTGTTGAATGCCCAATTTAAACATTATTACATATTTATTCAACCCATTTCAGTTGAGTAACCCCAAAATGGATACACTGGCAAACAGTGCAGGCCCAGATACAATGCCACAAATGCATAGACTGATCCGGGTATTCACTATTTTGCAAAAAGCTCTACCACTTTCTAATACTCAATGTCACCCCTCAATTTCTAAATGGACTCTTGCCATACAACACTCGGCCCCTGCCCATCGGGGCTTGAAGAAATAGATGGGCTGCATGATGCCATCCATGTTAATAAACCCTATTGGTTCATTGGCGGCAGGGCCCGAGATGTCATTTCATCTCAAGGTCGGGTAAAAGTCCCACAAAATTGGAAGCAGCGTCTCCAAAATGACCTTTACTGTGTTGACGGGGACGTTAAACCTCAAATCAAACAATTGCCATACAACATGAGGAAGATTCCATTCAGTTGAAGATGGGTTAAACAATTGTCAATACAATACAACAATTATCCAAATCAATGGGTTTCATGAAGGAAATGAGGCAAATTATTTCCTCAATAGTTCTCATAATTATTGCAAGTTCTGGGCCCAGATTTGTTTGTATGTTTGATTTGATGTTTAACATCCCTGTCAACACTATATAGGTCATTTTGGAGACATTGCTTCCAATTTTGTGGAACTTTTACCCGACATTGAGATGAAATGACATCTCAATCCCTGCCGCCCAATGAAACCAATAGGGTTTATAAGCATGGACGGGTCTGACTCGCACCGCTTTGCTTGGGCAGGCTTAGATCCTCTAAGCAGTTTACCAATACTGCGTGGAAGCATCATGCAGCCCATCTATTTCTTCAAGCCCCGATGGGCGGGGGGACTGTCCGGGACTCCTGTAAACAAAACCCTCTGAAAATGGGGTCTACTTTTAAAGGAAGGAATTTTCTTCTCGGGAGCAAATTCTTTCCTTTAAAAGTATACCCCTATTGATATGTAAGAAAAAGAATATTTTCAGAAGAGTTGCCTCCCCTGAAGGTGTAACAATTCCTCTTAAAGTGTCCCAGTTAACCTTTTATAACACTGTTCATTAGAACATAGTTTAGGATACTATGGTTTTAAGATAGATCAAAACAAGAAAGATGTGTTTGTGAAACACTGATGCCCCTGGACAGCGCACATGACATATTAAAGCCCTATCATTAATTAAGGTCAAGGTCTCGAGATAAAAAAATATGGTACCACTGGAAAGGTCTTGTGACAAGGAATGCACATTTGAAATATCAAAGCTCTATCACTTACCATTCAAAAGTTATGACCAATATTGAGGTTTTTTGTGGACAGACAAACAGACAGACAGACAGACCAAAAACTATATGCCCCCCCGATCTTTGATTCTGGGGCCATAAAATGTATTGACTGTATAGAAAAATAACCATTTTATATGGGCCCCGTCAAGCGATTTTGGTACTTATCGCCTATGCGAGCAGCGAAGGTTCAGGCGAGCCTGCGCATCCGCGCAGTCTCGCCAGAACCTTCGCTGCTCGCTCATACAAGCAGTGAATCAAAAGGAACCTTCAGACAGGAAGCCATATCCCTGGCCCCTCTGAATGGCTGGGCATGCGCAGTTAAAGTTTGTCATGACGGAATGCTCGAAGACACAAATTCGATTGGCGGGGCTCATATGGTCACTCATAGCTCCAGATAAGGCACTTTTTTCATCTGAAAAGTACTCATATTTTTCTTATATCTGCATGAAAACAGGCGAGGCACTTCTAATGAGTATGCACGTTTTCGTGCAGGACAAAAATTATATGTGGATACCACCTCTTATCTGGTGCTACGGTCATTTTTCTATATGATCTATACATGTTTCTTCGGATAAAATTCAGTTGTTTTCCTGGTAGAAAACCCAACGAGTCTGTGGAGAAATTACACTACTTTGAATTTGTTTGTTAAAATTGAGGTTAACGTCCGAATCAACACTATTTAGGTCATTTGGAGACCCTGCTTCCAATTTTGTGCGACCTTTACCCGATATTGAGATGAAATGACATCTCAAGTCCTGCTGCCCAATGAAACCAAAAGGCTTGTATGCATTCGACAGTGACTCACACCTCTTTGCCTGTCTTACTAAGCATTTTACCAGTACTCATGTGTGGTCAGTTTCAGCTCTGCGTGGAAGCCCCATGCAGCCCAATATATTTCTCCAAGCATATATATATAAAGAACAAGATCTGTTTGTGAAACACTGATGCCCCCGGACAGCGCCAATGTTAATGTTTTTAAAAATTTTGAAAAAAATAGGTCAAAGGTCAAGTTCAAGGTCACGAGATCAAAAATTATGGTACCACTGGAAAGGTCTTGTGATAAGGTATACACATGTGAAATATGAATGCTCTATCTATTACCATTCAAAAGTTATGCCCAATGTTAAAGTTTTTGCAGACGGACAAACGGACAAACAGACAAACAGACGGACAGACCAAAAACTATATGCCCCCGAATCTCTTAGATTCCGGGGGCATAAAAATCAATAAGTCCGAGTTTGCCAAATAACACTATATTTTCAGTAAACTTCTACCACGGTTTCACTGCATTTACAACAGACTATCAAGATGACATTTTAAATTACTAAGTAACGAAACGTAACGTCATAATTAACGTTTCCATTTCAAATAAATAACGTTTCCGGTGTACGAATACTTTGATGGAATGCATCCCATTAAATAGCCCTGTTTAGTTTTGGCAGCAATGTGTTTATAAAGAGTTTTTCTTTTGACCGTCGTAATGTTACACGGTCTGTGTATATCTTATAGAAAGGGAAAATATTATATTTCGGCTCTAATGTGTTAGCGCAATTGTCAATATGCTCACTTACTTTTAGCATTCTTGTTTTTGGGTCACGGATGTGTTGGTTGTGTACTGTATATATGTATATATATTTTTACAAATTAAAACACATCAAATGAGACAAAACATACGTAAAGGCAGATGCGACCAGCAAAGACTCAGATCAACCTGCACATTCATGCAGTCTGATCAGAGTCTTCGCTGATCGTATGTACCTACTATAGGCTATGATCTATTCAAAGAGACATAAGCAAAAGGTCTTGTCAAAGTGGATGGGTGCACAGGCTGATTTGTGTCTCTGCCAGTTGCAGAGTCTTATCGTAGGTTTTGTCATGCGCAGGCTCAACTTACACTACTTACCTTGGATGTATCTTTCAGCTTGAACTTGCGAGCATCTCTACTGCGGGCAAACTTACAGCCGTTGAAGTACATCGACCACGAGCATCCGAAGGAAAATGAGGCTCCTCTCTTTGTGAGATCTACTCCCTGACAGGCGCAGGTCTTCCTGTCAAATACAGACACAATGCGGTGGGACATGGGTATAGATGATGTATGTTTTCATTTAAAGGCTTTGCTAACCTTTGGCCTGCTGTATTTAGTTTTGTGCGGACAACACTTTTGCACAGTTTCCCTGATCATTTCTTGTTAACAGTTCTGGTCAAGCCCTGTGTAAAGGTCTTGCTATTTCATTTTAATTGCCTCCAAGAGACAATTTCAATGAAATTTAAATACTTTTTTTTTTCAAGAAATATATGAGAAACAATACAGACATGAGTGCACAAAATTCCCACAGCAAGCAAAAGGATATGGTAGAAAATTAGAGAATTCTAGTAGACTTTTCTCAAATTTCTCCATAGAAACATATTGTGGGTACTTGTTACATCCATTTAATCCAGAGGATTTACAAGTACTTACCACAGCTCCCGGGAAAGAGGGAATAATTCATGTTAAGTTTTAGTATATTTTTTCAAGTTTTAGTATATTTTTTCAAAACTCCCTTTAGAGGTGTATGTTGTAGGTACTTGTTAGAATCGCCTTCACAAGGCGATTCTAACGAGTACCCACAACATACATTTCTAGTGAGAAATATGGAAAAGAATCCGAAAATTATCCTTGTAACTCTCACAACAGTCACTTCATCATCTATACCACTGTCACATCACAATGTCTCTGTCTTTGGCAGGGTGACTTGTACCAATCTGGGTACTAAAGGACCATGTGCATTAAAGGCTAAAGCTGGTTCCTTCCTATGCAAAAACCACTATATCCAAGAAATTTTATCAAACTGAATTTCCCAGCCATATTCCGGGGCAAAAATATTCTAAATGCATGATAAGAACAATGGCTACCGTTGAAGTAAATTTGTATCTGGAATGACAGAAGTTCGAGGTTTTTTGTATTGATTGTGGATTTATCCCTGCCCAGGTTTTAATAGCGTCGTTAGTGTGTGTATGTCACTTATTTAGAGCCAAGCCAATCCGACCTGGGGTGGGGTGGGAGTATTGGCATTCTCACGTGTGTGTGCCTTGATTTGTTTGAATTGAGGTTTAACATCCCCGTCAACACTATTTAGATCATTCTGGAGACCCTGCTTCCAATTTTGTGGGACTTTTAACCGACAATGAAACCAAAAGGCTTATATGCATTGGATGTTCTGACTCACACCACTTTGCCTGGGCAGGCTTAGTCCATCTAAGCTGTTTTCCAGTACTCATCTGTGGTCAGTTTCAGCCGTGCGTGGCAGCACCATGCAGCCCAATCTATTTCTCCAAGCCCCGATGGGCGGGGGCAAGCCTGTGCCTTGAACTATTCTGGTAATGGACTTCATAAATTCTTTTCTGGTGGCTGGTCTAAGAGAGCTTCACAATCGGGAAAGCTGACTGGTCTTTAGACATAATAATCAAGAGTCATATGCCACAGAGGCCCTTTGAAACAGTCTTTAATTCTCCATGTGTTAAATGAAATCCTAGTGAAGGCAACAATTAGATTTTTTAAATTAAATTTCGTAGGAAATAAGACTACATCACATGTGAATCGTTTGCCCACAGGCGGACAATTCATATGCAATTCAAAGCCTTAAATTCTATGAAAATGAGAGAAAAAAAAAAAAAGACTTTGAAAAAGCCGCCTGCTATTTGTGATTAGAAGTGGAATGAAAAAATTGGGTAAAATGGGTCTTCAGTATTTTTTAATCAATACTCGAACCACGAACTAAATCATCCCTTTAAATATTTTAGAGTAAGTTGCTATAAAGCATTTACACTTTCTAAAAGCCACTCGTCAGATCTTGGGTCCAGGAAATGACCTTATGCACACAGTTCTTTATAAATTCCACCAAGCTGGCAATATCAGCAGATGACAAATATGAGCATGCTACTTGAAAACAGAGCTGGGCATTTCAACTCAAATGAAATGCCAAGATCTCTTTTCAAGAGAAAATAAATAAATGAGTTACAATGCCCAATCCTGATACTTTATAGATATATGAGCCGGAACACAGCATTTCCTAAAATTTACATGTGCCCAGCGAACTCAGATCAGCCTGCACATCTGTGCAGTCTGTTCAGAGTCTTCGTTGTGCACTCTCAGGATAGATAAGGACAAAATGCTCCTTCATGCAGCAAATCAGACTACATGGATGTGCAGGCTGGTCGGATTCTTTGCTGGGCGCACATGTAAATTGTGGAAAATGCTGTGCCCTGGCTCATATGTAAATACCAAGAAACATTTGAAATGTCGTCTGCAAATATTTAAATCCAGCTGGTCAAAGGTCAACCATTTTGTGTTTATCATTCCTCTCATCTCCTGTCAGATGACAAGTATGACCAGAAAGGACATCACCCACTGTGAAACCGGTTTGAATGAATGTTCCAGGGATCCAGCCAGGGGAACCATATCGCAGAACATCAGACACACAGGTCCAACAACGCAGATGTACACACTGACAATATCAACATAATACATATGAAACAAATTTGTAAGTGATACACAATTAAAATATGTTGTCTTGAAAATAAGCCCTGAGAATATCAACCCTTCAGTTGCCAATCACAACAATTGTCTTTTGTTTATGCTGAGAATTTTCATCCCTGTCAACACTATTTAGCTCATTTTGGAGACATTGCTACCGACTTTGTGGGACTTTCAACACACAACGAGATGAAATGACATCTCAAGCCCTGCTGCCCAAACAGACTGCTAGGGATAAAGGGATGGTCCAACTCATAACACTTTTCCTGAGTAGGCTTAGACCGTCTAAGAGGTTTACCAGTAATCAAAAGTTTAGTCCGTTTCAGCTTTGCGCCAAAGCACCATGCAGCCAAATCTATTTCTCCAAGCCCCGATATGCGGACAACAACTGTCATCTCTTTTGTCCTCTGTTGGTTACATTGCAAGTCATTGTTGTAATTATCCCATAATATTGTATCTTCGTGATGTAGTTACAGGCAGAAATACATGTATCTAAACAATTTTATGCATATTTTGCTATCATTTTTGTTTGTTTGATTTGAGGTTTAACGTCCCCGTCAACACTGTACAGGTCATTTTGGAGACGTTGCTTCCAATTTTGTGGGACTTTTACCTGACATTGAGATGAAATGACATCGAAATCTCTGCCGCCCAATGAAACCAATAGGGTTTATAAGCACGGCCGGGTCGACTCGCACCGCTTTGCTTCGGTAAGCTTAGATCCTCTAAGCAGTTTACCAGTACTCGTGTGCAGTCGGTTTCAGCTCTGCGTGGAAGCATCATGCAGCCCAACTATTTCTTCAAGCCCCGATGGGATGGGGCTGCCTGTTTGCTCTACTTTATCTGCAGCCGTGATCACAATGCTATCAGTAATTGGTCAAAGTGTTCAAATTCTGAAGTAAGTACACTACCATACGTTTCATTGATCATAGTGTCCAATCTCTAAAGTACCGTATTGAAAACCCAAGTACTGGGACAGGCCTAGGCAAACAGTGCAGACCCAGATCAGACTGCTCCTGAAGGGGCAGTCTGATCAGGGTCTACACTGTTTGTCATTCGGTCTGCACTTTTTAGACTTCTTGCTGGATTTTAAAACAAATTTGTTAAAATTTTAGCAGAATTACAGCAAGTCCGAAAGGTCCGAATTTTTAGGATTTTTACTATTATTACACTACCATACCTTTCATTAGTGCCACATCGTCTCTCTGTCTCAAACCCATTTTTTGGCAGTGTTTTACAGAGGTAGGAGTACAGGTCATCTGCTTGTTCTCTCGGCACACCCTCCCATGCTATCAGACACACTACGAGCCACGCCGTGTCACAGAAATGGCCCGCACGATGCCTCACAACACACAGGTACTTCTCGTCTGGCCCTGATCTTCTTATAATCTGGATAGATGAAAACAAATACATATCTGAGGCAGGACAACAAAACTTGGTCTGCGAAAAAAAAAAAACCTGTTTAAGGGAAATGGGAACACCATTCCGCCATTTTTCCAAGGGAGACAACTTTCGGGACTTTTCTATAAGCCCTGTCCAACTGAAAAAGGAATCTACTCTTAAAGGAAAGAACTTGCTCCTGAGGAGCAAATTCTTTTCTTTAAGAGTTGACTCCTAAAGACAAGGGAGACAAAAATACTTTTGCAGGAGTTGCCTCCCCTGAAGGTGTTCCAATTCCCCTTAAAACACTATAGTTGTGGTCAAAAGCACAAACAGGGTTAGTTAAACAACACTGTTAAACCCAAACAAAAATGTATAGATTTTATAGAAAATTGATCATTTATTAATTTGTATCTATTTCAGTTCCATCTTTAAACATTGTTGTTTAAGAGAGTGTGTGTGTTTGAGTTTTACATCCCACCAACAACTAAAGTCATATGGAGACGAGACCTCGGTTTAAAGATTCGTAGGAAAGTCTAGAGAAGCCCAGAATCAATCCCACAACCCCCCTGGTTTGCGAGGCAAATAGCTATCCACTACACCATGGAGGGTTCTACTGTGTTGTTTGAGAAATGAATGTAATTTATTAACATAACATGGAGGGGTTCATTTAAACTTCACTCATGACCAAATTACCTTGCTTGTGACCCGATGTTGTTCATACTTCAATGACATTAAATAAATTTCTTTTATTACTCATACTTAAATTAGCATTATTTTCCATCCATTTTATATTGAAAAATTCTGGTTTGAGGAACAATAGTGAAACAAGAAAACAATTGCAGACAGTTTTTGTTGATGTCATTATATCACCAATGTCCAATCATATTGGAAAGAACCATGGTTTATTTTGAGGTCACATAATGGTCATGTGAGGTCTTGTGAGTCAGCTTTTTCATCGAGGTATAACATTGTGTCCCACCTAGTTAACTTTTTTTTTCTTTTTTTTTTTGGTTTTGGTTTTACAGCCCTTTCAAGATTATTTCACTCATTTTGAGCTGATCGTTAATCGAAGGTGGATGAAAACCGGAGTACCCAGAGAAAAACCACCTGATCTTCTGTTGCAAAACTTGGCATTTCACATGTTACCTGACCAAGGCTCGAACCACAGGGGTGGGAGACCTAATGATTAAGAGTCAGTGCTCTTACCCACAAGGCTATGGAAGCCCCTAAAAATATCTGTGTGTTATAATGAACAGTGTTATAAAGAGGCTATGGCATCTAAAACAATATGACTGCCCATTTTGTCAATGACTTTCACACATTTGACATCAACACTCTAAAAAAATTTCTTTTTTCTCCAATATATGCTGTGGAATGTCTTCGCTATAAGTATTATAAAGAGTTTGAAATAATTACCCATTTTGCAATAGGGCACCCTTGTAGGCTCTTCCCCTCTTTCCCAGTGTACCGGACCTTCTCTATCCTGATAGCTTTACCAGTGGTACCAGTTCTGTATAGATACATACACAGAGAAATGAGTATTTGATCACAATTTGTGATAAGTCCGATACATAGCCCCAAATAAGAGGGGGATCCACAAATTATTTTTCTTATTTCTGCACAAAAACATATGTTGTGGGTACTCATTAGAAGAGCCTCAATGAGCAAAATTTACGTTATATTTAACTGTGCTTGTTTCATACAGTTTACTAATTTACAAAACTTACTTGTTGCATTATTTTGAAGTTTGATTTTATGACTGCTCCAAAGTAAAGGCTTACTTAGAATTAAAATTTAGCTTTATGTAATGTTGGTTGGTACCCGATACTCTGTCTCCGGTCGGGCCCATCGGAGTCTAACTTTTGGTTTTCTTTTGCTCCAGCATTTCAGTTATTTCTTGCTACCGATTCCTCACCATTGTTTCATCTATGTGGTTGTTTGATTTTTGTGTTCTCGGAGATGTTGCACTGGTGAGTTAAGAAGCCTTCATGCGGACTGAACAAATTATTTGTCTAAATCACAACAGAAGTAAGGGTGAGGATTGCGGCCGTGTAAAGTCCATTTAGGCCCCCAGTGAAGTAATTTTCACTGACAGTTCCAAGGCGGTTCTTCTTTCGCGGTTTGTTTTTGTTGTGGTTCGTCTTTGAATGTGTGTATCACTTATATTTTTTTATTTTGGAAAGCCAATTGGTCATTTTGTGGGAAAGCAACTGTTCTTTTGGCTTTCCGCTATTGATGTTTCCATTACGGTCTAGTTATTTCATGCTTGTGTTTCTTTCCCTTTAGTGTCTCTGATGGGAGGTGTGGGATAACTGTATTGATTCCTGGTCACTGAATTGATTTCTACATGTAATTATATGCTAAGAAAGGTTAATCTCCTTTCATTCTTTGCAACAAATTTTCACTCTTGTGTTCTCCTAGGAGAATTGGTTATATTATCCAGAATTCTAAGTCACTGAAAACAAAAGTTTTAAATGTTGCCTAATCTAGAAATAAGGGTCACTGAAAGATCATGGCCTACCGGTAGCTTGTTCTTAGTATTGTTAACTAATAAACTTGTTAAGTGTTCCGAATGTTAAATGATTTAGCAAGTACAATACACAGTAGAATTCCTATATTGAGACCACCTTTGGGACTGTTCAAAAGTGGTCTTTAAGACCACTTTTGAACAGTCCCAAAGGTGGTCTCTGACCCGAGGACACTGTATGCAGAAAACACAAAGAAAGAATAACTTTAATCACTAAAAAGGTTTTTTAAAGCAGAATTAGTCTTTAATTTTAGGTCGTCTTAATAGCGGAATTTCACTGTATATATCAATTGATTTGGCTGCTAATAGCATATTCAAGTAAGGCTTGACATTAAATATGAACCTGCAGACAATTCACATGTAATGTCAAGACTTTATTAACATGAAAAGATCAGACTAACATCTGCTCAAAGATTTTATGTAGCAGTTGAAGGGTTAACATATGTTCACCAATGCCATCATTATTTAGCTTTCAAAAATTCTCTGAAGCACACTCATCTTTAGGGCTGGCTAATCGGAGCTGAAAAGATAATCGATTATCAGTCCTGTCATGGCGATCGATAATCGAATAGTAACCGCTAAGGTTTTTGTCATAATTTTACCGGTCTGGCTTTCTGTCTGAGCATGACTCTTACCATACATATGTTGCACTTTACCATATGTATATTTGAACAGACAGGCCTGAGCAAACAGTGTAGACCCAGATGAGATGCCACAGAATGCGGCATCTCATCAGGGTCTGCACTGTTTGTCACTCATCTCACTAGTTTAGGCAGAACTTTGGGTAGTAAATTGTACCTAACAAGTAATCGATTAAGAGCAAATCAGAAATGATAATCATTTTTGTGGAATTTATCGATCGATTGATCGATTATACGATTAATCGTGTCAGCCTTACTCACCTTTGTTCCATTATTTCCCGTACAGCTTTCACACTTCTTCCAGCACCTAGATGGGTATAGTACGGCCCCTCAACATTTTCATTGAAAAAGCCTGCAAATATATTCCAAAATCCAGTATCAGATCTTATGTTTTTCAATATCAACCCAAAACAAGTAACCAGCCTCATGTAGGAACATTCAGGGCTAAGTCAGTCCCACACATTTACAAGACCTAGCACTAAAAGCACTGGTGGCTCATTGTCTCTGCGTATAGGCTGAAAAAGTGGTTCTGAACGGGGACTTAAAGACTGTTTCTTGAAGCCCTGAAATTCCTGTACTGTAAGCAAACAATGTAGATCCAAAATATTTTGCAGCATCTGAGCTGGAACTACACAATTCGCCAAACAAAAAACGCGATTCCAGTCCAGATTCTGAAAAAGTGGTTCTGAACGGGGACTTAAAGACTGTTTCTTGAAGCCCTGAAATTCCTGTACTGTAAGCAAACAATGTAGATCCAAAATATTTTGCAGCATCTGAGCTGGAACTACACAATTCGCCAAACAAAAAACACGATTCCAGTCCAGATTCTACAGATATTTTCTTATGCAACACTCTGACCTCACATCGATCAGAATTCTGTAGCTTTTTTCTACAAATAACAATTACATTGACAAACAATCAATCCAAAAAGCGGGAGACTGGACCACTAATGAGCTATCATGCATGCATACTGGAGAGATTATATTTTGCACATCTTTTCCACTACCATATAATTGCTGCCCAAAACATTTTGAACGGTCCTCATTCTTTTGCATATTCATCAATACTTCTGACCAGGGTGTCTTTGAATATGGTATACCCACAACTCTTCATAGCATGCATATCTGTCCTCTACGAGATGCTGGAAGAGGACTGGAGGCTTCCAAACATGGCAAAAAAGTAAAAAAATAGCCTCTCATCACGAAAACACACCTATATAATGTTCACCCCTTTTAACCCCACTTTTATATAGTAAAACTGGGGTTTACAGGGGCAAACATTCTTTTTTTTATTTCTGCTCTTAAATATAGATTGTGGGTACTCGTTAGCACCGCCTCGATGAGGCGGTTCTAACGAGTGCCCACAATCTATATTTTGAGCAGAAATAAGAAAAATATCACAATTTTTCATCATAAAATTTCCATTTTTTCGGCGATAAAGGTGGCAATGTGTTTGTATAGGCGTGTTTTCGTAATGGACATTGTGATTCTAACCTGTCATTTGAGACGGCATGCTGTCTGTACCAAACAGGTGCAGCCACAGTGAAGACATGTCAAGAATAGGTACAAAAGTGTGAAAAGTACATGAGGTAAAAGAGAGAGGGGGAGAGGAATATTAGGATATAGGTACACAGGCCTGGGGTCAAATACTTTCAAAAGTATTCGAATGTAGATACATGTGTTGAAGATATGTGACTTTATAATATTGTTTTCATGAAACACCAAATTTAAAGAAACTTTTTTCCAAGTTTTGAATTGGAAAGTCTCATATAGCACTTTTGTGTAATTAAATCAATCTTGAACAGCAGCTTCAACTGAACTTACCATTAGGGCCTAGACAGTCACATTTTGGCACCTCTATCATCTTGTTATTCGCCAATCTTGCATTGACCTCAGCCTTTCCTGTTACCAATTCTCTTAGATTCTCAATCTGTTCCTTTATCTGAATCACCTTCTCAGGACTGACACCATCTGGTAATGATGCCAGTTTCTCATCATCCACTTCCAATCCAATACCTGAATCTTCTGGCAGTCTACTGCCCTCTGCTGTACTTCCTAGGAATTCTGATTCCTTATCAGCCATCAATGAATTAACATCCTTATTTTCATCCAGTGATGTTTCCAACAAAGTTGATTCACTTAACTTGCTATTACTTTTATTTATCACAGTTTTTTCATAAAGGGAATCTCCCCATATTGATTTTGCTGTACTAATGTTAACAGAAGAAGCATTTGATACAAGATTTAGCACATCTGCTAGAGGTCTTTTGGGCTTGCTATCCTGATTTTGTAGCAACTTATCTTTTCTTGGTTTTCTTCCTGGTTTACCCTTGACCTTCTGTGGACCCGAGTTAACTGAATTTAAATTGGAAGTACCTGCAGGAGGAAGCCTTGATCTTTCCTGTACACTCGGACATTCTCTTTGTGGCCACTGTGAGCAGCTATAATTATCCAAACCCCAAGTGGAAGAAAATTTTGGCAATGATGTTGCATTTGTTGACTGAGCACTAGATGATTCAGCTGAATGATCTGAAGTTACTTTTGATAAATTAAATGGTTTACTACTAGAATCTGATAAATATGAGAAAGGATGTTGAGATGAGAAACTGAGATCATTGGGAAGCTTGTGCTGCCTATTTTTATTATCATCATTGATATCTGAAAATGTGTTGTTCAACTGTCTTGAAATATCAACAGCATCTAAGGCATGACTCCTATCACGAGTACCAACACTTTCTGATACTTTCACATTCTGAGAAGCAGAAACATTTTCATTGTATCCCTCCATAGGCTCATTGTCCAACTGTTTTCCAACTTGACTAAATTTATACTCTTTAAGAAGTTGCTGATGTTGTTCTTCAAAAGCATCAAAATTATATGGATCAGCTGCCTGTTGTTTACTTTTATAACTCTGACAGTTTGCTGAAAATCTTACTCCAACTTTGGCACAATCACTGCAGCAGGGTGATAGTCTGCCACTATCTGAGATTTTGTACTGATCAGTCACACCAGTACCTTCAGACACTGCCTGATTTAGTGGATGACACAGGCTTTTTTCAAAATCATTTTCTTTCAGATGTGGGGTAGCTCTCTCCAACACTTCCAGATTATGAGCTCTATCTTTTCTTGTACTTCTGATGTCTGTTACCTGTTCAGTTAAGCTAGACAGTTCATTACTACTGGATTGTTTGAACACAGGTGAACACCTTTCTTTCCTTGTATTTCTAAAATCAGTGACTTGTGCATTCAATGCTGAAACTTTATGATAATCAGGTTGTATATTTAGAGGTGAAAATCTATCTTTCCTTGAATTTCTAACATCATTTATTTGTTCAGTTAGATTTGACAGTTTGTTGCATTCAGATTCAACGAGCACATTAGCAGGAGAGTGTCTTTCTTTCCTTGCATTCCTCAAACCTGTGATTTGTTCTGTTAGACTAGACAATGTACTGTTTGGATCAACAGCATCACTACAAAAACTTCTCTGATATGGTTTAGAATTTACATTAGTTGGAGATCGTCTGTTCCTTACTTCTTCAATTTGTTCACTTAGTGCTTTTTTATTGTAACTTAAATCCTGAGGCATTGTAGACAATGGTTTGTAATGCAGCGTACCCTGTAACTGTCGTTTAGAAACATCCCACATTGAATTATAACTTGGTGAAGGTGGAAACCACTGACGACTATCACACTGTTGGGCACTAGTTTTATCATGATTAAACTGATTCTGATCTGTCTTAATCTCATATGATGTTGAAATATCAGATGTTTTCGTAGAGGTAGTAACTTTATTCAACTGATCAGCTTTGATTTGAAAATCAGCTTTTTCATTTCCATACATGTTAATCCCACTGGTATACTTATTGTCACTATTCAGACTTCTGTTTCCATTACTCACTTTTTCTGAGCCAGCAGTGTCATATCCTTTAGACTTGTCCATTTCTTTCACCCTATAAGCAGCCATGATTTCTTGAACCTTAGCATCCACTATGTCTTTTATATCAGGATCGTCAGTCTTTTTCTTTCTCGAATGTTTTACTTCTTTCTTTTTTTCTAAAGTTAAACCTGACATTGGCTGATGCTGATTTTGTGAATCAAGTGGTACACTTTTTTGTCTCTTAACTTTTGTTGTTTTAGGCTTTGGCATTAGTTTCTCTGTTTGTGAATCATAATGATTTCCTGGACTGACAATAGATGAATTTTGCAATGGTGGCCTCTGTAGATCTTTCACACTGGGTGCTGGGAGTCCAAACTGTGACCAGAAACTAGCAGATTTTGCTTTTTCATCTGTATAAGGAGACACAACTTGGTTTTCGGGCCTAAAATCAACTGACGATTTAAAGCTTTCAGACGTGTTTGCAGTTTGATGAAACTGTGGAGTAGTGACCCTACTATGACTAGTAGGGTAACCATTTGGCATTGCTTGAGGAGTTGGGGATCTTATTGGTTGAAAATGATGATTCTGTATAGGGCTGAAAGGTGATGAAAGTTGCCTGGAACCTTTCAACAACCCTGACTTTTCTAGCATAGCATTATGAGCAGCAGTCAAATAATCAGCTCCATCACTGATCTGTGTCTTTGATATCCCTGATTGCAATGAATCATTAAAAATAGGTGCTGTTTTTGAGGTGTCTTGGAAGTTATAAATACCATTTTTATCTTTGCCACTATTTGAGATCAATTGTTTATTAGCATCATACATGTTTACTGGCCCTATGCTATTGTGAGTTACAGAGGTAGGAAATGAGTAAGAATTATTAGCACCCGAATGTGGCTGTTGATGCTGCTTTCTTTGTTGTTGAAATGGAAGCTGTACAGGTAGGGAAGCATTAGGCTGCTTGTTGGAATAACCATTTCCAAACAGTTGGTAGAGCTGAGGGTCACCCATCTGTTCATTTCCTGGGTAGATGCCAACATTATGGGAAGGCGAGGGTGATGCAGATGGCAAGACAGGAATTGTGGCTGAATACATTTCTCTCTGAACAGGACCGGGCCATCTCGGCAGGAATGGCGGTTCTGCTCCGTTCATCACTTTACTGAAGGATGAAACCTGAAATGTAAAAATATCATTACAACAAGCCGATACTGTAGTTCCAGATAAAGATGCATATGAAGGATAATTTCAGGATAATTGTTTTGCGGCAATGACTTTGGAGACTCCTTCTGAGTCCTGCCTTTCCTGTAAACTGTGCCATTCTTAAGGGAAATGGGTACATAGGGGTGTCTATAGGGGTCAACTCTTCTAGACAGAATTTGCTTCTGCGGAACAAAATTAATTCTTTCCTTTAAGAGTGGACTCCTTTTTTCAGCGGGACAGTTTATAGAAAAGTGAACTGGAAGTCCCGAAAGTTGTCTTCCTTTTAAAAATCGCGAAAAAATCTGCCAGGTGAATCCATTCCCCTAAAAGAGGCAAACTTATGAGCTGGATTTGGGTTTGTGGGGGGGGACTAGCTTATGAATGATAATAAAAACTGCTGATTGCATTGGCTCACATCAAAGGAAGGAGCAAATTCTTTCCTTTTAGAGTAGGTGTTTGTCTATGAAGATAAAGTAAAAACAAAAAGCTATCTTGCCTGAAAGTATAATATCCATTCCCTTTTAAGAAACGAGAAGGAAAGAAATGGATTTTTAAGCTGTAATTTCCTCTAAATTCCCCGTCCAATAATAGACTGCAGTAAAAAAAAAAATAAAGATATCACGAAACGACCAATTCATTTCCGACTTTGCATAAAAATCAATACCACGTTTAATGATTCTAGAGCTATCGTGACAATTTTTCTGTTAGCTCTAATTGTCATATAAAGCTGCTGATTGTGAGTCTATTACACCAAACAAAATCAATATAAACCCTTTTTGCACCAAATGGAATCTTCCTCCTTATATATAGCAGTAGTCCATTTCCATATTTAGGGGTGTCAGGTTGTGTTTTCTTCAAATTTACTTTGGAAAATGGCTGAACTGAATGCCAACAGTGAAGGCCCTGATCAGACGCCGCATTCTGCGGCGTCTGATCTGGGCCTGCACTGTTTGCCAGGGTACCCGTTTTGGGGTTTCTGGTACTAAATGGGTTAACATAAAGCCCAGCCAGCTATATCGGAAAAGATGGCAAGTGGTTCTCTGACTGGAAGCGATAGGGGCTTGAAAACAGGAATTATGGTGACTCACTGTTTCCTTAAGTTTCTTTGTTGCAAAGACACAAGAAAGAAAACAGTTTCGAGTTCTAGACACATGGGAACAGACCAGGATTCATACAACTTCAAACTCAAATATGTTTTTCTTTTTCTTGCTGGCCACATCCCAATGATTACATTTTGTGTTGGTGTTGTTTTTCCAGTTTTCGAGTCTTTTGACAATATCAGCAAAACTGACATGAAGGATTGTTTAACCCTTAAACTGGCATCACAACATTCGCAGATGTCATTTTCAAATATTTCTGTACTATTTCATGCGAATCGTCTGCTAGGCAGACCATTCACATAAAATGTACAAGAGCCTTATTTTCCCTGAAAAAAAACACACACACACTTTGAAAATCCTTCTGCTAGGAAGGGGTATTCCAGCAAGACCAAAATTTACATTTGAGGTGTTTATAATTTTGTTTGTTTGATTTGAGGTTTAACGTCCCTGTCAACGTCATTTTGGAGACGTTGCTTCCAGTTTTTGTGGGACTTTTACCTGACATTGAGATGTAAAGACATCTCAACCTGTCGTCCAATAAAACCAATAGGGTTTATGTGCATGGACGGTCCAGCTCGCACCGTGGTTCCTGGACAGGCTTAGATCCTCTGAGCGGTTTACCAGTACTAGTGTGCGGACGGTTTCAGCTCTGCGTGGAAGCATCAAGCAGCCCATCTATTTCTTCAAGCCCCGATGGGCGGGGGCGGGAGGTGTTTATAAAGCGCTTAAGAACAATAACAATACATTATTGCTCACATGCACCCAGTTTGTCTGAGATTTTTACTAGCAGACTGGCAAACAGCATTTTCAAATATTTTTCAGTGAAAATAAGGCCTGACATTAAAGTAGTTGATTCACGATTTACTGTGAAAAAATTTTAACAAGAGACCCATGAGCCACTATGCTCACAAGAGCTCAGGCAGGTGGGCACTGCCCACTGGCAGCCATGTATGATTTTAATTTGGTCCTTTTAATTTATCAATTATAGCCTCCCAAACAAACCCCTGTTCCCAAATGAGCACCCATAGTGACTCTGTATCTGAAATATTAGACATTTTATGAAGTGGAGGGAGTGGGGCATGGGCCTAATGGAGCCCAGGTTGGTATCACTGAATGTGTCTTATCATAAGAAACAAGAACATATATGGATTAGGGGTGGGGATCTGTACAGTTCCTGAGATATAAAATAAGGCCTTTTAAGGAGGGTGGGGAGTAATTCTTTTCTCTTTAGATTTTTTTTATTTGCTTATATTTTGTAGCTTGAAATCTCTGCACTCGTTTGCCGGTATAAAAATATAGGCACACCAGGCTTTTTTTCGAGCTTTTTAGCCTTAAAGATGGGTACTGTTTTCGAATTTATCCAATGTTTCAATAATTACCCCAGTCATTGACAAATTGTCGATAAAACAATATTTCCAAGTTTGGTTAAAAAAAACACAATGCAGGATAATGTCATGTTTGCGTACCTATGTGTGAAAGACAAACTCTTTCACAGATTTTTGTCGAAACACCTATTTATAAATGTCCTTTTCTGCATGTTTTGCTGTTTTGAGATGCAATTTTCGCTATATTTGAAAAAAGAATGCATTTTTCGTCTTTAGATTTTTCTTATTTTCACATATATTGTGTAATAATATTAGATACACGAAATAGGCGTGAAATTTGACCATGTCACCAGGCATCTGAGAGAAATATTGCAGAAAAAATTACCCCACCCCCCAATAAAAATGGCTAAAAAAGCATTAAGATATTGTTTAAATGACAAGAACAAGGATTATACCTTTATTATTGCACATACTTTTGCTTCCTTAATGTGAAATGAATCAAAGTATTTCATTAGAATTGAAACACAATTTCATTTATAAGTTTTATGGTGTGAAACATGGATTTTTCTGGCCAAAAAATGCATGTTCTGATATAGCCATATTGTCGTTTTGTTCATGTTTAAAAGATATGAAGCCATTAACATTGTCGCAGACGTTCAAACAATGTCAGATATATGTTATTAATATACCTGGGAAACATTATTATACATTTTTAGCTTTCTTTTTTGACAATTTATTACCCCGCCCACTAATGAAATGGGTTGAAATTGATAAAAAAAAAAATACAATACAATAAGCTGATGCAAAAGAATATAAAAATTTCCTTTTTCCCATTTAAGTCCCTGCCAACGTTATAGGGAAAGTAGAAACACTTCTAATTATTTTTTTTTTTCTATAATTTTGACAAGTTTTTTTTTAATTTTTTTTTCATGCCATATTGACCGGAAACGCTATTTAATTATCTATTGCCTGTTTATGCAAACTGTGAAAGGGGGGTGAGATAAGTTATCCTTTTACTTTCCGAAAGTGGATAGAAGTGATGGCATTGACCTGGAATCGATACAATTACCCAACACCTCCGATCAGACACACCAAAGGGAAAGAACCACGAACATGAATAACTAGACCGTAATGGAAACATCACTAGCGGAAAGCCAAAATGGCAGTTGCATTCCCACATAGTGGCTTTCGTGGACCTTGAGAAGGCATTTGGTTGAGTGTCTCGGAAATTCATCTGGGAGGCACAGAGAAAATTTGAAGTGGAGGAGTGGAATGTTCGAATGGTCCAGTGGGTGTATGCTAATTCGCGGAGCCGTATGCGTTTTTGTGTTGGTTCCATTGAAGAATTCGAATTGAAGGTCGGTGTTCCTCAAGGCTCTTTTCTCAGCCTAATGCATTTCATCATTGTGCTTTATGTCTTGTCATGCGAGTTCTGTTCTGGGGGGGGGGGGGGCTTTGTAATCATAGCTGAACCACTTCAAAGGCGTCGCCCAAAAACTTCTCATATATATAGTCTCTACAATGCATGATAGCCCCGAACTGGCCTTGAAGAAAAAGATTGTGCTGCATGATACTAACCCAATCACTCATGAGTACGAGTAGACCGCCCTGCCCAGGTAAAGTGGTGCAAGACGGACGGTCCTTATAAACATATAGATTGGTTTCACTGGCTGTCAGGTTTCATCTCAATGTCGGGTAAAAAGACCCACAAATTGGGAAGTAACCTCTCCAAAATGACCAATATTATGCTGACGTTAAAATGACATCTCACGCCCTGCCGCTCAACGAAACCAATAGGGTTTATATGCATGGACGGTCCGACTCGGACCCATTTTCCTGGGCAGGTTTAGACCCTCTAAGCGGTTTACTAGTTCTCACGTGCGGTCGGTTTCAGCTCTGTGTGAAAGCATCATGCAGCCCGATTGGCTGGAGCCGGTATATTGACAAAATTCTGTTATGATGGTGTATGTTTGGGCATACAAAGGCTCCGTGTGGCACAACCTAAACCATCATCTTTATATTCGAAACAGATCAAAGGGATTTTTTCTTGTACACCCTTTTGCTTATGCTTGATTATTGTTTGTTTGATTTGAGGTTTAACGTCCCCGTCAACACTGTAAAGGTCATTTTGGAGACGTCGCTTCCAATTTTGTGGGACATTTACCCGACCTTATGATGAAATGTCAACTAAAACCCTACCGCCAATTGAACCAATAGAGTTTATTAACATGTACAGGCCGACTCGCACCGCTTTGCCTGGGCAGGCTTAGATCTTCTAAGCAGTTTACCAGTAGGCCTACACCTGTTGAGTGCAAGATCCTAATTATGGGTGCTGGCACAGGCTATTTGTTCACTGAGATGGCTTAACAGTAATCGAACCTGAGACTGCGACTGACAGTTAAAAGAATATTGTGCGCTGCCAGGCATTACAGTCTGCACTTTTAGTTATCAAATATGGCAGTGTTTTCTTTCCATATATATGACGTCACGCAAACTAAAGTAAACGTCACTATTGATTCATTGTTTTGTTTGTGTTGACAAAGAATGGCCGTGGAATATGTGAACTGATAGACTCTTCGAGGCTATATTTTTGACACCAATGGAAAAATAAAGTAAACATCGTGCGTTAAAGAGAGTTCAGATTTGCCATGGACAGCTGATGGGCTGCAATCGGAGGAAACAAACCAGTAGCTGGAAAAATACAGGGTTAGTATGTTTATCCCTCTATTTTCCTGTGCTTCCAGCCATGCGGACTAGACCGGAAAGTAGTCTATGAAGTCGCAAAATAATTTATAACAAAATGCACATTGCAATGGTTATTAAATGTTACAAAAACCTCAGAAAACACTTTGAAAACTAAATAGAAACAAAAATCATTTTGAGGTAAAAATTCGAACCTGATTACGGCAGAGTCAATTATGCGCGACCCTCCTTAAGTTGTGGACGGGTTGGGGCATGGCCCTGGTAGACACCAGGAAAGTCCAAGATTGTTGCCACTGAATGTGTCTTATCATTAGGACCAAGGGTAGGGATCTGAACTGTTTCTGAGATATGAGGCCCTTTTATGAAGTGGAGGGGAGAGGAACAGCCCCTGTGGATTGCCAAGTTGGTGTGACTGGATGTGTCTAATCATAAGGAACAAGAATATATATGATAATGGGGTGGGGATGTTAATGGTGTCTGAGATATATGGCCTTTTATGAAGTGGAGGGGTGGGCCATGGCCTCAGCACATTGTCCTAGCACAAAGAAACCCCATGTTGGTGTGACTGAATGAGTCTCATCATTAGGAACACGAATATACATGCGTTAGGGCTGGGGATCTGAACAGTTTCTGAGATATATGGTATTTTATGAAGTGGAGGGGTGGGGCATGGCCCTGGACATGACCCAGAACACACCAGGGGAACCCAAGATTGGTGTCATTGAAAACATTTTATCATAAGGAACATGAATATATATGGTTTATGGATGGTACCCCTAGCTCTGAACAGTTTCTCAGATATATGACCTTTTGTGAAGTGGATGGGGTGCCAGGGCATGGTGCCGGAACATCCCAGGGGACCCCAAGGTTGGTGTTACTGAATGCGTCTTATCATAAGGAACAAGAATATACATGGTTTAGGGGTGGGGATCTGAATGGTTTCTGAGATATATGGCCTTTTATGAAGTAGAGGGGGTGGGGCATGGCCCCGGCACATCCTGGGGACCCCAGGTTTGCATAAAAGCATATGGCTCAATTCAGTTTATTCAAGGAATATTTGTATAAAAGTTTTGTCAAAATAACTGCAAAGGCTTTGCAGTAATTGCTGTTTTTCTATTTTCCCCGTTATAAGTCTTTGGAAACTTAAGTTGCCATAGCAACCAAACTAATGAGCCATTTTTATTAATAACACAAACTTTCAATCCCCCAGACCAAGGATGCTACATATGAAATTTGGGCTGAATCGGCCCAATGGCTTCAGAGGAAATGTTGTTTGAAAGTGTTGTCACCAGACAACGATGCAGACGATGGACAACTGCCAATCCTATAAGCTCCCCCAGAGCCTTCAGCTCTGGCGAGCAAAAAATAAAATCAGATTGCCATCTGCTCCAGATTTTAATGTTGAACGGTAATTATCCAGTTTGTCTGAGATTTTTAACCCTTATCCTGCTGTTCACGACAACCCCTATCTTTGGAAACAGTGCAGATCCAGATCAGATGGCTTCTGAAGAAGCTATCTGATCTGGATCTACACTGTTTGACATTCAATTTATGGATTTGTAAGAATAAATTACATCAAGTAATCTGATTGATTCAGAGTCAGAAATGGGTGTGGCTAAACTGAATATTCAGCAAGAGAAGGGCTAATGTTGAACGGTAAGACCCCGTTTGTCTGAGATTTTTAAATGCATTTCTCTTCACAAACACCTATGTGTTAGAAAAGAAAACCTTGAACGAGATACACCCAGTCTGCTGCAAAGAAAAGAAATGGCCAGACACTTAAAAAAATAGTCTCTGTTAGATGCATGCATAATTTTTCACAGATTTAACCCATTTTGGATGGGAAACTGGGAAACTGTGCAGGCCCAGATCAGATGTTGTATTCAGCACATGTTCAACAACGGTTGCAAAATGTTCATCCATTTTCGATATAAATTTCTATAAATTACCCAATCCACCACCCCTGATAATGAAAATGGACTTTTCAATATGTAAAACAGAAGAGTTCATTCAAGATAAAAATGGGTCAATTCTTACAGACATAACATCCTCAAAACATCAAATTAAATTGTCTGGGTAGTTGTCTGCACTCATCACCAACCTCTTGATAAGTGTGACACCAATCTACCAGCTTGGGGAAAAAAAATGAAAAAAAAAAATGCACACAACAAACAGCACGAGCAGAAAAGACTATGACTTAGTCTGCATACTTGTTAAGTATCTTGTAAAGTCTAAAAGTTTCTAAACATCACAAACATGGAAAACAAGATGCACAGACAGATCTTGGTCTTTCCGCATCCCGCACAGCATTTTTCACGAATTTCCGTTCAACGACTCCAACAATATAATCTCTATTCTTCTGCATTGTATTTAAGTTACACTTAAAGTGAGGTTATGGGAAAGTTACCAAAGTGTATGACCTGTCTTCTGTCTTGTTAGCGACAAAGCTTACGATGAACGTAAGAAGTATGATGTTCGCTTTTTTAACCCTTTTTATACGAGGACCCAAAAATGGGACACTGGCAAACATTGCAGGCACAGATCAGATGCTGCAGAATGTGGCATCTGATCTGGGCCTTCAATGTTTGCAAAATGTTTGACATATTTCTGAAAAAAGATTTTTAAGGATATCAGCCTGGCACCCCATAATTTCTAAATGGACTCCTGCTATGTATAAGGCTGAAGTGAAATGGGTAAAATGTAAATAGTGGTGAAAGAGGACACTGCTGTACAATTTTACCAATCACAATAGCCGACTAAGTCAAGAGACAACTAGTTTCTCTAACATTTGCACAAACATAATTTAACTTAATTTGCCCTTATCCCGCTGAACATGACAACCCCTCCCTTTTCTAACAGTGCAGCTCCAGATCAGATGGCTTCTTAAGAAGCATCTTTATACTGTTCATCATTCAATTTGTAAATCTGTGTAAATCTGAATGAATACATTACATCAAGTAATTTCACTGGCTGATAGTCAGAAATGAGTGTGGCTAAATAATTTTAGTCACTAGGATCTGAGGGAAGAAACTCTTTCAAAAACATTTTTGACTCCCTTGACAAAATCTTTCCTTTACGAGTAGACGAGATCAATCTATGAGGAAGGCCAACAGGAAGTCCCGAAAGCTGTCTCCCTTAAAACAAGAGCTATAATCAGAAGTAGAGCAGTGTCACTGTTTGCTCATGACTATCTCCTCGATAACATGGAATACTGAAAAGTATTAACTGCACTAATTGCGTTGACTGTTTTTGTCAATCAACCCCAAATTATCAAGTGCAGCAACTTGACATTGATGATGTCATGTCTGTGTGATAATCACTGATTTGTAAGAAAGCTAGGAAATGGTTATTTATTTGTTTGATTTGATTTGAGGTTTAACATCCCAGTCAACATTGTAAAGGTCATTTTGGAGATGTTGCTTCCAATTTTGTGTGACTTTTACACGACATTGAGATGAAATGACATCTCAAGCCCTGCCGCCCAATGAAACCAATTGGGTTTATAAGCATGGACGGGCTGACTCGCACCGCTTTTCCTGTGCAAGCTTAGATCCTCTAAACGGTTTACCAGTACTCGCGTGGTCGGTTTCAGCTCTGCGTGGAAGCATCATGCAGCCCATCTACATGTATATCTTCAAGCCCCAATGGGCGGGGGCTTTAAAATGGTTATTTATAGTGGCACTATAATCGAGGTCAGAGGGCTGAGTAAAGAGATACTTTTAGAAACGATGTGGACAAGGTCGCAAATGTGTTTGGTTTGGGACACAGTGTCAAAATCCAGAGCAGATACCCAGCCAACACTCTGAGACAATCACCCCACCAGTGCTGTCAGTGTTTTGATTAATTTGTTTGATTTGAGGTTTAAAGTCCCCGCTAACACTATATACGGGAAGGTCATTTTGGAGACGCTGCTTCCAATTTTGTGGGACTTTTACCCGACATTGAGATGAAATGACATCTCAAGCCGTGCTGCCCAATGAAACCAGCATGGACAGTTCGACTTGCACCACTTTGCCTGGGCAGGCTAAGATCATCTAAACGGTTTACCAGTACTCATGTGCGGTCGGTTTCAGCTCTGCGTGGAAGGATCATGCAGCCCAATCTATTTCTTCAAGATGGGCGGAGGCAGCAGTGCTTTGATTGAGAGAAGCACTTAAGTTAACCCTTATCCTGCTCACTTAATTAGCCACACCCATTTCTGACTATCAGCCAATCAGATTACATGATATAATGTTTTCTTTCAAATTCACAAACTGAATGAAAAATAATGTAGCTCTTGATCAGATGGCTGAAGCCATCTGATCTGGATCTACAGTGTTTGCAAAGTGAACAGTAAGATAATTAGGATATTAACGATCAATTTTCTTATAATACAGCAGACTGACTTCAGAGCATTAATTATATTACATATTCAGCAAGTTCCCACAGGTCTGAAAATTAACCCTTAAAGCACTATGCAAAATTCTAAAGCAGATGACAATCCTTTTTTTTTTTGTTCTTTTTTTTACAGATTAGGAGGCTGAACCTTTCATGTAAATTGCTTTTAGACGATTCATGTTTAATGTCAAACCTTACAATTTCGATCAAAGCACTGGTGAGGCTGTGAAAATGGGTTCTGAACAGGGTATTTCATTGTTCATTTATTAACTCTTAATCAGTGTAG
Source organism: Lucinisca nassula (assembly GCA_963580285.1). Classification (NCBI taxonomy): domain Eukaryota; kingdom Metazoa; phylum Mollusca; class Bivalvia; order Lucinida; family Lucinidae; genus Lucinisca; species Lucinisca nassula. Next base: position 114,924,709 of record OY757011.1, read on the forward strand.
ACACTGATCAGATGCCGCAGAATGGGCATCTGATCTCGATCTACACTGTTTCCTAAAATCCCAGCATATCAGCCCCGTCCAAGCTTTGACAGTTTACGCTGTTATCAATGCCCTCTGATGTCAAGGAGGCAATAATGGTGTGGCAATATAGAAGTTAGAAAAGATATCTTCATTAAGCTTCCCGTTACCAAAATGATCCTAAGAATTGGGACAGACAGGCCATATTTAGCAAATAGTCACAGACCAAGATTGCTCCTACATTGATGCGACTGCTCCGATCAGGGTCTACAGTGTTTGACATTCCGTCTGCACCATTTAGACTCCTTGCAGGATCATGAAACAAATTTATTAGAATTTTAGGAGGATTACAGCAAGTCCTCAACGGTAGTTTTACAATAACCCACTGATGCCTGAACTACCCCTGTCTTGAACAAGTCAGAGAGGGAGTTCGACCATCTACCAGACCATGGTAGCGGAAGTCAAATTGTGCACGTTCTTCCCATGATTTCCATGTTTTTTCACCGGTGTGATCGAACGAAGTCTGGTAGATGTTTGGTTGACTGGTACACAGACCCTCTATTTCTTGAATAGAAGCAGTCAATTCCCGGACATTAGTGTTCGCACCTTTCGCCGCCATCTTTGTTACGTATGGTATCTACCAGAGTAATCCACACTTTAGTCTGGTTCGACCAGAGTGACGTCACGACACTTCCGCCATGCTACCAGACCGCTACACCATTTGACATTCCGCTCAACTTTTTGGACTCCTTACTGGATCATAAAACAAACTTGTTATCTTTTTAGGAGAATTACAGCAAGTCCTCAATATTTCCGAATTTTTATTACTTTTATGGTAAATCGGTAACCGTATCTCTATAAATAGATATATCCCCTGATCTAACCTCCTTTAGCAATCAGAAATCACTGAAAAGATTCAATTTCTGCCTCAACAGTCACAGTCCCAATAACAGCTTAAGTGGGTACATATAGTCGCATCTCTCAATGTCTATTGCTACTTAACATATATGATCAAATGAAAATTCAATCAGCTTAATACAGTCAGTGGAGTCATACATTAAGTCCTAACTTCTGCCATAACCCATTGTATGCGGGGAAACCCCTAAAGGGGTATCTTGGCAAAATATGCAGGCCCAGATCAGATGCCGCAGAATGCGGCGTCTGACCTGTGCCTGCACTATTTGCTAAGAGAATTTTCCGTCAAAAATAGAATAAAAACGTAGAAATAGTCCTGATAACCCTTATATGACAAATGGACTTGTCCAACATATAGCAATGGAAGAGTCCACTAGCATACAATGGGTTAATGTAACATAGAGCAGACCAAGGCCAAATGATCCTTTTCAACATGTCCGTGAAATGAACACCCCCATTAGGCCCCTGCTCATCGGGGCTAGGAGAAATAGACTGGTGCTACCACACAAAGCTGAAAATCCCGACCACACATGAGTACTGGTAAACAGACTAGAATACCTAAGCCTGCCCAGGCAAGTGATGAGAGTTGGACCGTCCCTGCATATAAACACTAGTGGTTTCATTATGGGCAGCAGAGCTTCAGATGTCATTTCCTCTCAGTGTCGGGTAAAAGTCCCACACAATTGTAAGAATCGTCTCTAAAATGACCAAAACAGTGTTGACGAGTTAAACATCAATTCAAACAATGCAAACAAATGAACACAGTTTATATAGAGAAAACTGAGGTTTACAGGGGTATACATTTTTTTTTTTTTATCTCTGCTCCAAGACATAGGTTGTGGTTACTTGAGTATAAATAAGAATAATATGACAATTTTTCAGAAAATTTACTATTTAGGAAGTATGAAAGAGTGTCCTATGTCACATTGGATGTGAATGTCCCTTAACCCTTTTTGTACCAAATGGAATCTTCCTCCTCATATATAGCAGGAGTCCATTTCAAAATTTAGGGCTGTCAGGTTATGTTTTCTTCAAAATCTATTTGGAAAATGGCTGAACTTTTTGCAAACAGTAAAGGCTTTGATCAGACGCCGCATCCTGCAGCGTATGATCTGTGCCTGCAGTGTTTGCCCATTACCCCGTTTTGGGGTTTCCTGTACAAAATGGGTTAATTTGTAGGCACAAAAGGTCAAAATACTGAAAAGTGGACACAATAGAATATATGTGTAAGAGAGTGGGGGGCTTGTGTGAAGACAGGGGGTAAGGATGTTACCATGCTGAGTGCCTCATTTTATTTCTAACCTACTTGGAACTGAATAGAATCTTCCACCTGTGATTAAAGCAGGTGTTAAGGGTACCAAGTCAGTGGATTTAAGGGGATGTTTCTGAACGTGTGGATACTTGTTAAAATTGCCTCAATTCTAACACGTTTCTGACAGGAAATAAGTAAAATTATGAATTTATCCCTTAATTATCCTTATCTTGCTGAATATTCATTTAAGCTGCACCCATTTCTGTCTATCAACCAATCAAATAACTTGATGTTATTTATTCCTACAAATTCATAAACTGAATGCCAAACAGTGTAGATCCTGATCAGATGGCTTCTTCAGAAGCCATCTGATCTGGATCTACACTGTTTGCAAAGATAGGGGTTGTCGTGAACAGCAAGATAAGGGTTAATTATCCTTATCTTATGCTATGTCATGGCTGGAAATTCCTTTAAAAGAACTAAATTTTTAAAGGGCAACAGTTTTTCTAGTCTGAAGCAAATTTTATTTTATTTTTTTTTTAGATTTTTTTTCAACAAGTACTTTTTGCTATGATAATGGCATTTCAGTCACTTCTGTGCATGTATTTTCACTGTGAAGTTCCAACAGCTATCACATAATTATTACTGTAATGATCTTAACCCTTACATGTATCTTGCTGTTCACGACAACCCCAATCTTTGCAAACAGTGTAGATCCAGATCAGATGGCTTCTGAAGAAGCCATCTGATCCGGATCTACACTGTTTGGCATTCAGTGTATGAATTTGTAGCAATAAATTACATCAAGTAATTTGATTGGTTGATAGACAGAAATGGGTGTGGCTTAAATGAATATTCAGCAAGAGAAGGGTTAAGTAATGGGACAGATAGGCCTAAGTAAACAGTGCAGACCCAGATCAGAATTACAGCAAGTTTCTGAAGGTGTCTGAACTTTTTAGGATTTGTACCGTTAAATGTTTGTGTAATGAACACCCATTCTACTTGTATTATGTACATTGTCTTCTTTATGCCTGCTACCTTTGCAAACAGTGTTCAACAGATCCTGGCCAGATGAAGAAGCCATCTGATCAGGATCGTCTTAGTTTGTCACACAGTTTGCGAATTTGAATAAATTTCATCAAGTAATTTGACTGACTGAAATGGGTGTGGCAAAATTTAATTTATTAAGCAAGACGAGGGTTAATTAAACATTGTTTTTTGTTTTGTTTGAATTTGGGTTTAACATCCCGTCAACACTATTTAGGTCATTTTGGAGACGTTGCTTCCAATTTTGGGGGACTTTTACCCGACATTGAGATAAGACAACATCTCAAGCCCTACTGCCCAATGAAACCAATAGGGCTTATATGCATTTGACGGTCTGACTCGCACCACTTTACCTGGGCAGGCTTAGTCCTTCTAAGCGGTCTACCAGTAGCCATGTGCGGTCGGTTTCAGCTCTGCGTTAGGCAGCATCATGCAGCCCATCTATTTCTTCAAGCCCCGATGGACGGGGCCATATATACGATCTGGTCACTTTGTTGTGTCTGGTGTGTTTTTGGAGAGTCAGTTTCAGCACTGTCTGGAAGCACCAAGCAGCCCAATCTGTTTTTCCAAGCACCAATGGGTGGGGCCATGCAATGGCATGTTGTCCTAAGGTACCTGTAGCAGAGTAAGGTGCAGTTTTCACCTTGCTACCTATTAACCACATGCTGGCACAGCTCCAGATAAAAGAAGTGTAAACAAAGAGAAGTAATTTCTTCATAAAAATGTATGCTGTGGGTACTTGCTAGAACCACTTCAATGAGGCGAGCCTAAAAAGTACCCACAACATATACTTCTGACAAAAAATAAGGAAAATTTTCCCTTAACCCTTTTTGTACCAAATGGAATCTTCCTTCTTATATATTGCAGGAGTCTATTTCACAATTTATGGGTGTCAGGAAATCTTTTTGGAAATTGGCTGAACATTTTGCAAACAGTGAAGGCCCTGATCAGATGCCGCATTCTGAGGCGTCTGATCTGGGCCTGCACTGTTTGCCAACTACCCATTTTGGGGTTTCCGGTACAAAATGGGTTAAATATCTTTGTTATGCTTTCTTATCTAGAGCTTTGGCTGGCTACAAACCTTGGCAACACACAGGTTTACCTGTGTTATCAATATTGACCTACTAACCTTTAACAGTCTGAATTTAAATATCAGCAGACAACCTTTCTACAGGAAAGGTGACTGCTACAGAAATTGTATACTGTATTGATCCTCTTAAGTATTTGGACAGATAGACCTAAGCAAACAGTGCAGACCCAGATCAGACTGCTCCTGAAGGACCAGTCTGATCAGGATCTACACTGTTTGCTATATCGTCTGCACCTTTTGGATTCCTTGCTGGAGCAAGAATCTAATTTGTTAAAATTTTAGGAGAGTTACAGCGAGTCGTCAAGGTGTCCCAATTTTAGGATTTTTACGTAATATTAGCAGACATTATCTGCTCAAATGCCGCATACTGTGGTGCCTGACCTGGGTCTATTCAGCATTAATGAGTAAACATTATATAGTTGACTTGTATACACGCCCAATATTAAATATGATTTTAACAATCAGTTTTCTTGTTTATCGCAACAAGCGTTTGACGTATTATTTTTACCTGAAACACTGAATTCCAAAAATAGCTACAATATTCTATGAACATCATACAGCGTTAATCAATTTTTCACCAGTCAGTACAAATTAATCTGTACAATATTATCAAAACACAAAGTATTTATCTTGTTACGCTATCAAGTATTTTGTTTTCAGACTGCTCAATGTTTTCGTGAAGACTCGTCAATTTTTGTGAAACAGACTATAATTCCCAATCTAAAAATAGCCTATGGTTTTTCCAGCCTAGCGCTCTACTTATCATTCACTTACGCTGTTGTGTTTACACACAGTACACAACGGTAGCAACTTGGCATGTGAATGAGCAGCTGAATGGAGGTAGTCTATCTATAAAAACAATGATCTGCGTAAAACGGCATTCACTTTTTTGAGAAATTAAATTAGCACACATGACTCATACACGATAGAAAATAATGTATTTTGCACAGCGTACATTAATCAATGATAACGCTTAAACTTGGAATACATGAAAATAAGACTGATTAAAATGTCACTAGAACACACTAGTGAAAAGTGGTTGTTTTACCACTATGCACCAATGATCATACCGAAAACTTTCTTATACACCAGCAGCAGGGCTGGATTAAAAGGGACTGGACAAATTGTTTACTTGTCCTCCAAAATTTTTACTCAACGTGGCGAGCGGACGACTGGAACTTTGCAGCCCTGCTGCAATGCTTATAATAATTACGTGTAAGTTATGTATATAACAAAGTACATTTAAAACCCAAATGCTCTCAACAATCTGATCTAAGTCAACAGCACTGTCCCTATACTGGGGCAATTTCAGATAAAGTTTGAATGCACCCTGAACAAACCATGACTAGAACATATTTTTGCATTATTATTCAGAATCAGAACCATACGACCCAGTATGTCATTGGTATACAATGCAGGGCAAGATCAGGTATACAATGCAGGGCCAGATCAGATGCTGCAGAATGTGGCATCTGATCAGGGCCTTCACTGCAGTTTTCATTAACTCTTATCATGCTGTTCACGACAACCCATATCTTTGGAAACAGTGTAGATCCAGATCAGATGGCTTCTGAAGAAGCCATCTGATCAGGATCTACACTGTTTGACATTCAGTTTATGAATTTGTAGGAAAAAATCTGATTGGTTCAAAGTCAGAAATGGGTGTGGCTTAACTGAATATTCAGCAAGAGAAGGGTTAAATTTCTTATAATTACTGAATCTGACACCCCTAAATTTCAAAATGGACTCATCCGTTTTAGAAGGGGGAAGATATCATTCAGTACAAAGTGGGAAGAAGCATCACAACTACAGCAGACAACTTAAATTTTTCCCATTTTTCAGATAAATAAGTCTTGCACATGAAATCACAGCTGTGAAAAACTAGAGAAAGTGACCAGTGGGTCACGTATACCCCCGGCCAGCGCCATACTCTGATATAGCTTTCAAGCTTGTATGCAATATGAATGAAGATGTCAAGAAGCTATAAGAATCTATAAATGTGCTTGTAAAAGCTAAACTAAACATAAAATTTCTAAATGGACCAAGGGAGTGGGGGTATCAATGTTACTGAAGCAGCAGGATGGGTTATGCATCAATGAAATATTTGGTACTGGTATGCAACATCGATGCAAGTATGAATTGAATTTGTCTTAGATAGAGTTTAGAACATACAGTCATCTATAAACTTTGTCATAAAACTTTAACCAAATGTAAAATTTCTAAGTCAATGACCTTGAGGTCCAGGTCGCCGTGGGTGGGAGAAGGGACATACATCACAAAATGTTGGGACTGGTACACTGATTCAAGTATCAACTGAATTTGTCTTAGAGTTTAGAACATAATAGGCATCTATAAACTTTGTCATAAAACTTTAACCAAATGTAAAATTTCAAAGTCTGTGTCCTTGGCCTCAAGGTCACTGTGGGGGGTGGGACATGCATCAATGAAATCTTAAGACCAGTATGTAACTTCAGTGAAAGTATCAACTAAATCTATCAAAGGGTTCAGAAGATACAATCTCCTAGAAACTTTGACGCAAAACTTTAACCAAATGTAAAATTTCTAAGTCTGTGACCTTGACATCAAGGTCACTTTGTGGGGGTTGGGACATGCATCAATGAAATCTTTAGACCAGTATGTAACTTCAGTGTAAGTATCAACTAAATCTATCAAAGGGTTCAGAAGATACAATCTCCTAGAAACTTTGACGCAAAACTTTAACCAAATGTAAAATTTCTAAGTCTGTGACCTTGACATCAAGGTCACTTTGTGGGGGTTGGGACATGCATCAATGAAATCTTTAGACCAGTATGTAACTTCAGTGTAAGTATCAACTAAATCTATCAAAGGGTTCAGAAGATACAATCTCCTAGAAACTTTGACGCAAAACTTTAACCAAAATGTTAACGGACGGACGGATGGACGGACGGAAGGATGGACGGACGGACGGACGGAAGGATGGACGGACGGACAGACGGAAAACCGGACACACGGACAGACGGACGGACGAACGGACGAACGGCAAGACGAAAACTATATACCCCCATAGTATACTTCGTATACCGGGGGTATAACAAGAGACTGTCATGCAATCACCTGCTCAAACATTTTGCTTGATGTTTTAAAAGTGTTTTAAAGGAGAAGCCATCTGATCTGTATCTACACTGTTTTCAAAGATAGGGGTTGTCGTGAACAGCAAGATAAGGGTTAAATTTTTCCCATTTTTCAGATAAATAAGTCTTGCACATGAAATCACAGCTGTGAAAAACAAGAGACTATCATGCAATCACCTGCTCAAACATTTTGCTTGGTGTTTTAAAGGTGTTTTAAAGGTCTATGCTGGTGGAGTTCAGCCCATTTTTCATATGGGAAAGCCCAACACGAGTGCATACTCATTTCAGGTGCCGCAGAAAAGGAGTCCCAGTCTGATAAAAACGTTCTGACATTTTCTAAACAATTTTAAAACTGAACCGGACCCATCCCCCGACCCATCCCCATCTCCGAATTTCTAAATCTGTACATTAGGCTTTAACCCATTTTGTAGCCGCCCCCCGCCTATTGGGGCTTGAAGAGATAAATGGGCTGCATGATGCTTCCATGCAGAGCTGAAACCAACTGCCCATTAGTACTGGTAAACCGCTTAGAGGTTCTAAGCATGCCCAGGGAAAGTGGTGCGAGTTGGACTGTCCATGCAAATAAACCCTATTGGTTTCATTGGGTGGCAGGGCTTGAGATGTCATTTCATCTCAGTGTCGGGTAAAAGTCCCACAAAACTGGAAGCAACGCCTCCAAAATGACCTATACAGTATTGAAGGTAGATGATTGACAGGGACGTTAAACCTCAAATCAAACAAACAAAACCCATTTTGTACCGGATACCCCGAAACAGGATACTGAAAAACAAAACACTGCAGGCCCAGATCAGACACTGCAGAAAGCGGCACCTGATCTGTCCCTACACTATTTGCATGAAGTTCAACCATTTTCCAAATAAATTTTATAGAAAACACAACCTGTCACCCTAAATTTTGAAAAGGAATCCTGTTGTTAACATACATGTACAAGGAGGATTCCATTTGGTACAAAATGGGTTAAAACAGTGAGTCATATCAGGCATTTCAACTAACTAACCCACATTTTCTAGTTTTCCTATAATCAATAATTACATGGCTATAGCAAGATTTTCCCAACATCTGTCAGCTTCACAACAAAATAAACTACAATATCACACCAAAATTCCTTCCTTTTGACAGTTAGAAACATTGCCAGACATTAGGTACTTGAATAATACCGAGATAAATGTGCACATTGCATACCAAAACATATCATAATGTATGGCTCCATGTTGTACGTGATCCTAGACATGTGATAAAAGTCTTTAAAAACCAGACATCCTTCATTCATTCAGGCTTCAATAACTGCTAAAAGCATGACATGGCGGAGACAAATTAACAATCATTATGAAACACATTATGCATATTCTCTTTCATATTTGATAAATGTTTACTGCAAGAAGACTTTCTCAGTGATTTCATGGGGGCATAAACCAAAGATTTACCTGTTCAATATAGAAATATGGCTTGCATGGTATGCTCTAATTGAAATATACTCCCAAGTATCTATCCAAAATCTAAACACATTCACTGTGCAAATATACAGCCATTGTTGTCAATCTAAGCCACATATTGACGGTTCAAGAAACTCCACTAACACACAGCTAAATCCACAATAGTTGACCCAGAGAAGGACTATATCCAGCTATTGTATTGATCAATGACTTTAGACTTCATGGCCAATAGTTATTTTCCCAACCATGTTTATGTTAATGTTGGAGAAAAACTGATGAGTTTGCTGCTCAGTCTATTCTTAAAGAAGGTAGAGCAGATACAGACACTACACATTAAACACAAGGTTTAACAATCTCTAGAGTGTGGGATAATAAAGATCCATATATTTATGGCTTAATAAGAGGTATAGAAGTACTGGTAAAGATATCAGAAAGGGTTAAATAGATATAGATATTCCCCTTGATAAAAAGTGAATCCTCCTATACACTGACTACAATACAATGTCCTTCCTGTTATGACCTCAGGGCAGAAAGAGACAAAGACAGCCGGTGACACATAAATGAATGACGATCTAAAAACTGATCATTTCTTAATAATATTGTGACCCATTTACCTTTTGATTGAGGCTTCGATCTGAGTTTAAAGATTTTGGTAAAGATCTAGATTATAAAGATGGTCATGTTATGATCAAAGTTCATTTAAACAGTTATAATGATTCTTTGGTTGAAATTAGAAACAATGTTAATTGTTAATTAAATATTATTTTTGTGACAGCCCAGCCAATACTATTAAGGTTATGTTGAGTAATTAATTTTTCTTAGCAGACACCCAGACCAGACTGAAGGAGCAGTCTGATGAGGGTCTACACCATTTGCAATTCCACCTGCACCTTTTAGACTCAAATCTGTCAAAAATTTAAGAGAATTACAGCAATCCATTTCTGCCGGCCTCCATAACTCAGTCGGATGCGCGTCTGACTGGTGAGCAGGAGGACACAGGTTCGATACCTGCCTGGGTCAGCAACATTCTTTCTAGATCATTCTCTCCCTTCCACTGATTCAACAAAGAATGTGCACTGTACTGATTTTTTTTTTTTTGTTTTTTTTGTTTAGGTTTTACGGCTCTTTCAAGATTATTTCACTCATATCGGGCTGATCGTTAATCAGAGGTGGGCGAAAACCAGAGTACCCGGAGAAAAACCACCTGACCTTCCGTTGCAGAACTTGGCGTCTCACATTTGACCCGAGCGAGGCTCAAACCACAGCGGTGAGAGACCTAATGATCAAGAGTCAGCGCTCTGAACCACTAGGCCACGGAGGCCTGTTCACTGTACTGGTTAACCGCTTACATATAAGCCTGACCAGGAAAAGTGTGGATAGGTAAACTGACTGGCTTGAAAATGACGTAAATAGTGTTGACTGGGCCATTAAACCCAAATACTGTATTGTTTTACAAGGGAGATCACTTTCAGGACTTTTGTTAAAGTTAATATTCTAACTGGTGGCTTTCTATATACCATCATAAATCCTAAAAATTCGACACATCAAGGACTTGCTGTAATTCTGCAAAAATTTTAAGAATTTCTTTCACGATCCAGCATGGAGTCCATCGGGAGCAGTCTGATCTGGGTCTGCACTATTTGCATAGGCTTTTCTGTCACAATACTTAGGGTCATTACGGTAATCATTCCACCTTTAAACCACATTATATCCAAACTCATGTAAAAATGAACAGTGTTATAAAGAGGTTTAGCAATACTGTGAAAATGCTGTTTGTAAGTTTTGAGGGTACTTTAAAACTTAATACTTAAGCATAACTATCTGTCTGTGTGGTCTAGGTCTACTACATGTACATGTATGTTTAGTATGTCCCAGATAAATGCCCTTGAAGTAAATAGTGTGTGTCAGACAGAAAAGGCCTAGAAAAGTCCACAAGGCAACAATAGTGATCACAACAGTGTTAAATTATGAATGACTTTAACCCATTGTATACTAGTGGACTCTTCCATTGCTCTATGTTGGACAAGTCCATTTGTCATATAAGGGATGTCAGTCCTATTTTTTCCTTTTTATACAAATTTTGTCACGGAAAATTCTGTAAGCAAATAGTGCAGGCCCTGATCGAACGCCGACTTCTGCAGCATCTGATCATGCAGGGCCTACACTGTTTGCCAAGGTACTCCTTTAGGGGTTTCCTGCATGCAATGGGAGGGCTGCATGATGCTTCCATGCAGAGCTGATACCGACCGCACATGAGAACCGGTAATCCGCTTAGAACGTCTAAGCCTGCCCAGGAAAATTGCTGCGAGTCGGCCCGTCCATGCTGATAAACCCTATTGGTTTCATTGGGCGGCAGGGATTGAGATGTCATTTCATCTCAATGTCGAGTAAAAGTCCCACAAAATTGGAAGCAACGTCTCCAAAATGACCTAGCGTTGATGGGGACATTAAACCTCAAATCAAACAAACAAACAAAGCATGCAATGGGTTAATTCACCAAAATTTGAAATCACTATCCCAACCACCCTCCATCTACATGTACAAGACAGGGTCTGGAGAAGTGGTCTTCTACATTTTTTGTGTCGACTGTTTATCAACCAACCTCAAAGTACTCAGCACAGAAGCTTTACATTTGCTCCTGTCCGTGTGACTATCACTGATTTGTGAAATCCAGATTAGGTTTATTCTGACCCGAATTACATTCATATCGTTGTGAAAATAGTGTTACCATTAGAATCGAACTGGATTGGATTCCTGTATGATTTGGCAAACAGTATAGATCCAGATCAGATGCTGCTGAAAGCAGCATCTGATCAAGGTCTACACTGTTTGCCTGAAGTTCAGGAATTTTAATCCTTAAGATGCCAACAAAAACTGCATTTGAAAATGTTGTCTGTTCATGTTGTCAGCCTCATCTTTTTGCAAACTTTTTAAAAATAATTTTGCATACAGGAAAACTGTGGAGCCTGATCAGACTGCCCCTCTAGAAGTCTGCTGATCTGGGCCCACACTGTTTGCAACAATACCTTTCAAAGTAACCAGCAAATAACAAAGCAGACGACAGTTGTTGTGATTGATATATGAAGGGTAGAATGTCTAAGTCTTTGCTCAGGACCATTTTCCTAGCCTACACTTGAACCAACCTCTGGTTCGGCAGATGTCATTTGAATAATTTCTAGATGGCCACCATGGTGGCCATCTTGGACATCAGAACAAAGCAGAGGACAGTTGTTGTTATTGATATATGATGGGTAGAATGTCTAAGTCTTCGCCCAGGACCATTTTCCGAGCCTACACTTGAACCAACCTCTGGTTCGGCAGATGTCATTTGAAAAATTTCAAGATGGCCACACCATGGTGGCCATCTTGGACATCAGAAAAAAGCAAAAGACAGTTGTTGTGATTGATATATGACGGGTAGAATGTCTAAGTCTTCGCCCAGGACCATTTTCCCAGCCTACACTTGAACCATCCATTGGTTTGGCAGATGTCATTTGAAAAATTTCAAGATGGCCACCATGGTGGCCATCTTGGATGGTGACCATCTTGGACATCAGAACAAAATAATTTTAATCTGTCAATATCCATGTCACCCCGATACCTCCATCAAGTTTCTGCTCAATTCGACTTGGTTCGGGAGGAGAACGATGTAGTTTTAAGATTTTCAAGATGGCCACCATGGCGGCCATCTTGGAAATCTGAACACAACCATTTTAGCAAATTTGAATCTCTATGTCACCAGGATGCCTCCCACCAGATAACAGCCAAATCTGTCTTCCGGTTCGGAAAAAGATATCGAAAATATGAAAAGTTAACGTTGGACGGACAACAGCTGACCTGGAGCATTACTCCAGATGAGCCAACAACTATGGTCAGGAGTTGAGGTGTGTGAATATTTAGGGTAAATACAGTATAAGTTTTTTAACCCTTGTTCTGCTGAATATTCATATATGCCACACCCACTACCAATTATCAACCAATCAGATTACTTGATGCAAATTATTGCAACAAATTCACAATCTGAATGGCAAACAATGTAGATCCTGATCAGATGGCTTCGTCAGAAGCCATCTGATCTGGATCTTCATTGTTTGGAAAATAAGGCATATCCGGGCTCAGCAGGATAAGGGTTAATGAACATATTTTTGTCTTCCTTATCAAAAGGGGTTTACCCATAAGGAAAGTATTTGCTCCTCAGGTGAAACAAATTCTTTTCTAAGGATACTTATATATCATAACGATCCAAAGTATTGGGACTGACCATAGGGACTTGAATCATGAAAAAAAAAATGGAAAAAAAAAAAAAAAAAAAAAAATTTTTTTTTTTTTTTTTTTTTTTGGTACTATATTAGAGACAAGGGGGGAAACTTCGGCTCCATTTTTGTGGGGGTTACCTCAGTTTACCCAGTGTATCTTTTTCGCAAATGCAGTTGTTCACCTGCTTATTATGAATTATACAAGTTAAATATGTCCACTTTGCAACAATAACCCGCCTCTGTCTGTCACTTGCAGGAAACATGTTTTTCTCGCATGGATTAACTCAACAAAGCGAAATTCGGCAGAAACGTGTGACAAAAATTTTCAGGTTTTCATCAATCACAAGCGAACTAGTGTTACGGAGTAAACCTTTTTCGCTTTCAACTGATGTCTTTCATTAAAATGAACCTCTCTTGGCCAATTTGAATCCAAAATGATGTATTTGCAGCTCTAAATTTAGGTTTTGCTACATTTACATCACTTTCTGTAACAGATCAAGAAAACAATCGTCGCGAAGCTTGGTTTTCTGCTGATTCCGGGCTACTCTATCGATGAACTAACGACCGCAACGACCGGTGCTGTTTACTTTTAAACCGTTCGAAGTAGTGACAAATGAGCATTATCGCTATTTTTCTTCCATTTTTAACTAAACCCCAAGAGGGGACACAGATGTTGTATACTGCATATACTCCAGTTTTGAAGGATGAAAGAGTATTACGGTAGGGTTCTTAAACCTGCACAGGAGATGGTTCTCCCTGCACAGGGGGGTGGGAGGTGGGGGGGGGGGGCTCCAGTTAACGTCCAGATTCGAAGGGCGATGCACTTTTTGACATTCATACCTGCAAATGATGCCAATGGAACGTGTTCTGACGCCGAAATTTTGTCACCGCTGCTGGGGATCGAACCTGGGACCTTTAACATCTGAGGCAAAGGGACTAACCACTGAGCTAGGTGGGTTGCTAAATTTAGGAAGGCAGGGATTAGCCGTAGTTATCTCCTTACAGAAAAAGTGAGATGTATTTTTTGTTGAAATCGTGGACGTTTTGTGTTATTTTCAAAGCAGTTTCACTCATGCTTGTGTAGACAGAAATGAAAAAAAAAAAAAAAAGCAAGCTTGTTAAAAATGCCACCAATACGTAAATGTTCAAAATGATGCAGCATGAAAACAATTTGTTCCCTATTGCAACATATTCCTTTCTATGTTTTGAAATTTTGATCCTGGGTCGCTAATGGCCAGTAAATGACAATAAGCACTATTTAGGTTGGGTCCATTGGGTGATTTAAGGAAACAGAACCCCTACAGTGCAGCACACACATGCTCTCTCATCCACGAGTTTCTGAAGCGGACGCTTCTATTTATGAATTCGGTCAAATCAATTGATGTATATAGGGACTTTTGTAAAAAAATATTGCTCAATTTTTCTGCTCAGCAAGTTTGTATTAATCTGAATAGGCACCACAACTCACCACAACACAGCAAACAAAAAAGGTCAGAATAAGCTAGAGCATATCAACCTTGATTTTTTTTATTTTTTTTTTTGGGGGGGGGGGGGGGGGGGGGGGGGGGGGAAGGGGGTGTAGAGCGGGGATCATTTTACGGTCCTTTCGAGTTTATTTCACTCATATCGAGCCGATCGCTAAGCACATGTGGTCGAATACCGTAGTATCCGGTAAAAAAAAAAAAACACCTGGCCTTCCGTTGCAGAACTCTTGAATGCCTTGAAATAGATGACTTATGAAAGGTTTGATTGTGAAGTGCTTTAATGGATCTGTTGAAAATGTACTTGTATTAGCCTAGAGTAAGTGAGAAACGGGGCCTTGTCAATATATAGGCCATTTAAAAATTTTGGTGCTGTTGACAACCTTAGTGTTTCTCGACCAGGCTATTTAAAGGTTATAAAACGTTTTTCATGCCCAATTCAGCCGAGCGTTAAATTTGTAATGCTCGCTATTTTTAAATAATAACAGTTCAGGCAATTTTCCTGCTTAGATTTGTTTGTTTGATTTGGGGTTTAACGTCCCCGTCAACACTGCAAAGGTAATTTTGGAGACGTAGCTTCCAATTTTGTGGGACTTTTACCCGACCTTAAGATGAAATGACTTCTCAAGCCCTGCCGCCCAATGAACCAATAGGGTTAATTAACATGGACGGGCCGACTCGCACCGCTTTGCCTGGGCATGCAGGCTTAGATCCTCTTAACGGATTAACAGTACTCGTGTGCGGGTCGGTTTCAGCTCTGCGTGGAAGCATCATTTCTTCATGCCCCGATGGGCGGGGGTCGTTTCCTGCTTAGATAAGAACTGAATAATAGAATGTATGATGGGATTGAGGCCGAAACAAGGAATTTTCAAGCAAGTTTTCAGTTAAGTTAAGTATCATGTGGGGTTTTGTCGAGCATGAAACTTTAATTCACTGAAAACGAGCCCGAGGCCAAGACCGCAATATTAATTATTTTCCTCACCCAAACACTTTAAGGAATTTATTTGTTTGATTAGATGTTTAAAGTGCCCATCAACAGGTCATTTTGGAGACGTTGAATCCATTTTGTGGGACTTTTACTCGACATTGAGATGAATTGACTTCTCAAGCCCTGTCGCCCAATGAAACCAAAAGGGTTTATAAGCATGAACGGTCTGACTCGCACCGCTTTGCCTGGGCAGGCATAGATTATCTGAACGGTTTAGCAGTTCTCGCGTGCGGTCGTTTTCAGCTCTGCTTGGAAGCGTCACGCAGCCCATCTATTTCTTTAAGCCCCGATGGGCGGGTCCGAAAACTTTAAAGAATGCGTTGTGGATGCAAAGACTGCACAAATACACAGAAATTAATAAGCGATAAAGCACATTCACACAAATGTATCACAACAAAATGTTAGTATTTTAATATTCATACCTCCTGAAGAAAATCGTCATCATTTTTCCAGTGAGCCGCTAAAGTTTGTGTCTGAAGCATCCGTTTACATGTAAAGTGCTACCAGTGCATGTACATTTCATGACCTGCTTTCTTTGGCACTTGACAGCAGTTTGATGACAAATTGAATGTCCATTTCATTAAAAGTTGATAAAGACATGTCATTCTGACTGTTTCAAATGTACATTTAAGGAGACACTGAGAAGCTGCTCCCCTAATCGCACGGATAACAAAACATGCTACAGAAGACGGTTTTGAAAACAAAATTACCCCCGGCTCAATGTGGGTGTTTTGCAATGATTGACATGATGAGATAGCTAATAAACCCTAGAGTGAGGCAGCAATATGAGGCAAAGAAAACAAACACTTAAGAAATGAAATTTATTTTTCTGCTGTTCATGATACGTAGCACGAACACAGTGGGTTGTGTGCAAAGTAAGTGAACCCCGAAGGGGTTCATGTGAACTTTGTTAGCGAGTCGCTGTCGTTCATATTTTCATGAAAAGCAGAAAAATTAAGTTTATTGATTTATAATTACATTCTTTTCCCCTCATCACTGGGCGAAAAATAATGCTTATAGGGCAAACTTTTTTAACTGAAAAACATTTACACGCCATTTTACTACAAAAAGAGGAACACCGTTGACCTCACCGACGCCCGTAGAGAGCCATGGTTTAGAATGACGTCACTTGACGTCACTGAAAATCATGTGACTCGATGCGTTCACGAAAGTATGAACTACACTGTTTTCTACGTGTTTACATTATATTTTTTTAATTATGAGCCGGATAAATATCATGCACTATCAGTTGAGCATGAAAAAAAAAAGTTTTATAATCCTTGGGCCAGGTTGGTCCAGTTTAGGTCTGTACACTGTTCTTTTTACCTCTGGAATGGACAGTACACAACATTTCCATACCCCTCTACTTAATCTTAAGACCTCTACAAATTTCTTACAAATATCTGAGAGAGAGAGAGAGAGAGAGAGAGAGAGAACAGCAAACATTAGACAAAATACATATTGAAACGCATTTTCCTTGGTTTCAACTTATCACAAAGAAAAGAAAAGAAGGAAAAGTCCTACAGGCCTATTGGCACCAAAACAGCCATTGCTATTTAGGTAACACTATTAGAACACACGCTTAAAGTCGTCAGTCATTCCGACCACTATGAATCCAACTTTGTAAAATAATTTCAAGTTATTTCTAGGCGTATCTCTTTTAACTTATATTCTGAACCGTTTGGCTTAACACTGCTGCATTTTTTTTTTTTTTTTTTTGCATAGCTAACCGTCGCCGCGTACCGGGAACGAGCGTTTAAACACAAGGTGACGACGTCATGTACACACGTTCTTTAGGACTCTGCCAAAAACACATAGATTTTATACGATACCCGTTGTGCAAGAAACTGACAAACAATTCCCTTCAATACGGAATATTCTAGCAATCTCCTCGATAACGTGGGTTATTCCCGTCCCAGCCTGGATATAAACAAGGCAGTTGTGTCTTGTTTTTTTTTTATCAGATCTAAGGCCGTCTTCTGCTTTTCAGTAAACAGTTTATGTCCTTTTCTGCACATGTGTCAAAAAGTTACAGCGGCTAATTGGAAGTTGACCGCAAAGCGATACAATACAAAATTACCAGAGCACAGCCCATTATACGTAGAAACACCATCCAGTTATCTTATCTGCGTAATACGTGTATACGTAGTCCTAGCAGAATATGTTACATTGAAAAAATAAATCAAAGGCGAAATCAAGGCTATTACACACATTTTAACAGTAACAACAGCTACTCCACTGCCGGACGTAGTTTCCAAAGTTCCGGATTATATCTGTCCTGCACGTCCTGTTTTTTAAACACGACGATTATGGCAAGCGCCCGGGTTTCTATACCGATCATTGACAGAACACTGCGGAATTCGAAGAAAAAGAAGCAAAATCACAATTTAGAGCTGCGAGTACATCTTTTTGGATTCCAATTGGCAAAGAGAGCTAAAGTTAAATGAAAGACAACGGGTGAAAGCGAAAAAAGTTCCCCCCGTATCACAAGTTCGGTTATGATTGATGAAAACCTGAAAATTTTTGTCACACGTTTATGCCGAATTTTGCTTTACTGAGTTAATCCATGCGAGAAAAACATGTTTCCTGCAAGTGGCAGACAGAGGCGGATTATTTTTGCAAAGTGGACATATTTAACTTGTATAATTTATAATAAGCAGGTAAAAAACTACATTTGCGAAAAAGATACACTGGGTAAAATGAGGTAACCCCCCAAAAAATGGAGCCGAAGTTTCCCCCCTTGTCTCTATTATAGTACAAAAAAAAATTTTTTTTTTTTTTTTTCAATTTTTTCATGATTATCAATTTTTTCATGATTCAAGCCCCTATGGACTGACAGACTTAAGCAAACAGTGCAGACCCAGTGTGAAGGAGCTGTCTGATCAGGGTCTACACTATTTGCCATTCTGTTGGCACTTTTTCAACTACTTGCTAGATTGAAAGAAATTTGTTAAAATTTTAGGAGAATTACAGCAAGTCCTCGAGGTGTCCAAATTTTCAGGATTTTTACAGTATTGGCTGGGCAAGTGATTTTTTATGTCACTTGCCCAGAAAGAATGTATACAATACCGTATTCGACATATTTACCGCACATGCTCCTATAAGCGCACACCCAAGCTTTTTCTGGAAAAAATACACAAGCGCACACTTAACAGTAACCTCCCAACAAAGTCATATTGAGTGTTGCTGCATCTTTGACCCGGACAATCATATGTTTATGTGGTGAACCCCTATGCTGAAATTCTACTCTATAAAATAATCATATCGGAAGTTTTTTTTTCGTATTTTTTTTCGTATTGAGTGTGCGCTTATTAGGTAGATATTTCACCACAATATTTCCATACAATTTTGAAACAAGAGGGCCCAGAGGGCCCTGGTTCGCTCACCTGATCCAATGTATAACAAGTGGGCCCCGGGCAGGGTCAATTTTTGCCCCAGGGCTATAATTTGAACAATCTTGGTAGAGGTCCACAAGATGAAGCTTCATATCAATTATGAAAGACCTGGGCTTTCTGGTTTCAGAGAAGAAGATTTTAAAGGTTTACCCTGCATATAGAAGTCTATGTACAATAAGATTTTCCCTATATAAGTCTATGTTAAACCAAAGGGCCCCGGAGCGGGGGCATTTTTGGCCCCAGGGCTATAATTTGAACAATCTTGGTAGAGGTCCACTAGCTGAAGCTTCATAACAAATATCAAAGACCTAAGCCTTGTGTTTCAGAGAAGATGATTTTTAAAGATTTTCCCTATAGAAGTCTATGTAAAACCAAAGGGCCACATGGCGGGGGCATTTTTGGTCTCAGGGCTATAATTTGAACAATCTTTATTGAGGTGCACTAGCTGAAGCTTCATAACAAATAGCGAATACCTAAGCCTTGTGGTTTCAGAGAAGAAGATTTTTCAAGATTTTCCTTATATAAGCCTATGTAAAACCAAAGGGCCCGGAGCAGGGGCATTTTTGGCCCAAGGGCTATAATTTGAACAATCTTGGTAGAGGTCCACAAGATGCAGCATCATACCAAATATCAAAGACCTGGGCCTTGCAGTTTCAGAAGAAGCATTTTCAAGATTTTCCCTATATAAGCCTATGTAAAACAAAAGGGACCTGGTGAGGGGGCATTTTTGGCCCCAGCACTATAATTTGAACAATCTTGGTAGGGGTCCACTAGATGAAGCTTCATACCAAATATCAAAGACCTGGGCCTTGCGGTTTCAGAGAAGAAGATTTTTCAAGATTTTCCCTATATAAGCCCATGTAAAACCAAAGGGCCCCCATGCGGGGGGCATTTTTAGCTCCAGCACTATAATTTGAACAATCTTGGTAGGGGTCCACTAGATGAAGCTTCATACCAAATATCAAAGACCTGGGCCTTGCGGTTTCAGAGAAGAAGATATTTAAAGATTTCCTACATAAGCCTATGTAAAACAAAAGGGCCCTGGCGCGGGGGCATTTTTGGCCCCAGCACTATAATTTGAACAATCTTTGTAGGGGTCCACTAGATGAAGCTTCATACCAAATATCAAAGACCTGGGCCTTGCGGTTTCAGAGAAGAAGATATTTAAAGATTTCCTACATAAGCCTATGTAAAACAAAAGGGCCCTGGCGCGGGGGCATTTTTGGCCCCAGCACTATAATTTGAACAATCTTTGTAGGGGTCCACTAGATGAAGCTTCATAACAAATATCAAAGACCTGGGCCTTGCGGTTTCAGAGAAGAAGATTTTTCAAGATTTCCCTATATAAGCCCATGTAAAACCAAAGGGCCCCCGTGTGGGGGCATTTTTAGCTCCAGCACTATAATTTGAACAATCTTGGTAGGGGTCCACTAGATGAAGCTTCATACCAAATATCAAAGACCTTGGCCTTGTGGTTTCAGAGAAGAAGATTTTTAAAGATTTTCCCTATATAAGCCCATGTAAAACCAAAGGGCCCCCGTGCGGGGGCATTTTTGGCACTAGCACTATTATTTGAACAATCTTGGTAGGGGTCCACTAGATGAAGCTTCATACCAAATATCAAAGACCTGGGCCTTGCGGTTTCAGAGAAGAAGATTTTTTAAGTTTTCGGTGAAAAAAATCTATTTTTGGCTACTGTGACCTATATGTGCAACGGACCAGAACCATTTGAACAACTTTGAAAGGGGACCACCTAAGGATCATTCCTGTGAAGTTTGGTCAAAATCCGATCAGTGGTTTAGGAGGAGATGTTGTTTGAAGAAAAGTTTACGGACGCACTCACGCACGCACGCACGGACGCACGACGGACGACGGACAAAAAGTGATCCCAAAAGCTCACCTTGTCACTACGTGACAGGTGAGCTAAAAACTAAGCACACGGTGCGGTAAATAGGTCCAATACGGTATATACAGGGAATATTGTAATTCTGAGCTATTTTGAAAATGCTGTGGACTGCCCGGCAAGCTGATAAAACTTGGGATTTGTCAGTTTATAAAGAACAAGTCTACGCTGTTTGCAACTCATCCTGCTATTTTTGGTTTGGTCGCCATGAGGCGGGCAAACCGGGTATAATGACCAGATTGTAACTGTTCCATGGAGGGGCACGTGACGCGATCAGCCAATCAGCTTTAACGATGATGCAATACTATACTGCAATTACAGGAAACAGCCTGTCTGAATAGCGAAACAGACCGAAAAGCAAGCGTTTTAACTCCAACAATAAATATCTTAAGGGAAATGGATACACCTGGCAGGTGTGGCAGTTAGTCTACCATTTTTGGCTTCCGATTTCGATTGGAAGCCCTTTAGTATGGATTGGTGATACCCCATTTTATTTCTAACCGTCTTATGGCGTAACTAGGAAAGCCCTACAGATATTTACGCAGTGAAAATGGGTTCAGAATAAACAGGAATGCAGCGCCCGTCGATGTCTATTTATAAAGCGTTTCCAGATATCTATTTATAAAGCGTTTCCAAGAAGTCAAACCAAAGAAAAAAAAGTTACAGTAGAAACAGGTCCTACTTTCAGTTTCGTCCTTTTGATGTAACCTCATAATTAACCCATAGGTGTCAAAAATATTCCACTTTTATGAGCCTGGAGTGGTCATTTTCTAAGCATAGGGATGCCATTTTTTTAGGTAAGTTTTACAAAAAATGCATGTACGTTGAGCAAACAGTTTAGATCTTGATCAGATGCGGCGTCTGATCTGGGTCTACACTGTTTTCCAATGTCTGAAAAAGGGTCGGTAGGCATATATGGGTTAATTCGTCAATGTGCTTAATTCCAGTTGGCCTACCCCGTGCAAGATGAAATTATCTTAACTGCCGTATTCGACTGTTGTGACTCGAAACTAACCCTATGGTCTGTATAACCCGTCTTCTGCATTGGGATCATTATAAAACATCAACATGTATGTGCTAAAATCTCATGAACTAGCATTTTCAGTTCATTACGAAAACACGCCTATTCAAATATATACAGAATTTTGCCACCCAAATGAAAATTGCCCGATAAAAAAATTCAGATTTGTTCATATTTCTGCTCTAAATATAGATTGTGGGTACTGCTTAGAACCGCCTCGATGACGAGGTTCTAACGACTACCCATTGTCTAGGGGTCAAGATTAGGTAGGCGTGTTTTCGTGATGTGAGAAAATATTCTCTTTTTTTTTCTAGTCCAAATATAGATTGTCGGTGCACGGTGTTCTGAACCACCTATAAAGGAAAATAATGTACCCCTGTACACTCAACTTTCTCTATATAAAGTTGGGTTTATAGGGTTGTTCAGTACTTATGCGGTAGCCTCAAAGTGCTTCTAGTGCCTGGTTACCTTCGTTGTTCAGTGCACGGACTTGTTGATGTAATGCTTTTCTTTTCTTAAGGATTTGTAAAAGAACAAAAAAAAAAAAAAAAAAACGCCTACATATTACAAAAGTTAATTCTGTCACTCGAGTCACACTTCTCTCGGAGTCTCAAACTTTTCATGGTCACTCATGGCCAACTATATCTGACATTAGCCCGATGACTTTCAACCGTGACAGTTGCACAGAAAGTCAATATTGGGTTGTCTCCCTTTGACTGAGGCCTACGATAGATACCGATCGTGTACCTATCGTGTAATCAATATTGTGTTTTAATCCGGCTGTGTGTGAAAATGACACCGGGGATATTGAACGATAGATACGTCTAGTTAATTTAGAACAACGAGTTTTGGTACTTTAAGAGAGAAAAATTCTCTTTTTGTCGAACGGTTAAAATTGAGCCTTTTTGTACTTAAAATATTATCGGTTCTCATAAATCCATTTTTTTTTTCTGGAATGTGATATTCCACATTGTTTTTTTGAAAAAAAAACACACAAAAAAAACATTTATAGTTAATGGATGTCAGATTGCATTATTTAAAATTGCATTGTTTAGAAAAGCAACATGTTCATAAGTTCATGTAATAAAAAACCCTGTAAACCCCACTTTACATTATATACAGAAAAGAGAGGTTTAGAGGGGTTACAATGTGTGTGTTATCCGCACCAAGACATTGTATTGTTCATCATAAAAATAATGTGCTTTTTTTTAGATATAAATTAACATTTCGAAGATAAGAAAGAAAACATTGTCACAAGGATATGTTTTCTTAATGGGTTGACAGTTTTGTTTGATTGGGGGCTTAACGTCCCCGTCAACACTGTATAGGTCATTTTGCGGATGTTGCTTCCAATTTTGAGGGACTTTTACCCGACACTGAGATGACATCTCAAGCCCTGCCACCCAATGAAACCAGTAGGGTTTATCTGCATGGACGGTTCAACTCGCACCACTTTTCATGGGCAGCCTTAGAGCCCCCTGGCAGTTTACTAGTACTCATGCGCTGTGCAGTCAGTTTCAGCTCTGCGTGGAAGCATCATGCAGCCCAATATTTTTCTTCACATCACGATAACACACCCGTGTGATATAGTGCATACCTCAAAACGGTCATCTTTCTGATGAAAATTTGTGATATTTTTCTTATTTATACTCAAAACATAGGTCGTGGGTGCTAGTTAGAACCTCCGCAATGATGCGGTTCTAACGAGTGCCCACAACTTATGTCTAGGAGCAGAAATAAGAGACATAGTGTATACCCCCGTTAACCCCAGTTTTATCTATATAAATTGTACTCGTTAAAATCGAGGCGGTTCAATATGTAATCTAACGAGTAACCGCAATCTATATTTAATCAAACGAGTAGCCACAATCTATATTTAAGAGCAGAAATTAGAAAAATAGGCTTTACCCCTGTAAAACCCAGTTTTACTACATAAGATGGGGTTCAACGGGGTCGAAATTATATAGGCGTGTTTTCATGTTTGTTACAACCGCCTCATTGAGGCATTTCTTACGAGTATCATCGAAAATTTTTTTAGCAAAAATAAAGAAATCAATGATTACCAGGTTGTAAACCCACCTGTAAAGTGGGTTAAGAGGTGTGTTCATTACACGGACATGTTATCCCGATTGGTATATTGACAAAGGCCTCAACGAGGCTCTTCTAAACGAGTACTAATATAGGATAAAAATACGACTAATGATTTATATCATAGTAAACCCCATTTTTTATCATTAGAAAGGCCTCGATGAGATTTTTCTGATCAGTATCCACAATCTGCGAGGTAATAAAATTAACTAAGGATTATAACCATTGTAAATCCAAATTTGGGGGTTACTTACTTTTACTTTACATGGGTTATATTGTTTCTGTGAACGTTCTTTAACATAAAGACATAGCGTAACCCTAAGGGGTTATAGCAGTGCGTGAGGATGCCGTGTCTCACATGCCTTTATTTCAATGACGTCCAACATCAGTATCATAAAGTGAGGATTATCAGCCATAAATCAAGCGAGAAAATATACTGATTTAAAAGATCAGAATGTTAGTACATTGGACATACGTGAAATAGCACTCGAAATAAAAAATAAATAATGTCGAATAACAATAATAACAGTAATTGTAATAAAACTAACTTTGCTATATTGTGTCTGTGAACGTTCTTAAACATAAAGACATAGCATAACCCTACTGGGTTATAGCAGTGGGTGAGCATGCCGTGTCTCGCATGCCTTTATTTCAAAGACGTCCAACATCAGTATCATAAAGTGATAATTATCAGCCATAAATCAAGCGAGACAATATACTGATTTAATAGATCAGTGAACATATTTTCAACGTTAGCACATTCGACATACGTGAAATAGCACTCGAAATAATAATAATAATAATATTACTAATAACGATAATTGTAATAAAACTTATTTTGTTTGAATTGAGGATTTACGTACCCGTCAACATTATTAGGGTCAATAATAATAATAATAATAATAATAATCAAAGCACTGACAGTAGTATACGGGTTGATGTTCAATGGGCGGTTCTAGCAATAACCCACAACCTATACATGGAAATATGAAAGACGTCAAACGAATGTATCATCGTAACTCGGACTTAGTATACAGCTGGCCTCGGTGGCTCAGTCGGATGCGCGTCTGACTGGTGATCAGGAGGACGCGGGTTCGATATCTGCCGGGGTCGGCAACTTTTTAGCGTGGATATTGATCATGAAATCTTTTACGGTCAATCTCTCCCTCACGCTGATTCAAGAAGGGCAGTTGTCAGACGCGCACTGTACTAATTAGCCGCTTACGTATAAGCATGCCCTAGAAAAGTGTGGAGTAAACTGACCGACTCATAAATGACCTAAAATAGTGTTGACTGGGCCGTTTAAAACCAACACAAACAAACAAAAGCCCAGTTTACATGTAAATTCGATTCAAGATATAATAATTAGCTCCCGCCCATCGGGGCTTGAAGAAATAGATGGGCTGCATGATGCTTTCACGCAGAGCTGAAACCGACCCGCACACGAGTGCTAGTAAACCGCTGAGAGAATCTAAGCCTGCCCAGGCAATGCGGTGCGAGTCGGCCCGTCTATGCTTATAAACACTATTGGTTTCATTGGATGGCTGGGCTTGAGATGTCATTTCATCTCAGTGTCGGGTAAAAGTCCCACAAAATTGGAAGCAACGTCTCCAAAATGACCTTTACAGTGTTGACGGGGACGTTAAACCTCAAATCAAACAAACAAACAAAGATATAATAATAACAACAAAAACAACAACAACAACAATTGGTACTCATTATCTAAATAGCACCAATACTTCATATGAATAAGGAATGCACAGTAGTACCCATGACACAATCTTTCCGGAAATAAGGGTATCCATTATACGTGCACGCGTGTCCATTAATCTTCGGGCTTCATGACGGTCGGTAGCCGGAACGCAATACACAATCCACGTGTCATAAAAGCGATAATTGTCTTCTGCTTAAATACCCGTGATATTTTCCCCTGAGTGTAATAAAACGTTGATTATTGAAATCTTTCTACCTATGTTTTTGTGTTTATTAAGTCAAAATCATGCTCAAAACATAGGTTGTGTGTGTCGTAACGAGTACCCACAACCTATGTCTTGGAGCAGAAATAAGAAAAATAATGTGTGTGTGTGTGTGTGTGTGTGAATTCGGGTTTAACGTCGCTTTCAACAATTTTTCAGTCATATCACGACGGTGTCTGGTTGCGACAGGGAGCTCAATGCTCACTTTTATAGTGCTGCCTCACTGAAGTATCATGTCCCAGACACATCACATGATACCACGCCCAGTCACATTATCCTGACACTGAGTCGACCAGTCCTAGCTCTACCCCGTAAATCTGAGTGCCTAGCGAGGAGCAGCTAGTACCATTTTTAACAACTTTGGTATGTCGCGGCCCGGGATCGAACCCGTGACCTCCCGTTCCCCGGAGCGGACACTCTACCAACTGAGCTATCGGGGCCGGTAGAAAAATAATGAATACCCCAGTAAATCCCTTTTTTCTCTATATAAACTGGGGCTTAAGTGGTCTTCATTTCACGGACATGTTCACGTGATGCATAAATAAATTAAAAAAAAAATCGGAATAAGCTGGTTCTAAATAGTACCATCAATCAACGTATTGAGCAATAAATAAATTTCAAATAAATAAATCGTTAATAAATAAATTACGATAACACATCCGTGCAAGTCAAAATCATGCTCAAAACATTGGTTGTGTGTGTCGTAACGAGTACCCACAACCTATGTCTTGGAGCAGAAATAAGAAAAATAATGAATACCCCCGTAAATCCCTTTTTTCTCTATATAAACTGGGGCTTAAGGGGTCTTCATTCACAGACATGTTCACGTGATGCATAAATAAATTAAAAAAAATCAGAATGAGCTGGTTCTAAATAGTACCATCAGTTAACGTATTGAGCAATAAATAAATTTTAATAAATAAATCGTTAATAAATAAATTACGATAACACATCCGTGCGGCATAGTAGGGTATTCTTGATATCTCAAAAAAAGTGAATTTGTTAATGAAAACTTATCAATACTCAAAACCGGTTTTGTATTCTCGTTAGAACCGCCTCATTGAGGTGGCTCTAACGAGTACCCATAACCTATGTCTTGGAGAAGAAATAAAAAATGAATACCACAGTAAACCCCAGTGTTCTCTATATAAAGCATGGTTTAAGGGGTGTTCATTACACGGCTTCTTGTCGTGATGAAAAAACAACAGTGACTAAAATAATATAGAAGAATAAGAAGTAAGTACTTTCGAACTATGTTTTTGTGTTATGTTAAAATCATGCTGATCCCTGATTATCCGACTGTTCAATATATAATGTTGGGTTTACATGCAAATTCTTTTCCCAGGTATGATGGAAGGAACACCAGAAAAGGTGTACACCCTGGTCTTAATAAATCATTTAACAGTTGAAATAAATACATAAATATAAAAAATAAATAAATCGGAATGAGCTGGTTCTAAATATAACCATTGAGCAAAAATATAAACAAATAAATAAATAAATTACGATAACACATCCGTGCGGCTCGGTCAATTCTTGATAATTTGTTAATCATCACGTGAACAAATCCGTGAAATGAAGACCCCTATACCCCACCTCATATAGAGACAACTGGGGTTTACGGGGGTATACATTATTTTTCTTATTTTTGTTCCAAAACATAGGTTGTGGGTACTCGTTAAAACCGCCTCGATGAGGCGGTTCTAACGATTGAGGCGGTTCTAACGATCACCCACAACCCATGTTAACACTTTTACCCAATCAAGGAAATAATAATGAATAAAAACAATTTACATGGGCATTAATGGCCTCTTTAACGGCTATTATCTGGTTTACAAGACGGAATTAATAATCAAACGTATGTTACGAAAAGGAAAAATACAAACATCTCTTTTGTGTTCTTGTATTCAATCAAAACAATGTGCGAACAGCAAAATGTCAGAAATGCGAAAATGCGAACAGCGAAATATCAGATTAGCCTGCACATACGGCATCTTTCTTTCTTTCTTTCTTTCTTTTTTTCTTTCAATTGTAATCTTATTACTAGCAATGTTTGTTTAAATTGCTTTGTAAGTATAAAAAATCTAATCGGGTCATGAAAAATAAATAAATAAATAAGACGCAGATCAGACACCGCATTTTAGATAAATAAATAAATAAATAAATAAATAAATAAAATAAATAAGACGCAGATCAGACACCGCATTTTAGATTGGTTTACATTCCAAGGAGATGCCCAGGCGAAGATGTGTTCATTTCACGTTCGGCGGAGAATGACACGCTTTGGGATTACACGTGTGTGTAGACGATAAAGCGTTTTCTGAATAAGCTCCAAATTTAATCGCTAAATGCCGCTATTAAATATAATTTTTAAATATTATAATTGCTATCAAAGTGCACAATATTGTAACCACATTGCGTCTGATGCGGGCGTTTGTTTGCAATATTAACAGAAAATGAAGATTTTAGCCGTTAAAGTAGGGTACTGTCGTTGTTTTTCCACATTTTTGTATGATTCATATAAGGATTAAGGGTTGTTAATTTGAAAATCAAAATGCCGGCAGCTAACTAAATAAAAGTTCCACTTATGTGACATCTTTTTACAGGTATTTAAACGGACAATTAGATTAAATCGGAACTTGTTTGTCAAATTGAAAAATAAATAAGTTTTATTTGTTTAAAAAAAATAGTTTCCATTAAAGCGCCTGCTATTTCCAACAAGACATTCTGTACAGGTAAGCCGAGAAGGTCAGCGCACAGTAAAAGGCTTAATCCTTTGCGCCAACGGCATAAATGTCAA
Organism: Lucinisca nassula; assembly: GCA_963580285.1. Taxonomy (NCBI): domain Eukaryota; kingdom Metazoa; phylum Mollusca; class Bivalvia; order Lucinida; family Lucinidae; genus Lucinisca; species Lucinisca nassula. Next base: position 114,953,506 of record OY757011.1, read on the forward strand.
TAATAGTTGCGGGTGCAGAATTTCCAGGACGAGTTTACGAAGAGAATTTGACAGTTGAAATCAGTAAAAATAGTTTTGCAGAGTCCAGTTACATGTACATGCAGATAGTCTACTAGCCGATAACTTACTGCGTAAAAAAATTCCGAGTTGTATTTCACGAAGTAAATCAATCAGGTGTACTTGTTGTAGGGTGATCTCTATGAAAGTGATATGTCATTTTTTCTTCATTTCTATAGCAACATTATTAACCGTTCTTTTATAAGCGGTGGGTGAAGAAAAAAAAAACAGTTTTAAACCATGATTGCAGAACTTGTCTCGATCGTGCCTCGAACTCAGGCGGAAAGAGACCTCATATCCTACCAACATGGTCAATTTTACAAACATGCCATTGTTCATCGCATGTCAAACGAGCAATTTAAAAGCTTAACATGTACATGGACAAATTTTCCACCAGCATAAAACCTGTGCGAGTGAGCAGCTCCCAACATTCAGCCTTCTCTGTTCATAAATGCCGATTTTTTAACCAATACAGTTAGATGCGCACCGACGTTGCGGTTTTGCTCCTCGCCGGGTCCATGAATATGTTTCTACGTAGATTGTCCTCCTTTCAATGGTTTAAGACGGACAGCTAACACTGAAACAGTTTCCGTAAAAGCCTTACCAGAAATATCGTGCTTATTTAGAGCGACAACATCGATGCAACGTCAAGACGTGGCATCGGCTTCATGGGCATGACATGGGTCTTTTTCACAAAGGCGACCAGCACTGGCTTAAACGAACCTGCGAGTACGTGCAGCCTTACCACAGCCTTTGCTGCTCTCGGATATGTAGAAGAGAAGTTGCGTTTCAGTTGGCTGCGCACATGCATTTGACAAAATATATGCTTATAAGGGAGGTAATACAGAAGAAATGATTAACTTTTTCAGCCCCAAAACCTGGGAAATCGAGTGAAAAAGAATGTGAAAAATATTGTTTTTTTTTTTTTATATCAGTTGATAACTTTACTTGAAAATAAATTTGTAAACCAGCACAAATGATTGCTTGCAGGTAAACTTCAACAAATGCGGACACCGATGCTAACGCCGACGCCGGACGCCGGGGGTATGGCAAAAAGGGGTCTACTCTAAAAGGGGAAGAATTTGCTGCTCAAGGGGTCTACTATAAAAGGGAAGAATTTGCTCCTAAGAAGCAAATTCTTTCCTTTAAGAGTATATCCCTTAGACATATCCAAAGAGAAACTACTTTTGCAGGAGTAGCCCCACCCCTTTAAGGCGTATCTATTTCCCTTATGGGGAACTTATAACAGCCGCAGTCATTTTCGCAAATTTTACGTCTTGCAATGCCAGTATGGAGTAAGTCCATGGGGCCATGGAAACGAAAAACAACAGATTATAACTATACTACTACTCACAAAGTGTGGGTGGCTGCGGTAGCTGAGTCGGATGCAGTCTGACTGGTGATAAGGAAGACTCGGGTTCGATACCTACCGGGGTCGGCAACATTCTTTCGTGGAGGTTGATTATGAAATCTTTTCTATGGTCATTATCTCCCTTCCGCTGATTCAGGAAGGGCAGGGGTCAGTTTTTGGCGACAGAATGTGCACTGAACTGGTAAACCGCTTACGGATGAGCCTGCTCAGGAAAAGCGTGGATAGGTACACTGACAGGCCCAAACATGACCCAAATCAGTATTGACTGGGCCGTTAAATAAAAAAAAAACTTGCAAAGTTTACTTCACACAGATAGGAACAGATTTATATATTCTGAACAGCTTTCGGTACGCTAATAGCTCTAATAATACGTACATGTAAATGTTGGAAAGACAGAGAACGTTATTTTTCCTCATTTATAAAGATCGCTGGGTGTAACGGGTCTCCGTGGCCTAGTGGATAAGAGTGCTGACTCTTAATCATTAGGTCTCTCAACGCTGTAGGTTTGAGCATGGCTCAGGTCACATAATGAGAACTTCTGCAACGGAAGGTCAGGAGGTTTTTCATCGGGTACTCCAGTTTTCGCTCACCTCTGATTAACGATCGGCTTGATGTGAGTGAAATAATCTTGAAAGGATCGTTAAACGAAACATAAAAAAGATCGCTGGGTGTGTAAAAACATGTTCATGTTTTTGCTACTAGAATTAACGTCAGTGCCAAGGTCGAACCTTCTAACTCTTCCAAATATATAAAACATTTAGGGAGCGAAACAGTCATAACGTTGATGGGTTTCTGTTCAAAAACTTCATGACTACTAAGTGACCTGCCACCAGTTACAGACCGAGTTGTTAAAAGCTTTTTTGGCGCATTCGATGGGCGCTATTGTATCAGATAACCACTCAATACTTGACGTTTTACTAATCAGTGTCTTTTACAATTAAGTTGTGATCCAGAAAGATAAACAAAAGGATTGCAAATTTCAGGTTTTTGCGGAGGTACCGCTCAAAGAAACTGTCGAGGTTTAAGATACAGTCTGATTCACAGTACTTTGTCTGGGCAGGCTTAGATCTTCCTAGGCGGTTCAGCAATACTTCAAAGTTCGGTCGGTTTCAGCTAATGCAGTCAAATATATTGCCCCAAGGTCTGATCGGCCCCAGTCCATCGGGAACTGAAGAAATAGATTGGGTTGCATGATGCTTCCACGCAGAGCTGATACCGGCCGCACATGAGTAGTGTTAAATCGCCAAGAAGTTCTAAGCCTGTCCAGGAAAAGTGGCTCGAGTCGGACCGTTCATGCATTTCAACCATTTAGTTTCATTGGGCGACAGATTGGAAGCAATGTCTCAAAAAAGACTCATACAGTGTTAACAGGGACATTAACAACAAATGAAATAGATAACCAAGGCCCTATAGAAGGCATGATGACTTAGGAAAAATCTTTCTATATACCCGTTTGAAAAACAACAACAACAACAACAACAACAACAAAAACGGTCGTATTAAGTTATGCTTTGGTTGGTGTCCATCCGTCCGTTCGTAAACTTTTTTTTCGTTTCCGTATAACTCCTACTATACAGTTTTCATCCGATTAAGCCTAAAATGTGTATGCAGTAAGGCTAAGATGTGAAGATATGCCTTAAGTTTCGAGAATTACTGTCCACCAAATATTAACAGAGTTATGACCTTTGAAAAATTCGGTTTACATTTTCGTATGGTTAAGTTTTGTGCTATACATGTGTAAAACGTATGTAAGTTACATTTAGTTTATACTTGCCATGGCGTTAAACAATTTACCACAGAATACTCATCACTACCCACCCCTCCTGATACCAAGGTCACAGACTTTGACATTTTATATACACGTTTTGTATTAAAAAATAGAAGTGGAGGCAATGATCAGGAATCGTTACAATCAACCCAGAGCTCCCATCAGAGACACCAAAGGGAAAGACACACAAACATGAAACAACAGACCCTAATGGAAACACCAACAGCGGAAAGCCAAAAGGACAGTTACTTTCCCATAAAATGGCCAATAGGCTATCCAAAATAAAATAATATAAACGACACAAACAACCATAACAAAAACAAACCACGACAGAAGAACCGCCTTGGAACGGTCAGCGGAAACGAATTCCACTGGGGGGCTTAAATCGATTTTACGTGGCCACAATCCTCGCCCTTACTTCCGTCGCGATTTAGACAAATAATTTGCTCAGTCCGCATGAAGGCCTCCAGACTTAAGACAAACCATAACAAAAATATACCTCGACAGAAGAACCGCCTTGGAACGTTTAAAGTTTATTATTTTTATTAAAAAATGCATTAAGTGGGATAATGATATCAGCTGGCTCAAATCAGAATGTAGACTGACAAGACCAAACCTATTGGATGCTTTTTGAAAGCAGCCAACTTGTTATACATTACATCCAGTTGTTCAATTTTTAAAACAAGTATGCTTGGAATACATGTATGTATTTAGGATATCTTTACATGCAGTAATATTTCAAGGGCAATGTATGATGAAACATTATTACAGGAAGGACACAAAGTGACAACTCTTTGATTCATCATGTCCTCCAGATAAGATCCTTGTTTGTTTTGTTTGATTTGAGATTAACGTCCCTGTCAACACTGTAAAGGTCATTTTGGAGACCCTGCTTCCAATTTTGTGGGACTTTTACCCGACATTGAGATGAAATGACATCTCAAGCCCTGTCGCTCAATGAAACCAATAGGGTTTATTAGCATGGACGGTCCGACTCGCACCGCAGTTCCTGGACAGGCTTAGATTCTCTAAGCGGGTTACCAGTACTAGTGTGCAGGCCGGATGATGGAAGCATCATGCAGCCCATATATTTCTTCAAGCCCCTATGGGCGGGGGCTTCCAGATAGGATCCTACACTCTTACATTAATACATGTAGTTATTTAACCTGGTTTGTTCTCACTGAATGGAATCTTCTGCCTTTAACCCATTCAGTACCAGAAACCCCAAAACGGGTACCCTGGCAAACAGTGCAGGCCCAGATCAGACGCCGCGTTCTTCTGCGGCGTCTGATCAGGACCTCCACTGTTTGCTAAAAGTTCAGCCATTTTCCAAATAAATTTTGATGAAAACACAACCTGACACCCCTAAATTTTGAAATGAACTCCTGCTATATATAAGGAGGAAGATTCCATTTGGTACAAAAAAGGTTAATACATGTAGCTATTTAACCTGGTTTGTACCCACTGAATGGACTCTTCTGCCTCTAACCCTTATCTACACTGTTTGGCAATCAGTTTATGAATTTGTAGCAATAAATTACATCAAGTAATTTGATTGGTTGATATAACAAAATGGGTGTAGCTTAGATGAATATTCAGCAAGATAAGGGTTAATATGTAAGACATAGACAGCGGGTGCTCGTTAGAACTGCCTCAAAGAGGTGGTTTTAACGAGTACCCACAACCTATGTCTTGGATCAGCAAAGAGCAAAATATTGTATACCCCTGTAAACCCAAGTTTCTTCTTATATAAAGTGGGGTTTAGAGGGGTGTTCATTACATGGACTTGTTAACCTGATGACTCATGAAAATACTGCATCCCAAAAGTAAGCCCCCGCCCATAGGGGCTTGAAGAAATATATGGGCTGCATGATGCTTCCACGCAGAGCTGAATCCAGCCCGCACACTAGTACTGGTAAATTGCTTAGAGGATCTAAGCCTGTCCAGGAAACGTGGTGCGAGTGGACCGTCCCTGCTAATAAACAAAACATCCCAAAAGTTTGCAACTTTTGTTCATTTGATTTGAGGGTTTAACGTTCCCGTCAACACTGCAAAGGTCATTTTGGAGACGTTGCTTCCAATTTTGTGGGACTCTTACCCGACATTGAGATGAAATGACATCTCAAGCCCTGCCGCCCAATGAAACCAATAGGGTTTATAAGCACCGACGGGCTGACCCGCACTGCTTTGCCTGGGCAGGCTCAGATCCTCTAAGCGGTTTACCAGTACTCGTGTGCGGATCGTGCGTGGAAGCATCATGCAGCCCATCTACTTCTTCAAGCCCCAATGGGCGGGGGCCGAAAAGTATGAAACTAATGCAGGTCATATATTCAGACATTTTTTCTTTCTTTTTGGTTTTACAGCCCTTTCAAGATTATTTTACTTATATCAAGCAGATAGACTTTAGTTAATTTGAGGCGGACGAAAACCAGAGTACCTGCAGAAAAAACACCTGACATTCCAGTGTGATTCCACTGAAGAACTGGGCTTTTCACGTGACCTGAACCAGGCTCGAACAACAGGGGTGAGAGACCTAATGATTAACCCTTTTTGTACCAAATGGAATCGTCCTCCTCATATATAGCAGGAGTCCATTTCAAAATTTAGGGGTGTCAGGTTGTGTTTTCTTCAAAATTGATTTGGAAAATGGCTGAACTTTTTGCAAATACTCAGTGTAGGCCCTGCGGCGTCTGATCTGGGCCTGCACTGTTTGCCAAATACCCATTTTGGGGTTTCTGGTACTAAATGGGTTAAGATGCACATTATAGATAGAGTAGATTCATACTGGGTCTTGTTAGGGGTGGTCTTAAATTTAGAGGTGCAATACTGGGAGTTATCCTCAATTTTTAAATTTCTTTTTCATGTTCATTGTTTTTCAACCAAAAATCAAAACTAACCTTCAAGATACCTATCCAATAGCTTCAATAACTGTATAAATCAGTCAATACACACTAATATTTGTGTACATTCTTGAGTAGATGTGTATTAAATCCTACAGAAAAGTAATGACCTGTTTTGTATGCTTGCTCAGGCAAGTTTAGTATATTTAACATTTCTACACTATTAACCCATTTAGTACCAGAAACCCGAAAGCGGGTACCCTGGCAAACAGTGCAGGCCCAGATCAGACGCCGCAGAATGCGGCGTCTGATCAGGGCCTCCACTGTTTTCTGAAAGTTCAGTCTTTTTCCGAATAAATTTTGAAGAAAAAACAACCTGATGCCCCTAAATTTCGAAATGGACACCTGTGATTTATAAGGAGGAAGATTCCATTTGGTACAAAAAGGGTTAAAAGCAGACAAAAGTTGCACACATGCTATAGAAAGATCCTACATTCAAATACATTAAAGATTTTTGTCACATTAGCCCAAGTCTGACAGATACAAAGGTTTTTTTTCTATTATTCAGAAAAAAGGCTTGACACTGATATTATAGCAAACAATTCACATGAAATGTCAAGCCCTGTTTAATTTATTTACCTTCTTTCTTTCAAAAATAAAATATTGTCCATAGTACCGTATTTTTGTGGCACTTTTTTTTTATATTTTTCATTCTCCCGATTTCTTTTCTTTTCTATATATTTCTTTTAAATATTTATTGTCGTGGGCACACACATACCGGTACACGTATATTTCATCAAATAAAAGAAAACAAAGGTATTATGTCTATCAATAAATTTTGATTGAGAGAATAAAAACATGCACGCTTTCACCTCGTCTTATATATATTCTGTTTCAACTCGTAAAAACATTCATCAGAAAAACCAATAATAAACATGATAAAAGTTTCAAAAGAGGTACGATATAGTAAGTGTTGGCTTCTACTTTGGGAAGTCTGGCTCAGTCATGACTCACCAAATGACTGTGCTATAAATAACTACACTATCTGGTGTATCAATCAACTGTATCCAGAAATAGAAATGGATTTTCCAGTGTGCGATATTAATGTGTAGTTCAAAAGATTACACAGCTGTGAAGCCAATGCCGCTAGAAATTTGCATCATTTTGCATGTTAGATAATTAACACATATTCGACAAGCTGTCTTTGTATTAATTAATTACAAATCCGTCAAACTTAATATTTTCGGACAGGGTATTGTGTGTTTACATGTACTTAAATCACACAATCAGACTTGACAAACACGTGGCATCACAGGAGCACTTTGTAATTTTTAGGTCAACGTTGGTCAAAAAATATTTAGAAGGTACTTTTTCAAGGTCATTTAGAATCGTCATACCAAAGCAACTCCTGGCCTTGATTTTTTAGCTAATTAATGCCAAATAGGATTTTCTCTTTCTTTTTTATCAACATTGTTTGTCTTCTTTTTTTTTTTTTTTAAGAACCCGGTCAAGCCTGTGTAACAGGCCAACCCTAGGCTATGAAGCCCAACACATCATGTGACCATGTCCGTGAAATGAACACCCCCTGAACCCCAGATTATATAGAGAAAATTGGGGTTTTGTGGGGATACATATACATTATTTTTCTTATTCTGCTCCAAGACATAGGTTGTGCATAGTGGGTATTCCTTAGAACCACCTCAATGTGGCTGTTGAAATGAGCATCCACAACATATGTTTGCAGTATAAATGAGAAAAAAATCAAAGATTTCATCACAAAAGAAACCATTTTTGAGATGTGAAAAAATGCTCTATGTCACACGGTGTGTTGATGTACTGAGCTAGCACATCCATATTACGTGTATTTATAAATATAGTCATTATCAACACATGCCCTAATAGGCATAATCAATACTTTTTCATGAAGCATATTTGTGCAAGTTTGTTTGTTCGTTTGATGTTTAACGTCTCCATCAACACTGTACAGGTCATTTTGGAGATGTTGCTTCCAATTTTTGTGGGACTTTTACCCGACATTGAGATGAAATGACATCTCAAGCCCTGCCGCCCAATGAAACCAATATGGTTTATAAGCATGGACGGGCCGACACTCGCACCGCTTTGCCTAGGCAGACTTAGATCCTCTAACCGGTTTACCAGTACTCGTGTGCGGGCCGGTTTCAGCTCTGTGTGGAAGCATCATGCAGCCCATATATTTCTTCAAGCCCCGATGGGCGGGAGCCTTGCAAGAGTTTGTTGAAACAGTGTTAACGCTTTGCATGCTGGGTATTTTCAGCAGACGACATTATGAAATATTTTCCTAATTTTCCCAGAAAACAGGATTTGACATCTCATGCAAATTGTCTTCCATGAAATGTCAAGTTCTGTTTTCTGGAAAAAAAAAATTAACAATTTGTTGTCTGCTAAATTCGCAAGGTTAAAGATATCAATTACGACTCAAAGTTTGATAGGGATCACTTTTTTAATGCATAATAATTTTTGGATGAATTAATCAGCTGAATCCAAATTTGATACATAATGATAGAAAACGTATCCATCACAAAACCTAGTGGTTAATTTTGTTAACTGGTACAGCATTCAAGTATGACAACAGCAACTGTCTTGGCACCCCCAAAATTTGCCGTAACATGAAGGGATTTGGACTACTGATTTTTCACAAATTTCCAAATTTGTTTAGACAAATGTGCCTAATAACGTGTATGACGTCCACGAGCATCAATTACAGTACGACATCGCCTGCGCATGCTCGTAATCAGAGTCTGTATCCAGTTTTGTGGAATCAGCTTTCATTCAGCAACCAATGCATCTTTGAGCTCCTTTAAAGTCCTCAGATGCACAGGTCGGGCTGAAACAGCACGCTGTAGCATATCCCGCGCATGATCAATCGGATTTAAGTCCGGTGAACGAGCAGGCCAGTCCATACGAACGATTGTCTCACGTTCCAGATAGGAATCAGTGACGTTGGCACGGTTGGGACGGGCATTATCGTCAATCAGAATAAAGTCCGGGCCGATAGCATCTGCTTATGGTCTCACAAACTGATCAAGAATTTCATTACAGTACCTCACTGCCATTAACGTTCCGTTTTCAACAACGCACAAGTCAGTTTTACCGTTCACGCTTATCCCAGCCCAAAGCATGATTGACCCCTTTCCATAGCGATCATGCTCTGCCACATTCAAGGCATCGAATGGCTCTTTAGACATTTGCCACACTAATTTACGTTTATAAGTGAAGTCTAGACAGAATCTGGACTCCTCAGTAAACAGTACTGGCGTCAAGTCAAGAACCGTCCACCTGACGTGAGTTCTGGCAAAGTCCAACAGGTCTAGCACGTGCTGTCTCATCAGAGGAACACGTACAGCAGGCCTCATGGCATTATATCCGAATTTGTGGAGTCCGTTTCTGACAGTTTGTGTAGAAATTTGTACTCCAGTTCCGTTCCTAAGCTCGTTATGCAAACGCGTAGCGTTCAGGAACCGTTGACGTCGAGACTGAATCAACAAGAAACGGCCCTGGCATTGAGTTGTAGCTCTTTCTCGACCCCGTCGTGTCTGTGTGAAGGATTTCCGTGGGTAAGACACCGACTCCACATTCGGGAAACCGCGCTCTGAGACACATTCAGAATCCCAGCAACACGACGTTGAGAGACGCCGGATTCCAACATTCCGACGCCACGATTCATTTCTTCGGGGCTCAGACGGTTTATTAATTGTCCCCTAGGCATTTTAGTGTTTCACAAATTAAATGAAGTCCTTTTTACGCTTGGTAAGGGAACACTGACATGTTTGATTGGTCTGCTGGAAAGCAGTACTAGGCAAGATTTTGGGGGAGCATGAATTCATTTGCAAAGTGTGAGAAGTGTGTACTTTTATGAGTACTGAACTACACATGAGTTTCTGCTTAAGATATTTATCAATATACCCAGTATAAATTCTGTCAAGAAATTTTAAATTTTCTGTGAAAAATTTGGTATATAAAAAGTGATCCCTATCAAACTTTGAGTAGTATATTATGGTTTTATGATAAAGAGGGACAAATTGCTGGCTACTGTTTATTAACCCTTTTTGTACCTAATGGAATCTTCCTCCTTATATGTAACTGGAGTCCATTTCAAAATTTAGGGGTATCAGGCTGTGTTTTCTTCAAAATTTGATTGCGGCCCCCGCCCATAGGGGCTTGAAGAAATATATGGGCTGCATGATGCTTCCACGCAGAGCTGAATCCGGCCCGCACACTAGTACTGGTAAACCGCTTTAATAGAGGATCTAAGCCTGTCCAGGAACCGCGGTGCGAGGCGGACCGTCCATACTAATAAACCCTATTGGTTTCATTGGGCGAAAGGGCTTGAGATGTCATTTCATCTCAGTGTCGGGTAAAAGTCCCACAAAATCGGAAGCAACGTCTCCAAAATGACCTTTACAGTGTTGACGGGGACGTTAAACCTCAAATCAAACAAATCAAAATCAAAATTTGATTGGAAATTGGCTTGACTTTTTGCAAATAGTGTAGGCCCTGATCAGACGCTGCATCTGATCTGGACCGCACTGCTTGCCAAGGTACCCCTTTTGGGGGTTTCCCACATGTAATGGGTTAAGGATATTGAAAGAATACAGTCACCCAGTTGGGGCTAACTTCGCTGACTTTGGCGATGAAAGCGAAAAAACAAAACAAAAAAACTTTGCCTTGAAATTTCACCCTTTTTTAATGACAGAGTCTATTCCTGCTGTGCTACACGTTTAAAGCCAAAGTAATTCAGGCTTCAGTTCTTCCGGCTTTGACAGCCATAGAAATATGAGTCCACACAAAATGTAGTCCGGTTTGGCGCAGAAATCAAAATTGTACAAGTGAATTAGTTATCCTGTAAGCGTAATACAAACTTTTGAAGCAGACGACTTGACGATTTTATCTTACGATTCAGCTGCATCATGCGACGGGTTTGGCGACGACCGTAGTTGAAAAAGTTCCATGAAAGATCAGGCGACACATGTCTTTCGTAAAATGAACAATGAACGTGTTAGTTATCTCAAAAGCGCCATACAAAACACGAAGCAGACGAATTTACATTTTTATCTTATTTTTCAGTGATTGGATTTCATTTGAATCAGCTGCCTGCAGATGAATCGTAAGAAATATGAAGTTTGTGTCGCAATTTAAGAGAAAAAAAGGGAAAAAAAGATGAAATGGCCTCTGCTACATTTCAAAATGGCCAGGTTAAGATTTTACCCCTTCCACCCACTAGTTTCTCAAGTTCACTCTTCAGTCACTGAATTTGTACGCGTCCATTCTACACATGTAAATTGGGTGTCTAGTCAATAGTCGTCAACAGCATGTCAAACCATGTAGAACATAATGCGATGTATCATTATGAGCCATCTCATCAAAGGTTCTACACTGTTTGCATCTGTAGGTATCTGTACTTGGCTATAAAGGACTGAAAGGGTACAAACTCATAACATTTACATGACCTAATTAAATGCGAAGTATGTGACGCTAGAAACTTCACCGTGCGGTAGCAAGCCAGCAATAATATACTCCTAACAGTTATCACTGTCCGATTCTGTTGTAGGTCTAGATAACTGAATATGTAAGCACAATGTTGTGATAAATAATTAGTAACATGCCGCAAAACTACAAACATCGCATAAAAAGTGTTTACCGTTATTGTAGCGCACGACATAAGGCAGGTTCTTGACTGAGCCGCGAAACACATCTCAGTCAACAAGTGTAAGCTTTTACAAGAAAGTTGCGTCTAAATACACTTTCATCATCATTTTACTTGCACATTATAGATAATACAACATGCAAATGACTACCCAGCAGGCACACGTCGCTAGGGCAAGGTCAAATCAACGTCGACCCAACGCCATGACGTTGCACCGAAGTTGATGTGACGTCGCAATTACGTCATGTGCCTGCTGGGATAGTTGCCAGTTTTATGACAACACAAAGCGTAGACGCAACTTTCTTGTAAAAGCTTACACTTGTTGACTGAGATGTGGCTCAGTCAAGAACCTGCCTTATGTTGTGCGCTACAATAAAGGAAAACACTTTTTGTGCGATGTTTGAAGTTTTGCGGCATGTGACTTATTATTTATTGTGCTCACATATTCAGTCATTCAGACCTACAACTGAATTGGACAGTGATAAATGTTAGGAGTATATTATTGCTGGCATGCTACCGTACGGTGAAGTTTCTAGCGTCACGTACTTCGCATTTAATTAGGCCATGTAAGTGTTATGAGTTTGTACCCTTTCAGTCCTTAATAGCCAAGTACAGATACCTACAGATGCAAACAGCGTAGAACCTGGTGTGATGGCTCATAATATACATCGCATTCTGTTCTACATGGTTTGACATGCTGTTGAGGACTACTGACTAGACACCAAATTTACATGTGTAGAATGGACGCGTACAAATTCAGTGACTGAAGAGTGAACTTGAGAAACTCGTGGGTGGAAGGGGTAAAATCTTAACCTGGCCATTTTGAAATGTAGCAGAGGCCATTTCATCTTTTTTTTTTTTTTTTTTCCCCTCTTAAATTGCGACACAAACTTCATATTTCTTACGATTCATCTACAGGCTGCTGATTAAAATGAAATCCAATCACTGAAAAATAAGATAAAAATGTAAATACGTCTGCTTCATGTTTTGTATGGCGCTTTTGAGATAACTAACACGTTCATTGTTCGTTTTACGAAAGACATGTGTCGTCTGATCTTTCATGGAACTTTTTCAACTACAGTCGTCGCCAAATCCGTCGCATGATGCAGCTGAATCGAAAGATAAAATCGTCAAGTCGTCAGCTTCAAAAGTTGGTATTACGCTTACAGGATAACTAATACGCTTGTACAATTTTGATTACTGCGCTAAACCGGACTACATTTTGTGCGGACTCATATTTCTTTGGCTGTCAAAGCCGGAAGAACTGAAGCCTGAATTACTTTAAACGTCTAGCACAGCAAGAATAGACAGATAGAATCTGTCATTAATCAGCACTCCAGCGCCATTGTCCTTATCAATAAATAAAGTAAATCTGAATTTTTTACAGAATCTGTCATTTCAGTGCCTTTTGGCGCTTTGATTTTTTTTTTGGTGTCTTCCTTTGGTGAATAATAATGGTAAACTTACAAGGTGGAGATAATCTTCGATCCACTAGTGTCAATCATAATTCTCAGTTAATTACACTGAATAAAGGTAACTGTTTATTCTGCACTTCATGCCAGTTGCAGTTTGGTATGGTTATGTAACTTAATTCTATATCTAACCATAAGCTCACTCAAGCCAGATGCATCTGCAGCTTCTAGACACACTTAGCCATTATCTTGCTGAATATTCATTTAAGCCACTCCCATTTCTGTCTATCAACCAATCAAATTACTTGACGTAATTTATTGCTACAAATTTATAAACTGAATGCCAAACAGTGTAGATCCTGATCAGATGGCTTCTTCAGAAGCCATCTGATCTGGATCTACACTGTTTGGAAAGATAGGGGTTGTCGTGAACAGCAAGATACGGGTTAATATTCTTGTACTGTCACAAATCTTGGTTGATTGCATGAAGTTTTTATTGCAATATAAGAGCCAATTAAGATTACACAAGAGGTCCACTAGATGAAGCTACATACTAAATATCAAAGAAGCCATCTGATCAGGATCTACACTGTCATGCAGTTTGTGAATTGAACTAATATATCAAGTAAGTTGATTGGCTGATAGCTGGTAATGGGTGTGGCTTCATAAATATAGTCAGCATGATAAGGATGACCTCAAACATTTTTTGAGTTATGAAGAATAATGGAATTACGGTTGCCATTTTTCAATGTTCAAAGGGCAATAACTACAAAAGCAGGCAATCCAGAGTTATGGTTCATGCACTCTGCACATCGTCTCATAGTGCTTTACATTTGTGTGAAGTTTCATGAAAATACCTCAAATGGTTTTTGAGTTATCATGAATAACGGACACAGAAGGACAAGGCAAATCCAATATAGCCCCCACTTTTTCAAAGCGGGGCTATAAATATTTCAGATGTACCCCTTCCCCTATACCAATGGTAATAATCACCTTTGAAAACGGTTGTCTGCCGGACATCTCCTGTACCCCATCATATACTTCCACGGTCTTTCTCTGTGTGCCCTGCTGCTTTGCCACAAGTTGCAATTTTTCCTTTAACCACTTTCCTCCCTCTGTCTGGAGTGATGAACGTACGGCAGACGCGGCCCCCTTCTTGTCTGCATCCACAGATCCACTCATCCTTCGTCCAGCTGTACAGTTTAATACTGTAGCGGATCATGAAATTTCTGTTAGTCTTACCACAATCTGAACTGAGAAATTCTTTTCACAGTCACTCCATGAAGTTTGAAACCTACAAAACTTGAAGACGAGTATATTCCAGGTCTTCTGATGCATTTTGAAAGAGTTCATGAAATGCCGATATTTCCAACTTATTCCAAATTTGCATAAAATTGGTCCATTTTTACTGGGAACTGATTTCAATGAGCTGTATTTCAGTTTAATTTGAATACATTCTGTCAAGTGCTGTAACAAGTTCATACCACTTTCTTGCTCACTTTGACATCTTTTGTTTCTTCATTTTATTCCAGAATTCAAACTTACCGGTAACAGAATATTGGAAATTTCAGGTTACTATTATGGAATAGCAACAGACAAGGTTCATATTTTTGATAACTGGTAAATGAAAGTTTTTCTTATTTCTCCACATAAACCTATGTTGTGGGTATTCATTTGAACTGCCTCACCGAGGTGGTTCTAATGAATACCCACAACATAGGTGTATACTGAGAATTGATAAAAACTATCCTTCAGTTGTCACAAAATACCAACCTTATCTGCTGCTACATGTATGTCACCGTCACAAGAAAATCTGTCTTAGAGATTTCAACCAGATAAGACACAGGACAGTCTGCTCAGCAGCATAGACTAGCCAGTCTGGAAATGATAAGAGTCCATAGCTCCAAATAAGGCACTTTTTTCACCTAAAAAAGAAAGTATTTTTCTTATTTCTGCATGAAATCATTTTGAGGGTGCTGTTTTCCTTTGAAGCGTGTCATCCTGAAAATAATACAATCATACACCATTAAGAATTAATTTAAAAAATTCATGTCTAACTTGCATAAATGACACCATTCATACACTTCCACATAAAATACCTGTAACTGAAATTTGGAGAAATATACAGATTATTTTTGCTTTTGGTCTGAAAAATCAAAACTCTTTGGCACATTTGTAAATGGAAAACAGAAGTGAAGGCAATGATCAGGAATCAATACAATCACCCCCACACCTCCCATCAGAGACACCAAAGGGAAAGAAACACAAACATGAAATAACTAAACCCCAATGAAAACATCAAAAGTGAAAAGCCAAAAGGAAACTGTCAGAAACTTGGCAAAACTGGATCTCCAATAAAATCTGGGAACTGGAGTTTCTGTCTGCACTGAAGACTGATGTTAGATTCTTAGTGACTTGTTAACCCTTGTCCTGCTGAGCCCGGATATGCCTTATCTTTGAAACAATGCAGATCCAGATCAGATGGCTTCTGAAGAAGCCATCTGATCAGGATCTTCATTGTTTGCCATCCAGTTTATGAATTTGTTGCAATAATTAGCATCAAGTAATCTGATTGGCTGATAATCGGTAGTGGGTGTGGCATATTTAAATATTCAGCAGGACAAGGGTTAACACAACATTAGATCTACCGTAATGATCCTAAGTATTGGGACAGATTGGCCTATGCAAACAGTGCAGACCCAGATCAGACTGCCCCTAAATTAGCAGTCTGATCAGGGTCTATACTGCTTGTCATTCTGTCTGCACTTTTTGGACTCTTTGCTGGATCGTGAAACAAATAAGTTAAAATTTCAGGAGAATTACAGCAAGACAGAATTTTCAGGACTTTTACAGTACGAGGGCTGATTGATATGTTGCGAGCCTCATATTGAAGGATTTTATAATTTTATCGAATTTAATTTAATAATATGTTTTCGAAAAGGCCTCGTATAAATCACATTGGCAATGAGTGAGTGAGTGAGATTTAGTTTTACGTCCCACCAACAGCTAAGGTCATACGGAGACGGGACCTCGGTTTAAAGACTCATCCGAAAGTCTGGAGAAGCCCGGGATCGATCCTGCGATCCCTGGTTTACAAGGCGAGTAGCGTAACCACTGCACCACGGAGGCTTCTACACATTGGCAATGAAAGTTATAGTCTACGATCCATTGCAGTGGAAAACTTTCTCCTACCAAAACCTAACTTAGAACTATATAGAAATAGTTTGGCATTTTCAGGGCCTATTATACCGAATTGTTTATCCAGTGATGTAAAAAGTGCACCTTCTACTGAATCATTTCATAACAGGTGTATAAAGTGGATGAAAAATGGGTGACAGCCATAGTTATAGCTTTGTATGAGACCATTTGCAACAGTGTGCAGGTGTACGGGAGTGTGTGAATGTAAATTTGTAAATTCTATTTTCACTCATTTATTTGTTCAGTCATTCGTTGTTTAATCACCTAGAATTGCTTGTTTGTATATATAGTGTATTTCATTCATTCATTCATTATTTCATTCATTTTATATGTGTGTAACACATCGTTGTGTCAGTGTGTGTTTGTATGGCGTTTCTTAGTATTAATCAGCTCAACTGCTCACTGTGTATAACTTGTAATTATTGAGGGCCGCAAGGGAGATTAGTTCTGTACTAATTGTGTTACCCTCTTGAAATAAAGTCTTTATTATTATTATTATTATTATCCAACATATTGTATTATTTTCAACATAATCTCCTTCAGTATCTATACACTTTTGCCAGCAGTGTTTAAGGGCCTCAATGCCACTTTTATAGAACTCCTTTTCTTTGCTGTTCAGAAAGTCATCCACTCCTATATGATGTCATCATGGACTGAAAGTGAGTGCCTGAAATAGCCGTTTTCAGTTTTGGAAATAGATGAATGTCTGATGGAGCGAGATCAGGTGAATAAGGCGGCTGCTCAATCAATTTAAAAGTCACAATCGTGAATGGCAGCCATAGCAATGACAGAATTGTGAACAGGAGCATTGTCCTATTATTGAAACAACACACCTTTCCGCGGCACTTAAGTTTAATGTTTTTCCGTAACTGTGTAGGAAGTGAAGCATAGTATGTGCCATTGAATGTTTGTCCCTTTTGGAGATAATCTATCAGCACAATACCATCTGCATCCAAAAAAAACCAAGGCCATAACCTTCCCAGCTGATGGAACAGTCTTTGCCTTCTTTGGTGGGGGTGAGTCAGGGTGCTTCCATTGTTTCAATTGTTGATTGGCCTCTGGGGTAAAATGATAGACCCATGTTTCATCCACAGTGACAAATCTCTGAAACAAATCTCTGCATCCAAGAAAACCGAGGCCATAACCTTCCCAGCTAATGGAACAGTCTTTGCCTTCTTTGGTGGGGGTGAGCCAGGGTGCTTCCATTGTTTCAATTGTTGATTGGCCTCTGGGGTAAAATGATGACCCATGTTTCATCCATAGTGACAAATCTCTGAAGAAAGTTGGCAGGATCTTCCTCAAAAAGGTTAAGATTAGTATGTGATAATGTGCGCCTGGTGTGCTTCTGATCAACTGTCAGAAGTCTTGGTACCCATTGGGCTGAAAGCTTTCTCACTGCAAGATCCTCTGTCTGAATGGAATGTACTCTATCATGTGAAATGCCAACTCTTCTGGCTTTATATCTTTCTGTGACTCGTCTGTCAGTCATAACAATATCATGACCATTTCTGGGGTTGCAACATTGACAGGCTTTCCAAGGCGGAGGTCACCCACAAGGCTCTGTCTGCCATGCTTTAATTCTGCCACCCACCTTTTCACTGTAGCATATGAAGGGGCATCTTTCCCTACTGTTGCTACCACATCATTATGGATATCCACAGGTGTTAAACCTTTTTATGCAAACATTGGATCACTGCTCTTTCACAGATTTTGTCCATTTTGCAAAAACTGATTGTCTTGTTTACCTACTTTTGAGTGTGACCTAGTCTACTATATAAACTGACCAAATGAGACCAGTCCTTGGGTACACGGTCCTATATAGTCAGAGAATAGAAGGACTTGAAAAGAACGTCCCTACATACCTCCTTCAATACGAGGTTCACAACATATCAATCAGCCCTCGTGCGGTTTACAAGTGTTCACCAACTTTCTTTCTCAGAAACTTACCGGTAGACTTTGGGTACTCATTAATGTGGCAGTACCTACAATTTAGATCATTTGAGCATAAAATTTATCAGAAAAAAAAAAACAAAAAAAAAAACAACAGATTTTCATCAGAAAAACATCAGTTTAAGTACATAGCTACAGATAGGGTTGGTATTTTCTTATAATTGAAGGATAGTTTTCCATGTTTCCCTATTTCTCCATATAAACCTATGCAGAGGTGTAAAATTTCCCTCAAACTTACTCGCCCTTATCGTCTAAACTTTTCGTTTAAGTGCAAAAAATGAAGAAAAAGTAAGGCCAGTTTTGAAAACCTAACTCGCCCTGCCTTAAAACTTACTTGCAAATGCGAGCAGGCGAGTGGAATTTTACACCCCTGCTATGTTGTGGGTATTCATTAGAACTGCCTCATTGAGGGGGTTCTAATGAATACCCACAACTGGGTTTTTATGGAGAATTGACAAAAACTATCCTTCAATTATCAGAAAATACATGTACCAACCTCAAGTGTTGCTATAAAGGATTTGAAATGAAAGCTCTCATGGGACTACATTTGTATTTCTACATGTGTCCAATTGAAAATTCGAAAACTGTCATGTCTGTTTTGAGTGTTAGAGCCCAGTCAACACGATTTAGGTCTAATTAATCTTGTCAGTAAGGCTGACACGATTAATCGTATAATCGATTAATCGATCGATAAATTCCACAAAAATGATTATCATTTCTGATTTGCTTTTAATCGATTACTTGATAGGTACAATTTACTACCCAAAGTTATGCCTAAAATAGCTGGATGAGTGGAAAACAGTGCAGACCCTAATGAGACGCCACATTATGCGGCGTCTCATCTGGGTCTACAATGTTTGCTCAGGCCAGTCTGTTTAAATATACATATGGTAAGTGAAACATATAAGAGTCATGCTCAGACGGTAAGGCAGACAGGTAAAATAATGACAAAAACCTTAGCAATTACTAATCGATTATCGATCACAATGACATGACTGATAATTGATTATCTTTTCAGCTTCAATTAGCCAGCCCTACTGGTCAGTTTACCTAACCACACTTTTGGGTAAGCTAATATGTAAGTGGTTAACCAGTACAGAGCACATTCTGTCACCAGTAACTGACAACTGCCCTTCAAGAATCAGCAGAAGGGAGAGAATGATTGTAGAAAATATCATCGAAAGAGTATTACTGCCAATCCCAGCAGGTATGGAACCCAGAAACTCCTGATCACCAGCCACTGCCAGACATGCATCCAACTGAACTACAAGACATGTACCGGGTCAGCAGAAAACTGTCATGATATTGAATATTCTATCAAGCATTTATCAAGATTTCTGCAACTGCAACTGTCCTTGTGAAGAGAAAAGTACTGATATTTTTCGTATTTCTGCATGAAAAGATATGTTGTGGTACTCAAAAGAAGCGCCTCTCATGAGTACCCACATTGTGACAATGTATGTTTTTAAACAGAAATAAGAAAAAATTATATGTCGATACCCGCTCTAACCATTCGGGCTATGAACAGGTGTGGAATATTATTTGTTAACCTCCAGATAAGGAAGGAGTTGTAACGAAGATAATTAAGGTATAATTTCACTTCTTTCAAGGGTGAAAACCTACATCATAGCAGAGAATGCCAGAGATGTTGTACCCATTTCAGTAGCGGCCATATTGGTGCAAATAGGGTAGATAAAATGCTTCAAATTAGATACAGTCAAACCTGTCTTGGGAGACCACCTTTGGGAAGAACAAAAAGTGGTCTCTCAAGGCAGGGAGGAAAATCAAGAATTCGTTTTTTATTCAATTATGCAATTTATGAGATCAATAATGAAATATATACATGTTTCTACTTCTAAACTGTTGTAAAACTGCGCCATGACATTTAAGATAAATTAAAAAAAAAATAGTGAACCACTATGCTGAAATTCAACTTTGAAATAATCATATCAGAAGCTAGTTTGTTTGGTTTTTTTTCGTAGTGAGTGTGCGCTTATTAAGTAGATTTTTCACCACAATATTTTTATACAATTTTGAAAAAAAACAACAAGCGCACAGTGCGGTAAATAGGTTGAATATGGTAATGTACTTTCATTTTCTCGATGTCCCGCTCACTCAGTCACTGAAGAGCGCTAAAGGGAAACAACCAATATAATCTAACCTCGTGGTAATGAGTCACGTTGTGCAGTCGGGTGGGAGTTTCAGTCTGTGCAACCATGATATGCCGGCAAGTTGCTGCAGGTGCAATGGGGCTGTTTTTTTTTTTTTTTTTTTGGCAAATGTTCTTTTCAACTATCATATCCTATACCGGTATTCCCTTTTTTCTAGTTCCCATCTTTCGTTTTACACATTTTCTGTCTGTTAGATCATTTTGAGTCAGCGCCTAATAAGGACTTGACATCAAGATTTTTATTTGTTTAATCAGAGCCAGATAGGTAATCTTGTTAAAGTCTTATCTCTATCTATCTATCTTATATTGATATGTAAAATGAGACACACGTTTTTCATGCGTCAATCATATTGCCAAGATCCAAAAGACTGATCGTCTCATGCTGCGCGGACAAGTCTGATTACTCAAATTGTGACACACGGTTCAAGTGGCCATGAAATAAGATCAAAGATGCCAATCTGGACTAACAAGATTCACCTATTTACATAATAAAACTCAGGGGCTGACAAAACCATTGCCCGGCCGCCCGGGACAAGTCCGAAATCGCGCCGGGCAGGTGCACTTTGACATTTCAACGCCCGGTCGGGCAAGTGCAAAACAATCGTCTACAAATGTCAGTCTTTTGACCAGTAAGTAAATCACAATAATTCCCGCTTTGTCGGCAATTCAGAGACAAAACCATCTATGTTTTTATTACGGTTCAATTATGACACTATTGTTAATCCCTGTCATATAATTACCAGTGCATGTCTTTCATTTCTGGTGTAGTGTGTACCACCAGCGCTATCGATAAGCGTGACAAGGTGTGAAAATAAGATTAAGTTATGTCTCTAATTTGCGTTTATCCCTGCCATAAAATTTAATCCACAATCAATGTGAAAATGATTTAATAGCTCCTAAGACGATTTGCTTCATCTTACGGTAGTAAAAACGGACTATTCTACTGTCTCGTGCATGGTTATGTTTTAGCGCCAAATAGCAGACGCTGGCGGGAAAAGTCAAATGTTTTAATGTTGGTAACAGCGGATTAGTCGCGCCTCTATCCACAACCGTTTAGCTAGCGAGAACAATTTTTTACCGGTTCCAAACATTTTTTAATGAAAGAGATAGGCCCCATTAAGATAAAACAATTACGTTAAACACGTGTAGGGTTGCTGGGTTTGGATGACGTGATTTACTGATCGCGTGCAGAAAAATGGGAGTGGTGGTTTATGGGCGACGATTTGAATGGCGGAAATGATGATCGCATTGAACTTGCTTGTAGGGCGGGTGTGAAAGTTTGGGTTCGTTTTGGATCGAGAAGGTCCTCGACTTGTGGTTCAAGCTAAATAAATTCCATTCTTTTATCTCGCTGCCCTGACACTTCTGATCTTTTGAGTAGATCTGCAGCTCTTGTTTATCATGCGTGTCAAGCTAAATGAGTTTAGGCCAAAACAAATTATATGTGTGGTTCCTATTACATGGTTTTCAAAAATAGGGTAGGTAGGTAGGAAAATTATTTTATTTTTTATTTTTATTTTTTTCTCACCTTTTATACTATGTTACACATTGCACTTATTTTTGTTATATTGTTTTGCTTTTGTTGTTGTTTGGTTTGAGGTTAAACGTCCCCGTCAACACTGAAAAGGTCATTTGGAGATGCTGCTTCCTATTTTGTGGGACTTTTACCTGGCATTAAGATGAAATGACATCTCAAGCCCTGTCGCCAATGAAACCAATAGGGGTTATAAGCATGGACGGTCCGACACATATAACGCTTTGCCTGGGCAGGCTTAGATCCTCTAGGCGGTTTACCAGTACTCATGTGCGGGTCAGGTTTAGCTCTGGATGGAAGCATCACACAGCCCATATATTTATAATACCGGACCCGATAGCTCAGTGGTAGAACGTCCGCTTCGGGAATGGGAGGCCCCGGGTTCGATCCCCGGCCGCGCCATACCAAAGGCGTGAAAAATGGTACTAGGAGCTCCCTTGGCTGACGCTCGCATTATCAGGGGTAGTCCTAGGAAGATAAATGAAGGCAGGTAAGTATTTGTTAGAGGATACTTTGTTTGTCGCAATAAAAGCTCTACAGAGCTTATGTTATTTGTTTCGAATATGCGACGTTAAATAAAGCTTCTTTATCTTTATTTCTTCAAGCCCCGATGGGCGGGGGCCGTGCTAATTTGTTGTATAATTGTACTTCAAAACATTGTAAACAATTTATGAAATGCAAATAAAAGTATAATAAATAAGGCTTAGTTTTCATCCATATTGTCCTAATTGTTATAAAATAAGGGTGTTCTTCAGTCAGAACAAAGTATTTTGATTGGACATCCTGTGTATGTGTTTGCCTTTTACAATAGGTCAGCCTTTGGGACTTGCTGTTCTAGTGAAGGTTGCTTTATCTTGAATGGTGTTGAAACTATTATTGTACCATATATACATTGAAGATAAATGTAAAAGTTCAAAATATCCAGATGAAATGACAGAGTAAACCGAGATCAGAAAGTGTCTTTTCCTTGCTTCCAAAGGATAATCCTTTTATAGAACATATTGAATGCTGCAAATTAAACATCCAGTAGTTAGCACCAGCAGAAACTTACTTTTATATAGTCTTTTCAAATTGTAGTCCTTCGGTCTTAACATGGTAGATAGATAGATACTGAAAACAGGAGTCCAGAATCCTTCATTTTGAAAAGTTAAGTCCCTGATCTTGATTGCAAACAAAACATAGACAAAATTTCTACACACGTGTGCACTACTGCATAGTTGCATGTTTCCCTAACTGCCTCTTTTTCTGAAAAGTGCATTTCAGGACTTCAATCCAAACTTGTACGGTGTGGAAACTCAATAGAACCATGCCATTGAGGGGGTTGTAATAAGAAACCACAATGTACATGTTTGTTCTGCGGCAGAGATTGGGAAAAGATATATTCCCAGTTAAGTAGAAGTAAAACAAAGATCAGGAATTGATACAATTAACTTACTCCATCCATAAAAGACACCAAAGGGAAAGAAATACAAACATTAAGCGACCAGACCATAATGGAAACCTAAACAAAGGAAGGCCATATGGACAGTTACTTTCCCACAAAATGGCCATATGGCCATCCAAAATTAAAAGACACAAGTGATACACACAGTAAGTAACAAACAACAACATAAATAAATCGCCACAGAAGAGCCGCCTTGGAACGGTCAGTGGAAGATTTCCACTGGGGGGCTTAAATCGATTTTACGTGGCCACAATCCTCGCCCTTACTTCCGTCGCGATTTAGACAAATAATTTGTTCAGTCCGCATGAAGGCCTCCTAACTCATCAGTGCAACATCAAGCCTGATTTCCCAGTTAACTAAGTGCGTACAAGGGCGAGCAGGGATAAAGACTGACAGTCACCCATAGTGACTGAAAAATTGGCTGGGTGCCAAAACATTAGAGCTTTATCTGTCTGTCACCAGAACTTTCAGCTTTTTTCAAATATTTTGGCTCTTAGATAAGACCTACAAATTTAACCTAGGTATGTTTTTTTTTCAAAGCAAATTAGCGTCGGTAGGTTGGATTTTTATTTTGATCATACGCGATTAAAAAAGATAAGTTGAGCTACCGTATGGCTGATTAATTTCTTTCTACCCCCCCCCCCCCGCCCCCCCCCCCCCCCCCCACACACACACACAAACCTTACACACACTTCCAAGACGCAGTGGGACAAATTTCCTTTTCATTTTCTGTTTACTCTTGGTACTCTTAGCTTCTTTTCCCGCCACAGATCATGGTGTATCCTCCGTGCCTCAACATGGTACCTTTATTGTCAACCCGTAAGCCAATCTTTTAGACACGCTGACATGAATCTAAAAACTGGCAGCTGATTTCGTTTCAAGAACCAAAAAATGCAGACATACTGCACAAATTATTATTTTAATTTGTTTTCCCAGCCTTTTTATGATGGCGTGGCTCTAGACCCATTTTATCTAGCGCCAAGATCTTTTTTTCTTGCACCATACCCTTTTTGCAGTTAAGAGCAAATGTTGCCTTACATTTTGGAACAAAAATCTCTGAAATTGACAAAAAAAAAAAAAAAAAAAAAAAAATAACAACGTCATGTCTGTTTAAAGAATGGATATTTTAGCCATTTTTTAGCAATAGATTGTTGCCCGTTTGATGGTTTACCGCTAATCCCGCTGTTTATTGTTCCAATTTATCTCACTTTAAGAAACTATAATAGTGTTTTGATAACGATTGTATGTAAGTGATACCAATTAAACGATTAGGTGTGAAAAGTTACCTGACCAGGGTTATCATGTGCGTGTAGCGAAGACAATGCCATATGCGGACAGTCTGATCAGCGACAGTGTCTAAGTTTTCCGAGAGATGAAACCTTATGAACAATAAACTCAGATCAGACTGTGCAGAACTTCCAGCTGATCTTAGTCTTTTCTGTGTGCGCATACGCATTCAGTGCATTTTTTCGGTAAGCATTTCTGATGCCACTACCAAATGACATACTAACTCTCATTAGCTACCGTATTTCAGACCCAGAAAGGGCCTTATATTTTACAACACGTAAAACTCCATCCAGCACTCAGGAAAAAACTTTTCTTTTAACGAAAGATCAGCCTGTACATTGAGTTCTTCGTTTGCTGCTCTCTGAATATACCAGAGGCCATACTACAAAAGGATTGTAGAAAGAGCAAAGACTGATAAGACTGCGCAGGCTGATCTGTGTCTTCACCTGTCGCACAGTTTTACTGTCATGTTTTCCAAAGGTTGCATGCGAAGACAGTGTGTGCAAACTATCGATGACGTGTTGTTGACAAACGTGGGAAAATTTCAGATTGCAACAAATGCACGTTCAGAAATGACGGCGGGAAATTAAGCGTGGAACGACAAAATCTATACATGTGTGACCAGCGAAGACTACGATCATCCTGCGCATCTGTGAAGGCTTAGCTTTCTGTTCATGGAGATAGTGAAAATACTTGAGAGATTGACACAAGCTGTCGGCATTATTTATGTTTGTTGAAGCGTGTAGACGTGTCTGATTATCGCTACAGGTGGTAAAAGATGTTTTGGATAATTTTTTGTCGTCACAAAAGTAATCCGATTATTGAGAGGGGTCATACCGTCATTATACCGCAAGAAATATTGTGCGCCATTGTCTTTTTTAATGCGTCCGAGACATAGGTTTTATGCATCTTGCGCTTCCGAAAACAAATTGCACTCAAAATTTGTGGGTTCCAACTGCTTCCTAATTTTGTTTCTCTTACCGGTCCGTGCAAAATACCTGTAGATCACAGGAGACAACAGACGTTTTACCCTCTTGTAGTAGTTTTTTTATTATTATTATTTATTTTCTTTCCGGTGGTGGTTCTATTGGTTGGCTTGCATGTGCTAAGTACTGGAGATTTTGGATTTTAATTATGGGTTACTTCAAAGCATCGGCTTCTTCAGAAGTAGCCAAGTGTCACATCCCTGACCCATTTGAACTGCAATTGGCTAATTATTATTGATTATCACAGGCCACTTACCGTTAACTGACAGCTCACGGCAATAGATATAAAAGCAGCTTTTAAATACCAATGTTTACGATATGCATTTTTATTCTAGGCTCAAGTTATATGTATTAGAGACAAACACGGATGCTTTTGATGTTGTTTTTGGCAGACGCACATCATTTTCATGCGTAAATACGACCAGATTGTCTTTTAATGGTAGCGCTTTTTAATGAATATGTACTTAAATACTTGGACCATGAAAAAATGAAAGATCGTTTTTGCACATAAAATGTTTGGAATATTCATGATAGAAAAAATAATTAGGGTCGGCGGGAAAAAGCTAGGCACGGTCGGGTAACCGGAACCACACATATATTTTGTTTTGGCCTTATATAACTGTATCTTAAATTGCTAATCGATAAAGGTATATTGTCAATTAACTTGAAAAAGTACCGTTATTGACTGTGACAACAACAGTATTTTCTACCGTATTACCGCACAGAGGGAAATAAATAGAAGTGAATGCAATGATCAGGAATCGATACAATTAACCCTGAGCTCCCCTCAGAGACACCAAAGAAAAAGAAACACAAACATGAAATAACTAGATCCTAATGGAAAGTGGTTGTTCTAGAAACTTGACAGAAACCTTGGATTATATTTATAAATGTCGGTTGTCATCATCGTCACCATTATCACCCCCCCCCCCCCCAACTTTGAGTTCCGAAATCCTGGGCAAGTAGGATTTTGAGCTGGGCAAGTGCAAAAATATTTTACTTGCCTGGTGGGCAAGTGGAAAATTTTTGGATTTGTCTGGCCCTGAAACTGATCTGACAACTTGTGCTCAACGCTACAGGTGGTCAGTTTCTGAATTGAGCAATTAACACATGCATTTGTATTATTAATTATCTGATTATCAATAGGTGTTTTTGTAATCAACTTGGTGCCTTTATCGATGGGTATTACTTCGCATGTGAAAAGCCAATCATGGAGACAGAGAAAAAAAAAAAAACAGAGCAAAGTCAACTTCTCTTTTCTAGACTGGTAAGGCGAAGTTCTTGAACTTCAGACGAAGAAGTCGCCCGAATCGCCCCATTGGCTGATCCCTGGTACTACCCTAAGACGTCAGAGTGCAGCGTTTATTTACAAGAAGAAAATTCTGGAATGTGCTCGTTTGTTTGATTTAAGGTTTAATGTCCCCGGCAGCACTATAAAGGTCATTTGGAGACGATACTTCCAATGTTACGGGACTTTCAGCTCTACTGGAAGCATCATGCAGCCCATCTATTTATTCAAGCCCCGATGGGCGGGGGCGGGTGGACTGTGCTCGTACACTTGGGCATTGGCAAACAGAATCTACATAATCAGATGCCACATAACGGGATGTCTGATCAGCTCTACTGTGCTTGCTTAAAGTTAAACGAACAGTTCGATTGTCAGCTCAGGACTATTTTCCCAACCTACACTCAGAGATGATCGACCCACCAGTACTCTCAGTGCTTTGATTTCTTTTCTTTGCCAGAGAGTAAAATTGCAACTTGAAGCCAGCCTTCAAATTCAATGAAGGGAACACAAACTGTCAAATGCCGACAACGTCCAATGGTAACCTTAACTGTAATGATGTTACCTGCTCCTGTGGCTGATTAACCGTTGGATAATGATCGATATCCCCATTGTCGTCATTTCTGCACCTGCGGGAATGAAATCATTGAACCGAGCAACACAATACCTGACAATACACATGCGCCATTTTATCCATGTATAGCGGTAAATAGGTCACATGATCATTTTCCCAATGATAAAGCCTGCGTCGGAGAGATAAATGCATCTGCGGCGAAATAGCCCATTCGGATCTAACATGGGTCCCATGCCCATAGTGACGTACTTCCGGTTCTAAAATAGAACGGGAAAGCCCTGACCGTCATCAAGGCAGTGGGACAGATAAAGTGTTAATTACAACGTAAAACAGTGGAATTCTTTGAAACTTTTGGCGAATTCTAATGTAAGATATTGGAAGAAACACCCGCCAGATGTGTTAGCGTACCAACAATTAGCGAGCGTAGGTAAATGTAAATTACAGTTTGTCGTTAAATATCTCCACGTCAACCGACACGTAGCGTGTCAACAACGTCGTGTCTACATCAAACCAACATCAAAGCGATGCACTGAATTTGACTATGCAACGTCGATGAAACGTCAGAACGTTGCGTTAGCGATAATACGGCGTAGCTTAATCAGTGCTCGGACCCATCAAGACTCAGTGGGATTGGAAGATAAAATTCAAAACAAACGTAGAGCACCCTTTCAGTGCATGAGAATGAAACACTCCTTCGCAAGTGCAAGATTTTACAGTAAAATCTGGTAGATGTGTAGATTTGTTCAACCTGCCCAGCCCTTACATTAACACATTTTGTACCAGAAACCCCAAAACGGGTACCCTGGCAAACAGTGCAAACCCAGATCAGACGCCGGCGTCTGATCAGACCCTACACTGTTTGCAAAAAGTCAAGCCAATTTCCAAACAGATTTTGAAGAAAACACATCCTGACACCCCTAAATTTTGAAATAGACTCCTGCTATAGGACCTATATAAGGAGGAAGATTCCATTTGGTATAAAAAGGGTGAATGGCTTATTAGCTTAGCTCTACAACATCTTCTTGGATACAGGGATCAGTCAAACCTCTCTCTCATCTCAACGGTCACGTGACATTGAAGGGAGTTGGAGTGGGTGTCGACGGCATGACGTCAACGTCGAACCATCGTTGACTCGACGCCCGTCTGTCAGTCCACTCCATTACGAAAACATGCCTATTCAAATACGTTGTAAATTTTACTAATTTGCTGAAAAAAAGAGAAAATTTTACTCGTTAGAAGCGCCTCGCCCAATAAAAATAATGTATACCCATGTAAACCCCAGTTTTGCTGTTAAAAAGTGGGGTTTATGGGGGTCAGTTTTATATTGGCGTGTTTTCATGATGCTTAGACAGATCGCTGGACATTTTTAACTGCACTTCGACAGTTTTCTCAATAGACAGATAAATAGATAGAGATACAGTTTTCTCAATAGATAGATAGATAGATAGATAGATAGATAGATAGATAGATAGATAGATAGATAGATAGATAGATAGATAGATAGATAGATAGACAGATAGATAGATAGATAGATAGATAGATAGATAGATAGATAGATAGATAGATAGATAGATAGATAGATAGATAGATAGATAGATGGATGGATGGATGGATGGACGTCCGGACGGACGGACGGACGGACGGACGAACACACAGACAGACAGACAGACAGATAGATAGATAGATAGATAGATAGATAGATAGATAGATAGATAGATAGATAGATAGATAGATAGATAGATAGATAGATAGATAGATAGATAGATAGATAGATAGATAGATCTAAGTTCTGTCCGAATGTGATGATAGCTATACTTGGATAGCGAATAAAACTTATTTTGTAAGTAAGCTTTCGTGAATAACGGTATCTTAAGCCATTGACATGAGTCATTCATGAAGAGATTTTCGTCAGTTAAAAACGGACCCAGGATAAATGAATTTCAGTAATAAAAGCAAAATATCATTCTTTCCTTCTCAAGGCATTATTTCAATGTAAACAGGTATATTTTCACTCAAAATGTCTTAGTATTTTTAGCATTTTGAGTTCCGCCATCCCATATCACAGGTCCTGGAGTATGAATGCCATTTGACGTGTCACCAGTACAATTCTGATTCTGATCAAAATAAATGCAAATATGTGGGACTCAGGAATGCCAATCAACATTTCTGACCACCTGTGAAGGAAAACCTACCGAACAGCTCTGGCAGGAGTTTAAGGGTGAGACTGAAACCCTCATTGGTAGGTATGTACCCACCCAAACCATAAGGGGCCCAGAAAAACATACCTTGGATTACCCAGGAGATAAGGAGGAAAATGAACAGGTGAGACCATCTCTACCAGGTCCAAAATCCCCAGGTAAGGATGCTGACCGAGAGCTTTTTTTTTTTTTTTTTTAAAAGCCAAGTATGAGGTAGATTGTATGACTCAAACATCATACATCTCCTACCCCAATAGCCTTGTCGGCATCTCAGATGAGACCACAGACAGTCCCCTCCCAAATACAAAAAAAAACCTCTTTTCCTTCCTTAAGAACTGTAGACAGGATTCCCAAGGCAGCTCACCCTCAAGAAGGACGAACAGTTACACACTGACGATACTCAGAAGGCCAACATCCTTAATTGTCAATTTCAGTCAGTGTTCACCCCAAAGTCCCCACTTACACTCAAACAGCTCTGCCAACAGAAAGTTCGAGATCTTCAGGAATCAGGCTATTATAATCCAGAAAATGTCCCTCTTGAAGCCAGAAATAGATACACAAGCATGAAAATGGCATCATAAAATTGCTGCAAGACCTAAACCAGACAAAGCACCTGGACCTGACAGCATCAAACCACTATTCTTACAAAAAAAAAAAAAAAAA
Source organism: Lucinisca nassula (assembly GCA_963580285.1). Taxonomy (NCBI): domain Eukaryota; kingdom Metazoa; phylum Mollusca; class Bivalvia; order Lucinida; family Lucinidae; genus Lucinisca; species Lucinisca nassula. The sequence continues at coordinate 114,983,930 of OY757011.1, forward strand.
AAAAAAACGATGTATTGAGCTCGCTCCAATCCTGCAAGTGATCTTCTCCACGTCCCTTCAGGAAGGTTCCTTACCACCTGACTGGTTAAAGGCCAATGTTTCACCCATTCTTAAGAAGGGGGACAAAACATGCCAACTACAGGCCTATCTCCCTTACATGCATCCCATGTAAGTTACTAGAACACAAAGTGACTTCAAATCTAGTGAAACACTTGGACCAGCATAATATCCTCTATGACCTCTAGCATGGCTTCCGCACCAGGAGGTCATGTGAAACACAACTCACCATGCTTGTTGAGGAATTACATCAAAACCTGGCAGAGGCTAAACAAACAGATTTCATTTTGCTAGACTGAGTCAGAGTGGAACGATTTTAGCTTTTTTGGTAGGGAGTCACCTAGGCAGCATTCCCGTGAAGCTTGAATCAAATTGGCCCAAGGGTTTAGGAGTTCGCGTGTGAAGCAAATTAACGATATTTTCTATTTTTATCTCTGGTGGCTATTTTATGCATCGGAGCGGGATAGTTTTAGCCATTTTGGTAGAGGGTCACCTTAACAACATTCCTATGAAGTTTGAATGAGATTGGTCAAAGGGTACAGGAATAGTTGTTGTTTGTATTTTTTTTCTATTTTTAGCTATGGCGGCCATCTTGTTCGTCAGAGTGGAACGATTTTAGCTGTGTTGATGGGTAGCCATCTAGGCAACATTCCTGTGAAGTTTGAATCCAGTTGGCCCATGGGTTTAGGAGGAGATCGCGTTTGAAGCAAATTTACGATGTTTTTCTATTTTTAGCTCTTGGTGGTCATTTTGCTCATCAGAGCGGAACCGTTTTAACTGTTTTGGTAGAGAGTCACATAAGTAATTGTCCAATGAAGTTTTAATGAAAGTACAGGAAGAGTTGTTGTGAACATTCTTTCTATTTTTAGATCTGGCGGTCATTTTGGTAGTGTAGTTTCTCTGATTCTAATTTGAACTTTTTCGAAAAGTAACACACTGGATGATCTACACCATTTTGGTCTTCCTTTTTCAAAACTCTACCTACACCAACGTCACTAGCATCTACCGCTAACCATTACGAAAACACGCCTATACAAATACATTGTTACCTTTATAAATCGCAGAAAAAAAATGAAAATTTTAAGATTAAAAATTGTGATATTTTTCTTATTTCTGCTCAAAATATAGATTGTGGGTACTCGTTAGAACCGCCTCATTGAGGCGGTTCTAACGAGTACCCACAATCTATATTTTAGAGCAGAAATAAGAAAAATAAGGTTTACCCCTGTAAACCCCAGTTTTACTATACAAAAGTGGGGTTCATGGGGGTCAAAATTATATAGGCGTGTTTTCGTGATGGTAAACTCCTTTTCAAAGTAGAAAACTAGCAGCTTTGAGCCTATCGGAGGCCTTTTGGTATGCTTCATTCCAATGAAATTGTGTTGTTTTGCTTTGACAGAAAAGTTATTTCAGAACTTTCTGTAATGGCCAGCCATACCAAGAAATCACATCAGTTGTCTTTTGCAAGGTAGGTACGGGAAAATCTGAGATAGCATCAACTGCATCAATGGGTTTCACATGACCTTGACCTACAACATGACCTAAAATGTCAAACTTGCATGGCAGAATTCACATTTTGCAAGATTAATTGTCAATTTGGCATCACTCAGTCTATCAAAGAATGCTCTAACAATACCAAGATGCTGATTCCACTTACCACTATTGTTACCATCATCAATATAATCTTGCCCCCGCCCATCGGCGCTTGAAGAAATAGATGGGCTGAATGATGCTACCACGCAGAGCTGAAACCGGAAGCACACGAGAGGATCTAAGCCTGTCCAGACAAAGCGGTGCGTGTCGGACCGTCCGCGCTTACAAATCCTATTGGTTTCATTGGGCGACAGGGCTTGAGATGTCATTTCATCTCAGTGTCGGGTAAAAGTACCACAAAATTGAAAGCAACGTATCCAAAATGACATATACAGTGTTGACGGGGATGTTTAAACCACAATTCAAACAAACAAACAAAATCATTAATATAATCACTACAGCCTCCCAACACTGCTATAACCATATTTATTAAGCGCTGAAATGTGGCTGGAGAGTTTTTCATTCCAAATGACATGACTTCATACAGTTTAATAATCCGTCCAGAAATCTCCTTTGCTCATTCTGTGAGAGAAATTCTCCAAAGTCCTTTAAGAAGGTCAAAATTTTGGTATGTATTTGACATTCCCGATGTTATCAATACAGTCATCCATTCTTGGAATGGGAAAGCTATCCTTTTAGCTCACCTGTCACGTAGTGACGAGGTGAGCTTTTGGGATCACTTTTTGTCCGTCGTGCGTGCGTGCATCCGTGCGTCAGTAAACTTTTCTTGTGAACACACTAGAGGTCACAGTTTTGGGCCAATCATCATCAAACTTAGTCAGAATGATCATCATGACAATATCTCGGACAAGTTCGAATATGGGTCATGGCAGATCAAAAAGTAGGTCAGTAGGTCAAATCAAAGAAAAACTTTGTGAACACTCTAGAGGCCAAAGTTTTGGTCCGATCGTTATCAATCTTGCTCAGAATGATCATCTTGATAATATCTCGGTCAAGTTTGAATACGGGTCATGTCTGGTTAAAAAGTAGGTCAGTAGGTCAAATCATAGAAAACCATTGTGAACACTCTAGAGGCCACAGTTTTTGTCCGATCGTCATCAAACTTGCTCAGAATGATCGTCCTGACAATATCTGGGTCAAGTTCGAATATGGGTTATGTTGGGTCACAAAGTAGGTCAGAAGGTCAAATCATAGAAAAACCTTGTGAATACACTGGAGGCCACAGTTTTGGTCCGATAATCATCAAACTTGCTCGGAATGATTATCTTGACAATATCTCGATCAAGTTTGAATATGGGTCATGTCGGATCAAAAGTAGGTCAATAGGTCAAATCATAGAAAAACCTTGTGAACACTCTAGTGGCCACAGTTTTGGTCCGATCGTCATGAAACTAGCTCAGAATGATCATCTTGACAATATCTGGGTCAAGTTCGAATATGGGTCACGTTGGATTACAAAGTAGGTCAGAAGGTCAAATCATAGAAAAAACCTTGTGAATACACTAGAGGCCACAGTTTTGGTCCGATAATCATTAAACTTGCTCGGAATGATTATCTTGACAATATCTCGGTCAAGATCGAATATGGGACATGTCGGGTCAAAAAGTAGGTCAGTAGGTCAAATCAGAAAAAAACCTTGTGAACACACTAGAGGCCACAGTTTTGGTCCGATCGTCACCGAACTTACTCAGAATGATTGTCTTGATAATATCTCGAGTTCGAATATGGGTGTTGTCGGGTCAAAAAGTAGGTCAGTAGGTCAACTCATAGAAAAACATTCTGAACACACTAAAGGCCACAGGTTTGGTCCAATCATCATCAAACTTGCTCAGAATAATCACCTTAATAATATCTTCGTCACCTTCGATTATGGGTCATGTCGGGTCACAAAGTAGGGAAAATCATAGAAAAACCTTGTGAATACACTAGAGGCCACAGGTTTGGTCCAATCATCATCAAACTTGCCCAGAATGATCATCTTGACAATATCTCGGTCAAGATCGAATATGGGCCATGTGTGGTCAAAAAGTAGATCACTAGGTCAAATGATAGAAAAACCTTCTGAACACACTAGAGGCCACAGATTAAGTCCGATCATCATAAAACTTGCCCAGAATTATCATCTTGACAATAGCTCGGTCAAGTTTGAATACGGGTCATGTCGGATCAAAAAGAAGGTCAGTAGGTCAAATCATAGAAAAACCTTGTGAACACACTAGGGGCCACAGTTTTGGTTCGATCATCTTCAAACTTGCCCAGAATGATCATCCTGACAATATCTCAGTCAAGTTCGAATATGGGTCATGTCGAGTCGAAAAGGAGGTCAATAGGTCAAATCAGAGAAAAACCTTGTGAACACATTAGAGGCCACAGTTTTGGTCCGATCACCATCAAACTTACTCAGAATGATAGACTTGACAATATCTCGGTCAAGTTCGAATATGGGCCATGTGTGGTCAAAAAGTAGGTCAGTAGGTCAAATCATAGAAAAACCTTCTGAACACACTAGAGGCCACAGTTTAGGTCCGATCATCATCAAACTTGCACAGAATTATCATCTTGACAATATCTCGGTCAAGTTTGAATACGGGTCATGTCGGGTCAAAAAGAAGGTCAGTACGTCAAATCATAGAAAAACCTTGTGAACACACTAGAGGCCACAGTTTTGTTCCGATCATCATCAAACTTGCCCAGAATGATCATCTTGACAATATCTCAGTCAAGTTCGAATATGGGTCATGTCGGGTCAAAAAGGAGGTCAGTAGGTCAAATCATAGAAAAACCTTAATAACACTCTAGAGGCCACAGTTTTGGTCCGATCACCATCAAACTTGCTCAGAATGATCATTTGACAATATCTCGTTAATTTCGAATATGGGTCATGTCTGGTCAATAAGTAGGTCAGTAGGTCAGATTGTTGAAAAACCTTGTGAACACACTAGAGGCACCAGGTTTGGTCCGATCATCATCAATCTTGCTCAGAATGATCATCTTGACAATATCTGGGTCAAGTTTGAATATGGTTCATGTCGGGTCAAAAAGTAGGTCAGCGGGTTAAAAAGTAGGTCAGCAGGTCAAATCATTGAAAACATTTTGAACACTCTAAGAGGCCACAGTTTTAGTCATAAAACTTCCTCAGAATGATCATCTGGACAATATCTCAGTTAAGTTCGAATATGGGTCATGTCAAATAAAAACGTAGATCAGTAGGTTATTCTGTCATAACTTTTGAACCGTTAGAGATAGAGCCTTCATATTTGGCATGTAGGTTCCTTGTGACAAGGCTTCCCACTCATATAAAGATTTGACCTGTGACCTACTTTATCATAACTTTTGAACCATATGAGATAGAGCCTTCATATTTGGCATGTGTGTTCCTTGTGACAAGGTTTTCTCAACCATTCAAAACTTTTGACCCTTTACCTTGACCTTTGACCTTCTTTGTCATATATTTTGAAGCATTTGAGATACAGCCTTCATATTTGGCATGTAGGTTTCTTGCGACAAGGGCTTCCTTTTCATACATAAAATGATCTGTGACCTTTACCTTGATATTTGACCTATTTCATTATAACTTTTGAACAATTTGAGATAGTGCCTTCATATTTGGCATGTATCTTCCTTGTGAAAAGGTCTTCCCATCCATACAAAAATTTTGTCTTATGACCTTGAACTTTGACCTACTTTGTCATAATTTTGAAGCATTTGAGATAGGGCCTTCATATTTGGCATGTAGTTTCCTTGTGACAAGGGCTTCCTATTCATACAGAAATGATTTGTGACTTTGACCCTGACATGTGACCTATTTTATCATAACTTTTGAACTATATAAGATAGAGCCTTCATATTTGGCATGTATGTTACTTGTTGCACGGACTTTCCACCCATGCAAAACTTTTGACCTGTGACCTTGACCTTTGACCTTCTTTCTCATAGTTTTTGAATCATTTAAGTTAGAGCCTTCATATTTGGCATGTAGGTACCTTGTGACAAGGGCTTCCCACCCATGTAATTTTTTACCTGTGACTGGTCATTGCCCATATTTGGTAAAAACATTTAAAAATCTTCGTCTCAGGAACCGAATGGCCGATGACCTTGAAACTTGATATCCAGCATTGGGGACTTGGGGGCCCTTCCAAGTTTTTAAATGATGGCCTTTGGTTGACATTGACCTGCTTTACGGCAATGTCAAATTTGGTCACTCAGACATTTGTATGAAAAAAAAGGCAAAACAGTGGATTTTTTTTAATGTATGGTAGCTTGTGACATCAGAAATGATATTTGCAATCAGCTGAATCCAAGTTTATAAATTCCAAAGGTCAAGGTCATTTGCTGATCTTTATCCTGAAGGCTCAGATTAAGTATTTTTATGCCCCCGTAGGAGGGCATATAGTTGTTGCACTGTCCGTTTGTTTGTGGATTTGTGGATTAGTCCGCACTTGTTTAGCTCACCAGAGCCGAAGGCTCCTGGGGAGCTTATAGGATATGGCAGGCCTCCGTCGTCGTCCACACTTTCAAACTGAAATATCTCGGCAACATGCAGGCTGATTCCAATCAAACTTCATATGTGGTGTACACTGGATGGGGGGGGGGGGGGGGCATTGGCATAGTATGTTTTGTGAGAATCAATTGCAAAGTCTGGTTGCCAACCATTTACCAAAAGGTTGGACCCTCTTTAGCGCATTCATTTTTGGCCTGACCTTTCTGAAACTGATATAAATTGTAGAGATAACAAAAATCTGGGCGGGTTCGAAAACGTGTCTTTTGGTGGAGTTAGACACCTTTTAGATTTATGACAGCATTCTCCATAGGTTCCCATTGCTTTCTATGGTAAAATGCTTGTGACCAGCATAACTCATTCATTTCTGATTGGATCTTCATGAAACTCTGAAACCTAGGCCAAGTTTGAAACTGAGTCATGTTGAGCCAAAAACTAGGTTAGTAGGTCAAATCTTAGAAAAACCTTGTGTACACTCTAGAAGGAGCATTTTTGATCCAATCTTCATGAAACTTTGTCAGAATATGTATCTTTACGAACTATTACCAAAAAGGCTAAAACGACCCCGCTCCGATGAACAAAATGGCCACCGGAGCTGAAAATATAAAAATATTGTAAATTTGATTCAAACGTGAACACCTCCTAAACTCTAAGGCCAATTTGATTCAAATTTCACAGGAATGTTGCTTAGGTTACTCCCTACCAAATAAGCTAAAATTACTCTGCTGATGAACAAGATGGCCACCAGAGCTAAAAATAGAATGTACTCGAGACAGTGACACACAGATGAGAGAACCAGGATCCTCTGGGCCCTCTTGTTTACTTAAAGAATTAATTTTCCTAAAGTATGTTCAGATACGACATGACTCATCAGGTTTTGGTACAAGAATTCAAGGAGGACTCCATTCACTTTGGCTTGGTTCAATGAAGTCATTGTCCAACTCATCACGAAAACACGCCTATATAATTTTGACCCCATTGAACCCTACTTTTATATAGTAAAACTGGGGTTTACAGGGTTAAACCTTATTTTTCTTATTTCTGCTCTAAAAAATAGATTGAGGGTACTCGTTAGAACCGCCTCGATGAGGCGGTTCTAACGAGTACCCACAATCTATATTTTGAGCAGAAAGAAGAAAAATATCACAATTTTTCGTATAAAATTTCGTTATTTAGGCGGTAAAATTCACAATGTATTTGTAAAGGAGTGTTTCCGTAATGAAATGCCAAATTTCTTCTTACAAAATGCATTCTGTACGGATGTTGTTTACAGGATTGGAACCTTGAATGTCCGGCACATCGTTGAAAATTATTTTGAACGTCAGGAAATAAGTGCTTATAATCAAAAGTCATTTCTTTCAGTTCGTTTTGTTGATCTGGCTCTAGATGTGACAGTTTTTGGTCAAGATTCCTAAGGATGTCAGAATTCTGTAGATTCTGTGACGTGGGATCAGATTTCATCGAATTAATAACCTCGCAGTCATTTAACATGATTCAAGTGGAACAAAGCTAACAAGACTGACTGTGTTATAGATGTAATGCTCCTATACCCCATGTATTCCTTAAGCATGTTTATATGACACAGCTGTCTCAGCTTGCGCTTTTCAGGTGTGTCAATTATGTAATTTACATCACTGATATTTTTCTTCAAACTATGGACCATAATACCTGGCTTGCAAAGACCTTCCAGGAAAAGACAAAGAGTAAAGACCTCATCACATGGTTTAAAATCCCTTTCTTTTGTACATTTACCGAACAGTTGTTTCATTTTTCTTTGGGCTGACCGAATATTGGTCCGAGCTGCTTCATAAGCTTTGGAAAGTCTAATTTTGAAGCCCGACATACTTAAGGAAGTATCATCATTAGAGAAATTTCTGTTTCAGAAGTGCCAAGAACCACGAACAGTGTGGCCAAATACCAACCCAAATGGACTGAAGCCAAGAGATTCTTGCGCAGATCCTCTAATAGCAAATGGATGACTATATGCCAATCTCTCTGTTGTCAAAACAATAAGATCTTATCATGTATCTTCCGGGACAGTTCGGTTATTTCATCCATTCCTGCTTATTTTCAAAATACTGAAAACCCATAATTTGCTAGATATACAATAAACCTGTTAGGTATATCATTTTTAATTTCAATAAACTTGTTTCTGATCTTGATATTGACACTAACACTCCTGATACACGTGAATATTGTAAAAATTCAGTGTATTGCTATCCTGCTGTTGGTCATACTGGCAATGTAAAAATCAAAGCACTGAGATTACTGGTGGGTCGATCGTCTCTGAGTGTAGGTTGGGAAAATAGTCCTGAGCTGAGAATCGAACTGTTCGTTTATCTTTTAGAAAGCACAGTAGAACTGACCAGACATCGCGTTATGTGGCGTCTGATTATGTAGATTCTGTTTGCCAATGCCCAAGTGTACGAGCACAGTCCACCCGCCCCCGCCCATCGGGGCTTGAATAAATAGATGGGCTGCATGATGCTTCCACGCAGAGCTGAAAGTCCCGTAACATTGGAAGTAACGTCTCCAAATGAACTATACAGTGTTGACTGGGACGTTAAACCTTAAACAAACGAGCACAGCCCAGAATTTTCTTCTTACGCTGCGCGTGGTACTTGGATTTTGTTCAACAGAGTGGGGAGGGTGCAAACGCAGCCCCCTCCCATCTTTTGGAAATTATTTCAGATTCATACGGTTTTTCACCCTCTGCAAAATACACGAAATTCGCATCCTCAACCCGCCCCTTTTCAGAGTCTGCGCACGGCCCTGAATCATGTTCAAAACTGTTGTTGCATACATATGGCGAACAGTGCCGACCTGATCAGAAGCAATGTACTCTATATCCGATCTTGGTCTACGCTGTATGTCTAATAACGGTACCACCTATAAAGTCTGGGCTACGCACTTAAACATTTCAGGGTTCTAAAATTAAGTTCTTAGCAGGAGTGCGAAATTCCGCGGCGTCTGATCTGGGTATTATCCAGCACACGATTCATGTCAAGACTGTATAGATAGCTCTTCTTGCATCGATAACAAGAAATATCTTTAAAAAAGATATGCGGCGTAGATTTAATTGGAAGGTTGTTCAGAAACCAGTGCTTCAGCTGAAGTGCACGGGTTTCTTAAGTAACTATCTTACTGTGTGATGACTTAACTTGTGCCTTTATTTGTAATGTCTGCATGCTGTGATATATTTATAACCCGTTGTTGTTTTACTCAATGTTTGTCGAAATACAAGCCCTACTGGGCTTATGTTACTTGTTATACATATTCGACACTAAATAAAACTTCTATGTCTATGTCTATGTCTATGTCTATGACCCGCCGGATGCTTTTAGCTTTATGAGTGATACCATATATGGGTATGGCGGCCATTTTGGTCATGTGACCTGGACCTAAAACGGTTCCCCCAACAAATGCGCCTTATTGTAAGGAGCAAAAATATATCTAATACTTTAGTACTGTATTCTGTATTTGCAGGATAAAATGAATTCTCACTTTTCCAATACAAAAGCACATGTGTCAAAGTTTGACCTAGGCACAAAGAAGGTCAAGGTCAACCCAGGGTCACCATTTTAGCAATTTATGATGGGCCTACGTCCCAGATGTTATTTATCAAATTTCGTGGAAATCTGCCAAGTGGTTCTGGAGAAGACTATTTTGAAGGGTTTTTACCATATATGGCTTGGCGGCCATTTTGGTCATGTGACCTGGACCCCATGAGCAAATTTTGGTTTCCTCCATCCCATAGAGGCTCCATATGAAATTTGACCTTAATTGGCCCAACGGTTTCCGAGGAGAAGCAGTTCGAAAATTTTCACATTTTTCGCCTCGGCGAGGCTATACTAAGTGGAATGTAATATTTCGCAAGTTCATTGGTTAGACCTCATTGATACTATCAGTATGCCAAAAATTGTTTAAATATTCCAAGCGGTTAAGTCACTATCACCAATTTTCACAAACGGGTTACGGACGGACAGACATACAGACCATATATGGCTTGGCGGCCATTTGGGTCATATGACCTGGACCCCATGAGCAAATTTTGGTTTCCCCCATCCCATAGAGGCTCCATATGAAATTTGACTTCAATCAGCCCAACGGTTTCCGAGGAGAAGCAGTTCGAAAATTTTCACATTTTTCGCCTCGGCGAGGCTATACTAAATGGAATGTAATATTTCGTAAGTTCATTGGTTAGATCTCATTGATATCTATCAGTATGCCAAAAATTGTTTAAATATTCCAAGCGGTTAAGTCACTATCACCAATTTCCACAAACGGGTTACGGACGGACAGACAGACTGACAGAATGACACGGTGATTTTAGGGCACTCTTAGAAAATCAACCGACTTCAGTCGGTCGCTTTTTATGCGGGTCGTGCAATATGAGCTACAATAGTGACAGCAACAATTGTCTAGCTATGAACTGGTTTACTGTATTCAAACAATTCAGATGTCACGCGAGGAAAAATAGCTTTGCAGGTTAAAAACATGACCTCATTTCAAGAGCATATGATCTCAAGTATATGCACAACAAATAAGAAAACGTTATTATTTACTATTTTTAAACACAAATTCTAGGGTTAACATTTAGGGTTGTCGCTATGGTGAACGTAAACGCATAGGCGGACGAACAAACGGACGAGCAGACAAACGGACGGAAACTTGATCTTATGTGCACCTAATTAAAACTCAAATTACACTTATTCCTTGTCAGAATTTATATAACATTAATGATGTTCGAAAATGTCCATTTTGTGTTAAAATGGGGGACATAAAGTATGCTGAAGACAAATGATACACTGCAACTTTTATTTAGCATATATTGTAAATTAAACATCTGTCAATTTGTAATGCGATTATTACATGTTTTTGTCATGCTATATCTCTTTATTGGTTTCATTGGGCAACAGGGCTTGAGGTGTCATTTCATCTCAATGTCGGGTAAAAGTCCCACAAACTTGGAAGCAACGTCTCCAAAATGACCTACACAGTGTTGATGGGGACGTTAAACCTCAAATCAAACAAACAATTCCTTTCGCAGAAAATTCTTCCTTTAGCGAAAGGAACATTCCTTTCGCGAAATGGTTCCTTTCGCCATATAGACCAACCATGTGAAATTAGGTCAAAATAGCTATTCACCGCAGCAATTACAGAATTCACTAGAAACACAATTATACATATGACGTATGGTCATCAAAGGACAAGACGGTGAGCAAACCGAAACTGTATATACTTTTCATTCATGTCTCACATAAAAAACGAAACATTTCCTAGGTTAAAACTTCAGTAAACTGTCGTATTTTTGAGTAGATTTATTTATGCAAATCATTGACCAATGAAATGGTCATCTCCTTGGACATGTGGTTTTATTGACCAATGGAATAACGAAAAATGTAGGACAAAAGCAAAACCATAACGGCTACGCCGTAAAAAATAGCGCAACGTTTCAAGTTCTATTAATAAAACATAATATTGGTTTTCCCAAATCAGTGATGGTCTCTATAGATAGCTCCTGTTGCATCGATAATAATAGCGCAGCGTTTCAAGTTCTATTAATAAAACATAATATTGGTTTTCCCAAATCAGTGATGGTCACGTGGACAACTGCATTAATTCCGTTTGGCCATTTAGTAAATTTGGGTCGATCGTAAACCGATCGACCCAATTATTCCTGATTCTAGGATACGCAATATAATATCCAAAGGACCAAAATATCGATTTCCTTCAATAAATGTAGAGATGAAATCGCTGCTGCCTTGAATGAATTTGGTAATCGATGGTGTAAACGAGAGTATGTTGAGCATAAAGCTCTTAAGGAATGAAAACTTAGCATCTGAAATAAGTGAACAGACGCATTTCTTTTTATTCGCAAAATACGAACTTATTATCTCCTAAACCTAAGACGTCTTTACGTCACCTTAAACTAGGTAATCAAGAATTTCATAGGAAGTTTGTTTTGACTCCAGCTGATAAGGCCGCTAACAATGTGGTCGTTGTTTGACGGCTTCACTATGTTAACACTCTTCAGCAAGAACTTGGTGGTACTAAGGCCTATGAACTTCAGCCTTTAGCTGTAGAGAGGGCTTTAGTTGATGACCATATTTGTCATTCACCCACTAAGTTTGCTGTCTGTGTTTCAGAAGGCCACGACAAGCTTCCTACGTTATGTTGGTTACCTAAACTTCATAAAAGACCAGACAAAGCACGGTTTATTGCAAATTCAAGCTCTTGTACCACCACTGAACTCTCCAAATAATTAACTTCATGTTTGACTGCTATCAAAAAACATGTGATAAAATATTGCGACAAAGTCTTCGAAAGATCAGGTAAAAATCTGTTTCGGTCTATAAAAAATTCTAATGAAGTGTTAATTAAATTGAAATCCAGGCGTTTTCGTGCTTCAAGTCTGTCTACTTATGATTTTCCACCCTTTACACTACACTTCCTCATAGTCTTATAAAAGAAAAACTTAATGATTTAATTGAATGGACATTTCATAGGGAAGACTCCCTCTATCTTGCATGTAATGTAAGAAATGCTTTTTTCACTTCTGAAGAGCATAACAATTATTATGGTCATGTCAGAAAGGGTGTGAAGCTCTCACCTTTCTGCTTGATAATATTTACGTAAGATTTGGTACTAAGTTATTTAGACAAGTTGTGGGTATTCCGATGGGTACTAATTGCGCACCACTTGTGGCTGATTTGTTTTTGTTTTGTTATGAGAGAGACTTCATGAAGTCCCTTTCTGCTGAAAACCAGTCTGAATTTTAAATCATTGAAGCTTTTAGCTCCACTTCTAGATATTTGGATGATTTATTAAATATTGATAATACCTATTTCGGTGGTTTGATCAGTCAAATTTACCCCCCCCCCCCCCGAACTTCAGTTAAATAAAGCAAATTCTTCTGATACCGAGGCCCCGTTTTTGGATTTACATCTATCTATTGTAGATGGGTTTGTTTCGTGCAAAATTTATGATAAACGCGATGATTTTGATTTTGAGATTGTAAATTTTCCTTTTTTGGATGGTGATGTTCCTCGTGCGCCATCCTATGGCGTTTATATTTCGCAATAAATTCGATTTGCCAGAGTGTGTAGTCATGTAACTGACTTCAACACTCGTAATGAATTGTTAATGGCTAAACTTCTTAATAAGGGTTATCGGTACCATAAACTACGCAAAGCCTTTTCAAAATTTTATAGACGTCATTCTGATTTAATTTCAAAATTCAGTATGGGACTTAAATCTCTTTCTGCAACAAGGTCTATCGGAACCCGAATTTTATGGTGACTTAGTTTCAGAAAAATATATAACCGCAATGACTTCAGCACCCAATTTCGTAAAATCATTCTTCGATATAAAAAGATTGGGTACAACATTAATGTTATACGACAGACTGCATGCATGGTAGTTAACCCATTCATGGTTGAAAACGTTGCTTCCCTCTTAAATTGCACGCCGGTGGGTCAGGCCTCAGATTCTATGATGGTTCCAGCGTAAAGGCTTATTGAGAATTAGAGAGATCTCATTCAAGGTAATGTTGGTTGGTGCCTGATGCTCTATCTCTGGTCGGGCCCAACGGAGTCTAACTGTTGGTTTTCTTTTGCTCCAGCATTTCAGTGGTTTCTTGCTGTCGAGTCCTCGCCGTTGTTTCATCTCTGTGGTTCTTTGATTATTTGTGTTTACGGAGATGTTGCACTGATGAGTTAGGAGGCCTTCATGCGGACTAAACAAATAATTTGTCTATATCGCGACGGAAGTAAGGGCGAGGATTGTGGCCACGTAAAATCGATTTAAAAGTCAAAAGTGGATTTACCACCACCTTATCTCCATTGCCAGCATGTAGCAATAAATAGACAATACCAACAGCCCAGCCAATAAACCAGATACCAGGTCTGATGACAAATGAAAGTTATGAAGCAGAACATTAACAAATCCACATTCCACATTTGGCAAAACATGTCCGTAAGAAATAATGGTGTCCAACATGGTGTCAGAAAATGATAAATATTAGGTAAGAATGATAACATCTTTATTATTTCTGCTTTCAACATAGATTGTGGTTGCTCGTTAGAACCGCCTCAACGAGGCGGTTCTAACGAGTACCCACAATCTTTGTTTTTGATAAAAAAAGGCAGATAATGTATACCCCCGAAAACCCCACTTTTCTCTGTATAAAATGGGGTTTAGGGGGTCTTTGTTTCAAGGACTTGTTATCGTGATGACACCCTGAATAAGGACCCTTTGGCCCAAAGAAGTCTTCTTGGAAAAGGCAATCTGAAAGAAAAGAGATTGAGAAGCTCCAGTTGTTTGTAAGATTTTAATAGGTAGGATGGTCATAACTGTCACCATTTAGTGACACAAAACCATCTGATAAGAATAGTTAATAATCTCCATTACTGAATCAGTCTCAGATAATTTGGTATCAAAACGAGTTTCATCCCTTACACAAGATGTGGTTTTGGCCTTAAAGGCTTAAGTACTCTTATCTTTCTCTCCTCCTCTGTTTTGGTTTTGCTTTTACGGCCCTTTCAAAATTATATCCTTCATATCGAGCCGATCGTTAATCAGAGGTGGACAAAAACCGGAGTACCTGGAGAAAAACCCCATGGCCTTCCAGTGCAGAACTTGACATCTCACATATGACCTGAGCCGGCTCGAGCTCTCCTTCTCTTTAATTCTAAACATTCAGAGATCAAATGACCTGTGTGTTTACAATAATTACAAACTACTTGAGATTCAGATAAGGGATTCTGGTCTTTGTTTTCACCAGAAAGTTCGGAAGAATTTTGACTTCTGTTTTAACCAGAGGTTTTGGAGGGATTCTGGCTTTTGTTTTCACCAAAAGTTTGGGTATATGAGTAAATGTATGGCTATAACTGCCACCAAATGGAGTACTAGGGTAGATCTTTGGATTATAAGGTTGTCTAGGATAAGGCCTGTTGACAAATGAAACTTTATGAGTTTATGAAAAGTTTCAACCTGTTTCTCACCATGAAAAGACTTAATGTCTGACTTTATGCACTGTTTGAACTCTTCAACAAGGGCAGACTGTCTAAGCTACATTGACCTAAAACAGGTCAATGCCAACCAAAGATCACCATTTGATCAATTTACCTGTTGCCATCAGCTAGGACAGAATAAGAAAAATCGACTGGTTTGCCCCTTCCAAATACAAAGGTCTAAGTGTTCAAAGTTGATTTTGACATAAAATAGGTCAAGGCCAACCTAGGTCACCATTTGAACAAATTTGGTTAGGCCTGAGTCCTAGATACTACGTACCATGTTTCAAGGCATAAATTCGATTTGCCAGAGTGTGTAGTCATGTAACTGACTTCAACACTCGTAATGAATTGTTAATGGCTAAACTTCTTAATAAGGGTTATCGGTACCATAAACTACGCAAAGCCTTTTCAAAATTTTATAGACGTCATTCTGATTTAATTTCAAAATTCAGTATGGGACTTAAATCTCTTTCTGCAACAAGGTCTATCGGAACCCAAATTTTATGGTGACTTAGTTTCAGAAAAATATATAACCGCAATGACTTCAGCACCCAATTTCGTAAAATCATTCTTCGATATAAAAAGATTGGGTACAACATTAATGTTATACGACAGACTGCATGCATGGTAGTTAACCCATTCATGGTTGAAAACGTTGCTTCCCTCTTAAATTGCACGCCGGTGGGTCAGGCCTCAGATTCTATGATGGTTCCATCGTAAAGGCTTATTGAGAATTAGAGAGATCTCATTCAAGGTAATGTTGGTTGGTGTCTGATGCTCTATCTCTGGTCGGGCCCAACGGAGTCTAACTGTTGGTTTTCTTTTGCTCCAGCATTTCAGTGGTTTCTTGCTGTCGAGTCCTCGCTGGTTGTTTCATCTCTGTGGTTCTTTGATTATTTGTGTTTACGGAGATGTTGCACTGATGAGTTAGGAGGCCTTCATGCGGACTAAACAAATAATTTGTCTATATCGCGACGGAAGTAAGGGCGAGGATTGTGGCCACGTAAAATCGATTTAAAAGTCAAAAGTGGATTTACCACCACCTTATCTCCATTGCCAGCATGTAGCAATAAATAGACAATACCAACAGCCCAGCCAATAAACCAGATACCAGGTCTGATGACAAATGAAAGTTATGAAGCAGAACATTAACAAATCCACATTCCACATTTGGCAAAACATGTCCGTAAGAAATAATGGTGTCCAACATGGTGTCAGAAAATGATAAATATTAGGTAAGAATGATAACATCTTTATTATTTCTGCTTTCAACATAGATTGTGGTTGCTCGTTAGAACCGCCTCAACGAGGCGGTTCTAACGAGTACCCACAATCTTTGTTTTTGATAAAAAAAAGGCAGATAATGTATACCCCCGAAAACCCCACTTTTCTCTGTATAAAATGGGGTTTAGGGGGTCTTTGTTTCAAGGACTTGTTATCGTGATGACACCCTGAATAAGGACCCTTTGGCCCAAAGAAGTCTTCTTGGAAAAGGCAATCTGAAAGAAAAGAGATTGAGAAGCTCCAGTTGTTTGTAAGATTTTAATAGGTAGGATGGTCATAACTGTCACCATTTAGTGACACAAAACCATCTGATAAGAATAGTTAATAATCTCCATTACTGAATCAGTCTCAGATAATTTGGTATCAAAACGAGTTTCATCCCTTACACAAGATGTGGTTTTGGCCTTAAAGGCTTAAGTACTCTTATCTTTCTCTCCTCCTCTGTTTTGGTTTTGCTTTTACGGCCCTTTCAAAATTATATCCTTCATATCGAGCCGATCGTTAATCAGAGGTGGACAAAAACCGGAGTACCTGGAGAAAAACCCCATGGCCTTCCAGTGCAGAACTTGACATCTCACATATGACCTGAGCCGGCTCGAGCTCTCCTTCTCTTTAATTCTAAACATTCAGAGATCAAATGACCTGTGTGTTTACAATAATTACAAACTACTTGAGATTCAGATAAGGGATTCTGGTCTTTGTTTTCACCAGAAAGTTCGGAAGAATTTTGACTTCTGTTTTAACCAGAGGTTTTGGAGGGATTCTGGCTTTTGTTTTCACCAAAAGTTTGGGTATATGAGTAAATGTATGGCTATAACTGCCACCAAATGGAGTACTAGGGTAGATCTTTGGATTATAAGGTTGTCTAGGATAAGGCCTGTTGACAAATGAAACTTTATGAGTTTATGAAAAGTTTCAACCTGTTTCTCACCATGAAAAGACTTAATGTCTGACTTTATGCACTGTTTGAACTCTTCAACAAGGGCAGACTGTCTAAGCTACATTGACCTAAAACAGGTCAATGCCAACCAAAGATCACCATTTGATCAATTTACCTGGACAGAATAAGAAAAATCGACTGGTTTGCCCCTTCCAAATACAAAGGTCTAAGTGTTCAAAGTTGATTTTGACATAAAATAGGTCAAGGCCAACCTAGGTCACCATTTGAACAAATTTGGTTAGGCCTGAGTCCTAGATACTACGTACCATGTTTCAAGGCTGTCGGCCATTTGTTTCCTGAGAAAAAGGTTTTTACCATATATGAGCATGGCAGCCATCTTGGTAATGTGACTCCAATCTCATGAATAAATTTTCATTTGTCTCATCCCTTAGTGGTGGTTTCAATCAGCCCAGCATTTTTTGTGGAGAAGAAGATAAAAAACTGAATCTGAGTCTCATCTAGGACAAAGGTCTGTAAATGATCTTGACCTATGAAATTGATAAACTTCCTTTCAGCTGAAAGGAAGTTTATCAATGACTGCCATGTCCATATATGCAGCGGGCTCAAGCGCTTAACAGAGGACCCTGATTACAGGTGTACATAGCGCCAGGGAACTGCATGCCATTAGATGGCAAACCTGACAAACTGGAGGTGGTAGCTTACTCTTGCTACCTAGGAGACTTGCTCTCAGCGGCAGGTGGCTGTGATCTTTCAACCACATTACATGTGAAAAAAGCCTGGAAGAAGTTCAAGGAGCTGCTACCAGTCCTCTCTTCTTGCCACCTCTCGTCCAAGACACGTTGACGTGTGTACTGCTCTTATGTTCAGAGTGCCATGCTACATGCAAGAGACTTGGTCATTGACAAATCCAACCCTCCAACATCTGAAGTGGGATGACAGGGCAATGATCAGACAGATCTGCAATATCAAAAGCAACAGGTCCAGTGAGCTACTTGTTCGGCTTTGCATTGAGGATCTGGACCTCATCCTTAAGGAGTGAAGGCTGCGCTGGTATGGACATGTGGAACACTCCAAGGCTGCAGTCAAGACAGCCTGTAACATACAGGTGGATGGAAAACATGGGCCTGGGAGGCCCAAGATGACCTGGAAGCAGCTGAGAGAGATTGCTAAGAGTGGAAGCTCTCGGCTATCGACACTCGTGATAGACACACCTGCAGATCTGGTGTGAGATCTGCTATGCATGCAGCAAGCCAGCTACTTGGAAGGCGTCCCACTTATGTGGATGTTGCCCCTATACCTGCATGTTAATCAAAATTCCGATGATGATGATGATGATTACAATGATCAGCAGACTCCTAATATCACTTCTGATCCCTTAGGCCACAATAGAATCAGTACAGTCCATTGTTTTGCCTTTTTCCCATTACAAGTCACCAAACACAACCTTGACATAAAACAGGTCAAGGTCAACCAAAGGCCATCATTTGAACAAAATTGTTAGGAATATCAATTCTGATGTCACCAGCTACCAAGTGACCAAAAATTACCTTGACGTAAAACAGGTCAAGATCATCCAAAAGTCACCATTTGAACAAACTTGGTGGTGCCTGAGTCCCCAATACCGCATACCAAGTTTCAATCTCATCACCCTTTTGGTTCTTTGTTTCTTTGGCTGTTTCACATTCAAAGGTCTAAGTCATCAAAGTTGATCTTGATGTAAAATAGGTCAAGGTCAACAAAGATCACCATTTGACCAAACTTTGTTAGGGTCTGAGTCCCCAATGCTACACACCAAGTTTCAAGGTTATCAGCCATTTGGTTCCTGAGAAGATTGCCAAAGGGTTTTTACCATATATGGGCATAGTGGCCAACTTTTGTTTGTTTAAATTGAGGTTTAACATCCCCGTCAACACTATTAATGTAATTTTGGAGACATGGCTTCCAATTTTGTGGGATTTTTACCTGACATTGAGATGAAATGACATCTCAAGCCCTGCCACCCAATTAAACCAGAAGGCTTATGCAATGGACAGTCTGACTCACATCACTTTGCCTGGGCAGGCTTAGTCCTTCTGAGCGGTTTACCAGTATTCATGTGTGGCCAGTTTCAGCTCTGCGTGGAAGCAGCATGCAGCCCGATCTATTCCTCCTAGCCCAAATGGGCTGGTGGACATCTTAATTATGTGACTCACATCCCATGAATAAATTTTCATTACCTCATCACACTGCAGAGACTCCACATGTAATTTGGTTTCAATCAGGCATGCACTTTTAGTGGAGAAGAAGATAAAAATACGGAGTCTGAGCCATCGAGGACAAAGGTCAGTAAATGACCTTGACCATTGTAATTGATAAATTTCCTTTCAGCGGACTCCAAATATCAATTCTGATGCCATAGGCTATAACTGCATCAGAAAAATTCCCTTTTTTGCCCTTTTCCCCATTACAAATGCCCAAGTGACCAAACACAACCTCGACATAAATGACTGGCTCAAAAATGACCCAAAACATTGTTGACTTGGCAGTTAAACTCCAATACTAACAAACAAACTACAACAGAATCAGAGAAATCCACTGTTTTGCCCCTTTTTTCTATACAAATGTCTCAGTGGTCTCCAGTGAAGAAGATTTTTAAAGGTTTTTACCACAAATGGGTATAATGGTCACCTTGGTTATGTGAACAAATTTTTTCCCCTTATTCCATGGAGACTCACATGTAATTTGGTTTCAATTGCGCAAGCAGTTTCTGAGATGTCATTTGAAAATGGTGATGAAGAAGAGGACAATGCACGACAGACCACTGCCTATCCTGCCCCCAGAGATTTCGACTATAGTGAGCTATAAAACTTAAAAAATATCAGTGTCATAGATGACTCATGAATATTAATGTGCAGTTTGATGTTGCTCTATATTCATGAAATATTTCAGTCTCAAATATCTCAGGGACTAATAAGGATAATCTGATTTGGTTTTTGCCCTTCAGTTCCATGAAGCAGTGTTTTTAAATCACCTGAGGTGAGCTTTTGTTACTGCGAGATGTCCGGCGTCGTTGTTCGTCGTTGGTGCACAAACTTTTCTTGTGAACACACTGGAGGCCACAGTTTCAGCCCAATCATCATCAAACTTGCTCAGCACAATCATCATGACAATATCTTAGTCAAGTTCAAATATAGGTCATGTCAGGTAAAAAAGTAGGTCAGTAGGTCAAATCAAAGAAAAACCTTGTGAACACACTAGAGGCCATAGTTTTGGTCAGATCATCATCAAAATTGCTCAGAATGATCATCTTGACAACATCTTGGTCAAGTTCGAATATGGGTCGTGTCGAGTCAAAAACTAGGTCAGTACGTCAAACCATAGAAAACCCTTGTGAACACACTAGAGGCCATAGTTTTGGTCCGATCATCATCAAAATTGCTCAGAATGATCATCTTGACAATATCTCGGTCAATTTCGAATATTGGTTATGTTGGGTCAAAAAGTAGGTCAGTAGGTCAAATCATAGAAAAACCTTGTGAACACACTAGAGGCCATAGTTTTGGTCTGATCATCATCAAACATGCTCAGAGTAATCATCTTTACAATATCTCGATCAAGTTCGATTATGGGTCATGTCGAGTCAGAAAGTAGGTCAAATCATAGGAAAACCTTGTGAACACACTAGAGGCCATAGTTTTGGTTCGATCATCATCAAACTTGCTCAGAATGATCATCTTGACAATATCTCGGTCAAGTTCGAATATGGGTCATGTCGGGTCAAAAAGTAGGTCAGTAGGTCAAATCGTAGAAAAACCTTGAGAACACTAGAGGCCACAGTTTTGGTCCGATCATCATCAAACTTGCTCAGAATAATCATCTTGACAAAATTTCGGTCATATTTGAATATGAGTCATGTTGGGTCAAAAGTAGGTCAGTACGTCAAATCATAGAAAAATCTTGAGAATACACTAGAGGCCACAGTTTTGGTCTGATCATCATCAGTCTAGCTCAGAATGATCATCTTGACAATATCTCGGTCAAGTTCGAATATGGGTCATGTCAGGTCAAAAGGTAGGTCAGTAGGTCAAATCATAGAAAAACCTTGAGAACACACTAGAGGCCACAGTTTTGGTCTGATTCTACAATAAGATCCAGGGCCACTATGGCCCTCTTGTTTTTTTTTTTGTTTTTTTTTTTCAGTCTAACCACTTTCAATACCTTTGTATGTGACCTATAAACTGTTACATCCAAAACTGGGTTATTATGAATAGTGTTATAAAGAGGTTGAGGTGTGTGCAGAATTAATAGGCTAGATTCCTTATCTAAAAGCATATTAAATTGACAATAAACCTGCAGGAATGAGCAAAAAGATTTCAGAGCTTTTTAGGATCAAAGGGCTTCTATCCAGGAAGATCTGCCTATAATATAAGAACCTTACATGGATGTGAGGAGAACCGTCTGTTTCAAGCATCACTGTCCGGCATCATGAAGCTTGCTGAGTGATGCTGGACGGTGATCCCGACAGACAGATTTTTCTATCTAGCCCTCATACCCATGATTCTTTTTCGTGCATACCTTTCATTTCTGAGAGTGGATTTGTTTTAGTGCAGTCACTTGGCTTGTCAATGTCTGCCATATTTTGATTACAATAAAGCAGCACTGTATATGCAATGACGTCAAATTTAACGGCATTATGTCCTATTCAACCAGCACACATCAATCACATGAAAATTCTCGATTTTACCACATAAGGATAAGAATTTCCATCCTAGAGTTAAGTCCAGGATGTCCTTATCTGGTTTGCATGAATGCACATAGTGCCACTAGATGCTTTAGTAATCCTCTTGTGCATTTCTCATGGTACCAAACTCATGTTATGTTGCTGCTCTAGAATTAGATTTTAAAATGGCTTAACGTTTTGCAAACAATAAAGGTCCTGATCAGACGCTGCATTCTGCAGCATCTGATCTGGGCCGGCCCTCTTTGCCAGTGACATGTTTTGGTTTTTCCCCACATAAAATAGCTTAATGTCATGAGGTGTAAGTATATAGCACCCTTGTACTGCCTTGCAGCTTTTATAGCGACGTCTTAATGTGTTCATTTATTAACCCTTTTTATGCATATAGTTTTTGGTCTATCTGTCTGTCCGTCTGTTTGTCTGTCTGCAAAAACCTTAACATTGGGCATAACTTTTGAATGGTAACTGATAGGGCTTTCATATTTCACTTATAACAAGACCTTTCAAGAGGTACCATAAATTTTGACTGCCTGACCTTGACATTTGACCTACTTTTGACCTTCTTTTTAAACACTTTAACAGTGGCCATAACTTTCGATTGGTAAGTGGTAGGGCTTTAATATTTCACATGTGCATTCTATGTCATTAGACCTTTCCAACGATCCCATAATTTTTGACCTTGTGACCTTGACCTACTATTTTAAGATTTGAACATTGGCCATACCTTTCGATTGCTTAGTGATACTGCTTTCCTATTTAACATGTGCTGTCCGGGGGCATCAGTGTTTCACAAACACATCTTGTTTACCAAATGGAATCTTCCTCCTTATATATAGCAGGAGTTCATTTAAAAATTTAGGGGTGTCAGGTTGTGTTTTCATCAAAATTTATTTGGAAAATGACTGAACTTTTAGCAAACAGTGGAGGCCCAGAGCAGACACTGCATTCTGCGGCGTCTGATCTGGGCCTGCACTGTTTGCCAGGGTACCCGTTTAGGGGTTTCTGTTTTTTTTTGTTTTTTTTTCAGAACAAGCCCACTTATATAGTGATGTGATACAGTGTTTGTTTATCAATCTTGCAGCCTGGGTTCACTCCCCGCCAAGAGCCCTATAAATTTTTATGCACCTGTGACAATTACACACTGTGCAGATGCACTAGCTGCTTTGAGCATGTAGCGCTTGCTGCAAACATGCTTTTAACCCATTCTGTACCAGAAAACCCCAAACGGGTACCCTGGCAAACAGTGCAGGCCTAGATCAGACACTGTAGAATGCGGCATCTGATCAGTGCCTACACTAATTGCAAAAAGTTCTGCTATTTTCCAAATCAAGTTTGAAGAACCTGTTGACCCCAAATTTCGAAATGGACTCCTGCCATATATAAGGAGGAAGATTCCATTTGGTACATAAAGGGTTAAGCACATTTTTTAAGATAAGGAGTCATGTGTATCAGAAGGCGCTACTGTTTTTGGGCCAAACAATAAAAACTAATACATGTATCAGTATTCACAGGGTGACAATTGACAATAGAACACAGATTGTTTAAAGAATAATTCTCTTGTATAGACACTTGAAAATAAATCTATTACAAAATGACAATAATTAATAGTGATTTTAGACAATTTCTGCATGTATCGACAACCTTTGATATCTTTTCACTAAATAGTGACTTACGAGACATGTGGGTATACCTCTTCAAAATTATTACAATCTTCGTACATCAAGAGGTCTACGTTTTAAGGAAAGAAATTGCTCCTTAAGAATTAATTCTTTCCTTAACCCATTTTGTACCAGAAACTCCAAAACGGGTACCCTGGCAAACAGGGGAGGCCAAGATCAGATGCCGCAGAACATGGCATCTGATCAGGGCCTCCACTGTTTGCTGAAAGTTCAGTCATTTTCCAAATTAAATTTTAAAGTAAACACAACCTGACACCCCTAAATTTTGAAATTGACTCCTCCTATAAGGAGGAAGACTACATTTGGTACAAAAAGGGTTAAAGAGTAGAACCCTATTTGGAAGTGCTCACATTTCAAATAGCCTTAACATACCTTTGAAAGTCATTAAGTTTTTGTCTCTCTCAAAAACTGGGCTCAGCTCTGACAGCAAGAATTTGCCTCAAGAGAGCCTTTACTTTAACCCATAAAATGCCAATCATGACAATTGGCTGCTTTGTCATCTGCTGGTGACTTTAGAAGTCATTGTTGCAAACACTGTGGACCCAGATCAAGTCTGATCTGATTCCACTATTTGCCTGTATGCAAAAATATTTTTAAAAGGTTGCAAGAAGATTAAGCACTCAACATAAACAACATTTTCAGATGCAGTTTTTCTCAGCAAGGGTTGAAAGCAGTGGCCTGAGGGGAAAATTCTTTCCTTTAAGAGTAGACCCCTTTTTAGTGGGAAAGGGCTTATAGAAAAGCGAACAGGAGGTCCTGAAAGTTATCTCCATTTGAAAAATGGCAGAAAAATCTGCCAGGTGCTCCCATTCCCCTTAAGCAAAATAGGATCTTTCTCATTATACAGTACTTGGAGTCAATTTCAAAATCTAGGGGTGTAGAGTTGAGTTTTGTAGAAAATTGCTTATAAAATGCTGAAGCCTTTGTGAACAGTAAAGCCACATTCTGCAGCATCTGATCTGGGCCTGCAATGTGTGACAGTGTACTATTTTGGAGTTTCTTGTATAAAATTGGTTAAGAAATCTGCACTGTTCATGGTTTGCCCAAATTTTTTAATCCATAAAAAGCCAATCATGCCCATTGTCGTCTTTGTCATCTGCCGGTTACTTTAAAAGTCATTTTTGCAAACAGTGTGTACCCAGATCAGACTGCTCCTCTAGGAGCAGTATCTGGGTCCACACTGTTTGCCTGTATGAAAAACTTTTTCTAAAAAGTGTGCAAGAAGATTCAGCAGACGGCATAAGCAGACAACATTTTCAGATGTAGTTTTTCTCGGCATCCTACGGGTTAACATATCCTAGACAGAGATAGAAAAGAAAACCCAAGCTTTTGATGAGAACAAGTCTCTACTGAGGACACAAAACCAATGAGTTTGTTAGAGACAAGGTCACCAGCCTGGTGGGCCCCTAAAAGACAATCCTACAGATGGTCAAGAGACGCAAGCTGGCCTGGCACAACAGCCTCACAAAGACCATGCTACAGGGCACTGTAGAAGGGGGACACTGCCATGGCTGACAGAGAAAGAGTTGGTCAGACAATGTGAAGGAATGGACAGTGCTACCCATGCCATACCTCCTCATAAAAGCCAAGGACAGAGTGGGTTGCAGTGAGATGTCTGCTATAGCCCTTATGCCTCCCCAATGACCAGAGGTGAGTGAGTGAGTGAGTGAATGAGTGAGGCATGGCTCTCATATTCATTATGCCATCAAACATGTATACAACAAAAATTATATATACATGTATAATAATGAGAAATCACCTAGTATATACAAGTATAATAAGAGAAATAACCTAATATAAATGAGAAATCACCTAATATATACATGTATAATAATGAGAAATAACCTAATATACACATGTATAATAATGAAAAATCACCTAATATGAAGCTGTTTTGGGGGGCTGCTCTTAAAACCCTGCAATTAGCAGTTTAGTAATATGGCATCTGTTGTCAGTTCATTATAGTGCAAATACATGAAAACACAAGGACCTGCTGAACAAGAATTTGCGTCACAAGTGACATGTTTGTCAAAGTACAAAGAAACTGTAATCCATATTTAGCATATTGAATACCAGTTAATTTCGCTCCACACAAAAAGTGGGGATGGAGCTTAGCGATTGTCAAAAACTCTATACTACTGCAATCCCACCTTCTTCATATTTGCACTGCACACTCAAAAAAATATTATTAACATTATGTTAGTTGTCTGAAAGTTTTGGCAAATCAACTGAGCCCATGACAGAAAGTTCAACATATTGCAACAAAGCTGTCGGTGCATCTAAGATTTTTGTTGCAAACAGCACCAAACATTCGACTGGGAGATGTCTTATTGCTAAACTGCTGGTTGCGTGGTTGTAAAGGGAAGAATTTTGAAATATAGGACATTTCATCTATGTCTACAAGAGCTGATGTGTTACAATGGAGATGGCAGAATGGAAAGGCCAACTAACGACATACATGCATGACATATGCCCAGTTGTTCAAAGCATCGTTAGCTCAACAAGCTCATTAGGTCAATGGATTCATTATTCTAGCAAGTACAATATCTACCATAATACTCTGATATTTTTGCTGAAAAAAGGTGAGCTGCTTTGCATTTGCAACGTAATACTCTATTTTTGCCGAAAAAATGTGAG
This sequence comes from Lucinisca nassula, assembly GCA_963580285.1. Taxonomy (NCBI): domain Eukaryota; kingdom Metazoa; phylum Mollusca; class Bivalvia; order Lucinida; family Lucinidae; genus Lucinisca; species Lucinisca nassula. Next base: position 115,010,274 of record OY757011.1, read on the forward strand.
TAGCTTTTGCAAATGCAAAAGCTGCTCACATGTCTTTTAGCAAAAATACTAGAGAAAGTGACCAGTGGGTCACGTATACCCCCGGCCAGCGCCATACTCTGATATAGCTTTCAAGCTTGTATGCAATATGAATGAAGATGTCAAGAAGCTATAAGAATCTATAAATGTGCTTGTAAAAGCTAAACTAAACATAAAATTTCTAAATGGACCAAGGGAGTGGGGGTATCAATGTTACTGAAGCAGCAGGATGGGTTATGCATCAATGAAATATTTGGTACTGGTATGCAACATCGATGCAAGTATGAATTGAATTTGTCTTAGATAGAGTTTAGAACATACAGTCATCTATAAACTTTGTCATAAAACTTTAACCAAATGTAAAATTTCTAAGTCAATGACCTTGAGGTCCAGGTCGCCGTGGGTGGGAGAAGGGACATACATCACAAAATGTTGGGACTGGTACACTGATTCAAGTATCAACTGAATTTGTCTTAGAGTTTAGAACATAATAGGCATCTATAAACTTTGTCATAAAACTTTAACCAAATGTAAAATTTCAAAGTCTGTGTCCTTGGCCTCAAGGTCACTGTGGGGGGTGGGACATGCATCAATGAAATCTTAAGACCAGTATGTAACTTCAGTGAAAGTATCAACTAAATCTATCAAAGGGTTCAGAAGATACAATCTCCTAGAAACTTTGACGCAAAACTTTAACCAAATGTAAAATTTCTAAGTCTGTGACCTTGACATCAAGGCCACTTTGTGGGGGTTGGGACATGCATCAATGAAATCTTTAGACCAGTATGTAACTTCAGTGTAAGTATCAACTAAATCTATCAAAGGGTTCAGAAGATACAATCTCCTAGAAACTTTGACGCAAAACTTTAACCAAATGTAAAATTTCTAAGTCTGTGACCTTGACATCAAGGTCACTTTGTGGGGGTTGGGACATGCATCAATGAAATCTTTAGACCAGTATGTAACTTCAGTGTAAGTATCAACTAAATCTATCAAAGGGTTCAGAAGATACAATCTCCTAGAAACTTTGACGCAAAACTTTAACCAAAATGTTAACGGACGGACGGATGGACGGACGGAAGGATGGACGGACGGACGGACGGAAGGATGGACGGACGGACAGACGGAAAACCGGACACACGGACAGACGGACGGACGAACGGACGAACGGCAAGACGAAAACTACATACCCCCATAGTATACTTCGTATACCGGGGGTATAATTAGGGCATTTTTAATGATCAAAATTTTTTAATAATATGTTAACTAACAACTTGGTTAGTTTTTTGTTTCCTTTGAACCACTGGGCCCTGACAATGACTAGACACATATTTGAAATTCTCAGTATAAAAACTGTACAACAATCCTTTGGGCTCCACAGAAATGTTTACAGCAGACAGCAATTGTATTTTTTAAACTATTTTTCAGAGAAAATAAGGCTTGACATTTCATGTGAATCATCTGCCCAAACCCTATTTGGAATAGTTTCAATGAAATATTTCTGACAAGATTTTAAAGATCATCATCAAGCTTGCAGCAGAATCAGTTCATCACGAAAACACGCCTATATAATTTTGACACCCTTGACTCCCACTTTTATATAGTAAAACTGGTGTTTACAGGGGTAAACCTTATTTTTCTTGTTTCTGCTCTAAAATATAGATTGTGGGTTCTCGTTACAACCTCCTTGACGAGGCGGTTCTAACGAGTACCCACAACCTATATTTTGAGCAGAAATAAGGAAAATATCACAATTTTTTTATCTTAAAATTTTCATTTTTTCGGATGTAAAGTTTACTATGTATTTGTATAGGCGTGTTTTCTTAATGTTTAAATCATTTTACTATTTTCAACAATTTTACACATTATTCATTCAAACAACTAAAGCAATATTAAATTTATCGGAGACACCTAAGCCTAATGAGTATAGACATTGAGTAAACTTATATGTCAAAGGTACTATCAAAGTAAGAATCTGATAACAGGTCTGAGCTGCATTTTGTAATTTCTCTACAAAAACGCATTGTGCATGGAAGGCAAATAAGTTCTATGGAAAGGTAATCATTTGGAAGCAATGAACACAACACAGAACTGAAAAGTCTCGAGTACCGAATTTTTTCTGGGTTAGACTAGCTAGTTCAGCCAATTTGGCCTCACCAGTGACCCTCTATTTTAGAAATTCCCTATTTTTTTTTTTTTTGGTTTTTGTTTTATGGCCCTTTCAAGATTATTTCACTCATATCGAGCTGATTTTTAATCCGAGGTGGGCAAAAACTGGTTTACCCAGAGAAAACCACCAGACCTTCCATTGCAGAGCTTGGTGTCTCACATGACTCAAGCCAGGCTCAAACCCAGTGGTGAGAGATCTAATGATTTTAGTCGGCGCTCTTATCCACTAGGCTACGGTGGCCCATAAAATTCCGTAGTGGAAGGACTAGAAAATACAACCCACACTTTAAATTTTCATGAAGGGGTAGTCTATCAGTATTTTATTGGGAACCTTTTTTTCAAATTTCAGTATATTTTGACTGTTTCCTGTGATTTGAAAAATTTCAGAATCTTTGGACCATTTCCTGTGATTTTGTAAAATTTCAGAATCTTTTGACCATTTCCTGTGATTTTGTAAAATTTCAGAATCTTTTGACCTTTTCCTGTGATTTTGTAAAATTTCAGAATCTTTTGACCTTTTCCTGTGATTTTGTAGAATTTCAGAATCTTTTGACCTTTTCCTGTGATTTTGTAAAATTTCAGAATATTTTGACTGTTTCCTGTGATTTTGTAAAATTTCAGAATATTTTGACTGTTTCCTGTGATTTTGTAAAATTTCAGTATCTTTTGAGCGGCTTATGTGGTTTTGTAGGTACCTATCAAAACGGCCTCATTGACGCAAAAGGGTGAGATATCATGAATGCTGCCAGATAGGTTTCTGAAATACATGTACATGTAACTGCATTCCTGAATTTCCTCAGGAGCAAATTATTTCCATAAGAAGTAAACTCCTATTGATAAGGAGACAAAATATTTCTTAAAGAGCTGCCTCCCCAAGAGGTGTATTCATTCTTCTTAATTGAGAAAAAAATCTACTGCAATTATCATAACAATGAATTAATAATCTGACAACCAAGCATACATGTGAGCAAACAATACAGTCCCAAATCAGACTCACCTAACGAGGTATGATTTGGGTTTGCACTCTCTTCTTTTCCACAAGTATGTTTCAGACAATTAACTGGGCAGCGAATGAACTTATTCCTGTTTTAAGAAAAATAGAAAAAAATCTGCATAAAGTTTAGGTGTCAAAACGTAAATTACAGCACTAGAAATCTAGAGCTTCGAGTTAACATATACAATGTACATCATATGACTAGAAAGAGACAGAACAAGTGTATAGTATGACATGTATGTGTAGCATGTACAGTATTATGAGCGTTTAGCCTGTAAAGAATAATACATCTATCATGTGAAGTATGGTACGTGTTAAACCATTTAGTACCCGAAACCCCTAAAGGGGTAATTGGCAAACAGAACAGGCCCAGATCAGATGCTGGATAAGAGCGCTGACTCTTAGTCATTAGGTCTCTCACCGCCGTAGGTTCGAGCCTCGCTCGGGCCACGTGTGAGACGCCAAGTTCTGCAACGGAAGGTCGTGTGGTTTTTCTCCGGGTACTCCGGTTTTCGCCCACCTCTGATTAACGATCGGCTCGATATGAGTGAAATAATCTTGAAAGGGCCGTAAAACCCAAACCAAAAAAAAAAAAAAAACCAGATCAGATGCCACGTCTGATCAGGGCCTCCACTGTTTGCTAGCAGTTCAGTCATTTTCCGAACAGATTTTTATGAAAACACAACCCGACATCCCTAAATTTTTAAATGGACTCCTGTTATATATAAGGAGGAAGATTCCATTTGGTACAAAAAGGGTTAAGGAGGTACAGTATGTCATGTGCTTAACATGTACTGTATGACATGTTCAACATCAGCAGTATAACGTGCGTGGCATGTGCAGCTTGTATTTTAAGCTATACAGTATGAAGTGTGTATTATTGCTTGTATGTTTAGCATGTACAGTACGAAGTATGTTTATATCCAAATTACTGCTTGTGTGTTTAATATACAGAATGAAGTGTGTCAATGCTTGTGTGTTTAGCATGTACAGTATGTTTTTGTTTATGGTTTTATGGCCCTTCCAAGATTATTTCACTTAATTCCAGCTGATTATTAATGAGAGCTGGGCGAAAGCTGGAGCAAAACCAACTGACCTTCCGTTGCATAACTTGGCATCTCACGTTACCAGAGCCAGACTCAAACCATAACATGAGAGACCTAATGATTAAGAGTCAGCACTCTTACCCACTAGGTCAGGAAGGCCTGTTACATGTACAGTATGAAATGTGCGTTTAGTATGTAAATTACTACTTGTGTGTTTATCATAATACAGGATGAAGTGTGTTATGTTTGTGTGCTTAGCATGTGCAGAATGAAGTGTGTATTATTGCTAGCATCTTTAGCATGTACATTATGAAGTATGAGTATCTTATTCCAGGAGTGTGAAACAAAATGAATTCTACACAAATGTTTATCATACATTTGCTAGAAAATATCACATTATGTGATTTGCATATGCAATAAGGCCATGCCATTAAACGCTCAAAGCACCCCAGAAGGTTTTAGAGCCATTTTATTTTCCAAATTATTTTTAAAGAAAATAAGGATAGACATTCATATAAATCATCTGCCCAGCACAGGATTCAAATGTAATTTCAAGCCTTATTTTCTCCGGAAAATATCAAGGGTTAAAGCATACCATGTTTTCATTTATATCAGTACTAAAGCTTGAAAGCCATGTCAGCCATATTGCATCCCCCATATCACACCTTTTAATACTAGCACTATCACATACTGTTTATACTGAGGGCCTCATGGAAGATTAGCTGTTACTTGTATTTTGTACTTGTATGTGCTAAATGTTGTCACCCTCTATAAATAAAACCGGCCCCGATAGCTCAGTTGGTAGAGTGTCCACTCCGGGGAACGGGAGGTCACGGGTTCGATCCCGGGCCGCGAAATACCAAAGTCGTTAAAAATGGTACTAGCTGCTCCTCGCTTGGCACTCAGATTTACGGGGTAGAGCTAGGACTGGTCGACCCAGTGTCAGGATAATGTGACTGGGTGTGGTATCATGTAATGTGTCTGGGACATGATACTTCAGTGAGGCAGCACTATAAAAGTGAGCATTGAGCTCCCTGTCGCAACCAGACACCGTCATGATATGACTGAAAAAATGTTGAAAGCGACGTTAAACCCGAATTCACACACACACACTCTATAAATAAAGTCTTTACTTACTTACTTACTTACTTACTTACTTACAGTGCCATGAACATTGTTACCACAATTATCCTAAGTATTGGGACAGATAGGCCAGCATGGCCCCTGCCCATCGGGGCTTGAAGAAATAAATGGGCTGCATGATGCTTCCATGCAGAGCTGAATCCGACCACACACGAGTACTGCTAAACTGCTTAGTGGATTTAAGCCTGATCAGGCAAAGCGGTGCAAGCCGGACCGTCCATGCATATAAACCCTATTGATTTCATTAGGCGACAGGGCTTCAGATGTCATTTCATCTCAATGTCGGGTAAAAGTCCCACAAAAATGGAAGCAACGTCTCTAAAATGACCTATATAGTGTTGTCGGGGACGTTAAACATCAAATCAAACAAACAAAGGCCAAAGCAAGTGCAGACCCAGATCAGACTGCTCCTGCAGGAGCAGTCTGATCTGGGTCTACACTGTTTGCCATTCTGTCTGCACCTTTAGGACTCCTTGCTGGATTGTGCAACAAATTTGTCAAAATTTTAGGAGAATTACAGCAAGTCCTTAATGTGTCCAAATTTTTAGGTTTTTTTTACGGTACCTGTAACAGCAACTAGGTCATATGAGCCTGATCACAGGAAAACCTGGCTTCGGATTTTGCATCTGTGTTAGACACAAACTGACCTACTCAGCTACACAGACAAGCATGAGACCTGGAAATTTAGATATACAAACTGGAGGTATTGTACTATTCAAACAGTGAACACAAAGGTGCTGTTCAGACTGCGCGGATGTTGTTCACAAATGGCATAACCACATTTTCTCATGCTGTGGCTCATATCATATGAGCCCCGCCAAGGAATTTGTGTCTTCAAGCATTCCGTCATGACAAATTTTAACTGCGCATGCCCAGCCATTCGGAGGAGCCAGGGATATGGCTTTCTGTCTGAAGGTTCCTCTTGATTCACTGCTTGTATGAGCGAGCAGCTAAGGTTCTGGCGAGACTGCGCGGATGCGCAGGCTCTCCTGAACCTTCGCTGCTCGCATAGGCGATAAGTACCAAAATCGCTTGACGGGGCCCATATCTCCTTAATATGCCTGACACTTATCACCACACCCTACCTTGCTCATACCCCATATGTATTTCTGTACATTTACAATTTAATATTAAAGACAAATACACATTTAAATTCCTTCTTTTTGGCATTTTAAAATTTATGAGCAGGACAAATAACATTCTCTGTAGATCTGAGAAGTATACAAGATGTGTTTGAAACATGAACATGTCCCCGGACAAGGTAATTTGTTTCTTTAAAGTTGGTTGCAGGTCAAGGTCACAGGTCAAACTTTTTTTGTCCGAGTGGAAAGGCCTTGTCACAAGGAACCTACATGCCAAATATTATGCTCTATCTCAAATGGCTCAAAAGTTATGATCAATGATATTTTTTTCTTTGAAGTAGGCCAAGGTCACAGGTCATGAGTGGGAAGCCCTTGTCACAAGGAACCTACATGCTAAATATGAAGGCTCCATCTCAAGCAGTTCAAAAATTATGACCAATGATAATTTTTTCTTTAAAGTAGGTCACAGGTTGAGATCAAGGTCATTTTTTTCTATCGGTGTGACACCCTTTTCACAAAGAACCTACATGCCAAATATGAAGGCTCTTATCTCAAACAGTTCAAAAGTTATGACCAACCTTAATTTTTTCTTCAAAGTAGGTCACTGGTTGAGATCAAGGTCAAATTTTTTGTATAAATGTAAAGCTCTCTTCATAGGGAACCTACATGCCAACTCAAATGGTTCAAAAGTTATGATCAATGTTAAAGTTGTCCAACCAACCAACCAACCAACAGGGCAAAAACAATATGTCCCCACTATTGGTACCGGGGACATAAAAATGTCTCATTTGCACGGCCTTTCAACTGAGTTTAAACACATTTTTTTTTACTATAAAGCTGTGAGCGCTGTGGTGATTGAGAGGTAGCCAGTTCGATCCCCGCAAGCGCCATGTGTTGTTTCCTTGAGCAAGAAACTTTATCCACATTGCTTAGTACTGGTTCCTACCAAGAAAAAGAGGGCCACATGGAAGATTAGTACTAAATGTGTTACCCGCTATAAATAAGGTAGAAGCCTCCGTGGTGCAGTGGTTATGCTACTCACCTTGTAAACCAGGGGTCGCAGGAACGATCCCTGGCTTCTCCAGACTTTCAGATGAGTCTTTAAACCGAGGTCCCTTCTCCATATGACCTTAGCTGTTGGTGAGACGTAAAGCTCAAACACTCACTCACTCTATAAATAAGGTTGATTATTATTATTGTTATTATAAACTTGGGATCGGATATCACATTTAATACCTCTTTGAGACATATTCCTATGCCTAGTTATTGCATGCATGTGAACAACAAAGGCTCTGACAAAACTGTGAGGAAATTTGCAGTCTGTTCACAACCTTCGTTGTCCAAATATTAATACCACCATTCATGCATACCCACAAACATACTTGACAGACACCACAAGGTGATCCTCAAAGCACCAAGGGCAACTGAATTAAGGATCACATTTTCATTTTTTTTGCCTTATTTTTCAGTGAAATCAGACTTGACATTTCATGTGAATCATCCACCTAGCAGATACCTGACATTTCAAATGACATTTCATGTGAATCATCCATATGAAATGTCAAACCTCATTTTCTCTGGAAAGTAATCAAAGAAAATCAGGGTTGACATTTTTGTCTGACAGATGATACACATTGAATGTCAAGCACAGACAATTCACAAGAAATTGCAAGCATGATTTGCTCTAAAAAATGAACAAACAAAATCAAGCGTTGAAATTTCATGTGAAAAGTCTGTATTGAAGCTAATAATTCACATGAAATTTATAGCCATAATTCATCAGACAATTCACATGGCTGTCAAGCCTAATAGCCTATGAAAAATAAGATAAAAACAACACTGTCATCAATTTAAATTTGCCTTGGTCTTTTTTTGATAAATATACAGTCGAACTTCAACGGCTTGAACACCTTTGGGACCTCGAAAATCAGTTCGAGACATGGGTAGTTCGAGCCACTGAGGTTACTGTCAGGAGGCATAATGAGATACTTTTAGACATCTTTTCGGTGTTCTATAATGAAAAGGCATGCTGTGTGTACTCATTAGAATCGCCTCATCGAGGCAATTCTAATGAGTACACACAGCATACATTTGCAAGATAAAGACTAAATTTCCTTAATTATCCCCAACTATTTCTTATGTAGAGGATTTCGCTAGGGGCTCAAGAATGGATTCGACTCATCCATGGTATGGATTCGAATCATCCATGGTAAACGAGCTATCGGTGTTCGACCCATCGAAGTTCTACTGTAGGTTGCCATAAAAATCCAAAAGTTCTGACACCTTGAGGACTTGCTGTAATTTTCTTTAAGTTTTAAGATCCAGCAAGAAGTCCAAAAAGTGCTGATTGAATGGCAAATAGTGTAGACCCTGATCAGACTGTTTGTTCTGGGTCAACACTGTTTGCTTATGCCTATCTGTCTCAATAAAGTAGAACTTTGATGGCTCAAACACCGATGGCTCGTTAACCATGGCTGAGTCAAACCCGTTCTTGAGTCCCTAGGGAAATTCTGTACATAAGAAATAGGGAGGGTAAAAATTAGGATATTTTAGTCTTTTATCTTGCAAATGTATGCTGTGTGTACTCATTAGAATCACCTCAATAAGGCGATTCTAATGAGTACACACAGCATACATTTTTCATTATAGAACACAGAAAAAGATGTCCTAAACTATGTCGTTATGCCTCCTGGCATTAGCCCCCAGTGGCTCAAACTACCCCTGTCTGGAACAGATTTCCATGGTCCCAAATGTGTTCCCGCCATTGAAGTTCGACTGTACTTAGGAACATTTTGGTACAACCACTTCATAACACATCATAACACTTTTGCTGCTTCAGGAGCAGTCTGATCTGGGTCTACAATGTTTGCTTAGGATCATTAAGGTATTTATGACTAGACAGAGATGAATATTTGTCTATGATGTAAGTAGTATGACAAGAGTATCCAGAAGGCTGTATCCGCTATGTTGATTCCAAGCCAAACTGCATGAGAACCGGGTTGTAATCCAATGAAAGTTCTGATTGGCTGTTTTATACACTCATGGCCCATGTATAATATAATAGCATTCATACCTGAAAAATGAAAAGCCAGTTTGTTAAAGTTAATTGTATGTAACACAATGCTGCCATATATGTGCTGACAAAACTATTTTTGAGATTTATGTTTTTTCTGTCTGTTTTTATCATTTCACAAAAATTAGAGTACCTAAGCTCAGCAGGTGAGACCCTTGGAATATGTCTCAAAGGGATTAAGACCAAAATCCTTTTAACTTTCAGATTTCCAAATATTTTGTTTAAAATTTATCCATGAAAATTGATTGCTAAAGAAAGAGCTGATGCCAAAAAAGACAATTTTTTTTTTCAAGAATTTAATAATGTAAAAATGAAAATGTAAATATGTTAAAGCATCTTTCTCTGCTTATTGGGGGAAATTATTCCGCATGTGCAAGGGAAACAGCATGAGCGAACTTATAAGAAACAGGGACCTTTTTGCATGTGCAACAGGATTCAGTGAATATCCATGCCCAGTCGATATGATTCAGGGCAGGTAACACTTTAAAAAATATTATTTTCTCCCTTTTCAAAGTGGTCTATTCCGATAGGAAAGAATTCTTTCCTTTATGAGTATACCCCTTTTTCAGAGGGGCTAAGTTAAGTTAATATGAAAGCAAACAGGAAGGCCCCAAAGTTGTCCCTCTTGTAAAAATGACATACAATATACCAGGTATATCCATTCCCATCAATAAGGCCAGATCTTTTGCCCTTTGACCTAGGCCTGATGTTTGGAGGCAGAAGGCAGATTTGTTTTATGGATCTTTCAAGATTATTTCACTTATTTCAGGCTGATTGTTATCAGAGCTAGGTGAAAAACCAGCGTACCCAGAGAAAAATCCACCTGACCATCCGTTGCAGAAATTGGCATCTCACATGTGACCCAAACATGGCTCTACCCACAACAGTGAGAGATGTAATGATTAAGATTGGGTGCTCTTACGTACTAGGCCACAGAGGCTGGTTTTCTAGGCCCCCATCCATCAGGGCTTACAGAAATAGATTGGGCTGCATGGTGCTTCCACTCAGAGCTGAAACAACCACATGAGTACTGGTAAACTGCTTAGAAGGTCTAAGCCTGCCAAGGTAAAGTGGTATAATTTGGACCATTCATGCATATAAGCCCTATTGGTTTCATTGGGCAGCAGGGCTATCTCAATTTCGGGTAATTGTCCCATAAAATCGGAAGCAACATCTCTAAGATGACCTAACTAGTGTTGACGGGGATGTTAAACCTCAAATCAAACAAGCAAACAAACATTCAGTAGCATCTGATCTGGGTCTGCATTGTTTGCCAGCATCCAATTTTGGGGTTTCCCTGTACAAAATGGGTTGATGGGCCCAAAACTTTCATTTTTTGCTATGAAAAATATGGTAGTTTTAGTTTCCTTACTTATGCTGTAAACGTAGGTTGTGGGGCTCATTATTACCTTTAATAAGCAAAAATAAGGAAATACAGTGAAATTCCGCTATTAAGACCACATAAAATTGAGACAAAAATCTTATTTAAAAATCGTATTTCGAAGGATGCAGTTATTCTGTCTTTGTGAATTCTGGACACAATGTCCTCTGGTCAGGAACCACCTATGACCTGTACAGTGTTGACGGGGACGTTAAACCTCAAATCAAACAAACAAACAAACAAACAAACACCTTTGGGACTGTTCAAAAGTGGTCTTCAAGACCACTTTTGAACAGTCCCAAAGGTGGTCTTTATATAGGATTTTTACTGTATATACCTAAGTTAACCTCCCTTTACCTATATGAAATGATTTTTCTAAGGTTTTCGATACTTAGACTTGTTGATGTGATGGCTAACTGCATGTTCATATGGGTTGGCTCATATGTAGAGATGTGAGTTAGGAAATATAAAAATCTTACATGCATGTGTAGATGGAAAAATACGTTTGAGGGTCACTGTCCGGCATCACGAGGCTTGCCGAGGGATGCCGGAGAGTGATCCCAGGGGAGATTTTTTTATCCACCCCACGCACCCATGTAGGATTCTTTTTCTTGCATACCTTCCATTTCTGAGCGTGGATTTTTAATAATGCAGTCACTTCGGTTGCCAACGTCTGCCATATTGTGATCAGACTACAGTGATGTTAAGTGACGTCACGTAACATACTGTGATGTCAACCTTAATGATAGCGCATATTCAACCAGTACATTCATCAAGCACATGAGAATATTCGATTTTGGGTAAGAACACCAGGGATAGAACAGAATTTCTATCCCAAGCTAAAACTTAGGATTTCCTCAACTGGTGTGCAAGAAAGCTGTTTCTGTAATAACAGGCTGTGCTACCTTATTCACCCTAAAGATTCGGGCACAATAACTCCTTACCGTACATGTTTTAAAATTTGAACCTGTACAATGCATCACCCGATGTTAGGTCTAAAAATAGCTGGATGAGTGGCAAAAAGTGTAGACCCTGATGAGACGCCGCGTTCAGCGATGTCTCATCTGGGTCCAAACTGTTTGCTTAGGTCTGTCTGTCCGAAAACATTGGGTTAATATGGTGTGCAAGGTATTATAGGCAAGAACTTCGGCAATGGTTGTATCTCAGTTATATGTACTGGTATAAATGGTACGTGAACAGAAAATCTAGCAAATTCAGTTTATATTAAACAGCAGGTTTTATACTAAAATTTATTGATTATCCTGTATTGTTCGGAGGTCAACTGTATTAACACTGAGGTCATAAATCAATAATCATGTTTTTAATAGTGTCAATTAATAAAATTGTCATTAATCAAGTAATACGGTATTGTCCCAATTCCAGGTCCTCAGTCAGCTGTATTGGCCTCAGCCTTCAGCCTCTGTCAATATAGCTCATGTTTTACAAACAAGGTTTGAAAATGAGAAATTTTCAGATAGTCTCCCTGCGATTCTAAATATTCATGTAGACATTTTTAACCCTTTTCCTGCTGTTCATGACAATCCCTACCTTTGCAAACAGTGTAGATCCAGAAGACATCTGATCAGGATCTACACTGTCATGCATTTTGTGAACTGAACTAATACAGAAGACCCTCATTATAACAACAGTATTTGTTCCCTATTATTGTGCCGTTATAAAGAATTTGCCGTTATACAGAATCCCAGTTGGGAGTATGATAGATAATAATAGGCCTTTCCGCCTTAATTACTCCAAGAAACAATTGTTATAGACATTTGTTAGAATCTCCTCTAATTTTGTGTCTTGGAGTGTTAGATTACAAGACTCTTTCATGACTATGGACTCGATTTGTGCATTTCCAAACCGAGGGAATCTCACGCCGCTCAGAACTGAGGCTAAGCCTTTAGTTAAGTAGTCATTCCATTTGAATTGCCGTTATAATGGGTTTTGCCATTAAAACGAATGTTGGAATAAAGAGGGTTGACTGTATATGATGTGAGCCTGGCCAAGCGAATTTGTGTCTTCGAGCATTCTGTCATGACAAATTTTAACTGGGCATGCCCAGCCATTCAGAGGGGCCAGGGATATGGCTTTCTGTCTGAAGGTTCCTCTTGATTCACTGCTTGTATGAGCGAGCAGCGAAGGTTCTGGCGAGACTGCGCAGGCTCGCCTGAATCTTCACTGCTCGCATAGGCGATAAGTACCAAAATCGCTTGACGGGGCCCATATTAAGTAATTTGACTGGTTGATAGTCAGAAACGGGTGTGATTAAATTAATTCAGCAGGTTAAAAGTTAACTGTCATTTAAGTTTATAGTAATGATTGAAAGAAAAATAATTTCATAAGCCTCCGTGATGTAACGGCAATGCTACTTGCATTGTGCACCAGGGGTTGTGAATTTGATTCTTGGTTTCTTCAGACTTTTGGATGAGTCTTTAAACTGAGGTCCCATCTCCATATGGTACAATGTTAAACTCAAACGCATAAACAATTTCAGTATCAAAAGGAATTTTTGGTCATGTTATATTAATATAGTGAGTATGAACTTTTTTGCGCACAAGTAGTTCATGCAATGACCATAATTTTTGACAATCGTGGGAGTTATCTGAATTTTCTTCATAAGAATCCAATGGAATTGTTTTATTAATATTGGGTTTAACCATTACAGCACCAATCACTAGCAGACGATTTTAATAGGAATGGGAACACCTAGCACATTTTCCTGCCATTTTTCAAAGGAAGACAACTTTCAGGACTTCCTGTTCACTTTTATATAGGCTCAGTCCCACCAAAAAGGGGTCTACTCTTAAAAGGAAAGAATTTGCTCCTCAGGAGCAAATTCTTTCTTTTAAGAGTTGACCCTTATTGCTAGGCGAGACAAAAACACTTTTGCAGGAGTTGCCTCCCCTGAAGGTGCACCCATTCCCCTTATTTTTTTTTTAATATTTCAGAGAAAGTAAGTCTTGACATAACAAGTAAATTGTCTGATAAGCAGGCGATTCACATGAATATGGCATGCTTTATTTTCTTTGAAAACTAAGAGAAAAAATGAGAAATGTAAGGCCCCTTCCCTGCAAGGACCTGTAAATCTTAAACCATAAGGCTAAGAAACTCAATTTCGTGTTCCCTAGTAAGTGATTTTCAATGGAAAATGTCACAAGGAATACACATGTGAAACATGAAAGCCCTATCACCCATGGTTATGAAATAACAGGAGATATTTTTTTGAAAAAGGGGAGATGATTAGTGAAAATAAGCAATATAGTAATGGCCCTTTGTCAGAATGTAGCCTGACAAACACACACCCAAATGCAATTTGTCAGGATGTAGGTCTTGTGATGGTAATTATGTGTGTGATGTTTCATGAGAGTAGACAAAATACTTTTGAAGTTATCACCGAGGTTAAGGTTTTTGGTTTAGGTGTGACAAACACACAAGTTATTCTCCTTTGTCAGAATGTAGGTCTTGTGATGGTAAGTATGTGTGTGAAGTTTCATAAGAGTAGGGCCAGGTTAAGGCGTGACAAACACAAGTTTCGAGGCGTCTGATCTGGGCCTGTTCTGTTTGCCACTTACCCCTTTTGGGGTTTCCGGTACCAAATGGGTTTAACCTAAAGTCTAAGAATTCCCTAGTTAGTGATTTTCAAAAAAAGACTGCAAAAATAAGGAGAAATGTAAGGCCCCTTCCGTGCAAGGGCATGTAAATCTTAAACCATAAGACAAAGAAACTCAGTTTTGTGTTCCCTAGTAAGTGATTTTCAATGAAGAATGTCACAAGGAATATATATGTGAAATATGAAAGCCCTATTACCCATGGTTATGAAACAACAGGAGATATTTTTTGAAAAAGGGGAGATAATTCAGTGTAAATAAGCAACATAATAATTATGGCCCTTTGTCAGAATGTAGGTTTTGTGATGGTAAGTATGTGTGTGAAGTTTAATGAGAGTAGGATAAATACTTTTAAAATTTTGACCGAGTTTAAGTTGTTTGGTTATTGCCTGACAAACACACACCGAAAAGCAATATAGTTGTGGCCCTTTGTCAGAATGTAGATCTTGTGATAGTAAGTAAGTGTGTGCAGTTTCATCAGAGTAGGGCAAATACTTTTGAAGTTATGACCGAGGTTAAGTTTTTTGGTTAAGGCGTGACAAACACATGGACAAAAGCAGTATGGTTTGTCAGAATGTAGGTCTTGTGATTGTTAGTATGAGTGTGAAGTTTCATGTGAGTAGGGATAATACATTTGAAGTTATAACCGGTTAAATGTTTTGGTTTAGATTTGAAACTGACTGACAAGGAGATTACTATAGGGCACCCAAAATACTGTGTAGGGCCCTAATTAAGAAGGGAAGTAACTCTGTAAATACTGTTGGTAGGGTCATGCTTCTTGCATTCTGTGATTTCTCTCATAGCCCCCTATCAGTGTATCAAGTTTCACTAAATTACCTTTAAAACTTTTAGAGATATGCTCTGGACAAGCTTAATATAGCAAAAACTAAAAAGGGAAATAACTCTGTAATTACTTGTGATAGAGTTACAATTCTTGCACTCTGCACTTCCTCTGATGGCCATCTATCAATGTATTAAGTTTCACTTAAATCCCTTCTATACTTTCAGAGATATGCTCCGGACAATCTTTTCATTGAAATAGATAAGAAGGGAAGTAACTCCATAAATACTGGTGACAGGGTTATGGTTCTTGTATTTTACGATTCCCCTCATCGCCTTCTATCAGTATATCAAGTTTCACTTAAATACCTTTAATACTTTTAGAGATATAGAGCGTGACGGACGGACGGATGGTCGGACGGACGGACAAAGCGGCGACTATATGGCTCCCCCTTCGGGGAGCATAAAAAATGGATTTTCATTTGTTCAAGAAATATCGTTAGTGCTTTAAACATTGATTTACTTCTGAAAGCCACAAGGCATGAAATTTGAAGCCTTATATTCTCAAAAAAAAAAAGAAGAAAAGAAAAAGATTACTGTTTGCTCTAGAATTTTCTGGTGCTTTGGGGATTATTCTGCCTAGGTATAAGTAAATGGACCCAGGATTGATAGGAAAACTGAATACATGGAAGCTGGGAATGCAACTGCAAAATAAGGTTATAATACAAATTAAATAACTTGATCTCCTTGAGAGTAAGGCAGAGTGACGTCTAGATTGAAATGTACATTTTCTTCCTATGCATGCCATATGTGAATGCACACCAGAAAAGTGGACCCCAAATGTGCAAAGTCAGCAGCTCCCAGTGGGAGGTAGGGTCCACATAAACACTGATAGGAAAATAGGGCTGGAACACTATGTGACACACATAGAAAAAGATGGAGTTCATCCCTGTATGAAAAAAAAAATATTATTAGTCCCTTCACCCTTAACACATTTTGTACCCAAAACCCCAAAACGGGTAATTGGTAAACAGTACAGGCCCAGATCAGATGTCACAAAACACGCAGTCTGATCAGGGCCTACACTGTTTGCAAAAAGTTCAGCCATTTTCCAAATAAATTTTGAAGAAAACACAACCTGACAACCCTAAATTTCGAAATGGACTCCTGCTATATATATATTCCAACTTCCATTTGGTACAAAATAGGTTATGAGGGTACTTTTCTAACATTCATTGAAGTATGAACAGCATAGGCTCATGTCAATTAATATGTTGTTCATACTTCCATGACATTGTAAAATTACCATAATTACTTACATTTAACCCATTTTGTACCAAATGGAAACTTCCACTAAATATATAGCACAAGTCTATTCAAAATTTAGGGGTATCAGGTTGTGTTCAGATGCCCTGTTCTGCGGCATCTGATCTGATCCTGCACTGTTTGCCAGAGTACCCATTTTGGGGTTTCCGGTACCAAATGGGTTAGTAAATGTCTTCATTGAAGTGAGAACAATGTTACACTCAGATACTTAACAAGTGTGTTTTTTTCTTTAAATGATCCAAGAATGTAAATATTAATTTATGTGATATGTTTTCAAAACTAACATGACATATGCACATAGTTTTCTAAGTAACTCCTCAAACTAATTGTTATGCAAAAAAAACAGTTTTATCGAGTAAAACTGGGGTTTGCAGGTTTGCAGGGGTACACATTATTTTTCTAATTTCTGCTCAAAAACATAGACTGTGGTTACTCGTTAGAACCGCCTCGTTGAGCGTTGAGGCGGTTCTAACGAGAATTCACAATCTTTGTTTTTAGCTGAAATAAGAAATATACGAGGACTGTTCAAATATGAATGCAAGTAGAACGTTTTCTCATGCACTAATGCGAAAATTACCTGGAAATAAATATCAGTTTAGAAAAACATTTTACCTATACATTGATACCAAATCTGTTAAAATCGGTCCACTTTAGCCATGTATATCGTTCGATAAACACTGTCTACTCTTGTATACTAATACAAAACATGGTTGGAAGAAGGTCAGAGTAGGCCTTTGAAATACGGTCCTATATTAAGAATCATTGTATTCTTGGTATACGGTGCAAAGACATTTTTGATGAAATATGTTCCGTTTATGGGCATAATGAAATGTCTTTTCCGACAGTTTTTCATTGGTGTAAGAAATTCAGCTGTGGGCTAGGCTCAACCGAAGATGCACCACATGATCGTCGGCTGAAAAGAGCAACATCTGCTAAGATGGTTGCTAGAGTGAAAGAAATAGTTCCTACCGATGCACGATACACCACTAGGCAAATAGCTGGTATGGTTGGCATCTCATTAGGAGCAGCTCATACAATTCTGAAACGGGATTTGAAAATGAGAAAGATCTGTGCTAGATGGATTCCCCATCTGTTGACAGATAAGCAGAAAAAGACACGCATTCAGTGCGCCAAGAAGTTGCTTAAAAAGTTTCAAAATTACAATGCACGGCCTTTCGCTAATGTCGTCATAGGTGACGAGACATGGGTTCACTTTTTTGAGCCAAAACAAAACATTCAGAACAAAATATGGGCAACAAAGTATTGCAAAAGACCATGCATTGCAAAGCGGACCTTGAGCGTCAAGAAGGTAATGTATGCCATATTCTTTTCAAATCAGGGCCCTGCTATTCAGGTTGCTGTGCCTAAAGCAAATCTGTAAATGCGAAGTTATACAAGAATAAAGTTCTTCGAAAATTGAAGAAATATTTCAAAGAACGAAGACCCGCAACTGGTTTGGCCAATGTCAGATTGCTACATGACAATGTGTCATCGCACAAGGCGTTCATTGTGCAAGACTATCTGAAGCAGGAAAAGGTTGTTGAACTCCCTCACCCCCTGTATTCCCCTGACCTTGCCGCGTGTGACTTTTTTTTGTTCCCGCGGCTGAAAATTTACCTTTCTGGTCGAAAATTTGTACAGCGCAAACACCTCGGTTCTGCAATATTCCAGTGCCTTCATAGTATACCTCGAAAAGACTACCAAAATGAAAATGCTTTGATTGGATCAGAAGGCTGAAAGTTTGTATATCTGTTAAAGGGGAATACTTTGAGGGGACAAAATAAATTTTTTATCGAAATCTATCACGGAATCTTTTTTATGTGCTTAGTTGCGTTCATATTTATACAGTCCTCGTATCACATATTTTCATATGAAAACTTTCTTTTTACGGTGGTAAAATTTACAATGTCTTTGTATAGGCATGTTTTCGTAATGAAAATTTGGGCATTTATGTCAAATAAAATCCTAAAGTAGTGACTCTCCAAGGGTATACTTAAGATCAACAATTAAAGTGAACAAGAGAGTGAACAGATATGGTATTTTTACAGTGAATGAATATATATATTTGCTGCTCATTTTGAAGGGAAACCACTCTCATAAGAATTTGCTTCCGTTATATGAGTCCTTTTGGAAAATTGGGGCTTCTCTTCAAGGAAAGAATTTGCTCCTTTAGCAGCAATTTTTATCGATTAAGGGGATTGGGAACACCTGGCAGATTTTTCCACCATTTCTAAAAGGGAGACAACTTTTGGGAGTTACTGTTGGTTTTTCTATAAGCCCTGTCCTGCTGAAAAAGGGGTCTACTCTTAAAAGAAAGAATTTGCTCCTCAGGAGAAAATTCTTTCCTTTAAGAGTTGACCCCTATTGACATGGGAGACAAAAATACTTTTACAGGAGTTACCTCCCCTGAAGGTGTTCCTATTCCCCTTAAGAGAAGCCCTATGGTACAGGAAGCCAACAGGAAGCCAAACCTGCAGATCTAAGTGTTCTCTCTTGGAGGTGTAACCATTCACAGTGAGTAATGTATTTTACCTGGGTAATAAAACGGTGCACCAGACCAAATTTTGTAGACATCTATAGTAACATAACAGAAGGCCAGTAGAATAAATGCCATAGAAGACAAAGCCAGAACAAAGGTGAAAGACCTGAAAAATATAGAAAACAAACATAGTAGTTTATCATCAATATCATAAAATCTGGCTATACTGCAGTACTATTAATCCACTATCCAGATGCAGCAGCTTGTCTGTTCATATATTGTCTTTTACACATTTTTACCTGTAAAAGGGAAATGGACAAACAGTGCAGACCCAGATCAGATGCCGCATGATGTGGCATCTGATCAGGGTCTACACTGTAAGCAGAATTTTCTGTCAAAAAGAGAATAATAATGAAACAAGAGGGCCATGATGGCCCTGGATCACTCACCTGATCCATAGTGTAACAAGTGGGCCCCAGAGAGGGCCATTATTGGCCCCAGGGTTTTAATGTGCATAATGTTGAGGGAGGTCTTAAAGTTGAAGCTTCATACCAAACATCAACAAAGGCTATAATTAGAACAATCTTGGCAAAGGTCCACTAGATAAAGCTACACATCAAATTTCAAAGACCTGGGCCTTGCAGTTTCAGAGAAGAAGATTTTTTTTAAAGATATTCCCTACATAAGCCTATGCAAAACCAAATGGCCCCAGGGCTATATAAATCTATGTAAAAACAAAGGGCCCCGGCCCGGGGTGGGGGCATTTGTGGCCCCAGGGCTATAATTTGAACAATCTTGGTAGAGGTCCACTAGATAAAGCTCCATACTAAATATCAAAGGCCTTGGCCTTGCAGTTTCAGAGAAGATTTTTAAAGATTTCCCTATATAAGTCTATGCAAAACCAAAGGGCCCCGGAGCGGGGACATTTTTGGTACCAGGGCTATAATTTGAATAATTTTGATAGAGGTCCACTAGATGCAGCTTCATACCAAATATCAAAGACCCAGGCCTTGTGGTTTCAGAGAAGAAGATTTTTGAAGATTTTCCGCATGTAAGTCTATGTAAAACCATAGGGCCCCAGAGTGGGGGCATTTTTGGCCCCAGGGCTATAATTTTAACAATCTTGGTAGAGGTCCATTAGATGCAACTTCATACCAAATTTCAAAGTCCTGGGCCTTGTGGTTTCAGAGAAGATTTTTAAAGATTATCCCTATATAAGTCTATGTAAAACCAAAGGGCCCCGGGACGGGGCCACTTTTGGCCCCAGCACTATAATTTGAATCATCTTGGTAGGGGTCCTTTAGAAGAAGCTTCATACCAAATATAAAAGACCTAGGCCTTGTGGTTTCAGAGAAGAAGATTTTTAAAGATTTTCCCTATATAAGTCTATGTAAAACCAAAGGGCCCCTGAGCGGGGGCATTTTTGGCCCAAGGGCTATAATTTGAACAATCTTGGTAGGGGTCCACTAGATGAAGCTTCATACAAAATATCAAAGTCCTGGGCCTTGCGGTTTCAGAGAAGAAGATTTTTAAAGATTTTCCCTATATAAGGCCATGTAAAACCAAAGGGTCCCAGTCGGAGGCTTTTTTTGCCCCAGCACTATAATTTGAACAATCTTGGTAGGGGTCCACTAGATAAAGCTTAATTCCAAATATCAAAGTCCTGGGCCTTGCAGTTTCAGAGCAGAAGATTTTTAAAGATTTTCCCTATATAAGCCTATGTAAAACCAAAGGGCCCGGCGGCGGGGACATTTTTGGCCTCAGCACTATCATTTGAATAATCTTGTTAGGGGTCTTTTAGATGAAGCTTCATACCAAATATAAAAGACCTAGGCCTTGTGGTTTCAGAGAAAAGGATTTTTAAAGATTTTCCCTCTATAAGTCTATGTAAAAACAAAGGGCCCCTGAGCGGGGGCATTTTTGGCCCAAGGGCGATAGTTTGAACAATCTTGGTAGAGGTCCATTGGATGAAGCTTCATTCTAAATATCAAAGTCCTGGACCTTGCGGTTTCAGAGAAGAAGATTTTTAAAGATTTTCCCTATATAAGTCTATGTAAAACCAAAGGGCCCCTGAGCAGGGGGATTTTTGGCCCAAGGGCTATAATTTGAACAATCTTGGTAGGGGTCCACTAGATGAAGCTTCATACAAAATATCAAAGTCCTGGGCCTTGCGGTTTCAGAGAAGAAGATTTTTAAAGATTTTCCCTATATAAGCCTATGTAAAACCAAAGGGCCCCAGGTGGAGGCTTTTTTTGCCCCAGCACTATAATTTGAACAATCTTGGTAGGGGTCCACTAGATAAAGCTTAATACCAAATATCAAAGTCCTGGGCCTTGCAGTTTCAGAGCAGAAGATTTTTAAAGATTTTCCCTATATAAGCCTATGTAAAACCAAAGGGCCCGGGGGTGGGGACATTTTTGGCCTCAGCACTATCATTTGAATAATCTTGTTAGGGGTCTTTTAGATGAAGCTTCATACCAAATATAAAAGACCTAGGCCTTGTGGTTTCAGAGAAAAGGATTTTTAAAGATTTTCCCTATATAAGTCTATGTAAAAACAAAGGGCCCCTGAGCGGGGGCATTTTTGGCCCAAGGGCGATAATTTGAACAATCTTGGTAGAGGTCCAATGGATGAAGCTTCATTCTAAATATCAAAGTCCTGGACCTTGCGGTTTCAGAGAAGAAGATTTTTAAAGATTTTCCCTATATAAGGCCATGTAAAACCAAAGGGCCCCGGAACGGGGGCATTTTTTGCCCCAGCACTATAATTTGAACAATCTTGGTAGGGGTCCACTAGATAAAGCTTAATACCAAATATCAAAGTCCTGGGCCTTGCAGCTTCAGAGCAGAAGATTTTTAAAGATTTTCCCTATATAAGCCTATGTAAAACCAAAGGGCCCGGGGGCGGGGACATTTTTGGCCTCAGCACTATCATTTGAATAATCTTGTTAGGGGTCTTTTAGATGAAGCTTCATACCAAATATAAAAGACCTAGGCCTTGTGGTTTCAGAGAAAAGGATTTTTAAAGATTTTCCCTATATAAGTCTATGTAAAACTAGAGTGTTCACAAGTTTTTTCTTTAATTTGACCTACTGACCTACTTTTTGACCCGAAAAGACCTTTATTCAAACTTAGCCAAGATATTGTCACAATGACCATTCTGAGCAAGATTAATGATTTAACCAAACTTGTGGCCTCCTGAGTATTCACAAGGTTTTTCTATGATTTGACCTACTGACCTCCTTTTCAACCGGACATGAGTTTTTTCTTTAATTTGACCTACTGACCTACTTTTTGACCCGAAAAGACCTTTATTCAAACTTAGCCAAGATATTGTCACAATGACCATTCTGAGCAAGATTAATGATTTAACCAAACTTGTGGCCTCCTGAGTATTCACAAGGTTTTTCTATGATTTGACCTACTGACCTACTTTTCAACCGGACCGAGATATTGTCATGATGATCATTCTGAGCAAGTTTGATTATGATTGGACCAAAATTGTGGCCCCTAGGGTGTTCACAAGGTTTTTATATGATTTGACCCGCTGACCTACTTTTTAACCCGATATGACCCATATTCGAACTGGACTGAAATATTGTCACAATGGTCATTCTGAGCAAGTTTCATGATAATTGGACCAAAACAGTGGCCTTCAGAGTGTTCACAAGGTTTTTCTATGATTTGACCTACTGACCTACTTTTTGACCGGACATGACCCATATTCGAACTTGACCAAGATATTGTCATGATGATCATTCTGAGCAAGTTTGATTATGATTGGACCAAAATTGTGGCCTCTAGGGTGTTCACAAGGTTTTTCTATGATTTGACCCGCTGACCTACTTTTTAAGCCGACATGATCCATATTCAAACTTCACTAAAATATTGTCACAATGATCATTCTGAGCAAGTTTGATGATGATTGGACCAAAATTGTGGCCTCTCGAGTGTTCACAAGGTTTTTCTATGATTTGACCTACTGACCTACTTTTTTACCCGACATGACCCAAATTCGAACTTGACCGAGATATTGTCATGATTATCATTCTGAGCAAGTTTGATGATAATTGGACCAAAACTGTGGCCTCTAGTGTGTTCACAAGAAAAAGTTTACGCACGACGGACGACGGACGACGACGCCGGACATCTTACTGTCACAAAAGCTCACCATGACCTTCGGTCAGGTGAGCTAAAAAAAACCAGATCCAACACACCTTAACGGCCCCCGCCCATTAGGGCTTGAAGAAATATATGGGCTGCATGATGCTTCCACGCAGAGCTGATACCGACCCGCACACGAGTACTCATAAACTGTTTAGAGGATCTAAGCCTGCCCAGGCAAAGCGGTGCGAGTCAGCCCTTCCATGCTTATAAACCCTATTGGTTTCATTGGGCAGCAGGGCTTCTCAATGTCGGGTAAAAGTCCCACAAAATTGGTTGCAACGTCTCCAAAATGACCTGATACAGTGTTGATGGGTATGTTAAACCTCAAATCAAACAAACAAACAAAATAATTTAGCCACATCCATTTCTGACTTTGAACAAAACAGATTACTTGATATGGTTTATTCTTGCAAATTCACAAACTGCATGTCAAGCAGTGTAGATGCTGATCTACAGAAGCCATCTGATCTGTATCTGCAGTGTTTGCAAAGGTTCGGGTTGTTCTGAACAGCAGGATAAGGGTTAATAAGACCTGTCGCCAGGCAGGATAGCTCACCGGAAGTCGCACTTTGACTCAGTTGCACAAAGGCAAATTTTCAGACCCTTAACAGAAACAAAGTCACAAAGCAAGAATCCAGTGCTATTTCAATATACAGTCCAACCTGTATTAAGCAAGCATGTAAGGGATAACCAAAATGTGCTTGCTTAAGACAGGTGCTTGCTTAATACAGGTGAATTTCAATGCATTTGCCTTTTGGGGGAACCAAATGCATGCTTGTTTAAGACAGGTTGCTTGCTTATCAGAGGTGGCCACTATGACAGGTTTTACTGTAGTTATATTAAAATCTATCAATAAATGTAGCCACTAGAGCAAAGTCAAAGTTCTTCTAAAAATAGCCACCTTGACCTGAGGACCCTGAAAGTCAAACTTCCTTGAGATATTATCATACCCAACATCTGTATGATGCTATAGAGTGATGACAAAGTTTTTTCTAAAAAAAGCCACACTGTCCTTAACCTTGCGGTCATGACCTTGAAAGTCGAACTCGCTCGAGATATTATCATAAGCAACATTTGTATAAAGTTATGGCAAAATTCATCAACAAATGTAGCCCATACAGCCATGACAAAGTTATTCTGAAAATATCCAGTGACCATGACCTCTACCTCAGGACCCTGAAAGACAAACCTGCTCAAGATACTATCATACCCAACATTTGTGTGAAGTTATATTAAAATCTATCAACAAATATAGGTGCTAGAGTGATGACAAAGTTTTTCTAAAAATAGCCACAGTGACCTTGACCTTGAGGTCATGACCTTGAAAGTTGAACTCGCTTGAGATATTATCATATGCAACATTTGTGTGAATTTATATAAAAATCTGTCAATAAATGTAGGCCCAGAAGCGATGACAAAGTTTTTCTAAAAATAGCCATGGTGACCTTGACCTTGAAAGTCAAACTTGCTGGAGATATTATCAGCAATGTTTGTGTGAAGTTATATTAAAATCTGCCAATAAATGTAGGGGCTAGAGGGATGACAAACTTTTTCTTAAGATAGCCACAGTGACCTTGACCTTGAAAGTCGAACTCACTGGAGAAATTTTCAGCAGTGTCTATCACCATTCCAAGTCTCAAGTAAATTCGTCTGAAGGCAAGCAAGTAATGATCTTAAATCTTCAGTGCAAAAACATAAAAATCCTTAGTCTGTGACCTTGACCCAAAGGCCACGGTCATGTAAGATGATGCTGCTGATAAAACTTTTGACTAGTACCTATCACCAGCCCAAGTACGAACTAAATCTATCAAAGGTTATGGTCATGAGCGCTGATGCTGCTGCTAAAAATATGAGACAAGTATCTATAACTATATCGAGTATTAACTAAATCAATCCAAAGATAAAGAAGTAATGAGTTCCTAAAAACTTTTTCACAAAAACTTTCATATTAAAATCCGAAGTTTGTGATCTTGACCTTAAGGTCATGGTCATGGGTGCTGATACTGCAGATAAAAACTTTAGGCCAGTATCTATCACAATACCAAATATGAACTTAATCCAAGTTCACATAAAGAAGTTATGAGCAACTAAAAAACTTTAACGCAAAAACTTTAACATTTGTGGACGCTGACGCCGGGGGTAGTAGAATAGCTTACGGTGAGCTAAAAACAATTAAACTGAATTTTACACTTGTAACCATTTCATATGAAACTTGTTGAAGGTTCATTTCATAAATTTTAATTGAAATGGGAATTTCAAGTGAAGTTCTCTGTATCTATTATAGAGTGCTGCGTCCAGTTGTTCAAAGCATCTTTAGCTTAACGAGCTGTTAAGTGGTCAAATTGTTAACTTCTTTAGTAAGTACAATATCTAAGACTTGTATTTTTGATTAGCAAAAGCTACTCACATTTTTTCTGCAAAATTATTAGTATATTTTCATTATTTAATGATCAAAGTTTTAACAATATGTTAGTTAACAACATCGTTAATTTTGAACAACTGGCCCCTCAATTTTAACTTAAAATACCGTGAATGCATATACAACAATGAATAACTCACCAGAGATTTTTGTTGATGGGAATCCAGCCACCGTTTCTTTCAGCATTGCACAGCGCTAAAGCTAATACACCCTGAAACAAATAATAAGTCATTTATCCTTATTTTGTTATTCCGATAAGGCTGGGAAAATTGCCCTGAACCGAGACTTAGACTGTTTCGTATAACATTTTGGTTCCATTATTTAAGTTATGAGATGGATTATTCAATAAGTCATTAAATTTATTCCCTTAACTCTTTCAGCACCAAATTGATTTCAAAACATAACTCCAAGCACCAATTCTATTTTTAGTCCCTGTTATTTTCTACCACTTAAACCATGTAAATATACAATCAAAAACATCTTTTTTAAGTAAAAGCTTCTTTGTTTTTGCCGAAAACAGGTTTTTGCCGACAACAGGTCTTACCTAATGATCTGCAACATGCTTCAGCTAATTATTTCCCTTTATTGGTTGATCTAAAATGCAGAATCAAAGTGGTACTCCAGGTCGCAAAAGTACAACTAGGGCGCTCTGCTAGGCAGTCGCAATTATGTGACTAGGGTGCCGAAAGAGTTATATGAAAGTCACCTTTAGCTTTACATTTATAAAGTTTTAATTAAAAACAGTGCATGGCATGAACAGTGTTTGACACAGATCACTGAGTCATCTTTCTATGCATTGAATACTGGTGGACTCTTCCATTGCTGTATGTTGGACAAGTCCATTTGTCAGACCTATTTTTTTCGCTTTTATTCTAATTTTGATGGAAAATTCTGTTAGAAAATAGTGCAGGCCCTGATCAGACGCTGCATTCTGCAGCGTCTGATCTGGGCCTGCACTGTTTGCCAAGGTACCACTTTAGCGGTTTTTCCCGTGCCAAAGGTTAGTGGATAACCTTGTTAAGGCTTGATTTTTTTTAAGCTTCTACTTACCAAGATGACAGCCCAGATTAGAAACCTTCTTATTCTTGCTTTCCAGTCAGGGTATATGAATAATATTTTACCAGCCTGCAACAGAGGAAAGTACATTGGGAGAGACTGAAATACTGTAATTACAAATTACTGTAAGACTTTAATGGCTCCAAACACTGATGGTTTCTTTCAAGTCTCTATAAAATGTTTCTGATTGGTCCAGAATACAAACATTTAGAGGCTCTTTAGTGGAGTTTTTCTTATGTTATCCAAAAAAATGTATTTTGTGTGTATACATAACATTCCATTTAGAAGACCAAAAAGTAATCCCCAAATTGGCTCCATTTTGACTCCGGACATGATGATTAACCCTCAGAGACTCAAACTACACCTCAACCTCATTATAGCATGATTCGTTACAGCACGCATTCGGATATAACATGGTTTTGATTTGGACCCCATATTTTCCCCAACCAACATTTATAAATATTATCCAAGGATTCTATCAGGTTTTAAGCACAACAACTTTATTTTCCTCCCACTTTTGACTGCCGTAATACGGTAGCTAACACAGCCTATAACGGTGCTTTTTGATATTTATTGCAGGCCTCCAAACATGTCATAGATCTATTAGCAGAGTTGAATATACAGTATATAAACTTGTTTAGCTTGACACGCATGATAAACATGAGCTGCCATCGGCACAATCAAAAGTGTTGGCTTAGCGAGATAAAGAATTTAAAGAATTCAGTTATGCAACAAGAAAAAAATATTTAGCACGCTCTGTTAAGGATTACTGCTCAGCAGAAATCTTAAACAGCGATGTAGACAATGTGATCGATCAACTGCAATAAAACCGATTTTCTAGAGCCGCATGTAAAAGAAAGTCAGATTTATTCCAGCTTAACAGCAAATGTTAAAACATATTCATGATCGATTTTCGCGGTAAAAAAATCATTCAAAGACCATGTGCACCATTAAAAATCATTTAAAATGCTAAAATATTAAGGGTAAGACAGTCCAAGGGAAGTAATTCAACTTTCTCGTAAGCGTTAACCAGTGTCCGGTTCTAAACCCTAACTGGGTAATTTTACCATTTTACCATTGTAGTTCGGTACGGTCCCGGATGCACAGTTACAACAAAGTTAGCCAGGAACCACCTATCCAAATGGCGTCATTCTCGCTGTCACATCGGACGCTTTTCTGGATATAAACGTGGTTTATCAGCTGGTTTCGATTAAAGAGACTTGTTTGGCTTGATGGGCCATGGTATTTACTGCCATTGATTAGTTCTAAACACCTTTTAGTCGGGAAATACGGAAATTAACCAGACCGCACATCATCTTGTTTGGAAAACTATTGATCACCATAGTGTCAATGGTTGATCTGTGACAAATACGGTCGGCGTTTGTAACATGATTCGGTTAACTAATACGGTCCGATGGTTGGACCCGAAGTTCCGTGTTATAACGAGGTTGAGGTGTTCTCTGAATTCTAACGCATCTGCATATGTAAGGTGACATCTGATTGGATAACATCAAAAACTTGCAACAGCATATTCTACAATACACTTTCAGAAACCTGACGTGATCATTTGATGTCACTTTTCATTGGCGGCCTTTGGTTTTACACAGCTCACAAAGCAATAGTACAGTTTTCAATAAAATAACTGAATAAGTGCATTAGAATGGGGATGACTATATTGAAAATTGTCATTTGGGGATGTAAATCACTGGTTTTATGGTCACTGGCACAACACCATAAAAAGAAACAGCCAACCATAAAACCGCTGATTTACATCCCAAATGACAATTTTGAATACAGCTATCCTCCAATTAATAAGACATATCATATGAGTGAGTGAGTGAGTGTTTGAGTTTTATGTCTCACCAACAGCTAAGGTCATACAGAGATGGGACCTCGGTTTAAAGACTCTTCCAAAAGTCTGGAGAAGCCCGGGATCGATCCTGAGACCCCTGGTTTACAAGGCGAGTAGCATAAACACTACACCATGGAGGCTTCTCACATATCCTCTGCTTAGTGCAATAACTTTGTAAGTGCAAAATGGCAACTTTTCAGGAGAGACAAACAAGAGGGCCCAATGGCCCTATATCGCTCACCTGTGTACCAGAAAATCATTAGTGTAGGAGACCACTTGACATTGCTACATACTAAATATCTAAGCTCAGGCAAAGCGGTGTCCATGCTTATAAACCCTATTGGTTTCAATGGGCGACAGGGCTTGAGATGTAATTTCATCTCAATGTCGGGTAAAAGTCCCACAAAATTGGAAGAGACATCTCAAAAATGACCTATACAGTGTTGACAGGGATGTACAACTTCAAATCAAACAAAATCTGTGCCTTATGGTTTTGGAAAAGAAGATTTTTTTTTTTTAGTTTTTTTTCCAGTATAAGTCTATAGAAGCTAATGAGCCCTGGGGCTTGGCCAATTTTGACCCAAAGGGCATGGTTTGAAGGATTATGTAGGCGACCATTTTGTGTTGCTATATACTAAATATCTAAGGTCTGTATTTCATGGTTTCAAAGAAGATGTTTGAAGCTTTTTTCCATTATAAGTTTGTTGGAGTTAAGGGGCCACATGATTTGGCCAATTTGGACCCCAGGGGCATGATAGGCAGGATTCATGTAGGTGACCACTCGACATTGCTACATGCTAAATACCTAATCTCTGGGACTTATGGTTTCAGAGAAGAAAATTTTTGAAGATTTTTTTTCTCCATTTCAAGTTTTTTTTTTCCATTATAAGGGCCCGGTGGTTTCAGAGAAGACGATTTTTGAAGTTTTTCCAATTGTAAGTCTATGGAAGCTAAAGAGCCCTGGGGTGTGGCCAAGTTGGATCCCAGGGGCATAACTGGCAGGATTTATGTAGGTAGCCACTTGACATTGCAACATACTAAAATCTAAGCTCTGGGCCTAATGGTTTCATAGAAGAATATTTTTTTTTTTAAGTTTTTTTTTCCATTATAAGTCTATTGGAGCTGATGAGCTCGGGCTAGCCAATTTTGACCCCAGGGGCAGGGTTAGCAGGATTTATGTAGCTGGCTATTTTATGTTGCTAGATACTAAATATCTAAGTTCTGTGCTTTACAGTTTCTGAGAAGAAGATTTTTTCCATTATGAGTCTATGGGAGCTAAGGGGCAAAGGGGCTTGGCCCATTTGGACCCCAGGGGCATGATTAGCAGGAAATATGTAGGTGATCACTTGCCTTTGCTACATGCTAAATATCTAAGCTCTGGGCCCTGTGGTTTCAGAGAAGAAGATTTTTGAAGCTTTTTTCCATTATGAGTCTATGGGAGCTAAGGGGGTCCCAGGGTGTGGCCCATTTGGACCCCAGGGGCATGATTGGCAGGAATTATGTAGGTGACCACTTGTCATTGCCACATGCTAAATATCTAAGCTCTGCGCCCTGTGGTTTCAGAGAAGAAGATTTTTGAATTTTTTTCCATTATGAGTCTATGGGAGCTAAGGGGCCCCGGGGCGTGACCCATTTGGACCCCAGGGGCATGATTGGCAGGATTTATGTAGGTGACCACTTGCCATTGCTACATGCTAATAATCTAAGCTCTGGGCCCTGTGGTTTCAGAGAAAAACATTTCTGAAGCTTTTTTTCCATTATGAGTCTATAGGAGCTAAGGGGCCCCAGGGCGTGGCTCGTTTGGACCCCAGGGGCATGATTGGCAGGATTTATGTAGGTGACCACTTGCTGTTGCTACATGCTAAATATCTAAGCTCTGGGCTCTGTGGTGTCAGAGAAGAAGATTTTTGAAGCTTTTTTCCATTATGAGTCAATGGGAGCTAAGGGGCTCCAGGGCGAGGCCAATTTAGACCCCAGGGGCATGATTGGCATGAATTATGTAGGTGACCACTTGCCGTTGCTACATGCTAAATACCTAAGCTCTGGGCCCTGCGGTTTCAGAGAAGAAGATTTTTGAAGCTTTTTTCCATTTTGAATCTATGGGAGCGAAAGGGACACGGGGCGTGGCCAATTTGGACCCCAGGGGCATGATTGGCAGGATTTATGTAGTCGACCACTTGCCATTGCTACATTCTTATTATCTAAGCTCTGGGCCCTGTGGTTTCAGAGAAAAAGATTTTTGAAGCTTTTTTTCCATTATGAGTCTATAGGAGCTAAGGGGCCCGGGGCGTGGCCCATTTGGACCCGAGGGGCATGATTGGCAGGGTTTATGTAGGTGACCACTTGCCATTGCTACATGCTAATTATCTAAGCTCTGGGCCCTGTGGTTTCAGAGAAGAAGATTTTTTAAGCTTTTTTTCCATTATGAGTCTATGGGAGCTAAGGGGCCCCAGGGCGTGGCCCATTTGGAACCCAGGGGCATGATTGGCAGGAATTATGTAGGTGACCACTTGCCGTTGCTACATGCTAAATATCTAAGCTCTGTGCCCTGTGGTTTCAGAGAAGAAGATTTTTGAATCTTTTTTTTTCCATTATGAGTCTTTTGTTTGTTTGATTTGAGGTTTAATGTCCCCGTCAACACTGTAAAGGTCATTTTGGAGACGTTACTTCCAATTTTGTGGGACTTTTACCTGACATTGAGATGAAATGACATCTCAAGCCCTGTCGCCCAATGAAACCAATAGTGTTTATTAGCATGGACGGTCCGCCTCGCACCGCGGTTCCTGGACAGGCTTAGATCCTCTAAGCAGTTTACCAGTACTAGTGTGCGGGCCGGATTCAGCTCTGCATGGAAGCATCATGCAGCCCATATATTTCTTCAAGCCCCTATGGGCGGGGGCTTTCCATTATGAGTCTATGGTAGCTAAGGGGCAAAGGGGTGTGGCCAATTTGGACCCCAGGAGCATGATTGGCAGGAATTAAGTAGGTGACCACTTGCCGTTGCTACATATTAAATATCTAAGCTCTGGGCCCTGCGGTTTCAGAGAAGAAGATTTTTGAAGCTTTTTTCCATTATGAGTCTATGTGAGCAAAGGGGCCCCGGGGCATGGCCCATTTGGAACCCAGGGGCATGATTGGCAGGAATTATGTAGGTGACCACTTGCCGTTGCTACATGCTAAATATCTAAGCTCTGGGCAATGTGGTTTCAGAGAAGAAGATTTTTTAAGCTTTTTTTTCCATTTTGAGTTTATAGGAGCTAAGGGGCCCCGGGGTGTGGCCAATTTGGACCCAAGGGGCATGATTGGCAGGATTTTCGTAGGTGACCACTTAACATTGTTACAAGTTAAATATCTAAGCTCTGGGCCCTGTGGTTTCAGAGAAGAAGATTTTTTAAAATTTATTCCCAATATAAGTCTATGGGAGCTATATGTTGTCATGGCAACCATAATTCCAATCTGATCAGCCCAAAAACCATATGCAGCCTTTCCCCCTACCTGATGATGCTTCACATGAAATTTGATCAAGATTGGCCATGGGGTATTAGAGATTTACTTATTTGAAATTGTTTACGGACGCACGCACGTACGGACACACGCACGGACGCATGCACACACAACGGACGACGGACAAAATGTGATCACAAAAGCTCACCTTGTCACTACGTGACAGGTGAGCTAAAAACTGCTTTATTAAAGAATGGCATAGAAAACCATACTATAAGCTGGTTTCTTAACTTCATGGCGATTTCTTTCATTTGTGTGTGATGTTTATTGTTGAATATATGGCATTTGAAAAGAAATATTTAGCATTTAAGGGTTGATACACAATTTCTGCGCCGAGTGTTTTTGGTGCAAAAACGGTGAAAGTGCATTCAGCGCTAAAACGGTGTAAATGTACAAACCTTATTTCTTTGCCTTTTAAATGGTAAAGCAGTAAATTAAAGGCACTGGGTAAGTAATAGATCACATTTTATAAATTCTGCATGGTACTTCCATGCTTATTCAGAAATATCAAGCAGCAGGATTCAATATTTTTGAGGTAGCCTAGACTCATGGGTTTTGACGCACTTAAGCACTTGTTGATGTGTCATTAATTTAACTTGCAACTCCCAGCACATTGGATTTGTGCAAGACATATGTGGACTTCTAGCAAATTTTTGTATATCATTTAAATTATTTTTCATCAACTGTCTTTGTAGAAATTATTGGTGAAACAGGACCACCATGGTGACTGTCATTTTGGCTAACAGTCATATGAAATGACGCATCTGACAATATGCCATTTTTCTTGCAAGATAATTATTTAAGTTCAACAACAATACCAAGACTGTGTTCAGAGATCATAATTTGTCTGTAAAAAACAAAATAAAATGACAAGAATAACTTTTGTTTGACACCTGAAAGAATTTAAATAATCTTATCCTATTTTGCAAATGGCCGCCATTTATATGTCCTTGTTTCAACGGATAGGGAAGTTGCGGTGCTTGTTTCTCTTGCTTGCATTGAGTAATATACCAAAGGTCTGCGTCAGTATTTTCTTTAATAGATTGTTCATTATTATTGACAAGAATTTTCTGGGAATTCTTTACACTTGGCAACATACAAACACAGAGAAAATTACTTCATTGGTTTCTCTTCTTCCAGTTCCAACATATTTTTATATAAGAAGTGATATTAGTTTGAAAATTAGAATTTTGTAAACACTAGCAATTCATTCAAACAAATTGCATGTGAACTAATGCACCAGGTGACACTATAACAGAGAAAGCATGGTTTGTTTCAGATGCATCTTTTGGTTCTTAAATTTTTATGCTTCAATTTGAGGAAAAAAGTGCCTTAAGGATTTCTCTTAAAGATTTGGGCAGTCAGGGTAAAACTGTTGTAATTTTCCAGGACAAACCTCAAATTGCTCAAAAATCACCTGGATGTAACACTCTAAGGTTTTTCTACAAAAATGATGATTAGGTATTGCAAATTAGCTTCCGTAAGTCCAAGAATAGAAAGAAACTTGTTGGTGCGTCAAATTAGATGTGCGTCAAAATACATTACAGGACGATATTAAAAAATTTTGTGCAAAAATGGGGTAAGTGCAGTTTTTGCACCAATTTTTTTTCTAGAAGTCAGAGCAAAAACGGTGTAACTGACAAAAAAAATTCAAAATGCTGAAATAAATCATGATTTAGGCAGAATCCAGCTGCAATACTTATTTATTCAGTGTGTTAAGTCATAAAGCACCCATTTATGCAAAAAACTATTTTGGCCAAAATGTCAGTTACACCGTTATTGCACTCAGCAGACTATAATATTATATCATATGAGGAAGTGCGTATCACACATGGGCAAACATCACAAGAAAATTTGTTTTTGCCATTTTTGAATAAGAAAGGTGTAGATCAGCCTGAGGACAGACTGATCATTATTCTAGTGTTAGCTGCTTGGATAGAATAATACCTCTAGTTTCTATATCTAAAATTTCGGCCCCCACCCATCTGGGCTTGAAGAAACAGATGGGCTGCATGATGCATCCACGCAGAGCTGAAACCGACTGCACACAAGTACTGGTAAACTCCTTTGAGGATCTAAGCTTGCCCAGGCAAAGCGGTGAGTCGACCCATCCATGCTTATAAATCCTATTGGTTTCATTGGGCGGAAGGGCTTGAGATGTCATTTCATCTCAATGTTGGGTAAAAGTCCAACAAAATTGGAAGCAACGTCTCCAAAATGACCTTTACAGTGTTGAAGGGGACATTAAACCTCAAATCAAACAAATAAACAAAATATCTGAAATTTCATGACTCTTGCTAGACTGTGTAGCTGAGCAGGTCTAAAATTCAAATCTATGCCTCCTTAAAGGGGAATGGGAACACCTTCAGGGGAAGCAACTCCTGCAAAAGTATTTTTGTTTCCCATATCAATAGGGGTCAACTCTTAAAGGAAAGAATTTGCTCCTGAGGAGCAAATTCTTTCCTTTAAGTGTAGACCCCTTCTTCAGTGGAACAGGGCTTACAGAAAAGCAGACAGGAAGTCCCAAAAGTTGTCTCCCTTTGATAAATGGTGGAAAATCTGCCAGGTGTTCCCATTCCCTAAACAGCCTTTACTTTTCTTCAATTAGGATAAGCAATTTTGTATCTCAGCTACTTCTTGGTTATTGACGCACTTCATATACTAGAGTAAATAATAGTAGACACTATGGCTGGCTAATCTGAGCTGAAAAAGTAATCAAATATGTAATGAAAATCATTTTTGTGGGATTTATCAAATGATTAATCGATTATCCAATTAATCGTACCAGCCTTAGTAGACACTATCAAAACAGTAAAGAAATATTACTATTGCCATTTTCCAATATACAGTCAAGCTTCAATGACTCAACACCCTTTTTTGACCATGAAAATGTGTTCAAGACGTAAGTAGTTTGAGCCACTGAGAGCTACACATATGTCCAAACCAGGCAGCATAATGGTGAAAATTCAGTTGTGTTTTTTTTTTGACATGCTATAAAATGAAAGCCTGGCATTTTTCAAAGAAAATGTGGAAGGGCCTCCGTGGCCTAGTGGTTAAGAGCGCTGACTCTTGATCATTAGGTATCTCACCGCTGTGGTTCGAGCCTCGCTCGGGTCACATGTGAAACGCAAAGTTCTGCAACGGAAGGTCAGGTGGTTTTTCTCCGGGTACTCCGGTTTTCGCCCACCTCTGATTAACGATCGGCTCGATATGAGTGAAATAATCTTGAAAGGGCCGTAAAACCAAAACCAAAAAAAAAGAAAATGTGGTTTGATAAAACAAAGTCACTTACCTGCAGGCCTAAGAAGCATATGAGACAAGACATTAAGGTTCCTAGCAAACCCTCTGGATCATGAGGCACTGTGGTCTTATAGATTTCCTAAAATAATGAAAATAGGTTATGTTGAGGTTTTATGGCCCAGTCAACAACAAAGGTAATGTTGGGCCAGTCAGTTACCTTCACTGTTCATGGACAGGCTTAGATTCCCCCCCCCCCCCCCCCCCCCCCCCCCCAATCTTAAGTCATCTCCCGAAGGACGGGGCTTTAGAAAAAGGAAACAAAGGATAGAGTAGAAGAAAAATTAAAAACAGCCTTCCCCTCATCCTGTATCCCGCTGCAAGCATAACATACCCTTGCCCTACTGAAGCCAAAGCACACTAAAACGCTTGGGAACTGAAAGGTACACAGTACTTTCCCATCACAATGAAAATCAGTAAGGTCGGTCAAGAGAAAAGCTTACTTAACCCTTTCAATACCTTCATGCAAACAGTGTAGATCCAGATGAGATGGATCATGATGAGCCATCTCAGCAGGATCTACACTATTTGCCACTCTGTTTTTATGACACATGTCCAGTCAAGACTAGATCATTGGGTCAATCTGTTAACTAATCACATATTTCCTGGGCAGGCATCACGAAAAGAAACCTATATAATTTTGACCCCCTTGAACCCCACTTTTATACAGTAAAACTGGGGTTAGCAGGGGTAAACCATATTTTTCTTATTTCTGCTCTAAAATATAGATTGTGGGTACTCGTTAGAACCGCCTCGATGAGGCGGTTCTAACGTGTACCCACAATCTATAATTTGAGCAGAAATAAGAAAAATATCACAATTTTTCATCTTAAAATTTTCGATTTTTCGGCGGTAAGGTTGACAATGTATTTGTATAGGCGTGTTTACATTATGCTTAGACCCATACTGTGAACCAATTCAGTGCACAGTATAATAGTGAATGATGACTGCCCTTCTTGAATCAGTTGAAACAACAGAAAGACCACAAATAATACTTCATGACAAAAGAACCCTGCCAGACCCAAAGATCCCCAAAACCACTTGATCCCAAGTCAGACAGTAATAATCCTAAGTATTGGGACAGATACGCCTAAACAAACAGAGCAAACCCAGATCAGACTGCTTCTTTTGGAGCAGTCTGATCAGGGTCTAAACTGTTTTCCATTCTGTCTGCATCTTTTGAACTCCTGCCTGGATCATGAAACAATGGTCTATATTGTTTGCCATTCCGTCTGCACTTTTTGGACTCCTTGTTGGATCATGAAACAAATTTGTTAAAGTTTTGGAAGAATTATGTCAAGTCCTAAAGGTGTCCGAAGTTTTATGATTTTTACGGTAGGCTAACACACCTCTGTGCTAAAATTGTGTCTTTCTTAACTCTAGTACTAGCATTTTTCGGATGAAAATGTTGGATATTTTTCTTATTTCTAGTCCAAATATAGATTCTGGGTGTTTGCTTGTTCTGTCTCAATGAGGCAGTTCAGTATATATAAAAAAACATGTTTTTTAACAAAAATAAGGTAAACTAGAGCTGTCAGAGGATCTGACTATAGCCCCGCTTCAGCGCTGTCAGAGAAGAAAGTTATTTAAGCTGCAGAGAAAACAGTTATGAACAAGAAATAACTGTTGAAAATTTTACATTATCTGGAAAACCTCTAAGAGTTGTGAGCCCTTGTCCCTCATTTCAATGAGCATGATACATTACCAGAATGTCCATGTTTATACTAAATTTCATCTTCCATTTTTCAATGTTCAAAGGGTAATAACTCCTAAAGTAGGCAAATCAGAGTCAGGGTTCCTGCGCTCTGCACATTGTCTCATGGTGCTTTACACTTGTGTGAAGTGTCATGAAAATATCTCAAATGGTTTGTGAGTTATGGAGCCGACACAGTCAAAATTGCCTTTTTAAATGTTCAAAGGGCAATAACTCCTAAAGTAGGCAAACCAGAGTTATGGTTCCTGCACTCTGCACATC
The DNA here is from genome assembly GCA_963580285.1 of Lucinisca nassula. Taxonomy (NCBI): domain Eukaryota; kingdom Metazoa; phylum Mollusca; class Bivalvia; order Lucinida; family Lucinidae; genus Lucinisca; species Lucinisca nassula. Next base: position 115,047,645 of record OY757011.1, read on the forward strand.
ATCTCAAGGTGCTTTTCATTTATTTGAAGTTTCATGAAAATATCAGAAACGGTTATGGAGCGGACATAGTTAAAATTGCCATTTTTTAATATTCAAAAGCCTATAACTGAAAAAGTAGACAATCCAGAGTTTGGGTTCCTGCGCTCTGCACACGTAATATGGCGCTTTACATTTGTGTGAAGTTTCATAAAATTATCTCAAACGGTTTTTTAGTTATCGAGCAAAGACGGCTAAAATTGATATTTTTCAATATTCAAAGGGAAATAACTAAAAAATTAGGCAATCCAGAGTTATGGTTCCTGCACTCTGCACACCATCTCATGGTGTTTAATGTTTGTGTGAAGTTTCATGAAAATATGTGAATGGGTTTTAAAGTTATGGAGCGGACACGAAAATTGTTAACAGACACAGACAGACACACAGACAGACACACAGAAAATACGAAAACCAGAGTTATGGTTCTTGCGCTCTGCACATTGTCTCATAGTGCTTAACATTTGTGTGAAGTTTCATGAAATTATCTCAAACGGTTTTCGAGTTATGAAGCGGACACTGTTAAAATTGCCATTTTTCAATGTTCAAAGGGCAATAACTCCAAAAATAAGCAATGCAGAGTTATGGTTCCTGCGCTCTGCACATCGTCTCATAGTGCTTAACATTTGTGTGAAGTTTCCTAAAAATATCTCAAACGGTTTTCGAGTTATGAAGCGGACACAATTAAAATTGCCATTTTTCAATGTTCAAAGGGCAATAACTCCAAAAGTAGGCAATCCACAGTTATAATTCCTTCGCTCTGCACATTGTCTTATGGTGTTTAACATTTGTGTGAAGTTTCATGAAAATATGTTAAGCAGATACAAAGTTATGGAGCCAACACAAATTAACGGAATCACGGAATTACGGAAAATGTTCAAAGGGCAATAACTCCAAAAGTAGGCAATCCACAGTTATAATTCCTTCGCTCTGCACATTGTCTTATGGTGTTTAACATTTGTGTGAAGTTTCATGAAAATATGTTAAGCAGATACAAAGTTATGGAGCCAACACAAATTAACGGAATCACGGAATTACGGAATGACAGAAGGACATGGCAAATCCAATATAGCCCCACTTTTTCAAAGCGGGGCTATAATTAATGAATATTCCTGTAAACCCCACTTTTCTCTTTATAAAGTGGGGTATAGACAGATTGAATAAACTGATGACATCTGATTGAAAATTTGGGGCAGGCTTATTTGTCCCATAAAATATGTCTTCCACTAAAAGGAAAACATTAGGTCTTACGCAAAACCCATAATCTTTTTTCTGATTTTGGTTTAAAGACCCTCTCAAGAATATAACAATTTGTACTGAGCTGATTATTAATCAGAGATAGGCAAAACTGTGATGAACACCTGGAGAAAAAAAAGCCAACCTCAGGCTGAAAAGCTTTAGTGCATATCACATGTGACCAAAGCTAGGCTCAAAACCCACAAGACAGGACAGTGCTCTTAACAGGAGTTTCCCGCATACAATGGGTTAACCACTAGGTCACAGAAGCCTGTCCTTATTTTCAAATACTTGTACCAGAACCTGTACCCGCCAGTTCCTGTTTCCACAAGTAGTCTTCCTTAGAGAAATGGTGACTAATTTATTTGCCACATTTACCCTAAATATTTAGACATCTCAACTCTGCCTCCCACTTGTTCTTAAATTAGAACAAGTATAATTTATTACCCAATGTTTTGTCTAAAATAGTGGCAAACAGTGAAGACCCTGATGAGATGCCACATTCTGTGGCATCTCATCTGGGTCTACACTGTTTGCTCTGACCTGTCTGTGTGCAAAAATATGACATACAGAATGTCCATCCTGTCAATATATCTGCTGAAATGTATTTTTTTCTAGTTGTTGTGTGGGATCTAACAATACATCAACCCTTCAGGGTCATTTGTTTGTTTGTTTGTTTAATTTAACCCTTATCTTGCTGAATATTCATTTAAGCCACACCCATTTCTGTCTATCAACCAATCAAATTACTTGATGGAATTTTTTGCTACAAATTCATAAATTGGATACCAAACAGTGTAGATCCTGATCAGATGGCTTCTTCAGAAGCCATCTGATCTGGATCTACACTGTTTGCAAAGATAGGGGTTGTCGTGAACAGCAAGATAAGGGTTATGGTTTAATGTCCCCGTCAACACTGTAAAGATCATTTTGGAGATGTTGCTTCCAAATTTTGTGGGACTTTTACCCGACACTGAGATGAAATAACATCTCAAGCCCTGCCGCCCAATTTATATGCATGGACGGTCCAGACTCGCACAGCTTTGCCTGGGCAGGCTTAGACCCTCTAAGCGGGTTACTAGTGCTCGTGTGCGGGTCGGTTTCATCTCTGTGTGGAAGCATCATGCAGCCAATCTATTTCTTCAAACTCCGATGGGCATGGGCTGTTCAGAGTCATTTTGTATGGTGAAATGTGAATCAGACCTACCCTGCAAGTTGGAGTCTGATAAATATGAGCTGCTCCAAATATTTTCCTGTCTATATAGCTTGCCGCCCCACCAGTGCAATTGTAGTACTTTCCTCCTTCTGCCAACCCTCCAGGACCCAAGTAACCTCTAAAATGATACGTAAAGGGTTTTACACAAGTGGCCATTCCATATAATCTTTATGAAACATGGCTCCTTGATATGACAACCAGAATTTTACACTCGTGGTCATTTCATATGAGCTTTATGAAACAAGACTGCATAGTTTCACAGATTTACATTGTGACAAACAGAATTCTAATGCACCGGCGTATGTAACGCAACGTCTGATTGGATAAGGTCAAAAATTTGTGACAGTATATTCTGTGATATACTGTCGGAAACCCAACGTCATCACGTAATGTCGCTTTTAATTGGCTGGCATTTGGTTTTATGCAGCTCTCAGCGCTTGCCGCTTTGTGCAAAATAGTACAATTTTCAACAAAACAACCAAATAATTGCATTAGAATGGGGATAACTGTATTGAAAATTGTCATTTGGGGAGGTAAATCGTTGGTTTTACGGCTGCAAATTACGTTTTACGGCTCCGCTAACACGTCGCCGTAAAACGAAATTTCCGACCATAAAACCTCTGATTTACATCCCCAAATGACAATTTTCAATACAGTTATCCCCTAATTTTACAGTCGTGGTTATTTCGAACAATCCTCCAGAAAGTTTTATAGATTTACACTATGACAACCAGAATTTTCCATCGTGGTCATTTCATATCAGCTTTATGAAACAAACCTAGATTTACACTATGACAAACAGAATTTTACAGTTGTGGTCATTTCGTATGAAATTAAAGAAATAAACCTCCAGAGAGTTTCCTAGATTTACACTATGACAAACAGAATTTTACATCCATGGTCAATATATATCCAATTTATGAAACTCTCCAGGGGCTTGTTTCATAAATATCATATGAAATGGCCACACAAGTTTTGTGTTTGATTTTTATGCCCCAACAACAACAAAGATCATATGGACCCAAGAACTTGGTTTAAAGACACATCAGAAAGTCTGGAGAAGCCCGGAATCAAACCCTCCACAGGTATAAAATTCTATTTATCATATTTTAAATTAGATTTTATTGTTGAAGAAGTTCAAAAGAATTTCAGTTGAAAACACAGGGTTATCATGGACATTGTCAAGCCAAAACATACCATTTACCATGTGCTATTACATGTGTGGTCATTTGTTTTTTATGACATGACACAATCCACTAAATGACAGCTACTTTGTTTGTTTGATTTGAGGTTTAACATCCCCGTCATCACTGCATAGGTCATTTTGGAGACAATGCTTCCAATTTTGTGGAACATTTACCTGACACTGATATGAAATGACCTGACACTGATATGAAATGACCTCTCAAGCCCTGTCGCCCAATGAAACCAATAGGGCTTATATGCATGGACGGTCTGACTCGCACTGCTTTGCCTGGGCAGCCTTAGATCCTCTAAGCAGTTTACCAGTACTCATGTGCGGTCTGTTTCAGCAGTGCGTGAAAGCATCATGCAGCCCATCTATTTCTTCAAGCGCATTTGGGTAGCCTGGTCAGAGCCTTCGCTGATCGCAGGTTCCTTCTATAGCTTGCGGGCTATTCAAAGAGAGCTACACGGCATCCTTTGTCTGAGTGAGTAAATGAGCAGACTGAACCGAGTATTCGTACGTCACGTCTTCATGTAGGTCTACATCATAGTGTAGATTATATTTTCTTGTCCTTTGGGATCATTGATTCCATTGTAGAATTTTGAAAATATCTGAGGGTCACTGATGAGGCCTAATTGGCCGAAACTAGCTAGTCTGGCCCAGAAAACATGTACACTCCATATTTTTCACTTCTGTGGTGTATTCCTTGCTTCCAAAGGATAACCCTTTTATAGAACATATTTAACTTCACTACAGCTGGTGTGTGGGAATGTGTGGCGGCGGTAAAACGTCTCCCTGCCCTACATCATAGTGTAGATTATATTTTCTTGTCCTTTGGGATCATTGATTCCATTGTAGAATTTCGAAATATCTGAGGGTCACTGATGAGGCCTAATTGGCCGAAACTAGCTAGTCTGGCCCAGAAAACATGTACACTCCATATTTTTCACTTCTGTGGTGTATTCCTTGCTTCCAAAGGATAACCCTTTTATAGAACATATTGGTCATGCTCTATGTCATAGGCAGTGCCATAATATATACTTATGTAAGTTTTAATATCATCCTACCTTATTCATTATAATGATTTTAGTTCAAGAAATTTTCTATGTACAATATTAAAATAAACTGGGTATAGATGGATCCAATGTTTTGACAAGTGACCTGGTTTACCTGTCATTGTGCAAGCGCAAAATTACTTTTCCTTTTGATTACGATCTTTCGTGGTTGGCAAAAAGCCGATGGTTCCATATAAACACAACGTAAATAGGTTTAATATTACGGGCATATTTTAGTTAACTGTCACAGAAAATCAATCAAATTACACTTTAAAGGAGTAAATAAATATATTTTAGAGCTCATTCATGCATCTTCCGCGTTTAGTCATTTGTTTTGCGCATTTTATTACAAATAATTAAGACCTTCCCGCCACATTTAACAGGTAATTTAATTATCAAAACATCCTCAAATCTTCTAGAAACCAATAATTACTAGGAAAGACATGTATATTAAAGGTCAATTTTGTCGTTTCGATTCCAAACAAAATACAAGTTTAGAGAAAATAACATCAAATTTACAATGGCGATAATCGACCAAAGACATTTTTTGCCAACCGCCGGTAAGTCCCGGCAAATAGTATTTTTGAGTGATGACATAGTGTTTGGATGTGTCTATATGATTACCATAAAAAATCCTAAAGATTTGGACACCTTGAGGACTTACTGTAATTTTCCTAATGATCCAGAGTTGAAGGAGTGCAGAGGGAATGGCAAACAGTGTAGACCCTGATCAGACTGCTCCATCAGGAGCAGTCTGATCTGGGTCTGCACTGTTTGCTTAGGATATCTGTCCCAATATTTAGGATCATTACGCTAACCTTTACCACTCTTTGGGGCTAAAATTCAGCAGACAACAAACTGCTGATACTTTTCCTGTTTTTCCCAGAAAACAGGACTTGACATCTCATGCAAAATGTCTCCATGCAAAATGTCTCCACATAGGAAAATTTGCTTCAAATGTCAAATTGTGTTTTCTCAGAAAAATAAGTAAAATATTTCAAAATGTTGTCTGCTGAAAAAGTACCCAGCTTGCAGAGCATTAACAAGCTCTCACATTTGTGGTCATTTCAAATGAAACCCAAAGAAGATTCGTTGCATAAATTTCATCTGCAATCGTCACTTTTGCCTGCCTCGGTAGCACAGTCGGATTCGCACCTGACTGGTGATCGGGACAGGAGTTCGTTTCCTGCTGGGGTTGGCAATGTTCTTTTGAGGAGATTGATCATGAAATCTTTTTTATGGTCATTCTCTCCCTTCCGCTGAATCAAGAAGGGCAGTTGTCAGTTTCTGGCAAAAGGATGTGCACTGTACTGCTTAACCCCTTACGTATAAGCCTGTCCAGAAAAAGTGTGAATAGGTAAACTGACCGGCTCAAAAATGATCTAAAAATAGCCTAAATACTGAGCAGTAAAACTCCAATAAAAACAAACAATCTTCACTTGTGTGAGGTTTTGTTTGTTTGATTTGAGGTTTAACGTCCCCGTCAACACTGTAAAGGTCATTTTGGAGACATTGCTTACAGTTTTGTGGGACTTTTACCCGACACTGAGATGAAATGACATCTCAAGCCCTGTCACCCAATCAAACCAATAGGGTTTATTAGCATGGACGGTCCGCCTCGCACCGCAGTTCCTGGACAGGCTTAGATCCTCTAAGCGGTTTACCAGTACTAGTGTGTGCGCCGGATTCAGCTCTGCGTGGAAGCATCATGCAGCCCATATATTTCTTCAAGCCCCTACGGGCGGGGGCCGGCTTGTGTGAGGTCCTGAAGAAAACTGGCCTACCTTGGACAACCTGGTACTGGTAGAAGGAAGGTGAGACAGAGGTAGACAATAACTATAATGATGTTGATTACCCACTCTCCCCAGTAGTCCACGATGTCACGAACACCACTCCACCACGTATACTGGAAATAAACATTCTTATATAACACTAACTTCAAATGACAGTATTGCATCACGAAAACAGGCCTATATAATTCTGACCCCCTTGAACCACACTTTTATAGAGTTGAACTGGGGTTTACAGGGATAAATCTTATTTTTCTTATTTCTGCTCTAAAATATAGGTTGTGGGTACACGTTTGAACCGCCTCGATGAGGCGGTTCAAACGTGTACCCACAATCTATATTTTGAGCAGAAATAAGAAAAATATCACAATTTTTTCAACTGAAAATTGGCGTTTTTTCGGCGGTAAAAGTTACAATGTATTTGTATAGGTGTGTTTTCGTAATGGTAAAGGGCATAAAGGTGTATATTACATGCATAACAAAGAAATACCATGATTTCTACCAGACATAAACTTGGTATTTTCCTTTTTTTCAAGAAAGCATTTCCATTTAGATGGGGAAATAAATCTCTTTAGCCAAAACTAATTTGTTGTATATAAGATACCGCTTTATTTTCCAGGCAGGAACATTTGTCATGTTGACATCTGTCATGTTGATGTGATTTCTTTATTTGTTCTCCTGTATAAAATGTAAGATTTATAAACCTTGGGTGATAAAAAAATCTTTATCAACTTTTTTACTTCCATCAGTTTATAGATCCCATATTTAAAATAGGAAAATGAATAAACTCTATATTTTATCATTCCTCAAGGTTATATAACATTATTAATGATTGACTCGATGTAGCTTGAAATCTGCAGTGCTCATCAATACTAAGTTACAAACAAATGACGAAATTTTCCTGCTCAGATTTATAGCTGGGAATGTCATGTTGTCATCTTCATTAATTTTACAATGTTAACTTTTGTTGGATAAATTTCATGCTCAAGAGAGCTATACATTAATCCATTGCATGCTGGAAACTCCTAAAGGGGTACCTTGGCAAACAGTACAGGCCCAGATCAGATGCGCAGAAAGCGGCATCTGATCCGGGCCTGCACTATTTGCCAACAGAATTTTCTATCAAAAATAGAATAAAGACGAAAAATAGGCCTGACACCCCTTATATGACAAATGGCCTTCTCTTACATATAGCAATGGAAGAGTCCACTAGTATACAAAGCGTTAAAAATGATTTTTAATCTCAGGCTATGAGCCTAGCTTATATGAACAAAGATAAAGTATTTTCATACGAGGGCAGGCTGTAAAGTTCTGAGCCTGACCAAGAAGCAGGCATCAAACAGCCATGAATTTTGTATTCATTAAATCCAAACCTTTATTACTTGATTTGACTCAAATGAGTTCAAGTTTACCTGCGATAACATAGAAATTCTAGACTTTGAAAATTTTTGAGAAAATGGACAAAATCTGGCATTGTGGTGTCATCAAGTACCTCCATAAAAAGGGGTTAGCTCCTAAGGACATACATGCCGATATGGTTGCTACATTAGGGGATGATGCTCCTTCGTATGCAACCCTGAAAAGGTGGGCAGCAAATTTTAAGATGAGCAAGGACAGCCTTGAAGATGATGACCGGTGTGGACGACCCACAACAGCAACAACTGAGGAAACCATCAGCCAAGTGCACAGGGCCGTGATGGATGACATGCGTTTAACTGTGAATCAGTTAGCTAACACTGTTGGTATCTCCTGTGAACGAGTAGAGAACATTCTACACAGTGAATTAGGAATGTCAAAGGTTTCCGCCAGATGGGTGCCATGGCTTTTGACGCCTGACCAAAAGTTGACCAGACTGAACGTGTCACAAGCCAACTTGGCTATTTTTGAAGCAGACCAAGATGGTTTTTTGACCGTTTTGTCACTCAGGATGAGTGTTGGGTTCATCACTTTGAGCCAGAGACCAAAAGACAATTCATGCAATGGAAGCACCCTGGCTCACCCCCTCCAAAGAAGGCAATGGTCGTCTCCTCTGCAGGGAAGGTGATGGCATCAGTGTTCTGGGATGCCAAGGGTATAATATTCATAGATTACCTTCAAAAGGACAGAACAATTAATGGGGAATATTATGCAGATCTGCTAAAACAATTGCGAAAAGCAATTAAGGCTAAACAACCCGAAAATTGACAAAAGGGGCCTTGTTCCATGAGAACAATGCGCCCGCTCATAAATCAGTTGAAGCAATGGCTGCTGTGCATGACTGTGGCTTCACACTTGTCGATCACCCTCCGTATTCACTTGATCTAGCTCCATCAGATTATTTCCTGTTTCCAAACATGAAAAAGCACTTGGCTGGGCAGCATTATCGGTCAGACGAGGTGATAGCTGCTGTGGAGGAGTTTTTCAGGGACCAAGATAAGACCTTCTATACCGCTGGGATCCAAGGACTCCGGCATCGCGGGAGGAAGTGTGTGGACAGGAAGGGAGACTATGTTAAAAAATAAGGCACTTTCAGCATGGACAAATCGTTGGATCTTGGTCAGGCTCAGAACTTTTCAGCCTACCCTCGTACATATGCCATAGCAAACTCAAGTCAGCCTGCACTTTCATGCAGTCTGATCAGACACTACACTGTGTACTATTATGATCCTTAGTATTGGGACAGATAAGCATAAGCAAACAGTGTAGAGCCAGATCAGACCATCTGAGCTGGGTCTACATTGTATGCCAATCCATCTACACCTTTTGGACTCCTTGCTGGATCATGGAACATATTTGATAAAATTTTTGGAGAATTACAGCAAGTTCTAAAGGTGTCGAATTTTAAGGATTTTTACGGTATTATACAAGCATATGGGTGCATACTACTAACTCCATACTTCTTCATGGAGACAAGACCTTATTTGAGAAGATGAAAAAGATTCCCTTAACACTCTGCATGCTAGGTACTTCTTTTTCAGCAGACAACATTTTGAAATCTTTTTTTTTTTTTTTTTCAGAAAACAGAATTTGACATCTCATGCAAACTGTCTCCATAGTTCTTATTTTTCTCTGAAAACAGGATTTGACATTGCATGCAAATTGTCTCCTAGATAAGAGACAATTTGCATGAGATGCCAAATCCTGTTTTCTGGAAAAAAAGTACCGGTAGGAGACAATTTGCATGAAATGTCAAATCCTGTTTCCTGGAAAAAAAAATAGGAGACAATCTGCATGAAATGTCAAATCCTGTTTACACGGAGAAATAAGAAATATATCAATATTGTCTGCTGATTTAGTCTAGACGTGTTAACTACCTATGAATATCCATTACCGGTATGCCTCCAGACCACGGGCCTCCCTGGCCTAGTGGTTAAGAGCGCTGACTCTTGATCATTAGGTCTCTCACCGCTGTGGTTCGAGCCTCGCTCTGGTCACGTGAGACGCCAAGTTCTGCATCGGAAGGTCAGGTGGTTTTTCTCCGGTTACTCCGGTTTTCGCCCACCTCTGATTAATGATCGGCTCGATACGAGTGAAATAATCTTGAAAGGGCAGTAAAACCAAAACCAAAAAAAAAAAAAAAAAATGCCTCCAGACCTGATGCTACAATTCTGAGTCATTGAATCTTAACTGTATATACTGACCTGGTTAGGGTCTGTGGGTCTCGCAAAGAACATGTGCATGGTGGCTATTATTAGATATGTCCCTGCAAACCTTTGTAGAACACCAGGAATACGGAGCTCTCGCAGTTTAGGTGCTGTAAAATAAATTAGCGGTATAATATGAAACCAGAGGACCATTGGTCCTGAATCGCTCACCTGACTTTTCTGAGGAAGTCCTCAAAGACTTTAATATGTGATCTTTGGCCAAGAGGGACCGAAGGTCTGTGTAACTGGGTGGGGATCTCAACTGTTTCCGAGATATTAAGCATTCAATACAATAAAGGGAGTTGGCCCCCAGCCCCCCCCCCCCCCACTGGAACCGTAGGTCCAACGGTCCATTACACTGAATGCGACAAGAATATATATGGTTTATGGGTGGGGGTCTTAACCGTTTCCGAGATATTAAGCATTTTGTGGAAAAAAGGGGGTTAGGCATGCCCCCCTCCCTCACCCAGGGACCCCCGGGTCCAAAGGTCCATGTCACTGAATGCGCCTTATCATAAGGAACAAGAATATATATGGTTTGTGGGTGGGGATCTTAACCTTTTCCGAGATATTAAGCATTTTGAGCAAAAAAGGGGGAGGGGCATGCCCCCCCCCCCGGACCCCTGGTACCCCAGGGTCCACCAAAGGTCCATGTCACTGAATGCGCCTCATCATAAAGAACAAGAGTATATATGGTTTATGGGTGGGGATCTTGACCGTTTCCGAGATATTAAGCATTTAATGCAAAAAAGGGGGTGGGGCATGCCCCCCTGAGACCCCCGGGGCCAAAGGTTCATGTCACTTAATGCGCCTTATGATCAGGAACAAGAATATATATGGTTCATGGATAGAGATCTTAACCGTTTCCGAGATATTAAGCATTTTGTGCAAAAAAAGGGGTGGGGCATGCCCCCCCCCCCCCGGACCCCTGGTACCCCATGGTCAAAAAGTCCATGCCACTGAATGGGCCTCATCATAAGGAACAAGAGTATATATGGTTTATGTGTCGGGATCTTAACCGTTTCCGAGATATTAAGCATTTTTTGCAATAAAGGGGGTGGGGCATGCCACCCCGGGGACCCTCCGATACCCTGATGTCCAAAGGTCTGTGTCACTGAATGCGCCTTATCATAAGGAACAAGAATATATATGGTTTATGGGTGGGGATCTTAACCGTTTCCGAGATATTAAGCATTTTGTGCAAAGAAGGGGGTGGGGCATGCCCCCCCGGGGGGCCCCAGGGTCCCAAAATCCATGTCACTTAATGCGCCTCATCATAAGGAATAAGAATATAATATATGGTTTAGTGGCATTATTTGTAACAGTTTGCAAGATATCAGACATTTCTACTTTTTCCCATACAAATGCCCATGTTACCAAATTTAACCTTGGCGTAAAATAGGTCAAGGTCATCCCAGGGACACCATTTATGCAATTTATGATGGGCGCATGTCCCAGGTGCTACATGCCAAGTTTCATGCAAATCGGCCCAGTGGTTCCGGAGGAGAAGATTTTCGAAGGGTTTTTACCATATATGGGCATGGCGGCCATCTTGGTCATGTGACCTAGACCAAAAATGCAAACTTTCGTTCCCCCACCCCATGGAGCCTCCACATGAAATTTGACTACAATCGGCCCAGCGGTTCCGGAGGAGAAGACGTTTGAAAATGTGAACACACACACACACAGAATTTTTGCCTGGCCATACTATCAGCTCACCAATGAGCCTTTGGCTCAGGTGAGCTAATAAAAATATTTAATGCCATTAGCCCTTAAGACGCCGAGAAAAACTACATCGGCAAAATGTCGTCTGCTTATGTCAGCTGCTGAATTTTTTGCAAACTTTTTAAAAATATTTTTGCATACAGGCAAACAATGTGGGCCCAGATCAGACTGCTGCTACAGGAGCAGTCTGATCTGGCTCCACACTGTTTGCAAAAAATTACTTTTTAGCCGGCATACGGCAAAGCAGATGACAATTGTCTTGATTGGCATTTTATGGGTTAAGACCATATGGAAATTATTCTGAATAGTTCATTCAGATGGAACGTTTCAGACAGAATAATTCATTCAGACGGCAAAGCAGATGCCAACTGTTGTGATTAGCATTTTATGGGTTTAAGACCATATGGAAATTATTCTGAATATTGTTCATTTGTTTGTATTGAGGTTTTATGTCCCAGTCAACACTATTTTGGTCATTTTGAAACTGTTGCTTCAGATTTTGTGGGACTTTTACCTGGCACTGAAATGAAATGACATCTCTAGCCTTACCAAATGGTCCGAATCGATCCACTTTTCCGGGGCAGGCTTAACCATCTAAGCAGTTTACCAGTACTCAAGTTTGGTCGGATTCAACTCTGCGGGGAAGCACCATGCAGCCAAATCTACTTCTCCAAGCCCTAATGGGCTTGGGCACTATTCTGCATATATACCTAGATGTTTTGAAAAACAGAGGACAGTTTATTGTGGGGTATCAAGTTGGCCTCAGTGTGTCAGTTGGATGTGGATCTGACCAGTGATCACGAGGTTATGGGTCCATTCTTGCCACATCCAGTAACATTCCGTTTGAGGAGATTGATCATGTATATCTTCCAAGGTCCTCCTTCCAGTTTCTGGTGAAAGAATGTGAACTGTAACGGTGAACCACTTATGTATAGGCCTCCCAAGGAAAAGTGTGGGTAGGTAAACCGATCATTACATGAACAAGTCCGTGGGATTTACGGGGGTATACATTATTTTTCTTATTTCTGCTCTAAGACATAGGTTGTGGTACTCATTTAAACCCCCTCAATGAAAAATACCACAGATTTTAACGAGAAATGTAGCCCTTCTGGATTTGTGAAAAAATGTCCTATGTCGCACAGGTGTGTTATCGTAATGCAACTCAAAATGACCTTACTAAAGTTGAGTGGGCCATTAAATTCCAAAACATTATTTTTTAGACTAGTTTCAAAAGCATAATATGCTTTTGAAACTAGTCTAAAAAATAATGTTTTGGAATTTAATATGCTTTTGAAACTACCCGGTAGTCTAAAAAATAATGTTTTGGAATTTAATGGCCCACTCAACTTTATGAGCCATCATGAGAAACCCTATTTCTTGCCACCTGTAAACAGCAAAGGTGCAGATCTGCCAGCACATCTGCGCAGTCTGATCAGAGCCTTTGTGTTTGCTGCCTTGACAGTACAATTAACCCTTAAGACGCCGAGGAATACTACATCTGAAAATGTCGTCTGCTCATGCCATCTGCTGAATTTTTTAGCATACTTTTTAAAAATATTTTTGCAAACAGGCAAACAGTGTGGACCCAGATCAGGCTGCTCTGGGTCCACACAGTTTGCAAAATATTACTTTTAAGGTAACCGGCAGACGGCAAAGCAGACGACAGTTGTAGTGATTGGCATTTTATGGGTCAATGCATCTAGTGTATCTAAATTTAGGCTCTTGCAAGCCAAGTCTGTGTAGCTGAACTGAGCAGGCCAGCTTGTGTCTTACCCAGGTACATTAGGTTTTTTTGGTGGCTGAGTTCATATGCTGATTATACACCCCTCCCTGCACCCATAATACATGAAATTATAAGTCGTGAAATTATAAGTGTGTGTTCCTGCTGACATTACCAGCTATTCCATCACAGTTTATCAAAAGGCCCAGAATGAAGAGTATGCAGGAACGCTTTAATATCTTCCAGAAAATCCTCTTCTTCGGTGTCGCATTTCTCAACAACGACTGAAAAGAGTACACCATTGCAGTCCCCATTATCCATACAAACCTGCAACAAAATGATGTGGTAAATGCATAGCAATGAAACATCCAAGTTTATTTGAGGATGCATGTTAAAGTTGTATCTTTACTTCTGAAGTTGAGGCATATATGTTTAGTTTATCCATTTTACACAGCTGGACTCTTGCAGAGTTTTATGCTGGACAAGTTCATTTGTCAATGAAGGGATGTCAGGTCTAATATTTTTGTTTCAGAATCCTTCTAACAAACAGTGTAAAGCCGGATCAGATGCTGCATTATGCGGTGTTGGATCTGGGTCTGCACCGTTTGCCATCCCTTTCACGATTTGTAGAAAGAATGTGTTAAACAGAAGTGAAGGCAATGATCAGAAATTGATACAATTAACCCGTAGCTCCCATCAGACACCAAAGGGAAAGAAACACAAACACGAAATAGACCCAGATCAGAATCCAAAGAACTCGACATCCGAGCAAAGCCTTCACTGTTTCCAAAACTGAGAGTTCAGCCACTTTCCTTCATGTAGTAAATTTTCTTAAAATCACTCGACATGACAGTCCTGAATTTCGGAATGAACTCCAGTTATATGCCAGGCAGAAGATTCCATTCAGAAGAACATGGGTTAATGTATGTGTTGAGCTACTTCCTCATTTAAATCTATTTCTGATCTGGTCGCATATAACAAATTTAGTACTATGTCACATTCTTGTTCAGTATACATTAGAAATTCGGAATACTATGAAATTATTTAATTAACCCTATATATCTTTGGCCTTATAGCTTGGGACTATTTTGGGGTCACATTACAATAAAACACCCGTACAACATAGTGCATCCTTTCATATTTCCAAAACGGTAATTTTTCGGATGAAATTTTGCGAATATTTTCTTATTTATACTGCAAACATAGGTTGTGGGGGCTCATTAGAAACACCTCATTGAGGCGGTTCTAACGTTTCCCACAAGCTATGTCTTGGGGCGAAAAAAGAAAAATAATGTATACCCCTGTAAATGCCAGATTTTTCTATATAAAGTGTGGTTTAGGGGGTGTTCATTTCATGGATAACGTGATGAATTACAGGGGTGTCATGTTTACTTAGTGGTAAGTTTTTTTTTTTTTTTTTTCAAACTTAGGGCCCAGTCAACACTATTTAAGCCATACTGAGCGTGTCAGTTTACCTAAAATAAATATCAAAAATGAGTTCCTTTAAGAGCAATGAAAACATTCATAAGAAAGAAGATGAGTCATACTACGTAGTTTCGGCTAATAAAGCCTCATCAGTGACCCTGTAATGATCTGGCAAAGAAAGCCAGAGGAAACATACTGCAATTTTGCGAATTTCGAATAGGCAGTCGATTCAAAGACTGATATAAATCAAAATGGGGTCCAAATAATTAAAAACCTGTCTAGAATATGAAACTGCACTATGGTTGATGTACGGGGAGGCGTTTTACGGCCGCCACACGGCACAACACCAGCTGCAGTGAAGGCAAATAAAAATAAAATATAGTCTAAACCAATAATTTATTTCCGATATCTCAGAATATTCATGCTGATCTCAAAGGAACAAAAGAAAAATATAAACTGCACTATGGTTGATGTACGGGGAGACGTTTTACGGCCGCCACACGGCACAACACCAGCTGCAGTGAAGGCAAATAAATATCAAAAATGAGTTCCTTTAAGAGCAATGAAAACATTCATAAGAAAGAAGATGAGTCATACTACGTAGTTTCGGCTAATAAAGCCTCATCAGTGACCCTGTAATGATCTGGCAAAGAAAGCCAGAGGAAACATACTGCAATTTTGCGAATTTCGAATAGGCAGTCGATTCAAAGACTGATATAAATCAAAATGGGGTCCAAATAATTAAAAACCTGTCTGAAACACTTTTCCTGGTTAGGCTTACATAAGGGGTTAACCAGTACAGTGCACATCCATTCTCCAGAAACTGACTACTGCCCTTCTTGAATACGTGAATTTTGTTTGTTTGATTTGAGGTTTAACGACCCCATCAACACTGTATAGGTCATTTTGGCGACATTACTTCCAGTTTTGTGGGACTTCACCCGACATTGAGATGAAATGACATCTCAAGCCCTGTCGCCCAATGAAACCAATAGGGTTTATAAGCATGGACCTACACCACTTTGCCTGGGCAGGCTTAGATCCTTTGAGCGGTTTACTAGTACTCATGTGATGTCGATTTCAGCTCTGCGTGGAAGCATCATGCAGCCCATCTATTTCTTTAAGCCCTAATGGGCGGGGGGCGCTTGAATACGTGAAATGGAATGAGTAAATGTAGCAATGATTTCATGAAGTCCACTACTAAAAAAATACAATAACAAAAGACTTTATATAAACCATTTGATACTGAATAGAATTTTCTGCCCTACATATATATATATTATAAAGAGCAGGATTCCATTTTGAAATTAACCCATTTTGTACCAGAAACCCCAAATGGGTAGTTGGCAAACAGTGCAGGCCCAGATCAGTCGGCGTCTGATCAGGGCCTACATGATTTGCAAAAAGTTAAGCCACCTTCAAAGTAAATTTTGAAGAAAACACAACCCGACATCCCCTAATTTTGGAATGGACTCCTGGTGTATAAGAGGAAGATTCCATTTGGTACAAAACGGGTTAAGGTGAGTCAGATTGAGTTAGTTTTTCTGATTACTTAACCCATTGTATACTAGTGGACTCTTCCATTGCTATATGTTGGTTTGTTCGTTTGATTTGAGGTTTAACTTCCCCGTCAACACTGTAAAGGTCATTTTGGAGACGTTGCTTCCAATTTTGTGGGACTTTTACCCAACATTGAGATGAAATGGCATCTCAAGCCCTGTCGCCCAATGAAACCAATAGGGTTTATTAGCATGGACGGTCGGCCTCGCACCGCGGTTCCTGGACAGGCTTAGATCCTCTAAGCGGTTTACCAGTACTAGTGTGCGGGCCGGATTCAGCTCTGCGTGGAAGCATCGTGCAGCCCATATATTTCTTCAAGCCCCTATGGGCGGGGGCGATGCTGTTTGTAATTGTTGTACAAGTCCATTTCTCATATATGGGCTGTCAGGCCTATTTTTTCATTTTTATTCTATTTTTGACAGACAATTCTGTTACCAAATAGTGGAATAAAAATCATATGTCCACATGTGTAATAACACTCTGGCAGGATTACGTAATGTCATGACGATGTCCATGTCAACCATGCATTTTTTTGTGGAAAAAAATGGTCAAATTTTAGGCGATAAAATCCAGTTTAAAGTGGTCCTATGATAAACAGAATCTTACACTCATGATCATTTCATATGAAAGTTATGAAACTCGTCGAAGGCTTGTTTCATAAATTTCATATGAAATGACCATGAGTCTAAGATCCACTATCTCTGGTATAGTAATAACAACTAAGATTGGCAGGGTGGTGAAGATCAGGTACGCTGAAGTCAAAATATGTCAAATTTGCTGAGTCCACAACAACATTTGGTGGTGTGCCTTTCGCAGCCTTTCTGCAAGCAGTCTGAAAAGCCATATACACCATACCTTTGTTTGTGTTACAGCTGAATTCACATAACCAATTGACTTGGACTAACTTTTCTGTAAGTAGAATATTCGAAAGACAGGTGCAAAGGAAAGCTACCTGCCAGTCTTTAGGGATAATGTGTCAAAAAGTGCTAGATGCACAGCAACGAGTGAGACATTCGACTGTAAGGCCAGTAATCAGATGAACCCTACAGAAGCACTCTTATCTGAGTCAGGACAGTCAGATCTGGCAACTTGCTCAGACAATCAGAGTAACTGTAGGTGAGAGACCCAGCATTAAACAATTAAATGTCAATGCTCCTAACCAGCTTCTAGTGCCTGAAGTATATGCACTTCTAGTGCCTGAAGTATATGCGCATCTATCAAAGATATTATGCACTACAGGAGCAGTGTGATCTGGATCCACACTGTTTGCAACAATGACTTTTAAAGTAACTGGCAGACATCAAAGCATATGATACAGTAGAACTTCAGTGGCTCAAACTCCGATGGCTCGTTTACTATGGATGAGTCAAACCTGTTCTTGAGTCCGCAGGGAATTCCTCCAAATACAATATGGGGTAATTTAGGAAGATTTTCTTCATTTATCTTGCAAATGTATGCGGTGTGTACTCATTAGAATCGCCTCCATGAGGTGATTCTAATGAGTACATACAACATATATTTATAATACAGAACACTGAAAAGATATCCACAATTATCTCCATTATGTCTCCTGGTATGGCACCAATAGTAACCCTCTATGACTAGAACTACCTCTGTCTCGAACAAATTTTCATGGTCCCAAAGGGGTTCGAGCCATCGAAATTTGACTGTATTTGTCGTGATTGGCATTTTATGGGTAAAGATACACTTGCCATATTTTTCACCAATTTACAAGGGAGATAACTTTCCTGTTTGCTGTTCTCTAAATTGTACCCTTTGTACGGTTCAATGAGTAAAGTTGTCGCAACTAAGATTTGCAAGGCAGGGCAGTTCAT
The DNA here is from genome assembly GCA_963580285.1 of Lucinisca nassula. Classification (NCBI taxonomy): domain Eukaryota; kingdom Metazoa; phylum Mollusca; class Bivalvia; order Lucinida; family Lucinidae; genus Lucinisca; species Lucinisca nassula. The sequence goes on from OY757011.1 coordinate 115,066,049, forward strand.
GTATATGTCAAATTCACTGAGTGCTCAAGAAGATTAGGTAGATTGCCTTTGCATCCTTTTTGCAAGAGGACTAAATAATACATGTAGCCACATACACCATACATAGAGGATCTTACACGAATGGTCATTTCATATGAAATTTATGAAACGAGCCTTTGGCGAGTTTCATAAATTTCATACGAGATGACAACGAGTGTAAGATTCTCTTTATCATATGACTACTTTAAATTGGATTTTATCGCCTTTTAATTTGACAAGTTTTCTACGAAAAGTGCATTGTTGACATGGACGTCGTCATGACGTTACTTAATCCCGCCAAAGTGTTATTACACGTGTGGTCATACGATTTTTATTATACGACATTATCCACTGCTTATCAACTACGTCATATGATGAATTTGTTTTGTGATACAACCAAATTCATCATTGATCCTGCCTTTGGAATACTTGGTTATCATAAAGGTAAATCAAGTCACCCTGGGTGAGCAGGAGCAAACAATAGCTCTTTAGTTCCAATCTTAAATGAAACTACATCATGCAGCCGATGGCAGGCCAATACTATACATCAGAAAGTGCAATGTACACTTGCAGACAATGACAACCCTGCTCTGGGCATTCATTGCCCACATATGCCTTATAGTATGACTTGCAGCATTTTTGCTCATACTTTCTTATGGGAAGCAGATTTCTTTCCCAAAATCATTATCCTTCCTTATCAAGGCCAAAATATCTGTATATCCTTTAAGGGATATGAGGTTTAAGGGGAACGGGCACACCTTCAAGGGAGGCAACTCCTTCAAAAGTATTTTTGTCTCCCATGTCAATAGGGGCCAACTCTAAAAGGAAAGAATTTGCTCCTGAGGAGCAAATTCTTTCCTTTAAGAGTAGATCCCTTTTTGTGTGGGATATAGTTTACACAAAAGCGAACAGGAAGTCCCGAAAGTTGTCTCCCTAAAATTGGCAGAAGAATCTGCAAGGTGTTAAGATATAAGGATATTACAGAAATACCCTACATAGGTTAATGGGTGGGAAAGGTTTGAGTCTGGGATACATGAAAAATAGGCAACATATATATCATCAAAATTCATATGGAGATTTGTGTGTATTGTCATAATACTGAAATTTTAGTTGAACTTGCCTTTAAATGATTTGACAAATAAACTATGTCATGAGAAAGTGGATTAAATATGCAAATTAGTTACAAACAACGCATAATGCTACATGTACGTTGTCCTTAACTAAGTCGCGTTTACTGATGGTGGAATACTGTATACCGTATTCCTCCCATTTAGCGCCCCTGCTCCTTTAAGCGCCCCCTCACCGTTTTTCCAAGAACAAAATAATAAGCGCCCCTTCTGCAGTCAGAGGAAATAGTATTTTGGCTTACCTAAAGTAAAGATTTCAGCCTTTCAATCATCACCCTACGTATCATTTAAAGTATTTCTAAACCCCTGCTATCACAATGTCTGTGTTGACCACTTGGTACTTTACATGTCATGATTCCACCATATTCTAATGGAAATCTACCACATGTAATGGGTTTGAACTCTCCCTTCTGGTAAGATTTTTGTCTCTAATAAATGGGAGGAATACGGTAGGCATTTTTGTGCAAACTAGAAAAAGTGTCCATAGGACACGGATGCCCCCGCCAAATGCCATTCATAAATCAGGCTCTACCTGTTACAAAAACTTTAACCTGAGGTTACAGGATCACGTACGTACGTACACACACACACACGTACAGACAGACGTACACATGTACGCACGTACGGAAAACTGAAAAACTATATCACGGGTGGTAATCAGGGGAACTAGCTCGAAAATGAGTCAATGGAAATTTGTTCCCTCGACACATCCGGGAGCTCTCGAGCTAGCTCCATCACCAGAAAACTTGAAAACAAAGGTAGGTCTCGAAGAGTTATATCACCATTTTTTCTTTGTAAGCTATTTATAAAAAAATCCGGCAATGCAGTTCCACATAGAAATGATTAAACTTTGTACCTCGCTAGAATTTGCCATGGAAATTTGCAGCGCTGGAGTATGAATGAAACCAAACTTTTTATCACGGACCTGAAAAATTGTCAATTTATGTCAACACGGAGATTTTGGCCGACGATTTTTCATTTTCCGTCAAAAGTACGCCCTTCACACCCCCAGAAGTAACAGTGCTAGTGAAATGAAACATGGAACGTTTGAAATAAGCAAAATATTTTGGCCGTGATTACGTTACTGCCACTTATGACGAAATTACTGTCCGAGCTAGTCTTCTCGACAATCGAGCTAGTTCACTCGACATGGAGATAGTGCCCTCAAAGATGAAACATTCATCAGCTGACTGGGGCCTGGTTCGATGTCCTCTATGGTCCCACCCAGTTTATCGAACTGGTTTCTTTACCTCTGGCTAGTGGGCCTGGTGGTTAAGTTCGCTGTCTGTCTGGTTAAACCATTTAGCTGCAAACTCAAAATGAGATTTGACATAATACATTTTTATATTGAATGTTCGATTTTCTTTTCAGATGGGCACTTTCCAAGGAAAAAGTTCCAAAGGACTATTCCTGAGCAGAAAAAATACCGGACATGCAACAATATATATATATTCCTGTGCTAGATAATCGGGCGCCTCTTTACTTTTTATTCCCTAGATTATTATAGTTATTCATGAATCATTCGACTAAGTATCATCCCTACATTTTGAGTATTATATCCGATAGAGGCTTTTGTCTGTCTGTCTGTCTGTCCATCCGTCTGTTCTTTCGTTCATCCTTCTTCCAGTGGACCCATCCATCTAAATACCCACTCACTTACCCCTCTCTGTAGTGTACCCATCCATCCAACCAACATCCATCCATCCATCCATTGATCCGTTCTAAATTGGAAGCAACTAGGTGGGCGAAATGACTCAGGGGGCGAAAAAACCAGGCTTTGTGGACGAAACAGCTATGGGTGCAAAATGGGGCGAAACTACCAGGAAGGAACGACTGAGGGGCCGTCTTGTGGGCATAGTATCTTGTTACTCCACTAGCAAGAGGTAAAGAAACCAGTTGGATAAATTGCCTGGAAAGACATCGAATCAGGCCCAGTCATCTGATGGATGTTTCATCTTCATTTTTTGAGGGCAATATCTACACGTCGAGTGAACTGGAAGGAGGCGAAGCAACTAGGTGGGCGAAATGACTCAGGGTGCGAAAAGACCAGGCTTTGTGGACGAAAAGCTATGGTAGCAAAATGGGGCGAAACGACCAGGGAGAAACGACTGAGGGGCCGTCTTGTGGGCATAGTATCTTGTTACCCCACTAGCCAGAGGTAAAGAAACCAGTTGGATAAATTACCATAGAAAGACATCGAATCAGGCCCCAGTCATCTGATGGATGTTTCATCTTCATTTTTGAGGGCAATATCTCCATGTCGAGTGAACTAGCTCCTTGTTGAGAAGACTAGCTCGGACAGTAATTTCGTCATAAGTCGCAAGTTACGTAATCACGGCCAAAATATTTTGCTTATTTCAAACGCTCCATGTTTCATTTCACTAGGGATGTTGCTTCTGGGGGTGTGAAGGGCGTACTTTTGACGGAAAATGCAAAATCGTCGGCCAAAATCTCCGTGTTGACATAAATTGACAATTGTTCAGGTCCGTGATAAAAAGTTTGGTTTCATTCATACTCCAGCGCTGCAAATTTGCATGGCAAATTCTAGCGAGGTACAAAGTTAAATCATTAATATGTGGAACTGCATTGCCGGATTTTTTTATAAATAGCTTACAAAGGAGAAAATGGTGATAAAACTCTTCAACACCTACCTTTGTTTACAAGTTTCGTGATGATGGAGCTAGCTCGAGAGTTCCCGGATGTGTCGAGGGAACAAATTTCCATTGACTCATTTTCGAGCTAGTTCCCCTGATTACCACCCGTGTATATGCCCCCTGCATAATATGATGCGGGAGCAAAAAAAAAAAATCGTGAATTAAAAGTGTTTTAATGTCAACTGATAAACAGAATCTTGCATACGTGCTCATGTATTATTAAATTAATTAAACTCGTTGAGGAAAAGGCATAAAATTGTTGCAGATACTGTTGTCATACACCTCCACTGTTTCTTAAGTTATTTTTATTGCCATTGAAAGAGTAGCTGTCTGACCTGGGTCTACACAGTACACCACAACCTCTTGATAACACTATTGTTGGGGTCCAAAGCAGAAACCATGTTACTTGAACAACCCTGTCATATCCAAACTTTTAGGCCCCGCCCATTGGGGCTTGGAGAAATAGATTGGGCTGCATGACGCTTCCACGCAGCGCTAAAACGGACCCTACATGAATACTGGTAAACTGCTTAGAAGGTCTAAGCCTGCCATGCAAAGTGGTGAGAGTCAGACCATCCATGCATATAAACCCTTTTGGTTTCATTGGGTGGCAGGACTGAGATGTCATTTTATCTCGCTGTCAGGTAAAAGTCCCACAAAATTGGAAGCAAAGTCTACAAAATGATCTAAATAGTGTTGATGGGCATGTTAAACCTCAAATCAAACAAGAGGGCCCAATGGCCCTATATCTCTCACCTGTGTACCAGAAAATCAAAAACGTAGGAGACCACTTGACATTGCTACATACTAAATATCTGAGCTCTGGGCCTTATGGTTTTGGAGAAGAAGATTTTTTTTTTCCAGTATAAGTCCATAGGTCAATTTTGACCAAAAGGGCATTTTATGTTGCTATATACTAAATATCTAAGGTTCGTACTTCATGGTTTCAGAGAAGAAGATTTTTAAAGCTTTTTTCTTTTCCATTACAAGTTTATTGGAGTTAAGAAGCCACAGGATTTGGCCAATTTGAACCCAAGGGGCAAGACTCAAGCAGGATTCATGTAGGCAACCACTCCATGTTGCTACATGCTAAATACCGAAGCTCTGGGCCTTATGAATTCACAGAATATTTTTGATTTTTTTTTTCCATTTTAAATTTTTTTCCATTTTAAGTCCATCCGTGGTAGCTAATGGGCCATGGGTGTGGCCAATTCTGGCCCAAGGGGCATGATTGGCAGGATTAATGGCAGTGACCTGGGCCCTGTGGTTTCAGAGAAGAAGATTTTTTAAGCTTTTTTCCATTAGGAGTCTATGGGAGCTAAGGGGCCCCGGGGCGTGGCCCATTTGGACCCTAGGGGCATGATTGGCAGGATTTATGTAGGTGACCACTTACCATTGCTACATGCTAAATATCTAAGCCCTGGGCCCTGTGGTTTCAGAGAAGAAGATTTTTGAAGCTTTTTTTTCCATTATGAGTCTATGGGAGCTAAGGGGCCCTGGGGCGTGGCCCATTTGGACCCCAGGGGCATGATTGGCAGGATTTATGTAGGTGACCACTTGCTGTTGCTACCTGCAAAATATCTAAGCTCTGGGACCTGTGGTTTCAGTGAAGATTTTTGAAGCTTTTTTCCATTATGAGTCTATGGGAGCTAAGAGGCCCTGGGGCGTGGCCCATTTAGACCCCAGGGGCATGATTGGCAGGATTTATGTAGGTGACCACTTGCCATTGCTATATGCTAAATATCTAAGCTCTTGGCCCTGTGGTTTCAGAGAAGAAGATTTATTAAGCTTTTTTCCATTAGGAGTCAATGGGCGCTAAGGGGCCCCGGGGCGTGGCCCATTTGGACCCCAGGGGCATGATTGGCAGGATTTATGTAGGTGACCACTTGCCATTGCTATATGCTAAATATCTAAGCTCTGGGCCCTGTGGTTTCAGAGAAGAAGATTTTTGAAGGTTTTTTTTCCATTAGGAGTCTATGGGAGCTAAGGGGCCCCAGGGCATGGCCCATTTGGACCCCAGGGGCATGATTGGCAGGATTAATGAAGATGACCACTTGCCTTTGCTACATGCTGAATATCTAAGCTCTGGGCCCTGTGGTTTCAGAGAAGATTTTTGAAACTTTTTTCCATTAGGAGTCTATGGGAGCTAAGGGGCCCCGGGGCATCGCCCATTTGCACCACAGGGGCATGATTATCAGGAAATATGTAGGTGATCACTGGCCATTGCTATATGCTAAATATCTAAGCTCTTGGCCCTGTGGTTTCAGAGAAGAAGATTTTTAAGCTTTTTTCCATTAGGAGTCAATGGGCGTTAAGAGGCCCCGGGGCGTGGCCCATTTGGCCCCCAGGGGCATGATTGGCAGGAATTATGTAGGTGATCACTTGCCATTGCTATATGTTAAATATCTATGCTCTGGGCCCTGTGGTTTCAGAGAAGAAGATTTTTGAAGGGTTTTTTTTCCATTAGGAGTCTATGGGAGCTTAGGGGCCCCAGGGTGTGGCCCATTTGGACCCAAGGGGCATGATTGGCAGGATTAATGAAGCTGACCACTTGCCGTTGCTACATGCTGAATATCTAAGCTCTGGGCCCTGTGGTTTCAGAGGAGATTTTTGAAACTTTTTTCCATTAGGAGTCTATGGGAGATAAGGGGCCCCGGGGCGTCGCCCATTTGCACCACAGGGGCATGATTATCAGGAAATATGTAGGTGATCACTGGCCATTGCTACATGTTAAATATCTAAGCTCTTGGCCCTGTGGTTTCAGAGAAGAATATTTTTGAAGCTTTTTTTCCATTATGAGTCTATGGGAGCTAAGGGGCCCCAGGGCGTGGCCCATTTGGACCCCAGGGGCATGATTGGCAGGATTTATGTAGATGACCACTTGCTGTTGCTACGTGCTAAATAGCTAAGCTCTGGGACCTGTGGTTTCAGAGAAGAAGATTTTTGAAGCTTTTTTTCCATTAGGAGTCTATGGGAGCTAAGGGGCCCCAGGGTGTGGCCAATTTGAACCCCAGGGGCATGATTGGCAAGATTTATGTAGATGACCACTTGCCGTTGCTACCTGCTAAATATCTAAGCTCTGGGCCCAGTGGTTTCAGAGGAGAAGATTTTTGAAGCTTTTTTCCATTAGGAGTCAATGGGAGCTAAGGGGCCCCGGGGCGTGGCCCATTTGGACCCCAGGGGCATGATTGGCAGGATTTATGTAGGTGACCACTTGCTGTTGCTACCTGCTAAATATCTTAGCTCTGGGCCCTGTGTTTTCAGAGATAAAGATTTTTGAAGCTTTTTTCCATTAGGAGTCTATGGGAGCTAAGGGGCCCAGGTGCGTGGCCCATTTGAAATCCAGGGGCATGATTGGCAGGAATTATGTAGGTGACCACTTGCCGTTGCAACATGCTCAATATCTAAGCTCTGGGCCCTGTGGTTTCAGAAAAGATGATTTTTGAAGCTTTGTATCCCATTATGAGTCTATGGGAGCGAGGGGGCCCCAAGGCATGGCCCAATTTGAAACCCAGGGGCATGATTGGCAGGAATTAAGTAGGTGACCACTGGCCACTGCTACATGCTAAATATCTAAGCTCTGGGCCCGGTGGTTTCAGAGAAGAAGATTTTTGAAGCTTTTATTTTTTCATAATGAGTCTATGGGAGCTAAGGGGCCCAGGGGCGTGGCCCATTTGAAACCCAGGGGTATGATTGGCAGGAATTATGTAGGTGACCACTTGCCCTTGCTACGTGCTTAATATCTAAGCTCTGGGCCCTGTGGTTTCGGAGAAGAAGATTTTTTTCCCATTATGAGTCTATGAGCGAAGGGGCCCCGGGGCGTGGGCCATTTAAAACCCAGGGGCATGATTGGCAGGAATTATGTAGGTGACCACTGGCGGTTGCTACATGCTAAATATCTCAGCTCTGGGCCCTGTGGTTTCAGAGAAGAAGATTTTTGAAGCTTTTTTCCATTATGAGTCTATGGGAGCTATGGGGCCCCAGGGTGTGGCCGATTTGGATCCCAGGGCATGATTGACAGGAATTATGTAGGTGACCACTTGCCATTGCTACATACTAAATACCTAAGCTCTGGGTCCTTTGGTTTCAGAGAAGAAAATTTTTGAAGCTTTTTTTCCATTATGAGTCTATGGGAGCGAAGGGGCCCCGGGGTGTGGCCCATTTGGAACCCAGGGGCATGATTGGCAGGAATTATGTAGGTGACCACTTGCCATTGCTACATGGTAAATATCTAAGGTCTGGGCCCTGTGGTTTCAGAGAAGAAGATTTTTGAAACTTTTTTTTTCCATTATGAGTCTATAGGAGCTAAGGGGCCCCGGGGTGTGGCCAGTTTGGACCCCAGGGGCATGATTGGCAGGATTTACATAGGTGACCACTTAACATTGTTACAAGCTAAATATCTGAGCTCTGGGCCCTGTGGTTTCAGAGAAGAAGATTTTTTAAATTTTTCCCATTATAAGTCTATGGGAGCTATATGTTGCCAAGGCAACCAGAATTCCAATCTGATCAGCCCAAAAACCTTATGCAGCCTTTCCCCCTACCTGATGATGCTTCACATGAAATTTGAACAAGATTTGTCATGGGATATTAGAGATATACTTATTTGAAATTGTTTACGGACGCACGCACACACGGACGACGGACGACGGACAAAAAAGTGATCACAAAAGCTCACCTTGTCACTATGTGACAGGTGAGCGAACAAAACATATCAAAACAAAAATGTATAGATGACCAATTATGATAATTTTTCTATATAATTTATTCATTTTTTGGGATCCATCTTTATACCATGCTATATCCAAAACCTTGTTATAACAAATAGTGTTATAACGAGGTTGTGATGTATTCTCAGGCACTAATTCCAAAAACTTGAGTGATAAATACTTGACTGTTTGTAAAAGCTCTACTTGTCTGGCTACAGAGATATTAACGATCTGCATAATATGACAGCGATGATTGGAGGTATTGGGGCAGACAGGCCTAAGCAAACAGTGCAGACCCAGATCAGGGTCTGCACTGTTTGCCATTCCACTCTTTGGACTCCTGGCTGGATCGTGAAACAAATTTGTTAAAATTTTAGGAGAATTACAGCAAGTCCTCAAGGTGTCTGAATTTTAGGATTTCTATGGTGTCAACAGTGAAAATTTAATGACTGAAAACCTGAAGGCTAGTTTCAATGGCTGATTCAAACTCACTGATTGGGGGCATCTTCTCATAGCTCCCGACAACATATATTAACCCTTAAATATAATAAGACGCCGAGAAAAACTAAATATGAAAATATCGTCTGCTTATGTCGTCTGCTCAATCGTCATAAAAAACAAATTTGCATACAGGCAAACAGTACGGCCCAGTTCAGACTGCTCCTAGAGGAAATTTTAGAGGAGCAGTCTGATCTGGGTCCACACTGTTTGCAAAAAATTACTTTTAAGGTAACCAGCTGATGGCAAAACAGATGACAATTGTCGTGATTGGCATTTTATCGGTTAAGAGAAAAATTTAGGGAGCTTTTTCGTATTTTATTTTGAAAATCTCTGTTGTGAAGGCTATTCTAATGAGTAACTTAACATGCCTTTATTTTATTCATCATCATCATCAATGGATTTTTATTAACGTGCAGGTACAGAGGCAACGTCCACAAAAGTGGGCCCCATTCCAGGTAGCTGGCTTGCTGCACGCATGGCAGATCTTACACCAGATCTCCAGGCTTGTCTATCATGAGGATCGATAGCAGAGAGCTTCCATTCTCTGCAATCTCTTTCTGTTAGCTGCTTCCAGGTCATCTTGGGCAAAATTTAATTGTTTGTTTGTTTTGGAGTGTTATGGCCCAGTCAACAATATTTTAATTTAGATCATAATAGATCTGGTCAGTTTATCTAACTACACTTCCTGAGCAGGCTTATACATTAGTGCTTAACCAGTACAGTGCACATTCTGTTTCGCCAGAAACTTACTACTCTTCTTGAATCGGAAGAAGGGAGAGAATGACCACAGAAAAAATTTCATAATCAATCTCCATGAAAGAATGTTGCCAATCCAGCAGGTGTTAGTTTATACTAATTTCTTCTGGTTCGATTGCGATAATAGCTTCAAGCTTATTTGAATCACTCTCAAACACTCATTCCCGATGTTATCACACGCACACGAAAGAAAGGCAGTGACTTTTACACCACTGCTACCCATTTACACCTGGTGAAGTGGGGCAGTGCCATTACGTGTCTTGTCCATGGACACACCTTGGCTCCGGTGGCTGGATTCAAACCCACAACCTCTCGGTCATAAGTCGAACGCACTAACCACTGAGCTATTGAAGCTGACTGATCTATCGAGCAGGTGTAACCGTGTTGAAACCACAACCTCCTGATCACCAGCCAGATTTGCATTAGGTCAATACCCTAATACCCTTTATCTTATAGATGTATGTAAAGATAATCATTTATGCCTCCTGACCTGACAATATGATTAACACTTAGTGGTCACCGTTTTTACCCCAAATACTCAGACATCTCAACTCCTTACCATACTTGCTCTAAAATTTGAATAAGTGCAATTTACTACAATGTCGTGTCTAAAATTAGCTGAATGAATAACAAACAGTGTAGACCCTGATGAGATGCCGCGTCTGCAGTCATAGGAAATTTTTCTGTGGGACTAAAGATCGTCATTACAAAAACAAGACTATATAAAGTTGACCCCCCAAACCCCACTTTTATATAGTAAAACTGGGGTTCACAGGGGTAAACCTTATTTTTCTTATTTCTGCTATAAAATATAGATTTTGGGTACTCGTTAGAACCGCTTCAATGAGGCGGTTCTAACAAGTACTCACAATCTATATTTTGAGCAGAAAGAAGAAAAATATCACAACTTTTCATCTTAAGATATTCGTTTTTTCAGCGGTAAAGTTTACAATGCATTTGTATAGTTGTGTTTTCATAATGGAAGTTTCACTGTATATAGCTTGGACTGGGGTGGGGAATATGTAGGATGTGCAGAATATACCAGGGAAATACTAGATCAGCTACAGTCAAACCATTCCAATTTGAGTGGTCAAAGAACCAGTAGCCTCCCCCACCATAGTTTACAAAACACATTATGGTTAAACTGATTCTGAAAACAGACATATAATCGAATAAGGTGAAATGTACATGCTCCTATTTTTCCAAACACCAACAAAAAGCTATGAAAACTGAAAAAGTCTACTAAGCAGTTAAGAGCATGCACTAAACAAGAGGCCCATGGGCCACTGTGCTCACCAGAGCTCAGGTGGGCAGCCATGTATTTTAACATGATATGATTATAAAGTCACCTAAATGAACCCCCATACCCAAATGAGGACCCATGTGAACTCTGTATCTGAAATATAAGGCCATTTATGAAGTGGATGGGGTGGGGCATGGACCCAACAGAGGCCTGGCTGGTATCACTGAATACATCTAATGATAAGGAACAAGATATATGGTTTATTGGTGGGGATCTGCAAGGTTCCTGAGATACAAGGCCTTTTAACCAGTGAAGGGGTTAGGACATAGCCCCGCGGATCCAAGGAAAGCCCAAGATTTTTGTCACTGAATATGTCTTATCATAAGGACCAATAATATATATAGTTTAGGGGTGGGGATCTAAACATTTTCTGAGATAAACGACCCTTTATATGAAGTGGAATGGACAGGAATAGCCCCTATACTCCCATAACCAAGTTGGTGTGACTGAATGTCTCTAACATAAGGAAAAAGAATATACATAATTTTGGGGTGGGGGTCTGAATGGTTTCTGAGATATATGGCCTTTTGTTTGTTTGTTTGAATTGGGGTTTAACATCCACGCCAAAAATATTTAGGTCATTTTGGAGACATCACTTCCTATTTTGTGGGACTTTTACCCGATATTGCGGTCAAATGACACCTCAAGCCCTGCCGCCCAATTAAACTAGAAGGCTTATATGCATTGGACGATCTGACTCGCACCGTTTTGCCTGGGCAGGCTTGGTCCTACTAAGCAGTACTCATGTGTGGTCAGATTCTGCTCTGCATGGAAGCACCATGCAGCCCAATCTATTTCTCCAAGCCCCGACGGGAGGGGTCTTTTATGAAGTGGAAGGGAGGGCATGGCCTCAGCACAAAGAGAGGCCCGGGATGGTGTGACTGAATGTGTCTTATCATCAGGAACAAGAATATATGTGGTTAGGGGTAGGGCTCTTAACAGTTTCTGAGATATATGGCATTTCATGAAGTGGAGGGTGGGCATGGCCAGGTACATGCCCTGGGGCACCCCGGGGAACCCCCAGGCAGTTGTCACTGAATGCGTCTTATCATAAGGTGTGGTTTAAGGGTGGGGCTTTGAATAGTTTCTCAAATATATGGTCTTTTGTGAAGTGGAGGGGTAGGGCATGGCCCCAGCGCACCTTGGGGGACCCATAGTTTGTGTCACTGAATGTGTCTTCTCATAAGGAACAATACCGGTGATATATATGGTTATGGGGAGATATTGGGCTTTTTATGAAGTGGAGGGGGTGGGCCAAGGTCCAGGCACATCCCCAGGGACCCCCAGGTTGGCGTCATTGACTGCGCCTTTTCATATGGAACAAGAGTAAATATGGTTTAGGGGTAGGGATCTAAATGGTTTCTGAGATATATGGTCTTTCATGAAGTGGAGGTGGTGGGGCATGGCCCAGGCACACCATGTGGGACCCCCAAGAGATGTCGTTTGAAAGTGTTAATGCGAGACAACGAAATTCGACAATAACGACAGACAACTGCCTATCTTATAAGCTCCCCCGGAGCCTCCTGCTCTGGTGAACTTAAAAAAATATACCCTAAAATTCAGGACACCAAAATGGCAAAACTCGTCTTCAATAGCTCTTTTGAACTTTACAAAAATCGTGTCTTTTCTTTATTTGTGCAAGTTCCTTCAAAGAAAGTCCCAAATAATAACATACATGAATCCGAGTAATCTACCTTGGGGGTTCCCTATTTAGCTGAATTTCAGTTTGCAAACTATGAAATTTTACTGCCTGTAAATATTAAGATACAGACAAATCAGGAAAATTTCATGCTCAGATCAGCGCAGAACAACAGTTATCCTGCTTGCCAACAGTTGCAGGCATTTTAAAATTTATGAGGACATATTTCATGCTCAAGTGAGCTGAGAATGAAAAAGAGTTCTATAATCTGTGGAGCACTGTGGTGCAGTAGTAAAGCATCAGATTTGAAATGGAGAGGTAGCCAGTTTGATCCCCGCAAGCGCCATGTGTTGTTTTCTTGAGCAAGAGACTTTATCCACATTGCTTAGTACTGGTTTCTACTCTACGCAGGAGAAGAGAGCTTCATGGAAAAGAATACTAGTTTACTAAATGTGTTAGCCTTTATAAATAATGTTGATTATTATTATTATTACTATTATTTTATTATTAACCCTTGTCCTGCTGAGACCTGATATGCCTTATCTTTCAAACAATGTAGATCCAGATCAGATGGCTTCTTCAAAGAAGCCATTTGATAAGGATCTCCATTGTTTGTCATTCAGTTTATGAATTTGTTGCAATGATTTGCATCAAGCAATCTGATTGGTTGATAAGCAGTGGTGGGTGTGGCATAAATAAATATTCAGCAGGTCAAGGGTTAACATGACCTGGTTACTTCCTACTGGTACCTCTTAAACCATTTAAAACCATTAAATTCACTATTGAATATTCCGCAGAAAAAATCACTTTTCTTGATACGCTGGTACACCGCAATATAGACGGTAAAATAGTTTTTGATCTGTACTGCAAACCAACAGACAAACACTGTTATCTCCACTTTAAATCAAACCACCCGCAGTCTCAAAAATTGGCCGGGCCATACAGCCAATTTCTGCGTATCCGCCGAATTTGCAGTTATACATCAGATTATGACGAACATGCAAAAAACTTGACGAACTACTACATCAGAAGGGGATATCCGCAGAAAGAACTGCTACTAAGCCGGGAGAAAGCCCGACAAGTCAATAGAGACACCCTTCTAAAACCAAGCAATGGAAAGTCGGTCCAAAGCAACAGAATCCCTTTTGTACTCACACACGACCGTGATGTACATGATTTCAAAAAAGCAATCTTACAACTATGGCCATTGCTCAACATTACCCATCCACAACTATTTGCAGAACCACCTATGTTCGCAATGAAAATAGGCAGTAAAATATCTCAGACTATAGTCCGAGCTGCATTTAACACAAAAACACGGGGACAGAGTGGTCAAATCCGGAGAAATCTTGTTGAAGATTGTCCACGCACAGATTGCAAATATTGCTTCTATATGAACAAATCAACAAGAGGGCCATGATGGCCCTGGATCGCTCACCTGATCCATAGAGTAACAAGTGGGCCCCGGGGAGGGCCATTAATGACCCCAAGGTTATAATGTGCATAATGCTGAGGGAGGTCTAAAAAGGTGAAGCTTCATACCAAATATCAACAAAGGCTATAACTGTCCACTAGATGAAGCTCCATACCAAATATCAAGGACATGGGCCTTGCAGTTTCAGAGAAGAAGATTTTTAAAGATTTCCCTTTATAAGTCTATGTAAAACCAAAGGGTCTTGGGGCGGGGGCATTTTTGGTCCCAGGGCTATAATTTGAACAATCTTGATAGGGGCCCACCAGATGAAATTTCACACCAAATATCAAAGAACTAGGCCTTGTGGTTTCATAGAAGAAAATTTTTAAAGATTTTCCCTATATAAGTCTATGTAAAACCAAAGGGCCCCGAGGTGGGGGCATTTTTGGCCTCAGGCCTATAATTTGAACAATCTTGGTAGAGGTCCACTAGCTGAAGCTTCATACCAAATATCAAAGAGCTAGGCCTTGTGGTTTCAGAGAAGAAGATTTTTCAAGATTTTCCCTAAACAAGTCTATGTTAAACCAAAGGGCCCCAGAGCAGGGGCATTTTTGGCCCCAGGGCTATAATTTGAACAATCTTGGTAGAGGTCCACAAGATGAAGCTTCATACCAAATATCAAAGACCTGGGCCTTGCAGTTTCAGAGAAGAAGATTTTTAAAGATTTTCCCTACATAAGCCTATGTAAAACCAAAGGGCCCCGGGGTGGGGGCATTTTTGGCCCCAGCACTATAATTTGAACAATCTTGTTAGGGGACCACCAGATGAAGCTTCATACCAAATATCAAAGGCCTGGGCCTTGCGGTTTCAGAGAAAAAAATTTATACAGATTTTCCCTATATAAGCCCCTGTAAAACCAAAGGGCCCTGGGGTGGGGACATTTTTGGCCCCAGCACTATAACTTGAACAATCTTGGTAGGGGTCCACTAGATGAAGCTTCATACCAAAAATCATAGACCTGGGCCTTGTGGTTTCAGAGAAGAAGATTTTTGAAGATTTTCCTATATAAACCCATGTAAAACCAAAGGGCCCCGGGGCGGGGGCATTTTTGGCCCCAGCATTATAATTTGAACAATCTTGGTAGAGGTCCACTAGATGAAGCTTCATACCAAATATCAAAGACCTAGGCCTTGCGGTTTCAGAGAAGAAGATTTTTAAAGTTTTCGGTGAAAAAAATCTATTTTTGGCTCCTGTGACCTATATGTGCAACGGACCGGAACAATTTGAACAACTTTGAAAGGGGACCATCTAAGGATCATTCCTGTGAAGTTTGGTCAAAATCTGATCAGTGGTTTAGGAGGAGATGTCGTTTGAAGAAATTGTTTACGCACGGATGACAGACAAAAAGTGATCCTAATATAAAACACAAGAGGGCCCAGAGGGCCCTGAATCGCTCACCTGAGAATCAGTGTCTCTAGTACATTCTTGGCCCAAGGGCTATACTAGGTGAAGCTTCTTACCAAATATCAAAGACCTGAGCCTTGTGGTTCAGAGATGAAGATTTTTAAATATTTTCCCTATATAAGCCTATGAAAAACCAAAGGGACCCGGGGATGGGGGCATTTTTGGCCCCAGGGCTATAATTTGAACAATCTTGGTAGAGGTTCACTAGATGAAGCTTCACACCAAATATCAAAGATCTGAGCCTTGCGGTTTCAGAGAAGAAGATTTTTAAAGATTTTACCTGTATAAGCCTATATAAAACCAAAGGCCCCCGGGGCGGGGGCATTTTTGGCCCTAGGGCTATAATTTTAACAATCTTGGTAGCGGTCCACTAGATGAAGCTTCACACCAAATATCAAAGACCTGGGCCTTGTGGTTTTAAAGAAGAAAATTTTTAAAGATTTTCCCTATATAAGCCTATGTAAACCCAAATGCCCCCGGGGCGGGGACATTTCTGGCCCAAGGGCCATAATTTGAACAATCTTGGTAGAGGTTCACTAGATGAAGCTTCATACCAAATATCGAAGACCTGAGCCTTGTGGTTTCAGAGAAGAATATTTTTAAAGATTTTCCCTGTATAAGCCTATGCAAAACCAAAGGCCCCTGAGGCGGGGGCATTTTTGGCCCTAGGGCTATAATTTGATCAATCTTGGTAAAGGTCCCCTAGGTGAAGCTTCACACCAAATATCAAAGACCTGGGCCTTGTGATGTCAGAGAAGCAAATTTTTAAAGATTTTCACTTTATAAGCCTATGTAAACCCAAAGGCCCCCAGGGCGGGGGCATTTTTGACCCTAGGGCTATAATTTGAACAATCTTGGTAGAGGTCCACTAGATGAAGCTTCACACCAAATATCAAAGATCTGTGCCTTGTGGTTTCAGAGAAGAAGATTTTTAAAGATTTCCCCTGTATATGCCTATGTAAAACCAAAGGCCCCGGGGGCGGGGGCATTTTTAGCCCCAGGGCTATATTTTGAACAAACTTGGTAGAGGTCCACTAGGTGAAGCTTCACACCAAATATCAAAGACCTGGGCCTTGTGGTTTCAGAGAAGAAGATTTTTAAAGATTTTCCCTATATAAGCCTATGTATACACAAAGGCCCCCGGGGTGGGGGCATTTCTGGCCCAAGGGCCATAATTTGAACAATCTTGGTAGAGGGTCCACTAGATGAAGCTTCATACCAAATATCAAAGACCTGGGCCTTTCGGTTTCAGAGAAGAAGATTTTTAAAGATTTTCCTGTATAAGCCTATGTAAAACCCAAAGGCCCCCGGGGCAGGGGCATTTTTGGCCCTAGGGCTATAATTTTAACAATCTTGGTAGAGGTCCACTGGGTGAAGCTTCACACCAAATATCAAAGACCTGGGCCTTGTGGTTTCAGAGAAGAAGATTTTTAAAGATTTTCCCTATATAAGCCTATGTAAACCCAAAGGCCCCCGGGGCGGGGGCATTTCTAGCCCAAGGGCCATAATTTGAACAATCTTGATAAAGGTCCACTAGATGAAGCTTCATACCAAATATCAAAGACCTGGGCCTTGCGGTTTCAGAGAAGAAGATTTTTAAAGTTTTCATTTTAAAAATCTATTTTTAGCTCCTGTGACCTAGATGTGCAATGGACCGGAACCATTTGAACAACTTTGAAAGGGGATCACCTAAGGATCATTCCTGTGAAGTTTGGTTAAAATCCAATCAGTGGTTTAGGAGGAGATGTCATTTGAAGAAAAAGTTTACGCACGCACACACGCACACACGCACATACGCACACACGCACACACGCACGACGGACGACGGACAAAAAGTGATCCCAAAAGCTCACCTCGTCACTACGTGACAGGTGAGCTAAAAATATTCAGGAGTTCGTATACGCACTACTGGTATAGAACGAAACTCAGAGGCCACTGCACAGCCAGAAACCTCGTCTATCTGATCACCTGCACCCGATGTAAAATGCAATATGTCGGTGAAACTAAGAGAGAAATGAGAGTTAGAATGACGGAACATCAGCGGGACACCCGAAATAAAAGGGACACGCCGGTGGCTGATCATTTTAACTTATCCAACCATTCGACAGAAAACATGCGATTTCAAATTATAGAAATCTTATCCTCAGATCCAGATGATCCAAAAAATACTACCACTCGTAAAACCAAAGAGTTATATTGGATCTACCAGCTACACACTCTCCGACCGGTCGGGATTAATGTTCAAGGTTAAACCTGGAGTATTTCAGCCATGCACATTTCACCTCTTAAACCAGTGTATGGAGGTAGCATTTGCTTATGTTTCAGCATTTTTCAGCGTCCAAAATTTTAGGGCACATGACATGCAAAATATGGTAAAGCATCAGGACTTATTGTTTTTGTAGTTTTCAACATTAAGGAAGACATATTTCAACCTATGAAAACTTGAGAAAATTATAAAAGTACTATTCTCAATTTTCAGAACATGGCTTTCTTTGATTTTAAATTTACCCATAAGGGGCTAGAATTCAAGAAAATGATTGGTCAATATGTCCCATTGAGAGTTCCTGCTTAGGGAAAGGGGCAAATCATTTCATTTCATTTCCCAAGTTCATACTGCCTCTGTGGATTCTTTGAAATAAACAAGAATTCCGCCAAAGGCTACGTTGCGCCTGTGGGGGTGCAAAGTCACCGAACCATGACATCTAGGCCAAGGTCAAACATAGATGCTTGCAAACAAGTTGCCATTCTTAAATGCAAGCTTGTACTAAGTATCATTAATGAAGCTGTAATAATTCTTGAGAAATGAACTTAACCATTAGGGTGAACACCAGGGTGGTTGCAATATTTTACTAAGTCAGTGAACAATGAAATGTAGGTCAAGGTCAAATATGGATGCTTGCATTTAAGATTCCATCCCCAGATACAAGTTTGTACAAAGTATCATTAATGAAGCTCTTATTATTCTTGAGAAATAAACTTGACCATTAGGGTGAACGCTAGGGTGGTCAAACGTTGACGCCTTGACAAACGGACAAATGGACGGAAAATGGGATGCCTGTATGACGCCATGCTAATAGCAGGTGCGACAAAAATGGCATAGTGTTGGAATCTACCTGTAGTCAAAACTTCACAATATTTTTTAAGTTGCTTCCTTGTATAATTCATACTGTGAAAGACACTGTGTATAAAATACAAAACAAAATGCCTGATACTTTACCATGAGAGCTGAGAAACAGTCAAGAAAAACACAAAATATATTAATAGCAGAGGTTATTGCTGTGGTGTCCAGTCCAACTCACCATGGAAACACAAGATCAGCTACAGTCAGGCCATTCCATTTGGAATGCCTGAAAAACCAGTAGTCTCCACCTCTATAGTTGACAAATATCATCAGTACGATTGAAATCCTGAAACCATGTCACATTAAAAATGAAAAAGAAGTAACTTTAGCTGTGCAAATCTATTGTTTAATTTCATAATTTACACCATACCCTAAAACTTTCAAAACTTTCAAAAGTTATTATTATTATTATCGCCCCTACCCATCGGGGCTTGGAGAAATAGATTGGGCTGCATGATGCTTCCACGCAGAGCTGAATCTGACCACAAAAGATTACTGGTAAACCGCTTAGAAGGACTAAGCCTGCCCAGGCAAAGCGGTGTGAGTCGGATCGTCCAATGCATTTAAACCTTCTGGCCATGGTTTCATTTGGCAGCAGGGCTTGAGACGTCATTTCACCTCAATGTCGGTTAAAAGTCCCACAAAATTGGAAGCAACATCTCCAAAATGACCCAATGAGTGTTGATTGGGACGTTAAACCCCAATTCAAACAAATTTAACCCTTATCTTGCTGTTCATGACAACCCCTATCTTTGAAAACAGTGTAGATCCAGATCAGATGGCTTCTGAAGAAGCCATCTGACCAGGATCTACACTGTTTGACATGAAGTTTATGGATTTGTAAGAATAAATAACATGAAGTAATCTGATTGGTTCAAAGTCAGAAATGGGTGTGGCTAAACTGAATATTCAGCAAGTTAAGGGTTAACAGTTATTATGGTCATGGGTGGTTGGGTGAGGCAAAGGTGTCATGTATCTTGCATCACTGGGGATGTCCAGCTGATACAGTTAGGCAAGGCCTGTTGTCCTCTTGCAGCAGGTATTGGTAGAGAGCGAGCATCGTTATTTCTTGTTTCTTCACTTCCATTTATTTTTCTCTTTCTCCCCTGTCCCTCACTTTCAACTCTTCTACTTTTTCTTCTGTTTTTTTTTTCTCACTTTCTCTGGTAGATGACACAAAATGAACCACAAGGGTTGACATGGTGTTAAACCCCAACATAGTCGGTCAATTATTATGGTCAAACTTTAACCCTTGTCCTGCTGAGCCCGGATATGCCTTATCTTTGAAACAATGTAGATCCAGATCAGATGGCTTCTGAAGAAGCCATCTGATCAGGATCTACATTGTTTGTCATTCAGATTGTGAATTTGTTGTAATAATTTGCTACAGGTAATCTGATTGGTTGATAATCGGTAGTGGGTGTGGCATATATGAATATTCAGCAGGACAAGGGTTAATATACAACTGGCCATATGTTTAGAATGTACAAGCATTGTCAAGCATTAAGATTTTAAATCTACCATATCTGTACATGTATTTCAAGTTTTAACTCTTGTAAGGCCTAGCTGACATTTACAATGTTTTTTTTTTTCTTATTTTTGAGGAAAACAGAAGTGAGGCAATGATCAGGAATTGATACAATTACTACACCTCCTATCCAAGACACCAAAGGGAAAGAAACACCAGCATAAAACAACTTCACCATGATGATGATGAGAATGTCACAAGTGAAAAGTCAAAAGGACAGTTACTTTCCCATAACAAGAATTCCGCCGAAGGCTATGTCGCGCCTGTGGTAAACTTGACCATTAGGGTGAACGCTAGGGTGGTCGCAAATGTTGACGCCTTGACGAACGGACGGACGAAAGGATGAACGAACGGATGGAAAACCGGGCGCCTATATCGCGCCATGCTAATAGCAGGCGCGACAAAATGGCCAAACTGCTATCCAAAATAAAAAGATATTAAAAATACAAACATGCAAAGATGAACAATATCTGTCATGGTTTAGACAAATAATCCATTCAGTCCTCATGGGGGATTTTTAACTCGGGCTTGATATACATGTGAACTGGCAGATGATTAACATGAAATGTCAAGCTTTCTCTAAAATAGAAAATATGAAAACTAGAGAAAGTGACCAGTGGGTCACGTATACCCCCGGCCAGTGTCACCCTCTGATATATCTTTCGAGCTTGTATGTAATATGAATGAAGTCAAGAAGCTATAAGAATCTATAAATGTGCTTGTAAAAGCTAAACCAAACATAAAATTTCTAAATGGACCAAGAGAGTGAGGGCATCAAATAGAACATACAGGCATCTATAAACTTTGACATAAAACTTTAACCAAATGCAAAAATTTCTAAGTCCGTGACCTTGAGGTCAAGGTCACCATGGGTGGGCGAAGGGACATGCATCATGAAATCATTTATCAAAAATGAAGAGAATCTAACATGTGGTTACAGGGATATCAGCCATGAAAAAGGTTTAACACAAAACTTTGACGTAAAAGTAGATGAACAGACAGACAGACAGCCCTACCAGGGGCTTGACCCAGAGGCTTAGATATTCGTTATGAAAGGTAATGCTATAGAGATATCCTTTACCAAACATGAAGAGAATCTAACATGAGGTTACAGAGATATCAGCAATGAAAAAGGTTTAACACAAAACTTTGACGTAAAATTAGATGAACAGACAGACAGACAGCCCACCCAGGGGCTTGACCCAGGGGCTTAGATATTCCATATGAAAGGTAATGCTATAGAGATATCCTGTAACAAACATGAAGAGAATCTAATATGTGGTTACAGAGATATCAGCAATGAAAAAGGTTTAACACAAAACTTTGACGTAAAAGTAGATGAACAGACAGACGGACAGACAGACAACCCACCCAGGGGCTTGACCCAGGTGCTTAGATACTCCATATGAAAGGTAATGCTATAGAGATATCCTGTACCAAATATGAAGAGAATCCAACCTGTGGTTACAGAGATATGAGCAATCAAAAAGGTTTAACGCAAAACTTTGACGTAAAGGTTGACGAACGACCGAACGAACGAACATACGAACGAACCAACGAACGGACGAACGGACGGAAAGACGAAAACTATATACCCCCTGACATACTTCGTATGCCGGGGGTATAATAAGATTGCCATCTGCTTTAGAATTTTCCGTTAATATGGCTTTGCTGCAGGAGAACTACTGAGGATTTTTCTATTCAGTATATAGTGAGGAAAAGTTTCGACTGAACATTTAAAATGTAATGAAATTAGCACCAAATGTAATTCCAAAGTTTTCTTACAGAATAAAGAAAACAGTCATAATGGGTCATTACACCAACAGGTCTTGGATATCTCAGTTAAGTAACACATACCCTCTGACTGTATCCAGTGATTTCAGGCGTTCTCTCTTTGGTTTTCTGTCTGCCCCAGTGTCATTCACCAGGTTCGGGTTGCCCAGGTCCTGTTCAGTATAAGTGGTCTGAAATAAGTAGGGAGGAAAATCTGGGTGCAGAGGTTCAATACTAGCCAGTGCAAGTACAGATTATGCCTTGTGTAACTCAAAATTTAACCTGTTTTGAATACCTGTTGTTCTCCTATTTAACAAAGATTGCTCAAATTGCGGAATGCCTTAAAATGCTATAGCCCAAAACTGATACCTTCACAAACAGTGTAGATTCAGATGAGATCTATCTCATCTGACACCCAAACTGTTTCCCATTCTGTTTCTATTTGTTTGTTTTTAGTATTGACTGAAACACCATAATATGGCTCTGTGTAACTTTAAGGACGAAAGCTCCTACTTCCGAACTCAGGAGTGAATGAGATAGAGAATCATGCTGGAGGATGTCAAGTGCAGACCTTAATTATAATTCTTGCCTGGGAGCAGTCTGGCCTTGGTATGTAAAATGGTTAAAGGTATGGCCCCAGCTTAAAAGAGAGCCTACAAAATCTATCTATTATAGAGGATCCTAGTTATAAGGACATTATTTTTTCTCTAACATTTTGACATTTTAAAGAGTTTGCCACTATAAAGAATGGCAGTAAGGGAGTAGTACAATAGATTATTAATTGACTATCCTGTATTGATTGGAGGTCATCTGTATTAACACAAGGTCAACCAATATTAACCGGAGGTCAAGTCTGAGGTCAAAGGTTTTTATTTGTGTCAATTTAATCAAGAAATTTCATATTGTCCCAGTTACAGCAATGTGGAATCTCTTAAACCTTATCCTGCTGAACACAACAACCTCTTCCTGGATCTACACTATTTGTCATGCAGTTTGTGAACTGAACAAATGCATTATATCAAGTACTCCGATTGGTTGCTAGTCAGAAATTGGTGTCACTTAATTTATTCAGCAGGATACAGGTTAAACTAAAACTGTAAAACATGATTACCCTGATGCCAAAGCTTATGTAGATGCAGAAACCCTTAAGACACCAATCATAACAATTGGTGCCTGCTTTGTTGCCTACTGGATTGTTGCAAATAGTGTGGGCCAAGATCAGACTTCTCCTCTGGGAGCAGTCTTATCAGTGTCCACACTGTTTTGTTTGCCTGTATGCAAAATTATGTTTGAAAAGTTTGCAAGAAAGCGCAGCAGACAACCTAAACAGACATTTTCAGATTCTATGTTTTTCACTTGGCATTTTAACCAATTGTATGCTAGTGGACTCTTCCATTGCTATATGTTGGACAAGTCCATTTGCCATATAAGAGGTGTCAAGCCTATTTTGTCTTTTTCATGCTATTTTTGATGGTTTGTTTGATGGAAAATTCTGTTAGCAAATAGTGCATGCCCTGATCAGATGCCGCGTTCTGCAGCGTCTGATCTGGGCCTGCACTTTTGTGAAGGTACCCCTTTTACCCCTTTGCAATGGGTTAAGGGTTAAGTCTTAGAGAACCTTAGCTGTAACACGCAATTTGCATTATGGTTTATGAGAAATAAGATCAAAATTACCAACTAGATCCATGAACATGTATTAAAATGACTGCAGCCTATTGACAAGAATGTTATGGGGAATGAATTATTCAAAGCTCGGCTGAATAACCATCCATTTGGTGTAGATTTTGTTCATTTCATTTTTGTCAATCTCCAATCACCACCGCCTAAGACTGTGCCATCACAGATACCAGGGGTAATTAAGGGCTGTTAACTCTTTCCAAAATAAATAGTGTGCCTTCAGTCAACAGGGGTCTGCTCCTGTTGAGCAAATTCTTTTCTCTAAGAGCAGACCCTTTTTTCCATGGATTCTGTTTTGACAGAAAAGCAAACAAGAAGTTGAAAAAACTGTCTCCCTTGTGAGAATTTTTGTTTTTGTTTTGGTTTTACAGTCGTTTCATGATTCTTTCACTTATTTTGAGCTGATCGTTAATCAGAGGTGGGCGAAAACTGGAGGTTTTTCGGATTCTAATTTTACAGCCCTTTCTCGGTTATTTAACTTATTTTGCGCTGATCGTTAATCGGAGGTGGGCCAAAACCGGAGAACCCTGAGAAAAACTACCTCACTTTCCATTGCTGAACTTGGAGTCTCAAATGTGACGTGAATCAAAACCGAAGAACCCTGAGAAAAACTAGTTCACCTTCCATTGCCGAACAGTCTCAAATGTGACCTGAGCCAGGCTCGAACCCACAACTGTGAGAGACCTAATGATTAAGGGTCAGCGCTCTTATCCACTAGGCCACAGAGGCCCGTCTTTATCAGAAATTATGGCAGGTGTATCCATTCCCCTGGAAGTAGTAGCTTATACAATGTAATTACCATAATTAACCCTTATCTTGCTGAATATTCAATTAAGCCACACCCATTTCTGACTTTGAACCAATCAAATTACTTGATGTAATTTATTCCTACAAAGTCATAAACTGAATGCCAAACAGTGTAGATCCTGATCAGATGGCTTCTTCAGAAGCCATCTGATCAGGATCTACACTGTTTGCAAAGATAGGGGTTGTCGTGAACAACATGTAATTACCATAATTAAATCATAATGCCTGTCTCTACACTTCTATATATTATTTAGAAACAAAGGGACAGCCCCTTTATTTTTTTTTTCTAACATCAAGGTTCAGTGGTCTGTCCTTCAATGGCAAATGCAAGACATGTGAAATTTAGTTTGCTTTCTAACTTTACTTAGGCAAAATATGATATGAAACAAAACAACAACAAACAAACGAAAGATACCCAAACCTCTTAACAAGTCTGTTTCTTATAACATGGTTATGGATCTAACACATTGTAATGATTGATCCCAAAACGTAGATTATATAGAAAAATGACCATAAATTTTCAGTTTCGTATTTATTTGATTTGTTTGTTTGATTTGAGGTTTAACCTCCTCGTCAACACCGAACAGGTCATTTGGAGACGTTGCTTCAATTTTGTGGGGCTTTTACCAGACATTGAGATGAAATGATATCTCAAGCCCTGTCCCCCAATGAAACCAATAGGGTTTATATTAAAGCATGGATGGGCCGACTCACACTGCTTTGCCTGGGCAGACTTAAGATGTTCTAAACCGTTTACCAGTACTCATGTGTAGTCGGTTTCAGCTCTGCGTGGAAGCATCATGCAGCCCATCTATTTCATCAAACCCCGATGGGTGGGGGCCGTTTAATTTTTCTATATAATCTTTACATTTTGTTTGGATATAATATAATGGTTTCAACTTTGGGCCCTAAAATAGTGTTATTATAGAGATTATATAGTTAATGGATAAACAATCTAACCACCGTCAGATTCCTTTGTATACCAACAGCAGAAAAATAGCAAATAAACTATAAAAACAAGCTGCCAGCTATGAAGTACATGTATGTAGGACAGAAAAAATACAAAATGCTTGGGGAAAACAAAAGCAGATGGGTTGTGTGGCTTCTTGTATTTCAGCAAAACGGGGAGAGAATGTCATGCAATTCAGGTAAATACTGTAATCTGAAGTACAGTAAAACTCCTATATTAAGACCACCTATGGGACTGTTCAAAAGTGGTCTTAAAGACCACTTTTGAACAGTCCCAAAGGTGGTCTCTGACCAGAGGACAATGTATGCACAAAACAAAAAGAAAGAATAAATGCAACCTACTAAATAAGCTTTTTAAAAGAAAATCAGTCTCGATTTTAGGTGGTCTTAATAAAGGAATTTTACTGTGCCTTATGTCCAAGCCCGGATTAGTCTATTCCATAGGGCAAATAATTCTGGTGCAGAATGATGTAGACTGCAGCACCAATTTAAGTCACTACCAGGTGTTGTAGTCCTTTTTTATTTATTTTATCCCTTATTTTAACCCTGAAAAAAATAATTTAGCCACACCCATGTCTCACTAGCAACCAATCAAACAACTTGATACAATGTATTCATTCATTCAATTCACAAACTGCAAACTTAAGGGTTGTCATGTTCAGCAGATAAACCCATTTAGTACCAGAAACCCCAAAACGGGTACCCTGGCAAACAATGCAGGCCCAGATCAGATGCCGCAGAATGCGGCGTCTGATCAGGGCCTACACTGTTTGCAAAAGTTCAGCCATTTTCCAAATCAATTTTGAAGAAAACCCACCCTGACACCCCTAAATTTTCAAATGGACTCCTGCTATATATAAGGTGGAAGATTCCATTTGGTACAAAAAGGGTTAACCTCCAACAAAGTCGGTAGAGAAGGCCATGCAGCTCAGGCAAATACTGCATAAGTACCAAGCAAACAGTCTTCCTTTCATAGGAAGAATCAGCCAGGTCAAGGTAAAGATTGTAGCATTTGTGTTTAAGTTACTCCCAGTGTCAACATGACTTTGTTAAACGCTCAAGATGCTAACAAAAACTGTATCTGAAAATGTTGTTTGCTTAAACTTCTTGGAAACTTTGCATACAGGTAAAATGGCCCCCGTCCATCGGGGCTTGAAGAAATAGATGGGCTGCATGATGCTTCCACATAGAGCTGAAACCGACACGTACATGAGCACTGGTAAACCAGACTGTCCAGGCAAAGCGGTGCGAGTGGGACCGTCCATGTTTATCCCTATTGGTTTCATTGGGCAGCAGGGCTTGAGGTGTCATTTCATCTCAATGTCGGGTAGAAGTCCCACTAAATTGGAAGCAGCATCTCCAAAATGACCTTTACAGTGATGATGGGGACTTTAGACCTCAAATCAAACAAACAAAGCAAACAGGCAAAAAGTGTGACCTGTTTGCAATAATGAACTTTTACAGTAACCAGCAGACAAAAAAGCAGACAACAATTGTTGTGATTGGTTTTGTTTGTTTGAATCAAGGTTTAATATCCGCGTCAACACTATATAGGTTATTTTGGAGACATTGCTTCCAATTTTGTGGGACTTTTATCCGACATTGAGCTGAAATGACATCTCAAGCCCTTCCACCCAGAGAAACCAATATGGTTTATATGCAGTGACAGTCTGACTCTAACCAGTTTGCCTGGACAGGCTGCCCAGGCTAAGACCTTCAAAGCAATTTACCAGTACTCGTGCAGCCAGTTTCAGCTCTACGTGGAAGCCCCATGCCGCCCAATCTATTTCTCCAAGCCCTGATATGCGGGAGCCTTGTTGTGATTGGCATCTAAAGAGATAAATTCTAGAATAATAACAGTACTAAGTCAAGCTGTCGTAAAATCTATTTTTTATCTTTTTTTGCCACGTTTTTCGGTGATAATTTCTTTATTTTTTGTTTTTTGATCAACACATCCAGCGAGAAAGTTGCAGAGGAGAAGCTCTGCCAACTTCTCAAAAAGGTTCCATGCCTCAAAGTTACAAGAGCAGAGCTGTAATCAGATGGAGATTTCGGGGATTTTGAAGTTGAGCGAAATTTTTGTTTCCACAAGTCCCACCTTTGTGGTGTGGTTTGAAGATTTGTCGTCTGTTCAGTGCTAGATTGAAAGATAATTATGTGGGTCATTTCAATATTTCTGCATGTTTACAATGTACACATTCAAGGGTTTTAAATTTTTCAGCAATATTAATCAAATGCATATATATCTGTATTGCCTTTTGTAATGGTTTGCCGACTAAAACCATGTTTGTCAAGTTTTTGATTGTCTACACTTTTAATGCTTTGTACAACGTCCCTTCAGTAGAATGCTACTTTGGCTGAACAAGATTTATCCATATAAAGAGGTTAGTCATGTGTTCACATTTTGATAGTATGAGTGACAGAATTGGAATTAGTTTTTATCGAAAAATTAAAAAATTGAAAAAAGTCCATCTGACAAGGGTAAAAAATATACAACTGTGGAGGAGACAATGGCGGAGCTTCTCCTTCACAACTTTCTTGCTGGATGTGTTGATCAAAAATAAAAAGGCAACTCCTGCAAAAGTATTTTTGTCTCCAATGTCAATAGGGGTCAATTCTTAAAGGGAAGAATTTGCTCCTGAGGAGCAAATTCTTTCCTTTCAAGAGTAGACCCCTTTTTCCATGGGACAGAGTTTGTAGAAGCGAACAGGCAGTCCAAAAAGTTGTCTCCCTATGAACAAGAGGGCCCAGAGGGCCCTGGTTCGCTCACCTGATCCAATATATAACAAGTGGGCCCCGGGCAGGGTCAATTTTGGCCCCAGGGCTATAATTTGAACAATCTTGGTAGAGGTCCACAAGATGAAGCTTCATATCGAATATGAAAGACCTGGGCTTTCTGGTTTCAGAGAAGAAGATTTTAAAGGTTTACCCTGCATATAGAAGTCTATGTAAAACAAGATTTTCCCTATATAAGTCTATGTTAAACCAAAGGGCCCCGGAGCAGGGGCATTTTTGGCCCCAGGGCTATAAATTGAACAATCTTGGTAGAGGTCCACTAGCTGAAGCTTCATAACAAATATCAAAGACCTAAGCCTTGTGTTTCAGAGAAGATGATTTTTAAAGATTTTCCCTATATAAGTCTATGTAAAACCAAAGGGCCACATGGCGGAGGCATTTTTGGTCTCAGGGCTATAATTTGAACAGTCTTTATAGAGGTCCACTAGCTGAAGCTTCATAACAAATATCGAAGACCTAAGCCTTGTGGTTTCAAAGGAGAAGATTTTTCAAGATTTTCCCTATATACGTCTATGTAAAACCAAAGGGCCCCGGAGCGGGGGCATTTTTGGCCCCAGGGCTATAATTTGAACAATCTTGGTAGAGGTCCACAAGATAAAGCTTCATATCAAATATCAAAGACCTGGGCCTTGCGGTTTCAGAGAAGAAGATTTTTAAAGATTTTCCCTATATAAGCCTATGTAAAACAAAAGGGCCCTGGTGCGGAGGCATTTTTGGCCCAAGCACTATAATTTGAACAATCTTGGTAGGGGTCCACTAGATGAAGCTTCATACCAAATATCAAAGACCTGGGCCTTGCGGTTTCAGAGAAGAAGATTTTTCAAGATTTTCCCTATATAAGCAAATTAAAACCAAAGGGCCCCCATGCGGGGGCATTTTTTGATCCAGCACTATAATTTGACCAATCTTGGTAGGGGTCCACTAGATAAAGCTTCATAGCAAATATCAAAGACCTGGGCCTTGCGAATTCAGAGAAGAAGATTTTTAAAGATTTTCCCTATATAAGCCCATGTAAAACCAAAGGGCCCCCATGCGGGGGCATTTTTGGCCCCAGCACTATAATTTGAACAATCTTAGTAGGGGTCCACTAGATGAAGCTTCATACCAAATATCAAAGACCTGGGCCTTGCGGTTTCAGAGAAGAAGATTTTTCAAGATTTTCCCTATATAAGCCCATGTAAAACCAAAGGGCCCCCGTGCGGGGGCATTTTTGGCCCCAGCACTATAATTTGAACAATCTTGGTAGGGATCCACTAGATGAAGCTTCATACCAAATATCAAAGACCTGGGCCTTGCGGTTTCAGAGAAGAAGATTTTTTAAGTTTGCGGTGAAAAAAATCTATTTTTGGCTACAGTGACCTATATGTGCAACCGACCGGAACCATTTGAACAACTTTGAAAGGGGACCACCTAAGGATCATTCCTGTGAAGTTTGGTCAAAATCGGATCAGTGGTTTAGGAGGAGATGTCGTTTGAAGAAAAGTTTACGGACGCACGCACGGACGCAAGACGGACGACGGACAAAAAGTGATCCCAAAAGCTCACCTTGTCACTACGTGACAGGTGAGCTAAAAATGGTGGAATTATGAAAAATGGTGGAATACTGTGCCAGGTGTATCATAAAGCAGGCTTTGAAAAGCAGGTCAACGGGTTGGAAGGTTTGTTCTTAATGCTGGAATAGTTAAGGCAATTTTAATGAATATATTTTACAGTCTTCTGAGTAAGATAAACAATGATCTTATGATTGCTGTTCTTGTTTCTGATTTTTTTCTGGATAAAAAACCTGTAAGATGCCATGAAAAACTTCATCTGAAAATGTTGTCTGCTTATGCCATCTGCTGAATCTTTTTGCAAACTTTTTCAAAATATTATTAAATACAGGCAAATTTGTGGACCCAGATCAGACTGCTCCTGATCTGGGACCACACTATTTGCAAAAATGACTTTTAAAGTGTCTGGCAGACGACAAAGCAGATGACAATTGCCATTATTGGCATTTTGTGGGTTAAATGAAATCCACAAGATTATGTCATGGATAGGTTATGCACAAACATGGCTTGTATCACATTAAAACCAGATCTTATGCCTTTTATTTCCCAAGAACACACAGTCGACCTTCATTATAATGACAGGCTTTGTTCCCTTACATTTTACCATTACGTATGTAGAGGATCTTACATGAGTGCTCATGTATTATTGAATTTATTAAACGAGTTCAGGAAAAGGGATAAAATGCGAGGCTTGGCCAAATATTTTACCCCTTTTCCTCAACGAGTTTAATAAATATATTAATACATGAACAAGAATGAAAGGTTCTATTTATCATACGGCATTTAAAATGCATTTTATTCATGATTTTTTAATAAAAATGTCAACATTTCGCCATACCTAAATGCGACATCGTTTAAGACATTGTACGTGTAACATTAAGGGGTGTATCTTAATAATTTGCATATTTAAACCATTAGTGGATTACAGAATTTATTAAATGGCATTATTACATTTTATCATATGACATCGCGTCTGAGAGTGTAATAACACCATGTAATAAATTCAATAATCCACTAGAGGATTAAATACGCAAATTAGTTAGATACATCCCGTAATGTTACACATAGGATGTCCTTAACGACGTCGCATTTACTTATGGCAGAATATTGACATTTTTGTAAACAATCGTGAATAAAATGCGTTTTAATGTCATGTGATAAATAGAATCTTGCATTCGTGCTCATGTATTATTGAATTTATTAAACTCAGTGAGGAAAAGGGATAAAATGCTCTGCAAAGCCTTGCATTTTATCCCTTTTCCTCAATGAGTTTAATAAATTCAATAATACATGAACAATTATGTAAGATCCTCTATCTCAGATTCGATGTCATATAATAACAAGAGGGCCCAATGGCCCTATATCGCTCACCTGTGTACCAGAAAATCATTAGTGTAGGAGACCACTTGACATTGCTACACTAAATATCTAAGCTCTGGGCCTTATGGCTTTGGAAAAGAAGATTTTTGTAGCTTTTTTCAATTATAAGTCTAAAGGAGCTGAGGGGCCCTGGGGTGTGGCCCATTTGAATCCCAGGGGCATGGTTAGCAGGATTTATGTAGGTGACAAAGCTCTGTGCTTCACAGTTTCAGAGAAGAAGATTTTTGAAGCTATTCTCCATTATGAGTCAATGGGAGCTCAGGGGGTCACAGGGTGTGGCCCATTTGGACCCCAGGGGCATGATTGGCTAGATTTATGTAGGTGACCACTTGCCGTTGCTACATGCTACATATCTAAACTCTGGGCCCTGTGGTTTCAGAGATGAAGATTTTTGAAGCTTTTTTTCCCCATTATGAGTCTATGTGAGCTAAGGGGCCCCGGGGCGTGGCCCATTTGGACCCTAGGGGCATGATTGGCAGGAATTATGTAGGTGACCACTTGCCGTTGCTACATGCCAAATACCTCAGCTGTGGGCCCTGTGGTTTCAGAGAAGAAGATTTTTGAAGCTTTTTTCCATTATGAGTCTATGGGAGTTAAGGGGCCCCGGGGTGTGGCCCATTTGGACCCCAGGGGCATGATTAGCAGGATTTATGCAGGTGACCACTTGCCGTTGCTACATGCTAAATATCTAAGCTCTGGGCTCTGTGGTTTCAGAGAAGATTTTTGAAGCTTTTTTCCATTATGAGTCTATGGGAGCTAAGGGGCCCCGGGGCATAGCCCATTTGGACCCCAAGGGCAGGATTGGCAGGAGTTATGTAGGTGACCACTTGCCATTGCTACATGCTAAATATCTAAGGTCTGGGCCCTATGGTTTCAGAGAAGAAGATTTTTGAAGTTCTTTTTTTCCATTACGAGTCTATGGGAGCTTAGGGGCCCCGGGGTGTGGCCCATTTGGACCCCAGGGGCATGATTGGCAGGAATTATGTAGGTGACCACTTGCCGTTGCTACGTGTTAAATATCTTAACTCTGGGAGCTGTGGTTTCAGAGAAGCTGATTTTTGAAGCTTTTTTCCATTATGAGTCTATGGGAGCAAAGGGGCCCCGGGGCGTGGCCCCATTTGGACCCTAGGGACATGATTGGCAGGAATTATGTAGGTGACCACCGCTGTTGCTACGTGCTAAATATCTAAGTTCTGGGCGCTGTGGTTTCAGAGAAGAAGATTTTTGAAGCTTTTTTTCCATTATGAGTCTATGGGAGCTAAGGGCCTCCGGGGCGTGGCCCATTTGAACCCTAGTGGCATGATTGGCAGGAATTATGTAGGTGACCACTTGCCTTTGATACGTGCTAAATATCTAAGCTCTGGGCACTGTGGTTTCAGAGAAGAAGATTTTTGAAGCTTTTTTCCATTATGAGTCTATAGGAGCTAAAGGGCCCCGGGCGTGGCCTGTTTGGACTTCAGGGGCATGATTGGCAGGAATTATGTAGGTGACCACTTGCCGTTGCTACATGCTAAATATCTAAGCTCTCGGCCCTGTGGTTTCCGAGAAGAAGATTTTTGAAGCTTTTTGTTCCATTATGAGTCTATGGGAGCGAAGGGGCCCCGGGGCATCGCCAATTTGGAACCCAGGGGCATGATTGGCAGGAATTATGTAGGTGACCACTGGCCTTTGCTACATGCTAAATATCTAAGCTCTGGGCCCTGTGGTTTCAGAGAAGAAGATTTTTGAAGCTTTTTTCCATTATGAGTCTATTGGAGCTAAGGGGCCCCGGGGTGTGGCCAATTTGGACCCCAGGGGCATGATTGGCAGGAATTATGTAGGTGACCACTTGCCGTTGCTACATGCCAAATATCTCAGCTCTGGGCCCTTTGGTTTCAGAGAAGAAGATTTTTGAAGCTTTTTTTCCATTATGAGTCTATAGGAGCTAAAGGGCCCCAGGGCGTGGCCCGTTTGGACCCCAGGGGCATGATTGGCAGGAATTATGTAGGTGACCACTTGCCGTTGCTACATGCTAAATATCTAAGCTCTGGGCCCTATGGTTTCAGAGAAGAAGATTTTTTGAAAGTTTTTTTTTCCATTATGAGTCTATGGCAGCTAAGGAGCCCCGGGGTGTGGCCAATTTGGACCCCAGGGGCATGATTGGCAGGAATTATGTAGGTGACCACTTGACATTGTTACAAGCTTATTATCTAAGCTCTGGGCCCTGTGGTTTCAGAGAAGAAGATTTTTTTAATTTTTCCCATTATAAGTCTATGGGAGCTATATGTTGCCATGGCAACCAGAATTCCAATCTGATCAGCCCAAAAACCTTATGCAGCCTTTCCCCCTACCTGATGATGCTTCACATGAAATTTGATCAAGATTGGCCATGGGGTATTAGAGATATACTTATTTGAAATTGTTTACGGACGCACGCACACGCACGGACGCACGCACGCACGACGGACGACGGACAAAAAGTGATCCCAAAAGCTCACCTCGTCACTATGTGACAGAGCTCACCTCGTCACTATGTGACAGGTGAGCTAAACAAGAGGGCCCACAGGGCCCTGGTTCGCTCACCTGTGTGACTCTGTCTCATGTACATTCTATTTTAGCTATGGTTGCCATCTTGTTCACCAGCAGAGTGATTTTAGCTTATTTGGTAGGGAGTAACCTAGGCAACATTCCTGTTAAGTTTGAATCCAATTGTCCTTAGGGTTTAGGAGGGGTTCACGTTTGAATCAGATTTACAATATTTTTAGCTCCTGTGGCCATTTTTTCTTCAGAGCGGGATTGTTTTAGCCTTTTTGGTAGAGGGTCATCTAAGTAACATTACTTCAAAGTTTGAATGAAATTGGCCCAAGGGTACAGAAGGAATTATCGTTTGAAGAATTTTTTATTTTTAGCTCTGGAAGCCATCTTGTTCATTGGAGTGGAATGAGTATTAACTATTTTGGTAGGGAGTCACCTAGGCAACATTCCTGTGAAGTTTTAAAACCAATTGGCCCAAAGGTTTAGAAGGAGTTAACATTTGAAGCAAATTTACAATGTTTTCTATTTTTAGCACTTGTGACCATTTATCGCCCCCGCCCATAGGGGCTTGAAGAAATATATGGGCTGCATGATGCTTCCACGCAGAGCTGAATCCGGCCCGCACACTAGTACCGGTAAACCACTTAGAGGATCTAAGCCTGTCCAGGAACCGCGGTGCGAGGCGGGACCACCCATGCTAATAAACCCTATTGGTTTTATTGGGCGACAGGGCTTGAGATGTCATTTCATCTCAATGTCGGGTAAAAGTCCCACAGAATTGGAAGCAACGTCTCCAAAATGACCTTTACAGTGTTGACGGGGACGTTAAACCTCAAATCAAACAAAAAAAAAACAAAAAAAACTTGTGACCATTTGTTAATCGTTATGCTATTTTCCTAGAGGGTTATCTACACAACATTCCAATGAAGTTTAGAAGCCTTCATGGTGAAGTGGTCATGCTACTTGCCTTGTTAACCAGGGTAGCAGGATCGATGCCAGGCTTCTCCAGACTTTCAGATTGGTCTTTAAACAGAGGTCCCATAACTGTATGACCTTAGCTGTTGGTGAGACTTCAAACTCAAACACTCACTCCTATGAAGGAACCTATATGCCAAATATGAAGACTGTATCTTAAATGCTCCAAAAGTTATGACAAAGTAGGTCAAAGGTCAAGTTCATGGCTCAAAAGTTTTGAATGGTTGAGAAAACCTTGTCACAAGGAACATACATGCCAAATATGAAGGCTCTATCTCATATTGTTCAAAAGTTATGATAAAGTAGGTCACAGGTCAATATCACAGGTCAAATCTTTATATGAGTGGAAAGCCCTTGTCACAAGGAACCTATATGCTAAATATGAAGGCTCTATCTCAAACAGTTCAGAAGTTATGACAAAATAACCTACTGATCTACTTTTTGATTTGACATGACCCTTATTCAAACTTAACTGAGATATTGTCCAAATGATCATTCTGAGCAAGTTTTATGATGATTTGACTAAAACTGTGGCCTCTAGTGTTCAAAACGTTTATTCTATGCTTTGACCTGCTGACCTACTTTTTGACCCGACATGACCCATATTCAAACTTGACCCAGATATTGTCAAGATGATCATTCTGAGCAAGTTTGATGATGATCAGACCAAAACTGGGGTCTCTAGTGTGTGCACAAGGTTTTTCAACAATCTGACCTACTGACCTACTTACTGGCCAGATATGACCCATATTCGAAATTAATTGAGATATTGTCAAATGATCATTTTTAGCAAGTTTGATGATGATCAGACCAAAACTGTGGCCTCTAGTGTGTTCAGAGGGTTTTTCTATGATTTTATCTACTGACCTACTTTTTGGACCGACATGACCCATATTCAAACTTGACTCAGATATTGTCAAGATGATCTTTCTGGGCATGTTTGATGATGATCCAACCTAATCTGTGGCCTCTAGTGTGTTCACAAGGTTTTTATATGATTTGACCTACTGACCTACTTTTTGACCTGAAATTACCCATATTCGAACTTGACCGAGAAATTGTCAAGACTATCATTCTGAGCAAGTTTGATGATGATTGGACCAAAAATGTGGCCTCTAGTGTGTTCACAAGATTTTTCTCTGATTTGACCTACTGACCTACTTTCTGACCTGCCATGACCCATATTCGAACGTGACTAAGATATTATCAAGATGATCATTCTGAGCAAGTTTGATGATGATCGGACCAGAAATGTGGCCTCTAGTGTGTACACAAGGTTTTTCTCTGATTTGAACTACTGACCTACTTTTTGAACCGACATGACCCATATTCAAACTTGACTCAGATATTGTCAAGATGATCATTCTGGGCAAGTTTGATGATGATTGGACCAAAAATTGTGGCCTCTAGTGTGTTCACAAGGGTTTTCTGTGATTTGACCTACTGACCTACTTTTTGAACCGACATGACCCATATTCGAATGTGACCAAAATATTATCAAGATGATCATTCTGAGCAAGTTTGATGATGATTGGACATAAATTGTGGCCTCTAGTGTGTTCAGAAGGTTTTTCTATGATTTGACCTACTGACCTACTTTTTGACCCGACAACACCCATATTTGAACTTGACTGAGATATTGTCAAGATGATCATTCTGGGCTAGTTTGATGTTGATCGGACCATAACTGTGGCCTCTAGTGTCTTCACAAGGTTTTTTTTCTGATTTGACCTACTGACCTACTTTTTGACCCAACATGACCCATATTCGAACTTGACCGAGATATTATGTGGTGGTACAAAATGTGTGCAAGTTTAATTAAAATCAAATGATAAATGAAACAGCTATCATGGAGACAAGACCAAAAAAGGCAATTTTTGCCCTTTCAGGGGCCGTAACTCCGCAACACATGATGGGATATGGCTGGTTCAAGAAAGGAACCCAGATCTCATGGTGGTACAAGTTGTGTGCAAGTCTGGTTAAAATCAAATCATAAATGAAGATGCTATCGTGTGGACAAGACCAAAATAGGCAATTTTTGCCCTTTCAGGGGCCATAACTCCGTAACAAATGATGGGATATGGCTGGTTCAAGAAAGGAACCCAGATCTCCTGGTGGTACAAGTTGTGTGCAAGTCTGGTTAAAATCAAATCATAAATGAAGATGCTATCGTGCGGACAAGACAAAAAAAGGCAATTTTTGCCGTTTCAGGGGCCGTAACTCCGTAACACATGATGGGATATGGCTGGTTCAAGAAAGGAACCTAGATCACATGGTGGTACAAGTTGTGTGCAAGTCTGGTTAAAATCAAATCATAAATGAAGATGCTATCGTGCGGACAAGACCAAAATAGGCAATTTTTGCCATTTCAGGGGCCGTAACTCCGTAACACATGATGGGATATGGCTGGTTCAAGAAAGGAACCTAGACCTCATGGTGGTACAAGTTGTGTGCAAGTCTGTTTAAAATCAAATCATAAATGAAGATGCTATCGTGCGGACAAGAAATTGTTTACGGACGGACGCACGCACGCACGGACGACGGACGACGGACAAAATGTGATCACAAAAGCTCACCTTGTCACTACGTGACAGGTGAGCTAAAAAGAAATAGCTCCTATAAAGACCTAAATGTGAGAAGTACAGTAAGGAATAAAGGACCTTTTCTCCTTAATTTTTCCATGTATCAAATAATATGGAGATTTGTTATCACCTCAGTGAGGCAATTCTTACAAATATCCATAGAATTGGTTTCTTGGGGTATTAGCCCTTGTCCTGCTGAGCCCGGATATCTTATCTTTCAAACAATGTAGGTCCAGATCAGATGGCTTCTGAAGAAGCCATCTGATCAGTTCAGAAGCCATCTGATCAGGATCTTCATTGTTTGTCATTCACTTTATGAATTTGTTGCAATGATTTGCATCAAGAAATCTGATTGGTTGATAATCAGTGTTGGGTGTGGCATATTTAAATATTCAGCAGGTCAAGGGTTAGATTACAAGAATCTTTCATGAATATGGATTCCAAGTCGAGGTATGACCATTTGGATCGAAACCGAGGTCATGCCTCGAGTTGAGAATTCAATCCATTGAATTTGTTGTTCTAATGAATTTTGTCATTCCAATGAATGTCAGTATAAGGTTGGTTGACTGTATGTCAACTTGGGCTCAGATGCTACTGTTCTCATACATGTAAGTTCAAAAACTGGTAAATTATCATCTAAGATAACATATTTCCAACTGAATAAAATCTTGTTCACTATAAATAGCAGGAGTCCATTTTGAAAAAAACATGGGGTGACAGTTTGCATTATTTTCAGAAATTTATATAAAAAATAGCCAAACTTTTTGCAAATAGTGAAGGCCCTGATCAGATCGTATTCTGTGCCTGCACAGTTTGCCAAAGTCATGTTTTAGGATGAGATAAGCAATTATGCCTGACATTACGAAAACATGCCTATTCAAATATATCGAGAATTTTACACCCCAAATGATATTTTTCAGATTTAAACATTCAGTATAGGCACTCTTACATCATAAATCTATGGTTCTAATCAGTTTTCATGATTCATAACTTGAACAGCTTATTCAATCTGTACATGGCATTATACAGGTCTTGATGTGTTCGAATCATTAACAAGGGCAAATGACTATGAAAGGTCTTGATGTGTTCGAATCATTAACAAGGGCAAATGACTATGTGCTCTGAATAAATCCTCAAACCTAAAGCTGGGAGACCTAGCCATACCTCCAATGATTCCTTGCCAGTCTTTCTGCCTTTTCTATGTCTTACACTGGAATTTGGTCGTAACAGAGCATATCCACCTGGCTTAGTCAGTTTGGGGGGTATTTCTTTGGAGTCCTTTAGATAGCAAAGTTAGGGTGTCTTTGGT
Source organism: Lucinisca nassula (assembly GCA_963580285.1). NCBI lineage: Eukaryota > Metazoa > Mollusca > Bivalvia > Lucinida > Lucinidae > Lucinisca > Lucinisca nassula. The sequence goes on from OY757011.1 coordinate 115,104,612, forward strand.
AAAGGTTTATGGGATAAATAAAATGTGTATAAAAGCTATTGATCTCACTGCCTGAGAATATGTAAACAAGCAAATTATAACATGTTTTACACAGAGACTTCTACATAATTTCGATTCCTTTTCTTATGCATATCTGCACTGTGTAACTTGCTATACATGTGTTTTGTACCAAGTACCGGTATTTCTCAACTGAAATGGCATATACTAAGTGAACCCTTGTCCTGCTGAGCCCGGATATGCCTTATTTTCTAGACAATGAAGATCCAGATAAGATGGCTTCTGATGAAGCCATCTGATCAGGATCTACATTGTTTGCTATTCAGATTGTGAATTGGTTGTAATAATTTGCATCAAGTAATCTGATTGGTTGATAATCAGTAGTGAGTGTGGCATATATGAATATTCTGCAGGACAAGGGTTAAGTATTAATGGCTATTAACAAAACTTAATCTTAAACACAGTGTTGTATTGTGGTAACTCAAAGTACTGAGGTACTATTGCCAGAGAAAACTTTTTTTTTTGGTTTTACAAGATTACTTCCCAACTTATTTCAAGCCATTGTTAATTAGGGGTGGGCAAAATGGAGCAAAAGGCCTAACCTTCAGTTGCAGAACCTCGCATCTCACACATGACCCGAGCCTCTCGGCTTGGCTCCACACCTGTGAGAGACCTAATGATAAAGAGTCAGCGCTCTTATCCACTAAGCCACACCCCCCACTTCAAGGCCACGTATTCTGACATATCAATGAACAGTAAAATCAAGTCATTCAAATATTTCAGGTATTTAAGGGGAATGGAAACACTACATCTCAAAATGTCGTGTGCTTACGTCTTCTGCTGATTTTTTTGCAAACTTTTCAAAAATATTTTTGCATACAGGCAAACAGTGGGGGTCCTACAGGAGCAGTCTGATCTGGGTGCACAATGTTTGCAAAAAAATAACTTTTACGGTAACCGACAAGCGGCAAAGCAGATGACAATTGTCGTGATTGACATTGTATGGGTTAAAATGTAAGGTACAGCATTGAAACCAACAACTATCCTGCCAAGATGCAAATTGTGAAAGATAGTTATCCCTTACTGTTTGCAGGCACCGCTGATAAGTTATGATAATGACGCTATACCACAACCTCTTTTTAACACTATTTTTGGGATCCAAAGCAGAAACTGTGTTAATTGCCAACCGTGATATATCCAAACAAAATACAGTCGAACTTCAATGGCTCGAACACATTTGGGACCACGAAAATCTGTTCGAGAAAGGGGTAGTTCGAGCCTCTGAGGATAACTGCCAGGAGGCATAACGAGATACCTTTAGACATCTTTCCGGTGTTCTATAATGAAAATGTATGCTGTGTGTACTAATTAGAATCGCCTCATCGAGGCGATTCTAATGAGTACACACAGCATACATTTGCAATATAAAAGACTAAAATGTCCTTAATTATCCCCCACTACTTCTTATGTAGAGGATTTCGCTAGGGGCTCAAGAATGGGTTCGACACATCCATGGTAAACGAGCCATCGGTGTTCGAGCCATCGAAGTTCTACTGTATATAGATTATGCAGAAAAAAATTACCATTTATGATCATTTTTCTACATTATCTATACATTTTTTTAATAGATTATGTAGAAAAAGGTTCATATGTCTATATAATTTAAACAATTTTTGGATCATCATCACCATCAGGTCCAGTGAGCTATTTGCATGGCTTGGCATTGAGGACCTGGACCACATCCTGAAAGAGAGAAGGCCCTGTGGTATGGACATGATGAATGCTCCAGCGGTGCAGTCAAGACTGCCTGTGAGGTACAGGTAGATGAAGGGCATGGGCCTGGGAGGCCCAAGATGACCTGGAAGCAGCTGACAGAGAGAGATCGCAGAGAGCTATCGACCCTCATGAGAGACAAATCTGGAACTGCCATGCCTGCAGCAAGCCAGCTATCTGGGGGGCCCAATAATGTGGATGTTGTCCCTGCAGGTTTATATGTAAGCAGTTAACTAGTAGTGCACATTACTTTGCTAGAAACTGACAATAACCATTCTTGAATCAGTGGAAGGGAGAAATTGACAGTAGAAAAGATTTCATGATCAATCTCCATGAATGTTGCAAACCCCAGCAGGTATCAAATCCCGCCAGACAGACGCGTATCGGACAGAGCTACCAAGGTTTTTCTTAAACTGTTATATATCTAAAACTTCATAAAATGAACTGTGTTTAAAAGAGGTTTACATGTATAAAACCATCATTCTATGGAAAGCAATCACAATGATGATATATGTTTTATTTTGTACTACACTACTAGCATACCTAAAATCAAGATAATGTGCTAGGCATAGACAAGAGAAAGAACTGCAAAAAAGACATTTAACAGTAGCTGAAACGGTTGTAAAATGTAAAACAGAAGTATATTAAGAAATAAGCCATAGCATGTGCTAAAGTAAAAATAATGTAAAAATAATGTACCTCATATGAAATTCAAAAAACATTTATTTCAAGGTCACTGGCTTAGAAAATCATCAAAGTACATGTACCATAACGATTCTAAGTATTGGTACAGATAGGCCTAAGCAAACAGTGCAGACCCAGATCAGACTGCTCCTATTTAGGAGCAGTCTGATCAGGGTCTACACTATTTGCCATTTAATCTGCATCTTTTGGACTCCTTGCTGGATCGTGAAACAAATTTTCTCAACATTTTAGGAGAATTACACGAGTCCTTAATGTGTCCAAATTTTTACGGTTGGCATTAAGGGGAATGGATACACCTTCAGGGAAGGTATGGTAACTCCATCAAAAATATGTTTGTCTCCCTTGTTAATAGTGGGTCTACTCTTAAAGGAAAAGGAGTAAACTCTTTCTTGATGAGCAGACCCCTTTACAGAAGGGCTCTGTTTACAGAATCAAAGTACTGAGGAAAGTTGATTTATGAGGAATAATTATTATGATAACAATGTCAGTCGTAGATCAAGCACATCACGAAAACACGCCTATATCAGTTTGGCCCCCTTGAACCCCAGTTTTATATAGTAAAACTGGGGTTTACAGGGGTAAACTTTATTTTCTAATTTCTGCTCTAAACTATAAATTGTGGGTACTCGTTAGAACTGCCTAATCGAGGCGGTTCTATCCAGTACCCACAATCTATATTTTGAGCAGAAATAAGAAAATGTCACAATTTTTCATCTTAAAATGTTTGTTTTTACGGCGGTAAAGTTTACAATGTATTTATATAGGCATGTTTTCGTAATGAGTTATCTAGATCTTTTGTTAACAAGGTCCCAGAGGGTTGAAAAATTCGACGAAGAAAAAAAAATGATTCACCGATTGTTTTGAGTTTAACGACAGGTCAACCCTTGTGGATCATTTTGTCTTCTCCAAGAGAAAGGGAAAAAAGAGATAGAAGAGATAGTAGAGGAGATAAAAGTGAGCGACAGAGGAGAAAGGGGAAAATGAACGGAAGTGTAGAAAAGAAGAAATTACAACAACCCCCACTCTACCGTTACCTGCTACAAGGACAGCAGGCCTTGCCCAACTGTAAGTCAATATCAGCTGGACTCTCCAGTGACACAAGATACACATCACCTTTGCCTCACCTAACTACCCCCACGAAGAAAAAAAGGAAGAGAGAATGAAAGAAAACCTGTCTGCTAATTTCTTCATGGTAAAACCATAAATTTCTAAATTAGCTCAGTACATTTTGTGCTTGTCCCATCTGCTAATAATCTTAAGAGAAATTCTACTAGCGAGCACATGACGTCTTAGCAACGTCGCATGAACATCCCGACGATGCATATACGTTGTGCAGCCGCTTGGAGCTATGTTCCTTCGTGCCTCAGAACATAAAAAGGTGCATAACTTGACGAAAAATAGCCATCGGAAGAGATGGCAAATCCCCCGACCAAAAGCCAATATGGCCTTCAGAAGATTGTTCACCAATAGAAAGTGCACCAGAATTAAACCAGCAATGTATCACAAAAGTATTGCAGTTATGACCATCACAAGATTATACTGTCAGGGGAGATAACTAAACAAGAGGGCCATGATGGCCCTGGATCGCTCCCCTGATCCATAGTGTAACAAGTGTGCCCCAGAGAGGGCCATTATTGGCCCCAGGGCTTTAATGTGCATAATGTTGAGGGAGGTCTTGAAGGTGAAGCTTCATACCAAACATCAAAAAAGGCTATAATTTGAACAATCTTGGCAAAGGTCCACTAGATGAAGCTACACATCAAATATCAAAGACCTTGGCCTAGCGGTTTCAGAGAAGAAGATTTTTAAAGATTTTCCCTATATAAGCCTATGTAAAACCAAAGGGCCCCGGGACGGGGGCATTTTTTGTCCCAGCACTATAATTTGAACAATCTTGGTAGGGGTCCACTAGATGAAGCTTCATACCAAATATCAAAGTCCTCGGCCTTGTGGTTTCAGAGAAGAAGATTTTTAAAGATTTTCCCTATATAAGCCTATGTAAACTAAAGGGCCCCGGGGCGGGGGCATTTTTGGCCCCAGCACTATAATTTGAACAATCTTGGTAGGGGTCCACTAGATGAAGCTTCATACCAAATATCAAAGACCTGGGCCTTGTGGTTTCAGAGAAGAAGATTTTTAAAGATTTTCCCTTTATAAGCCAATGTAAAACCAAAGGGCCCCGGGGCGGGGGCATTTTTTGTCCCAGCACTATAATTTGAAGGGGTCCACTAGATGAAGCTTCATACCAAATATCAAAGTCCTGGGCCTTGTGGTTTCAGAGAAGAAGATTTTTAAAGAATTTCCCTATATAAGCCTATGTAAAACCAAAGGGCCCCGGGGCGGGGGCATTTTTGGCCCCAGCACTATAATTTGAACAATCTTGGTAGGGGTCCACCAGATGAAGCTTCATACCAAATATCAAAGGCCTGGGCCTTGTGGTTTCAGAGAAGAAGATTTTTAAAGATTTTCCCTATATAAGCCAATGTAAAACCAAAGGGCCCCGTGGCAGAGGCATTTTTTGTCCCAGCACTATAATTTGAACAATCTTGGTAGGGGTCCACTAGATGAAGCTTCATACCAAATATCAAAGACCTGGGCCTTGTGGTTTCAGAGAAGAAGATTTTAAAAGATTTTCCCTATATAAGCCTATGTAAAACCAAAGGGCCCCGGGGCGGGGGCATTTTTGGCCCCAGCACTATAATTTGAACAATCTTGGTAGGGGTCCACTAGATGAAGCTTCATACCAAATATCAAAGACCTGGGCCTTGTGGTTTCAGAGAAGAAGATTTTTAAAGATTTTCCCTATATAAGCCAATGTAAAACCAAAGGGCCCCGTGGCGGGGGCATTTTTTGTCCCAGCACTAAGATTTTAACAATCTTGGTAGGGGTCCACTAGATGAAGCTTCATACCAAATATCAAAGTCCTGGGCCTTGTGGTTTCAGAGAAGAAAATTTTTAAAGATTTTCCCTATATAAGCCTATGTAAAACAAAAGGGCCCCGGGCGGGGGCATTTTTGGCCCCAGCACTATAATTTGAACAATCTTGGTAGGGGTCCACTAGATGAAGCTTCATACCAAATATCAAAGACCTGGGCCTTGTGGTTTCAGAGAAGAAGATTTTTAAAGATTTTCCCTATATAAGCCTATGTAAAACCAAAGGGCCCCGTGGCGGGGGCATTTTTTGTCCCAGCACTATAATTTGAACAATCTTGGTAGGGGTCCACAAGATGAAGCTTCATACCAAATATCAAAGTCCTGGACCTTGTGGTTTCAGAGAAGAAGATTTTTAAAGATTTTCCCTATATAAGCCTATGTAAAACCAAAGGGCCCCGTGGCGGGGGCATTTTTTGTCCCAGCACTATAATTTGAACAATCTTGGTAGGGGTCCACTAGATGAAGCTTCATACAAAATATCAAAGTCCTGGGCCTTGTGGTTTCAGAGAAGAAGATTTTTAAAGATTTTCCCTATATAAGCCCATGTAAAACCAAAGGGCCCCGGGGCGGGGGCATTTTTGGCCCCAGCACTATAATTTGAACAATCTTGGTAGGGGTCCACTAGATGAAGCTTCATACCAAATATCAAAGAACTGGGCCTTGTGGTTTCAGAGAAGAAGATTTTTAAAGATTTTCCCTATATAAGCCTATGTAAAACCAAAGGGCCCCGTGGCGGGGGCATTTTTTGTCCCAGCACTATAATTTGAACAATCTTGGTAGGGGTCCACTAGATGAAGCTTCATACAAAATATCAAAGTCCTGGGCCTTGTGGTTTCAGAGAAGAAGATTTTTAAAGATTTTCCCTATATAAGCCTATGTAAAACCAAAGGGCCCCGGGGCGGGGGCATTTTTGGCCCCAGCACAATAATTTGAACAATCTTGGTAGGGGTCCACTAGATGAAGACATACCAAATATCAAAGTCCTGGGCCTTGTGGTTTCAGAGAAGAAGATTTTTAAAGATTTTCCCTATATAAGCCTATGTAAAACCAAAGGGCCCCGGGGCGGGGGCATTTTTGGCCCCAGCACTATAAATTGAACAATCTTGGTAGGGGTCCACTAGATGAAGCTTCATACCAAATATCAAAGAACTGGGCCTTGTGGTTTCAGAGAAGAAGATTTTTAAAGATTTTCCCTATATAAGCCTATGTAAAACCAAAGGGCCCCAGGGTGGGGGCATTTTTGGCCCCAGCACTATAATTTGAACAATCTTGGTAGGGGTCCACTAGATGATGCTTCATACCAAATATCAAAGACCTGGGCCTTGTGGTTTCAGAGAAGAAGATTTTTTAAGTTTTTGGTGAAAAAAATCTATTTTTGGCTCCTGTGACCTAGATGTGCAACGGACCGGAACAATTTGAACACCTTTGAAAGGGGACCACCTAAGGATCATTCCTGTGAAGTTTGGTCAAAATCGGATCAGTGGTTTAGGAGGAGATGTCGTTTAAAGAAATTGTTTACGCACGCACGGACGGACGCACGGACGCACGGACGCACGCACGACGGACGACGGACAAAAAGTGATCCCAAAAGCTCACCTTGTCACTACGTGACGGTGAGCTAAAAACCAGGGCACTCAGAAATGTGGTTCTTGCGCATGACATGCCTGCTTAAGCTAATGTATTTCTGTACAAAGTACCATCAATATGTCTCAAAAGGAATTGGAGATATGGTGATCACAAACTGGTCATACTGTTATATTGAAAGGGTAGATAACTCGAATATCACAGCACCAACAGTTGTGGTTCTTGCACATGACATCCCTTCTGTACCTTGTATACAATTGTGCCAAGTTCGTTCAATATATCTCAAAGGGTGTTGGAGTTATGGCCATCACAAGGTTATATTGCCAGGGGAGATAACTAAAAAACCCAGAGCACCCAGAGTTGTAATTCTTGAGCATGACACACCTGCTTAACCTCATGTACATCTGCAACAAGTACCACTAATATGTCTCAAAGGGTATTGGAGGTACGATGATCACAAGGTTGTCATACTATTATATTGGAAGGGGAGATAACTCAAATATCATAGCACCCAGAGTTGTGGTTCTTAGGCATGAAGCGCTGTCTCAACGTTGTATACAATTGTGCCAAGTACCATCAATATATCTCAAAGGGTATTGGAATTATGGCCAATACAAGGTTATATTGTCAGGGGAGATAATTAAAAAACCAGGGCACCCAGAGTTGTGGTTCTTGCAAGTGACACACCTGCTTAACTTCATGTACAACTGCATCAAGTATCATCAATATATCTCAAAGAGTGTTGGAGATGTGGCCATCACAAGGTAGTGATTCTAAATTATTGGAAGGGGAGATAACTAAAAAACCATGGCACCCAGAGTTGTGGTTCTTGTGCATGACACACCGTCTCGGCCTTGTGAACAACTGTGCCAAGAACCATCAATGAATCTCAAAGGGTATAGGAGTTATGGCCATCACAAGGTTGTCATTCTATTTTATTAGAAGGGGAGATAACTCCAAAACCATGGCAACCAGAGTTGTGGTTCTTGTGCATGACACACCGTCTCAGCCTTGTGAACAACTGTGCCAGGTACCATCAACATATCTCAAAGGGTATAGGAGTTATGGCCATCACAAAGTAGTCATTCTATTTTATTAAAAGGGGAGATAACTAAAAAAGTATGGCATCCAGAGTTCTGGTTCTTGCGCATGACACACCGTCGCGGCCTTGTGAACAATTGTGCCAAGAACCATCAATGAATCTCAAAGGGTATAGGAGTTATGGCCATCACAAGGTTGCGTCTACGGACGGACGGACGGACAACCGGACGGACAGACGGACGGACGCCAGGCTGATCGCTATATCCCCCGAACCTTTTCGGTCGGGGGATAAAAAAAGATCATTTTTAAACCATTTGATTTAGACATTATAACCCTTATCAGGCGCCGCGTTTTGCGAACTTAAAATACGTTTATTCCAACGTGTACATTAACCCATAAATGCCAATTGTTTCAATACTGGGACATTCGGAAACAATAAAGACAGATTAGAGGCCACAGAATTTAGCGTCTGATCGGTGTCTTCACTATTTACTTAAAGTACGGAACTTGATTTAAAACTCACAGCTTACAACACATGTTTTATAATTATAGCTCTGGAAAGCAGGTGAATATCTGTGTTTGATGTTGGTCAGTAAAGGGTTGTTTAGTTACAGAGAAGCGATCTGGCCCTTTTGACCCTGTAGACCGGTGCAGACGCCGAGGTAGAAATACACTGTATCTATGCAAACTTACAGATCCCGATAAGACGGCACGTAGCTGGCACATCTCGCCAGAATCTACATGTACACTGTCTGCCATCATGTCAGTGAACTAATCGGAAATCTCTTTCTATAAGAATATATTTAAAGCTAGAAGAGTCCTGTTCAGAAACTCAGGGATGAAAGAGTAAAATCTCAAACCAGTTACAACAAGTAAATAAAGCGAGAAGAGTCCTGTTTAGAAACTCAGGGATGAAAGAGTAAAACATAAATATCACCGAAAAGCGCGTAGGAAAATAGTTCCAGAGTACTGTTTTCTTTTCAGAATTCGTCTTTCTGTACCAATTTATATTCAATCCGTATACAGTCTCGAAAACTGAAATATTTTGAAAGACGTTCCATGCGGAGCCGGCCTGCAAAATTAATTTTCAAGAGTTCATTTGGACTATTTTATGCAGCGAACGAACAGCGGAAGTGGAGCGACGCGGTCCAGTACCGGAAGTAGAAATGTAATGACAAAGAAACTTGATTTAAAAAATCAACTTTCAAAAACCAGACAGGAAGTCCCAAATACGTCTCCCCTCTGGAAAAGGGCCTAGAAAATGGCAGGAAATATGCCAGCTTAATCAATAACCCCTTAAATTACATTTCTGCATGTGACATGCTTAATTATTTAAAGTTGAAAACTTTGAGAAGGTTGCCAAAAAGATTAGATTGAAATACATGTATATTAACATGTGCCCTGTTATCATAATTCCTATATAAGTGATTATTAAGACATCTATATGAAGCTGACATAAATGTACCAGATCACAGGTTAAAAGGCAGAATAATCCGAAAATTAAGAAAGCAAGTTGTAAAGGGGAATGGATACACCTTCAGGGGAGGTAACTCCATCAAAAGAATTTTGTCTCCCATGTCAATAGGGGTCAACTCTTAAAGGAAAGAATTTGCTCCTGAGGAGCAAATTCTTTCCTTTAAGAGTTGACCTTCTTCTGTGGGACAGCCTGACAGGGCTTACAGAAAAGTGAACAGGAAGTTCCGAAAGTTGTCTCCCTTTGACAAATGGCAGAAAAATCTGCCAGGTGTTCCCATTCCCTTTAAAACTAAGTTCTGTTGTTCAGAAAAATGGCAATCACAACAATTCTCGTCTCCTTGTTGTCTGCTGGTTACTGTTGTCAACAGTGTGGACCTAGATCAGACAGCTCCTACAGGAACAGGCTGATCGGGGTCCATATTATTGGCTCGCATGCTCAAAATTGTTTAAAAAGTTTGATAATAAGATAAAGAGTTCAAACTTCAAGGTATTTTTTTAATTTATTCCCGACTAGTTTGGGTTATAACAACCTCAAGGGAAAGTTTGCCAGAATATGCAGTGGGTGACAACACAGGTGACATTTTCAGATGCAGTTTTTGTTTTTCTTATTCTTTTTTAATAGTATACATACTTTTTTAACCCTTATCCCACTGCATCAATAAGTCAGCCACAGCCCTTTCTGACTGAACCACATTTGCGGAAACCATGTTAGTTAAACAATTTTACACAGCCACTGCATAAATAAATCAGCCACACCCATTTCTGACTCTGAACCAATCAGACTACTCGATGTAATTTACTGCTGTAAAATCATAAACTGAATGTCAAACAGTGTAGATCCTGATAAGATGGCTTTTTCAGAAGCCATCTGATCTAGATCTACACTGTTTGCAAATGTAGGGGTTGTCGTGAGTAGCAGGATAAGGGTTAATTTATTTTTACAGGAAGAGACTGTGGAGCAAATTCTTTCCTTTTAGAGAAGACTCACAAACCATTGTTAAATAAGAATGGTGCAATGGTGAAGCTCATCATTTTGAACAACAAAACATAGCATATTGGGACAGACAGGCCTAAGCAAACAGTGAAGACCCAGATCAGATTGCTCCTGAAGGACTACTTGCTGGATGCTGAAACAAAGTTGTTAAAATTTTAGAATTACGGCAAGTAATCTTTACGGTCCAAATTTTTACGGTATGTATTAATCCATTCTAGATGGGAAACCCCCAAGAGAGAAATTGGCAAACAGTGCAGGCCCAGATCAGATGCCACAAAAATGCGGCCTGTGATAAGGGCCTTCCCTGTTTGTAAGAAGTTCAGCCATTTTCAAAATAAATTTTTACAATTAACACAATCTGTTTAGAAGCCTCCGTGGTGTAGTGGTTACGCTACTTGCCTTGTAAATCAAGGGTCGCAGGATCGATCCCGGGCTTCTCCTGAATTTCGGATGAGTCTTAAAACCGAGGTTCAGTCTCCGTATGACCTTAGCTGTTGGTGGGATGTAAAATTCAAACACTCACTCACTCTTAACTCAATCTGTCACCCATAAAACTGAAAATGAACTTTTACAAGGTGTTCATTCAGGATAGAATGGGTCAACAGTTCATCATAGATACTTACTGGGTCAATGAAGTTAGAAGCTCCTGGAGTAACTCTTTGTCTGATCAACTGAGCAGTAGGAGACCTGGAAAAGGTATACACCACACATCTTTATAACATTAATGGGATCCAAAGCAGAAGCCATGTGTTATATCCAAACAAAAATATACAGATTACATAGAGAAATGACCATTTATGGTCTTAAAAATGTATAGATAATATAGAAAAATGACCATTTATGGTCTTAAAAATGTATAGATGATATAGAAAAATGACCATTTATGGTCTTAAAAATGTATAGATAATATAGAAAAATGACCATTTATGGTCTTAAAAATGTATAGATAATATAGAAAAATGACCATTTATGGTCTTAAAAATGTATAGATGATATAGAAAAATGACCATTTATGGTCTTAAAAATGTATAGATAATATAGAAAAATGACCATTTATGGTCTTAAAAATGTATAGATAATATAGAAAAATGACCATTTATGGTCTTAAAAATGTATAGATGATATAGAAAAATGACCATTTATGGTCTTAAAAATGTATAGATGATATAGAAAAATGACCATTTATGGTCTTAAAAATGTATAGATGATATAGAAAAATGACCATTTATGGTCTTAAAAATGTATAGATGATATAGAAAAATGACCATTTATGGTCTTAAAATGTATAGATAATATAGAAAAATGACCATTTATGGTCTTAAAAATGTATAGATGATATAGAAAAATGACCATTTATGGTCTTAAAAATGTTTAGATGATATAGAAAAATGACCATTTATGGTCATTTATCTTAAAAAGACCATTTATGGTCATTTTTCTTAAAAATGTATAGATAATACATAAAAATTAGCATTTATGGTCTGAAAAATGTATAGATGATATAGAAAAATGAGCATTTTTGGTCTTAAAAATGTATAGATAATATAGAAAAATGACCATTTATGGTCTTAAAATGTATAGATAATATAGAAAAATGACCATTTATGGTCTTAAAAATGTATAGATGATATAGAAAAATGACCATTTATGGTCTTAAAAATGTATAGATGATATAGAAAAATGACCATTTATGGTCTTAAAAATGTATAGATAATATAGAAAAATGACCATTTATGGTCTTAAAAATGTATAGATAATATAGAAAAATGACCATTTATGGTCTTAAAAATGTATAGATGATATAGAAAAATGACCATTTATGGTCTTAAAAATGTATAGATGATATAGAAAAATGACCATTTATGGTCTTAAAAATGTATAGATGATATAGAAAAATGACCATTTATGGTCTTAAAAATGTATAGATGATATAGAAAAATGACCATTTATGGTCTTAAAATGTATAGATAATATAGAAAAATGACCATTTATGGTCTTAAAAATGTATAGATGATATAGAAAAATGACCATTTATGGTCTTAAAAATGTTTAGATGATATAGAAAAATGACCATTTATGGTCATTTATCTTAAAAAGACCATTTATGGTCATTTTTCTTAAAAATGTATAGATAATACATAAAAATTAGCATTTATGGTCTGAAAAATGTATAGATGATATAGAAAAATGAGCATTTTTGGTCTTAAAAATGTATAGATAATATAGAAAAATGACCATTTATGGTCTTGAAAATGTATAAATAATATAGAAAAATGACCATTTATGGTCTTAAAAATGTATAGATAATATAGAAAAATGACCATTTATGGTCTTAAAAATGTATAGATGATATAGAAAAATGACCATTTATGGTCTTAAAAATGTATAGATACTATAGAAAAATGACCATTTATGGTCTTAAAAATGTATAGATAATATAGAACCAGAGGACCAGTGGTCCTGAACCGCTCACCTGTCTGGTGACAATTTTCTTACTTAGATCAGCAGAAAATGTCATTTACCCTGCTCATAAATTTTAAAATGCCATCTCAATATTTGTTGGCATTTTAAAACTTATGAGCAGGGTAAATTTCATGCTGAAGTGAGTTGAGCGTGAAAAAAGTTTTATAACCTCGGTGCCTGGCTCACAGAAAGGGAAAATATGAGGAACTGTCCATTGGACATAAATGGTATACTGTATACAGAAGCAAATGAAACAAAAAGAAAACTTGTTCCAATTTATTTTCATATCTCAAGAGCAGTAACAGAACAAAACTAGAATTTGTTTTTCTACAAAAACACAGATGTCTCCCCCCTTTTTTATCATTGAGGTACCTACCTGATTCTTGGGGGCAACACATTGTCTCATGACCCCCGGCCCCCGCCCATCGGGCTTGAAGAAATAGATTGGGCTGCATGATACTTCCATGCAGAGCTGAAACCGACTGCAAATGAGTACTGGTAAACAGCATAGAGGTTCTAAGCCTGTCCAGGAAAAGTGATGCAAGTCGGACCACCCATGCACAAAAACCCTATTGAGATGCCATTTCATCTCAATGCCAGGTAAAAGTCCCACAAAATTGGAAGCAACGTCTCCAAAATGACCTATACAGTGTTGGCGGAGATGAAAACCTCAATTCAAACAAATGTCTCATGATGGTTAACATTTCCACCAAGTAATTTTAAAATTCATCCAGGAAAAAGTGAGTTATTGACCAAACATGAAAAAAGGCCACTTTTTTATGTCTGACCTCTAAGTATGACCTTGACATTGGAAGTACTGACCTGGGTCCTGCACGCAACACATTGTCTCATGATGGCTATAGGTCATTCCCTTTCTTTAGACTTTGTTGTGATGAGTCAGATCTATAGACTAATCCATTTTCGTTAAGGTTGGCTGCTCATTGCATCAAATAACACACCATTTTTGCCTGACTGATTGCTCAGGGTCACCATTTGTACAAACCATGATGGGCCCGAGTACCATATGCTACATGCCAAGTTTCAAGGCCAATGGCCTTATGGTTCTCGAGAAGAAGATTTTTGAAGGTTTTTTACCATATATGGGCATGGCGGCCATGTTGGGTCTAAGGCCAATGAATGCCCTTGACCTTTATCACCCATAGATCTTCATGTATTCAGTTACTTTACCTGGTCTACAAATTTTGGTGACACTGTCTTCAATGGTTTCCTATAAATCCATAATTTTCACTTTGCCCCATGCAAAAGCCTAAGTCGGCAAATTTGACATTGCTGTAAAATAGGTCAAGGTCAACCCAGGGTCACCATTTGTACAAACCATGATGGGCCTGAGTACCATATGCTACATGCCAAGTTTCAAGGCCACTGGCCTTATGGTTCTGGAGAAGAAGATTTTTGAAGGCTTTTTACCATATATGGGCATGGTGGCCATCTTGGTCATGTGATCTAGACCCCGAGAACAAACTTTTGTTCCCCCATCCCACTGAGGCTCCATATGAAATTTGGCTTTGATTGGCCCTGCAGTATAGGAGAAGAAGATCTTTGAAAATGGTGGACAGACGGACGACGGACGACGGACCATGGCTATACTATAAGCTCACCTATGAGCCTAAAGGCTCAGGTGAGCTAAAAATCCATTATTTTCACTTTTTCCTATGCAAAAGCCTAAGTCAGCATATTTGACATTACTGTAAAATAGGTCAAGTTCAACCCAGGGTCACCATTTGAACAAATTATGATAGGCCCGAGTACCATATGCTACATGCCAAGTTTCAAGGCCATTGGCCTTACGGTTCTTGAGAAGAAGAATTTCGAAGTGTTTTTACCATATATGGGTGTGGTGGCCATCTTGGTCATGTGATCTAGACCATATTGGCAGCTTTTCATTTGTTCAACTCCCAAAGGCTCCATATTGAATTTCACTTCAATTGGCTCAGTAGTTTCTGAGAAAAAATGTTTGAAATATGGAACCTGCGTTACCTTGGTCTAAGGTCAATTAATGACCTTGACCTTTCTTACACATAGATCTTCATGTATTCAGCTACTTTACCTTATCTACTAATTTTGGTGACAGTGTCTTCAATGGTTTCCTTTTCACTTTTTCCCATGCAAAAGCCTAAGTAGGCAAATTTGACATTGCTGTAAAATAGGTCAAGGTCAACTCAGGGTCACCATTTGTACAAACTATGATGGGCCTGAGTACCATATGCTACATGCCAAGTTTCAAGGCCATTGGCCTTACGGTTCTGGAGGAGAAGAATTTTTAAGGCTTTTTACCATATATGGGCGTGACGGCCATTTTGGTCATGTGATCGAGACCGTATTGGCATTTTTTCATTTGTTAAACTCACAAAGGCTCCATATTAAATTTTACTTAAATTGGCTCAGCAGTTTTGGAGAAATAAATGTTTGACATATGGATCCTGAATGACCTTGGTCTAAGGCCAATGAATGACCTTGACCTTTCTGACCCATAGATCTTCATGTATTCAATTACTTTACCTGATCTACAAATTTTGTTGACACTGTCTTCAATGGTTTCCTAAAAATCCATTATTTTCACTTTGCCCCATGCAAAAGCCTAAGTCGGAAAATTTGACATTGCTGTAAAATAGGTCAAGGTCAACCCAGGGTCACCATTTGTACAAACCATGATGGGCCTGAGTACCATATGCTACATGCCAAGTTTCAAGGCCACTGGCCTTATGGTTCTGGAGAAGAAGATTTTTGAAGGCTTTTTACCATATATGGGCATGGTGGCCATCTTGGTCATGTGATCTAGACCCCGAGAACAAACTTTTGTTCCCCCATCCCACTGAGGCTCCATATGAAATTTGGCTTTGATTGGCCCTGCAGTATAGGAGAAGAAGATCTTTGAAAATGGTGGACAGACGGACGACGGACGACGGACCATGGCTATACTATAAGCTCACCTATGAGCCTAAAGGCTCAGGTGAGCTAAAAATCCATTATTTTCACTTTTTCCTATGCAAAAGCCTAAGTCAGCATATTTGACATTACTGTAAAATAGGTCAAGTTCAACCCAGGGTCACCATTTGAACAAATTATGATAGGCCCGAGTACCATATGCTACATGCCAAGTTTCAAGGCCATTGGCCTTACGGTTCTTGAGAAGAAGAATTTCGAAGTGTTTTTACCATATATGGGTGTGGTGGCCATCTTGGTCATGTGATCTAGACCATATTGGCAGCTTTTCATTTGTTCAACTCCCAAAGGCTCCATATTGAATTTCACTTCAATTGGCTCAGTAGTTTCTGAGAAAAAATGTTTGAAATATGGAACCTGCGTTACCTTGGTCTAAGGTCAATTAATGACCTTGACCTTTCTTACACATAGATCTTCATGTATTCAGCTACTTTACCTTATCTACTAATTTTGGTGACAGTGTCTTCAATGGTTTCCTAAAAATCCATTATTTTCACTTTTTCCCATGCAAAAGCCTAAGTAGGCAAATTTGACATTGCTGTAAAATAGGTCAAGGTCAACTCAGGGTCACCATTTGTACAAACTATGATGGGCCTGAGTACCATATGCTACATGCCAAGTTTCAAGGCCATTGGCCTTACGGTTCTGGAGGAGAAGAATTTTTAAGGCTTTTTACCATATATGGGCGTGACGGCCATTTTGGTCATGTGATCGAGACTGTATTGGCATTTTTTCATTTGTTAAACTCACAAAGGCTCCATATTAAATTTTACTTAAATTGGCTCAGCAGTTTTGGAGAAATAAATGTTTGAAATATGGATCCTGAATGACCTTGGTCTAAGGCCAATGAATGACCTTGACCTTTCTGACCCATAGATCTTCATGTATTCAATTACTTTACCTGATCTACAAATTTTGTTGACACTGTCTTCAATGGTTTCCTATAAATCCATTATTTTCACTTTGCCCCATGCAAAAGCCTAAGTCGGAAAATTTGACATTGCTGTAAAATAGGTCAAGGTCAACCCAGGGTCACCATTTGTACTAACCATAATGGGCCCGAGTACCATATGCTACATGCCAAGTTTCAAAGCCACTGGCCTTATGGTTCTGGAGAAGAAGATTTTTGAAGGCTTTTTACCATATATGGGCATGGCGGCCATCTTGGTCATGTGATCCAGACCCGCGAACAAGGCCAATGAATGACCTTGACCTTTCTGATCCATATACATTCATGTATTCAGTTACTTTACCTGATCTACAAATTTTGGTGACACTGTCTTCAATGGTTTCCTATAAATCCATTATTTTCACTTTGCCCCATGCAAAAGCCTAAGTCGGAAAATTTGACATTGCTGTAAAATAGGTCAAGGTCAACCCAGGGTCACCATTTGTACAAACCATGATGGGCCCCGAGTACCATATGCTACATGCCAAGTTTCAAGGCCACTGGCCTTATGGTTCTGGAGAAGAAGATTTTTGAAGGCTTTTTACCATATATGGGCATGGCGGCCATCTTGGTCATGTGATCCAGACCCCGCGAACAAACTTTCGTTCCCCCATCCCACTGAGGCTCCATATGAAATTTGGCTTTGATTGGCCCTGCAGTATAGGAGAAGAAGATCTTTGAAAATGGTGGACGGACGGACGACGGACGGACAGACGGACTGACGGACCATGCTATACTATAAGCTCACCTATGAGCCTAAAGGCTCACCTACAAATTTTGGTGACAATGTCTTCAATTGTTTTCCTATAAATCCATTATTTTCACTTTGCCCCATGCAAAAGGCTACGTCGGCAAATTTGACATTGCTGTAAAATAGGTCAAGGTCAACCCAGGGTCACCATTTGTACAAACCATGATGGGCCCGAGTACCATATGCTACATGCCAAGTTTCAAGGCCACTGGCCTTATGGTGCTGGAGAAGAAGATTTTTGAAGGCTTTTTACCATATATGGGCATGGCGGCCATCTTGGTCATGTGATCCAGACCCCGCGAACAAACTTTCGTTCCCCCATCCCACTGAGGCTCCATATGAAATTTGGCTTTGATTGGCCCTGCAGTATAGGAGAAGAAGATCTTTGAAAATGGTGGACGGACGGACGACGGACGGACGGACGGACTGACGGACGACGGACCATGGCTATACTATAAGCTCACCTATCAGCCTAAAGGCTCACCTACAAATTTTGGTGACACTGTCTTCAATGGTTTCCTATAAATCCATTATTTTCACTTTGCCCCATGCAAAAGCCTACGTCGGCAAATTTGACATTGCTGTAAAATAGGTCAAGGTCAACCCGGGGTCACCATTTGTACAAACCATGATGGGCCCGAGTACCATATGCTACATGCCAAGTTTCAAGGCCACTGGCCTTATGGTTCTGGAGAAGAAGATTTTTGAAGGCTTTTTACCATATATGGGCATGGCGGCCATCTTGGTCATGTGATCCAGACCCCGCGAACAAACTTTCGTTCCCCCATCCCACTGAGGCTCCATATGAAATTTGGCTTTGATTGGCCCTGCAGTATAGGAGAAGAAGATCTTTGAAAATGGTGGACGGACGGACGGACGGACGGACGGACGACGGACCATGGCTATACTATAAGCTCACCTATGAGCCTAAAGGCTCAGGTGAGCTAAAAATGACCATTAATGGCCTTAAAAATGTATAGATGACATTTATGGTCTTAAAAATGTATAGATGATATAGAAAAATGACCATTTATGGTCTTAAAAATGTATAGATAATATAGAAAAATGACCATTAATGGTCTTAAAAATGTATAGATGATATAGAAAAATGACCATTTATGGTCTTAAAAATGTATAGATGATATAGAAAAATGACCATTTATGGTCTTAAAAATGTATAGATAATATAGAAAAATGGCCATTTATGGTCTTAAAAATGTATAGATAATATAGAAAAATGACCATTTATGGTCTTAAAAATGTATAGATAATATAGAAAAATGACCATTTATGGTCTTAAAAATATATAGATAATATAGAAAAA
The DNA here is from genome assembly GCA_963580285.1 of Lucinisca nassula. Lineage (NCBI taxonomy): Eukaryota > Metazoa > Mollusca > Bivalvia > Lucinida > Lucinidae > Lucinisca > Lucinisca nassula. The sequence continues at coordinate 115,123,567 of OY757011.1, forward strand.
GTACCATTTATGGTCTTAAAAATGTATAGATGATATAGAAAAATGACCATTTATGGTCTTAAAAATGTATAGATGATATAGAAAAATGACCATTTATGGTCTTAAAAATGTATAGATACTATAGAAAAATGACCATTTATGGTCTTAAAAATGTATAGATAATATAGAAAAATGACCATTTATGGTCTTAAAAATGTATAGATGATATAGAAAAATGACCATTTATGGTCATTTTTCTTAAAAAGACCATTTATGGTCATTTTTCTTAAAAATGTATAGATAATACATAAAAATGAGCATTTATGGTCATTTTTCAATATTATCTATACATTTTTTGGATAAAATGGCCGTTTTTATATATAAACTATACATTTTTGGGATCCATTTTGAAACCGTGTTGTATATCCAAAATTGTGTTATAATGAATAGTGTTATGAGGTTGTGGTGTATTTATAAGTTATTTACAACTTACTCCAATCAAATGATACTTTTTGGATCGACTGTTTGTCCCAAAGTTACTAAGCAAAGAAACTCTTGAGTGCTAATGTCCACTTGGCCATCAATGTAGGAAATTCAGGTAACATTATTCACAGAAAGTAGCTTCACTATTCTTATGGCTGTGAGGTCGGAGTGTTGCGTAAGAGGGTTATCTACAGAATCTGGGGGTAAATGATTTTCCAGCTGAAACTCAAAGACAATCAATCCAGTGCCAGCCTTGGTAGCTAAGACAGATGCATGTCTTACTGGTGATCAGGAGGACGTGCGTTCGATACCTGCCGGGGTTGGCAGCATCCTTTCTTGGAGATTGATTATGAAATCTTTTCTAGTCATTTTCTCTCTTCCCCTTATTCAAGAAGGGCAGTTGTCAGTATCTGGCGAAAGAATATGCACTGTACTAGTTAACTGCTTATGTATAAGCCTGCCCAGGAAAACTGTGGATAAATAAACTAGCTTGCTCAAAATGACCTACATAGTGTTGACTGGGTCATTAAATTCTAATACCAAAAACACATTCCACCTATCAGTGCTATCAGTGCTTTGATTATTATTTCTTCATAAAACCAGTTTTGTGGGTACTTGTTTGAAATGCCTTAACCCATTGTATACTAGTGGAATCATCCATGTTGGACAAGTCCATTTTTCATATAAAGGGTGGGGTCAGGCATATTTTACATTGTTATTCTATTTTTGACAGAAAATTCTGTTTGCAAACAGTACAGGCCCTGATCAGACGCCGCGTTCTGCGGCGTCTGATCAGGGCCTGCACTGTTTGCCAAGGTGCCTCTGTAGGGGTTTCCCACAAGCAATGGTTTAAAGAAAAATGAGCAATCGAAATCACTTCAACAGAAGTCAGTACTTTGTTACATCCCTTCATCTGGGGCTACATATATGTAAAATTCCGTTATTAAGACCACCTAAAATTAAGACTAATTCTGCTATAAAAAGCTTATTTATAGGTTTCAGATATTCTTTGTGTTTTCTGCATACAGTGTCCTCTACTCAGAGACCACCTTTGGGACTGTTCAGAAGTGGTCTTAAAGACCACTTTTGAACATTCCCAAAGGTGGTCTTAATACATGAATTTTACTGTATATGTACAGTCAAACTTCAACAGCACAAACACCTGGGACCTTAAAAATTTGTTCAAGACAGGGGTAGTTTGAGCCACCGAGGGCTGATCTTGGAACCAGGTCAGAAGGCATAATACAACCATCGTTTCAATTTTCTTCAAAATAAATATTTGTGTGTACTCATTAAAATTGCCTCATTGAGGTGAATCTATTGAGTACACACAACATACATTTTCAAGATCATATTAGATAATTATCCCAAATATATTTATATTTGCAGTTATGAAATTTGTTTCCTATGAACTCAAGAATGAGTTAAAAACTGCCATGGAAAACAAGCCATCGGTGTCTGAGCCATCAAAGTTTCACTGTATTTTACTATGTGTTATGTATTAACCCGTAAGACGCAGAGAAAAACTACATCTGAAAATGGCGTATGCTTATGTCGTCTGCTGAATCTTTTTGCAAACTTTTAAAAAATATTTTTGCATACCGACAAACAGTGTGGACCCAGATCAGACTGCTCCTAGAGGAGCAGTCTGATCTGGGTCCACACTAGTTGCAAAAATGACTTTAAAATTATAAACCAGCAGACGACAAAGCAGACGACAATTGTCGTGACTGGCATTTTATGGGTTAAATCCATGATCACATGAATTTATGCAATGTCAGAATGATTATGCCTTATACTTTGAGTTGATCTTGGTAGCTTAGTCAGGTGCATGTCTGACTGATAATCAGATCATGGAGGGTAGGCAACACTTTTTTGTGAGTGAGTATTTCAGTTTTACGTCCCACCAACAGCTAAGGTCATATGGAGATGGGATCTCGGTTTAAAGACCCATCCGAAAGTCTGGAGAAGCCCGGGATCGAACCTGCGACCCCTAGTTTACAGGGCGAGAAGCGTAACCACTCGACCACGGAGGCTTCTACACTTTTTTGTGATATCTTTTCTATGGTCATTCTCGCCTTTCCACTGATTCAAGAAGGGCAGTTGTAAGTTTCTGGCAAAAGAATGACCATGTACTGGTTAACCACTTACGTATAAGCCTGCCAAAGAAGTGTGACTTGGTAAACTGACCTGCTCGATATGATCTAAATGGTGTTGACCGGGCCAATAAACTCCAAACAAAAAAAAAATAGATATAATACTAGCCATATGAGCAAAGGCAACAGACTTACCTGCTAAATTTCACTATTCCTATCCAGATAAGGGCTGCCAAAACAAATGATGCCAAAGCAACATAGATGGCTGAAAATAAATAATAAAAAAAATCACATTTAAAAAATTTCATGTTTTAAAAAATTCTCATTGACTGGATTTATGACATACACAACCATATTTAAAAGAAAGACAACTTTCAGACTCAGCGAAAGGGATCTATTTATAAAGGACAGAATTTGCTCCACAGGTGCAAATTCGTTGCTTTAACTCTTATCCCGCTGACCATGACAACCCCTTTCCCTGCAAACAGTGTGGATCCAGATCAGATGGCTTCTGAGGAAGCCATCTGATCTGGATCTACACTGTTTGCCATGCAGTTTGTGACTTGACATTATATCAAGTAATCTGATTGGCTGATAGTCAGAAATGGATGGGGCTAAATTGATTTATTCAGCAGGATAATGGTTGCAAGTAAACCACTACTGACAAGGGAGACAAAGTATGTTTAGAAACAAGATGACTATGAAGGTCCTATATCGCTCACCTGAGCTAACAGACTCAATATTTCAGGAATTTCCAATCGCTACTGAAGGACTTTTGCTGATGACAAGGTCAACAAGAAAGGAGTCTGAGGGACAGCCAAATCCCCTGCCACGTTTTGTATCAAGGCTCAACCTTTTGACCTTCACCTGTGACCTTGACCTTGTGTTGACATGGTTTATTTATGGGTTCTGCACATCAGCTCACTGAGGGGGATATTTCACAAAAGTTTAATGAAAATCCTTCCGCGTAAAGGAGATATGGAATGGACACAAAATTCCAAGTTTCAAACTTGTGACCTTCAACTGTGACCTTGACATGTCGGCATGGTTTATTTATGGGTTGTGCACATCAGCTCACTGAGGGGATAATTGACCAAAGTTTAATGAGAATCCTTGTAGGGGTAAAATAGATATGGAACGGACACAAAATTAAAAGTTTCAAACTCTTGACCTTCAAATGTTACCTTGACCTTCAGTTGGCATGGTTTATTTATGGGTTCTGCTCACTGAAAAGAATATTTGACCAAAGTTCAATCAAAATCCTTCCAAGGGTAAAGGAGATATGGAACGGACACAAAATTCAAAGTTTCAAACTCATGACCTTCAACTGTGACCTTGACCTTGAGTCGGCATGGTTCATTTATGGATTCTGCATATCAACTCACTGAGACAAATATTTGACCAAAGTTTAATGAAAATCTATCATAGGGTTCAGGAGATATGGAGCAGAAAAGAAAATGTTACAGACAGACAGATGGACAGATGGATGGACATTCTAACATGCCGAGTTTAAGGGCTATTTCTTTTGTTATTTTCTTTTGTTTGGTTTAGGGACTAATCTCCTAAAACCTTTTATTTTCTTTGTTTGGTTCAGGGACTAATCTCCTAAACTTTTTATTTAAGGAATAAATCTATTATTTACCAACCATTTTCTATCATTTTTGATTGTTGTCCAATCCTGACACTAGCCCCTAAACCCGACATTTTCGCCCGGAAAGACGGACAGACAGACGAAAGTCATTCCTTATATCCCAGCTCCGCTTCATGGCGAGGGATTCAAAACTGGCATTTTCAGCTATCAAGGGGACATAACTGAAAGATAAGCCGACATCACCTTTTTCGAACTTAACCGGATTTCATCCCCAGCATACTTATATGTTAGTTTCAGGAAGATCCAATAAAAACTTAAGGACTTATGGTGTTGACAAGGTCCAAAATAGGCATTTGCAGCAAAGAAGGGAACATAACACTAAGAAGCATATGCCAATATTGTTAGTTTGCAAACTCATTCAAGCTTTTGTCCCTAACTCACTTATACATGTATGTATGTTTCAGAAAGAGCTGTTCAAACTTAAGGACTTAAGATGGTGACAGATGACAATGTCAAAAATAGGCATTTTCAGCAAACAAAGAGACCTAACTCTATGACAGACAGGCCCATCTCGCAAGTTTTCGAAATCATCCAAACTGTTATCCGTAACCTACCTATGTGTTATTAGTTTCAAGAAAATCCAATTTAAGCTAAAGGACTTATGGTGATGACAGGGTCCAAAATGGGCATTTGCAGTAAAGATGGGGCATAGTTCTACGAGAAACAGGCAGACATAGCCAGGTTTTGAACTCATCAGAGCTTTTATACTTGACTAACCTACAAGGGCTGATTGGTATGTTGTGAGCCTCATATTGAAGGAGTTATGCAGGGATTTTAAGTCCTACTATTCTCTGACTATATAGGGCCGTGTACCCAAGGACTGGTCTCATTTGGTCAGTTTATATCGACGAGGTAGCAATCAAAAGTAAACAAGACAAGCAGCTTTTGCAAAATGGACAAAATCGGTGAAAGAGCAGTGATTCAATATTTGCATAAAAAGGTTTAACACTTAAGGATATCCATAATGATATGGTAGCAACACTAGGGAAAGATGCCCCTTCATATGCTACAGTGAAAGGTGGGTGGATGAATTTAAGCGTGGCAGACAGAGCCATGAGTATGACCCCCCATCCTAGAGGGCCTGTCAAATGGTCAATAAAGTCCCTGATATTGTTATGACTGACAGATGAGCCACAGAGTAGTGTTTGCATTTCACAGGAAAGAGTACATTCCATTCTGAGGATCTTGCAATGAGAAAACTTTCTGCCGGATGGGTACCAAGACTTCTGAGAGTTGATCAGAAGCACACCAGGCGCACATTATCGCGTGCTAATCTTAACTATCGCGTGATAATCTTAACCTTTTTGAGGAGTGTGTGTGTGAATTCGGGTTTAACGTCGCTTTCAACAATTTTTCAGTCATATCATGACGGTGTCTGGTTGCGACCGGGAGCTCAATGCTCAGTTTTATAGTGCTGCCTCACTGATGTATCATGTCCTAGACACATTACATGATACCACACCCAATCAGATTATCCTGACACTGGGTCGACCAGTCCTAGCTCTACCCCGTAAATCTGAGTGCCAAGCGAGGAGCAGCTAGTACCATTTTTAACGACTTTGGTATGTCGCGGCCCGGGATCGAACCCGTGACCTCCCGTTCCCCGGAGCGGACACTCTACCAACTGAGCTATCAGGGCCGGTACCTTTTTGAGGAAAATCCTGCCAACTTTCTTCAGAAATTTGTCACTATGGATGAAAGACGGGTCCATCAGAGGCCAAACAACAATCAAAACAATGGAAGCACCCTGGCATAGCCACGCCCAAGAAGGCAAAGTCTGTTCCATCAGCTGGGAAGGTTATGGCCTCGGTTTTCTGGGATGCAGATAATATTCTGCTGATAGACTATCTCCAAAAGGGACAAACATTCAATGGCGCATACTATACTTCACTTCTGACGCAGTTATGGGAAAATATTAAACTTAAGTGCCACAGAAAGCTCACTAAAGGTGTGTTGTTCCATTAGGACAAGGTTCCTGTTCACAAGTCTGTCATTGTTATGGCTGCCATTCACAATTGTGGCTTTAAATTGGTTGAGCAGCCGCCTTATTCACCTGATCTCACTCCATCAGACTTTCATCTATTTCCAAAACTGAAAACGGCTATTTCAGGCACCCACTTTCAGTCTGATGATGACGTCATATATGCAGTGGATGACTTTCTGAACAGCCAAGAAAAGGAGTTCTATAGAAGTGGTATTGAGGCCCTTAAACAGTGCTGGCAAAAGTGTATAGATACTGAAGGGGCATACAACATACAATATGTCAGACAAAATTCAAATCCTTCAGTATGAGGCTCACAACATATGAATGCAACTGTAGTCTGGCTCAATTATATGCAATGATTTCCATATTAATTACAGATTATCAATATTATAATGTAGTTAAAAGTATTGCTTGAGGGGTCAAGTTGTAATACCCTAAGGTCAAAGTACATATACTAGTTGACAAAAGAAAGGTCACACATATTACATGGACTGACTTCACTGTTAAGATGTATAGTCGAACAACAATGGCACTAACACCTTCTCGAACCATGAAAGGGGGAGTTCCAAATCTGCCCACGCACATATTTTCTTGAAACTTCAGTTGTTGTTTACTTTAGGTCTATCAACTATATATATAACTTTGTTTTATTTGATTAATTACTTTAGTTCTCAGGAGAGCTCCCTTAGGTAATCCCCTGTAGAGGTCATACACACCTGTGAACTTTTCATTCTTAAATCAACAAGCTTGATTGTTTTCAAATTTTGTTGCTTTGATTGGCAACAGAACTCTATAAAGATTCATATAATACCAAAAATATAAATGTGTCTAGGCCTTTTAATTTTTCTGATTAATTTATTTACAAAATTTCTTAAATTTTTCATGAAAATTTATAAAAAGTAAAATGTTTATCCCAAGTGTTAGATGTGTTACTGATCTTGTCACCCCATGATATTACACATAAAATTGGCCACATATATCCTCTATATAGCAAACAAATTTTTAAAAGATCAGAAACCGGTAACTTTGTTTTTGATTGCAAGATATGTGTTTAGGTATATTTCTGTGATGAAGTCATTTGCAATATCAGGGGACCAGGTTTTCTTTAAGTATATTTTTATTGTATTTTATGACCATATAGTGTCACCTTATCATGCAAATCTTAGCATATGCATTTACGTAATTCCACCCCTGCAACCCACCCCCCGCCCAACACACACACACAAACAAAAATACACTGTTCAACAGAGAATGATTTTTAGTTTGGGTTTTAAATAGTAGATGAGAACATACATTAGCAGAGAGAAAAATATAATGCACTCATGCAGTGATCACGATGAGTGTAAGTGTTTACAGCATTGCAAAAGCGGTTATGCTGAAAAAACATATTATGACACAATAGGAATAAGACAAGGCGGATATTTTTTACCCTATTTTATTTGGTCTTTTTTTAACCCGCAATACAAAGATATTAATGTCAGTAATACACAATGATGTTTTAGTCTTCAAAATAAATGCATAACTAGTCACACTGAAACTATTTGCACATTTATCATTTTGCATACACTTCCCGAAATGATATAGATGGAAGGCAAGTTGCTGTAAAACATTTATTTGATAGCTGATATTGTATTTAGATGCTGAAATACCATTTGCATACGTAGTCTTATGTATGCAATACTTGTCATCTATGTTAAGTTTTCTGGCTCTGTGTTGATCGGTTTTACAAATAGTTTGTTTGTATTGAGGTTTAACATCCCCGTTAACACTATTAGGTCATTTTGGAGATGCTGCTTCCAATTTTGTGGGACTTGTTCCCGACATTGAGATGAAATGATATCTCAAGCCCTGCCACCCTATGAAACTACAAGGCTTATATCCATTGGACGGCCTGACTCACACCACTTTGACTTGGCAAGCTTAGTCCTTCTAAGCGGTTTACCAGTACTCGTGTTTGGTTAGTTTTAGCTTTGTGTGGAAGCAACATGCAGCAAAAACAATTTCTTCAAGCCCCAATGGACGGGGGCAAAGATTTACAAATGACATGAATCACTTGTTTGCTGTACCACTAGCATATTGGCTGAATTAAAATCAGTCCAGCTGGCTTCACATTTTTCTAAAGTACTGCTAGCACATGTACTGTTTGCTATTTTAAATTGTGAAAGTGTTTGAAAGTTGAATTAAGTCTTCTCTATTATATTAATTAATGATTTCCAAAAAATAACTGCTTGTTTTCTGGATCACATTTTAGAACATAGATGATCATATTTAAGAATATAACTTTCTTACAAGGTGACAGTTAGTGCGATTGAAGTAGACTGTAGGGGCATTGTCAGAGTGAGCCAAAAACAACAGTACCATTTTGTCTACAGTAATCTGTGTATAAAGTGGGCCAAAAGATCAGAAAATATTGTCTGTGTTATTATGACCTACCTGGCTGAAACATAATAAAAACATCATTATTCTTGGCCATTCAAGCAACCTGTGTCATTCCAGTATGACAATCAGACTTTTCAAACTTTTTAAGATCACTGCATCAGTTAAATACATACTTATTAGAGTCAAGTAAAATTGTCTGGTTTACAGGACCATCCAGTTTACTTACCATTTCAAATCTTTGTCATAATAAACTTCAGCATTGCCTCCACTTCTATTTAGAATTACATTAATGCAAAAACACTTGTTCTAAAATGAAGTATTTTTTAAATAAGATCTGATTGAATTGTTAACGAAAGCTCGAAATGAATTGTGTTTTTGGTGTTCATCAGGGCATCATAATTGATACAAATCTGATTATATATGAGCTCATACTATACACCATCATATAAACATACACTGTCACATATTCATGTTTATTATATATTGGCGAACAATTTTTCGATTGAAAATGTCGCACCATATGATATCTACAAATGGTTTGAAACAATTCAAAACTCTGACCATTACTATTCACTGTTCAAATGCGGTATGTTACCGGTCTTAGATTTTCAAGAAAGTTTAATAAAATGTTCTACATATATATGGTCAATTTTCATATTAAAATGGTGGGGTGACAAGAACTGCAACAGTGTGAAATCAAACGTCAAACATACTCCAAAAGATTTTATGGTTGTGAATTCTGGGGTCTGCTCCATATGAAATTGAGCATGGTGTATTGAACTTTGCCTAAACAATGCTAAATGTGATGCAAAGATAATCACAGATGACTACAGTGATGCCTGAGAACAAAATAAATCCAAAACATCAAAAGGTGGAATGTATATATACATTAGTTTGGGGGTTCCCCTACTTTCAGATGTGGACATAAACAAAACATTGTAGATTTATAACGAAAACAGATATAAGAGTGAAATAGCTAAATAATGAATAGTCATTTACCAAGCAGTAATTATGCACAATATCATGAAAATCTGTGCATGGGCAGAACCCTATGGAAATTTAGTATAGGCTGGAACTCCCCCTTTTGTTTGAGACATGGGTAGTTTGAGCCTTTGAGGGCTACTGATAGCACCATGCCCTGAGGCATAATGGGCATAATTTTGGTATATTGATTTGGTGTTCTATATAAATGTATGCTGTGCGCAGAATCATCTCAATTAAAATAACCTCATTGAGGCAATTTTAATGAGTCGCACTGCATAAATTATGGAGATAAAGGAGGAAACCTTCCTAAATGATTCACCACTATTCCTTACTCCTTCTCTAGAGAAAACTCCTAAGGACTCAAGAACAGGTTTGAAGCAGCTGTGATTAACAAGCCATTAGTGTTTGAGCCATATAAGTATGACAACTGTATACATAGAAGTTAAATAATACTGTTGTTTATCATGGACTACTTACGTATGTTATTGTCTTGCGGAGAATTCAGAATAGATATCTTACTACATTTCCACTCTCCTTTACTCTGCATTATTGTTACTGTATAATTCCCACCTTCTTTGAAATGCTGACTTAGATTGGACTCACTGAAATATATATATTATCCCATTCTGTACCAAATGGAACTGTCCTCCTTATATACAGCAGGAGTCTATTTCAAAATTTAGGGGTGAGAGGTTCTGTTCTCTTTTTTTGCAAACAGTGTGGCCCTGATCAGATGCCATCATCTGATCTGGGCCTGTACTCTTTGCCAATTACCCATTTTGGGGTTTCCAGTACAAAATGGATTGAGAACAGCCATTACAATACATGTATAATTTTCACCTCCGGTCTGTCTCACGGCAATAAATAGCATGGGACTTCAAAACTCCTTGGCCTCACCTGGAAAAAATCAATATTGCTCTTAAATTTGTTTTGGCATTTAATTAGAATGCAGTCTTTCAACTTTATGCACCAAATCTGATTTATTTACCATGTTTATATATGCAAATGACATTTAATAATATTCATTATTAGACAGTTCAAAGTGGATCAGTGTCATCAATCCACTCAGTACCAGAAACCCCTAAAGGGGTACCTTGGCAAACAGTGCAGGCCCAGATCAGACGCCGCAGAGCACAGCGTCTGATCAGGGCCTCCACTGTTTGCAAAAAGTAAAGACATTTCTCAAACAAATTTTGACGAAAACCCAACCTGAAACCCCTAAATTTTGAAATGGACTCCTGCTACATATAAGGCGGAAGACTCCATTTGGTACAAAAAGGGTTAACCCTTATCTTGCTGTTCACGACAACCCCTATCTTTGCAAACAGTGTAGATCCAGATCAGCTGGCTTCTGAAGAAGCCATCTGATCAGGATCTACACTGTTTGACACTCAGTTTATGAATTTGCAGGAATAAATTACATCAAGTTATCTGATTGGTTCAAAGTCAGAGATGGGTGTGGCTAAAATGAATATTCAGCAAGAGAATGGTTAAAACAAGTGTGATCATCCCTATCAACTATTCTGAAAAGAACTATGAAGTATTTACGGCTGGACCAGTTTGTAATAATGCCTTTCTGAAAGCTGTGAATTAGCTTGTTCAGTCATGAAATTTTCAGCTGATTAATTCTATTGCCTTATTCTCCTGAGAGGCAACCAGACCAGATGAGACGTCATGAACATGTGTATCGTGTCGAAGATCAGTACCACAGACACTGGAAATTATTGGATAATGGCAACAAACCTTTTAGGCAATAAATGATTTTGACACTTGACCAGGTATTTGTGTGTTTTCTCTACATGCAAGCAGCAACTGATTTTGAAGACTGGCCATATCAAGAATTTCTCAAACCAAATTTTTGGTCGCATTTTTCAAAATAAATCTGTTTTCACGGATATGAATCAGTCTAATCCATAAATTTTCAATTTTCTTTAGCCCTTGACTGTCACCACCAAACAGTTCACACTGCTTCTAATGATGATTAAACTTCAAACTAAGTTTCAGCTTGATTGGTTGTAAACTATAGCAGGAGATAACTACAAAAACAAATAATTTACAGAAATTTTCAAAGGGGCATAGCTCTGCCTCTATTTGGTGGTTTTTGTTTGTTTGATTTGAGGTTTAACGTCCCTATCAACACTGTATAGGTCATTTTGGAGATGTTGCTTCCAATTTTGTGGGCCTTTTTCCCGACACTGAGATGAAATGACAACTCCAGCCCTGTCACCCAATGAAACCAATAGGGTTTATAGGCATGGATGGTCCAACTCGCACCGCTCTCCCTGGACAGGCTTAGATCCTCTGAGCAGTTTACCAGTACTCGTGTGCGGTCAGTTTCAGCTCTGCGTGGAAGCATTATGCAGCCCATTTATTTCTTCAAGCCCCAATGGGCGGGGGGCCTTCTATTTGGTGGACTGTAACCTCCAAACAACATGTGCTGCTCCAAATCATGGTCTAACTTTATATTAAGTTTAAGCATGATGGCATGTAAACTGTAGGAATTATCGTGAAACAAACAAAAGTTTACAGACAGGCAGATGGATGGCTGGATGGATGCCAGCTCCCATAGCATATTGCATTCAGTTTTTCAAACAGGCATATAAAAACAATCGATTTGGACATATATTTTTATACAAGACAGATCTTAATTTTCTTCTTTACATGCATCTACATACATTTGTACAGATCCTGGTTTAAAAACTTTTTATTCATGCTCAACTCATTATAACGGAACAAAATATATTCTCTGTTGATCTGAACAAATCGCTTACTTAGTTTGTGCTTTAATTTACCAAATTTCTTTCCAGACACCTGGCTGCATGTACAGCTCTTGTTTTTTTAGAGCGTTATGTTTCATACCAATGGACAAGATAGCTCAGGGATAAGATTAACTTGGACATCAGTCAGAAAAGGTATGTTACACTACTGCTGCGGACAATAGCCATGTTACATCCCCATTCATAGATTATATAACAAAAGTGACAATTTATTTATGGTCATTTTCCTAGATTGGATCCAAAATGGTATATTAACCCATTTAGTACCAGAAAACCCCAAACGGGTACCCTTGCAAACAGAGCAGGCCCTGATCAGACGCCGCAGAGCCCAGCGTCTGATCAGGGCCTCCACTGTTTGCTAAAAGTTCAGCCACTTTCCAAATAAATTTTGAAAAAAAAAACACAACCTGACACCCCTAAATTTTGAAATGGACTCCTATATATAAGGAGGAAGATTCCATTTTGTATAAAAAGGGTTAATGAACAGTGTTATATAAGTGGTTTATCTGTCAACATTTTTTTTTGTTTTGGTTTTACGACCCTTTCAAGATTATTTCACTCATATCGAGCAGATCGTTAATCAGAGGTGGGCGAAAACCGGAGTACCCGGAGAAAAACCACCTGACCTTCCGTTGCAGAACTTGCATCTCACATGTGACCCGAGCGAGGCTTGAACCACAGCGGTGAGAGACCTAATGATCAAGAGTCAGTGCTCTTAACCACTAGGCCACGGAGGCCCATTATCTGTCAACATAAACAATTACCTGCAGTCCACTAGATTTGTATTTGTGTTATTTGAAATAAGCTGTAACCTCATCTTCCATCTTGTGTCCACTAGTACTGTACAGTTGTCTTGTTCTGCCGTAATGTAAGTTTCATTCTGTAAATCACACTGCAAAAACAAAAAGACGGGACCTCAGTTAAAAGACTCATCCGAAAGTTTGGAGAAGCCCGGGATCGATCCTGCGAGCCCTGGTTTACAATGCGAGTAGCATAACCACTACACCACAGAGGCTTCTTTTAGGTACATGTAACACTGTAAATGTATGTATTTTTAACTCTTATCATGCTGTTCACGACAACCCCTATCTTTGGAAACAGTGTAGATTCAGATCAGATGGCTTCTGAAGAAGCCATCTGATCAGGATCTACACTGTTTGACATTCAGTTTATGAATTTATATGAATAAATTGTATCAAGTAATCTGATTGGTTCAAAGTCAGAAATGGGTGTGGCTAAACTGAATATTCAGCAAGAGAAGGGTTAAGTTCTCATCAGAATCTTTTGTTCTTCCATAGATACCATGCATAGTGTAAAAATCCTAAAACATTGGACACCTTGAGGACTTTCTATAATTCTCCAGGGCCTGACAAATCCATAGTTCAACCATTTGCCCGGCAGTCAACAACATCTTGGAAATTTCTTAGAATTACAATTTCCCTTATATTTTTTACATTTTGGCTGGGCAAGTGAAATGAAAAATCACTTGCCCAGCCAAAATTTGGACTTGTCCCGGGCAGCTGGGCAATGGATTTGTCAGGCCCTGATTCTCCTACAATTTAAACAAATTTGTTTCACGATCCAGCAAGGAGTCCAAAAGGTGCAGACAGAATGGCAATGTAGACCCTGATCTGGGTCTGCTCTGTTTGCTTAAGCCTATGTATCCCAATACTTAGGATCATTACGATATCTACATTAGTGTGCTAACAATAGATAATCCCTTAAATTGCCAAGAAGAAAGTCCAGAGCAGGCAATTTCATACTTTTTGTTTTGTTATTTTTCAGAGAAAATCAGTATTTTATGTGAAACATGTTTATTAAGCAGATACAGTGCAACAATTCAGCGAATCATGTTGTCATTACGATAACACACCCGTGCGACATAAAGCATTTTTTCACATCTCCAAAACGGCTACTTTGCTGATGAAAATCTGTGATGTTCTTCTTATTTATACTGCAAACATAGGTTGTCTTGGAGCAGAAATATGAAAAATAAAGTTTACCCCCATGAACCCCAGTTTTCTCTATATAAAGTGGGGTTTAGTGGGGTGTTCATTTCACGGACTTGTTAACGTGATGTAATCGCAATATGTCTGCTGGAAATACACATATCACAATGGCAAATCTCCCTCATACAGTTGAAAAAATTATCACAGGTATGGTAGTTTAACAATATCATTACAATACAGGAAACAGTGTAATTAGAGATGATATACATGTATACATGTATATATTTTTATCATATCATATTTTGTCTTCTTTTTGGCTAGTTTTGAAAGATTCTAGTATCTCTTAGAGGGCTAATATGTATGTTGTGAACAGCTGAACATACTGTATGCAGAAACACTCATTTCAAAAAGATGGTTGACTATGCTAAGGAATGGGAATCATTTCAAAAAGTTTTGAGCAGCAATTACATGTATGTAGAAAATAGCTATGATAATTGAAAGCACAGAAAATGTATAGATCACATAGACCAAATGGTCATTTTTCTATATGATTTATACACTTTGCACATGAGCCTTTTCAACCAGATTTCCAGCAATTCATGGAGTGATATTAAATCATCGATCATTAGAATAAACCAATAATCGATCACGCTCAGTCGGATGCACGTCTGACTGGTGATCAGGAGGACACGGGTTCGATACCTGCCGGGGTCGGCAACATTCTTTCATGGAGATTGATCATGAAATCTTTTCTTCCTTCCGCTGATTAAAGAAGGGCAGTTGTCAAATGTGAACTGTACTGGTAAACCGCTTACGTATAAGACTGCCGAGGAAAAGTGTGGATAGGTACATGTAAACTGACCAGCTAAAAAATGACCTAATAAGTGTTGACTGGACCATTAAACTCCAATACAAACAAACAATCAAAACAATCAATCACAAATTTTGAGCGAAATCCAATCACAAGTTGATACTCACTTTGTAACATTCTGCTGTAATAAGCTGCACTACCACAGAAGTATTGATGTCCAGCTTGTCTACTGTAATATACGCTGTGTCTATCTTCTTGTCAGGAATTCTTCCTGGCTTACACTGATGCATACCAGCTCCATACTTGGCAACACACAGCAGGATACAGAAAACTGAAATACAATCAGGTCATAGGAAAAACCAGTGCTTCAGCTGAAGTGCACGACCCGCCGGATGCTTTTAGCTTTATGAGTGTTACCATATATGGGTATGGCGGCCATTTTGGTCATTACACGGTTCCCCAAATAAATGCACCTTATCGTAAGGACCAAAAAAAAAATATCTTATACTTTAGTACTGTATTCTGAATCGTTTGCAGGATAAAATGCATTCTCACTTTTCCAATACAAAAGCATATGTGTCAAAGTTTGACCTAGGCACAAAGAAGGTCAAGGTCAACCCAGGGTCACCATTTTAGCAATTTATGATGGGCCTACGTCCCAGATGCTATTTATCAAGTTTCGTGGAAATCTGCCCAGTGGTTCTGGAGCAGACTATTTTTGAAGGGTTTTTACCATATATGGCTTGGCGGCCATTTTGGTCATGTGACCTGGACCCCATGAGCAAAATTTGGTTTCCCCCATCCCATAGAGGCTCTATTTGAAATTTGACTTCAATCGGCCCAACGGTTTCTGAGGAGAAGCAGTTCGAAAATTTTCACATTTTTCGCCTCCGCGAGGCTATACTA
The DNA here is from genome assembly GCA_963580285.1 of Lucinisca nassula. Taxonomy (NCBI): domain Eukaryota; kingdom Metazoa; phylum Mollusca; class Bivalvia; order Lucinida; family Lucinidae; genus Lucinisca; species Lucinisca nassula. The sequence goes on from OY757011.1 coordinate 115,139,566, forward strand.
ATGGAATGTAATATTTCGCAAGTTCATTGGTTAGATCTCGTTGATATCTATCAGTATGCCAAAAATTGTTTAAATATTCCAAGCGGTTAAGTCACTATCACCAATTTTCACAAACGGGTTCCGGCCGGACCGACAGACAGACCGTATATGGCTTGGCAGCTATTTTGGTCATGTGATCTGGACCCCATGAACAAATTTTGGTCTCCCCCATCCCATAGAGGCTCCATATGAAATTTGACTTCAATCGGCCCAACGGTTTCCGAGGAGAAGCATGTCGAAAATTTTCACATTTTTCGCTTCGGCGAGGCTATACTAAATGGTATGTAATATTTCGCAAGTTCATTGGTTAGATCTCATTACTTTAGTACTGTATTCTGAATCGTTTGCAGGATAAAATGCATTCTCACTTTTTCAATACAAAAGCATATGTGTCAAAGTTTGACCTAGGCACAAAGAAGGACAAGGTCAACCCAGGGTCACCATTTTAGCAATTTATGATGGGCCTACGTCCCAGATGCTATTTATCAAGTTTCGTGGAAATCTGCCCAGTGGTTCTGGAGAAGACTATTTTTGAAGGGTTTTTACCATATATGGCTTGGCGGCCATTTCGGTCATGTGACCTAGACCCCATGAGCAAATTTTGGTTTCCCCAATCCCATAGAGGCTCCATATGAAATTTGACTTCAATCGGCCCAACGGTTTCCGAGGAGAAGCAGTTCGAAAATTTTCACATTTTTCGCCTCGGCGAGGCTATACTAAATGGAATGTAATATTTCGCAAATTCATTGGTTAGATCTCATTGATATCTATCAGTATGCCAAAAATTGTTTAAATATTTCTAGCGGTTAAGTCACTATCACCAATTTTCACAAACGGGTTACGGACGGACAGACAGACAGACCATATATGGCTTGGCGGCCATTTTGGTCATGTGACCTGGACCCCATGAGCAAATTTTGGTTTTCCCCCTTCCCATAGAGGCTCCATATGAAATTTGACTTCAATCGGCCCAACGGTTTCCGAGTAGAAGCAGTTCGAAAATTTTCACATTTTTCGCCTCGGCGAGGCTATACTATATGGTATGTAATATTTCACAAGTTCATTGGTTAGATCTCATTGATATCTATCAGTATACCAAAAATTGTTTAAATATTCCAAGAGGTTAAGTCACTATCAACAATTTTCACAAACGGGTTACGGACGGACAGACAGACAGACAGACAGAATGACACGGTGATTTAGGGCACTCTAGAAAATCAACCAACTTCAGTCGGTCGCTTTTTCTGCGGGTCGTGCAATGGCATTTCTTGAACACAGTGAAATCTGATAGTTCAAACACTGTTGACTTGTTTACAATGGCTGTTTCGAACTCTTTTTTTTTTTGGAGACCGTAGGAAAATTTTCTATATCTGTAGATATTATGTTTTTATTTAATCTTGAAAATGCATGTTGTGTGTACTCATTAGAATCGCCTCAATGAGGCAGCGATTCCAATGAGTAAACACAACATATCTTTATTTATTTAAAACAAGTACACACAACATATCTTTATTTAAGGGGAATGGGAACACCTTCAGGGGAGGCAAGTCCTGCAAAAGTATTTTTGTCTCCCATGTTAATAGGGGTCAACTCTTAAAAAAGAGAGCAAATTCCTTCCTTTATGAGTAGACCTCTTTTTCAGTGGGACAGGTTATAGAAAAGCAAACAGGAAGTCCCGAAAGTTGTCTCCCTTTGAAAAATGGTTGGAAAATCTGCCAGGTGTTCCCATTCCCCTTAAAACAAAATTTGCCCTCAATAAAAGAATCTGTATTCCTATTATGTCAAATGATCTGATGCTATGATTAACCCTCAGTGGCTGAAGCTACCCTTATCTAGAACAAATTTTTACAGCCTTTAACGTGTTTGAGCCATTTAAGTTACACTGTATGGTCCCCGTCCATCTGGGCATCAAGAAATAGATTGGTATCCAAGGTGCTTCCAGGCACAGCTTAAAGCAGCTGCACATCAGCACTGGTAAACCACTTAGTACATGTAGGTCTAAGCCTGCCCAGGCAAGGTGGTGCAAGTCGGACCGTCCATGCATATAGACCCTTTTGAATTCATCGGGCGGCAGTGCTTGAGACGTCATTTCATCTCACTGTCGGGTAAAAGTCCCATGAAATTGGAAGCAACGTCTCCAAAATTACCTGAATTTGTATTGACGGGGATGTTAAACCTCAATACAAATAAACAAACAAAATAGAGGTCCACTAGTTGAATCTGCTTAAAGGTTTTCCCTGCATAAGTCTATGTAAAATATGCAGGCCCCAGGGCGGGGCCATTTTTTGGCCCCAAGGCTTTACTTTAAACAATCTCGGTAGAGGTCCACTAGATGAAACTTCATACCAAAAATATATCAAAGACCTGGGCCTTCTGGTTTCAGACAAGAAGATTTTCAAAAGATTTCCTTATACAAGAGGGCCAAGATGGTCCTGTATCACTCACCTGTGACCAGAAGATCATAAGCTATGCTTAAAAGAAGAAAAAAAGTGTGAACAAAGGCAAGACATGTTCCGTAACCCAACTGATTTAAATCAACTGGGTCAAATCAAAATTCTGAATACATTCATCCAGTCCTCATCCGTAGTGCCATTAACAGTGACAGTTTCAAGATTCTAAAAAGCCTTGGAGCAGTTGTGTGACAATCGACAAAAGGATCCAGAAAACAACATTTTGACCTCTAATGACCCCCAGACATGCCCCCAGAGCAAAACTTTTGCACTTGGTATTATTTCTACTCTTTATTACTTTTATCTATCTATCTTCTGATACTGTGTCGGTCACGTACATTTGACCATTACTGCAGGTGTATATTAAATACACTCCAAGTTTTGCAGGATGAAAGCCTACACAGTAATCATGTAATTACGGTAGGGATCTTTAACCTGCACAGGGGATGGTTCTCCCTGCACAGGGGGCCTCCAGTTAACCTCCCGATCCGAAGGACGGTGCACTTTATGACATTCATCCCTGCAAATGATGCCAATGGAGCGTGTTCGGACACCGAAATTTTATCGCCGCTGCCGGGGATCGAACCCGGGACCTCTAGCATCAGATTTTGATTTGATATGCAATGTGACTTTTCAACGTGACCTTGGGCATTCTTGGGCCCCATCCACTGCCTGAGGGGGTGGGGGTCACATCTAAATTCTGAATACGTCCCTGTAGTCTTCAGCCATGGGGATATTGCCTATAGATGAAATTTAAGTTTGTTTGATTTCAACACTGTAAAGGTCATTTTGGAGACGTTGCTTCCAATTTTGTGGGGCTATTACCCGACATTGAGATGAAATGACATCTCAAGCCCTGTCGCCCAATGAAACCAATAAGGTTTATTAGTATGGACAGTCCGCCTTGCACCGCGATTCCTGGACAGGCTTAGATCCTCTAAGCGGTTTACCAGTACTTGTGTGCGGGCCGGATTCAGCTCTGCGTGGAAGCATCATGCAGCCCATATATTTCTTCAAGCCCCTATGGGCGGGGGCTTAGATGAAATTTAAGATATTCCAGCTTAAACGTGTTAGAGCAATGGTGTGACATTACAGACAGACGGATGGAGGTGTGTTATTACATGAATGTTCTTGCTTTTTCTTCGAGAAGCCCGGGAATAATAATTACAAGAAGAGGAAGAGACAATATCTATCTATCTATCTGTCTATGGATTCTTTACCCATTCAGTACCAGAAACCCCATAAGGGGTACCTTGGCAAACAGTGCAGGCCCAGATCAGATGCGGCAGAATGCGGCATCTGATCAGGGCCTCCACCGTTTGCTAAAAGTTCAGCCATTTTCCAAACAAATTTTGAAGAAAACACAACCTGACACCCCTAAATCTCAAAATGGACTCCTGCTATATATAAGGAGGGAGTTTCCATTTGGTACAATAAGGGTTAACCTGCACAGTGGATGGTTCTCCCTGCACAGGGCCTCCAGTTAACGTACCGATGTGAAGGACGGAGCACTTTATCACATTCATCCCTGAAAATGATGCCAATGGAGCATGTTCAGACACCAAAATTTTATCGCCGCTCCCGGGGATCGAACCCAGGACCTCTAGCATCAGAGGCAAGTGCATTAACCACTGAGCTATCACAGGGGTGGAAAAAGAACATGACTTGACCGGGACTCGAACCCAGGGCCTCTCGCATAATGTGCGAACACTACCGATTGAGCTACTGAGCCACATGGTCGACCTGTTACATTTTCCCCCTCCCTAATGAGATTCGTCCCAAATATCTAAGTTCTATCCAGTCTGGCCACGAGGCTTATTTTTCATACCCTTTCATGCCCTCAGACGCGGTGCTGGATAGTAGTGCTGGACCCCTATACTGGCCACCAAATGTCACAGGGGTAGAAAAAGAATATGACTCAACCGGGACTCGAACCCTGGGCCTCTCGCATACCATGTGAACACTCTACCAACTGAGCTACTGAGCCACATGGTCGACCTGTTACAACGCTATCTATCAATCATAAGTTACGAATTGACCAAAATTGGTAGGAGTTGACTTGGGGTTACAAGTTGACCAAAGAACAGGTACGAGTTGACCAAAATCTGGTACGAGTTGACCAAAATCTGGTACGAGTTGACTTAGTAACGAGTTGACTGAGGTACGAGTTGACCAATTACCTTTGGGGCATGTTCTCATAAGTGGGTGATTTGTTTGATTTTGTTTGATTTGAGGTTTAACGTCCCCGTCAATACTGTAAAGGTCATTTTGGAGACGTTGCTTCCAATTTTGTGGGACTTTTACCCGACATTGAGATGAAACGACATCTCAAGCCCTGTCGCCCAATGAAACCAATAGGGTTTATTAGCATGGACGGTCCGACTCGCACCGCGGTTCCTGGACAGGCTAAGATCCTCTAAGCTTTTTACCAGTACTAGTGTACGGGCCGGATTCAGCTCTGCGTGGAAGCATCATGCAGCCCATATATTTCTTCAAGCCCCTATGGGCGGGGGCCGACATAAGTGGGTGAACGGACTTATGAGAGTGAACGGAATTATGAGAAAAGGCCATAATCCTAATGCGCAGAATTGGCTATGCGAGGACTGTACATAATAAAACCAATTCGTATGACGGGTATTTGGAAACAGATTGGGTGGCTCCTATTTTATCTCCATTTCGAAGGAAGTATTTGACTTTCATTTACCAAGATATTCCTCTTTTCCAGTGGCCATTTTAAGGTCACAAGATTATCACGTGACTATATTTTATGAACCCACATGTTCAGTAACAGTCCGTCGCCCGTCAAACAGCATATAATTACGCTTGACACTACTTCATATACTGTCGGTCCCCGCCCATCGGGGCTTGTAGAAATAGGGAGATGGGCTGCATGGAATCACGGACAAAATCCCCCGGACAAAACCCCCCCCTTCCCCCCTTTCTGTAAGGGCGGACAAAATCCACCCCCAGCATTTATTCAGGTGGACATTTAATCCCCCCTGGACAAAATCCCCCGGACATACCCCCCCCTCCCCTGCTGTTTATAAAGGACAATATCCCCCACGCTTCCACATGCACAATTACTTATTTTTGAAAATCAGGATTAGCTGCACATAATCCTCGCGAGAGGGTGCTGCAGGATATATAGATAGATGTGTCATTTTGAAAACTGCAGATTCCAAATCATACTTAGTGGAATACTGTCATAGTTATAGTGGAGGTCATGGAGTAAGTATTGCAAGTACAAAAGGTGACAGAACAGTGAAATCATCAATGAAACATTCTAACAATGAATGAGAACATTACAAATGAAACGAACACACAGTTCTTTAGTTATGGAAAAAGATTAAGTTCATTGAACTGACTTTATAATGTTTGTTCATTTATGATCATCACCTTCAATTTAGATCATAAAGATTACAAAGAATCATCCCAATAATCAATCAGAATTTTCAAAAGTGATACATTATATCCTATCAACAAATTAATTCTTTAATTAGCTGCTAATCAAAGAAAATTAATTTGTTCCAGGACAATAAATTAGGAAATCTATTACTTTTCTGTGGGATTAGTAAAATCAAAGTGAAAAGGGCATACTGGTATTAACTTTTTGTAATTATACATGTGTGCTTTGGGGTTTTATGGACCTCTCACCCATTAGGATTATATCTGGCATGATCAACTAACCTACCCTAGTTCCAGGCACACATAGGTTCCTGATCTTAGATTCCTAATCTGTATTGATTCCTGATCATTGCCTTCACTTCTATTTAAGAACCTCTACCATTACGAAAACCGCCTGTTTAAATATTTTGAAAATGTTATCTCCAAAGATTGACATATTCCAATAAAAGATTCCAATATTTTTCATATTTCTGCCCCAAAAAATAGATTGTGGGTAGTGGAAGGATAATTAACTAGACTAATTTAGAGTATTGGTGATTTTCTCCGGGGGGGGGGGGGGGGAGGGGGGTCCGACCTTACATACAGCGAGGGGGATTTTGTCCGGGGGGATTTTGTCCGAGGGGGGTTTGTCGACCTTTACAAAAAGGGAGATTTTGTCCGGTGGGGGATTATGTCCGGGGGGGGGGGGGGGGGAGGACGGGGTTGTCCGGTTACCGGCTGCATGATGCTTCCACGCAGAGCTAAAACACTGCTGGGACTGGCAAAGACAGACAGGGACAGACAAGGACGGCACAAGGACTGACAATGACGGATACGGACACTTAAAAAATTAGAATATAGTTTTAGTATTTTAACAAAACTATCTCAAAGATATTTTCACTGGGCCAGATATAAGCAACATACGCCAATACCGAAAGTGCGGTACAATGACTGCAAGGATACAAGGACACGACGAGCTGGTTGTGAAGTTTTGAGCATTAGTTTAATGTTTACGTTATAAACACTATTTGCATATATTTTCTTGATCTGCATTTGGGTACGCATGGATGTTATTACATGGGCTTGTTGGCCCCCGCCCTTCGGGGCTTGTGAAAAAAAATATGGCTGCATTATTCTTCCACGCAGAGCTGAGACTACGGGTAATTAAAATATTAAACTGCTAAGAGCTTCTAAGCCTTACCAGGAAAGTGGTGCGAGTCGGACCATCCATGCATATAAACCCTTTCATTGGGCGAAGGGCTTGAGATGTCATCTGAAAGTCGGGTACATTACCAAAACACACCTATTGCAATATATTGGAAAATATACCACTACAAAATTTCAGACAAAAAAAAAACCCAAAAAACACGAAAGTTTCCATATTTATGCTCCAAATAAAGATTGCGGGAACACGTAAGAACCGCCTCGGCGAGGCGGTTGTAACAAGTATCCACAATCTATGTTTTTAAGCAAACATATATTATGAGTGCTCTTTAGAACTGCATCAGTGAGGTAGTTCTAAAGAGCACCCACAATTTGTGTTTTTGCTTTCATGCATTAATTTTTTTTCTCTTTAAAACAGGCTCGATGAGGCGGTTCTAAGGAGTCCGCACGATCTAACAGGAGTCTGACATAGATTGTGTCGCTCTATAGAACCGCCTCAAAGAGGGGTTTCTAAGGAGCAATTAAACGACATGATTTAGGTGCTCTTTAGTCTGCCTCAAAGAGACGATTCTAAGGAGTATCCACAATCAAATGGTAGTCTAATATAGATTGTGGATGCTCTTAAGACTTCTTTCATATAACTAGTTTATTTATTTACCATATTTCCTAGGAAAACATTTGAGATTTTCCTTATTTCTAGCGCAAACATAGGTTATTAATACTCTTTAGAACTACCTTATTGAGGCGGTTCTAAAGAGCACCAACAATCTGTGTTATTTTGCTCTCAAATATACATTGTGGATGCTTTTTAAAACAACCTCATTAAGGCGGTTCTAAGGAGTACCCACAATCTAACAGGAGTCTGACATAGATTGTGGGTGCTCTTTACAACAGCCTCCTTGAGGTGGCCATAAGAAGTACCCATATCTGTGTTTTTAACAGATATAAGCAAAAAATAATAATAATAATAATAAAAAAAAGTAAAAAATAAAAATAAATAAATAAATGAAAATAAAATACCCCGTAAGCCCCAATTTTCTGGATATAATGTGGGGTCTAGAGGGATGCTTATTCTTCGGACTTATTATCCAGATGGAGCAATAACTTCCCATTAAGAATACTGTTCTTAAGCTGAAGAATTTGTTACCGTAGGGAGCAAATTCTTGCCTGATTAAATACTATAGGAAAATGCCACACACGACCAATCGTTCTTGAGAATTTGATATCTCTTAACGTAATTCTCCAAGGTGTGCGCATCTTTTCTTTCATTTTTGGCCCCAGAGCAATAATTTGAACAATCTTGGTAGAGGTCCACTAGCAGAAGCTTCAAACCAACTACATGCACCAAAGACCTGGCCCTCTGGTTTCAACAAAGAGGATTTTTAAAAAAAAAAAATCTTATATTTCTTTTTCGTTGTCATGGAAACCAGAATTCTGCATGGAATTGAATTCTTTTAACAACTTTGTGAGAAGACCACCCAAAGATAATTTCTGCCAAGTTTGGTCAGAATCTGTTCAGTGATTAAGAAATGTCTTTTAAAGAAATTGTGAACGGACGGACGTACGGACGACGACGGACAATGGGTGATCATAATAGCTCCACAGGAGCCTTCGGCTCAGGTGAGCCAAAATAGGAGTGACCCAACATATTTGTTACATATTTGAGGCATATCAACTCTTTGATGCGGTCACGAAAGGAAGGTTCCTTTCGCACTATAACTACACCGCCTAACTATGTTAGGTCAGAAGACGAATGTGATGAATTAGTTTTAACTGTTATTCAGTAGGCAATGTGTTGGGTTAGGACCTCTTGGTTTGTCAAACGTGAAGTTATCACACCTTTCTTATCATCATTTGGCCATTACCTCAGTTAGGTGGTTCGCTAAATTTAGAATTCAGCATAAAAGTCACTGGATGGATTCTTAAAACTATTTACAATCTGTTTACAGGGGTATACTAAAACATTGTGTGTACGTAATGAATACCTGCGAGTAATGGTCAAATGCGATCGATCGCAGTATAAGTAGATAGATGGATAGATAGCATACCACTGAGTCCCAATCTACACCATAGGGCTTTGAAAAATAGAAGTAAAAAGTAGAAGTAAAACAAAGATCAGGAATTGATACAATTAACTAACTCCACCCATAAAAGACACCAAAGGGAAAGAAATACAAACATTAAGCGACCAGACCATAATGGAAACCTAAACAAAGGAAGGCCATAAGGACAGTTACTTTCCCACAAAATGGCCATATGACCATCCAAAATTAAAAGACACAAGTGATACACACAGTAAGTAACAAACAACAACATAAATAAATCGCCACAGAAGAGCCGCCTTGGAACGGTCAGTGGAAGATTTCCACTGGGGGGCTTAAATCGATTTTACGTGGCCACAATCCTCGCCCTTACTTCCGTCGCGATTTAGACAAATAATTTGTTCAGTCCGCATGAAGGCCTCCTAACTCATCAGTGCAACATCTCCGTGAACACAAAAAATCAAAGAACCACAGAGGTGAGACAACGGTGAGGACTCGACAGCAAGAAACCACTGAAATGCTGGAGCAAAAGAAAACCAACAGTTAGACTCCGATGGGCCCGACCAGAGACAGAGCATCAGGCACCAACCAACATTACCTTGAATTAGATCTCTCTAATTCTCAATAAGCCTTTACGTTGGAGCCGTCATAGAATCTGAGGCCTGACCCACCGGCGGGCAATTAAAGAGGGAAGCAAAGTTGCCAACCGTGATTGGGTTAACTACCATGCATGCAGTCTGTCGTATAACATCCATGTTGTACCCAATCTTTTTATATCGAAGAATGATTTTACGAAATTGGGTGCTGAAGTCATTGCGGTTATATATTTTTCTGAATTTATATACTAAGTCACCATAAAATTCGGGTTCCGATAGACCTTGTTGCAGAAGAGATTTAAGTCCATCAGAATGGCGTCTATAAAATTTTGAAAAGGCTTTGCGTAGTTTATGGTACCGATAACCCTGATTAAGGAGTTTAGCCGTTAATAATTTATTACGAGTGTTGAAGTCAGTTACATGACTACACACTCTAGCAAATCGAATTAATTGCGAAATATAAACGCCATAGGATAGCGCACGAGGAACACCACCACCCAAAAAAGGGAAACCCACAACCCCAAAACCAAAGCCCCCGCGTCCACCACAAACCCCGCACGAAACAAACCCACCCACAACAGACAGACGCAAATCCAAAAACGGGGCCTCGGCATCAGCAGAATTCGCCCCACCCAACCGAAGCCCTGGGGGGCAAATCCGACCGACCAAACCACTGAAACAGGCACCACCAACACCCAACAAACCACCCAAACACCAGAAGCGGAGCCAAAAGCCCCAACAACCCCAGATTGGTTATCAACGGAAAGCGACAACACGAAGCCCCCCCCCCCCCCACAACAACACAAGAACAGACCAGCCACAAGAGGCGCGCAATCCGCACCCACCGGAACACCCACAATCCGTCCAAACAATCCAGCACCGAATCTAATATAAATATTGTCAAGTAGAAAGGTGAGGGCATCACACACTCTCCGACATGACCAAAGTGTATAATTCTCATGCTCTTTAGAAGTGAAAAACGCATTTCCGACACCACACGCAAGACAGACAGAATCTTCTCCGTGAAAAGCCCATTCAATTAAATCATTAAGCTTTTCTTTTATAAGATTATGAGGAAGTGTAGTGTAAAGAGTGGAAAAATCGTAAGTAGACAGACCTGAAGCACGAAAACGTCTGGACCCCAATTTATTTAAAGTAGAAGTAAAACAAAGATCAGGAATTGATACAATTAACTTACTCCACCCATAAAAGACACCAAAGGGAAAGAAATACAAACATTAAGCGACCAGACCATAATGGAAACCTAAACAAAGGAAGGCCATAAGGACAGTGGACAATGGTCAGGAATCGATACAATTAACCCACAGCTCCCACCAGAGACACCAAAAGGAAAGAAACACAAACATGAAACAACTAGACCCTAATGGAAACATCAATAGCCTCTGCAGTTTTGGAATCTACCACAAAGCAGGGAAGACTATTCTACTGAGGAATAATTCTAGGGAACAAGGAATTGTTTAGGGCATCACTGTAGGCCTGGTACCTAGGATATTGACCGTTGTTTAATTTTATTGTCCTCGTTTGGGTTGAACTAGTCATGGGGGTCAAGTATTTATCTTCATTAAGAGACACTGCACCAGGACTGATCACGACGGGCCTCCAGCGATGGCCATTCCAGCTCACCAAAATTAAAAAGAGAAACGATCAAGAACTTATACAGTCAGATCCCAAAATCTTCCCACAATATCACTAGGGAAAGAAGTCAAGCATATCACCCAAACTTCTTTTGTTCCGCCACCATCGGCAGGTCCATCGAGCAGTCGTCCTCTTTACCTTCTCAGCATGTTGAATCTGCGCTTTTACATAGGGACGCCAAATAGGTGATGCATACTCAAGTTGGGGTCGAGATAATATTTTGTATGGAACATCATTTGTCTGCCTAGCAGCAAAAGTCAAATTACGTCTAAGGTGTCCAAGTTGCTTTGGATGTAATCTCAGAAACATGCTGACCCCAATCGAAATCTTCAGTGGTGGTGATGCTAAGATATTAAGCGATTGATCCTGTTCCATAATGTGATGGTGTACAGAGTAGTTAAATTTAATCTGTCTGTCCGGAAAGTGCCGTGACACCCTCATTGAATGACATTTGACCACACTGAATCAGAATCAGATCAGAATTGTTACCGGTGACACGTCAAATGACATTCATACACCAGGACCTGTGATGTGGGAAGTTAGTCCCTAGCTCTAACCAAAGAGGTAAATTTAGCTACACAATCATCAGCACCTTCAGCTGTCGAAATAATCGAATCGGGAAGGGCATTCCAATCTCTAATGGTTCTGGGGAAGAAAGACTCTTTATAAATGTCAGTTCTTGCGCTAAGGGTCTGAAACGCCAACGAATGGTGATTTCTACAGTGTCTAGCTGGGGGAACAAGGTCATCTGTTGGAATGCTGGCAGCACCCTTTAGACCTTTGTATAAAAGAATTAGCCTACTGTCTTTTCTCCTTTTCTTGAGAGACTCCCATTTTAATTTTCCAAGTATTCCAGTCATGCTCCCAGTTTCAAAGCAGTAATTGCCTGTTACAAATCTAGCAGCTCTATTCTGAACTTTCTCAATTTCATCGTTAAGGATCACTCCACTGGGGTCCCAGATACAACTACCATATTCCAAGATTGGGCGAACAAGACCTTTATATGCTGCCTCTTTTACATCTTGAGGGCACTGATGAAGATTTCGCCTCAGGAAACCAAGCGTTCTATTTGCCTTAGTACACATGTTGCTAATATGAGAACTTCATCTGCCAATCGGCCTCCCAACATGCTAGGATATCCAGGACATCTTGTAAGATAAGACAGTCAGAAGGAGTATATGTATTCTTTTACAAAACACAATCATCAGCAAACAAACGAACAGATGACCTGGTGTTATCCGGGAGATCATTTATAAACACTAATAAAAGGTACGGTCTAAATACCGAACCTTGGGAGACACCGCATAAAACAGGGACTGGATCGGACGCTTGGCCATCAAGTATAACTTGTTGTGAGAGCCCAGAGAGCAATGAGCTAATCCACCTGAGTGTGGATCCTCTTATCCCATAATAATCCAATTGATACAATAGCCTCCTGTGGGGTACCTTCTCGAGGGCCTTGGCGAAGTCCATGATAATTAGGTCAGTCTGTCTCTGGCCACGGTTAATGGCCCCATCCAAATTGTTCACTATGCACGGACCCAATATACACGGACTAGACACTACACTGTAAGTGAAACTTTTTATCGGGAAATGTTGTCGTTGCTGAGCGTGGCTGAGCCTTAAAATGTTTGCAAGATACAGTTTCATTGCTGCATATAACTATAACTCTTATTTTAATAAATTTGAATTATTTTATTTTAAAAAAGCAATAGTTGAATGTATAGTTGAAATGTAACATTATTTTAATGAAAAGTTCAACAGCTTTTGTAAATTTTAATGAGAAACCTAGGTACCATATATAGGCGTTTTCTGATTTTTTGGCATGAATTTTTCAAATTTAGCTTTAAGATGCATTCAATTCAATTTTAATAAATGCACTATTATAATTTTTCAACCACACTGTGTCAAAATTGGCAAATAACATTTTATTATTGATAAAATTAATTTGTATTAATTTTCGTTGACTATAATTTATTGAGATAGCCGTAGAATCAAGACACGATAACATATTTTCGCAACTCTGTCAGTTACTTGTCCGTGTATATTGGGTCCGAGTCACTAAGCCATGGTAAAATCGGACTAGTTGGGTTTCACAAGACCTTCGACTTCTTAACCCTTTACCTCTCAGGGATTTTGTGAATTTCGCTGATTTTCACAGTGTTGCACCTGACAGCAACTTCATCTAGCCATTGTTTCATAATGGGTGGTCTGTTTTACACCAAACTCGGTATGGATGTTCATTGGGCAGTAGCCTTTCAAATGCAACCTTTCATGACTTGATCATTGTTGTCATGGTAAAGAGGGGGCATCTCAAAGTTGGCAAAAAGTGTGTTTTCACATGAATTTTTGACCACATTTTAATCTTCACACAGCTGTCAAGGCAACAATTAAGGTGTTTGGCACTGGCCATTTTCACTGTTAGCAGCATGTTTTATCAGCATCAATTTTCAGGCATTTTTGACCCCAGACACCCTCAGATATAAATTTTAGCGGCCGGTTGGGCCATACACCCAAAATTTTTCGGGATGTGAGGGGGGGGGGGGCGTTGCCCCCCTTCAATCCCTCCCAGAATATTTTTAGTGGGGAGGCGCGCGAAAAAACAGGTCACTTTTTTGCCCAACAAATCCTAAAGCAAACATAACTATCCAGGGGTAGAAATGCAGATTTTAGGTGCTTCTGGGGCTTAAAATGGGGGGGGGGGTGCAGGCATTAATTATATCTGAAATATTGTTTCTTGTAATAAAATAATGAAAAACATTATTTTGGTCAGTTGGGATTTTCTTCATTAAACCGCACTAACAGTCAGCAAGAATGCTTTCAAATTAAAAAGAGAACGATCAGAAACTGATACGATCAGATCCCACATGTATAGACTAGAGACATATTCAATGAAGGCAAAATAAAGACTGCATTTTTCTTTATTTCGGCCAATTTTGTGTCGTTTGGACTAGGACCGTTGTCATTTCGTTTGCTTCTGTCCGATTCAGTCTTTATAGATAACACGTGAATGTCATGTGACCAGGTCGACCTGTTTTATGACCTATTATTGACAGTCATGGCCACAGAGACTCCTCCAGAAAAATGTATTAATTCTTATAAATACGTGTTCAGAGATGATTTGCTTAGGTATGGTTTATATCCTACGTTTTACTATATTCATTCATGAATCTTGCTTCTGAAGTTAGCTGGGATCTGAATGATTTTAAATCGAAACTGGAATAACACTGCTTTGGATAGTGACATATTTTTTTGGAATTACTTGTACATACGGAAGAGCATTATCAACCCCGCCCATCGGGACTTGGAGAAATAGATTGTTGCTTCCACACAGAGCTGACAGCACACACCGCTTAGAAGGTCTAAACTTGCCCAGGCAAAGTGATGCGAGTTGGACCGTCCACCCATATAAACTCTATTGGTCTCATTGGGTGACAGGGCTTGAGATGTTATTTCATCTCAGTGTCGGGTAAAAGTCCCTAAAATGTGTGATGAGCTCTTGATCTTATATACAACAGTCGCTGGAACAAATGCTTGGGTTGTAGCCTAGCTGAGAAATCATTAAATTTCCTATCTGCCAGTTACCTGTTTATCTTACCATTAAAACTAAGGCAGTGGCTAGAGATACGGATCCGTATCTCTAGTCTCGGAGGCTAGCGTATCTCTAGTGTCGGAGGCTAGAGATACCGATCTGTATCTCTAGTTTCGGAGGCTAGAGATACGGATCTGTATCCCTAGCATTTTCAAATAGGCCTGGTTAGCTGTACAGTTTGATAAGACTGATAATTGTTTCAGAGATACCATTGCTGTTTTGACACAATTTGCAAAGTATCATAACTCTACTAAGATGAAAGGTGGAAAAAGTAATATGAATTCTGAAATGGGACAGGACCAATGGCAATCCTGTGTTGTATTATTATTATTATTATTAGCTTTATTTGTTGTATTTGATTATCATTTTTTCGACCTGTCACGTAAGCCTATGAATGAGTCAAATATACCAGAATAAAAGTTGAATGTCATATTACCTTTAATTTATATACGAATTATATTTTGCGTCATCCATAGTTTCCGGCCAGCACCAAACGGGGAGATACGACTAGGTCTTGCTGCAAAGAACTGATAAACTAATACCAAGAGTTGTTAACATGTATCTTAACGGATTTGGTTGCCACTATTTGTAATATTTTAAATTTTGCAAGTCTCGCTACTTTGGACATCTCCTTCCTGATGCCCGGGGCTTCCGTGGAGTGTGGGCCATGTTTGCTGATGTTGGCTCGTGGGGTGGGGGGGGGGGTATAAGTCCGCGGGTGGGCGCCTCTTGCCTGATGCCTCCAGTTGACCTGTCTCATGAGTTACGTCGGTCGGTGTGTGCTCGGAGGGGATGTGCTGTGTTTGTCGTGTCTTGTCCGTCATCCGTTTCGGTTTCGAAACTTTGGGGTTGAGACACACAGATGAAGATTAAATATAAGAAAGGCATCAGTGTCACTAAAGTGCAACCACTGGGACGTTATCTCTGCTGGTGGATGGTTCGTTCGTCCCCGATGGTATCATCAGCTCAGTATCAGTTCCTTAGTGCTGAGGTTTATACTGCGGTGTTGACGTCAGTACTCAAGTACTGATTTAAATAACAATATTAAATCTTTATTTTTTTGCAGTATACATTTCTAATTTTTCTAAAACTAAGACTGACTTGTCAGGTTGGACATGTATCTTAACGGATTTGGTTGCCACTATTTTGAATATTTTAAATTTTGCAAGTCTCGCTACAAACTAAGTTTGGTATAGTTACGCCTTAATTACAGCCATTTGCCAGTCATTTTTTTTTCTTATTTCTTTTCTTTATCTTTATTCTTTTTTCTGTGTCAAAATTTCTTTTCTTTATCTTTTTTCATTTAATATCATTGTTAAATTAGCCAACCCAAGAGAAAATTGGTACTTATTATTGAGCGAAGGTTCAGGAGAGCTTGCTCGAAAAAAATTAATGCCATCTACGAATTTTAATGGCTGTAAAAATGACAATTTTCAGTTCAGTTGAAATATTTTGATTTTTGCTCAAAACTCAGATTGTGGGTACACGCTTGAGTACCAACGATCTATGTTTTAGAGCAAATATTAGAAAAAATGTGCACCCCTGTAAACCCCAGTTTTTCGTGATAAATGTGGAATGCGAGGGGGTATGGTGAAGTAAGCATAACGGACCAGATCACCTTTTTCTCGTATGTTGGCTGTCATTTTTCCTAACTCTAATTAAACATAAAGACAGAGACATAGATCGAATGCGCATACGTGCAGGTTGGTTTGCGCCCTTGCTTTCTCGCTATATAAAAATAATATATTTAGATCAAATACGCAATGATGTAGGATGATCACTACATTTTTGCTTCCTCTAGTACATGTATATGCGACAAACAAATCCGATCAGATACACGTCAGCACAGGCTGATCGTAAATTCTAGCTTAGAACTGTCCAACAACAAGCACATTGCTAGCGAGAAGAATGTAATTGAGTCGCGTCATGAGAAAACCGTTGTTTGCATATACGAAAAAAAGGCACAGATAAGCTGCGCAGCTGATCAGGGCCTTTGTTTTCGCTACATGGATGGTACAACCTAAATCCGAAATTTCAAAGCTCTAGCCATCTTCTCTGGCTGTATAGCCTGGTTTGTGTCGGGCTAGGTCGGCCGGAAACCCCGAAGACAGGTTTTGTCGTGACTCGGCTCGTTTCTTAGTATGCGAAAAAGCAAAAGCGAAGATCAGATACGCATCGGCGCAGGCTGAACAACGCCTTAGTTTTAAGTTTTCACTCGCTGCCAAGAAACATGTATAGATCGATGACTGTTTACTGAACACTACGTCACACGGACCATTCCATCGGAAACCGTTATGTGGGGTAACCAACTTTTCCCTCGCTTAATTAACAAAATCTTTGCTATATATTATTCTGATATGACATAGTTGAAGGTATACGATATGGCGGTATTGGTTAGATACATAAACTTTAACAATCTAATTATCAAAAGGTAGTAGGTTCGAATCTCAAATTTTGAATGACATTTTTGTTTTTCGTTCTTTTTTCCTTTTACATACATTTTTATGCACCCTGTGGCAAATGTTCAAACCTGAGCTTTTGGAACTTTGCAGACGAAATAAACCAGCTCCTCCTGATCGAATTGACCAGCCTTTGAAGCGACACGGGCACACAGTTCTGCGGCTTTCACCATACCACCCTGGTATGAATGCCAAAACGATGATATGGGGAAATTTGAAAGGTTATATTTGCCAAAGAAATTTTCAGCTTTACATAACATACCTCAAGGCTCTGATCGAAGAAGGCATTGGAAACATTGTTGGAATAGAATGGTCTGCTTGCTTAACAAATGTCGAAAAGGCTGAATAGGACTATTCTTTTGTTTGATCGGAGGTGTATCGTCCCCGTCAACACGGTATTGGTCATTTTTGAGACGCTGCTTCCAATTTTGCCGGACTTTTACCCGACATTGAGATTAAATGACATCTCAAGCCCTGTCGCCCAATGAAACCAATAGGGTTTATAAGCATGGACGGGCAGACTCGCACCGCTTTGCATGGGCAGGCTTAGATCCTCTAAGCGGTTTACTAGTACTCGTGTGTGGGTCGGTTTAGCTCTGCCTGGAAGCATCGTGGAGCCCATCCATTTCTTCCAGCCCCAATGGGCGGGGGCCTGAACAGGACTATCGTAAAAAGCGACATCGCTGTTGAGGCTGAAATGGACTCTGACAGTGACATTAGAGATGATAACGTCGAAGGTACAGAGACTGCTACTGAGGGTGATGAATCTACCGATCATCACGAAAACATGCATATGCACACTGTAAATTTTACCGCCGTAAAAATGTAAAATTTATTTTGAAAAATTGCAATATTTTCCTTATTTATGCTCTAAAATATAGATTGTGGGTACCCGTTAGAACCGCCTCGAAGAGGCGGTTCTAATATGTACCCAGAATCTATATTTTGAGCAAAAATAAGAAAAATAAGGTTGACCCCTGCAAACCCCAGTTTTATTATATAAAAGTGGAGTTTGTTGTTGTTGTTTCCAGTTTCCCCGTGTCACGGGTCGTCAGCTGGTGGGGTCCCAGGGAACGAATCCATTCTGGCACTACGCTGAAAAAAATAACTAGTACATTCGACTAGTTTACCTAGTAAACACAGAGGGTCACCTAGTCGTCTGTAGGTTGACTGAGCATTCTTAGTCAATTTAACTAGTCTCTCTAGTAAGCGTAAATCAATAATCGTTGACAGGGCATCTGGTCAGTATTACTACCCTTTCTAGTCAGTATGAGGGTGTCTAGACAGTTTTCCCGCCGAATGTTGATTTACAGCTTGCAGAATGTGTAGAGGAAGCGTTCCAGACGCCATCTTAACGTTTAGGAGAACATGCTCCAACATACAGTGGGTTGATTATGATATTATTTCACCCAACATACAGTGGGTTGTTGTACTCACCTTGAGCACTTTGTTCTTATTGTTTGTAACTCTGCAGGTAAGATCTTAAGCACCTAGTGGTTATAAGCAGCGTTATAATGCTTACAAGATAAACAACAACAACAACAATGTCAACATACAAATATACGTCCAGAAGCTCTAAAGTCGACATTTCCGTGAATCCAAGCATAAATAATGGGGATTTTCTTTTCTGCAATATGAAAATATAACTCTGCAGGTAAGAAATATTCTTTTATTTCTTCTCTTATCTTCCTAAAGGCGCCTTTACACAGCATGTTTTTCCATATGTGTTTTGACCTGCATCAGTTTCCTAGTAAATGTGACTAGCCCTTTTATCAATGTGACTACCTGCCTTGTCATCTGTAGAGGAACTACGACTAAAGCAACTAGCAATCAGTACTAAGAATCTAGTAATCTACGACTAAAGCAACTAGTAATCAGTACTAAGAATCTAGTAATCCTGACCATGCTTGCTAGTACTTTTGACAGTCACACCAGTACATTTGACTATTAAGCTAGTACATATGACTAGCTTAAACTAGTGAACTTTGACTAGATGAAGCTAGTCAAATGTACTAGGCTAAGTAAAGCTAGTCAAGTTGACTAGTTTTTTCTAGTCAAAATGCTTGACTAGGTCTTCCTAGTCACATCGACTATTTTGCATAGTGCTTTTTTGGACAATCATATTGACTAGGTTCCTTAGTCGGCATGACTATTTTTTTATCTCAGTGTACACCGTAGCCGTTCGGTGGTATCCCCATTCCACGTTGCCGGTGAATGGGGAGACCATCGCTCGGCTCCAGCCCCGTCCGTCCGTGTCTATCGTAAGTCCGCTGCAGTCGGTCCATTTTGTCTTCTACTCGACGTTATAATTTTTTGCTTGTCAATATGCCGAACCGTGTCAGAGCAGGAAAGGGTCAATTTTGATATTGGTATTTTTGTTTTTTTATTATTTTTTTTTATTTGATTTTTGTATATTTATGTAACGTTTGTACATTTTACATTGTTTGGTCTGTTTCCCCATCTTGTTGAGTGGTCTATTTTTTAGTATATATATGCGGGCGGATGTGCTTACCCCGCCACGTACCTGTTTTGTTCGTTTTTCTTGTGCCTTAATGGTGGTCTTGTCCGTTTTAGGGCAAGCCCACCCGCTCACAGTTGCTGGGGGTGACAGTTTTTGTAGACCTAAAAGTGGAGTTCAAGCGGATCAAAATTATATAGGCGCGTTTTCGTTACGTCTGCCGAAGAATCAAAACTCTTTTTGTTATGCAATTATGAAATATGAGATTCTAAAATTAAGAAATTCAAGTTAATGTGAATCGCTGAAATTTGAAAATAATGAATTACATACTAAAATTAAAAAAAAGGAAAAGGGGGGGGGGGATCTTAGAATAAAAAAAAAACAAATATATACAATAAAAACAATCAAAACTATACGTAGAGCTGTAGCAAGGCCCAAAATATATGTGATAATTTTTATTTATAATCATACAGAAAAAAAAGAGAAAAAAGAAAAGTTTTAAAATAATTACACCGTACGAGTGTTTCTTCCGCCCCTTGCCCTCACCACACCGCGGACTTCAATAATTCTGAACTGTAACTGTAACCACTGGGCTATTTGTTATTCACGAGCATTTGAGCGTACAGTAAACTTAGGGTTCTTGCAATAACTTTGCAGTAAGGGTATTACTGTTACCTTGGGCCGGGTTGACTTGTTGGTGGGACCAAGTCCTATCACATGGGAGCTCGACTCCGGATGACAGTATTGGTGGTCAACGTAATTTTATTACGTGTTTTTAGGTTTCCATGCGGCCACACGGTAGGTGTGTTACTGACCATTGCTGAGGCGGGGACGTGCTGTTTAGACATTGGTCTGCCACATGTCCCCCGCAATCAGTGGTGTCGCTTTTTCTTTTTTCTTTTTTTTATTATTGATGCGTATATCGTGTGGCTGTGGATTGACTGTACAGTGGTTGTACATTTCTTGTATTTATTTCTGTGTATCTGATAATGTAGTTTCTATGTGATAGTCTCTTATAATTCTGGTTAGAATGGCATGGTTTATTTTAATATTTACTGTTTCTTATAATGTATATATGTACTGGTTAACCATGATGAGACTCAAATAAACTAAATATATACATTCAAAACGATGCCTACCATCAAATTATTACATAAGGGATTTGTTTTTAAGTTTTCAGTACTTCTCGACAATTTTTGTCATATTTTTATTTTCTGTCGTTTATAATTCAAACAATGTATTCTATTGTTGCGCATGAGAATGTGTTTCAGCTTTTATCTAAGAAGTTTGCATATACTGATGACACTGTCCTCCCTAGATAACGGTATCAGATGGACCGGCCCGTGTGACGTAATGTTCAGTAAACATTCATCGACCTATAGTATATATCCGAAATATATAATAACAAACTCGAAATATACTACTCAAAGTTTGATAGGGATCACTTTTTTAATGCAAAATAATTTTTGGATGAATTAATCAGCTGAATCCAAATTTGATACATAATGATAGAACACGTATCCTTCACAAAACCTAGTGATTAATTTTGTCAGCTGGTACTGCATTCAAGCGTGACAACAGCAACCGTCTTGGCACCCCCAAAATTTGCCGTAACACGAAGGGATTTGGACAACTGATTTTTCACAAATTTCCAAATTTGTTTAGACAAACGTGCCTAATAACGTGTATGGCGTCCACGGGCATCAATTACAGTACGACATCTCCTGAGCATGCTCGTAATCCGATTCCGTATCCGGTTTTGTTGAATCAGCTTTCATTCAGCAACCATGCATCTTTGAGCTCCTGTAAAGTCCTCGGATGCACAGGTCGGGCTGACACAGCACGCTGAAGCATGTCCTGCGCATGCTCAATCGGATTTAAGTGCGGTGACCGAGTAGGTCAGTCCATACGAACGATTGTCTCACGTTCCAGATAGGAATCAGTGACGTCGGCACAGTTGGGACGGGCATTATCGTCCATCAGAGTAAAGTCCGGGCCGAAAGCATCTGCATATGGTCTCACAAACTCATCAAGAATATCATTACAGTACCTCACTGCCATTAACGTTCCGTTTTCAACGACATACAAGTCAGTGTTACCGTTCACGTTTATCCCAGCCCAAACCATGACTGACCCCTTTCCATAGTGATCATGCTCTGTCACATCCACGCCATCGAATCGCTCTTTAGACATTCGCCACACCAATTGACGTTTATAAGTGAAGTTTAGACAGAATCTGGACTCCTCAGTAATCAGTACTGGCGTCAAGCCATGAACCGTCCACCTGACGTTAGTTCTGGCAAAGTCCAACCGGTCTAGCACGTGCTGTCTCGTCAACAGAACACGTACAGCAGGCCTCATGGCATTAAGTCCGAACTCGTGGAGCCCGTTTCTGACAGTTTGTGCAGAAATTCGTACTCCAGTTCCGTTCCTAAGCTCGTTGTGCAAACGCGTAGCGTTCAGGAACCGTTGACGTCGAGACTGAATCAACAAGAAACGGCCCCGAAGTTGAGTTGTAGCCCTTTCTCGACTCCGCCGTGTCTGTGTGAGGGATTTCCATGGGTAAGATACCGACTCCACATTCGGGAAACCACGCTCTGAGACACATTCAGAATCCCAGCAATACGACGTTGAGAGACGCCAGATTCCAACATTCCGACGCCACGATTCATTTCTTCGGGGCTGAGACGGTTTCTTAATTGTCCTCTAGGCATTTTAGTGTTTCACAAACTCAAATGAAGTCCATTTTACGCTTGGTAAAGGAACACTGACAAGTTTGATTGGTCTGTTGGAAAGCAGTGCTACGCAAGATTTTGGGGGTGCATGAATTCATTTGCGAAGTGTGAGAAGTGTGCACTTTTATGAGTACTAAACTGCACATGAGTTTCTGTTTCAGATATTTACCAATATACCGAGTACAAATTCTGTCGAGAAATTTTAAATTTTCAGTGCAAAATTTGGAATATAAAAAGTGATCCCTATCAAACTTTGAGTAGTATATATAAAAACAAACTAGTAGTCTACTGTTGCATGCATTATGGAAACAACCTTGTACAAAAACCACGCTATCATTTCACTGTATCTCTAGTCTCGGTGGCTAGAGCGTATCTCTAGTCTCAGAGGCATCAAAACAGCAATGGTATCTCTGTTTGAAACAATTATCAGTCTTATCAAACTGTACCTCTAGCCAGGCCTATTGGAAAATGCTAGGGATACAGATCCGTATCCCTAGCCTTCGAGACCAGAGATACGGATCCGTATCTCTAGCCTGTATCTAAAGAGATGTTAACCCTTATCTTGCTGTTCACGACAACCCCTATCTTTGCAAACAGTGTAGATCCAGATCAGATGGCTTCTGAAGAAGCCATCTGATCAGGATCTACACTGTTTGGCATTCAGTTTATGAATTTGTAGCAATAAATTACATTAAGTAATTTGATTGGTTGATAGACAGAACTGGGTGTGGCTTACATGAATATTCAGCAAGAGAATGGTTAAAAAGGTGAAGTCAGGTCAGCAATACCTCACCTAAAAGATTTCCCACAGTGTAATGGCAGAACAGGAGGTTTGATTTTCTCTGAGTGAGGACTAAGACCCCTAAATGTTAAACACCCGCGTTTTATAATACACTTGCTTTGAAAAAGTTCGAGTAGGCTATATCGGTTTACTTCTTTTCCTCTGTACTTTCGTCCGTCTGTCTGTCCACCCATCTGTATGTCTGTCAGACGTCCAGCCGTCCATCCCAATAAAACCATTATTCAATTTATTGTGTGCGTTTGTGTGTGTGTGTGTGGGGGGGGGCATGATTTGTATCCAGCGCCCCCACCCCACCCAAGAATCTCCCGAGCATGTTCCAGGGAATTATAATCCGGACTTCTATAGCTTGCCAAGCCAATGTCTCAATTCTGTTACGTTGGAAATAGGCAGACGTGTCCCTGAATGGCGGGTTTAGCACATAGGTCTTTTTTTGTTTTACGACCCATTCAAGATTTTTTCACTCATGTCGAGCCGATCGTTAATTAGAGGGGGCCAATAATCACCTGACCTTCCGTTGCAGAACTTGGCGTCTCACATGTGATCCGAGCCCGACTCGAACCGCCCAATGATTAAGAGTCAGCGCTCTTATTCACTAGGCCACGGAGGCCTGTTAGCACACCTAGGTCTAGTGGCAATGAGCTATAGCTCCTGGCGCTAAAATGCCAAAAATATGCTAACTACGTCTGTTTTATTTGAAAATGAAGTTGTGGAAAATTGGCTTTATTAATACGAGTTCTGAGGTATTCTTTCAACTCTTAGTTGGCCATAACGGCTAATCCCAATTCCGAGTTGAATGCACATCGCATAGCTAGCTTCGAGTTATTATGTAGAAATTCGAAAAGTTTGAGTCATGACGATTTGTCGAGATCATAAGTCGAAATTTCGAGATACTAAGTCAAGTTGGATCCCGTTTCATGATCTATCCATATGTATAACGTTCCACAAAAGAAACACTGGCAAACAGTGTAGACCCAGATCAGAAGTCGCATGTCTTCACTGTTTTCTTATAGTTTAGGGATTTTGATAAAACTTACAACAAATAAAACAAACCTGACGGACTCAGAATCGGAAATGAATCTGTCCAAGTTTATGAAATGGATGATTTTGTTAGTCACGTGTGGGTTATCAGTCTTTATTTATTATTTCAGAGGTAAAGTTGCCCTTATCACCGGAGGAGGAACAGGAATTGGTTTCACAATAACCGAAATTCTTATGAGGTACCGTTTTTGACCCAACATTTGTTGTTTGTTTTCATGAAAGCGTTGCAAGTCCAACACACACATGCTTCATTCTGCATGTGTTTTGCATTCACAGGACTATGCATGTCGAAAGTCAAAGGGCATCTCTCAAGGCAGAAGTACCGCAGCATGTCCTTTGTAATTTCTCCTCATTCCGAATCACCTCGGATTTTATCGCTAACACTTAATTGCATCTGAAAGTGTCGTCTGTTATGTCGCCTGCTGCGCTTCTTGCAAACGTTTTGAAGACGCCAATTAAGAGTGCAAGATTTTGTTACAAAAGTGCTAAAAGGTCACTGTAGTATATCAATTACTGTGCCTTTGTGATAAAGGGGAACAAATTGATGACTTCTGTTTGTTACGGAACTTAGTTTGTTGGTATATGTATGCCTTATGCCAACTTTGGACATGTGTGGTTCAACCAAACACGCCCAAAGTCGACATAAGGAGCTTACTAAGACTTATGCCAAGTTTGGAAATCCTGAGTACACGGTTCGACAAAACATATCCAAATTCGGCATAGGTGAAATACGATTGCGTTTGAGCATGTGCATAATCATGATGGCTTTTTATTGCGCACCATGTCTTTATTACGACTGTCACAGGGTTGGAAAAAGAACATGACTCGACCGGGACTCGAACCCAGGGTCTTTCGCATATCGTGCGAACACTCTACCGACTGAGCTACCGAGCCACACGGTCGACCTGTTACACTTCACCCCTGCCCAATTAGATTCGTCCCGAATCTCTCCTAATGAGATTCGTCCCGAATCTCTGTCCTATCCAGTCCGGCTGTGAGAATTATTTTCATACTCTTTCATGCCCTCAGACGCGGTGCTGGACCCACACTGGCCTCCAAATGTCACAGGGTTGGAAAAAGAACATGACTCGACCGGGACTCGAACCCAGGGTCTTTCGCATACCGTGCGAACACTCTACCGACTGAGCTACCGAGCCACACGGTCGACCTGTTACACGACGAATGCGGTAATTCTAGCCAAATTAAATGGGAAAATTCAAGAAGAAATATTGGCACCATTTACGTAACATGATAAATGTCAGTTGTTTTAGACGATTCAGATGTAATTTTTATCTTGGACCACTGTTTTCAGTCTTTTGGGCTACGGCCCCAGAGTATTGAAGAGTGATTTTGGCACTACTTTTTGCATTAATGCATACGACCAAATCACAATCAAGAAACACCGTGAGAAAATATAACGCAATATTCGAAACAGTTTCAAAAGTTCCTCCTAAAATGACAGAGCCGATGGAAATAAATATTATAACTTGAATGTTTTATAAATTTATCCATAAAGTTTACCGTGAGGGATTCTCCGTGTAAAAACGTGAATGAAAACCATGTAGACTAATAAGCCATTCAGCGTCTTTTTATAGTCAGCACAATTAGCCCATTTTACAGCTTATTTTGTACCGGATATCCCAAAACTGGTAACTGGCAACTTGAACAGCGCAGGCCCAGATCAGATACCGTTGAGTCTCATTAGGGCATACCATGCATGTTTGCGAAAGGTTCAGCATTTTCCAGATAATTTTAAAGAAGCCACAACCAGACATCCCTAAATTTTGAAAGGACTCGTTTCATACTAATATAAGGTTAATGATTCCATTCAGTACAAAATGGGTTAAAAGTTCGCAGTGTGGGTCGATTATGTAACTCTTTGTGTCATTAACCCATATAAGACAATTGATATCTCCTAGTTAAGAAGTTTGGAGTGGTCCATGTCCAATTGAAGGGGAGCCAGGTTTGTATTGTTAGCAGTAAATTTTGCAAAAATTATATGTACTTTCAGCAAACAGTTTAGACACAGATGAGATGCCAGGTGTTGCGGCGTCTGATCTCGGCCTGCAATGTTTGCAAATGTACCCACAAAAGGCTGCTTGGCATACATGGGTTAATGGGGGTGTTTATATCAGTAACGAGGAAGACCTAATGGTTAAGTGTTAGCCCCCCTAGGCATTTGCTCAGTCGGATGCGCGACTGACTAATGATCAGGAGGACGCGGTTCGATACCAGCCGGGGTCGGCAACATGTTTCTTGGAGATTGATCATGGAATCTTTTCCACGGTGATTATCACTCCCGTTTGCTGATTCACGAAAGGCAGTTGGAAGTTTCTTGTTTGATTGTTTGTATTGGAGTTAAAGGCCATTCAACACTATTTAGGTCATTTTTGAGCCGCTCAGTTTACCTATCAACACTTTTCCTGGACAGTGCACATTCTTTCGCCAGAGACGACAACTGCCCTTCTTGAATCAGCGGAACGGAAAGAATGACCGTAGAAAATATTTCATGATCAATCTCCACGAAAAAAAGTTGCCGACCCCGGCAGGTATCGAATCCGCGTCGTCCTGATCACCAGTCAGACGCGCATCCACTGAGCTACCGAGGCCGGCTGGAAGTTTCTGGTGAAAGGATGTGCACTGTACTGGTTTACCGTTTACGTAGGAGAAGTGTGGATAGTAAAACTAACCAGCTCAAATTGACCCAAAAGTGTTGACTTGGTCGTTTTTTTTGGTTTTACGGACCTTTCAAGATTATTTCATTCATATCGAGTCGATCGTAAATCAGAGGTGGGCGAAAACCGGGGTACCCGGAGAAAAGCCACCTGACCTACCATTGTAGAACTTGACGTCTCACATATGTCCCGAGCGAGGCTCGAACCACTGCGGTGAGAGTCCTAATGATTAAGAGTCAGCGCTGTTAACCACTAGGCCACAGGTTACACACCAATGTAAATTTATTCAGCTTGAATACTTGCTAGTAACGATTAAGAAATATAATTTTTTTTTTTCGAAAATTTAAAATAATTAAAAGAAACAAGAACAACAGTGAAAAAAAATCGATGAACAAACAGTCCCTTTATATCAGGCGTAGTACATGTATATGTCTTCTGTAAAGGTGTATGCTCTGGAAAAAATGATATTCCCCAAAGGAATTAAAACATCGAGTGGTCAAATTTTCTAGACCAGATAATCTAGTTTCGCCAAAGTAGACCTCATAAGCCACCTTCCAATATATTCAAGCCCCATTTGAACAATTAAAGGGATCATCCAAAGTTTTTCATGAATAACATTTGCAGGATTCCAAAGAAGCTGTCTGAATATCTTCGAGGGACCAGACAAATGTTATTGCAATGAAATGAACATACATGGTCGTCATTCTTGCATTTCCTACGGCAAATTGTGACGCAAACGCCCCACAACTCCATGTCACCTCTTCAGTAAAAAGGCATGTCGGCTAGTTCAAAACGTTGTGAAAACGATAACGTCTGTTCTGCAACACTAAAAAATGCTACGTCCACTGGGACAACGTTACATCGCTCTAACGTGTCACGTAAACAAAGCAATGATCCAAAGATCAAAACTCATGTTTTAACAGAATTTCAACATGGGTTTTATTGCGTTAACAGGAATTCTGACCCAGAATAGCTTTAAACAGCTATGTTCATTGGATTGTATTCCAAAATATATTCTTTATGAGTCTGATTTGAAATACCAACCAGACGCTAAAATTGCCTAACCCTATCCATTGACCACAAGCTATAGCCCTATCAGCACTCTCAGTGCTTTGACTCTCTAGCGTTAACACGGTACGTGCTAGGAAATCAGTGCTTTAACCCATAAAATGCCAATCACGATAAATGTCACCTGCTTTGTCGTCTGCCGGTTACCTTGAAAGTAACTTTTTCCTTAAAAGTCATTATTTTGCAAACAGTGTGGACCCAGATTAGACTGTAGGAGCAGTCTGATCTGGGCAGTCTGATCTGGGCCCACACTGTTTGCCTGTATGTGAAAAATGTTTTTAAAAAGTTTGCAAAAAATGTTCAGCAGACGACATAAGCAGACGACATTTTCAGATGTAGTTTTTTCTCGGCGTCTTAAGGGTTAATGCTTATTCAAGAGGTGAGGTTGTGACCTTTTCCTCACTTGTGCTACGAACATAGATTGGTATTGGCACTTGTTAGAAACCCGTTATTGAGATTTAAGCCAGTACACATGTATTATGCGAAATTAGCTCAGGACAGTCTGCGCTTAACCATTGTATACCAGTGGTCTCTTCGATTGCTGTATGTTGTCATATATGGCATGTCAGGCCTATTTCGTTTTTATTCTATTTTGGACGGAAATTTAGTTAGAAAATAGTGCAGGCCCTGATCAGACGCCACAGTAGGCGGCATCTGATCTGGGCCTGAACTGTTTGCCACGGTACCGCTTTATGGGTTTCCCGCATGCAATGGTTTAAGTTTAGACTAATTAGAGCCTCTGGTGTCCACTGGCATGTAGATGAGATTCGTGACAGAAGACATGCGTTTACCCCTTTTGGTGAAACGTTATGCAAACATTATAGTGTCTTTTGTAGACATGGTTGTGATACGGCTATTGCCAGCCGTAGACTCCATAAATGTCAAGAATCTGCCAACACTCTGATGTCAGCCACTGGGAGACAGTGCTTACCTCTACAGATGGATGTCAGACATGTAAGCACTATACTTAAGAAACATATCGGCTCTAGCAGTAATAAATCATAGTTTGGAGGTCAGTTTAAAAGCGAATCAAATCGTGAACCCTACGCAAGGGATTTACATGTAGTTACCTGCTGACAAATGACCAACAAACTGTAATTTTTACTCAACAGTTCACCCACTAAAGCTGGTCTGTTTCCATTCTTACACACTAAAATAGACAATATTTCTGTTGTTTCCCTCAAATTCTCCAAACATGAAGAAATCCCACCAGCACTGTTGACTATAAAACATGTATTTATCGAAGTCATGCAAGAAAACGAAGTTATACGACTGCGAGTGACGATATAAGGCCTAAACTGAAATAGCCTTGTTTCCGCTAACCCAACCGACCCTGATTTTTTTAGGTGGCGACCCTGCAATTTTTATGGTCATCCAGAAAAAAAAGAGTGTGTGTGAATTCGGGTTTAACGTCGCTTTCAACAATTTTTCAGTCATATCACGACGGCCAGAAAAAAAGAGATTTTCTTGCCTACCGACCTTAATATTTTCTAGCACTTTTGATAAAATATTATAAAACTGTCAAAAAAGCACAACTAATACTTCAAATCCTGTTCTTTTGCTTCATTGATGCTCTAAACCTCATTATTTGAATGCTTTATGGTAATATGGCTGTAATTAAGCCCTTTTGAACAAATTTTGCTCTTTTTCCATCAAAAAAAAAAGTTGACAAAAAATAAAAAAGTTTAATCGACTTACCGCCCCTTATTTTTTCGGCATGTTAGCTGTTGCAGAACAATTCACAGTTGTTTTGTTTTATTTGTTTGATTTGGGGTTTAACGTCCCCGTCAACACTGTAAAGGTCATTTTGGAGACGTTGCTTCCAGTTTTGTGGGACTGTTACCCGGCATTGAGATGAAATGACATCTCAAGTCCTGTCGTCCAATGAAACCAATAGGGTTTATAAGCATGGACTCGCACCGCTTTGCCTGGGTATGCTTAGATCCTCTAAGCGGTTTACCAGTACTTGTGTGCGGGTCGGTTTCAGCTCTGCGTTGAAGCATCGTGCAGCCCATCTATTTCTTCAAGCCCCAATGGGCGGGGCCGTCACGGTTATTTTACATTACTTATATAGACGCACTGTGTCAGAATTTAGGATAGTGTAATTGAACGGACACAAGAGAATACCCAGCTGGCACATGACGTAATTGTGACGTTACATCAACGTCGGTGAAACGTCATGACGTTAATGCAACGTCACATTAACGTCGTGGATTCAACGTCGTGGCGTTGCACCGACGTTGATTTGACGTTGCCCTAGAGACGTGTGCCTGCTTGATAGTCCTCTTATTTTTCTCCGAATTATTTGTGAGCAGTCAGTGCATGACTTCGTATGTGAAACTAACTCAAGGTCTATTCTACACATCTGTCGGTAGCAGAGGCTTTGGCGAGACTGCGCCTAACCGTAGGTTCACTTTAGTCTTTGCTGCTGTCCTATCCAATAAGTTCTACTTGATGGGAATGGATACACCTGTCAGATTTTGCCGCCATTTTTCAAAGGGAGACAAGTTTCTGGACTTCCTGGTCGCTTTTCTGTATACTGGCCCATGGAAAAGGGGGTCTACTCTTAAAGGAAAGAATTTGCTCCTCATGAGGAGTAAATTCTTTCCTTTAAGAGTAGACCCATATATTCCCGGGGTCGGCAACATTCTCTCGTGAAATCTTTTCTACGGTCATTCTCTCCCTTCCGCTCATTCAAGAATGCGAACTCTTCGAAAGAAAGCGCACTGTACTGGATAACCGCTTACGTATAAGCATGCCCAGGAAAGCTGACCGGCCCAAAAATGACCCAAAATGGTGTTGACTGGGCCGTTTAACTCCAAAACAAACAAAGACCCCTATATTAACAAGGAGACAAAACACTTTTGCAGGAGTTGCCTCCCTTGAAGGTGTGTCCATTCCCCTGAATGCTAGAAATGATGGCTTGACATGTGTGTCATTTGTGTTCGAAACAAGAATTTCTATGCTGCTAGTCCAGCTTTATGAGCCAATTTTGATGATTTCGCACAGTAGAAGAAAAAGTAAAAGCATGAAAGCCTGTGAGACGAATTATTCTAATGTAAAGTGTGATTTGAATAGGCTGCCATCTCATTTATTCGTTAAGATGATGATTTGTTATTAAACAAAATAGCTCTGTTTGCATACCTGATTAGGATATCCGAGAGAAGAATACGTATCTGATCCACGTGTACGATTAATGTCAACCGGCCCCGATAGCTCAGTTGGTAGAGTGTCCGCTCCGGGGAACGGGAGGTCACGGGTTTGATCCCGGGCCGCCACATACCAAAGTCGTTAAAATGGTACTAGCTGCTCCTCGCTTGGCACTCAGATTTACGGGGTAGAGCTAGGACTGGTCGACCCAGTGTCAGGATAATGTGACTGGGTGTGGTACATGATACTTCAGTGAGGCAGCACTATAAAAGTGAGCATTGAGCTCCCTGTCGCAACCAGACACCGTCGTGATAGGACTGAAAAATTGTTGAAAGCGACGTTAAACCCGAATTCACACACACACACACACACACACACACACACACACACACACACACACACACACACACACACACACACACACACACACACACGATTAATGTCAAGAAAAATGTCACGTGCATTATGCTTTTTAGTCTGAAAGGACGTCGTGTCCCGTTCCACGTGGTTAAGGCATCATTGGGCGTGAAAATGTCGTCATGTCGCATTGACGTAGATCAACACAAAAAAGTATCAAAGCGATCACAGTTTCAAAGTATGAAGTAAGAAGGTATGTGAGAAAAAACACCCATCATGGATGTCCGGTGCATATAAAACGTCTATCAGAACACAGTTTGGCATTACGAATGACAATATCTGGAACATGATTTTCTATTCCGTCTTTACACACATGAAGAAGGCCCCCGCCCATCGGAGATTGAAGAAATAGATGGGCTGCATGATGCTGTCACGCAGAGCTGAAACCGACCCGCACACGAGTACTGGTAAACCGCTTAGAGGATCTAAGTCTGCACAGGCAAAACGGTGCGAGTCGGTCCGTCCTTGCTTATTAACCCTATTGTTTCGTTGGGCGACAGGGCTTGAGATGTCATTTCATCTCAATGTCAGGTAAAAGTCCCACAAAATTGGAAGCAACGTCTCCAAAATGACCTATACCGTGTTAACGGCGACTTTAAATCCCAAATCAAAAAAACCAACACACACGAAAAAAGTCTTATACTGTATTCCTGATTATTTATTGAGACAACTATAGAACGCTGTTGAAAAACGAGAAACCAAGTTCTGCTACAGATGGTCAGCTCGGTTCTCAGTAGGTTCTCTGGTTTTCGTCTACCTCACTTGATGACATGAAAACACACACCAAAACCTAAAAGGATACACCTACCAGCCAAGATCATGTTTTCCTCTTTGCCGGACAGTTGATGACAGTATGAAAAAATTGATGCATACATGTTGAATATTTGTCGGACTGCACAGGTGCGGTGGTAAAAAAAATGCCGTATAGGCTAGGGATACGCTGCATATGGAATGTTTTTATGCTAACCAATCACAGAATTGGATCATTCTATTTCTGCCATATTTCGGAGTAATGCAAACCTCTGAATAAGTTCGATTGTATTTTGAAATCGAGAGTACTTCCTAAATGGAGCAAAATCTTGACTTTATAGTAGTCTCCTAATACGAGGAAGAAAAAATTGATATCTTATACGAATTGTCTCCCTTATGGATATGGTATTGAGCCTAACATGTGGTCGTATCTAGCTATATTCCAATTCTGATGTGTTCATCACGAAAACACGCCTATATAATTTTGACCCCCTTGAACCCCACTTTTATATAGAGAAACTGGGGTATACAGGGGTTAACCTAATTTTTCTTATTTCTGCTTTAAAACATTGATTATGGGTACTCGTTAGAACCGCCTCAATGAGGCGGTTCTAACGAGTGCCCACAATCTATATTTTGAGCATAAGTAAGAAAAATATCACAATTTTTCATCTGAAAATTTTAGTTTTTTTTGGCGGTAAAATTTACAATGATTTTGAAAAGGCGTGTTTTCGTGATGTATTTCTCACTTTATTTAGCCAAAGACAATTATAGACGCAGTGGATGCTGTGATGAAGAAGTATGGCAGGATCGATATACTTGTTAACAGTAAGGTTTTTTTAGATTCTAAAGTATTTCTCTGTAAATATATTTTTGAAGGAAAACGATTTAATCCTGGTTATAGTTACACATTTTTGTGAAACAAATCTCCTATATGATTCATTGAACTCATGAGCGTGATAGCTCAGGGGTTAGTGCACTTGCATCCCGGGTTCAATTCCCGGCAGCGGTGATAAAATTTCGGTATATGAAAATGCTCCATTGGTATCATTTGCAGGGATGAATGTCATAAAGTGCACCGTCCTTCGAATTGGAACGTTAACTGGAGGCCTCCTGTGCAGGGAGATCTATCCCCTGTGCAGGTTAAAGAACCCTACCGTAATCACATGAATACTGTGTAGGCTTTTATCCTGCAAAACTGGAGTGTATGTAATATACACCGTTTGTGTACCCTCCTGTTGTTCAGGCGAAACCGGAAGAAAGACAGTCACGGGTGTCTACCTCTGTTATGCTGTGATTAGCAGTGAATTATCTCATTGCACACAGATTCAGTATGTACATATATACGTAGACACAAAAGTTCCGATATACACATTGCTTTTGTTAACATTGTAACAAACTAGAACCCTAGAGATAACACACTTATTTTTTCTTTATTTTGGAAGATTACCTATTTGTCTGTTGGTTATGATCAACTGTTCTGGCTGTGTGAGCATTACCATGGTTCAGGATTGCCTTCAACAGCATAGAACGAAAGTTAAAACGCAACATTAGAATGCATGAACTAGAGTGCGCAGTCGATGGCACGCCATTGCAAATCCCCATGCTTCTGACAGAACCAAATATAACGCTGCTTTCGCACGCCCTGGTTGGTGTCATTGAATGCATCTTATCACAAGGAACAAAAATATATATGTTTTAGGGGTGGGGGTCTGAACGGTTTCTAAGGTATAAGGTCTTTAATGAAATGAAGGGAGTGGGATATGGCACCGGCGCACCCCCGGGGACATCCAGCTTGGTGTCACTGAAATCGTCTTATCGTAAGGAACAAGAGTAAATCTACTTTAGGGGTGAGGATCTGAATGTTTTCTGAAATATATGTCCTTTTATGCAGTGGAGGGGTTAGGCATGACCCCAGCGCAACCCAGGGGTCACCCTAATTGGTGTCTCTAAATGCGGCTTATCATAAGGAACAAGAGTATATACGGTTTAGGGGTGGGGATCTGAACGTTTTCTGAAATATAAGGCCTTTAATGAAATGGAGGGGTGGTGCATGGCCCCGGCGCACCCCAGGGGACCTCCAGGTTGGTGTCAATTAAAGCGTCTTTTCATAAGGACCAATACTATATATGGTATAGGGGTGGGGATCTCAATGGTTTCTGAAATATATGTCCTTTTTTTTGAAGCGGAGGTGGGGGGGGGGGGTGCATGGCCACAGCACAATCCAGGGGTCACCCTAGTTTGCATCTGTAAATGTGTTTTATCATAAGGAACAAGAATATATATGGTTTAGGGGTGCATACTTAATAATAGGGATTTGAATTTTTCAAATCATCCGGTTATCCCCCCTTGAATAAGAAATATAGCATTATTCGAACATTTATTGGTTCAATACACGTCGGTAATTTTTGTGAATTACTTTAAAAATCACTTTGTTACCAAAATGGCTGTTTCACGTTTTGTTAAACACAGACGAAACTCCATGGCACAAACTTTTCTGACGATTTCAATTTTCCGTCGAATTACAATTAACAGTGGGAAAGTTTACCTGCTAATGCCGATGCTTCTAATTTATAGCGGGTATGTACATGAAGTGTTCAATTAAAGGTTTAAAGTGCAAAATTGCAGAAATCTTTTGATTCAGGATCAATTTAACCCCACGCTTTTTAAAATAATATTGTCAATGCCTCTGTCAGTCCCTCTGTCCGTCCGTCACGCTATCTCCTCCTAAACCAATGGCCGGGATGCAACCAAATTTGGTACATAGCTTCCTTACATAATGAAGGCATGCGAGGGCAGCGTAAAAATTTGGGTGCGCCCGGGCCTTGCCCCATCCCCTCCACTTTAGAAAAAGCCTAATACGAGGACTGTTCAAATATGAATGCATCTAAGCACATAAAAATGATTCCGTGATAGATTTAGATGAAAAATTTATTTTGTCCCCTCAAAGTATTCCCCTTTAACAGATATTCAAACTTACAGTCACACGGGGCAAGGTCAGGGGAATACGGGGGTGCGGGAGTTCAACAACCTTTTCCTGCTTCAGATAGTCTTGCACAATGAACGCCTTGTGTGATGAAGCATTGTCATGTAGCAATCTGACATTGGCCAAACCAGTTGCGGGTCTTCGTTCTTTGAAATATTTCTTCAATTTTCGAAGAACTTTATTCTTGTAAAACTTCGCATTTACAGATTTGCCTTTAGGCACAGCAACCTGAATAGCAGGGCCCTGATTTGAAAAGAATATGGCATACATTACCTTCTTGACGCTCATGGTCTGCTTTGCAACGCATGGTCTTTTGCAATACTTTGTTGCCCATATTTTGTTCTGAATCTTTCGTTTTGGCTCAAAACAGTGAACCCATGTCTCGTCACCTGTGACGACATTAGCGAAAGACCGTGCATTGTAATTTGGAAACTTTTTAATCAACTTCTTGGCGCACTGAACGCGTGTCTTTTTCTGCTCATCTGTCAACAGATGGGGAATCCATCTAGCACAGATCTTTCTCATTTTCAAATCCCGTTTCAGAATTGTATGAGCTGCTCCTAATGAGAGATGCCAACCATACTAGCTATTTGCCTAGTGGTGTACCGTGCATCGGTAGCAACTATTTCTTTCACTCTAGCAACCATCTTGGCAGACGTTGCTCTTTTCGGCCGACGATCATGTGGTGCATCTTTTGTTGAGCCTAGCCCACAGCTGAATTTCTTACACCAACGAAAAACTGTCGGAAAAGACATTTCATTATGCCCATAAACCGAACATATTTCATCAAAAATGTCTTTGCACCGTATACCAAGAATACAACGATTCTTAACACAGGACCGTATTTCAACGGCGTACTCTGACCTTCTTCCAACCATGTTTTGTATTAGTATACAATAGTAGACAGTGTTTATCGAACGATTTACATGGCTAAAGTGCACGGATTTTAACGGGTTTGGTATCAATGTATAGGTAAAATGTTTTTCTACGCTGTGATATTTATTTCCAGGTGATTTTCGCATTAGTGCATGAGAAAACGTTCTACTTGCATTCATATTTGAACAGTCCTCGTATCTGAAGAAAAAAAAACTGTTTAGAACCCCAGCCAAACCCTATATATGTCTTTTCCTTATGATTAGACGCTTTCAGTGACACGAACATGGAGGTCTCCGGGGTGCGCCGGGGCCATGACCCACCCCTTCCATTTCATTGAAGATCTTATATCTCAGAAAATGTTCAGATCCCGGTCTAAGATATTTAAGATGTAAAGTGGTTTTTCGGTTCATGGCTAACAGTCTTCAACTTTCTGTATGGAATGTTCATCTGCACAGGTGCATTGACAATTTCTATGCAGATCCCTTCCAGACGAATATTGCAAGATTTCCTGTTGTACTCTTTTTGCAGCTGAACGTCAGAAACTCACAAATTAACTAGAAGTTTTGTGAGATTTCACCTTATCCCCTCCCTCTTACTGATTCGAGAAGGGCAGAAAATGTACACTAATTTAAGGCTAAGCATGCCCAGGAAAATTGTGTTTATATTTACTGACAAAACCATTGTCTCTCTTCCATTGATTCAAAAGCCGTTCAATGACGTTGGTTAGCCACTTAGACGAATGTTCATTGTACAGTTCGACCACTTCGTAGAAGAATGTGCACCTGGAAAGGTATGGTTAGGAAAACTGACCTGTTCAACATGGCATTATTAGGGCCCGCAAATTTATTTGCGGGTGCCCTATAGTAATCACCCTGTCTGTCCGTCCGTCCGTCCGTTTGTTCGTCTGTCCATCCACATTTTTTTATGTTTTTTCTTAACAACTTAAAAACGGTCAGACGCATCAACTTCAATCTTTAAATAAAGGGACACAATATCATTACACAATAACATGGCAAGTGACGTAACTCTAGCTACAATACTCTCAGTGTTATGGCCCAATGAAAACTAAAAAATGTCCACATTTTTCATATTTTTTCTTAATAACTTACAAACTGTCAAACCTATCAACTTCAAACTTTAAATATATGGTTTCATTATTGTAACACAATTTTATGGCAAGTAACGTAACTGTAGCTTCAATACTCTTCGAGTTATTGTCCCTTTGAAAAACTAAAAAAATCAGCTTTTTTCGACTTTTTTCATCTTTATTTTAAAACCGCTATAGTTATTCAAATTTAACTTCCTATAGTTATTGACAGTTGCCCTATAGTATTTCCATGTCTGTCCATCCATCCGTCCGTCCGTCCATCCGTCTGTCCATCTGACCGTCTGTCCATCAACATTTTTCATGTTTTTCTTTGTAACTTACAAACCTTCAAACGCATCATTTTCAATCTTTAAACGTAAGATCACAACAACACTAAACGATTTCATGGCAAGTTACTTAACTCTAGCTATAATACTCTGAGAGTTTTTGCCTTTTGAAAAAAAAAAAATAAAAATAAAAATCAGCTTTTTTCGTCTTTTATTTTCATCTTAATTTCAAAACCAATATAGATATCCAAATGAAAATGAAGCTGAAGTTATTGACAGTTGCCATATAGTTATACCCTTTCGTTTTTTATTCATAACTTACAAACCGTCAAATGCATCAACTTAAAACTTTAGATATAAGGTCACAATATCATCACTCAATTACATGGCAAGTTACGTAACTCTAGTTACAATACTCTAAGAGTTATGAACCTTTGAAAAAATCCAACTCCTCTGATGGCACTGCCGGGGGCCCTAGTCAGTTTCACTGACAGTTCTAGTTTTTGTAGCCTCGGCCATTGATACTGCAAACAAAATTTAACAGTTTCAGTTTAGGGGACTAATGGCCATATTTTTGTGTGACTCTTTTGCAGTGTCTTATTTGTTATTTTGCTTTGTGACGTTGGTTCATGTTTCGTCTGTTTTTGTGTGTGTCTCCGTGTCACTTTCTATAGGTGACTTGAGACGGCTGCGGTCTTAGATTGTGGCTTTTCCCGAGTGACCTTTTCTAACTAGTTCGCTGGTTTAGGTACATAACAAATTCTGCGTGCCTGATATACATTTATTGTGATTCGAACTGTATTCCTTTCATGCAATGACGGGGTTCTTACGAGCATGTAAAATATGAATTTGGTACATATATAGTTATCTATGTAGAATTTAGTGTCCTTAGTGATGGCATATATTGTTCAATGTTATTTTATACTGCACGCATACTAGAGAGTTGATCCGGAGTTCCTTAATCCAGACCACATTGCGTTCACATTCCGGGCCAATGTTATCCATTTCAAGTTGATGCACATCACGGTTGAGCTTGATCTGGATACATAGAATCCATTGTATTTGTTCAGTCGGGACACAGAAATCTAAACCGGAGGGTCTAGTGGTCACAGTGGA
Organism: Lucinisca nassula; assembly: GCA_963580285.1. Classification (NCBI taxonomy): domain Eukaryota; kingdom Metazoa; phylum Mollusca; class Bivalvia; order Lucinida; family Lucinidae; genus Lucinisca; species Lucinisca nassula. The sequence continues at coordinate 115,178,393 of OY757011.1, forward strand.
ATGGAGGGAAAGCATTTCTCCTATCCTAAATGATGACAGTGCTGCCCACTGCCCAGCTTGAAAACAAAACCCTTTAGCATAGTTTTTTTTGTTTAAGCATTGGTACCAAGTTGACCAGCAAGCGCCACCTCCGGGGCCCATATGGGACCAATGGCGTCAATAGCGAGCAAACACACGGATCTGTCGGTCTCATAGCATCGGAATGTGACGCAAAAATTAGAGATTATGCGGACGAGGTTTTAGGCTTCAAGTACTTTCTTCTTTATTCACTTTATTTGCATTACCTGCTGGTTCCTAGTCTAAGGGTTATCAGTGTTGGAAAAACAGGTAACCAGACCCCCCTGACCTTGAAAGGTCAGGGGGGTCTGGTAACCTGTTTTTCCAATATTGACAATGTGCAAGCTGGGAGCCAGCAAATAATGCAAATATGGCGAATCATTAACATTTCAGGTGCTGCTGGAAATTTTCTCTGTCCTGCTGCAGGGTTGTCCTTTAATGCTTTCCGAACTGTGATGGATATTGACGCTATGGGAACATTTAATGTAACAAAAGTTGTCTTCGATCAGTACATGAAGGTTTGTACCTGAAAATTAAACCAGATGATGAGATGTGACGCGTATAATAGAGGGATAATTTTCGGGTTTTTTTTTGGTTATAAGTGCGTAACATCAACATAGTGGCGAAAAAGAACAAAAATATAACCAAATCCCCCTTACCTGTTGTTTTATTCAAAATTCTGTTTCTTTTCAATATTTATGCTGATGTGATGAGTCTTGATACAACAGGGATGTTATTGATACTGCTGAAAATGGTCTTGTGTCAGTCTGTCAAAGTAAAGTAAAGCAGCCTGGTAAGTGGCTAATAAATAGTTCATGTATGTCACTGGCCGTACCCTCTTAGGATAAGTAGTGTTGTTTTTCTTTTCTCTGGATTTCAAGGATAATTGTCTGTTGTGCAAGGTATGAGCCTAGTCTTTTGTTTGCCAAAGCTATTTGATTTGCACAATTTATATAATGTTCTACTTATAGAACGGGAACCCGTTGCAAACTGAAAACATCGTGTTTTACATAATAATCGAATTTATTAACGAACAAAGTGCAAAAACGTTGTCAGTATTATGGTTTAATATGTTCTATAAAAGGGGTTATCCTTTGGAAGCCAAGAATACACCGCCGAACTGAAAAGTATGGAGTGTACAAGTATTTATGGACCAGACTAGCTAGTTTTGGGCAAATTATGCCTCATGAGTGGCTCCCAAATATTTTCAAAACTCAAACTGGATTCAGTGATCGCAAAGGACAAGAAAATACGAACTACACAATGATGAAGGGCAAGGAGACTTTTTACGGCCGCCACACATTCTCTTAATTCCAGCTGTAGTGGCATTAAATATGTTCTTTAAAAGGGTTATCCTTTGGAAGCAAAGACTACACCGCAGAACTGAAAAGTATGGAGTGTGCAAGTATTTCTTGACCAGACTAGCTGTTTCGGCCAATAGGCCTTCATGTATTCCTTTCAGATGGTCATTCAGAAGCGGAGGTTTAATTTATTTTCCATGTACCTTGCAGGTTGATTCATATTTCATAACTTGCGGCTCTTTGTGCATTTTTGTGCCTCATTTGTTGGCAAATCTCACTACTTTGGACATCTCCTTCCTGATGCCCGGGACTTCCGTGGAGCGTGTGCCATGTTTGCTGATGTTGGCTCGGTGGGGGACACCTATCTGGATCGGGCGTCTCTTGCCTGATGCCCCCAGCTGACATGTCTCATGGGCTACGTCGGTCGGTGTGTGCTCGGAGGGGGATGTGCTGTGTTTGCCGGGTCTTGTCAATCATCCGTTTCGGTTTCAAAACTTTGGGGTTGAGACAAATTGATGAAGATTAAATATCTGGAAGGCCTCTGTGTCACTAAATTTGGTATAGTTACACCTTAATTGTTGGCGCAATTGCTTTTTGGGGGATTTTATAACCTTTTATGTTTGTGTTTTGCTCTCTCTCTCTCTCTCTCTCTCTCTCTCTCTCTCTCTCTCTCTCTCTCTGTTGGTTTGTCACTTGACCATATTAAACTTCACTGCAGTTGGTGTTGAGGGACTGTGTGGTAACCATAAAACGTCTTCCTGTCATTCATCATAGTGTAGTCATCTGGGATTGGGACTACAACAAGAAACATTAAAAATATTTGAGGCTCTCTGATGAGACCTAATTGGCCGAAACTAGAATGTCTGGACCAGATAGCTCGTACTCTCGAACAGTTTTCTGTTCTTTGGCGTACGAATTATTTCAAAAGGATAAACATGTTATAGACAAATTGAATCTTTGATTGAGACCATTCATGGGCTCGTGTGTGTGTTTTTTTTTCTTAACATTAACGACATGTACAACTGCACTACAAAGTAAAAATTGAAATAGCCATAATTATCATCAGTTTATCTTTGAACAGGACCACGGTGGAGTTATCATCAATATAACAGCCACCCTACAGATCAGAGGTCAAGCTTTCCAAACACATGCTGGAGCAGCAAAGGCAGCCATAGGTTCGTGTGATGATCTTTATGCAATACGCCTATTAAACAGCCACAAAATTGGCACCTACATCTAACTAACATAATATAACACATTTATACTGATTGAAGATGAATCTTCAGCAACCGAAGCTAACACAATGGTGTTAGTTAACATGTCGCTGAAATTTTGATTATTTAAAACGGTAATTCCACTAACAATTTAGCGAAAAGATGAGAAGATTTTGCATAACACTGACGTGGCCATTTACTATTTTGGCCACTAACGAGTTTGCTATGCTTACCATCACGAAAAAGCGTCTATATGATTTTGACCCCCTTGAACCCCACTTTTATATTGTGAAACTGGGGTCTGGCCGTTGGTTTTCTTTTGCTCCGGCGTTTCGGTGGTTTCTTGCTGTCGGGTCCTCGCCGTTGTTTCGTCTCTGTGGTTGTTCGGTTGTTTGTGTTCACTGAGATGTTGCGCTGGTGAGTTAAGAGGCCTTCATGCGGGCTGGACAGGTTGTTTATCTAGGTCGCGACGGAGGTGGGGGCGAGGATTGTGGCCGCGTGGGGTCTGTTTGGGCCCCCAGTGGGGTTTGTTTCCGCTGACCGTTCCAAGGCGGTTCTTCTGTCGCGGTTTCTTTTTGTTATGGTTTATCTTTGGGTGTTTGTGTCGCTAGTGTTGTTTTATTTTGGATAGCCTATTCGCCATTTTGTGAGAAAGTAACTGTCCTTTTGTCTTTTCGCTGTTGGTGTTTCCATTAGGGTCTGTTGTTTCATGTTTGTGTGTCTTTCCCTTTGGTATCTCTGATGGGAGCTGTTGGTTGATTGTATCGATTCCTGATCATTGCCTCCATTTCTATTTTACAGGGGTAAACTTATTTTCCTTATTTCTGCTCTAAAATTTGAGGCGGTTCTAACGAGAACCCCAAATCTATATTTTGAGTGAAAATAAGAAAAATCACACAATTTTTCAGTGTAAAACTTTACTTTTTTCGGCGGTAAAGTTTATAATGTATTTGTATAGGCATGTTTTCGTAATGAGTGCTTTGAACAACTGGGCCAAGATGTTCATATTCTGCTTGCCCTATAAGTAGCACACACTCATTATGTCCTTATTCAGATATTGTCAGTGTGTAGCTTACATCGTTCTGAGTTGGAAATGTCTCCGTTATTCTTGGCAGATAATGTCATTGATAAAATATAGAAATAGATGCCAAGGAAAAGCCACAATCAAAGACTACAGCCTACCAATGGCACCAAGAGGGAAGAATATCTAACGATGAAGAAAACAAACAGCTTAGCAACCAGCCCCCTCTTCCCCACAAGAGGTGATTATGGTGCAATGTAGTTGCAAGGTAATGAAAATGAATTAATAATGATAATACACAACAATAAGCACATACAACATGAAAAGCCCCGTCGGAAAATCCGACAAAGCTACATTTAAAATGGTCACAAATACCCGCTTTTTCTATGAGTAACACTAATGACTATGTATTAGCTAGGGAAAACTACATGCAAGTTAAAAAAGTTGCAAAAAACATTCTAACTGATAAGCAAAGTTTCAGAAGTGTAACTCTTATAGTTTAGAATATATGGCAAAGTCATACTTTTTGACCTTTGACCTTGGGGTTATGTTGAGGTCCACCCAAAGTATCCCAATTTATTCTATATTCCAACAGCTATCAAATAACCAAGTTTCAGAAGTGTAACTCCAATAGTTTAGAAGATATGGCAAAGTCATACTTTTTGACCTTTGACCTTGGGGTCAAGGTAACACCAAAAGTAGCCCAACGTATTCTATATTCCAACGATCATCCAATAAGCAAAGTTTCAAAAGTGTAACTCCAATAGTTTAGGAGATATGACAAATCATAATTTTTGACCTTTGACCTTGGGGTCATGTTGAGGTCAAGGTCACACCAAAAGTATCCAAATTTATTCTATATTCCAAGGGCCATCTAAAAACCAAAATTTCAGAAGTGTAACTCTAATAGTTAAGAAGATATGGCAAAATCATACTTTTTGACCTTTGACCTTGAGGTCAAGGTCGCACCAAAACGAACCCGACATATTCTTTATTCCAAGGACCATCCAATAAGCAAAGTTTCAGAAGTGTAACTCCAATAGTGTAGGAGATATGGCAAGTCATACTATTTGACCTTTGACCTTGTAGCCATGTTGGGGTCAGGGTCACAAAAAAGTAGCCCACTGCCATCTAGATACCATGTACTATCCACACGCAAAGTTTTAAAAGTGTAACTTCAGTGGTTGCAGAGGAGATCCATTTACAAGAAACGTGAAAGACAGACAGACAGACGGACAGACTGACTGACGCAGGAGTGAACTGTGGTACGAAAACAATTTACCCGATTTTTCTTCGAAAAAGCGGGTATAATAAACATCAGAACCACCGCTTGAGGGCGGTCAGAAGGGAGAACTACTGGGGAGTTTAAATCGATTCTATGGGCCCAAACCGTCCCTCTGGGTTCTGATATTATTTGCGACACATAAAATAGTTGGTCAGCCTGAACCTAACCAACTCAAATCAATGGACCATCACAGAATAAAGTATAAATTAGAACAAACTGAAATACAAATCAAATTAAATACAGTAGAACTTCGATCGCTCGAACACCGATGGCTCGTTTACCATGGCTGGGTCGAACTCGTTCTTGATACCCTAGGGAGATCCTCTACATAAGAAATAGTGGGAGAAAATTTAGGAGATTTTCGTCCTTTATCTTGCAAATGTATGCTGTGTGTACTCATTAGAATCGCCTCGATGAGGCGATTCTAATGAGTACACACAGCATACAATTTCATTATAGAACATCGAAAAAATATCAAAAAGTATATCGTATACCTCCTGTCAGTAGCCTTCAGAGGCTCGAACTACCCCTGTCTCGAACAGATTTACAAGGTCCCAAAGGTGTTCGAGCCATTGAAGTTCGACTGTAACTGTGATGAAACGAAGGTGATGTCTCGTAGCTTTATCCAGAGCTAAAGAAAGCCACCAGGTAGACCACGAAGAGTCACGCCAAAGACAAAGCATCAGGCAACAACCACAAATAAAATAAAAACCTTAACGTTTGAAGTTTGGGCCGTCATCGAATCAGAGACATGACCCACCACCCCCGCCACGTCGTGCAATGAAAAAGGGAAGCAAAGTCATTAACAATAACTAAGTTATTCAAAGCACTGAGAGTACTGGTGGGTCGATTGTCTCCGAGTGTAGATATGGAACGAGGCCTTACACTTAGACATTTAACCCTTAAAATCTTGTGCTGTAAGCAAACCATGTAGACCCTGATCAGACGTTGCTTTTTTTGGTGGCTCACCCTTAAATTCCTGTACTGTAAGCAAACAGTGTAGACCCTGATCAGACGCCGCATTCTGCGGCGTCTAATCTGGGACTACACTGTTTGCCAAGCCCAAACCATGATTCCAGCCCAGATTTTACAGATAACTATTATACGCAATACGCTGAACTAACTCTGCTATTTTCTATAAATAAGTTATATTGATTTCGATAGTCACGTGGACAACAGCACGAATTCAGTTTCTGTTCTTTATAACATTGGGTCGATTGTAAACCAATCGACCGAAAATCTAGATATGCTGTCTGCTGCATAACACTGATATTGTACCCCCTTATTTTATGGCTTTTAACATCGCAATGAATGGCATGCAGATCGGAATCAAGTTCGTCATATCTCTGAATACTGAACAGAACATTTGCTGTCCATATCCCTTACAAAGAATAAAGGTTTTGCTCTCCACATGGGTAAGTTTTATGGGTAAGTCTGTCAGTGGTGGTCAAGAGAAACTTGCATCTAATACAGGCAGTTGCTCAATAAAGGTGACCTGTTTGTCTGCTTTTTGCGTCCTAACTGTCTTCTGTTGCATCTTCTTTCAAACTTTGTTGAAAATAATTTTGCATACAGGCAGTGAGCAGTCTGATCTTGGACCACACTGTTTGCAACACTGACTTTAAAGTAACCATTAGACAACAAAGCACGCGAAAATTGTTGTGATTGGCATCTTAAGGGGCAGTAGTTCGAAAATATTGTACTGCCCATGTACACTGAAGCACCAAGTCAGAATTGCAAACAACAGTCCGATTTTACATAATTCTTTTTGTTTTCAAAGGTAACCTTTAAAGTTTTATTTTTTCATACATTACAGAAACAATAACAAAACATCTGGCGGTGGAATGGGGAGAGAAAGGGATCAGACTGATGTGTGTTGCTCCAGGACCTATAAAGGACACAGAAGGATATAACAAACTTGGTATGTATGTATGTATGTATGTGTGTGTGTGTGTGTGTGTGTGTGTGTGTGTGTGTGTGTGTGTGTGTGTGTGTGTGTGTGTGTGTGTGTGTGTGTGTATTTTAACGTCACAACAGCACCTAAGGTCATATGGTATCGGGACCTCGGTTAAAAAGATCATCCGAAAGTCTGTAGAAGCCTGGAATCGAACCCAGGGCCCCTGGTTAATGAGGCGAGTAGCTGTTAATGTTTCTAACAGACTTGGTGAAATAGAGCAATTCGAAATTGAGCGTATCAAGGGAAAATGTACATGCTTAGAATAAAGTTTTTTGGGTCACAATTAGAAGGTATTTGTCATTGAGAATCATGTAGCGCAGAGTGAACCTGGCTGCGCTAAAATACATGGATTAATCAGTCTTTTTAGTCTTTGCAAGCTACAGTACTGCTATTGAAGAGTCTATATAAAACCGACAGAATGTCTCCCCTTGCTACATGATAGTTTAGATTATATTTCCTCTGGAAATAAAGGTTCATTTTAGTATTTTGAAATAGAGATCTGCTCAAGTGCTCTGTAGAGAGGGCGAAAACAGTCTGGAAATTGCATATAAGGGTTCTTGTCATATATGAAAAGGATTGATAAATTCTGTACCTGTTGCAGTCTTGTAGAGCTTTCAAAATATGCTTACAAAATACCGTACATAGATCTTCCAGCATTAAGACCAACCCATATGTATAGTACACCACATTTATAAGTGCATCAACACATAACAAATGCATTTAAAGACTCTTTAAATTACTACAGGGCATTTCAATGTGTTGATGATTTAGAATATATAGACATTTGTCATCAATTTATGATAGATGGATCAATCTTGCGTTTATAATGCTCTCTGCTTGTAGTCTGTGGGGTCTATGGGTATTGTATGATTTCTCTTTTTGGTGTCGACGCGGGTGAGCTTGTGGCTTTTTTTCAGGCATCATTGTTCATTATATTTGAAAACGTTACAAAATTGATCTTCCTTCGAGGTTCAAAACACTTTGTTAGCGATTTTTTTTTTCTAACAGGAGATAGCTCAGTCGGATGCGCGTCTGACTGGTGATCAGGCGGTCGAGGTACGATTCCTGCCAGGGTCGGCAACGGTCTTCCGTGGAGATTGATCATGAAATCTTTTCTGTGGTCATTCTCTCCCTTACGCTGCTTCAAGAAGGACAGTTGTCAGTTTCTGGCGAAAGAATGTGCTCTGTACTGGTTAACCGCTTACATATAAGCCTGTCCAGGAGAAGTGTGGATAGGTAAACCGACCCGCTCAAAATGACATAAAATAGTGTTGAATGACCCGTTAAACTATAAAACAAACAAACAAACTAACAGTGAACGAGGCATCTCGATTTTACACATTTTTCCTACAGTATAGACTCACAGCGACGGAAATAAACGTGACATTCCATATTGTAACTGGACACTTTGCCACAGGAAGAGGGGGAGATTCTTTTGACGGGGCTCCACTGCCAAGTGGGTATAAGAGCACTGTCTCTTAATTATTAGGTTTCTCACCGCTGTTGGTTTGAGCCTTGGTTGTGTTACATGTGAGACACCAAGTTCTGTGATGGAAAATAAGGTGTTTTTTTTCCTCCGTGTACTCCGCGAGTCCACCACTGCGGGCATCATAAGTAGCTTAAATTGTTCAGATCCGATGTCATCTTTACAATTTTTCCAATTGCTTCTGCAGAACCTAAAGAACAATTGACACACAATTGATACCGGGTCAACTTATGGACCAAAAAGAAATATAATCTTTACAAGTGGAAATCAGTGGTGTCTACCAAGGCCGCCATCTTGCTATTCTAGTTTGAACGTCTTCTACCGAACCAAGAGCAGGCTGACTCGACACTTGGTATAGGAAGTAAATCTGTTCTTTATTTGGGCAACGTGTTCGCGCCGAGTGAATCGACCCAAAAATTAAATTCAGTATTTGTATTAGCATTCTTTTCTTACCGTAATTTGGCGAAAAACATCTAATGCGAGAGAGCTAAAATAGAAGTAAAATAGAAATGAAGGGAATGATCAGGAATCGATACATTTACCTCAAACCTCCAATCTAAGACCTCTAAGGGAAGAAAACTGAACATTCATAGTCTTCACCATGATGAAAGCATGACAAGGGGAAAGCCAAAAGGACAGTTACTTTCTTACAAAATGGCCAAGGGGCTATCCAGAATAAAAAAGTTAATAGCAATACATACATACAAAGACGAACTATAACACCAATAAACCACAACAGAAGAACCGCCAGTAGTCAGTAAAAACTTTTTACTGGGGTCTTAATTCGATTTCACGTTGCCACAATCTTCGGCCTTGATTCTGTCGTGGTTTAGACAAATAGTTTGTTGTGTTATAACTAATCAGTGCAACATCTCCGAGAACATATAAATCAAAGGAATACAGAGATGAAACAACGATGAGGACTCTACAGCATGAAATAACTGAGAAATGCTGGAACAAAAGGAAACCAACAGTTGGACCCCGGTGGTCCTGACCAGAGACAGAGCGTCAGACCCCAAACGAAATTACTTAAAACGTTTAAGTAAGTCTTTAGGCAGGAGCCGTCAGAGAGTCAGAGGCATTACCCGCCGGCGTGCAATTAAAGATGGAAACAAAGTCATGCATGCAGTTTGTCATATAACATTGATGTTATACACAATCATTTTATATCGCAGAAGGATTTACGAAATGGGTATTGACATTATTTATACCCAATTCTTCTATTTACACTCGAACAGCGTTACTGAAGCCACCACATCGTCAGAATGTATTCATGTCATACAGATGCATGGTTTATTCAGACGTTTATTCAACTGAATAAGTCATCGCGAGACGGAGTGTAATTATTTAGGTACAAGACATATACACCCTATGGCAAAATTATGGCCCCATGTCACCAGGGCTTGGAGAAATAGATTGGGCAGCATGATGCTTCCACACTGAGCTGAGCCTGCCCAGGGAAAATGGTGCGAGTTGGACTATCCATGTTTATAAACCCTGTTAGTTTCATTTGGCGCAGGGCTTGAGGTGTCATTCCGTCTCAGTGTCGGGTAAAAGTCCACAAAATTGGAAGCAAATTTTCTAAAATGACACAAATAATGTTGACGAGGACTTTAAACCTCAATTCAAACAAACAAACAAAAAACACCCTGTAATTATTGAACGACAAGACATTTGCACCCCCTATGCTGAACTGCGATGTTCTTTTTATAAATACACATAGAATTCAAACATCAGATATTTTGCCCTTTTCAGGCGGTCCAACAGTAAAGAACACTTCGTATGAAACGAATATACCTGTACAACTTGTTGGAACCAATACTTTGCTATATAGCATAATCGATGCAGCACAGTTATTGACGGATATCACGATAATTGCAGACGGCGTGTCCTGGCTTACCAGTGAGTGAGAAAACTGTACAGAGATTTAAAAGAGACACGGAACACACCCTCGACCGGCTGCGTCGAAGACAGATTACTGTCTCTAAGACAGATCGCGGAAAACGTTTCATAGAAAGGGCACGTGAAGTTTATTTGTTTGTATAAATCGAGAAGGCAATCTGTTGACTTTTGCTGCTATTGGAGAAGAAACTAAATGCCTGGATATACCGCAGCAACATTCTGACTATATTTCAAAGCCAGATAGGGCTTTTCCAGTTCGTTGAAAAATATTTTAATCGAAAATTTTATGATTTTTTGTTTTCGGCGTCAAGTGTACGTCTACGGAACAAAATATGTTACATTCACTTACTCATGCTAAAACTACGATTATTCAGCAGCATTTCTGCGAAATTGGACCAGATAACTCGGTTAAATAAAGAAACTACACCCCTCTAAAGAGACCAGGTGTCCAAAAAATGCTGTCTCTTACTACAGATTGTTTTTTATACGACTGTCCACAAACACAGATCAGAGATTTCGAAGGCTAACATTGATGACAGAACAGAATTTCGGTTACATCTTCAATAAAAACGAATTCTGGATGACTTAACACCGGCAACTTCGGTGGAAACGATTTCGAGCTGGCTCCAGGGCATTACTTGTAATAATGCTGCAATTGAGTAACATAGAGGCTGCTCTATAATCATTTATATTTCCTGTCAACACACAAATTGTGCAATCAGTAGAAGCCTTCGTGGTGTAGTGGTTATGCTACATCCCCGTACATCAACCATAGTGCAGTTTATATTTTACTTTTGGTCCTTTGAGATCAGCGTGAATATTCTGAGAAATCAGAAATAAACTATTGGTTTAGACTCATATTCTAGACAGGTTTTTAATTATTTCGACTCCATTTTGATTTATATCAGTCTCTGAATCGACTGCCTATTCGAAATTCGCAAAGTTGCAGTATCTCTGGCTTTCTTTGCCGGGTCATTACAGGGTCACTGATGAGGCTTTATTAGCCGAAACTACGTAGTATGACCCATCTTCTTTCTTATGAATGTTTTCATTGCTCTTAAAGGAACTCATGTTTGATTTTTATTTTTTGATTTTTATTTGCCTTGTAAACCAGGATTCGTGGGATCTATCCCGGGCTTCTCCAGACTTTTGAATGTGTCTTTAAACCGAGGTACCGTCTCCTTAGGTGACATTAGCTGTTAGTGAGACGCACAACTCTCTCTCGTTCTTTTTTCACTCTCTTGTGCAATCAGTAAATATCTGAGGCGTTATTTGTTTAATTTTCTTCTGCCTGTACTTTTTCTTTCCTAGATGTCACACGACTCAGCGATTTCTGTTTTGTAATTAGTTAGGAATTCGATATTGAAATGGCTGTGCCATTTTTTTAACATCAAACGCCATGTATTTTTATTGCACGGACAAGGTTGCACAATGCAATAATGAACATTAAATAGGCCGTTATGCAAACGGTGCAGAGGCGACCATGTGCAACAAGATGGTACGTACGTCTGTATTAACCAATTCAGTACCAGAACCCCTAAAGAGGTACCTTTGCAAATAGTGCAGGCCCAGATCAGACACTTCAGAATGCGGTTATGCGGCGTTTGATCAGGACCTACACTCTTTGGAAAAAGCTGAACCATTTTCTGAATAAATTCTGTAGAAAACACAGCCTGAAACCCCTCAATATCGAAATGGACTGCTGCCATATATAAGGTGGAAGATTCCATTTGGTACCAAAAAGGGTTAACTTTAATTCACTCGGCACCGCTTGTGGGTTATATTGTATTTTTATATGCGTATTATGTTGTATTGTATTTTTATATGACTTTAGCTGTTGGTGGAACACATACACTTGCACGCACGCACGCACGCGCAAGTGCCCCTGACCATCGGAGGTTGAAGAAATAAACTTTGAGCTGCATAATGCTTACACGCAGAGCTGAAACCGACCTCACGAGTACTGGTAAACCGCTTAGAAGATCTAAGCCTGCCCAGGCAAAGCGGTGCATGTCCATACTCATAAACCAAATTGGTTTCTTTGGGCGACAGGACTTGAGATGCCATTTCATCCAAATGTCGGGTAAAAGTCCCACAAGACTGGAAGCAACGTCTCCAAAATGACCTATACAGTGTTGACGGGGACGTTAAACCTCAAATCAAACAAATAAAAACCTATTACTATCATCATGTTTAATCATACTAAAGAAGTTTTTCCAATTCAAACACGGACCAACTTGTAGAGTTTACTATTTCATTTCAGTGAAGCTTAAAATCAAAGTAATAATGCCAAATATAGAGAAAAGTAGTACGCTAGTTTTCAATATTATTTGATTCAGCCACACTAACATGGAGCACTGCACATAACAAGTGCTAAACTAAACTGCAAAGGTGCACAAACAGATCACATTACGATAACACACCCGTGTGATATAGTGCTTTCTTTCATACCTCCAAAATGGTATATTCTGGAGAAAAAATGTGATATTTTTCTTTTCTATACTCCTAACATATGTTGAGGGTGCTCGTGAGGACTGTTGTATTGAGAAGGTATGACGAGAACCCAAAACCTATGTCTTTAAACAGAAATAAGAAAAATAATGTGTCCCCCTGTAAACAAAGGTTTTCTTTATATAAGAAAGTTGTAGAGGGGTGTTCATTACACGGATTTAACGTGATGTGAACCAAAGCCTCAGTGTTACTCAGATTATGGCTCTTGTATAGTACGGGAATATAACCCACAACAGGCGCCGAGTGAATTAAAGTTAACCCTTTTTGTACCAAATGGAATCTTCCACCATATATATGGCTGGTGTCCATTTCGATATTTAGGGCTGTCAGGCTGTTTTTCTTCAGAATTTATTCAGAAAATGGTTTAGCTTTTTACAAACAGTGTAGGTCCTGATCAGACGCCGCATTACCGCATTCTGAAGTGTCTGATTTTGGCCTGCACTGTTTGCAAAGGTACCTCTATAGGGGTTTCTGGCACTGAATTGGTTAATACAGACGCACGTACCATTTTGTTGTACATGGTCGCCTCTGCACCGTTTGCATTCTGAAGTGTCTGATCTGGGCCTGCACTGTTTGCAAAGGTACCTCTTGAGGACTTCCGGTACTGAATTGGTGAATACAGACGCACGTACCATCGTGTTGTACATGGTCGCCTCTGCACCGTTTGCATAACGACCTATTTAATGTTCATTATTGCATTGTGCAACCTTGTTCGTGCAATAAAAATACATGGCGTTTGATGTTAGAAAAAATGGCACATCCAGATATTCGCATGAACGTCAACTGTTTACTTTCAATATCGAATTCCCAACTAATTACACACAGAAATCACTGAGTCGTGTGACATCTAGGAAAGCAAAAGTACAGGCAGAAGAAAATTAAACAAAAAACGCCTCAGATGTTTACTGATTGCACAAGAGAGTGAGAGAGAAAGAGTTTTACGTCTCACTTACAGCTAAGGTCACCTAAGGAGACGGGACCTCGGTTTAAAGACACATCCGAAAGTCTGGAGAAGCTCGGATCGATCCCGCGAATCCTTATTTACAAGGCAAGTAGCACCACGAAGGCTTCTACTGATTGCACAATTTGTGTGTTGACAGGAAATATAAATGATTATAGAGCAGCCTCTATGTTACTCAATTGCAGCATTATTACAAGTAATGCCCTGGAGATAGCATGAAATAGTTTCCACCGAAGTTTCCGGTGTTAAGTCATCCAGATTTCGTCTTTATTGAGGATATAACCGAAATTATGATCTGTCATCAATGTTCGCCTTCGAAATCTCTGATCTGTGTTTGTGGACAGTCGTATAAAAAACAATCTGTAGTTAGAGACAGCATTTTTTGGACACCTGGTCTCTTTAGGGGGGATGTAGTTTGTTTATATAACCGAGTTATACGATCCAATTTCGCAGAAATGCTGCTGAATAATCGCAGTTTTAGCATGAGTAAGTGAATGTAACATATTTTGTTCCGTAGACGTACACTTGACGCCGAAAACAAAAATCATAAAATTTTTGATGAAAATATTTTTTAACGAACTGGAAAAGCCTTATCTGGCTTTGACATATAGTCAGAATGTTGCTGCGGTATCTCCAGGCATTTAGTTTCTTCTCCAATAGCAGCAAAAGTCAACAGAATGCCTTCTCGATTTATACAAACAAATAAACTTCACGTGCCCTTTCTATGAAACGTTTTCCGCGATCTGTCTTAGAGACAGTAATCTGTCTTCGACGCAGCCGGTTGTACGGTGTGTGGAACAAAACTGAAATGCTGGAGCAAAAGAAAACCAACCAAAATTATGAAACAGCTGTTGGCATTGTCTTTATCGTCGTGGGATTACATCAAAATTTTCACTTTTTCAGGTGGGCGTACTATAGAGAACACAGGATCTGATAAGAACATTCCTATACAGCGAGTTGGGACTAAAGAAGACATTGCAAATACAGTATTATATATCACAAGTGACGCAGCACAATTACTGACGGGTACCACAATAATTGCAGATGGCGGAGCATGGCTTACTGGTGACAACAGCGTTAACACAGTTAAACAGATTATGGCACAACATGCAAAGTTGGATGCGAAATTATGAATCTGTTCTGTTGTGCGCAAAGTACATTGACGAAATCAGTGATTAGAACATATAATACAGGCATTTTATTGACAGGTAGAATAACAGTCGCAGAAGGCCGATTTGTTGTACGCAAAACATATTAAAGCAGCTTTTAATTTTTCTCCACACGAAATTAAGAATGATCTAAACCATCACTACAACTACAGAGGTACACTTTTAAACCCAACTGTGCTAAGAAGCCAAATACAAACTTATTACCTCCTAAACCTAAGACGTCTTTACGTCACCTTAAACTAGGTATTCAAAAATTTCATAGGAAGTGTGTTTTGTCTCCAGCTGATAAGGCCGCTAACAGTGTGGTCGTTGTTTGACGGCTTCACTATGTTAACACTCTTCAGCAAGAACTTGGTGGTACTAAGGCCTATGAACTTCAGCCTTTAGCTGGAGAGAGGGCTTTAGTTGATGACCACATTTGTCATGCAGTCACCAAGTTTGCTGCCTGTGCTACAGAAGGCCAAGACAAGCTTCCTACTTTATATTCGTTACCTAAACGACCATACAAAGCACAGTTTATTGCAAATTCAAGCTCTTGTACCGCCACTGAACTCTCCAAATTATTAACTTCATGTTTTACTGCCGTCAAAAAAATGTGATAAAATATTGCGACAAAGTCTTCGAAAGATCAGGTAGAAATCTGTTTTGGTCTATAAAAAATTCTAAAGAAGTTTTAAATAAATTGAAATCCAGGCGTTTGCATGCTCCAAGTATGTCTACTTATGATTTTTTCACCCTTAAAACTACACTTCCTCATAATCTTATAAAAGAAAAACTTAATGATTTAATTGAATGGGCATTTCATAGGGAAGACTCTATCTTGCATGTAATGTAAGAAATGCCTTTTCACCTCTGAAGAGCATAAAAATTATACTTTATGGTCATGTCAGAAAGTGTGTGAAGCTCTCACCTTTCTACTTGACAATATTTACATAAGATTTGGTACTAAGTTATTTAGACAAGTTGTGGGTATTCCGATCGCTACTAATTGCGCACCATTTGTGGCTGGTCTGTTTTGTTTTGTTATGGGAGAGACTTCATGCTGTCCCTTTCTGCTGAAAACCAGTCTGAAATCCTTGAAGCTTTTAGCTCCACTTCTAGATATTTGGATGATTTATTAAAGTGATATGGGCTGCAAATTTTCATAATTTTTTATCTTGGAATTTTATCAGCTTATTTCACCTAAATAGCTAGATTTTCCAAGCACAACCATGCAAGGTCTCATATTATTAGGGTATTCCCCCATTTACAGACTAATTATTAGCAAGAAATAATTTCATTCGGTCCGAATTTATCTCTAGCTGTTATACACACCAAGCACAGTTATTCACTTGAACTTTCTTCACCCTGGTTTTCCAAGGAATAGTCTATAAATAAAATATCCAGCATTATACACACAGCAGATAATTTATTTGCACAGAAGCATAAAGAAACTCTGCATATTGTTATGCTATCCCATCTAATGAGTTTTACGAACCTGATAGGAGTGTGGAATTAGAAATATGTTAAGGATAAATAATGATTATGCAAGGTTTTAGAGAAAGATCATATTTTGGGGTTAACCTACGGTAATTGCCGAGTCTGCTGTATCGAAAATAGCCGAACAATAATCAGATAGTTACAGCGGCATAGACAATACTGCAGACGATATCTATTCAATTTTATTCTTGAATTTTTATGGCTGATTTTGATTAGTTCATGGAAATAACTGTATGAGTCTTTATTAAATTGATCCTTCTATCATATTTGATACAATTTTTTGTCATTTGAAACAACAAAACTTGCAGCCTATATTGCTTTAAATATTGATAATACCTATATTTAGATGGTTTGTCCAATCAAATTTACCCCACAGAACTTCAGTTAAATAAAATTCTGCAGATACCGAGGCCCCGTTTTTGGATTTACATCTGTCTATTGTAGATGTCTTTAATTCTTGCAAAATTTATGATAAACGCAATGATTTTGATTTTGAGATTGTAAATTTTCTTTTTTTGGATGGTGATGTTTCTCATGCACCATCCTATGGCGTTAATATTTCGCAATTAATTTGATTTGCCAGAGTATGTAGTCATGTAACTGACTTCAGCACTCCTAATAAATTGTTAACGGCTAAACTTCTTAATCAGGGTTATCGGTACCATAAACTTCGCAAAGCCTTTTCAAAATATTATAGACCTCATTCTGATTTAATTTCAAAATCCAGTATTTGACTTAAATCTCTTCTGCAACAAGGTCTATCGGAACCCGAATTTTATGGTGACTTAGTATATAAATTCAGAAAAATATATAGCCGCAATGACTTCAGTACCCAATTTCGTAAAATCATTCTTCGATATAAAAAGATTTGGTACAACATAAATGTTATAAGACAGACTGCATGCATGGTAGTTAACCCAATCACGGTTGACAACTTTGCTTCCCTCTTTAATTGCATGCCAGTGGATCAGGCCTCAGATTCTATAACGGTTCCAGCGTAAAGGCTTACTGAGAATTAGAGCAATCTAATTCAATGTAACGTTGGTTGGCGCCTGATACTCTGTCTCTGGTGGGACCCATCGGAGTCTAACTGTTGGTTTTCTTTTGCTCCGGCATTTCAGTGGTTTCTTGCTGTCGAGCCCTCACCGTTGTTTCATCTCTG
Organism: Lucinisca nassula; assembly: GCA_963580285.1. Classification (NCBI taxonomy): domain Eukaryota; kingdom Metazoa; phylum Mollusca; class Bivalvia; order Lucinida; family Lucinidae; genus Lucinisca; species Lucinisca nassula. The sequence goes on from OY757011.1 coordinate 115,195,898, forward strand.
ATGGTTGTTTGATTTTTAGTGTTCACGGAGATGTTGCACCGATGAGTTAGGAGGCCTTCATGCGGACTTAACAAATAATTTGTCTTAATCGCGACGGAAGTAAGGGCGAGGATTGTGGCCATGTAAAATCGATTTAAGCACCCCAGTGGAATTCGTTTCCACTGACCGTTCCAAGGCGGTTATTCTGTCACGGTTTATTTTTGTTATGGTTTGTCTTTGGGTTTTGTTTTGTGTCGCTTATATTATTTTATTTTGGATAGCCTATTGGCCATTTTGTGGGAAAGTAACTGTCCTTTTGGCTTTCCACTATTGATGTTTCCTGGGTCTGTTGTTTCGTGTTTGTGGTTCTTTCCCTTTGGTGTCTCTGGTGGGAGCTGTGGGTTAATTGTATCGATTCCTGACCATTGCCTCCACCTCTATTTTGCATATCTAGACAACTACCGTGGTACATTTTATGAACACAACAACTATCGGTGTACATGTAATGAACACACTTGTAAATGTTCATATGAAAGGGTGATCATTTGGAAGCAAACACTTAAAACAGTGGAGTGTCAGTGACTCTCAGATATTTTCAAAATTCTGCACCACTAGAATTGAATGCAATGATCAGGAATCGAAAAAAAATAACCCACAATTCCCATCAAAGATACAAAAGGGAAATAAGCATAAACATGAAATGACTAGACCCTGATAGAAACATCAATAGAGGAACGCCAAAAAGTTCAGTTACTTTCCCACAAAATGGCCAATTGGCTATCCAAAAACAAAAGATTTAAGCGATACACACATCCTAAACTGCGACAGAAGAATAGCCTTCCAAAGGATAACCCTTTGAAATAACATATTTAACGTCACTGCAGCTGGTGTCTTAGAATGTGTGGTGGCCAAAAAAGTCACCCTACCCTGTATCATAGTGTAGTTTTATTTTCTTGTCCTTTGGGATCGTTGATGCCATTGTTATATTTTGAAAATATTTGAGGGTATCTGATGAGGCCTCATTGGCCGAAACTAGCTAGTCTGGCCAAGATGTTCACTTCATATTTTCCCGTTCTGTGGTGTATTCCTTTCCTCCATTATAGAACATATTGGACCGGTCAGTGAAAAGTGCTTAAATCGATTATACACGGACACAATCCTCGCCCATACTTCCGTCGCGATTTAGACAAATGATTTGTTCAGTCCACATAAAGGGTTCTTACCTCATCAGTGCAACATCTCCGAGAAAACAAAAATCAAACAACCACAGAGATGAAACAACGGTGAGGAGTCGACAGCATTAAATGAATGAAATGCTGGAGCAAAACGAGAACAACAATTGGACTCCGATGGGCCCGACGGGAGACAGAGCATCAGAAGCCAACCAACATTACATAAAAAATATTTTAATTCTAAGTGAGCTTTTACGTTGGAACCTTCATAGAATCTGAGCCTTTTCCCACCTGCGTGCACTAAAAGATGGAAGCAAAGCCATCAACTGTTTTTAGGTCAAGTAACATGCGTGCAGTCTGTCGTATAACATTTATGTTGTACCCAGTCTTTTTATTTCGGAGACTGATTTTACAAAATGGGGCACTGGAGTCATTGCAAGTATATATTTTTCTGAATTTATATACTAAGTCACCATTAAATTCGGGTTCCGATAGACCTTGTTGCAAAAGAGATTTACGTCCAACATTGAATTTTGAAATTAAATCGGAATGACGTCTATAAAATTTAGAAAAGGCTTTGCGTAGTTTATGGTATCAATAAATATGTTCTAGAAAGGGTTATCCTTTGAAAGCAAGGACTACACCACAGAACTGGAAAATATGGAGTGTACATGTTTTCTGGGCCAGACTAGCTCGTTTCGGCCATAACCATGAATAAGAAGATTAGCAGTTAGCAATTTTTTACGAGTTTTGAAGGATGCTTCACGAGGAAAATCGCCACCCAAGAAAGAAAAAATATACAATCTCAAAATCATCGCGTTTATCTTAAACCCCACAACGCAAAGACACAGGTGGGCTTGTAGATTATAGTGTAGATTATATTTTCTAGCCCTTTGGGATCATTGATTTCATTGTGGAATTTCGAAAATATTTGAGGGTAACTTATGAGGCCTAATTGGCCGAAACTAGCTAGTCTGGGCGAGAAAAACACACTAGACTTCTCATTTCTGTAGTGAATTCCCTGCTACCAAGGTATTAGCCTTCTTAGAACATATTCACCAGGACAACCAATCTATGATTGAATGATGAAATATTAAAAATTCCTCATTTTCTTTTCTAAAGCGTAAACGATAACACAATACCACATATGTGGGTTACCCTAGCAAAGAATATTCCGTCTTGTTACATGATGCCATATACTGATAACGAAATAAACTAGATCCAACCCCTAAACTCGGTGAATATTGAATTACCATATATTTCTTCGATATTATTTGGCCTCTACATAATTTTCACAAGAAGCATGAAGGATGGTACAAATTTGTGCCAGCTTCAGCATACACACAGTCTCTTCATTTTGCCATTAAAAATTATAATTGCCCGAATGACCATCGAAGAATGCGGTCGAGCAGTGGACATATCAGCAGGGTCCTCGCTCAGACAGGTAATTGATACACTTAGCCACAAGCATAACGAGCTAATTTAGCTTACCATCCCGGAATAAATACTTTTTTTGGTCTTGACATATCCAAAAGGTTTGTTCTTTCTTTCACAATGTTATGGGATTACCTTTGAGTTATATCGCCTTCCTTTTTCTCTATTGCATTTCTAATGAGGTTTGGAGAATGAATTCGTTGTCTACATAGAATTTTTTTTTTGTTTGATTTGAAGTTTAACGTCCCCATCAGCACTAATTGGGTCATTTTGGCGACATTAGTCCCAGTTTTGAGGGACTTTAACCCGTCATTGATATGAAAGGAAAAGGACACCTCAAACCCTGTCGCCCAGTGAAACCAATAGTGTAGTTTATATTTCTTGTCCTTTGGGATCATTGATTCCATTATTGAATTTTGAAAATATTTGAGGGTCACTAATGAGGCCTAATTGGCCAAAACTAGCTAGTCTGGCCAAGAAAACATGTACACTCCATATTTTCCAGTTATGTGGTGTTTTCCTTGCTCCCAAAGGATAACCCTTTCTAGAACATTTTCATAAGCACGGACGATCCAACTTGCACTGCTTTGTCCGGGCAGGCTCCTCTAAGCGGTTTACCAGTACTCCTTGGCGGTCGGTGCCGGCTCTGTGTAGAAGCATCACGCAGCCCATCAATTTCTTCAAGTCCCGATGGGTGAGGGCCGAGAAAATTTGTCTCATAGATTTTCAAATCAGATTATTATTACACAGCCATGCAAACTTGTTATTCCTTGACTTCTAGGTGGCCAGAATCTTAAACCGAAGCCTGTCAGCTATCCCGACACTGTTGGCAAAATTTACACAAACAGGCACTGTTGCTGATAGACATCGTCAGCCGATAAGTTACAACTCGACGGCAAGGCCGATACATTTTTGGGTATCTGCCGCCAGGACGACAAGGGCAACCATTTGTAGACACAATCGCCCAGTTAGTGCCCAAACTATCATTAACCGTCTTCATCGTGTTGGATTACTCAAACGTAGGCCGTTTAGAAAGGTTATTCTTCTCAGACGAAATCGGGTAGCAGGATTAGCATGGACAAGGCGTCATATCAGGTTCACTATGGCCGATTGGGCTACTGTTCTTTATGGTGGCATATTTCTGCCCCGAGATAGCTAGATAGCTACCGCGATAATTGAGGAAAGTATCGCGATAATTTTGGGTTTCCTGCCAGATAACTGAAAATTTTATCGCGATATATTTTACATTTTTATCTCGCTTTTTTCGTGATAGTGCTCAAAACTGCCTCGAGGTAGCCAGGTAACTATCGTGATAATATCAAAACTTATTGCGAAAACTCAAGTTTCCTGAAAATATTATCGCGATAATGTGAATTATTATCGCGATAGTTCCGTCATTTATATTGTGATATCTATAAGTGGATCATCTCTCAAAAGGTAAATGACTATATAGTGGAACCACACCAAAACCGAAATTATAACAAGTCGTTTCGCCAGCAAGACGTCCCCACCCCCACCCCCGGTCATCCCAACTTCTATTCGCTTCGCCTCTATTTTCTCACCATAGTCGTTTAGTCCCCAAGCCTAGTCGTTTCGCCCCAAACCACCCCTTTTTCGGGCAGTGTAGGGACCATAAACCAGACCTCTCATCTTTCGCTTCTTTTATTTATTCATTATTGAAGTCAATACTCCCTCTGGTATAGTTTAACGCATACATATCAACAGAGGTATTCCCAAATTTAGAGTTCTATTTATAGATACCAGGCTATTAAAATGGCGGAAATATCAAGAAAATAGCTTCAATTATCGCGATAATATTTTCAGGAAATTCCAAAACTATCTAGATATTCTTTTCAGTTTTCGCGATATGTTTTTTTAATTATCGCGATAGTTATATAGTACCTTGTGGCCACTCTGGGCACTATTGCAAAAAAAAAAACAGCGAGATAATAATGTTGAATTATCGCGAAAAAAATTTCATTTATCTGGCAGGAAACACAATATTATCGCGATACTTTTCAATACTATCGCGAAAGCTATCTAGCTATCTCGTGGCAGAAATATGCCACCATAGTATTTTTTGTCGACGAGACGAGAATTTCGCTTCGCGGGAAGGATAGTAGAGGTCGAGTGTACCGGGAACGAGGAGAACGATGTATTGAAAACTATATACAGTAGAACTTCGATGGCTCGAACACCGTTGGCTCGTTTACCATGAATGTGTCGAACCCATTCTTGAGCCCCTAGCGAAATCCTCTACATAAGAAATAGTGGGGGATGATTAAGGAGATTTTAGTCTTTTATCTTGCAAAAGTATGCTGTGTGTACTCATTAGAATCGCCTCGATGAGGCGATTCTAATGAGTACACACAGCATACATTTTCATTATAGAACACCGAAAAGAAGTCTAAAAGTATCTCGTTATGCCTCCTGGCAGTCACCTCAGTGGCTCGAACTTCCCCTGTCTCAAACAGAGTTTCCAGGTCCCAAAGGTGTTCGAGCCATTGAAGTTCGACTGTAGTTGAGACGGAGCCGGCTGACGGGGCTACTCTAGTGGTGTTTGCTGGCCCATCGTTCGGCTTACAGAGCAGTAAATGCTAGGCGATACCAAAATGACATTCTGTTGCCTGTGGTTTTACCCCATATTAGAGCAAACAGGGGGATGATTCTTGCCCAGGATAATGCCACTCGGCACATACTTCGCAACAGCAACTACGGGCCCATAATGTGAGATTGCTTGACTGGTCTAACAAATGTCCGGATTTGAATCCGATTGAACATATCTTTGACTTGCTAATAAGGCGCGTACAACAATTTCGACAACACCGGACACTGGCTCAGTTGGAACATCACGTAATCAGAGTATGGGGGCAAATCACTTAACCCACAATCTAAACCTACATTCGTTCAATGCGACAACGTTGTCAAGCTGTGATTAATGCGAATGGCGGCCATACTAGGTATTCAAAATATCATCTTACAGTACAAAGTTCCATTGAAGAACTTTGAAAGTGTTGGTACACTTAGCAACTATGGCATGGCAGCCGTTGAATAGTTCTGAATTATCTTTTATGTGCCAACTCCCCATTAAATGTGTAAAAATAAGACATAAAATAATTTCTAAGACATCATTACTTTTCTTAGAATTTTTAATTTCTAGGTGACCGACTAGAAGATTGATATAGTGTACATTTTAATTAGTGCTGTATATGAATAAACCTCGATCATTCAGAATCAGAATTGCTACTGGTGACAACTCAAATGACATCGTTCACCTGGACATGTGATATGGAAAGTTTGTCCCTAGCTCTAACCAAAGTGATGTTAGCGATACTTTCCTCTGCAACTTCAGCTGAGGAAAGGGTGAAATCGGGAAGGACATTTCCATTCTGTAATGGTCCGCGGGAAGGAGAAATCATATTGCTAAAGCGGCCTGAAATGCCAATGGATGATGATTTCTACAGCGCCTAGCTGTGGAACAAGGTCATCTGTTGGAATGCTGGTAGCGCCCTTAAGACGTTTTTACAATACTATAAAATAGAAGTGAAGGCAATGATCAGGAATCGATACAAGTACTTCACAACTCTCATCCAAGACACCAAAGGGAAAGAAGCCTGAACATAAATTAACATCCTTATAATGAAAACGCCACAGGCGGAAAGAAAAAAAGGACAAGTTACCTTTCCACAAAATGGCTAAACGGCTATCCAAAATAATGTTTGCAAGACGAATTGTAACAGTAATGAACCACGACAGAAGAATCGTCTTGGAACGATCAGTAAAAGGGTTTTTAATGGGGGTGGGGGCTAAAATCGATTTTACACGGCCACAATTCTCGTCCTTGGTTCTGTCATTGTTTATATAATATAAGAATTTTATATGGGCGTGAGGGGTGGATTGAAAAATCCGTCCCAAGGGACACGGTCCGGCATCACGAGGCTTGCCGAATGATGCCGGACAGTGATCCCGAGGGACGGATTTTTCTGTCCACCCCTCACACCCATATTGGATTCTTTTTCTTGCATACCTTCCATTTCTATTGCGAACTTTTAATGTCGCTGTCACTTCGGTTACCGACGTCCGCCATTTTTTGATGACACAACAGGAATGTTTAGTGACGTCACGCATGACGACGCCGCGCATGAGGTTGTAATCAATCAGTGCATTTATCAAACACGCGATTATATTCGATTTGGGGTCGGAACACCAGGGTCAGAACATAAATTTCTATCCAAGGGTAAAATCACGGATTTCCTTGTCTGGTGTGCAAGAAATATTTTGTTCATTCCGCTTTCTAGATCATCAGGGCAACATCGAGAACATAACAAGAAAAATACCCAATGACATTATGTATGGGGTTTTCAGTACAGTTTTCGAACAAGCTAACTACTTTGCAGAAGCAAAAGCAATTTTCCCAAAAAGTTAGTGATAACATTTTCTAGATTTTCACCATTTGTTAGGCTTATTTCAAACCTCAACAGTTAACAACAAAATCAAATATCCATAATGGCACCATTTTCCATGAAATTAAGCAAAAAAAAAAAGACTTTGGGGTGGGGGCTGTGAGGTGGTTGGGCAATGCAAATGTGACGTGTATCTTTCGTCACTTGGGCGTCCAGCTGATATTGGCTTACAGTTGGACAAGGCCTGCTGTCCTCGCAGCAGGTATGGGTAGAGAGGAGAGTTGTTATTCTATTTCTCCACTTCGATTCATTTTCCTCTTTCATGTCTGTCCCTAACTTTCATCTCCTCTGCTATCTCTTTTCTCCCTTTCTCTGAGAGACGACACAAAATGACACACAAGGGTTGACGTATCGTTAAACCCCAAACATTCAATCAATCAAAAAAACTTGTACCCTCTACGGTTTTCAGTTCTGTGTTGTAGTCCTTGCTTCCAAAGGACTCCCCTTTTTATAGAACATTTAACTTCACCACAGCTGGTGTTAAGGGAATATTTGGCGGCCGTGCGAAGACTCCCTGCCCTTCACAGTGTGGATTATATTTTCTAGTCCTTTAGGATCCAATGCGGAAATTTAAAATATTTGAGGGTCTCTAATGTGACCTAATTGACCGAAACTAACTAGTCTGGTCCAGAAAAAAAAACTTGTACTCTCTACGGTTTTTAGTTTTGTGTTGTAGTCCTTGCTTCCAAAGGATTACCCCTACCCCTTTTATAGAACATTTCACAACCTGAAAGAGCATCAAAAAGTAGAAACGACTGAAGGGAATCCTTTATATATAAAACAGAAGTCCTACAGTTTTTGAGTGAAAGAACAAAACAAGAAAATTAAAAACTTTTAATTTCATACTTAAGATCTATTGCAAAAGGGTTTTCAACATATGAAAGGATATTTCAAAGAATAACAGATAACAAAAAAGAAATAAATGCTATGATTAAACCTTTTTATTTTCACAAAACTGAAAAACTCGAATTCCATTTTTTTCCCAAAAATTAAATTTTCAAATTTTCTGAAAACTTAAGACTGATATGACAAAACAGTTTAGGACCAGAGATGATAACTAGCTGGTCTTACCCAGGAAAGCTTGCTCACTCTACACTTTTCATAAGTGTATTCCTTGCTTCGTGAATTCATGTTTTTAGTCTTGAGGGTTTTGTGGGTAATCCTTTAGAAGCATGGAATGCATTAAGCATGGAATACAGAACCGCATCGATGAGGCGGTTGTTTCGAAACGAGTACCAACAATATATGTTTTTTGAGCAGAATTAAGAAAATAATGTACACCCTTGTAAATATGTTCTATAGAAGGGTTATCCTTTGGAAGCAAGGACTACACCACTGAGCTGAAAAATATGAAGTGTACATGTTTTCTGGGCCAGTTTCGTTTAGTTTCGGCCAATTAGGCCTCGTCAGTGACCCTCAAGTATTTTCGAATTTCCACAATGGAATCAATGATCCCAAAGGACAAGAAAATATAAACTACACTATGGCCCCACTTTTACTTTATAAAATTTTGGTTTAAGAGGATCAAAATTATATCGGCATGTTTTTGTGGGTTACTGGTATCTGATTTGCTGTAGTTAGGTAGTCTATCCACGAATGCTTGATTCCTGGGTTTCAGTCTTGAGGGTTTTGTTTATCCCAAGGCATGTTTTGTAGCTTTATTCCATACATTTATTTAATAAGACCACAACCGAACTGCATAAAAGATAAGAGGTACGCATTAATGATATAGAACACACATTCTGGACTCTTGCATCGAGCTATAAAGTCTCAAATAAAATGACATGCTCATGATCTCAGAATGAAGATAATCAATAAATTATTATAAATATAATTAGTCCTTAACCACTTCAGCCTTAGCTGTTAACCCACATATACGGTAAAAAAGCACATATTTGGAAATGCGGATACTTTTGTTTTAGAAAGCTCTCCGTCCAGACTTCTTTCCCTTATTCGTTTGCAATGTTCCTTCCTTCGTACACATCACAGAGGCAAATATAATATCTGCTGCAGCAGTTTTTTTCAAGCAACGGAAACCTTTTTGTCAGCCGATGTATTGCCACTTGGAAGTTGGAACTGTATTAGAATAGACGTGAAGGCATCTTTATCTTTGCTCAGATGGTGCCCAACAGGTACGACGTCATCATCAGTAAGAGGGGTTTTAATTCCCATTGCTTCCATGAACTGTTCAATTGCTGATTTGTTTTGTTTGATTTGAGGTTTAACGTCCCCGTCAACACTGTAAAGGTCATTTTGGAGACGTTACTTCCAATTTTGTGGGCTTTTACCCGACATTGAGATGAAATGACATCTCAAGCCCTGTCGCCAAATGAAACCAATAGGGTTTTTTAGCATGGACGGTCCGCCTCGCACCGCGGTTCCTGGACAGGCTTAGATCCTCTAAGCGGTTTACCAGTACTAGTGTGCGGGCCGGATTCAGCTCTGCGTGGAAGCATCATGCAGCCCATACATTTCTTCAAGCCCCTATGGGCGGGGGCTTTTTCAATTGCTGAAGTGACAGATATTTTATTGTCCAGCAAAAAGTTTCCGAAACCTAAATGCAGACTTGGAGAATCGGAAATAAGATTTAGGGCTTTTCTGAAATAGAACTTAGCTTTGTCAGCCAGTTAGTTTATACTAATTTATTTTAGTTCGATTGCGATGAAAGCTTCAAGCTTATTGAATCGCTCTCGAACAGTCATTCCAGGTGTTTTCACGCGCGCGAGAGAGAGAGGCAGTTGCTTTTACACCACTGCTACCCATTTACACCTGGGTGGAGTGGGGCAGTGTCATTACGTGTCTTGCCCAAGGACACACCTCGATACCGGTGGCCGGATTCGAACGCACAACCTCTCGATCATGAGTCGAACGCGCTAACCACTGCGCTGTCAGCCAGTTGATTCCTCTGTTCTGGGTTTACATCAATTATGTTGGCATAGAGACATGCCAGATTGATAATATGAAATAAAGGCACTGCCTTTTGAGCAAACACACTCAGTTAACCCCTTAAGTAGTTAATGGTGGTGTAGGATATCAAATAAACCGATAGTGCTAGTGTGGTAGCTAGGAGGTTAGTGTACTTGCCTCTGATGCAAGAGGTATTTCGACACCCCCTCCCCCCAAGCAGCGACATTAAAGTTTGGTATATGAACATATTCCATTGGCATCATTTGCAGGAATAAATTCCATAAAGTGCATCGTCCTTCAGATCGGGACGTTTACTGTTTACTGGAGCCCATGCCCTCCCCCCTCACCCACCCACCCTGTGCAGGGAGAGGCGTTCGTCCTACAAATCCGAGTGTATGTACACCTGCGAGTAATGGTCCAATGTTGCCTACCACAATAAAAGTAGAAAGATACTTAGAATTCCTTGGTAAACCGCCTGTATACAAGTACAGATACGTTAAAGCTGGTTTTTTTTAATTTTAGTTTGTTCTGTTAGGCAAAGGTGACGTGAATCATGCATCACTGGGGAGTCCAAATGATATTGACTTACAGGCAAGGGCTGTGGCCTTACATCAGGTAGTGGTAGAGGGGCATTGTTATTTCTTCTGTTCCTACACCTTTCTCCCCTGTCCCTCCCCCTCTTGTCCTCTACTACCTCTTCTATCTCGTTTTGTCTTTTTCTCTGGGAGGACACAAAATCATGACTCACCAGGGTTGATGTGTCGTTAATTCCAAAACAATTGTTTGGGGTTCACCTCCGCCTTGCACATAGTCTTGTTTGGGGTTCACCTCCGCCTTGCACATAGTCTGACAATGCTTCAGTGTTGGTCCTGGGTGCACTTCTTGGGAAGAAAATTAGATAGGGTGACTCAAAGTTAGTTTGCAGCAAGGACATTCTAAAGTATCCTGAAGCACTAGCCATTTGCTAAGGGATTTGGGGCTCATTATCACTTTGTAAATCTTGGGAAGGTAGCAATCCACCAGGTAGCCAGATAGCTAATTGTGTCTCTTTTTAAATACTCCCAGGGCTTTATTTTATTACCCCTGAGTAATAGTTTGTGAAAAGTTTAAATTTCTTGGCCAGACGAGACGCGCTTTCCACCCTACCGAGAAGCTCCGGTAAACGCTTCGGTTAATGCTCCGGTGACTCGTTGGTCAAAGCGCGGTGCTGGGTTTTACCGGCTAACTGCGGTACGTAGTTTCGAAACTTTCGCGCGATCAAACTTTAGCGTTTTGCTGGAACGGTCTTCGAAAATGTCTTTTTAAAATTATATCGACGCTTGTTGTGTTTCTGTTGTAATGGGACTTGATATCTTTTGGTTTTTGGGAGCAATGTTTGGATGTGAATACGATTCTCATGAACTCTGTAAAGATGGCGGGTTATCGCGATAAATTGAACGAGATTCCAGGCGAGATTTAGGTGCCTAAGTATGTTGTTCCAGCATCTGTTGAGTGAAGCAAACACTTCGTGTGTTTGCTATAAACTTCGGGATAGTTCTTCTCTACTAAGCGTTCATTACGAAAACACGCCTATACAAATACATTGTAAATTTTACCGCCAAAAGAAGAAAATTTTAAGCTGAAAAATTGTGATATTTTTCTTATTTTTGCTCAGAATATAGACTGTGGGTACACATTAGAACCGCCTCATCGAGGCGGTTTTAACGAGTACCCACAATCTATATTTAAGTGCTGAAATAAGAAAAATAAGGTTTACCTCTGTAAACTTTTAATTAGTAAAACTGGGGTTCAAGGGGGTCAAAATTATATAGGCGCGTTTTCGTGATGTTTGCCGTGTTCATCCATAAGCTGGTTCACGTTCAGAGCTAGTTACAATTGTCCTGTTTGTGTATAGAGTATGTCTGCGCAATGAGTTTTAATAATTCTGAGACGTGCTGATGATGCAACTTTAACAAACGACTGAAAACACGTATTCAGGTGGATTAGGTTTCCCTTTTATAGAACATATAAAGGATAACCCTTTTATAGTACATATTTAACTTCACTACAGCTGGTGTGTGGGAATGTTGCGGCGGTTAAACGTCTCCGTGCCCTACATCATAGTGTAGATTATATTTTCTTGTCCTTTGGGATCATTGATTCCATTGTGGAATTTTGAAAATATCTGAGGGTCACTGATGAGGCCTAATTGGCCGAAACTAGCTGGTCTGGCCCAGAAAACATGTGCACTCCATATTTTTTCAATTCTGTGGTGTATTCCTTGCTTCCAAAGGATAACCCTTTTATAGAACATATTCCAAAACAATGCAACAAGAAGGGACGAATATCGACATCACTAATTTTCAACTGTGATGGTTTAATTTGGTCCCCACATACAAGGGTCTATTTCGCACAAATTTTTATGTCTATTTTATACAGCAGTTGCACAAAAGTGACATTAATTGTCAATAAGGTTTGAATATCCAAATTTCCTCCACCAACTGGTTTCGTGTGGCGGAAAAATATGCAGTTTGATGCATGCTTGAAACAAGTTCGAAAATATACCGTCTTTGATCTGTTTTACTTCCTGTTGCGGGTTATCAATGTCTGATTTCGATCTATGGGATATCATGTTATTTGTTGGAACACAATAATGCTGTAGTGAGCAAGAGCGTTAACCATGTAATTAATAAATTCAAGAATCCATTCATATTGTTCAGATATGGACCAGTCTTCCTCTTTACCATGTTGTTGCTCACAAAAGCTCACAAAACCAAAATATCATTTTTATTTGGTATGACGTCAGAATGCACTGTGGTGACAGTGTTCTTTTCATGACTAGTTTTACCAACGAATAACATGCTCTCTGTAATGAAGAAGACATTTCGAGAGTTTTCGTTCAGCATTGAATGAGGCACGCCATTCTACATCTTGTATCTGTTTCTTGCTCGGATGATGCTCAACAGGTACGACGGCAAAACCGCCCGTTCAGAAAAGAAAGTCAGGTGAACAGTTTCAGTTTAGAAAGTTGGAATATTAGTACATACGTAGCAATGCGGTGATAAGTCAAGTGCCCTTTCTACCACGTTCATTAGACTTGTACATTGATAAAAATGCTGATATTTTTCACATTCTGCTCAAAACATAGATTGTGGGTACTTGTTAGAACCGCGTCGGCGAGGTGATTCTAACAAATACCCACCATCTATGTTTTAAGCAGAAATAATAAAAATAATGTATACCCCTGTAAAGTTATACTGCATAAAAGTAGGGTTTAAGAGGTTCAAAATTATATAGGGTTTGCGTGATGTATTTTATAATTTTCTTACTATTGGATGTAGAACATCAATTTGAAAGTGTTTTCATTTGAAAGTTTAATCAAAATTTTATCCAACAAATATTCTTAACGAATACTCTTCATTACTAAGCAACAGGTAAACTGATTTTGGCCACGTAGGTTGTCAAGACAGCAAGCACGATGTGACGGAATCTAAGATGTTGTAATTTTAACTGTGTGGTCTTGATAATGTGCTTGGGTGCAAAAGTAGATCTACTACAAATGTGTTCCATAAATATTCAAATCAAAGCAACGACAGCACTGGTGAGCCGTTGGTCTGTCGGTTGTAGGCTGGCAAAATGGTCCTGAAGGGAGACTTAAGTCTATTTCGTTTAACAATTAAATTCCTGTATTGCAAGCAAACGGTGTAAACCCTGATTAGATATTGCATTCTGATTTGGATATATATTATAATAATTATTGCGTTTGAATGTGGTTTGAACGAGACGATTTCCAATGTGTACACACAACATATATTTTTATTAAAAAAAAAAAAAAAAAAAAATCATCACAATTTATCCTCAAATATTTATTAGCTGGATCCGGCAGAAGAATTTCTAAGGGTCCATCATGTAAACAAGTCCGTGGAATGAACACACCTCTAAGCCCCACTTTATAGAGAGAAATCTGGGGTATACAGGTGTAAACATTATTTTTTCTATTTTTTTCTGATCAAAGACATAGGTTGTGAGTACTCGTTAGAACCGCCTCATTTTCTCACGAACTCCCATAACCTATGTTTCTAGCTAAAATATGATAAATATCACAAATTTCGTCAGAAATATTACCGTTTTGTTTGTTTGTATTGGAGTTTAACGGCCCATTCAACACTATTTTAGGTCGTTCTTGAGCCGGTCAGTTAACCTATCCACACCTTTCCTTGGCAAGCTTATACGTAAGTGGTTCACCAGTACAGTGCAAATTCTTTCGTCAGAAACTGACAACTGCCCTTCTTGAATCAGCGGAAGGGGGAGAATGCCCGTAGAAAAAAATCATTATCGATCTCCACGAAAGAATGTTGCCGACCCTGGCGGATATCGAACCCACGCGCTGATCACTAGTCAGACGCGCATCCGACTGAGCTACCGAGGCCGGCAAATATTACCGTTTTGGAGAAATGAAAGAGTACTATATGTCACACGGATATGCTATCGTAACGCTAAAGAAAGCGTTCTAATCGGCCATAGTAAACGAACCAACGGTTTTCGAGCCATTGAAGATTTACTATATTCAAAAACACGTGATGAATCTACCCCAAACTAACATGTATTGCAATATTATCTTTGATTCCCTTATCAGAGTACTGCTTCCGAGAAAGTTGTGGTGTGGTTAAACGGCACGTCATCTCTGGTGGTCTTCCACAGAAAGAGTGCATACGGACAGAAAATATAGCCAGCGAAAGGGGCATGGATAATGAACGAGAAGGCCATATCACAATTTTTCAGCTTAAAATGCTAGGATTGACGCAAATATTGATGGATTGACGAACGGACTGACGGACGGAAAACCGGACTCTTATATCGCGTCATCTGTAAAGCAGGCGCGACAAAAATTGGAAAGACAGTGGAGAAACAGTATAAATATCACACACCCCTGAAAGGTCAGCAAGCGATCACAGTTAGACGCCTTATAACGCAAAGATACACGGCATTTTTAATCCGTCCCAATCACTCCAGTGTCGTTTCCGATCAGTGCATTGCTGCACAGATGACAGGTGCTTGTAAAGGAAACATTTGCTCAACAGGAGAAAAGTATGCAATTATCAACAGCATAACGATCTTCTGAGGCTACCAGTATATGTACCGTGCACGTAGTGTAAACCAACAAAAATGGTTATTTGGATTAGCGGAAGGCGACAAATACAGTTCCTATATTAAATCAACCTTTTAATCTGTTCAAAAGTGTGGTCTTGAGACTTCTTGGAAGAGTGCCAAAAGGTAGTCGCATACCAGACGGAACTGGATGTAGAAAACACAAAGAAAGAATAAAAAAAGAAAACATTTGAATATGTTTTAGAAGTAGAATAGCCTTGATTTTAGCTAGTCGTAATTTTGACTGAATTCCACTGTATAACCTTTTCATTCCTGTCACTCAGTTTCTTATATTTGTTTGACTCATTCCCCACAATTTCAGCCTTGACAACTAGTCCGCATATACGGTATGAAATTGCACATATCTGGAAATGTGGATATTTTTGTTTCTGTACTGACAAGTGCCTGACTTCCGCCTCAATTTTGTTGGCAATTTTCCTTGCCTGGTATATGTCGTCTAGGTCAATGTAGCATCTGCACAGAGAAAAGAATGCTGCCACTTTTCCAGAAATATAAACTTTCTCATTTGCAATGTGTTTGTCACCTGGAACTTCTAGTTCTATCAGAGCGTCATCATCGACCCGTGGACTATCTATTCTAATTGCTATCTCAAACTGCTCGAATGCTGACACTGCTGATACTTTATGGTCCAACAGAAAGTTGCCAAAAGCTAAATGCAAGCTTGGCGAATTTGGAATGAGTTTCAATGCTTGTTCGAAATATCTTTTTGCGCTGAGTAGCATTTGTTCTTTTCGTTTCACACTTTGAACAGTCTTTTGCATATTTGCATACAGACATGCCAGATTGGTATAAACATTGGGAAAATCCGTCTCTACTTCACACTTGTCGCTTTCCAGCATGATTTGATATAACGCCAGAGCTCTTGTATTCTCTCCAGTCCGCATACATTCTTGAGCAACAGGGTTTAATAATTCAGGGACACTCTGAGCAAGATAAGCAGGTGACCCTGTCGTAATATACGCTCTGAAACATCTGTTGAGGGCTACAACTTTCTTAAAACACTGGAGTGATTGGAAAGAACGAACATCCACATCACTAGTCTCCAACTTCGACAGATCATCTTTATCCCAGTACCGAGTGTCTTTGACACACAAGTTTGTTTTTCCTAGCCCATATAGTATTTTCACAAAACTAACATAAATTGTCAACAAGTTCTGGATATCCGAATTTTCACTTCTTACTTGTGCAGGACTGTGGTCAAAAATGTGTAATTTGATGCACACCAGAAACAGAGTTGATACGATTTTGTCTTTTACCTGCGTCACTTCCTGTCTTGTGTGATCAATATCTGGTTTAGACCTATGGGATATCATATTATTAGGTGGAACGAAATAATTTGGTATACTGTAGTGAGCCAAAGCGTTGGCAATGTAATCGACGAATTCAAATATTCGTTCTCCTTGTCTGTCTATAGACCAATCTTCTTCTTTTCCACGTTGTTGCTCACAGAACCAAAACATCATGTTTTTCACGTGGTATGAAGTGAGAATGGATCGTGAGGACAAAGCTGTTTTCATGATGAGTTTTGTTAATGAGTAGCAACCTCGCTGCAAAGGAAGGAGACATTTTGATAATTTTCTCTCGGCTGCATTAAATGACACCCGCCATTCCAAATCTTGAATTTCTTTCTTGCTGAGATGGTGTCCCACAGGCACCACGGCACATCCACCTGTAGAGACAAGTCAAAAGAAAAATTAAACTCTCTCTGTAAACATTTCCTATGAAAGTATTTAGTAGAATAACTGACAACTGGTTAGCAGCGAATTTACTGTTACATTTTTCAGACATCTGTAACTCGTTTGTAGGACGTTAACAAAATAGAAGTGAAGGCAATGATCAGGGATCGATACAAATAACCCACCGTTCCCATCAGAGACACCAAGGGAAAGAAACACAAACATGAAACAACTAGACCCTAAAAGAAACATCACTAGCCGAAAGCCAAAAGGACAGTTACCTTCCCACAAAATGGCCAATTGGCTATCCAAAGCAAAATAATATAAGCGATCCACTTACTCAAAGACAAGCCATTACAAAAATAAACCACGACAGGAGAACCGCATTGGAGCGGTCAGTGAAACGAATTCCACTGGGTGGGGAGGGGTTGGGGTAGGGACGTTTGAGCGTCAATCGATTTTACGTGTCCATAATCCTCGTACATATTTCCGTCGCGATAGACAAAAATTGTGTTCAATCCGCATGAAGGTATCCTAACTTATCAGTGCCACATCTCCGAGAACACGAATATCAAACAACAACAGAGACGAAACAATGGTGAGCAAGAAACCACTGAAATGCTTGAGCAAAAGCAGACCAACAGTAAGACTCCGATGGGTCCGACCAGAGACAGAGCATCAGGCACCATCAATAGTGGAAAGCCAAAAGGACAGTTACTTTTCCACACACACGAAGACAAACACACACTCGAAGACAAACAACAACAAAAGAAAACCGCGACAGAAGAACCGCCTTGGAACGGTCAGTGAAAAGAATTCACTGGAGGGCTTAAATCGATTTTACGTGGCCACAATCCTCGCCCTTACTTCAGTCGCGATTTAGACAAATAATTTGTTCAGTCCGCATGAAGGCCTCCTAACTCATCAGTGCAACATCTCCGAGAACACAAAAATCAGTCAACCACAGAGATTAAACAACGGTGAAGACTCGACAGCTGGAAACCACTGAAATGCTGGAACAAACGAAAACCAACAGTTAGACTAGCTCCGATGGGCCCAACCAGAGACAGAGCATCAGGCACCAACCAACATTACATAAAATTAGATTCTCTCTGGTTCTCAGTAAGCCTTTACGCTGGAACCGTCATACAAGTCTGTGCAATTCATACTCTTATTTACACCCCTCCCACTCTTTATAGGTAAAAGTGGAGTTCAGAAGGAGCGACAATATGTTAGCAGTAGATATGCGAAAGATATCACGAAACTTCGACAGAAGAACAACAACATTCATTTAGGATTATACGCCTTTCTCAAAGGAGAAAGGAAACGGAAAGTCACAAAAATTGCTTTCATTTTTTAAGCAATGGCGGAAAATACTAGTAAGTCAGATGTAGTCCCCTTTAAGGGGAATGGATACACCTTCAGGGGAGGCAACTCCTGCAGAAGTGTTTTTGTCTCCCATGTCAATAGGGGTTAACTCTTAAAGGAAAGAATTTGCTCCTGGGGAGCAAATTCTTTCCTTTAAGAGTTGACCCCTTTTTTAGAGGGACAGGGCTTATGGAAAAGCTAACAGAAAGTCCCGAAAGTTGTCTCCCTTTGAAAAATGGCTGAAAAATATGCCAGGTGTTCCCATTCCCCTTAAGATTTACCTTGAATAATATCTTGCTGTATCTGTTCCGGAGGCCATTCATCTGGTCTGTGTCGTTTTGTCCAGTTTATAGCAACCTGCGGCCATGTTTCACAGGGGCACGCGTGCACAAAGTCATATGTAAATCCTTCAGCTTCGTGTTCCATCGCGGAAAGGGCCGGTCCAGAACTTATATATCTATGACTGCCTTCAGAATCTTCTTGTATTGAGTCCCTTTTAAAAACAAAATTTGGCAAGAAGCCCTCTGATGTTATGTGGTTTTCAACACAGCAGTTTGGTCGCCGTAGCATTTCCCGACCTGCACTTGTAACAAACAATTTGACGTAACCTGGGCTAGTACCCGGAACCATTGCGGCAAAGTAAGATGATGCGTCATGCAATGTCAAATGGTCAACTACAGTACTGAGAGTTGACTTGTCCAGAATTTTGAATTCTTCAAAAGTCATCATAAAATCAAAATCAATGGGCGGATAGATAACATCTCTTCCCTTTTCATCTTTGTATAAAACCCGACTGAGATGGAGCTCGTCGAAGGAACTCCCTGTCTGCGCGACATTAAACTTTCCTTCGGAGTTCTGAGCAAGTGATTTCATAAGAGCCTCCATTCGCTGGCGTATCAAGTGGAAAACAGTTTTTGAATGTTCATGTTCTTTCACAAGAAAGAGTATACAGTCTGAAAATACTCCCAATGCTTTTTTCACAGTATCCATTATTAATCCTTCTTTGTACGTGTCACTTTTTTAAATATTATAAATTAAAGTGAATTGATCAGATTTTAAAAGTATTCATGAGATGATTCGTATAAGCGTCTCGCTTGTTTTCAAATCCTGCCATTGTAAGTTTATGAATGAATTGTAAATATTGTTTAAAACCAACTTTTCTTTTACACATTCTAACGTGACCGTTGAAATAAATACTAGCATTAAACCCGGGATATTAGCGTAAATTTATCTTTACATTTACACGTTTATATGTTATATGTCTGTGCATATGAGTATTTATCTTTATATTGATATAATGCAATAAGTATTAGCTTTCACTGAAACTTTCGTCAAATTTACCAATTTACACGCTAAGAAAAATATTTTGCAGATGGCACAGCTGTTCATCGTTTTCTGTTCTATTAAGAAAAATATCCAATACAGTGGTATTTTTGCTGAAAAAAATGTTAGCAGCTGATCACATCTTTTCAGCCAAAGTATAAGCATATTGTCGAACTTCAATTGCTCGAACACCTTTGGGACCTCGAAACTCTGTTCGAGACAGGGGTAGTTCGAGAATGCTGTGCACAAAATCGGATGATTAAAACCGTGTCAAGTCACGAATAGGTACGTGCTGTTTAACCCATTGTATACTAGTGGACTCTTCCATTGCCTTACATCACGTGAACAAGTCCGTGGAATGAAGACCCCACTAAACCCCACTTTATATAGAGAGAACTGGGGTTTAAGGGGGTATACATTGTTTTTCTTATTTTTGCTCCAAGACAAAGGTTGTGGGTACTCGTTAGAACCGCCTCAACGAGGTGGTTCTAACGAGCACCCATAATCTATCTTTGTAGTATAGATAAGAAAAATATCACAGATTTTCATCAGAAAAGTAGCCTTTTTGGAGATGTGAAAAAATGCACTATGTCACACGGATGTGTTATCGTAATGTGTTGGACAAGACCATCTGTCAAATGTATGAGGGATGCCAAGCTTTTTTTTTTCGTTTTTGTTAGCTCACCTGTCTCGTAGTGACAAGGTGAGCTTTTATGTTCACTTTTTGTCCGTCGTCCGTCGTGAGTGCGTCCGTGCGTGCGTGCGTGCGTGCGTGCGTGCGTCCGTGCGTCCGTAAACAATTTCAAATAAGTATATCTCTAATACCCCATGGTCAATCTTGATCAAATTTCATGAGAAGCATCATCAGGTAGGGGGAAAGGCTGCATAAGGTTTTTGGGCTGATCAGATTGGAATTCTGGTTGCCATGGCAACATATAGCTCCCATAGACTTACAATGGGAAAAAATTAAAATATCTTCTTCTCTAAAACCACAGGGCCCAGAGCTTAGATATTTAGCATGTATTAATGGCCAGTTGTCACCTACATAATTCCTGCCATTCATGCCCCTGGGGTCCAAATTGGCCACGCCCCGGGGCCCCTTCGCTCCCATAGACTCATAATGGAACAAAAAGCTTCAAAAATCTTCTTCTCGGAAACCACAGGGTCCAGAGCTTAGATATTTAGCATGTAGCAATGGCAAGTGGTCACCTACATAATTCCTGCCAATCATGCCCCTGGGGTCCAAACGGGCCACACCCCGGGGCCCTTTAGCTCCTATAGACTCATAATGGAAAAAAGCTTCAAAAATCTTCTTCTCTGAAACCACAGGGCCCAGAGCTGAGATATTTGGCATGTAGCAACGGAAAGTGGTCACCTACATAATTCCTGCCAATCATGCCCCTGGGGTCCAAATTGGCCACACCCCGGGGCCCCTTAGCTCCCAAAGACTCATAATGAAAAAAAAAAGCTTCAAAAATCTTCTTCTCTGAAACCACAGGGCCCAGAGCTTAGATATTTAGCATGTAGCAACAGCCAGTGGTCACCTACATAATTCCTGCCAATCATGCCCCTGGGTTCCAAATGGGCGACGCCCCGGGGCCCCTTTGCTCCCATAGACTCATAATGGAACAAAAAGCTTCAAAAATCTTCTTCTCAGAAACCACAGGGCCCAGAGCTTAGATATTTAGCAGGTAGCAACGGCAAGTGGTCACCTATATAATTCCTGCCAATCATGCCCCTGGGGTCCAAACGGGCCACGCCCCGGGGCCCTTTAGCTCCTATAGACTCATAATGGGAAAAAGCTTCAAAAATCTTCTTCTCTGAAACCACAGGGCCCAGAGCTGAGGTATTTGGCATGTAGCAACGGCAAGTGGTCACCTACATAAATCCTGCCAATCATGCCCCTAGGGTCCAAATGGGCCATGCCCCGGGCCCCCTTAGCTCACATAGACTCATAATGGAAAAAAAAAGCTTCAAAAATCTTCTTCTCAGAAACCACAGGGCCCAGAGCTTAGATATTTAGCAGGTAGCAACGGCAAGTGGTCACCTACATAATTCCTGCCAATCATGCCCCTGGGGTCCAAACAGGCCACGCCCCGGGGCCCTTTAGCTCCTATAGACTCATAATGGAAAATAGCTTCAAAAATCTTCTTCTCTGAAACCACGGGGCCCAGAGCTGACATATTTGGCATGTAGCAACGGCAAGTGGTCACCTACATAAATCATGCCCCTGGGGTCCAAACGGGCCAACCCCGGGGCCCTTTAGCTCCTATAGACTCATAATGGTAAAAAGCTTCAAAAATCTTCTTCTCTGAAACCACAGGGCCCAGAGCTGAGGTATTTGGCATGTAGCAACGGCAAGTGGTCACCTACATAAATCCTGCCAATCATGCCCCTAGGGTCCAAATGGGCCACGCCCCGGGGCCCCTTAGCTCACATAGACTGATAATTGAAAAAAAAAAGCTTCAAAAATCTTCTTCTCTGAAACCACAGGGCCCTGAGTTTAGATATTTAGCATGCAGCAACGGCAAGTGGTCACCTACATAATTCCTGCCAATCATGCCCCTGGGGTCCAAATGGACCACGCGCCGGGGCCCCTTTGCTCCCATAGACTCATATTTAAAAAAAGCTTAAAAAATCTTCCTCTCTGAAACCACAGCACCCAGAGCTTAGATATTTAGCAGGTAGCAACGGCAAGTGGTCACCTACATAATTCCTGCCAATCATGCCCCTGGGGTCCAAAAGAGTCACGCCCCGGGGCTCCTGAGCTCCCAAAGACTCATAATGAAAAAAAGCTTCAAAAATCATCTTCTCTGAAACCACAGGGCCCAGAGCTTAGATATTTACCAGGTAGCAATGACAAGTGGTCACCTACATAAATCCTGCCAATCATGCCCCTGGGGTCCAAATGGGCCACACCCTGGGACCCCCTTTGCCTCCATAGACTCATAATGGAAAAAAAACTTCAAAAATCTTCTTCTCTGAAACGACAGGGCCAAGAGCTTAGATATTTAGCATGTAGCAACGGCAAAAGGTCACCTACATATTTCCTGCTAATCATGCCCCTGGGGTCCAAATGGGCCACGCCCCGGGGCCCCTTAGCTCCCATAGACTCATAATAGAAAAAAGCTTCAAAAATCTTCTTCTCAGAAACTGTGAAGCACAGAACTTAGATATATAGTATCTAGCAACATAAAATAGCCATCTACGTAAATCCTGCTAACCCTGCCCCTGGGGTCAAAATTGGCCACGCCCGAGCTCATCACCTCCAATAGACTTATAATGGAAAAAAACTAAAAAATCTTCTTCTAAGAAACCATAAGGCCCAGAGCTTAGATTTTTAGTATATAGCAACGTCAAGTGGCCACCTACATAAATCCTGCCAGTTATGCCCCTGGGATCCAAATTGGACCCACCCCAGGGTTCTTTAGCTTCCATAGACTTACAATTGGAGAAACTTCAAAAATCTTCTTCTCTGAAACCACAGGGCCCTTATAATGAAAAAAAAAATAAATAAAAGAAAAAAAAAAACAACTTAAAATGGGGAAAAAAATCTTAAAAAATCTTCTTCTCTGAAACCATAAGTCCCAGAGCTTAGGTATTTAGCAAGTAGCAATGTCGAGTGGTCGCCTACATGAATCCTGCCAATCATGCCCCTGGGGTCCAAAGCCTGTGGCCCCTTAACTCCAACAAACTTATAATGGAAAAAGCTTCTAACATCTTCTTTGAAACCATGAAGTACCGACCTTAGATATTTAGTATATAGCAACACAAAATGGTCGCCTACATAAATCCTGCCAACCGTGCCCTTTGGGTCAAAATTGGCCAAGCCCCAGGGCTCATTAGCTTCTATAGCCTTATACTGGAAAAACTTAAAAAAATCTTTCTCCAAAACCATAAGGCACAGATTTTGCTTGGTTTGAGGGTCTGGTCGCTTAATGTTTGTATTTCTTTCCCTTTGGTGTCTTTTATGGGTGGAGTAAGTTAATTGTATCAATTCCTGATCTTTGTTTTACTTCTACTTTACATCCCCGACAACACTGTATAGGTCATTTTGGAGATGTCTCTTCCAATTTTGTGGGACTTTTACCAGACATTGAGATGAAATTTCATCTCAAGCCCTGTCGCCCAATGAAACCAGTAGGGTTTATAAGCATGGACACCGCTTTGCCTGAGCTTAGATATTTAGTATGCAGCAATGTCAAGTGGTGTCCTATACTAATGATTTTCTTGTACACAGGTGAGCGATATAGGGCCATTGGGCCCTCTTGTTCTATTTTGATGGGAAATTCGGTTTGCAAATTGTGCAGGCCCGCGTTTTGGGGCGTTCATCTGGGCCTGCACTCTTTGCCAAGGTACCCCTTTAGGGGTTTCCCCGAATGCAATGGCTTAAACTAACAGAATGAAACACTTTTATACTGAGGTCAGCATACCTTGCAAAGTGTTCTGCTTAGAACATTTTTGAACAGGTCTTTATCTCTAAAATCCCGAAATTTAAATCTGGATCTACACTGATCATGATCAGCTGGACCTTGGTTAACCCCTGAGACGCCGAGAAAAACTACATCTGAAAATGTCGTCTGCTTATATCGTCTGCTAAATCTTTTTGCAAAGGTTTTAAAAATATTTTGCATACAGGCAAACTGTGTGGAAAAATGACTTTTACATCATAGTGTAGATTATATTTTCTTGTCGTCTGGGATCATTGATTCCATTGTGGAATTTTGAAAATAACTGAGGGTCACTGATGACGCCTAATTGACCGAAACTAGCTAGTCTGGCCCAGAAAACATGTACACTCCATATTTTTCACTTCTGTGGTGTATTCCTTGCTTCCAAAGGACCCTTTTATTAGAACATACATCACGTGAACAAGTCCGTGAAATGAAGACCCCCCTGTACCCCATTTTATATAGAGAAAACTGGGGTTTACGGGGGTATACATTATTTTTCTTATTTTTGCTCCAAGACATAGGTTGTGGGTACTCGTTAGAACCGCCTCAATGAGGCGGTTCTAACGAGCACCCAAAACCTATGTTTGCTGTATATATAAGCAAAATATCACGGATTTTCATCAGAAAACTAGACATTTTGGAGATGTGAAAAATGCACTATGTCGCACGGGCGTGTTATCGTAATGATTTTAAAGTAACCGGGGCGACTATTGTCGTGATTGGCATCTTATGGGTTAACAACCCGTAGATTATTCCAAAGTGACGTATCTTTATAAAAAGTATTCATTATTTTCAGCACGAAAAACCTTTTGCACTGTTAATCCTTCTCTTGCTGAATATTCAGTTTAGCCACACCCATTTCTGACTTTGAACCAATCAGATTACTTGATATAATTTATTCCTACAAATTCATAAACTGAATGTCAAACAGTGTAGATCCTGATCATATGGCTTCTGAAGAAGCCATCTGATCTGGATCAACACCGTTTGCAAAGATAGGGATTGTCGTGAACAGCAAGATAAGGGTTAATAGTATGCGGAGATAAGAGGTCTTTTACCCTTTCAATTTATACGAAAGTTATTTTGAGTGGAAAAAATATAACATGACCGCTGTTTGGCGTCTTTCGCCAAATGCTTCCACAGAGGCAGTTAAACAGGTGTCAAACTCGCCGAGATCACAAGACGATTAGGCACAGTGTCTTTCGCATGCATTTTTTGTGTGTTACACTCGGGTGACTTGCGCTTATCTGTGACTTTTTTTTCTTTATACAAAGATGAAATAGAGAAACTAATTTTTGTTTGCATGTCAATTATTCATTATAGGGTTTCATGCATTAATATTTGCCTGGTCCCGAGGAAGCTGTTGAATACGAAACCGCCAAGCCTAGTGTTCAAATATCTTCCGAGGGACCCGGCAAATGCCGTTGCAATGAAATAACATGGATGCTCGCCATTCTTGCATAGCTTACGATTCCAACGGCAAATTGTGACGGAAACGCCCCAAAACTTCCTATAAACTCTTCATGCGGCCGTAAGACCAACACGGCGGCTAGTTCAGAACGCTGCTGATAATAACATCAGTTCTGCAATGACATTCATTTCAAAATATTTACATTTCCAGTGTCAAGTCTAATGGAAATTTACAGAAAACAATGTAGTTGATACTTCCATGAACGCATGGAGTCACGTGATTTTAAGAGTCATCACTTGATGTAAGTCTAAACCACGGTTCTCTAGGGGCGTTGGTGACGTCAACGCTGTTACGCTCTTTGTAGAAAACAGAGTGTAAATGTTTTTCAGCTTTAAGAACTTGCCCTATAAGCATTTTTTCGCCTAGTGATGAGGGGCAAAGAATGTTAATATAAAAAATAAACTTTGTCGCTATTATATTTTCATGTATAATAATATTTTGTAGTTAAAAATCGAGACGACAGTGATCACCATTGGTATGTGACATACAGTACAATTCCTATATTAAGACCACCTTTGGGATTGTTCAAAAGTGGTCTTAAAGACCACTTTTGAACAATCCCATAGGTGGTCCCTGACCAGAGGACATTGCAGGCAGAAAACACAAAGAAAAAATAAGTGTTACCTTCAAAACAAGCTCTTGATTGCAGAATTAATTCTAATTTTAGGTGGTCTTAATAGCGGAATTTCACTATATTGAGGAAATTTACTTTTTTAAGTGAATACCAAAAATATTTCACATTGTTTGTTGAAAACATCAAACTTTTCACGAGTGGGAAGCACGAGTGAAAATTCGGATGTTGTCAACACACGAGATAAAGTATTTTTGGTATTTATCGGAAATGTTTTTTTTTTATTATTTTATACGAAAAACAACCAAAAATGTAGTACGGGCTGCTACGTAACTGCCATAGTCATGTTATGTTTCACAATGTGAAAATATCATTTTTATTTGCTTCATATCTGCATTGATTTCACTGTTATATGTAAGTATAAAATATATAGGCTCATGGCGTTTATAAGCATCGTCGTTGATACGACTCTTTCTACAACTCGAGTGTCTGTTTGGTTGTATTCGTGTATTTAACAAAAAGTTTCCTTTTGTCTCACTCTCTCCTTCTATACAAGTTTATTCGTCTCTATTATTTGGGTTTTATTCGCTTCTTTCTTGTGCTGTACGGTTTGACTGAGCTTGTCGCTTAGATTGGCATCCTTGGTCTCAGATAACAAGAACAGCCCTATGACGCAAAAGAAGGACACGCCTCCAGAGATGAAAAACAATATTCCTGGAACGAAATTATCCTGAAAAAGAAACAATAATATATACACAAAAAAAAAACAGATGCGCCAATCGCCCCTTTTCAGCCACCTATCAGGAAGACCTAGGAGTAGAAGGCTGCGGTTGAAGATTAGAATGCAATGTAGCCTCCTGCTGCCTATTAGTAACACAAACACATTGGAATATTGGCGAAAATTCTAAAAGAGGAAGAAACTGAAAACGCCAAAGACACTAAAGCGACAGATTCAATTAGAAAATCATGAAATGCTTACTTATATAGGGTCTTTATAAACATGTTTCAAAATTAAAAAAAAAAAAAAAAAAAAAAAAAAAAAAAAAACACTTCTAAAATTTTAATTATGAAAGGTTTGCTGAATCCAAAAATGCCGTAGAAAAATTAAATGTCATTTGGTGTTTCGAAGTTTCAAAAGATATATTTACCTTTGAATGTGTATGTTTTCAAAGTCATACATTATTAATATTATTAAACTGACCAAATTGGAAGTATTCAAAAGAAATATGTAGTGTAAGAGAAATATATGAAAATATATAATTTTGTAGAATTATGCATTGATAATAGTCTGGGTGAAAAACGTAATTGCAATTTCTGCAATTTGAAGTTTCAGTTGGAGCTAACTTTTTATTACATGCAACGGCCTATATACATGTAAGATGCGGAAATAGCGGATCTTACATGAGTGCTCATGTATTATTGAATTTATTAAACGAGTTGAGGAAAGGGATAAAATGCGAGGCTTTGCCGAGCATTTTATCTCTTTTCCTCAACGAGTTTAATAAATTTAATAATACATGAGCACGAATGCAAGATTTTATTTATCATATGACATTTAAAATGAATTTTATGCACGATTGTTTTACAGAAATGTGAATATTCCGGCATTAGTAAACGCGACGTCGTTGAGGACGTTGCATATGTAATGTTACGGAGCGTATCTAACTAATTTGCATATTTAATCCACTAGTGGATTATCGAATTTATTACATGGCGTTATTACATTCTCAGACGCGACGTCATATGATAAAGATAGATAATGGTTTTCTGCTTCACCTTATTCTATTCGTTGCAAGAAATAAAGATGCTGCCCCTTATTTCAATGCACCTACAATTACTCTTGATGACGTGTCATCATTCAACACGTTCAACAAGTCTCCCCCTACATCATCATAGTGCAGATTAAATTTTCTGGTCCTTTGGGATCATTGAGTTCATTTGGTATCATTTTGAAAATAGAGTTCTGCTTAAGCCGGTGCTAGAGGTTGCACATTTCAGTACTGGTCATGAACAGACTTAATAAAACCGAGTCTGCTATTTTCGTTTATTTGGTGTATTCCTTGCTTCCAAAGGATCTTACTTCAGAACTTATTTATTTTCACTGTAGCTGGTGTTGTGCCGTGTAGCGGCCGTTAAACGTCTCCCGTACATCATCATAGTGCAGATTATATTTTCTAGTCCTTTGGGATCATTCGGTTCATTTGGTATCATTTTGAAAATAGAGTTCTGCTTAAGCCGGTGCTTGAGGGCGTGGCCGGTGTTGCACATTTCAGTACTGGTCATGAACAGACTCAATAAAACCGAGTCTGCTATTTTTGTTTATTTGGTGTATTCCTTGCTTCCAAAGGATCTTACTTCAGAACTTATTTATAGCTAACAACAAATTGCGCATTACAATCCAACAACTTTTCTGATGCCATGACCTGATAGCAGCGTGTAATTAATTTATGATCATAGCTAGTTTTGCTTGTGCAGTATACAAATGTTCTTTAGAATCTACAGTAAATTTGGACAGCGGCAACTGATCAGAGTTTCTCTCTCAACGTCTCCATTCTTTGATGCAGTCGTAGTGATATGTTCTCTGTCGACTGTCGCTGTCGTCTTTTTCATTTTTCTTATAATTCATCAGAGAAAATGAGACTTCATGCTTTTCATCTGCTGGGAGACGATTAATATTAAATGCTACGAACGAATTTTAAACTTAAGCCAATACAAGTATACACATAGGCAGAAGAAAATATGCAACAATATCAAATACATATGATTTGAGTGACTGAAAATTAGCCGGACTGCGTTCTGTGCGGACACATATTTTTGTGGTAGTGTAAGCCGGAAGTGGCTTGAAAACATCCATGTCAGCTAAATCTGCCATTAAATATTGAATGGAGTTTTTTTTATACTACATGTAAAGATTTTAATTATACCAACCAAGAAAACAAGTTGTGGTCCCAAAGCGGCTCCTAACCGCGCCAAAATACTACAAAATCCAAAACCAATATTTCTGAAAATATACACATCATGTTAACAGGCATGTATAATGAACACCCCTATAAAACACCCCTATATGCCCCCCCCCCCCCCCCCAGGTGGCATATGCTGATGGCCATTCTAAGGCGGTAGTTTTGCTGTTATTTTTGTGGTATGCCTGCGAATTTGTTGTAAGTTGTTGTTTAGTGTTTTCTAATGGTCTGATCACCCCGTGTGTTGGGAAGAGAGGGCTGTTTATTCCATTTTATAAACACTAGTATTTTTTCTTGTTTTGTGTAAGTTTGCTCTTCCTCTTGGTGTCGAGAGTGGGTTGCGTCTTGTGATTGTGGCGCTTTTCATTTTTTTTATATAGAGAAAACTTTGGTTTACAATGGTTTATATTATTTTTCTTATTTCTGCTTCCAAAGATATAGGTTGTTGACTCATGAGAACCACCTAAATAAGGTGGTTCTACGAGCACCCTTCAGCCTATGTTTGGAGTATAAATCAGATAAATATCACGGCCCAGTCGTTAGTAAACATATTGTTAAAAACTTAGATAATTTAATATGGCAAATATGCTTATATGTTTGGTGCAAAAGCTACCAGAACATCGCTGAATAAGATGTTTTGCTTGCTCAAACAAGCTCGTTCGCTAGCAATGCTTCAACCCATTTCAGACCGGAAACCCCTAAAGGGGCACCCTCGCAAACAGTACAAGCCCAGATCAGACGCCGCATAACGCGGGGTCTGATCAGGGCCTCCATGTTTGCTAATAGTTCAGCCATTTTCCAAATATATTTTGAAGAAAACACAACCTGACACCCCTAAATTTGGAAATGGACTCCTGCGATATAAAAGGTGGAAGATTCCATTTGGTACAAAAAGGGTTAATATGGCAAATATGCTTATATGTTTGGTGCAAAAGCTACCAAATCATCGCTATATTAGATGTTATACTTACTAGAACAATTAACATTTTGACAACTGACAACTAGCGGCTCGTTCAGCTAGCGATGCTTTGAACAAATGGCCCAAGGAAATTTAACCGTTTCGGAGCCAGACGGTTGTAAGCAGATTTTCAACAGAACCAGTTGATGAGCCCGTGCATAAGAAAAAGTGCACATTACGAAAACATGCCTATTCAAATATATTAAGGATTTTGTCATCCCAAAAAATGGGAATTTTCCGATTAAGAATTCCCATGTTTTCCAAATTTATGCTGCGTCTTTTGAGCAGAAATAAGAAAAATAGTGTAAACCCGTTTTTAACCCCAGCTTTACTGTATAAATGTGCGGTTTTAGGGGATCAAACATATATAGTCGTGTTTTCGTGATGAAACTGACATGTGCAACCAGAGCAGACTCATACGCGCATTCTAACAGGAATTGTCACGCTGTCAGAGTCAACTGGGGATCCACAGAGAAAAGAGCGGAAATGCCGATCTGGCTACAAGATACAAAGTTGAACATTCTATCGTTTGCATAAGCTCAAATATTCCACAAAATAGTTCGAGAAATAGATAAGAGCTGAAAGCGACCGAACTTGAGTACTGGTAAACCGCTTAGAAGGTATATGCCTGCCCAGGAAAAGCGATGCGAGTTGCGTAAAAGCAACGTCTCCAAAATTACCTAAATAGAGTTAACGTGGAACACAAACAGAATCAACAAAGTAGTTCAGTTCATAGTTATGAAAATAAACACACAGATTCATACAAGATTTCCATTACATTACGATAACATCCGTGTGACATAAAGTCCAAAGCGGTCAGTTTTCTGATGAAAATCTGTGCATTATTCTCATTTATACCTCGTACAAAGGTTGGCGGTTCGAACGTGTATCCAACAATATATGACATGGAGTAGAAGTAAGGAAAACAATGGTTTGCTCCTATCATCCCCAGTTTTCTCTATATAAACTGGGATCTACAGGGGTTTTAATTACACGGACAAGATGACAACATCAACCATCATCTGGGTGAGGCGAAGATGTCGTGTATCTTACGTCACTGGGGAGCCCAACTGATATTATCTTAGTTGGACAAGGCCGGCAGTCCTTGCAGCAGGTAAGGGTAGAGTTGGTTGGGGGTGTTGTTATTTGTTCAGTTTCTAGACTTCCATTTTCATCTTCTCTACTCTCCCTTCGTTCTCTTTTCTCCCTTTCTCTTGTAGACAACACAAAGTATCCCAAAAGGGTCGACGTGTCAGTAAATCCCATCACAGTTGATCAGTCTTACGTCATCATTCCTGTGTTGTAGCAGGTAAGGGTAGAGTGGGGAATGTTTTAGTTCTGTATATTTTTTATTGATTCATTTTCCCCGTTCTCCCCAGCCCATCTCTTTCAACTCCTCTACTACAAGGTATTACTGCCACTTTCTTCCTGTCTATGGGCGACGACACGGAACCTCCAATTAGCTGACCCGCGAAAAGGTGCTTTCGAGCATTTGCGCCAAGCGAAGCGTATCCACTCATGTAACCTACATGTACAGTCGTCCCGTTCTGCAAGACAACGCTTCATCCACAAAGCGCGCGGCGAAGATTCATATCATCATATCAGACTGTGCAAATGCACCGGCTGATATGAATCTTCGCTACGTGTACATTCTCGAATTTACATTTTTGCTTGGCACGATCCGTCTTATGTTTTTTTTTTTTTTTTTGAGAGTATTCATACGCTCTTATTTTAACAGCAAGCTTCTTCCTTCAGGCGTATGTTCAGTTTATCTGTGTATGGCGTATTATTAATTGAATATCTTGTATTGTTCGGAGGTCATCAAAAAACCAAACTGGTATCAACACTAAAGAAGTTTAATGGGAGGCACCATGATCTTGTTGATCCGTACAATGTGGCAATTTCCAGAATTATTTCTGATGTGTTTGCCAATGAAAAGCCATAGGAATACTTCCTAAATCTTCGTTCAGGTCGATAGGACGCCTGATTACACTCTTCTGGAGTCCATGTCTGTTGGTCTGGACATTGTGTCATTTGTCTATGGATTAATGATTTTGAATTAACGCTTTGGTACTACGACCTAAACTACGTATTAACACTTGTGGTAAACGTGCAGGTTTTGGCCCATTGTTTTACATGCATTTCATGTTTTTGTACATTTTCTTTAAATGTTGAGCAAATGATGAACTTCTTTTTGTATTTTTCTTTAGAATGAGCAATTTTCTAGCTTTCTTGAAAGTTTCAAGTCTATCGGGCTTGTTTTTACTGAGGTATGGCTGCAAAACACATTTCCATAAGTGACCTTTTATCATGCACCGGCCGTCTGATTTACATTTTCAGCCATTTAAAGCTTATCCTTTCAATTTATGTCCTGACTTGTGGCAGAAATGTAGATTTTTATGCTATTTTCATGATGGCTAAGTAGCATGAAAGTTCACTGTTTATTTTTGCTTTAATCTGGAAAGAGCATTTTGGTCCAGCTAGCATCCAGGGGCTGAAATTCCAGGGACTGACCTAGTTTCACTATTTTTCCAATTTTTAGCAAGTTAACATTTTTTTAATCAGGAAAATGCTCTACTAACATGTTTTTATGTAAATAATGCTCATTTTCCACCTAT
Source organism: Lucinisca nassula (assembly GCA_963580285.1). Lineage (NCBI taxonomy): Eukaryota > Metazoa > Mollusca > Bivalvia > Lucinida > Lucinidae > Lucinisca > Lucinisca nassula. The sequence continues at coordinate 115,228,400 of OY757011.1, forward strand.
TTGCATAGTTTATCAGGACTTTGTGTAGTTGTAGTAGTTAAAAAACTGCCTTGGATGTTGACCTGTCAAAAATGAGTCAGCCATGTTTTTTGATGCCATTATTGCAGATTTTTAAAACACCATTTTTAAGCTATTTCTGGGCCTTTTTGAGAGCTGTAAATTGACAGGATGATAAATATGCATCTTAAGATTGGTCTGCAATACTTTGTTTGCAAAAAATGTTTTTAATTAGCTCAAAAAGGGGGATTTAAAAATTCTTAAATTCATTAACCAATCAGATTGCAGCTAAAATTTGGGACAGGTATAAATATGGGTCAATTTTGGACCTTTGTCATTCTTGGATTAATTTCTGTGTTTAGTGACTTGTGAAATTCCTTTGGACTTAATTGTGCAGTGAAAATTATTGAACTTATTATTGTGCAGTGAAGAGTGAAAAATCTGTTTGGGATTACTACTGTGTATTGCAAGGTAAAATTCTTTCTGGAATACTTTTTATTAAATTATTTGGGACAAATTTAACCTGAAATTTTGGGGTAACAAACATTTTTGAGTAATTTCAGAAATTAATATTTACCTTTGGAAAATTAATATTTAATTAAATAATTTATATTTGGGAAGCCTTACAGGCATGTGGAAAGCCTAATCTTCTGGAAAAATCATTGCTTTTTGAGCTGTAAGAACCCTAAAAATGTGGCTGCTAATTTTGGCTCTGATTCTAAATTTACTTGTCAATATAGCCATTTTCTGTGCAGTTGTGTCTGGGATCATAATTTACTATTTTGGGTCTTACTACTATCAAACTGCCATGTCTTCAGCAGGAGAAGTATGTCTAAGAATCCTGCATAGATCATGAGGGGTTTATTGCATAAAATTTAGCTTATTTGTGTCTCTTTATTTTGTGTAATTTGGTTTCATGATTTATGTTGTTATTTTGATGTTTGGCACATATATGTTACTGAAAAGCAGAAAAGATATCAATTATAACTAGAACTGTCAAATTATTGTTGTGTGGTCTCTTGCATGAACTTAGCAGTAAACGAGAGTTAGCTCTATTCGTAGACCTGAGCCTTGTTTGCTATGAAAGGGTTCCTGACTTACCCTTAAATACAAAAGTCAGTGGTGTCGGCAATCCTGAATAGAAAAACGGAGTCTGATGAAATCACCAGAGTGGTGGCCTTTGTCCCTTCTTATAGCTGTAGAACAAACATCCGAAGTCTGATTTAGTCATCAGAGCGAGTGACCGTGTAAATCACCTCAATAGAAGCACCTGGTGTCTGACGAGGATGCAGAAGTGATTTCAGCTAGGTTAATACCCTAAAGACCCCTTTACCTACGCAATACTGTAAGCCATTTATGAGCCTTCCCCTTACAACCCGCTAGAATTTTCGGGAGTTTGAGACACAGATTCCTGCTAATTTTAGACAGGTTTACCACACACTGAGGTCAAAAATCAATAATCATGTTTTAAATGCTTTTCTGAAGCTAGGCGAAAGTATGTCAAACCATTCTTTTTTAAACACCCCAATGTCCCAAAATTTAACATGTTAATGACAAATTCCAATCGTACAGTTATAAAGAATCTTTGTGATTTTGTAGAAATCATTATGAAAACTTTCCGATAGGATACCAATAAAACAATGCAGTATGAGGAACAGCTTGTTTCACACTTGAAATACCAACCTATGTATAGAATGATTACTCCATTTTCCCCCTAAGCCAACAGACTGGTAAGGAGCGCTGACTCACAGGCACTGGGACGCTCTCTGGCGTGGTTCCGTTGACTGGGCTCCCAAGTGAGACGCAGGGTATTTTCTCCCATTAGGTTAAATGAACAGCCCACCAAAACCCACTCCATATAGAAAAACTGGGATCTACAGGAGTAAAATATTTGCTTCCTCATCTCTCCTTTAAAGCTTGATTGTAGGCACTCGTTCGAACCGCCTTTGCAAGGCAGTTCCAACGAGCGCCAAAAATGTACTTTCGGACTTTAAATAAATAAATAAATAAATAAAAATCAAAACTGACATGCGATTGAAAGACGTTATGTAAGGACACATACGTGTTATTGTAATGATAAGCTAAGCAACAAAAAACTAAAGAAAACAATAACGAACAATACAGAAACAAACATGCAAACAAACAAATAAAAAATCCTTATCAAGTATGCAACAGATTATAACTATCATAATTATTACTGTCATTATTATTCTTAGCATCAACAAACTAGAAGTTGTCTAGGAAATTGAGCAGCCCTCTAGACACCTAACAAGCTCTTTCTCCTTCCAGCCCAGTATATGTGAACGATATTGCAAGGCCGCCATAAGGTCCAAACGATAATAAATAAAAAAAATGACTAAATAATAGATGGCCGAGCATCATTATTATTATTATTACTGGTTTTGCTGTTGTTTTACTTATGAGATGATTAGTTCTACTAAGCACCGTAGGAAATGACAACACCTGCTCACAATCCGTGAATTCTAGCCTTGTATTTCGTTTCGACAAGGCAGAGCTATGGGATAGTGAGCAGGTCTAACAGCTTAAATGACTGGTATTGCCAGTGGCCTTGTTTGATCAATAAGGCCAGGCCGCACTAGCATAGAACTGTAGCCCTCACATAAGCAATCCAAGTTGCTGACTGGCTTAAACACGGTAATTAACATGTACCCCACACTTAAATATTTGCTCTTATACGCAGTCACTTTACATCACGGAAACACGCCTATAAAAATTTGATCCCCTTGAACCCCACTTTTATATGCCCAGGCAAAGCGGTGCGAGTGTCGGACCGTCCATGCTTATAAACCCTATTGGTTGCATTGGGCGACAGGGCTAGAGGTGTCATTTCATCTCAATGTCAGGTAAAAGTCCCACAAAATTGGAAGCAATGTTTCCAAAATGACCTTTACAGTGTTGACGGGAACGTTAAACCTCAAATCAAACAAACAAACATAAAACTGGGGTTTACAGCGGTAAACCTTTCTTTTCGGCGCTTACTTTTCTTGTTTTTGCTCTGGGGTGTGGATTGTGGGTGCTCGTTGGAGCCGCCTCGACGAGACGGTTCTAAAGTGTATCCGGGATCTGTGGCTTGGGCGGGAATAGGATGGATACCACAAATTTCCATAGGACAAATTTCATTTTTTCGGCGGTAGGGTTTGCGGTGGGTTTGTATAGACGCGGTTTTTTCGTGATGGAAAGCTGTCTACATGTTTGTATTGGTTGGTTAAGAGAGAGAGAGAGAGATAGAGAGAGAGAGAGAGAGAGAGAGAGAGAGACGTCTGTATAATATTTTATGACACTTACCACTCTGTAGTAAACATATTCCATTCATTTTCTTTAGCGCGTTGGTGACACGTCTGCTTATTTACCAAACTACTAAAATATGCTCGTGCAGAACATGCTTTGTAACGGCCTATTTATTTTTCACCCGTTTCACGCTCTGTGATTTTATGAATGGAAAATAGTTTACTACAGACGGATCAGTCTGTGCACCAACTTGCCGTTCCTGATAACACGTATCTTTGCACATAGTGTAGATCCAGATCAGATGGCTTCTGAGTCTGATCAGGATCTACACTGTTTGAAATTAAGTTTTTAAATTTGCAGGAATAAATTATATAAGTAATCTGATTTGTTCAAAGTCAGGAACGGGCGTGGTCAGATAAACAAAATAAAATAAATAATAATAGTAATAAACGATGAAATAATAAGTTTTATATGCAATGACAACAGATTTACCCGTTGTTGTCCTCTGGTTTGTTTTTGTTTTCGACTTTTGTCGATTCTCTTTATGTCACTGTGTCGCCATGAAACAGTATATTTGCACAACGTTTTTGCTTCTCATGTTGTTATCATATTGTATAACCTGAGAGAAATAATTTTGATTTGATTTGAAATGACGTCAATTAATAAAATTGTCATTAAGCAAGGAATTTCGTACTGTGGGACCCAGTTACAGGTCCTCGGTCAGCTGTATTGCCCTCGGCATTCGGCCTCGGGCCAATACAGCAAACCTCGAACAAGTATCTGGGTCAATACAAAATTACTTGATTAATAACATTATATTATTAATTGACTATCCAACATTGTTCGGAGGTCATCCGTATTACCACCAATCATTTTTATAAACTGTGTAAATCAATAAAATTGTCAATATTCAAGTAATTCCGTATTGGCCCAGTTACAGGTCCGAGGTCTGCTATATTGCCTTCGGCCTCGGGCCAATACAGCAGACCTCAGACCTGTTTCTGGACCAATACGAAATTACTTGATTAATGTCAATATATTGATTAGCAACTGCCTGCATCATACAGGGCCAATACGGAATATGAAAAAAGGGCCAATACGACTTCGCTGATACACGTGACATTATGCGCATGTTCCTTCGCACAAAGACAAGTGAAACCAATATGTGGTCACGTGTGAGACGCCAAGTTCTGCAACGGAAGGTCAGGCGGTTTTTCTCCGGGCACACCGGTTTTCGCCCACCTCTGATTAGCGATCGGCTCGATATAAGTGAAACAATCTTGAAAGGGCCGTAAAAGCCAAACAAATAAAAAAAAATACGTGATGGGGTTGAGATCGATACGTATACAAGGCTCTCAAGATCTCAACTCCATCATTGATTATTTTTCTGATTCACCTGCTTTTGAATGATAATTTTTTCTAAAGAACCAATTGCCATAAACCTGGCCAAGAATACAAAAAATTAATATATGCAAAATGATACCGTCACACAAATGTAAAAGAATCTAGAATTTTATTATTCTTACCTTCTAAAGAAAGTCATTTAAACTGCTTTTCAGTGAGATATTAACGTCAATTTTTAATACATTCATTAACATTACAAATTTGAACTTAAAACTAAGAACTACACTGTATATGTACATCCAATCACTTCCTTTCATTCTACCGGCCCCGATAGCTCAGTTGGTAGAGTGTCCGCTCCGGGGGACGGGAGGTCTCGGGTTCGATCCCGGGCCGCGACATACCAAAGTCGTTAAAAATGGCACTAGCTGCTCCTCGCTTGGCACTCAGATTTACGGGGTAGAGCTAGGACTGGTCGATCCAGTGTCAGGATAATGTGACTGGGTGTGGTATCATGTAATGTGTCTGGGACATGATACTTCAGTGATAAAAGTGAGCATTGAGCTCCCTTTCGTATCCAGACACCGTCGTGATATGACTGAAAAATTGTTGAAAGCGACGTTAAACCCGAATTCACACACACACACTTCCTTTCATTGACACTTGACAGCAACTTGATGACCGCCATGATACTATCTGCCAATGTCATTTTCAGTGTGCTGTGTTGACCTTCGGCCTTCGACCTCGGACCAATGCAGCAGACTTGAAATTTGGTCAATACTAATTAGACTAATATTTTCCTTTTTTTATGATTCCGAAACCCGAATACGGCACACTCACCTTTCCACCTAAGTTTGGACCAGGTCCATTTATTTTTTAAGGGGGATGTCTCATTAATTTTAATTGTTGTATTTATTCATTATCTAGTTTATTTATTTCACTTATCTTCAAAAATGTACTTCAAGGAAATATTAGACAATCTACATGTACATGTTTGTTCCATCAGCCATCTTTCAAGAATGAATAAACAACCACAGAAAATGAGTGAAATATGCATAAATTGCGTTTTTCAAGATGTTAAGGGGAATGGGAACACCTGGCAGATTTTTCTGCCATTTTTCAAAAGGAGACAACTTTCGGGACTTCCTGTTTGCCTTTCTATGAGCCCTGTCCCACGGATAAAGGGGTCTACTCTTAAAGGAAAGAATTTGCTCCTCAGGAGCAAATTCTTTCCTTTAAGAGTTGACCCCTATTGACATGGGAGACAAAAATACTTTTGCAGGAGTTGTCTCCCCTGAAGGTGTTCCCATTCCCCTTAAGTAGAGTGAAAAGTGAAACCTCGATAACTCGAACGCGGACCATGGATAATTCGAATTTGTGCTTTAACGACATGGATACAACTTCAGGAGAGGCAACTCCTGCAAAAGGTTTATTGTCTCCCATGTCAATAGGGGTTATCTCTTAAATTTAAGGAAAGAATTTGCTCTTGTTTAAGAGTACACCTTTTTCCTGTGGGAAAGGGCTTATAGAAAAGCGAACAGGAAGTCGGGAAAGTTGTCCCCCTTTGAAAAATGGCAGAACAATCTGCCAGGCGTTCCCATTCCCCTTAAGTTCCTGGAGAATTTTTTCCATTGCATACGACATACACATATGTAGGTTTTTCTGATTTCATCCTGAAATGCATGTTGTGTATACTCATTAGAATCGCCTCAATGAGGCGATTCTAATGCGTGCACACAACATTCCTTTATTTCATGGAAGATAAAAAAGATATCCTTAAGTTATCAAAATTATGACATCAGTAATTCGAATAAGCCCACATCTCGAATAAATTTGCATGGTTCCAAAGGTATTCGAGCTATTGAAGTTTGACTGTATATGCTTTTACCGGATCACAGTGGGGTAGGTTTCGACAGTAAGGGTTTGTATTGGCCCCCAAGCAGTGCCTATTCCGAGGTACGCCACCAAGGCAAAACCATTCGTTAGTGCGTCTCTTCTGTCGGTCTCTGTACAAAATACAGAAATAGATGTAAGTAGTTTGAAATGTGGATGGACCGGTACCAGTCATTTTACCACGTCCTTTGTCTTACACCAAACTTCGTGCGCATTACTATGTTTTATTAATTGACTACCCTGAATTGATCTGAGGTCATCAGTATTAACACCAGGTCAACCGATATTAAATTAGGTCAAGTGAGGTCAAAAAATCAATAATCGTGTTATTTTAATTGTATCAATTAATAAAATTGTCATTAGTCAAGTAATTTAGTATTGACCCAGTTACAAGTCCTCGGTCAGCTGCATTAGCTCTCGGCCTTCGGCCTCGGGCCAATGCAACAGACCTCGGACATGTACCTGGGTCAATACGAAATTACTATTATATTAACAAGAGGGCCCAATGGCCCTATATTGCTCACCTGTGTACCAGAAAATCATTAGTGTAGGAGACCACTTGACATTGCTACATACTAAATATCTAAGCTTAGGCAAAGCGGTGTCCATGCTTATAAACCCTACTGGTTTCATTGGGGGACAGGGCTTGAGATGTAATTTCATCTCAATGTCTGGTAAAAGTCCCACAAAATTGGAAGAGACATCTCCAAAATGACCTATACAGTGTTGTCGGGGATGTAAAACCTCAAATCAAACAAAATCTGAGCCTTATGGTTGTGGAGAAAAAGATTTTTTTTAAGTTTTTTCCAGTATAAGTCTTTAGAAGCTAATGAGCCCTGGGGCTTGGCCAATTTTGACCCAAAGGGTCCAAAATCTAAGCTCTGGGCCTTATGGTTTCATAGAAGAAGATTTTTAAGTTTTTTTCCATTATAAGTCTATTGGAGGTGATGAGCTCGGGCGTGGCCAATTTTGACCCCAGGGGCAGGGTTAGCAGGATTTATGTAGCTGGCTATTTTTTGCTGCTAGATACTAAATATCTAAGTTCTGTGCTTCACAGTTTCTGAGAAGAAGATTTTTGAAGCTTTTTAACATTATGAGTCTATGGGAGCTAAGGGGCCCTGGGGCGTGGCCCATTTGGACCATAGGGGCATGATTAGCAGGAAATATGTAGGTGACCACTTGCCGTTGCTACATGCTAAATATCTTAGCTCTGGGCCCTGTGGTTTCAGAGAAGAAGATTTTTGAAGTTTTTTTTTTCATTATGAGTCTATGGGAGCTAAGGGAGTCCCAGGGTGTGGCCCATTTGGACCCCAGGGGCATGATTGGCAGGATTTATGCGGGTGACCACTTGTCATTGCTACATGGTAAATATCTAAGCTCTGGGCCCTGTGGTTTCAGAGAAGAAGATTTTTGAAGCTTTTTTCCATTATGAGTCTATGGGAGCTAAGGGGCCCCGGGGCGTGGCCCATTTGGACCCCAAGGGCATGATTGGCAGGATTTATGTAGGTGACCACTTGCCATTGCTACATGCTAAATATCTAAGCTCTGGGCCCTGTGGTTTCAGAGAAAAAGATTTTTGAAGTTTTTTTTTTCCATTATGAGTCTATAGGAGCTAAGGGGCCCCGGGGCGTGGCCCTTTAGGACCCCAGGGGCATGATTGGCAGGAATTATGTAGGTGACCACTTGCCATTGCTACCTGCTAAATATCTAAGCTCTGGGCGCTGTGGTTTCAGAGAAGAAGATTTTTTAAGCTTTTTTCCATTATGAGTCTATTGGAGCTAAGGGGCCCTGGGGCGTGGCCCATTTGGACCCGACGGGCATGATTGGCAGGATATATGTAGGTGACCACTTGCCATTGCTACATGCTAAATATCTAAGCTCTGGGCCCTGTGGTTTCAGAGAAGATTTTTGAAGCTTTTTTTCCATTATAAATGAGTCTATAGGAGCTAAAGGGCCCCGGGGCGTGGTCCTTTTGGACCCCAGGGGCATGATTGGCAAGAATTATGTAGGTGACCACTAGCCATTGCTACGTGCTAAATATCTAAGCTCTGGGCGCTGTGGTTTTAGAGAAGAAGATTTTTTAAGCTTTTTTCCATTATGAGTCTATGGGAGCAAAGGGGCCCCGGTGCACGGCCCCTTTGAAACCGAGGGGCATGTTTGGCAGGAATTATGTAGGTGACCAATTGCCATTGCTACATGCTAAATATCTAAACTCTGGGCCCTGTGGTTTCAGAGAAAAAAATTTTTGAAGTTTTTTTTTCCATTATGAGTCTATGGGAGCTAAGGGGCCCCGGGGGCGTGGCCCATTTGGACTCTAGGGGCATGATTGGCAGGATTTAAGTAGGTGACCACTTGCCGTTGCTACATGCTAAATACCTCAGCACTGGGCAATGTGGTTTCAGAGAACAAGATTTTTGAAGCTTTTTACCATTATGAGTCTATAGAAGCATAAGGGCCCCAGGGTGTGGCCCGTTTGGACCCCAGTGGCATGATTGGCAGGAATTATGTAGGTGACCACTTGCCGTTGCTACATGCTAAATATCTAAGCTCTGGGCCCTGTGGTTTCAGAGCAGAAGATTTTTTAAGCTTTTTTTCTATTATGAGTCTATGGGAGCTAAGGGGCCCCGGGGTGTGGCCAATTTAGGACCCCACGGGCATGATTGGCAGGAATTATGTAGGTGACCACTTGCCGTTGCTACATGCCAAATATCTCAGCTCTGGGCTCTGTGGTTTCAGAAAAGAAGATTTTTGAAGCTTTTTCCCATTATGAGTCTATAGGAGCTAAAGGGCCCCGGGGCGTGGCCCATTTGGACCCCAGGGGCATGATTGGCAGGAATTATGTAGGTGACCTCTTGCCATTGCTACATGCTGAATATCTAAGCTCTGGGCCTTGTGGTTTCCAGAAGACGATTTTTGAAGCTTCTTGTTCCAATATGAGTCTATCGGAGTTACAGGGCCCCGGGGTGTGGCCCGTTTTGACCCCAGGGGCATGATTGGCAGGAATTATGTAGGTGACCACTTGCCGTTGCTACATGCTAAATATCTAAGCTCTGGGCCCTGTGGTTTCCGAGAAGAAGATTTTTGAAGCTTTTTTTTCCATTATGGGTCTATGGGAGCAAAGGGGCCCCGGGGCGTCGCCCATTTGGAACCCAGGGGCATGATTGGCAGGAATTATGTAGGTGACCACTGGCCGTTGCTACATGCTAAATATCTAAGTTCTGGGCCCTGTGGTTTCAGAGAAGATTTTTTAAGCTTTTTTTTCCATTATGGGTCTATGGGAGCAAAGGGGCCCCGGGGCGTCGCCCATTTGGAACCCAGGGGCATGATTGGCAGGAATTATGTAGGTGACCACTGGCTGTTGCTACATGCTAAATATCTAAGCTCTGGGCCCTGTGGTTTCAGAGAAGAAGATTTTTGAAGCTTTTTTTCTATTATGAGTCTATGGGAGCTAAGGGGCCCCGGGGTGTGGCCAATTTGGACCCCAGGGGCATGATTGGCAGGAATTATGTAGGTGACCACTTGCCATTGCTACATGCCAAATATCTAAGCTCTGGGCCCTGTGGTTTCCGAGAAGAAGATTTTTGAAGCTTCTTGTTCCAATATGAGAGTATCGGAGCGAAGGGGCCCTGGGGCGTGGCCAATTTGGACCCCAGGGGCATGATTGGCAGGAATTATGTAGGTGACCACTGGCCATTAATACATGCTAAATATCTAAGCTCTGGGCCCTGTGGTTTCAGAGAAGAAGATATTTTATTTTTTTCCCCATTGTAAGTCTATGGGAGCTATATGTTGCCATGGCAACCAGAATTCCAATCTGATCAGCCCAAAAACCTTATGCAGGCTTTCCCCCTACCTGATGATGCTTCTCATAAAATTTGATCAAGATTGACCATGGGATAATAGAGATATACTTATTTGAAATTGTTTACGAACGCACGGACGCACGCACGCACGCACGGACGCACGCACGCACGACGGACGACGGACAAAAAGTGATCACAAAAGCTCACCTTGTCACTACGTGACAGGTGAGCTAAAAAACTGTCATCTGTTATATTAAAAAACTGTAATGGCAAGTATATTTGATTGAGTCTCCAAGCTTAGAATTATCATTAAAACTGAGCCAGAGAGACTTGACTAACTAAACTTTTATACACTGTTCATTTTAGTCCAAAAATTATTTTTATTCCATATTATATATTTTAACGCCTAGTGGCTAAGCTATGTGTTATATACCTATTAAATAATGCCATCTCCAAGACTGAGGATGTTGGGCTTGTCCCGGGCAATTAGAGTGATAGGGTCAAGACAACAACCCCAGTGTCATTACTAATTAGAACAAGTTGAAGAACTCCTGGAAAGACATTTAAATAATCTTGTCCTGAGTAAAATATTTAGCCTTATATATAGCAGGAGCCATGTCAAACGGTAAGAGTCTTAGCCTGTAAGGTTGAGTTGTTTAAAAAAAAATATTTAAAAAAGATGACTGAACTTTTTGGAAACAGTGAAGCCCAGACGCCACAGAACGATTCTCGGTTAAAGATTCGTGTTTCTTAGCAGAGGTTATGGCTTCTCTTTCTACGGTCCCGCTCCAGATTCCGAATACGATAACACATCCGTGTGATATAGGGCATTTTTCATACCTCAAAAAAAAGATATTTTTCTGATGAAAATTAGAGATATTTTTCTTATTTATACTCAAAACATAGGTTTTTGGTGCTCGTTAAAACCGCCTCATTGAGGCGGTTCTAACGAGTACCCACAACCTATGTCTTGGAGCAGAAAATAAGAAAATAATGTTTACCCACGTAAACCCCAGTTTTCTCTATATAAAGTGGGGTTTAGGGGTTTTTCATTTCACGGACATGTTCACGTGATGAAGAGTTCTGTCAAATTCTTGTGGGTTGAGATTTATTACTGACTAATTCCGCAATTCCATCTCTTGGAGAAACCAATGACATTATGCATTGGGCGATACTAGGAGAAAATAAGAATTTGCTTAGGGGGCAAATTCGTTCCTGTTAGTGTGGTCCCCGCGGCAAAGAAGGGAAGTTTAGTGCTGACACATACACAGTTTGTTATTTCTTCACCGGTGTGCGATCTAGCTCTGCACTGCTTACAAAACTCAACACAAGAGACACTTCTGTTTTGTCCATGACCCCCTTTCTATCATATATGAAAAGATTGTGAAATAGTCCATCTGACGCGATGTTCGAACAATAAAACGGGGACCGAGTGCATGAAACAGGCGTAGCTTGCGCTGGCGTAAGCTACGACAGTAGGCGTAACTAATAGTTGGCCATCCAATCCCCAAAAAGATTGATATTTTTACTTTTGATGGCAAAATTGAGTAGAGTATGGCACCAATGCTAAATGCAATCCTTGATGTGTGTCAACAATCATAGAGGTGGATGCCACGTCTGGAAATGTGTCAGGGGCTCAGAAGTAGGTCAAAGGTCAAATGAGTGCAAAATAAACATAAAACTACTCATAACTCTCTTTTAACACATATTTGGGGAAATTGCTTGCATAAAATCTCCAGAAAACTATTCAGGTGCAGTGAACAATGGAAAATTATTTTAAATGTACCCTCAAAGTATGTCAATCTTATAGGTCAGGGGTCATTTAAGTGCAAAATTCGTGAAAAATTGATGTTTTCTGATCAAATTTTGTCATATTCAGTATAAAGATGTGTTAATGACCAGTATTTATTATCAAAATATTAAAAATACATTTGCTATATTTTAATGATTAGAAAATGTGCCTGAGTACATGGATATGGGTTAAATTGGATAAAAAAAGATACTAATGTCGCAGACTTGAATCATTGATGACCCCCGATATTGATATAGCACTGGATTCTTTCTTTGTGACTTTGTTTCTGCCATGGTTCTGAAACATTGCTTTTGCGCAACTAAGTCAAAGCGCGACTTCCGGTGAGCTATCCTGTCCGTCGACATGTCTTTTTAGTCAGTCCTTACCCCCAGCTGACTGAACTGGGTCGCCAGGCCGGTTTTTATCATGATTTATCTTTCACAACATAGACAGCCTTTGCTTAAACAGAAAAGGGGATATAAAACAATTTTACAAGCATTAAACTGTTACTCTATCATGAGCAGGATCAATTTTAACACATTTCTTTGTATTAGACAATTAAACGTCAAACTCTAAACTTATCCCCTTAATTAAAATGTCGCATCTCGGATAATCGGCAAAAGATAAACCAATTGACAAACTTAATGCGTGACTAAGCAGATGCAAAAAAGATTGATATTTTTACTTTTGATGGCAAAATTGAGTAGAGTATAGCACCCATGCTAAATGTAATCCTTGATGTGTGTCAACAATCATAGGGGTGCCACGTCTGGAAATGAGTCTGAGGCTCAGAAGTAGGTCAAAGGTCAAATGAGTGCAAAATAAACATGAAACTACTCATAACTCTCTTTTAACGTATATTTGGGGAAAGTGCTTGCTTAAAATCACCATAAAACTATTCAGGTCCAGTGAACAATGGAAAATTAGTGTCTTATAGGTCAGGGGTCATTTAAGAACAAAACTCGTGAAAAATGGATGTTTGCTAATCAATTTTTGTCATATTTAGCATAAGGATGTGTTGATGACAAGTATTTATCATAAAAAAATACATTTGTTACGTGCATTGAAGTAAGTATCAAAGATGGCTGTTAGACAGTTATTCACTTCTCTTATAAAATAGAAGTGAATGCAATGATCAGGAATCAATACAATTAATCCACAGCTCCCATCAATGGCACCAGAGGGAAAGAAACACAAAAATGAAAAAAACTAGACCCGAATTGAAACACCAATAGCGGAAAGCCAAAAGGGCAGTTACTTTCCCACAAAATGGCCAATTGGTTAACCAAAACAAAATAATATAAGCAATACACGCACTCAAAGACAAACGAAAAACAGAAGAACGGCCTTAGAATGGTCAGTGGAACGAATTCAACTGGCGGGGGGTTAAATCGATTGTATGCAGCTGCAATCCTCGCCCTTACTTCCGTCGCGATTTAGACAAATAATTTGTTCCGTCCGCATGGAGGCCTTAGAACACAAAATCAAACAACCACAGAGATGAAACAACGGTGAGGACTGGACAGCAAGAAACCACTGAAATTCTGGAGCAAAAGAAAACCAACGGTGTGACTCCGATGGACCCGACCAGAGACAGAGCATCATGCACCAACCAACATTACATAAAATTAATTTCTTTCTAATTGTCAGTAAGCCTTACGCTGGAACCATAATAAAATCTGAGGCCTGCCAAGGCAAAGTTGTGCGAGTCGGACCGTGCATGCATATAAACCCTACATTGGTTTCAATGGGGGGCAGGGTTTGAGACCCCATTTCATCTCAATGTCGGGCAAAGTCCCACAAAATTGGAAGCAACGTAGAATCTGAGGCCTGACCCACCAGCGTACATTTAAATGGGGAAGCAAAGTTGCCAACCGTGATTGGGTTAAATACCATGCATGCAGTCTGTCGTATAACATTTATGCTGTACCCAATCGGGGCTTGAAGAAATAGATGGGTTGCATGTTGCTTCCACGCAGAGCTGAAACCGACCGCACACGAATACTGGTAAACGGCTTGCTTTGGCAAAGCGGTGCGAGTCGGACCGTCCAAGCTTATAAACCCTATTGGTTTCATTGGGCGACAAGGCTTGTGGTGTCATTTCACCTCAAGCAAAGTCTCCAAAATGACCTCTACAGTGTTGACGGGGACGTTAAACCTAAAAATATTTTTTTTTATATCGAAGAATGATTTTACGATATAAGGTGCTGAAGTCATTTCAGTTATATTTTTTCTGAATTTACACACTAAGTCACCATGAAATTCGTGTTCGGATAGACCTTGTTGCACAAGAGATTAAGTTCAACATCGAGTTTGAAATTAAATCGGAATGACGTCAATAAAATTTTGAAAAGGCTTTGCGTAGTTTATGATACCGATATCCCTGATTAAGACGTTTAGCAGTTAACAATTTATTACGAGCATAGAAGTCAGTTGCATGACTAGACAACCTGGTAGGTCGAAATAATTACGAAATATAAACGCCATAGGATGCCGCACGAGGAACATCACCGTCAAACAAAGGAAAATTTACAATCTCAAATTCAAAATCATCGTGTTTGTCATAAATTTTGCGGGAAACAAACCCATCTGCGTGTAACAATAGACAGATGTAATTCCAAAAACGGGGCCTCGGTATCAGAAAAAATGTTTTATTTAACTGAAGTTCTGGGGGTAAATTTGACTGATCAAACCATCGAAATAGGTATTGTCAATATTTAATAAATCATCAAAATATCTAGAAGTCGAGCTCTGAAGTTAAAATGGCTTGTTATTTATATATGACTAGGTATATCATTTCAGATTATGCGGGAGAGAGCTCGTATCAGTGAAATCGGAGAAATCCCTATTTGGTTTGCATTGCATAGACTTGTCAATGTTGGAGTAAAAAACACTCAATCATATAGGCGCAAACGCGAGCTATTACCCTTTACATTGTAGTGATCTGAACGGCTCTTACTTGTAAAATACAAACTTTGAATACGGTTAAACACTTAAATTAAGCGACCGCAAATTTTATCGCTTTTTATGAGTACACCTTTTCGTGGATTTGCCATTTCGGCGGATTTTCGATTTCCGAAGAAAAAAAAAATCGGTCGAATCTCCAAAGCCCTGTAGGATGACAAAAAATCATCGGAGTTGATCATCAACAGCGTCATGCAGAAACTGTGGTAATTAGTTAAAACTTTTTATGTTCACCGCATGATTAACCTAATGTGCTACCATTACAATCCAAATGTCTGTCTGGAGGTGTATCACTTTGCTCTTATCTGATTGGTTTGCCCATCCTATTGAGCTCACAGTTAAAGCCATCAATCAATTACCAATTATATCCACAATTTTCACAATAACTCTCAAGGTGTGTTTGTTTTCATTCAGGCGTTATGAGATGTCTTATGACGTGGACATTGTCTTTCTTTATTTCGACTTCTAAAGAAGTAAATACACTTTTTTTGCCACCGATCGGATGATGCCTATGACCAACGAACACATCATAATTGTGATGTTTAGAATATCTTCTCTTGCACTATTTTAAGCTTTGTTGGCGGATTTTTATTTTGACTTTTTTATCCTTGATTGCATATAGCGCCAAAATAAAATGGCCGCCAAAAATAAGTGTTTTACGGCAGCTGCACGTGACCTTTGATGATGACCAGGTTGTGTTATTATTAGATATATCTTCATCATATACTTTATCCTTGAGATACCATTGTGACGTTTAGAAAGAACTCAGACGATTTGGAATGTTACTTATAATAATGGGTGGCATGTGAAGAATCAACGTATTTTGCAATATAAACATATTTTGCCAAATGTGTACTTAAATGACCTTTGACCTACGGCCGATTAGGTTGGTCATTATGCTGTTTGTATAATGTTTGGGTTTTATGCTTCCTAGATAAGGATATGGCAACTCATGTGACTTTGTTTCAGATGACATACTAGATATCCCTTTGTACAATAAATATTGATGCATATTTAAAGAAAATTTGTACTTAAATGACCTTAGACCCAGACCAAATTTATGATATAACTTCTTTTCTCATATATAATGCATAAGTAGTATGTCCTAAGTATATTGCTGGTATTTTGATTAACTTTATTTGGTCTGTTTAGATAGAGAGAGGGTATAAATACCAGTATGTACAAATTTTATTGTATTTTTTCACTCATTTGACCTTTGACCTAATTCTGAGGCTCAGGGGCATTTTCAGAAGTGGCATCCACCCCTATCACTTTAGCAACACACTAAAGAACACAGTTAGCATGGATGCCAAACTCTACTCAATTTTGCCATCAGAAGTATTTTTTCGTGGTTTGGATGGCCAACTATAAGTCCAGATTACGACTGTATTAAAACTGGAGTGCAACGACTGGAGTAAGACTGGCTTAAGCCTGGCGTATAGCCATTATAGTACGATGTATCATGTATATCATCGGCGAAATGTTTTTTCACTGCTTTATGATACACACGATACACATGCTTCTAGTGTTGTGCTAAAGAAATTTATGGACAACAAATCTACTTTGCATGTTCTTTGAAAATGTCTGCAAGTAAAAATATGAAGAAAACAAAAATGAAATTTTGAGACTGTTGGTCCTCTATAAGGAAAATGCTGAGATATTAATCTCATAATTAAGAAATATGTGCCCACATCAAAACTGAAAAGGAATCAAAGCGCCTTTCTAAAAAGATCTTAAAGTTAAGAAAACTAGTTCTGCAAATTCAGTTATATGATATGTTTGCAGATGAGTGAGACGCCAAGTTCTGCAACGGAAGGTCAGATGGTTTTTCTCCGGGTACTCCGGTTTTCGTCCAACTCTAATTAACGATCGGCTCGATATGAGTGAAATAATCTTGAAAAGGCCGTAAAACCAAAACAAAAAAAAAAAAATGTTTGCAGATGTTTATACACCGGTGGTATTATGAAGTGTCATTCGACGTTTCAAAATTTTGAAAGAAACTGTTTACATTTTCAAAACCAAACATTAGAAATCAAATTTTAACAATGCTATGTCCATAAGTAACAGTTTTTGTCTGGTCGGTTGTGGATACCTCTCCCAAAAGATACTCTATGGGAAAGAGATCGGAGGAAAAAGGCTGGCTAGTCCAGTACATGAATTCCATTGGCTTGAAGACATTTTTGAGTAAAAACAGCACTATGAGCCCGCGCGTAACCATGCTGGATAAGATATCCCGGATTCTGAGCGTAAACAAATAAATGGAACCACGTGAGGCCGAACCTCTTTGATTGATGTGACGTCTCGCTATTCAATCCACGTCTCAGCCATGATCTTGAATGTTCCTAATGGCATTAAGCTGCGTTCGCTAACTACATGCACTACCTCGCCACACAATTACGCTTGTCCATCCCGATATGTCACGGTCTATTACGCACGCGTCGCCTCGGCATACCTTACACCTATACGTCGAACCACCCGGAAACGACAATCGGCGTGATCCATGGTGAAGTGCGATTTGTCACTGAAACGCATATCACATCAGTCGCTTAGACGCCAATTTACGTGTTTCATGATCCAGCGTAAGCGTTCAGTACTGTGTCGACGCGTTAACTTTGGTCACGTCCAGCACTCAAACGTGCATCACAAAAGGGCGAGGAAAAGTGTCAGCGTTTATTAGTCGCTTGTTGAGACCCTTTGTTTATCTACAGGTACAGTGTAGCAGCTGCCGGCTGAAATCTGTTTCGCAGATACGTCTGACGGATGAATCGATCTTGACGTACTGACATCGGTCTTCCGCTACGCCGACGTCCACTAGCGTCTTCTGCATATAGTAAGATGACGCTTCAATAGACGATATACCATACACATGTGGCATCCAAAATCAGAGTCAACGTCATCCGCTTTCCGACCTACTTCTAACTGTCCAGGGGCACGCTTACGATCCTTTAATGAAAAACGTCGCATTTCGCTCTGACTTAATACTTTTGAGAACAAATGTCAGTTTCTTCTTTTCTAGGCACGACCTTACATCACACATCAAAAGTTTGGTCCTGAACATGTGGTTTCTATCCGCACTGGTGTGAAGGTGGTGCACAGGATCAACATGGCCGGACTGGTAACTGGTTGTTTGATTTAACCTTTTTTTGAAATGGTGCCAAAGCGTGTTGTAATCATGCAATCGTTTGGTTTCAGTATCAAAGCACTGAGAGTGCTGGTGGTCGATTGCTACCGAGTGTAGGTTGAAGCAATAGTCCTGGGTTGAGATTTAAACTGTTTCATTTAACTCTGAAATTCCAAGCAAATAGTGAAGATTTTTATACGAAGCCGCGTTCTGCAGTGTCTGATCTTGGGCTACACTGTTTGTCAAGCTCACCCTATGATTTCAGGATAACCCTCTTTAGTCTTTTGGAATACCCTGATCTCACTGCGGCTATTTTCTACAAGAAAAAGGTTATTCTGACAAGTCGGTGATAGTCACGTAGACGTTAGCACTGAAGCGCTTTTCTTATAAATAACTTCGGGTCGAATGACAAACAATCAACCGAAACATAGCCACGTCGTTTGTCAGTGTTGGATACATGTAAGTGTTATCTGTAATATCTGCACTTGAATCAAATGTTGGATCTGGGAAACAATGTAGACTCAGATCAAACGCCGCAGTACACGGTGCTGATCTTGTTCTACACTTTTTGCATTAGTTACTAGTATTTTAAGCTTAAACGAAACAGTCCAAGTCCCCGGTCAAAACCAGCCTGAGAAATCGGCATGAGTGTTGTCAGTGCTTTGATTATTCACTACCTTGAGTTTCTGGAGTGCACTCTTCAATCATCGAAGTTGGGCTCGTCCATTCTGCTAAATATGGCACCTAGAATTATATCACAGGACTTACACTTCCGCAAAGGTATCTGTACTACAGTTCAGGGTTGTAAGGGACAGCCTTTCTTTCCAATTTCTCCAGTCATATCTGTGTACGCAAAGTCCAATATACACCTAAGTTGTAACTCACCTAGACTTGACCTCGAAAGTCAGAAAACTTGTCTGCAGCTGACCTTGTCCTGCAGCAGGCTGGTCTTTAAGGGTTCAATATTGACAACACTGTTAGAAAACAGTGTAGAACCTGAGCAGACGGCAGAGCAGGCACCGCATTGATCTGGGTATACAGTGTTTGCCAAACCCGTTGCATGATGTAGCTGATTCATATGAAATGAAAAATATATTCTCTGAAAGGTAAGATAAAATCGTCTAGTCGTCTGCTTCAAAAATTTGTATTGCGCTTATAGGATAATTAATACGCTCGTACAATTTTGATTACTATGCCAAACCGGACTACAGTTTGTGCGGACTCATATGACAGTCAAAGCCGGAATAAAGCCGGAACTACTTTAAGACGTGCAGCACAGCAAGAATAGACAGATGGATTATGTCATTAACATGGGAGGCAGTACAATTCTATTAGAAATTGAACATATCGCAGAAGTCCTAGCCAAAACAACCCGTCTGATAATCCTGCATGTAGTTGATCTATAAATATTGAATAAGTCACCAACTGCATTTGGAAAAAGCCGCTCGCCAAATATCTCAACCCAAAAAGGGTCTGAATTTCAGCTGAAATCGCCCTCTGTCGCCGCCTGGGATAAGTCAGGACGGAGCTCATCAATTAATTCAAACAATCTGAGCAAGGTAATCTAAATCGCGCATAAAGCTCAGTATCGTCGTATATTTACCCGCTCTCTCCTTAAACATCTCCTATTCTGTAAATTCTCAAATCAATGTACAAGTCCAGCTTTTTGTAGACAGAATAACGCAAAATAATCACGACACGCTACAGTTACGGCTGCTACCTAGTAGACGTGACTTTATGAGTAAGTTTACGACTATTCACCATATTAGCATTATTTGCTGGCTCCCAGCTTGCACATTGTCAATTTTGGAAAACGGGTAACCAGACCTCCTGACCTTTTAAGGTCAGGGGGTCTGGTTACCTGTTTTTCCAATACTGATAACCTTCAGACTAGGAACCAGCAGATAATGCAAATAAGGTGGTTGCGACACGTCTCGTTTATGCACACCGCGTAAATGTCTGCGACAATTTTACAAGCGCCTGGCGTAGGCTACGTCTGTTTTATGTACTCGGTCCCCGATTACTTACCAATATACTGAACGATTCCAACGATCACCGCCGCCATTCCTGTTATGATAAACACCAATATACCTGTCGGCCGACGACCATACCTGAGCAGAGAATTAATTATATTTATATGAAAACATCATTACAACTGCCCTTTGAACCCTGTAGACAAGTACAGATTTCTAGTGTAGATTCAGTTGAGATGTGTCTGCTGGTTTGACGGGAGTTGCACGACACAGCCAACACTATTTAGGTCAGTTTGCCTAGCCACACTGTTCCTGGGCGGACACATGTAGTGCTCATTCTTTCGCTAAAAAACTGACGACTGCCGCCTTGAATGCGGACCCCCTTGAATTAGCGGAAGAGAAAGACTGATCGTAGAAAAGATTTCACTATCGATCTCCACGAAAGAATGTTGTCGATCAGACAGTTATGAAACCCGCGATCTCCTCATCAACAGTACTTAGCGATGGGGCCAACGGAGATAGCTCTATTATAAAAAAAAAACGCCTATATAACTCTGAGCCACCCAAAACTCGATTTATATAGTAAAACTGGGGTTTATAAAGGCAAATATTTTTTTATTTTTGCTCAAAAGCATAGATTGTGGTAATTGTTAGAACCGAGGCGGTTCTAGCCTCGTCGAGGCGGTTCTAACGATTTCCTACAACCTATGTTTTGAGCAGAAATATGAAAAATATCATACTTATTCATGTGAAAATGTTCAATTGTTCGTGGAACGATTTTCAATACATTCGAATAGGCGTGTTTTCGTAGTGATTATGAGCCAAATGAAAGAAAATAGGAAAATACACTTCAGAAAGGGCCATTAACCCTTTTTGTACCAAATGGAATCTTCTTCCTTACATATAGCAGGAGTCCTTTTCAAAATTTAGGACTATCAGGTTGTGTTTTCTTTATAATTTACTCGGGAAATGGTTTAACTTTTTGCAAACAGTGTAGGCCCTGATCAGACGCCGCGTTCTGCGGCGTCTGATCTGGGTCTGCACTGCTTGCAAAGGTACCCCTTTAGGGGTTTCTGGTACTGAATGGGTTAAACGTTTGAATAGGTATGTTTTCGTAATCATTATGAGCCAAATTAAAGAACATGGGAGAAACTACATGTACTTCAGAAACACAGGGATAACATGTCCAGCTAGCACAACATATCATATTAATATCATAATGATGTCAAAAGTTTAGTTTGTTTATGTTGAGGTTTAATTCCACGTCAACATTATTTAGGTCATTTGGAGACGTTGATTCCAATTTTGTTGCCGGGCTTTTAATCTACACTGAGATGAAAGGACATCTCAAGCCCTGCCATCCGAACAGACCAATAAGGTTTATATCCAGAGACGGTCCGACTCCCACTACTTTGCCTTGGCATGCTTAGACATTTTAAGCGCTTTAGAAGTACTCATGGGTCACACCGGTTACCGAGGTTCAAAGTACGCGACTGAGTACAACGAACGCTACTGAAATTGATAACGTCACAACAATATTTTCGGTAAGAAAATGATTTATTTTAGCCAAAATTCTAATCTTCTTGAGTGGTTATTTTGCATAGCTACAGAAATATGGTATAATCTTTTAAATATACGGATGCAGAGATTTCTGCTCCATACAAACGGAATTTCTTTTGTCTACCGTGTTTTCACCAACCCCGGCATTCTTCGGGCAGTATTTTCCGACCGTAAAATATCTTTTATGAACATATTTGTTTTTTATTTATATCTTATTGGGATTCCAGACTTTCCAATGATGTATTTGCTTGAGCCCCAAATGGTGCCAATGTCCACTGAATCTGAGGATGGTTCAAAACTTGATGTTTTGTTAGGATACAACTTACAACGGGCTATGGTAAACCATAACGCGGTTAATAAGCACAATTTGAGTACAACAAACACGGATTAATCAATCTTCGTGAAATGAGACAAAACACTTTAATCCGCCTGCGAAGTCATGACACCTGATGCTATTTTTAATTTCAAACAATCCATTTGACTCTTACATACTTTTTAATGCCTTTCTGATTCATATTATTATGATTTCTAAACTTATGCGAATCATTGTTTCTAAATAAACAGTGCACTCGAATTACGAAGTGCTAACTTATATTCCTGATCAGAATTGCTACTGGTGACACGTCAAATGACATTCATTCACAAGGAGCCGTGAATTGGAAAAGTTAGTCCATAGCTCTCACCAATGAGGTAAATTTAGCTACACCATCCTGGGGAAATTATCGAATTCTGAACGGTATTCCAATCTTTTATGGTTCAGGGAATATGGATCCTTTGCAGAACAGAACAGAACAAGGACTTTATTTTGTGAATCATTCTCAGGCCACTTATGCTCAGGTGGCATTAGAGAAAAAGTTTTGACATAGCGTATCAACAGACAATAACATGGCTGCAACAAGCATCAAACTGTAAGTATATATACATGTATTCATAGCGACATTGTACAACTTCAAGGCGGGGGTGTATATTCTCAGCGTGGGCACATCGTGTGGACGGCATCGCATCAGCGTAAATGCAACATTGTTGCAACGACGTCGAGCACACGCCCCTCAAACGTCCAGTGCTCGCTGTGATTGTTTTAAACTTTCATTTAAGAAATACGTTTTTTCTTCTGCAGGTCATGAAAGTATGAAGGCAGTGGGTCGCGTGCAAAGTAAATGAATCCCGAAGGGGTTCCTGTAAACTTTGCTAGCGACCCACTGTCGTTCATACTTACATGAAAAGCAGAAAAATTAAGTTTATTTTTTATATTTACATTATTTGCCTCTCATCACTGAGCGAAAAAAATGCCTATAGGGCAAACTTTTAAAGCTGAAAAACATTTACACGCTGTTTTTCTACAAAGAGCGGAACAGCGTTGACCTCATCAACGCCCGTAGAGAACAATGGTTTAGAATGACGTCACTTAACGTCATTGAAAATCGTGTGATTCGATGCGTTCATGGAAGTATGAACGCAATTGTTTTCTATATGTTTACATTAGACTTTACACTGGAAATGTAAATATAAGTATATGATACCCAGGAATTGTCAGGTATTGCTATAGGGTTCTGGAAAGCCAATGAATTGTGATTTCTACATTGCATAACTTGGGGAATAAGGCCATCTGTTGAAATGCTAGCGGTACACTTTAGATCTTTGTAAAATACTATAAATTTACCTACTGCCTCGATCGATCTCCTCCTTTTCTTGAGAGATTTATTTATTTAACCCATATATGCCAAGCGGCCCATTTATGGGACATTGGCAAACAGTGTAGACACAGGATAGAAGCCGTAAAAGGCGACGTCTGTTATGGGTCTACACTGTTTGCAAAAGCACATGCTTTATTGTGAAATTTATCGCAAGCAAAACCAACCCGACACCCCTGTAATTGGAATTTGACAATTTCAAACTTACGATGGGTAAGATTTCATTGTCATATAGAGGTCAATGAATCCACATGTCTTAGGATCGTTCTCCCTATGTGTAAGATGCCTCAATTTTATTGGTTCTGCTCCTGGTTATCTGTATAGTACTACACTTAATACGTTGAACTATAATTTCTGAGCCAACGTCGGAGGCATTGTCAGTGGAAATGTCATTAATGCACACGAAGAACAACAACGCACCAAGAACGGCACCTTGGGGGACACCAGGCAAAACTGGAGCCCATTCCGACGTTTCATTATTGTTAATATTTTAACACAACTAGCTGTTGTCAATAAGGAAAGAAATCTTTATATTTGATTAGGTCATACCGAGAGGGGACCTCGGTTTAAAGACTCATCGGAATGTCTGAAGAACCCCGATATCGAACGCAAGACCCCTGGT
Organism: Lucinisca nassula; assembly: GCA_963580285.1. NCBI lineage: Eukaryota > Metazoa > Mollusca > Bivalvia > Lucinida > Lucinidae > Lucinisca > Lucinisca nassula. The sequence continues at coordinate 115,252,406 of OY757011.1, forward strand.
TTATGAGGCGAGTAGAAGAGAATGACCGAAGAAAAGATTTCATGGCGCGAACAATTTCAGATTCTTTTTCTGGCATAACTTTGATCTTAAACCGTAGATTTTTTTTATAAAGCATTCACTTCCATTGCTGACTTGGGCCCCCGCCTATCGGGGCTTGGGAAAATAGATTGGGCACCATTTTGCTTCCACGCAGATCTAAAACCGACCGCACATGAGTACTGTTAAACCACTCAGAGGATCAAAGCCTGCCAAGGCAAAGTGGTGCGAGATGGACCGTCTCTACATATAAACCCTTTTGTTTGCTTGGGCGGCAGGGCTTGAGAAGTCATTTCATCTCAATGTCGGGTAAAATTTCCATAAAATTGAAATTAACGTCCCAAAAATGACCTAAATAGTGCTGACGGAGAAGTAACACAGCCGACTGCTGACGTCCGCAATAGTGTGATGAAATTATTGTGGCGTCACGTTACGTGCAATATCTTAACGGTAGAGTACATGGCGTCTTTAACAAGAAGTGTACATTAAACAACTCAGAGTCAAACACGTGAGAATTCTCGATTTTCATACCATCCCTAGGTAGAATACCGTGGGTAGGATAATAGTTTTTATCAATGGCAAAATCCAGGATTTCCTCGTCTAGTGTACAAGAACTAGTAACAAGGTGCTAAAGTATAATATGCGTATCCAGGAAAGACTGTTGGTTTTCTTTTGCTGCAACATTTCAGTGGTTTCTTGCTGTCGAGTCCTCACCGTTGTCTCACCTCTGTGGTTCTTTGATTATTTGTGTTCACGGAGATGTTGCACTAATGAGTTAGTAGGCCTTCATGCGGACTGAACAAATTATGTGTCTAACTCGCGACGGAAGTAATGGCGAGGATTGTGGCCGCGTAAAATCGATTTTAGCCCCCCTCCCCCCAGTGGGGAATCTTTCCACTGACCGTTCTAATGCGGTTCTTCTGTGGCGATTTATTTATGTTGTTGATTGTTACTTACTGTGTGGTGTATCACTTTTGTCTTTTTATTTTTTTGGGATGGCCATATGGCCATTTTGTGGGAAAGTAACTATCCTTATGGCCTTCCTTTGTTTAGGTTTCCATTATGGTCTGGTCGCTTAATGTTTGTGTTTCTTTCCCTTTGGTGTCTTTGATGGGTGGAGTAAGTTAATTGTATCGATTCCTAATCTTTGTTTTACTTCTACTTCGAATCAAGGTCACTGCAAGTTCCTGTATTGATATATGAACTCGTGTAAGTATGTTGTTGCTCGCAAGAGCTAAATAGTGTTGATTGAGACGTTAAGCCTCAGATCAAACAAACAAACAAACAGGTTATTTGTATGTCACATGCAATTTTTATGGGTCAAAGCGACTGGTTATTGTGCATCCATTGTAAAAAAATGTGTTAACAAGTCATAAACACACATTACAACCTATTTTGGAATGGCCAAGCGCATACTGTACATGTTGCAATTTTTCAACTAAAAGGGCAAATATGTGCCGGTCATCTTTGCTATTTCTTGAAACATGACGCTTGTAATGGGTAAAAAGTCCAGATTTGGGTTTTCCACCTCCGTGTTTGTTGTACCATCTTGACGAGTTTAGTGTACCCAGACTCAACACACGATCCGTGGTAAGGTGTACCCTTAATTGAAGGTAGTGAGCCAAGAAATTCTAAATGTATTCTAAATGTTTTCACGAGTTATTAAAAATAGTATATTTACTTCGATAACTAGAGACATGAAAAACCCTAGAGTACTCATGTATATGTCATTACTTTTTAATTGATATACCCTTAAAACTTGAAGTAAAGGAATATTGCACTCACACTTTTCTCTCGTCATAACAAAAATCAGCAGCGTCCGTTGTACCCAGTAGAGTTACGTTGTACTGCGGTAATCGGTGCGATGGGTGGTCGGTTTCAGCTCAGCGTAGAAGCATCATGCACCCAAATCTATGTTCCCAAGCCCCGATCCAACATGATGATACGCGTAAATTGTTAGTTTATTTCTTCTTTGAACATAAACATATGTCTTGTATACTCTTTTCTATAAAAGTACACGTATACTCATTCGTAACTAGAAATGCGTCCATAGGACACGGATGCCCCCGCCTGAAAATATGTCTGTTCGTATTCATCAACAGAAAGTTATTGGCCGTGTTTAAGTTTGGGACCCTTTTTAGCTCACCTGTCACGTAGTGACAAGGTGAGCTTTTGTGATCACATTTTGTCCGTCGTCCGTCGTGCGTCCGTGCGTGCGTGCGTCCGTCCGTAAACATTTTCAAATTAAGTATATCTCTAATACTCCATGGTCAATCTTGATCAAATTTCATGAGAAGCATCATCAGGTAGGGGGAAAGGCTGCATAAGGTTTTTGGGCTGATCAGATTGGAATTCTGGTTGCTATGGCAACATATAACTCCCATAGACTTACAATGGGAAAAAATTAAAATATCTTCTTCTCTGAAACCACAGGGCCCAGAGCTTAGATATTTAGCATGTAGCAATGGCTAGTCGTCACCTACATAATTCCTGCCAATCATGCCCCTGGGGTCCAAATTGGCCACGCCCCGGGACCCCTTCGCTCCCATAGACTCATAATGGAACAACAGCTTCAAAAATCTTCTTCTCGGAAACCACAGGGCCCAGAGCTTAGATATTTAGCATGTAGCAATGGCAAGTGGTCACCTACATAATTCCTGCCAATCATGCCCCTAGGGCCGAAATGGGCCACGCCCCGGGGCCCTTTAGCTCCTATAGACTCATAATGGAAAAAAAGCTTCAAGAATATCCTTCTCTGAAACCACAGGGCCCAGAGCTGAGAAATTTGGCATGTAGCAACGGCAAGTGGTCACCTACATAATTCCTGCCAATCATGCCCCTGGGGTCCAAATTGGCCACACCCCGGGTCCCCTTAGCTCCCATAGACTCATAATGGAAAAAAAAGCTTCAAAAATCTCCTTCTCTGAAACCACAGGGCCCAGAGCTTAGATATTTAGCATGTAGTAACGGCAAGTGGTCACCTACATAATTCCTGCCAATAATGCCCCTGGGTTCCAAATGGGCGACGCCCCGGGGCCCCTTCGCTCCCATAGACTCATAATAGAACAAAAAGCTTCAAAAATCTTCTTCTTGGAAGCCACAGGGCCCAGAGCTTAGATATTTAGCATGTAGCAATGGCAAGTGGTCACCTACATAATTCCTGCCAATCATGCTCCTGGGGTCCAAATTGGCCACGCCCCGGGGCCCTTTAGCTCCTATAGACTCATCATGGAAAAAAAAGCTTCAAAAATCTCTTTCTCTGAAACCACAGGGCCCAGAGCTAAGATATTTGGCATGTAGCAACGGCAAGTGGTCACCTACATAATTCCTGCCAATCATGCCCCTGGGGTCCAAATAGGCCACACCCCGGGGCCCCTTAGCTCCCATAGACTCATTATGGAAAAAAGCTTCAAAAATCTTCTTCTCTGAAACCACAGGGCCCAGAGCTTAGATATTTAGCATGTAGCAACGGCCAGTGGTCACCTACATAATTCCTGCCAATCATGCCCCTGGGTTCCAAATGGGCGACGCCACAGGGCCCCTTCGCTCCCATAGACTCATAATGGAACAAAAAGCTTCAAAAATCTTCTTCTCAGAAACCACAGGGCCCAGAGCTTAGATATTTAGCATGTAGCAATGGCAAGTGGTCACCTACATAATTCCTGTCAATCATGCCCCTGGGGTCCAAATTGGCCATGCCCCGGGGCCCTTTAGCTTCTATAGACTCATAATGGAAAAAAGCTTCCAAAATTTTCTTCTCTGAAACCACAGGGCACAGAGCTTAGATATTTAGAATGTAGCAACGGCCAGTGGTCACCTACATTATTCCTGCCAATCATGCCCCTGGGTTCCAAATGGGCGACGCCACGGGGCCCCTTCGCTCCCATAGACTCATAATGGAACAAAAAGCTTCAAAAATCTTCTTCTCGGAAACCACAGGGCCGAGAGCTTAGATATTTAGCATGTAGCAATGGCAAGTGGTAACCTACATAATTCCTGCCAATCATGCCCCTATGGTCCAAATGGGCCACGCCCTGGGGCCCCTTTGCTCCCATAGACTCATAATGGAAAAAAAAAGCTTCAAAAATCTTCTTCTCTGAAACCACAGGGCCCAGAGTTTAGATAGTTAGCATGTAGCTACGGCAATTGGTCACCTACATAATTCCTGCCAATCATGCCCCTGGGTTCCAAATGGGCCACACGCCGGGGCCCCTTAGCTCCTATAGACTCATAATGGAAAAAAAGCTTCAAAAATCTTCTTCTCTGAAACCACAGGGCCCAGAGCTTAGATATTTAGCATGTAGCAATGGCAAAAGGTCACCCACATAAATCCTGCCAATCATGCCCGTGGGGTCCAAATGGGCCACGCTCCGGGGCCCCTTAGTTCCCATTGACACATAATGGAAAAAAGCTTCAAAAATCTTCTTCTCTGAAACCACAGGGCCCAGAGCTTAGATATTTAGCATGTAGCAATGACAAGTTGTCACCTACATAAATCCTGCCAATCATGCCCCTGGGGTCCAAATAGGCCACACCCTGGGACCCCCTTAGCTCCCATAGACACATAATGGAAAAAAAAACTTCAAAAATCTTCTTCTCTGAAACCACAGGGCCCAGAGCTTAGATATTTAGCATGTAGTAACGGCAAGTAGTCACCTACATATTTCCTGCCAATCATGCCCCTGGGGTTCCAAATGGGCCACACCCCGGGGCCCCTTAGCTCCCATAGACTCATAATGGAAAAAAGCTTAAAAAATCTTCTTCTCAGAAACTGTGAAGCACAGAACATAGATATTTAGTGTCTAGGAACATAAAATAGCCAGCTACATAAATCCTGCTAACCCTGCCCCTGGGGTCAAAATTGGCCACACCAGAGCTCATCACCTCCAATAGACTTATAATGGAAAAAAACTTCTTCTATGAAACCATAATGCCCAGAGCTTAGATTTTTAGTATGTAGCCACGTCAAGTGGCCACCTACATAAATCCTGCCAGTTATGCCCCTGGGATCCAAATTGGCCACACCCCAGGGCTCTTTAGCTTCCATAGACTTACAATTGGAGAAACTTCAAAAATCTTCTTCTCTGAAACCACAGGGCCATTATAATGAAAAAAAAACAAAAAAAAAAAACAACTTAAAATGGGGAAAAAAATCTTCAAAAATCTTCTTTTCTGAAACCATAAGTCCCAGAGCTTAGGTATTTAGCATGTAGCAATGTCGAGTGGTCGCTTACATGAATCCTGCCAATCATGCCCCTGGGGTCCAAATCCTGTGGCCCCTTAACTCCAACGAACTTATAATGGAAAAAAGCTTCAAACATCTTCTTTGAAACCATGAAGTAAAGACCTTAGTTATTTAGTATATGGCAACACAAAATGGTCGCCTACATAAATCCTGCCAACCGTGCCCTTTGTGTCAAAATTGGCCAAGCCCCAGGGGTCATTAGCTCCTATAGACTTATACTGGAAAAAACTTAAAAAAATCTTTTTTCTCCAAAACCATAAGGCACAGATTTTGTTTGATTTGAGGTTTTACATCCCCGTCAACACTGTATAGGCCATTTTGGAGATGTCTCTACCAATTTTGTGGGACTTTTACCCGACATTGGGATGAAATTACATCTCAAGCCCTGTCGCCCAATGAAACCAGTAGGGTTTATAAGCATGGAAACCACTTTGCCTGAGCTTAGATATTTAGTATGTAGCAATGTCAAGTGGTCTCCTACACTAATGATTTTCTGGTACACAGGTGAGCGATATAGGGCCATTGGGCCCTCTTGTTTCAAGTTTGACCTCTAAGTATGACCCTGACCTTGTAGGTAAGGACCTTGGTTTTGTGTGAGGCAGATTGTCTCATGATGGCCAACATTTCTGCCAAATAATTTCAAAATCCATCCAGAGATAAGAAATTTATTGACCGACCATTTTTTTTACCTTGGACCTCTGAGTATGACCTTGACCTTGGAGGTACGTATCATTGTTTGCACGTGACACATCGTCTCATGATGGTTAATATTTCTTCAAAGTAATTTTAAAATCCATCCAGAAATAAGTAAGTTATTGACTGCGTTTAAGTTTCGGACCCTTTTTTTGACCTTTGACCTCTAAGTATGACCTTGCCCTTGGAGGTACGGATCTGGGTTTTCACGTGACACATCGTTTCATGATGGTCAACACTTCTTCAAAGTAATTTCAAAATCCATCCAGAAATAAGTAAGTTATTGACTGCGTTTAAGTTTCGGACCCTTTTTTGGCCTTTGACCTCTAAGTATGACCTTGACCTTGGAGGTACGGACCTGGGTTTTGCACGTGACACGTCGTCTCATGATGGTTAATATTTCTGCCGAGTAATTTTAAAATCCATCAAGAAATAAGGAAGTTATTGACTGCGTTTAAGTTTCGGACGCACGGACGCACGGACGGACGGACGGACGGACAGGGGCAACGCTATATGCCCTTTCCACCATTCTTCGAATGTCGGGGGCATAAAAAGCTAGTATTTGGAGATAGTGCATTAGCTCATGGCGCGATGAAAAAACAAAGTGACATTTCTGCTACAGTTATAAGACAGTATATGCTCGTAGAAACCGACGCATTGACGGTGTTCTATAGAATAGCTACAATCTAAGTTTTGATCAAAACTAAGAAATACTGTATACCTATGTAAATAAAACTATGAAGATTGCCAAGATGGTTTTTTGAAACACATTAAAACACACACACGCATGCACGATTGAAAATAAAAATTAAGCTTTCTAAATAATTTGTTTGAATTGGTGTTTAACGTCCCCGTCAACACAATTTAGGTCATTTTGGAGACGTTGCTTCCAATTTTGTGGGACTTGTAGCCGACATTGAGGTGAAATGACATCTCAAGCCATGTCGCCCAATGAAACCAGAAGGCTTATATGCATTGGACGATCTGACACGCACCGCTTTGCCTGGACAGGCTTTGTCCGTCTTAGCTGTTTACCAGTACTCGTGTGTGTTCTAGATAATTTCGGCAAATAAGGCCCCCTTTTTAATCAATGTAAAACAGTGTTTTCAATGGTGTTACTTTTACAAGAACGAAAATCCAGCTTACCTATTTTGAAGCCATATGGCAATGAATTTGGAAGGTATATTCACAAGCTTGAACAAGAGCAGATTGAGGTAGATACTTCCAGAAAGTTTCGTTATTCCAAAGCTTATACCGTAGGCAATCAATCCCAGTGCAACCCTATAATATCATAAGACAAACTCTATAACAATATTTATCTGGATATTTCTCGGAGCTTAATTATGCCAAAGCTTATTATCCGGAGCTACCCTGTAATATCATAAGACAAACTGTAAAATTGTGTTTAGTTATTTCGGACAGATTACATGTACCAAAACTTATACCGTAGGCAATAATCCTGTAATTTCATACCTCGGTACTGTTGCATAGGCTCTTTAAGATTAGATCTATACTCAAAATGTAAGGAATGCGGCGTCTGATCGGAGTCTGCCATGTTTGTTTAAAAGTTCAGAGATTAAGTGTTAAACGAAAACATCACGAAAAAACACGCCTATATAATTTTGACCCACTTGAATCCCACTTTTATATAGTAAAACTGGGGTTTGCAGGGGTAAACCTTATTTTTCTTTTTTGTGCTCTGAAATATGGATTGTGGGTACTCGTTAGAACCGCCTCGATGAGGCCAACCTCGATGAGGTTCTAATGAGTGCCAACAATCTATATTTTGAGCAGAAATAAGAAAAATATCACACTTTTTCATCTTAAAATTATCATTTTTTCGGCGATAAAGGTGACAATGTATTTGTATAGGCGTGGTTCTAATGAGTGCCAACAATCTATATTTTGAGCAGAAATAAGAAAAATATCACACTTTTTCATCTTAAAATTATCATTTTTTCGGCGATAAAGGTGACACTGTATTTGTATAGGCGTGTTTGCGTAATGCAGAGATGTCTAAGTGTTTTATCATTCCACAGCGCTATGCTGCACATATATATTACATATATCGTAATGGACTGTGACTTTTTTCGGTTCTGGTTTCCGGCACTCCGGTCACTCTTGATTTTCTTTTGCTCCAGCATTTCAGTGGTTTCTTGTTGTCGAGTCCTCGCCGTTGTCTCTGTGGATATTTGATTTTTGTGTTCTCGGAGATGTTACACTGATGAGTAGGCGGCCTTCATGACTGAACAATGGTGCGTGGTCTGTGGTGCTTGGTGCGTGGTTCCGAGTTTATAGTAGGTACCTTGTGAGAGTAACACCTCCTACAGTTTTAAATCGATCCTTTTGAAATTTGACGGATGTTTTTATCATAGTTTGAAGATGGGCATATGCTTTTGTCAGAATCCTCAAATTATTTTTTCTTCACTTTTTTGCACATTTTTAACTAAGACTGTTTTTTCATGGTTTTGAGTTTGTAGTAGGTACCTTTGTGAGCGCAACTCCTCCTACAGTTTTAAACCAATCCTTACGAAATTTTACAGCCGTTTTTATCATGGTCTGAAAATGTGCATGTGTTTTTTTCACAATCCGTAAATTAATTTTATTCACTTTTTTCACAGGACTTTTTTTTGCATGGTTCTGAATTTGTAGTTGTACCTTGTGAGCGCAACTCCTCCTACAGTTTTAACCAATCCTTTTAAAATTTTACAGGTGTTTTTATCATGGTCTGAAGATGTGCATGTGCTTTTTTTAGAACCCTTAATTTTTTTTTCACTTATTTTTTCACATTTTAACTGAGACTGTTTTGGCATGGTTCCGAATTTGTAGTAGGTACATTGTGAGCGCAACTCCACCTACAGTTTTAAACCGATCATTTGAAGTTTTACAGGTGTCTTTATCATGGTCTGAATATGTGCATGTTTTTTTTTTTCAGAATCCTCAAATTAATGTTTTGACGTATTTCACATTTTTACTTAGACTTTGGCGTGGTTCTGAATTCGTAGTAGGTACCTTGTGAGCGCAACTCCTCTTACAGTTTTATACCGATCCTTCAAAAACTTCACAGGTGTTTTATTCGAGGTCAGAAGATATGCATGTGCTTCGTCCTGAATCTTGAAATATCTGTTTTTCACTTTTTTTTCACATTTTTGGCGTAGACCTCTTTCATGCATCAATACTATGAAATAGTATATGCTGTAGGTACCTTGTGAGCGCAAGTCCTCTTACAGTTTAATACCGGTCCTTCTGAAACTTAAAAGTTGTTTGTATTATGGTCCATCATAAACCTCTTGTTTGCAGGTTTCAGATAAGTGATACCAATGGCGGTCTGGTTAACTTACTCATTTTAACAGCACAAATAAAAAAGGCGGGGCCGGGGGACAAAAATACCCTATGGATTTTTTTTTGCTTGTATATTTTTGTTTTGGATAGCCAATTGGCCATTTTGTGGGAAAGTAACTGTCCTTTTGGCTTTCCGCTATTGATGTTTCCATTTGGGTCTAGTTATTTCATGTTTGTGTTCCTTTCCCTTTGGTGCCTCTGGGAGCTGTGGGTTAATTGTATCGATTCCTGATCATTGTCTTTTTTCTATTTTTATATCAAAAGAACAACACCATTTAAAATGTGTCTTCGAGCACACGTAAGACTAAATCAAAATACCGGCGGTACTGTGGTTACGATTGTCTCTGAGTGTAGGCTGCGAAAATGGGAAATGAGACGTAGACTGTTTTGTGTCATCCCTAAATGTTTGTCCTTTAAGCAAGCAGTATAGACCAGATCAGTCGCCGCGTTCTTTGTTGTCTGATTTGGGTTTATACTGTTTGTCAATGTCCCAGAAAATGACCTAAATTAAACAAACAAACAAACCCACCCCCCCCCCCCAAAAAAAAAGAAAGAAAAAAAAAGAAAAGAAAATATGAGCCGAGACAGTGTCCTACAGATTACCCTTTTCACACAGTAAGCTGACGTATAATAGAGACAAGAATAGCACAGCTATTAATGAACAGAAATAACATTTTTCCTGGTAAACCACTCTTTTCGTACAAAATAGAAGTGGAGGCAATGATCAGGAATCGATATAATTAACCCACAGCTCACATCAGAGACACCAAACGGAAAAAACACAAACATGAAACAACAGACCCTAATGGAAACATCAACAGCGGAAAGCCTAAAGGACAGTTACTTTCCAACAAAATGGCCAATAGGCTATCCAAAATAAAATAAGCGACACAAACACCCAAAGACAAACCATAACAAAAATAAACCTCGACAGAAGAACCGCCTTGGAACGGTCAGCGGAAACGAATTCCACTGGGTGGCTTAAAACGATTTTACGTGGCCACAATCATCGCCCTTACTTCCGTCGCGATTAAGGCAAATAATTTGTTCAGTCCGCATGAAGGCCTCCTAATGCTTTTTGCGCGGGGATCATTTATAGTCACGAGAATAGCCGCAACATAACTTTGCATGTTTATATGAGCCCCGCCAAGCGAATTTGGGTCTTCGAGCATTCCGTCATGACAAATTTTAACTGCGCATGCCCAGCCATTCAGAGGGGCCAGGGATGTGGATTTCTGTCTGAAGGTTCCTCTTGATTCACTGCTTGTATGAGCGAGCAGCGAAGGTTCTGGCGAGACTGCGCGGATGCGCAGGCTCGCCTGAACCTTCGCTGCTCGCATAGGCGATAAGTACCAAAATCGCTTGACGGGGCCCATATATCTATTGGTCGATTGATGAACGATCGATTAAAAGGTCAACCTCCAATACAAATTAGTCAGCAAACAGCTCTCTCTGCTTTTCTGTCAATCCTGAGAAACACTGTGCCAATGGTTATCCACGTAGTGCACAGTGAAGATTCTTTTTAGACTGAGCTGATGCAAAGGCTGTGTCATTAATGAGCGTACATAAGTAAAGACATCTTTGCACTTGGCGCAGTCCAAATGGAGCATCAGTATATCAACCATTTAGGCTATTTCTGCAGACGACAGATGTTTTTTTAATTATTATTATTATCCCCTAAACACAGGTTTTGCGATTTCATGCAAATTGTCTCCGATGAAAACAGGTTTTGACATTTCATGCAAATTGTCTCCACACAATTTGCATGAATTGTGAAACCTGTTTCTGAGAAAAAAAAATAAGAGAAATAATTTTTAAATGTCGTCTGCAGACATTTTTACGCAGAGTGCTACGCGTAAAGCTGATCACCGCAAACTTTGAATATTTATATTCTAAAGTTTGGTCAAACAAAATAGCTAACAAAGTTTTCTTAGTTATAAACTCAAAAGTTTCACTTCCTTTCTTCATAAATCATTTTGAATAATAATAAACGAACATTCTTACCAGTTAATTGATAAAAGACATGTGACTTTGATGAGAAATCGGCTCTTGAAGAGATCCAAAAACGAATACTTTCTGTCCTTCTTCTGTTCATGCGGATCTGTTAAGACCAGTTGCTTCATGTGCGTCATATCCGGTAATGGACGCCTGTTGACCTTTGCCACAGTAGCGACAACATTTTCAGCGTCATTTATTCGATCATGAGCGTAGTACCAACGAAAACTTTCTGGTATAAGCCTACATTTGACGTAAAAGTTATTGTTGATATGACAATTATATATATATATCTATACTTTTTGTGAGCTTCGAGAATGGTCATTGAAAAATCAATTCCTTCAGACAGTGCAAAAAAGTTTAGAGCAGACACGGCAATCTATTTTTATCATTGTTTTTCAGTGAAAATAATGCTTAACATTTCACGTGAATCGTAAGCCCAGCAGACGAAAAACACGTAATATCAAACCTATGTTTCGTTAAAATAATTAAAATTTTTATTATGTCGTCTAAACGTGCTTAGCACTTAAAGAGCATGCTTTTACTGACAATTCCAAGACGGTGCTTATGTTGTGGCTTATTATCGTCATTGTTTGTGTTTACATGTATGGCGTGGTAAAATGCTTTAGGCTTTCCGCTTGTAATGTATTAATTACTGTACATTTGCTTTGTTTTTGTGCTTCTAACCCTTCAGTATCTTGGATGGAAGGATTTTGATCATTGCACTCACTTCCAGTTTGTTTATATCTTAGCTTACAATATATAATATTTCCAAGTTTTTTTGTGTTTGTAAAGAAATTTCCTGTAAAGTCAGATCTTAAGTACTTTGTGATATTAATACAAAATTGTATGATCTATTCTGCGGATAAATGCAACTATAACGTTTGCTTTCATGTTTCTTAAAATGGCCAATGCGTGATGAATAATTGTTTCTGCTTCACTTCAAACAAAACATATGGACGCTCGTTTTAGCCTCCTCATTCGAGTTTTGAGCAAACAAATGTAATCCCTATGTAAACCACTCTTTTCTCTTTACGTATGCAAGGTTTGTCTATACATGGACTTGTTAATGCAATGATCATAAAAATCTTCCTCCTTGCCAATTGGGACCAATGTATTTAACAGTGAAGATACACTTTGACATGGTTTGTCTATACATGGACTTGTTAATGCAATGATCATAAAAATCTTCCTCCTTGCCAATCGGGACCAATGTATTTAACAGTGAAGATACACTTTGACATGGAACACTTCGGCTGAAGTGAGGAGTTCTATTAACATGTATAAAGGTCTATTCTGTATAATATATTTTCATTGAACTGTGTGTGTGTGTGTGTGAATTCGGGTTTAACGTCGCTTTCAACAATTTTTCAGTCATATCACGACGGTGTCTGGTTGCGACAGGGAGCTCAATGCTCACATTTATAGTGCTGCCTCACTGAAGTATCATGTCCCAGACACATTACATGATACCACACCCAGTCACATTATCCTGACACTGGATCGACCAGTCCTAGCTCTACCCCGTAAATCTGAGTGCCAAACGAGGAGCAGCTAGTACCATTTTTAACGACTTTGGTATGTCGCGGCCCGGGGTCGAACCCCAGACCTCCCGTTCCCCGGAGCGGACACTCTACCAACTGAGCTATCGGGCCGGTTTTCATTGAACTGAATGATAATAAATATAAAACTCACAGCCACGCAGCGAGCCATGGTACTCCCGAAAAACCAATCACTAGATGGATGTTTCTCCAATCTTTCACCAACCAGAGGATGAAAGCAAGAATGCATGCCTGTATTGGCCAGGAGGGAAACCCGATTAGCCAAGTTCTCCAGCGGGAGAGGGTGAACTCCGAAAGATAGTTGTACTGAATGGTTAGGAAGAATCCCGTTCCAATGCCTATCAGAACTCTGCAAACCGTGAACATGACCCAGTTCACCGAGAAGTAGGAAATTAGATTAAAGAGAATCACGATTACAATGGACATGAAGATAGGGATTTTCCTGCCGAAAGTGTCAGCAAAGTGTCCAGCAGCAAAGTTTCCAATAAGCTGACATGCGAGTTGGGTTGTCATTACTGTTGCTGGGATCCAGGCCTTGTCACATACTAAGCTAAACTGAAAATGAATATAAAAAACAGTACGATTGTGGTTTTATGCTTCTATTGATGCCATTGTTTTCGCATGAAAATTTATTATAAGGATTTTGCTTTAGTACAATAACATAGGATCATCGGGTTATATTTACATTCCCAGAACCCCAGTGCATATTTAGAAAAAAATCCTATAGTTGACTATACTGGTACCTAATTTATCATATGACGTGGCGTCTGAGAGTGTAATAACGCCATGTAATATTTTCGATAATCCACTAGTAGATTAAACCAGTGCTTCAGCTGAAGTGAATACCCGTCGGATGGTTTAAGCTTTATGAGTGTTACCATATATGGGTATGGCGGCCATTTTGGTCATGTGACCTGGGCCTAAAACGGTTCCCCCAATAAATGCGCCTTATCGTAAGGAGCAAAAATATATCTTATACTTTAGTTCTGTATTCTGAATCGTTTGCAGGATAAAATGCATTTTCACTTTTCCAATACAAAAGCATATGTGTCAAAGTTTGACCTGGGCACAAAGAAGGTCAATTTCAACCCAGGGTCACCATTTTAGCAATTTATGATGGGCCTACGTCCCAGATGCTATTTATCAAGTTTCGTGGAAATCTGCCCAGAGGTTCTGGGGAAGACTATTTTTAAAGGGTTTTTACATTTTATGGCTTGGCGGCCATTTTGGTCATGTGACCTTGACCCATGAGGAAATTTTGGTTTCCCCCATCCCATAGAAGCTCCATATGAAAGTTGACTTCAATCGGCCCAACGGTTTCCGAGGAGAAGCAGTTCGAAAATTTTCACATTTTTCGCCTCGGCGAGGCTATACTAAATGGAATGTAATATTTCCATGTTCATTGGTTAGATCTCATTGATATCTATCAGTATGCCAAAAATTGTTTAAATATTCATAGCGGTTAAGTCACTATCACCAGTTTTCACAAACGGGTTACGGACGGACAGACAGACTGACAGAATGACAGAATCACACGGTGATTTTAGGGCACTCTTAGAAAATCAACCGACTTCAGTCGGTCGCTTTTTCTGCGGGTCGTGCAATTATTATCTTAACAATATCTCAGCCGTGTTCGATATATGTCTTGTCAGGTCAAAAAGTAGGTCAGTAGGACATTTTGTCACGACTTTTTAACGTCATGCCTTAGAATACAGTTTCCTTGGGACAAGGGATTCCCATTCATACAAATAATAATAATAATAATTACCATATATGGGTATGGCGGCCATTTTGGTCATGTGACCTGGACCTTAAACGTTTCCCCCAATAAATGCGCCTTATCGTAAGGAGCAAAAATATATCTTATACTTTTGTACTGTATTCTGATTCGTTTGCAGGATAAAATGCATTCTCACTTTTCCAATACAAAAGCATAAAGTTTGACCTAGGCACAAAGAAGGTCAAGGTCAACCCAGGAGCATCATTTTAGCAATTTATGATGGGCCTACGTCACAGATGCTATTTATCAAGTTTCGTGAAAATCTGTCCAGTGGTTCTGGAGAAGACTATTTTGAAGGATTTTTACCATATATGGCTTGGCGGGCATTTTGGTCATGTGACCTGGACCCCATGAGCAAATTTTGGTTTCCCCATCCCATAGAGGCTCCATATGAAATTTGACTTCAATCGGGCCAACGGTTTCCGAGGAGAAGCAGTTCGAAAATTTTCACATTTTTCGCCTCGGAGAGGCTATACTAAATGGAATGTAATATTTGGCAAGTTCATTGGTTAGATCTCATTGATATCTATCAGTATGCCAAAATTGTTTAAATATTCCAAGCGGTTAAGTCACTATCACCAATTTTAACAAACGGGTTACGGACGGCGAGACAGACAGACCATATATGGCTTGGCAGCCATTTTGTAAATGTGACCTGGACCCCATGAGCAAAATTTTGGTTTCCCCCATCCCATAGAGGCTCCATATGAAATTTGACTTCAATCGGCCCAACGGTTTCCGAGGAGAAGCAGTTCGAAAATTTTCACATTTTTCGCCTCGGCGAGGCTATACTAAATGGAATGTAATAGTTCGCAAGTTCATTGGTTAGATCTCATTGATATCTATCAGTATGCCAAAAATTGTTTAAATATTCCAAGCGGTTAAGTCACTATCACCAATTTTCACAAACGGGTTACGGACGGACAGACAGACTGACAGACTGATAGACTGACAGTATGACAGAATCACACGGTGATTTTAGGGCACTCTTAGAAAATCAACCGACTTCAGTCGGTCGTTTTTTCTGCGGGTCGTGTAATATGCAAATTAGTTAGATACGTCCCGTAACGTTACATGCACGGCGTCCTTAACGACGTCGCGTTTACTAATGGCGGAATGCTTACATTTTTGCAAACAATCGTGAATAAAATGCGTTTTCAATGTCATATGATAAAAAGAATCTTGCATTCGTGCTCTTGTATTATTAAATTTATTAAACTCGTTGAGCAAAAGGGATAAAATGCTCGGCAAAGCCTCGCATTTTATCCCTTTTCCTCAACTCGTTTAATAAATTCAATAATATATGATCACTCATGTAAGATCCTCTCTATGGTTCATAACGCTTCAATGAATACGTTGACTCGTGTGACGTTACATGATCATAAGGTGAAATAGATGATCTTACATGAGTGTTCATGTATTCATATTTACATTTTCACGGTAAAGCCTAATGTAAAGCTATATAAAACAATGTAGTTCATACTTCCAAGAACGCATCGAGTCACATGATTTTTTAATGACGTCGAGTGACGTCAGTCTGTCTAAACTATTGTTCTCTACAGGGCATTGGTGACGTCAACGCTGTTCCGCTTTTTGTAGAAAAACAGCGTGTGGATGTTTTTCAGCTTTAAAAGTTTACCCTATAAGCAGTTTTTTCCCAAGTGATGAAGGGCAAAGAATTTAAATATAAAAATAAACATATTTTTTTCAGTTCTTCGTGAAAGTATGAAGGACAGCAAAGTTTACATGAACCCCTTCTGGGTTCATTTACTTGCACGCGACCCACTGCGTTCATACTTTCATGAATAACAGAAAAATAAAAGGCCTCAGATTCCCTGACGGTTCCAGCGTAAAGGCTCATGTTGGTTGGTACCTTATGCTCTGTCTCTGGTCGGGCCTATCGGAGTCTAACTGTTGGTTTTCTTTTGTTCCAGCATTTCAGTGGTTTCTTGCTGTTGCGTCCTCACCGTTGTTTCATCTCTGTGGTTGTTTGATTTTTGTGTTCACCGAGAGATTGCTTTGATGAGTTAGGAGACCTTCATGCGGACTGAACAAATTAGTTGTCTTAATCGCGACGGAAGTAAAGGCGAGGATAGTGGCCATGTAAAATCGATTTAAGCCACCCCCCCCCCACCCCACCCCAGTGGAATTCGTTTCTGCTGACCGTTCCAAGGCGGTTCTTCTTTCGCGGTTTGTTTTTGTTATTGTTTATCTTTGTATCTTTGGGTGTTTGTGTCGCTTATATTATTTTATTTTGGATAGCCTATTGACCATTTTGTGGGAAAGTGACTTTCATTTTGGCTTTTCGCTGTTGGTGTTTCCGTAGGGGTCTGTCGTTTCATGTTTGTGTTTCTTTCCGTTCGGTGTCTCTGATGGGAGCTGTAGGTTAATTGTGTCGATTCCTTATCATTGCCTCCACTTCTATTTTAGACCACTCTGTACAAGTTCAGCGCGGTCTGATCAGAGTTTCGATGTGCTCTGTGTGGATGCCCTTCGGGCCAAAGCTTTTTTATCCATTCAGTAACGAAACGTCAGGTCGGTATCAACACTGTTTGCCCTTCTATTGATGATTTTGACTAAATTACCTGTTTACAAAAATGCCAAAGATGGAAACCTCCACTTCATAAATTCAGGAAAACAAACTTGTTGCTAAGGTTTATTCTAAATAGAAGTGAAGGCAATGATCGAAATAGAAGTAAAGGCAATGATCAGGAATCGATACAATTAACCCACAAGACTGCCAAAACACAACATCAATAGGCATGCTTAGTATATAGCTAATCCAATAACGATTGATAACTTTGCGTTCCCCTTTAATTGCACACCGACGAGTCGAGCCTCGGACTCCATCACGTGAACAAGTCCGTGAAATGAAGACCCCCTATACCCCACTTTATAGACATAGGCCGTTGGTACTCGTTAGAACCGCCTAATTGAGGCGGTTCTAACGAGCACCAACAACCTATGTTTGCAGAATAAATAAGAAAAATATCACGGATTTTCAACAGAAAAGTATTGTATGACGGCTCTGGCCTAAAGACTACTTAATCTTTTTTAAGCAAAGTCGGTTAGTCCTGATGCTATGTCTTTGGCCGGGCACACCGACGTCCAATTGTTTTTTTTTTCTTCTCTAGCATTTCAGTTACATCACGTGAACAAGTCCGTGAAATGAAGACCCCCCTTAACCCCACTGTATATAGGGAAAATTGGGGTTTACGGGGGTATACAATATTTTTCTTATTTTTGCTCCAAAACATAGGTTGTGGGTACTAGTTAGAACCGCCTCATCGACCATGTGGGATAATTGTAATCCGCCTATTACCTGTGTCCGATTTAAGCCGCGTGACAGATTGTATAGAAATTAATAGGGCATGTGAATCTAAGACATGATTGAAAAAATACTAGGCTAGATAGCGAAAATGTGATTGAAAATTATGAAAATTCAAACTTTTATCTTAATTTTGATTATAATTTTATATTTTTTAAATAAAATTTAGACTGGTCATTTTTGAAATGAAAAAAAGTACCCTTCGTCTCGTGAACCTCTCGTTAACTTCAATAGAAAATTAGCAAAAACTCATGAGGGTGTCTGTTTTTATACTGTAATAATTAAATTATAAAATACGTTGTTAAAAATGCGACTTTAAATTCTAGAAGAAAAATGATTTTTCTTTCCAACAGTATCAAATAATTGAAGATCAAATAAAAACAAAGTTGGTCATTTTCAGGTTGTTTTCTTGCCATTTTGAGTACTTTTAGCCGTCTCTCCTCATTGTATCTATTTATAGCTATCGGTTCTCATATTACGCGATTATCGGATTAAATCGGAAATTTCCGGTTTTTAGCTGATTTAAGACGAATGTCAAAGTGAGCTGCTGAAAACATTTTTGTTAATGACATTTAATGCTGAAATAAATTTATTTTATTTCATCTTATCTATATATTACTGTTTTTGAGTTGTTTTGTTTTCTTGTTTAATATATTTTTTCTGCATGTGACTGATGCGCAATTAACAAACACTTTATTATTGGATACAAAAGAAGAAGAAAGAAAAAAAAAACTTCAATTATAGATTTTTTTACTAGCGAAAATATATTGGTTTCGGTGAAAAATCTTTTTTTTTTTCGGGTACTTCACACACTTGCTTAATTGGCAATTGTTGCTAATTACTGCCAATCATGCCGGTTGTGGGAATAGTACTTAAAACCCTTAGGTACTTTTTCTGATCAGAGTCTACGTTGTGCGAAAGAACCAATGCTTCTTCATGCAGCAAGAGAAGTCTAGGATGCGCATGCTGATGTGATTCTTTGCTGGGAACACGTAAATTGTAGGGAGTGCTGTGCCCTGGTTCAAATATTATTTTCTGGGATAAATTGCATGTAATTACACACAGCAAAATAATCATCACGAAAACACGCCTGTATAATTTTGACCCCTTGAACCTCACTTTTATATAATAAAACTGGGTTTTACAGTGGTAAACCTTGTTTCTTATTTCTACTCTGTACATAGATTGTGGGTACTCGTTACACAATCTCTATTTTGTGCAACAGAAAATTTCACAATTTTTCATCTTAAAATTTTCTCTTTTTCGGCAATAAAATTTACTGTGTAGCTGTACAGGCATGTTTTGTAATGTGTTGTCAGGGTTGCAAAACAAAATATATTTTAATGCTAACCAGTAATCAACTAAAGCTGATTTAACAAGTTTCGATTAATATGCATCAATTAATACATGCACAGAATTTAAGAGTTGACACGCGCTGTGTGTATATTCAAATTAATTGCTTTATCACCCGGAAGTCTTAATTGTTGACATGATATATCGACACACTTTTGTTAGGTAATCTTTAGACAAACGTTCTCTGTAGTTAATGGACTTGGTCCAGTTAACGCTTTCCCTTTCACCCCTAAGCTTCTGTTAATTAGAATTTAGCCCCCCCAGCCCCCCCCCCCCCCCAAAAAAAAAAAATGGAAAGAAAAAGGGTTGAGCACAATTCAAGTCTTTCTATTATAACAAAATATATCCATATAACGCACAATGAACACTCTGATTGTGCAGATTCCAGGTTGGTCTGGGGTTTGTCATATAATCTTATTCGCTAGTTATCAAGTATCCTATTTTCTTCTCCAATATATATCTCTTACAGCGGTCCTAACGATACCCACAATCGATGTTTTGGAGCAAGAATTAACACACTCGCGCGTCAACGTGCATTTTTTTCATATCTCCAAAATAGCTATTTTTCTAATGAAAATCCGTGATAATTTTCTTATTTATACTGCAAACATAGGTTATGGATGTTCGTTAGAACCGCCTCAATAAGCGCAAAATATTGTATACCCCTGAAACCCAAGTTTTCTCCTATACAAAGTGGGGTTTATGCGGTGTTCATTTCATGGACTTGTTAACCTAATGTCTGTACTTACTTTTTTTTTAGGTAAATACCAAAAATATTATATCATCATGTGTATTGAAAACATAAATTTTACACTCGTGCAATAAAAAAAGAAACTTTTCTAACGAGTGCATTGAAAACGCCATAGTTTTCACGAGTGTGCAGCATGGGTGATTTTTTTTATTATTTTCAATATACGAGATGAAATATTTTCTGTTCTTTTTTTTTCGACAAAACAGAATTATTTTCATTTTATACGCGACTATGCCGGTACAGTGTAGTTAAACAGCTGTTTATCACAAGCTTCGCAGTGTGAAAATAATATCCTTATTTGTTTCAGATATGCAAATATTTCACTGCTAATCGTGATTAACCCATTTCAGGCTGGAAACCCCTAAACGGGTACCGTGTCAAACAGTGCAGGCCCAGATCAGTCGGCCCAGATCAGACTGATCTGGGCCTACACTGTTTTAAAAAATTCAACCATTTTCCAAAAAGGTTTTGAAGAAAACACCACCTGCCACCCCTAAATTTTGAAATGGACTCCTGCTATAGGAGGAAGATTCCACTTGGTACAAAAAGGGTTAAGTAATGTTAGGCCAGTATGGGTTCAACGGATTAAAAACCGATTAGATGTCAAAAAATGAAACAGTTTGCTTACTGTGTTCTCCTTTATTGCTTAACGAGGCCAACAGAGCTTTTGTTTGTATTGGAATTTAGCGGTCCAGTCAACACTATTTTAGGTAATTTTTGAGCCGGTCAGTTTACCTATCCACTCTTTTCCTGGACAGGCTTATACATAAGCGGTAAACCAGTATAGTGCACATTCTTTCGCTCTCTAACGTGCGGCTTTAAATAGCCGTTTCCCATCACGTAAAGCAAGTCCTTGAAGAACCCCTCAAAAACACGCTCTATATTAACAGGGGCATACATTATTTTGCTCTTTCTGGCCCAAGACATAGATTGTGGGTACTCCTTAGAGCAGTCTTAATGATGGGTTTCAAACAAACCAGTGACAGGCACGTGGAAATCAGCAGTGCAAAGCTACTGTACTTAGTCGCGTTTGTCAAACCGTCTCAAAACTATCAAAACTTTAACATTGAATCAACTGCGTTCTACTTAACACACATTGAGCATCAAGGCCAAGTTGTTCAAAGCAGCGTAAGTTAACCCTTTTTGTACCAAATGTAATCTTCCACCTTATATACAGCAGGACTCCATTTCAAAATTTGTGGTGTCAGGTTGTGTGTTTCATCAAAATCTATATGGAAAATGACTGATCTTTAAGCAAACAGTGCAGGCCCTGATCAGACGCCGCGTTCTGGGGGCATCTGATCTGGGCCTGAACTGTTTGCCAAGTAACCCCTTTAAGTGTTTCTGGTACACTGAATGGGTTAATGAACATGCGACTGGTCAAAACGTTAACTATTCAATAGGTACCTAATACTCTTGTATTTCTGCTCGAAACTGTGAGGAGCTTTTTGCAAAATTGATGCAAACCCTATTCGCCTTTTTACTTTTATTTTGCTGTACAAAATGATCAAAAATTTAACGACTCGTTAACTAACGTCTTCGCAAAAAAAAAAAAAAAATAATAAAAACATAAATAAATAGATAAATAAAATAAATAAATAAAAGTGGCATTAGGTTATTTTATAAATGCGGCATAAAACAAACACTTTCCCTTAAAATACTATAATATTTGAAAAACAATCCGTTTTATATATGGACCAAAAAAATCATCATATTTAGTTAAAACAAATATGCCACTGTAATACCCTTAAGCAATTGTCTGAGACAAGGATTGACGGTCACAACCTATAGTGATCGAAAACTGCCGACAATAGCCGAGTTGCTTTAAAACAGGTGACAAGTAGCGTAATTCTGGAAGCTACCTGGAAAAACTGTCAGTACAGGTTTGTTCCCTTGATTTCCCTTGATTTCATATGGCCGAACCTTTCCCGTATGGCGGTTCTAACGAGTATCCACAACATGTGTTTACAGTATAGATAAGAAAAATATCACCGATTTTCATCAGAAAAGTAGCCATTTTGTAGATGTGAAAAATGCACTATGTTGCACGGATGTGTTATCGTAATGTTTCACGCTGTCCTCATCGTTATTTCATCTCCGTTTGATTTTATCACGAAAGAACCATAGCGAGGTTTGGCCACGTAAAATCGATTTTTCTTACATGCTTTTCAATAAATGGTAAAAATTTCTCAGTGAAATCTAAATCGATATCTTCTCTGTTACAAAAAGGGAAAATACGATTTTTTATTTTTCGCTGTTTGTGAATTCAATTTATCCCCAAAACTAACATACATTCTTTGTTTGTGAAAAGTCAATAAGCTAAACGTTATTACTGAGTGACAAAAATTACGTCACACGTTTTCAATTTTAAGCATGAAGGAAACAGAAAACTTGATATTTTTTTCAATGTAAGATCAATTGTTATTTCACTCATGAACACCAAAAGACACTGAAAAATCAAATATCCTCTATTAAGTGCCCTAATAAAAACATTTTACCGACCGTTCCAAGTATGTTCTTTTGTTAATGTCTATTATTGTTATAATTCGTCGTTCCATGTATGTATTGCGAATGTATTTTTTAATTTGGGTAGCCGTTTCGCCATTTTTTTGCGACAGTAATTGTCCTTTCGGGTTTCTGTTTGTAAAGTTTTAATTATGGTGAAGTTGTTTTATGTACCCATCACAAAAACACGCCTACATAATTTTGACACCCTTAAACCCCACTTTTACATAGTAAAACTGGGGTTTACAGGCGTAAACCGTATTTGTCTTATCTCTGCTCTAAAATATAGATAGTGGGTACTCGTTAGAACCGCCCCTCGACGAGGCAATTCTAACGAGTACCTACAATTTATATTTTGAGCATTAATAAGAAAAATATCACAATTTTTCATTTGAAAGTTTCAGTTTTTTCGGCGGTAAATTTACAAGGCATTTGCATAGGCGTGCTTTCGAAATGTTTGGAAATTTGAATGACAGGTGTGAGATAATTCTATCGATTCCTGATCATTTCCATCACATCTAAGTTAATGACAATCGCACTGATGGCTGAGTTGTAAAACTACAACATAGATATGTTTAAGATACGAGAATTTTCAAAGACGCTCTACGCTTACCGTCACGCCTTGAACCATCTTTTATTATATGATCGTGTTTGTTTTTTATATTTATCATATGACGTCGCGTCTCAGAGTGTAATAGCGCCATGTAATAAATTCAAAAATCCACTAGTGGATTAAATATGCAAATAAGTTAGATACGTCCCGTAACGTTACATGTAAGACGTCCCTAACAACGTCGCGTTTACTTATGGCGGAATATTGATTTTTTTGTAAAATAAACGTGAATAAAATGCGTTTTAAATGTCATATGATAAAATGAATCTTGCATTCGTGCTCATGTATTATTGAATTTATTAAACTCGTTGAGGAAAAGGGATAAAATGCTCGGCAGAGCCTCGCATTTTATCCCTTTTTCTCAACTCGTTTAATAAATTCAATAATACATGAACACTCATGTAAGATCCTCTATTAAATAAATAGTGTTCAGAAAACTAAGTACTGACATCACGTAGGAAATGGCGCTTTACCTCGCTAACCATGGTGCGCATATCATTGGAAAACTCAAAAGTTGAACACTTTGATCCATTTCGAGTTGTACATGACTTTGCTAATGATGAATCGTTCTGGTTCGATGAGTTTCCACCAAATCCATTGATTTCATCGTCGACACAACGCCATTTCGGAACAGCAGAAACAAAGAACATTGAAGTCAAACTCCAACAGGCGATTGTTTTCATCAAATGAACCAATAAAGCCATTCGAATTTGAAATCGACCGCAGCCACCAAGCTCATGAATTACGTCATCAGGACTCATCTCTGCTTCCAGTGTCGACATTATGAACGTATATTTGCAAGTGTGCTCAGCTGAAAACAAGACAAAAGCGAAAAAAATGCCATTTTAAGTTGTTGGCCACTAAGGTAACACCAACACGTTACAATTTTTCACCAAATGACTAAGGTTGAAAGGCTTGTCATAACTTCATTCCTGGGTGTAACATGTGTATTTTGACTAAGCAACGTCGCAAAACGTTAAAACGCCTTCCATAAAAACGCAAAGTTTGCTGTAGGAGCTTTAACCCTTTTTGTACCAAATGGAATCTTCCTCCTTATATATAGCAAGAGTTCATTTCAAAATTTAGGGGTGTCAGGTTGCATTTTCATCAAAATTTATTTGGAAAATGACTAAACTTTTAGCAAACAGTGGAGGCCCTGATCAGACGCCGCGTTCTGCGGCGTCTGATTTGGGCCTGCACTGTTTGCCAGGGTACCCTTTTGGGGGGTTCTGGTACTAAATGGGTTCATTTTAATTTCTATCTCGATGCCTTTCCGTCCACAATACGCCCGTGGAACAATAAAGCAAACAACTTTGATTGAAGCTTAAAACGAAGCTTAGCCGCCACATCAAAGATTACAATTCAGGTGCGCGGATAGATCAGATTGGGTTGTAGCTCATTATATATGTTGTATGAGTTTCTACTTACTGAACTATTTTCGAATTTTACTCTTTAATCTCTTTCACAAATCCTTTTTTGCGTCTATATTACGGTCGTAGAACAATTTTCTCTTGGATACAAAGCAAGCAGCATTGGTTGCAGCCTTAAGCTGGTGTTAAGGGAATGTGCTGCGGTCGTAAAACGTCTCCATACCCTTGATCATAGTGTGAATTATATTTCTTAAGTCCTTTGTAATCATTGATTCCATTTCGTAATTTCGAAAATGTGGGGCCTAACTGGACAAACTAGCTAGTCTGGCCCAAGAAAAAATGTACACTCCACAGTTTTCAATTGTACGGAACCCGGGAAGGGACATGATTTTTTTTTAGTATGTTGTGCGAACAAGATATTATCTTGTGCGGACAACTTATAAAATAAAAAAAATATGTCCCTTCCCGGGTTCCGTACAATTGTGTGTTGTTTTCTATTGAACATATTTAAACACTGTTTGAATAGAACTATAGCCGCCCCACCAAAATATTTCGATTCAGTTGCGTGGATATGTCACATTCTATCCGAAGCCAGAATAATAATGGGATGTAGCTCTTTAAACAAGCTGTATGACTTGCTATTTACTTAAATACTGTCGATTTATTTCACTTGTCATTATTGTCGTCCATGCAGCCACTGTCACGAGGAACATCTAAAGGACCGAAATATCGATTCCTTCTAAAATTGATTTCAATAAATGTAGAGATGAATGCTGCCTTGAATGAATTTGGTAATCGATGGTGAAAACGAGAGTATATTGAGCATAAAGCTCTTAAAGAATGGAAACTTAGCATTCTGAAATTAGTAAACAAACGCATTTCTTTTTATTCGCAAAATACAAAATACAAACTTATTACCTCCTAAACCTAAGACGTCTTTACGTCACCTTAAACTAGGTATCCAAGAATTGCATAGGAAGTTTGTTTTGGCTCCAGCTGATAAGGCCGCTAACAATGTGGTTGTTGTTTGACGGCTTCACTATGTGAACACTCTTCAGCAAGAACTTGGTGGATCTAAGGCCCATGAACTTCAGCCTTTAGCTGTACAGAGGGCTTTAGTTGATGACCACATTGTCATTCAGCCATCAAGTTTGCTGTCTGTGTTACAGAAGGCCAAGACAAGCTTCCTACGTTATATTGGTTACATAAACTTCATAGAAAACCATACATAGCACGGTTTATTGCAAATTCAAGCTCTTGTACCACCACTGAACACGCCAAATTATTAACTGCATGTTTTACTGCCATAAAAACATGAGATAAAATATTGCGAAAAAGTCTTCGAAAGGTCAGGTAGGAATCTGTTTTGGTCTATAAAAAATTCTTATGAAGTTTTAAATAAATTGAAATCCAGACGTTTTCGTGCTTCAAGTCTGTCTACTTATGATTTTTTCCACCCTTTACACTACACTTCCTCATAATCTTATAAAAAATAATGATTTAATCGAATGGACATTTCATAGGGAAGACTTCCTCTATCTTGCATGTAATGTAAGAAATGATTTTTTAAACTTCTGAAGAGCATAAAAATTATACTTTATGGTCATCTCAGAAAGTGTGTGAAGCTCTCACCTTTCTACTTGACAATATTTACATTAGATTTGGTACTAAGTTATTTAGGCAAGTTGTTGGTATTCCGATGGGTACTAATTGTGCACCAATTGTGGCTGATCTGTTTTTGTTTTGTTATGAGAGAGACTTCATGATGTCCCTTTCCGCTGAAAACCAGTCTGAAATCATTGAAGCTTTTAACTCCACTTCCAGATATTTGGATGATTTATTTAATATTGATAATACCTATTTTGATGGTTTGATCAGTCAAATTTGCACCCCCAGAACTTCAGTTAAATAAAGGAAATTCTTCTGATACCGAGACCCCGTTTTTTGCTTTACATCTATCTATTGTAGATGGGTTTGTTTCTTGCAAATTTTATGATAAACGGGATAATTTTGATTTTGAGATTGTTAATTTTCCTTTTTTGGATGGTGAAGTTCCTCGTGCGCCATCCTGTGGCGTTTATATTTCGCAATTTGTTCGATTAGCTAGACTGTGTAGTCATGTAACTGACTTCAACACTCGTAATAAATTGTTAACGGCTAAACTTCTTAATCAGGGTTATCCGTACCATAAACTACGCAAAGCCTTTCCAAAATTTTATAGACGTCATTCTGATTTAATTTCAAAATTAAATATTGGACTTAAATCTTTTCTGCAACACGGTCTATCGGAACCCGAATTTTATGACAACTTAGTATATAAATTCAGAAAAATATATAACCGCAATGACTTCAGCACCCAATTTCGTAAAATCATTCTTCGATATAAAAAGATGGGATACAACATATATGTTATACGACAGACTGCATGCATGGTTTTTAACCCTATCAAGATCGACAACCTTGCTTCCCTCTTTAATTGCACGCCGGTGGTTCAGGCCTCATATTCTATGACGGTTCCAGCGTAAAGGTACCTGATGCTCTGTCTCCGATCTGGCCCATCGGAGTCTAACTGTTGGTTTTCTTTTGCTCCCGCATTTCAGTGGTTTCTTGCTGTTCAGTCCTCACCGTTGTTTCATCTCTGTGGTTGTTTGATTTTTGTGTTCACGGAGATGTTGCACTGATGAGTTAGGAGGCCTTCATGCAGACTGAACAAATTATTTATCTTAATTGCGACGGAAGTAAGGGCGAGGATTGTGGCCACGTAAAATCGATTTAAGCCCCCCCCCCCCCCAGTGGAATTCGTTTCCGCTGACCGTTCCAAGGCGGTTTTCTGTGGCGGTTTATTTTTGTTATGGTTTGTCTTTGGGTGTTTGTGTCGTTTATATTATTTTATTATGGATAGCTTATTGGCCAGTTTGTGGGAAAGTAACTGTCCTTTTGGCTTTCCGCTATTGATGTTTCCATTAGGGTTCTTTCATGTTTGTGTTTCTTTCCCTTTGGTGTCTCTGATGGGAGCTGTGGGTTAATTTTATCGATTCCTGATCATTGCTCCAACTTCAATTTTGCATTACGAGGACTGTTCAAATATGAATGCAAGTAGAACGTTTTCTCATGCACTAATGCGAAAATCACCTGGAAATAAATAGCATAGCGTAGAAAAAACATTTTACTTATACATTGATACCAAACCTGTTAAAATCCGTCCACTTTAGCCATGTATATCGTTCGATAAACACTGTCTACTCTTGTATACTAATACAAAACATGGTTGGAAGAAGGTCAGAGTACGCCGTTGAAATACGGTCCAATATTAAGAATCGTTGTATTCTTGGTATACGGTGCAAAGACATTTTTGATGAAATATGTTCGGTTTATGGGCATAATGAAATGTCTTTTCCGACAGTTTTTCGTTGGTGTAAGAAATTCAGCTGTGGGCTAGGCTCAACAGAAGATTCACCACATGATCGTCGGCCGAAAAGAGCAACATCTGCCAAGATTGTTGCTAGAGTGAAAGAAATAGTTGCTACCGATGCACGATACACCACTAGGCAAATAGCTAGTATGGTTGGCATCTCATTAGGAGCAGCTCATACAATTCTGAAACGGGATTTGAAAATGAGAAAGATCTGTGCTGGATGAATTTCCCATTTGTTGACAGATGAGCAGAAAAAGACACGCGTTCAGTGCGCCAAGAAGTTGCTTAAAAAGTTTCCAAATTACAGTGCACGGTCTTTCGCTAATGTCGTCACAGGTGACGAGACATGGGTTCACTTTTTTGAGCCAAAACGAAAGATTCAGAACAAAATATGGGCAACAAATTATTGCAAAAGACCATGCGTTGGAAAGCGGACCATGAGCGTCAAGAAGGTAATGTATGCCATATTCTTTTCAAATCAGGACCCTGCTATTCAGGTTGCTGTGCCTAAAGTCAAATCTGCGAAGTTTTACATAAAGTTCTTCGAAAATTGAAGAAATATTTCAAAGAACGAAGACCCGCAACTGGTTTGGCCAATGTCAGATTGCTACATGACAATGCGTCATCGCACAAGGCGTTCATTGTGCAAGACTATCTGAAGCAGGAAAAGGTTGTTGAACTCCCTCATCCCCCGTATTCCCCTGACCTTGCCCCGTGTGACTTTTTTGTTTCCGCGGCTGAAAAAATACCTTTCTGGTCGAAAATTTGTACAGCGCAAACACCTCGGTTCTGCAATATTCCAGTGCCTTCATAGTATACCTCGAAAAGACTACCAAAATGCATTCAATGATTGTATCGGAAGACTGAAAGTTTGTATATCTGTTAAAGGGGAATACTTTGAGGTTGCATTCATATTTGAACAGTCCTCGTATATCGCAGCACTGAGCCTTGGTTTCGGCGCAAATATAAATTCGTTGTAGGAGTGGCTTTGAGTTTTGCCTTGTCTTTGCTCTCGTGGCAAACGTTCAATGACAAATAAAGGACACACACACACGCACACGAACACACACGCACAAACGCACGCAGACACGCACACACACACACGCGCGCGCGCGGACGTGCGCAATATCGAGTTTTTAATTGCTTGTTAAGTTTTCATTATTATAGTGAAATTATTTTGTGTTTTTGTTTCTTTTTCTTTGGTATCTTTGGTGGGAGGTGTGTGGTAATTGTATCGATTCCTGATCATTGACTTCACTTCTATTTTCTCTATCATTGTGCTTTCTTTCATTAACCCTTTTTGTACCAAATGGAATCTTCCTCCTTATATATAGCAGGAGTTCATTTCAAAATTTAGGGGTGACAGGTTGTGTTTTCATCAAAATGTATTTGGAAAATGACTGAACTTTTAGCAAACAGTGGAGGTCCTGATCAGACGCCGCGTTCTGCAGCGTCTGATCTGGGCCTGAACTGTTTGCCAGGGTACCCGTTTTGGGGTTTCCGGTACTAAATGGGTTAAATCGCTATATGACGTTTATTCGTCACGGGCTCAGGAGATGACATCTTATAGCTTACCGCCAGATTCTGAATTATATGTTTGTACAGTAATTGTTTTTGTAATCATTTTTTGAAAGAAATTAAATATTGTTGAAACCACCAGTCATTTACAAAACTGAATTAAAATTTGCATTCAATGACCTAAAATCACTGACCAACGTATAATAACAAGGTTATCTGTATTCCTAAATAGCCCGTATCGAAATATAAAGCGGCAAGAATAGTTCATATTCAAACACATGGACCCCGGCATAACTCACAATCCCGACAATGTAGTGTACAATTACATTTAAAAATCGGTTTGTCCGAATTGAGCAATTCCTAAATATTATTTTGACAAAGATCTGTCCATCACAATTCTTTTCGGCCCAAGGGCGATGACTCCGACTTTGCTTATTCTAGCCGACAAATCACAAATAGGTACTTAGGACTCCTTGATTCATGTTCTTCAAATACCAATATTCAGTCTGACTTGCAGGAACCTGCATCGGTGATGCTGCCGATAGTTGAGTGTTCGGAGACTCCGGAGTTGGGGTCCCCTGGTGTAATTTTTTCCTTATGACGTCAACTCTGAGAATGCTATAACGTCAGGTAATAAATTCGATAGTCCGCTTGTGGATTAAATATGGAAATTAGTTAGATACGCCCTGTAACGTTAAACGTACGAACGTTACACGTACGACGTCCTTAATTAACGACGTCGCGTTTAGTAAATGCGGAATATTGACATTTTTTGCAAAAATGCGTGTAAATGTCATATGATAAATAGAATCTTGCATTCGGGCTCATGTATTATTGAATTTATTAAACTCGTTGAGAAAAAGAGATAAAATGCTCGGCTCGCATTTTATCCCTTTTCCTCAACTGGTTTAATAAATTCAACAATACATGAGATGAGCACTGATGTAAGATCCTCTTTATATTGGCTGTTCCAGACCGGTCATTGTTTAACAGTGCTTACATGTGTACTAGATTTGTGTGCTAATGCACGTCTTGGGGCGACAGGGCTTGATATGTCATTTCAACTCAATGTCGGGTAAAAGTCCCCCAAAATTGGAAGCAACGCCTCCAAAATTTTATAGACGCCATTCTGATTTAATTTCAAAATTCAATATTGGACTTAAATCTCTTTTGCAACAAGGTCTATCGGAACCCGAATTTTATGGTGACTTAGTATATAAATTCAGAAAAATATATAACCGCAATGACTTCAGCACCCAAGTTCGCTAAATCATTCTTCGATATAAAAAGATTGGGTACAACATTAATATTATACGACAGACTGCATGCATGGTAGTTAACCCAATCACGGTTGGCAACTTTGCGTCCCTCTTTAATTGCACGCCGGTGGGTCAGGCCTCAGATTCTATGACGGTTCCAACGTAAAGGCTTATTGAGAATTAGAGAGATCTAATTCAAGACAATGTTGGTTGGTGCCCGATGCTCTGTCTCTGGTCGGACCCATCGGAGTCTAACTGTTGGTTTTCTTTTGATTCAGCATTTCAGAGGTTTCTTGCTGTCGAGTCCTCACCGTTGTCTCACCTCTGTGGTTCTTTGATTATTTGTGTTCACGGAGATGTTGCACTGATGAGTAAGGAGGCCTTCATGCGGACTAAACAAAATATTTGTCTAAATCGCGGCGGAAGTAAGGGCGAGGATTGTGGTCACGTAAAATCGATTTAAGCCCCCCCCCCCCCCCCCAGTGGAAATCTTTCCACTGACCGTTCCAAGGCGGTTCTTCTGTTGCAATTTATTTATGTCGTGTTTGTGGGAAAGTAACTGTCCTTTCGGCCTTCCTTTGTTTAGGTTTCCAATATTGTCTGGTCGCTTAATGCTTGTGTTTCTTTCTCTTTGGTGTCTTTGATGGGTGGAGTAAGTTAATTGTATCGATTCCTGATCTTTGTTTTACTTCTACTTTACAGTGTTGACGGGGACGTTAAACCTCAAATCAAACAAACAAAAATAATGCACGTCTTGTTTTATGTTTTGTTTAAGAGGCAGCGCACGACAAAACCTACATAAAGACGCGTGCCCTTCAAATATCCGGATCTCACTAAGACAAGAGATGTCGCGTATCTCTCTTTGAATAGCCCACAGGCTATAGAAGGTCCTTGTGATGAGCGAAAGCTCTGACCAGACTGTGCGAATATGTAGGCTGACCTGAGTACTCGCTGGTCGCGAAAGCCTTAACGTAGGTTTTGTTGAGCGCTCTTTCTCTTCTTTCGGTAGTTGTTGCTTTTCTCTTGTGATTTTTTTTCTTTCACAATGATAGCACAAGTTCCCTTCTGCACGTCTGCGTGTACGTCTGCGTGTAGCAAAGTAGAAGTGAAGGCAATGATCAAGAATCGATGCAAACACCAAAGGGAAAGAAACACAAACGTGAAATAACTAAATCCCTATTAGAAACAGCCCAACACAGCGGAAAGCCAAAAGGACAGCTACTCTTCCACAAAAATATCACGTTATCACATGAATATAATTTTGCCTCCCCCCCCCCCCACTCGAACCCCACTTTTATATAGTAAAACTGGGATTTATAGGGGTAAACCTTATTTTCATTATTTCTGCTCTAAATTCTCGTTAGAACCGGCTGGAAAAGGCGGTTCTAACGGCTAACGAATACCCACAAGCTACATTTTGAGCAGAAATAAGAAAAATATCACTTTTTTTTTTTCATCTTAATTTTTTTTTTTCGGCTGTAAAATTTACAATGTATTTGTATAGGCGTCTTTTCTTAATGATGACCAATTGGCTATCCAAAACAAAAAGATATAAGCTATGAACGCATAAACCGCGACAGAGGAGCGGGGAACCAGGCTGTGGTCGGACGTGTGTCAAACTTGGCTCCGGTAAATAATGACATTTTTCCATTGTATCAAAAACATACTTTTTGAATTTTCGTGTGGCACATAGTATCAAAATAAACATTAAGTTCCAGATTTTATAATTTTGAAAACCTTGTTTTTGAAGTCATAATTTGTAGTATTTCTCATATCTGCCGAACGAAAGTATTGAGTATTATTGAACTAATGCAGCACCCGTTCATTTTTTATCAGGACGTGTCACGTGAAACTAAGCTTTATTCTTTAGTAAACATTTGGCCGCTTAAGATCAACTTTTCCAGACCCGCGAAGCCCAATCGACGTTTAACAGACGTTTATTAGACCTTCATGTTGATATTCGGCGATAACAAGGCATATGGTTGTAAAAGAAAAAGAAGTAAAGCTAATATGCAAATTACCTACTTGATATTCACGATTTTTGCATTATTTGCTGGCTCCCAGCTTACTCTTTATCAATATTGGAAGAACAGGTAACCAAACCCCCCCCCCCCCTGACCTTGGTCAGGGAGGGGGGGGGGGGTCTGGTTACCTGTTTTCCCAACACCGATAATCTTCAGACTAGGAACCAGCAGATAATGCAAATAAGGTGAATAGACATTAGTTTGCTACCGTAGTTTGCCGAGTAGTGTCTCATTTCATGTTGTAAGGTTAAGTAGAAGAAAAACAAAGATCAGCAGGAATCGATACAATTAACTTAACCCATCCATCAAAGACACCAAAGGGAAAGAAACACAAACATGAAGCGACCAGACCATAATGGAAACCTAAACAAAGGAAGGCCATAAGGACAGTTACTTTCCCACAAAATGGCCAAATGGCCATCCAAAATAAAAATACACAAGTGATACACACAGTATGTAACAAACAACAACATAAATAAACCGCCACAGAAGAACCGCCTTGGAACGGTAAGTGGAAAGAATTCCATTCGTGGGCTTAAATCGATTTTACATGGCCATAATCCTCGCCCTTACCTCTGTCGCGGTATACACTAATTTTGTTTAGTCCGTATGAAGGCTTCCTAACTCATCAGTGTAACATCTCCGAGAACATACAAATAAAAAATACAGAGATGAAACAAGGTTGAGGACGCGACAGCATACAACAACAGAGTTGCCGGAGCAAACGAAAAACCAACAGCTAGACTCCGAGGGGCCCGACCAAAGACGGAGCATCAGGCGCCAACCAACATAACGAATACTAAAATAAAATAAAATTCCATTTATGTTTTTACGCTGGGACCGTCATATAATCTTAAGCCCGACCCACCGGTGTGCAATCAAAGAGGGAAGCAAAGTTGCCAACCGTGATTGTGTTAAACACCATGCGTGCAGTCTGTTTTATAACACTTATGTTGTACCCAATCTTTATATACCGACGAACGATTTTACGAAATAGGGTACTAAAGTCATTACAGGCATGTATTTTTCTAAATCTACACACCAAGTCATCATAGAATTCGGGTTCCGATAGGCCTTGTTGCAGAAGTGTTTTCAGTCCAACATTGAATTTTGAAACCAAATCAGAATGACGTCTATTAAACTTAGAAAAGGCTTTACGTAGCCTGGAGCAAAGTACGGACACAATCCGTGTTGAATTTTGTGTTTTTGTACTCTGTATATGTGTCTCAATACACTGTACCCATATTCGTGTATCGATAAAATATGAGCTATTCAGCAGTTACAGACGTTTTGTAGATATCTTGTAACATGTTTTAATGTTGCTTACATGTTTCAGTGTTACTTAATATACACGAATCGTTTTGAAGCACTTGGTTGGCTGCTTTATAGCTCGATATTATCAAGAATATTATTAAGCATATAAATTATTAAATAAATTGCTTTTGAATGCCTGAATACTATGTGCCATCTTGTCATTCCATGCAAGCCTGTGTATGAGATAAGGTGTTAAAAAGGACAGAAAGCGTGTGCTTCCATGTTCAGGGTCTGACACCTCCGTCGACGGCAACTTGTCTTACCAAGGTTTGGATACAGGAGGAGTAGTCCTTACAAAAACTAGTGCCCCATGAACTAGCGCTGACTATAAAGTACCTAGGGAAATTGTCCTATCCCAAAAGTCTTACGATGCTGTAATGACCCAGCTTGTTACAATGGAAAAGTGCCTGACAAAACTAGATAAACTAGACAAACCTGATCAAATTGAAAGTTCAGTCAGTAAAATGGAAGCTAGAATTTGTGGCGTTGAGACCAGAATAGGTAGTGCTGGAAGTCGAGGTGAAAGAAAAGTTATATGTGGAAGGAAAGGTGGTGCCAGTTCCCAAGGTTACAGGGACAAGCACTGCCACTGCAACTACTGCGACAACTAGATCGTCAACTGGAGAAACTGCTAAAGTGACAACTTTGACTGGAATTGAAAGGCTGGCGCCGATGGAGACTACGCATCTGTAGGTCAAGCCATAGGAAGTAATCAACTAAATTTACAGACAAAAGTGTTACTGAAAATAGTTTCAATTAATGTTGGTGGTCTGAAAATTAAACTGTTATGTCCCGAATTTATTGACAATATAAATGATTTTGATATCGTTGCCGTACACCAGACTAAGTTAGATAAGCTTGACGAAGTACGCCTGGATCAATATCAATGCATTTTTAAGCATCGACCTCAGAAAGCTGGGAGAAAATCGGGTGGGTTAGCTGTCTTGGTCCAAAAATGTCTATTTAAATATATCTGTCATGTCCAAAAAGAGTATGAATATGCCATGTTGTTAAAAGTATCGAAACGTCTCTTTCATGCAGACGATGGCTTAATGCTCGGGGTTGTTTATATACCGTCTTCGAGCTCTTGATACAATGCAGATGTTTTATTAGACCAATTTCATTACGAACTGGACGAAACTGATCGATCTTTTAAAAATTTAACATTAATGGGAGATTTCAATTCCCGAACTTCGGATCTAACTGATATCGCTGAATCTGATGTCGATATTTATAACCACATTGATATATATCCAGATGAGGTGTTAGGGTCTTATAATTTGCATGAATTAGAAAACCTTGGGTTTAATACCAACAAGTATCCAAAGACAAAGTAATTAACAAATATGGAAAGTTTCTAGTAGAGAATTGCAAATACAACAATCTGATTATACAAAACGGTAGAGCATTTACAGATATAAATGTTGGTCAGATATGTAAAAGCTCTTCAGTAGTAGACTATGTTATCTCATCCATCTCATGATTGGTTGCATTTGATTCGCCGGGGATTCTGAAAATATGCAGTAGGTGCGTTTTCGACAGGTATCCGAACATAGAGGACATATCCCCCAAACCCGGACATACGGATATACCCCCCCCCCCGTGTTGTAAGGGCGGACACCCCCGGACATTATCCCCCTGTCAGGTTGGACACCCCCCCCCCCACACACAAACAAAATGGGTTAGAATACATAAAAGCTATCACTGATGCCCAAATCGCTAATTAAAGTTATCCCTATACCTGATTAGACAATTACATTTCAATATAAATTATTTGTTGGCTTGATTATGAAACCACTTAAAAGATACAATTATGCCCTTTTCACTTTGATCTTACAATGTTTTTGGCTCACCTGTCACGTAGTGACAAGGTGAGCTTTTGGGATCACTTTTTGTCCGTCGTCCGTCGTGCGTCCGTGCGTGCGTGCGTGCGTGCGTGCGTGCGTCCGTCCGTAAACTTTTCTTCAAACGACATCTCCTCCTAAACCACTGATCGTATTTTGACCAAACTTCACAGGAATGATCCTTAGGTGGTCCCCTTTCAAAGTTGTTCAAATGGTTCCGGTCCGTTGCACATATAGGTCACAGTAGCCAAAAATAGATTTTTTTCACCGCAAACTTAAAAAATCTTCTTCTCTGAAACCGCAAGGCCCAGGTCTTTGATATTTGGTATGCAGCTTCATCTAGTGGACCCCTACCAAGATTGTTCAAATTATAGTGCTGGGGCCAAAAATGCCCCCGCACGGGGGCCCTTTGGTTTTACATGGGCTTATATAGGAAAATCTTTAAAAATCTTCTCCTCTGAAACCGCAAGGCCCAGGTCTTTGATATTTGGTATGAAGCTTCATCTAGTGGACCCCTACCAAGATTGTTCAAATTATAGTGCTGGAGCTAAAAATGCCCCCGCACGGGGGCCCTTTGGTATTACATAGGCTTATATAGGGAAAATCTTGAAAAATCTTCTTCTCTGAAACCGCAATGCCCAGGTCTTTGATATTTGGTATGAAGCTTCATCTAGTGGACCCCTACTAAGATTGTTCAAATTATAGTGCTGGGGCCAAAAATGCCCCCGCACGGGGGCCCTTTGGTTTTACATGGGCTTATATAGGGAAAATCTTTAAAAATCTTCTTCTCTGAAACCGCAAGGCCCAGGTCTTTGATATTTGGTATGAAGCTTTATCTATTGGACCCCTACCAAGATTGTTCAAATTATAGTGCTGGATCTAAAAATGCCCCCGCACGGGGGCCCTTTGGTTTTACATGGGCTTATATAGGGAAAATCTTGAAAAATCTTCTTCTCTGAAACCGCAAGGCCCAGGTCTTTGATATTGGTATGAAGCTTCATCTAGTGGACCCCTACCAAGATTGTTCAAATTATTGTGCTGGGGCCAAAAATGCCTCCGCACCAGGGCCC
This sequence comes from Lucinisca nassula, assembly GCA_963580285.1. Taxonomy (NCBI): domain Eukaryota; kingdom Metazoa; phylum Mollusca; class Bivalvia; order Lucinida; family Lucinidae; genus Lucinisca; species Lucinisca nassula. The sequence goes on from OY757011.1 coordinate 115,289,423, forward strand.
ATTGGTTTTACATGGGCTTATATAGGGAAAATCTTTAAAAATCTTCTTCTCTGAAACCGCAAGGCCCAGGTCTTTGATATTTGGTATGAAGCTTCATCTAGTAGACCCCTACCAAGATTGTTCAAATCATAGTGCTGGAGCTAAAAATGCCCCCACACGGGGGGCCTTTGGTTTTACATGGGCTTATATAGGGAAAATCTTTAAAATTCTTCTTCTCTGAAACCGCAAGGCCCAGGTCTTTGATATTTGGTATGAAGCTTCATCTAGTGGACCCCTACCAAGATTATTCAAATTATAGTGCTGGGGCCAAAAATGCCCCCGCACCAGGGCCCTTTTGTTTTACATAGGCTTATATAGGGAAAATCTTGAAAAATTTTCTTCTCTGAAACTTCAAGGCCCAGGTCTTTGATATTTGGTATGAAGCTTCATCTTGTGGACCTCTACCAAGATTGTTCAAATTATAGCGATGGGGCCAAAAATGCCCCCGCTCCGCGGCCCTTTGGTTTTACATAGACGTATATAGGGAAAATCTTGAAAAATCTTCTTCTTTGAAACCACAAGGCTTAGGTCTTCGATATTTGTTATGAAGCTTCAGCTAGTGGACCTCTATAAAGATTGTTCAAATTATAGCCCTGAGACCAAAAATGCCTCCGCCATGTGGCCCTTTGGTTTTACATAGACTTATATAGGGAAAATCTTTAAAAATCATCTTCTCTGAAACACAAGGCTTAGGTCTTTGATATTTGTTATGAAGCTTCAGCTAGTGGACCTCTACCAAGATTGTTCAAATTATAGCCCTGGGGCCAAAAATGCCCCTGCTCCGGGGCCCTTTGGTTTAACATAGACTTATATAGGGAAAATCTTGTTTTACATAGACTTCTATATGCAGGGTAAACCTTTAAAATCTTCTTCTCTGAAACCAGAAAGCCGAGGTCTTTAATATTTGATATGAAGCTTCATCTTGTGGACCTCTACCAAATTGTTCAAATTATAGCCCTGGGGCCAAAATTGACCCTGCCCGGGGCCCACTTGTTATACATTGGATCAGGTGAGCAAACCAGGGCCCTCTGGGCCCTCTTGTTTCTTTAATCCCACAGAAAAAGAAACAGAATTCCCTAATTATTGTCCTGGGCCCAATTAGCTTTGATAAACAGCTGGTTACAGAATTAATTTGTTGATTTACTGTGTCACTTTTGAAAATTCTGCTTGCTTACGTTGACACTTTTTAACGCATTTCTTTAATAATTTTTAAAATGTAAAATAAAAGTGATCATAATTATTGGACATGCATTATCAAGTCATTTGAATGACTTTTATCTCTTGCCATGACTAAATAAGTATCTTTGTTTCATTTGTAATGTTCTTATACATTGTTAGATTTTTTTTCACTGTTCTGTATTTTGTTGTACTGTTGAAAATATACCTCTTGTATATACAGATTGATTTCTAAATTTCAGTGTTATAATTGTGCATGTGGAGGTGGGGGGGGATTTCTTGCACCATTATAAAAAGCAGGGAGGATTTTGTCCGGGGGAGATTTTGTCCACCTAAACAAATCATGGGGTGTCCGCCTTTAAAAAAAGTGGGGTTTTGTCCGAGGGGAATTGTGTCCGCGGAGGGGGAAGGGAGGGCGTCCGTGATTCTTTCGACACGAAGATGCGATTGATTGATCTACAATCGCGATTTATGCGCAGAAACGCGTTTTTTAAAAAAAAGAAATTGATTGGCTAAAATGGAATTCGAAACCGAAATGCGTTAAGAGCGTGTGCGTGTTTCACGCGATACAAATGCGTGACAACTGTGTGTGCGCCATTAATTTCTTCTCAAGCGTATCTGTAGACGTCCGTCTCCAACATACACTCAGAGACGGCCGATCCAACAGTGTTGTCAGTGTTTTAAATAATGAACGCTTCAGAGGTCTCACTTTCGTACTAAACCCAGAATTCAACCAATACCAGTTAGTCTGGTCTTGATAGCTCTAGCTCTGTCGGATTCCACATCTAACTGATGATCAGGCGGTTGCGGACATAAATAGTGTTGACTGGGCAGTTAAACCAAGTAGTGAGCGACAATTTGCTGGTCAAAATATTAAGTTGTGCAATCAAGATAAGATGCTCTTAGATTTTCTTTTATTTTTTTATTCTTTTTTTTTTTTGGTATTGCACGACCCGCAGAAAAAGCGACCGACTGAAGTCGGTTGATTTCTAAGAGTGCCCTAAAATCACCATGTCATTCTGTCATTCTGTCAGTCTGTCAGTCTGTCATTCTGTCAGTCTGTCTGTCCGTCCGTAACCCGTTTGTGAAAATTGGTGATAGTGACTTAACCGCTTGGAATATTTAAACAATTTTTGGCATACTGATTGATATCAATATGATCTAACCAATGAACTTGCGAAATATTACATTCCATTTAGTATAGCCTCGCCGAGGCGAAAAATGTGAAAATTTTCGAACTGCTTCTCCTCGGAAACCGTTGGGCCGATTGAAGTCAAATTTCATATGGAGCCTCTATGGGATGGGGGAAACCAAAATTTGCTCATGGGGTCCAGGTCACATGACCAAAATGGCCGCCAAGCCATATATGGTAAAAACCCTACAAAAATAGTCTTCTCCAGAACCACTATGCAGATTTCCACGAAACTTGATAAATAACATCTGGGACGTAGGCCCTTCATAAATTGCTAAAATGGTGACCCTGGGTTGACCTTGACCTTCTTTGTGCCTAGGTCAAACTATTATTGGAAGAAAATTGCACGACCCGCAGAAAAAGCGACCGACTGAAGTCGGTTGATTTCTAAGAGTGCCCTAAAATCACCATGTCATTCTGTCATTCTGTCATTCTGTCAGTCTGTCTGTCAGTCCGTAACCCGTTTGTGAAAATTGGTGATAGTGACTTAACCGCTTGGAATATTTAAACAATTTTTGGCATACTGATAGATATCAATAAGATCTAACCAATGAACTTGCGAAATATTACATTCCATTTAGTATAGCCTCGCCGAGGCGAAAAATGTGAAAATTTTCGAACTGCTTCTCCTCGGAAACCGTTGGGCCGATTGAAGTCAAATTTCATATGGAGCCTCTATAGGATGGGGGAAACCAAAATTTGCTCATGGGGTCCAGGTCACATGACCAAAATGGCCGCCAAGCCATATATGGTAAAAACCCTTCAAAATAGTCTTTTCCAGAACCGCTAAGCAGATTTCCACGAAACTTGATAAATAACATCTGGGACGTAGGCCCTTCATAAATTGCTAAAATGGTGACCCTGGGTTGACCTTGACCTTCTTTGTGCCTAGGTCAAACTTTGACACATATGCTTTTGTTGGAATATTTAAACAATTTTTGGCATACTGATAGATATCAATGAGATCTAACCAATGAACTTGCGAAATATTACATTCCATTTAGTATAGCCTCGCCGAGGCGAAAAATGTGAAAATTTTCGAACTGCTTCTCCTCGGAAACCGTTGGGCCGATTGAAGTCAAATTTCATATGGAGCCTCTATGGGATGGGGGAAACCAAAATTTGCTCATTGGGTCCAGGTCACATGACCAAAATGGCCGCCAAGCCATATATGGTAAAAACCCTTCAAAAATAGTCTTCTCCAGAACCACTGGGCCGATTTCCACGAAACTTGATAAAAAGCATCTGGGACGTAGGCCCATCATAAATTGCTAAAATGGTGACCCTGGGTTGACCTTGACCTTCCTTGTGCCTAGGTCAAACTTTGACACATATGCTTTTGTATTGGTAAAGTGAGAATGCATTTTATCCTGCAAACGATTCAGAATACAGTACTTAAGTATAAGACATATTTTTGCTCCTTACGATAAGGCGCATTTATTGGGGGAACCCTTTTAGGTCCAGGTCACATGACCAAATTGGCCGCCATACCCATATATGGTTACACTCATATAGCTAAAAGCATCCGGCGGGTCGTGCACTTCAGCTGAAGCACTGGTTTTAAATATTAATTTGTGGGAACCAGGTATTATCTTGTATCTGTTTCGCACAACAAATTTAAAATAAAACCAGCATGTCCCTTCCAGGTTACCGTGCTCTGTGGTAAAAATAAGGAATATTAAATTGAAAAGAAAAAAATATGGTATGCTAATAAAAAAATAGAATCTTTTATTCCAATGGATTCAATAAATGATTTTCCAACCATTGGGATTCCCGGCCGATTGGAACCTCGGCTTCGCATAGATTCCCATCGGCCTGGTCATCCCTAAGGTTAAAATGCCTGTTTCATGAAAACTTCTCATAATACATAGAACAATCTACCGGCCCTTACTTGCCGCATGTATTTTGAAGCACAAATATTTTACAAAAATAACCACATGAAATTTCGGGACAGCCGTGGTTGTCAAGGACCCCATTCCTCACCTACGCACCCACCCCACACATCACGAAAACACGCCTATGTAATTTTGACTCCCTTGAACCCCACTTTTATATAGTAAAACTGGGGTTACAGGGGTAACTTTATTTTTCTTATTTCTGCTCTAAAATATAGATTGTGGGTACTCGTTAGAACCGCCTCGATGAGGCGGTTCTAACGAGTAGCCACAATCTATATTTTGAGCAGAAATAAGAAAAATATCACCATTTTTTATCATAAAATTTTCATTTTTTCGGCGATAAAGGTGGCAATGTATTTGTATAGGCGTGTTTGCGTAATGTAGCAAAATTAATAAGAACATTAGAAATATGTTCTGTTCAAAATTGAACATAAGAATACATACGTTAAACGTCCGTTACTTGCAGTATACAGGCGGACTGTGAAAAAAAAAGCTTTTATGTAGTTCACATCTGGTGTTTTGGATATTCTGTTACATGTGCCGAAGCAGTGCGAAAATGTCGAATGACATGTCAACAGCGAAGTCGCATACATACAGTCAACCAGCAGTGCTTATTATTCACAGGAACTCAAGTCTTGCTTTCCATCCACAGACAACAATTTGTAATTAAGGCTCCATAAAATGGTTAGAGTCTACACCCTGTTCAAATTTGCCACCGTTGACATTTTATTGTGTTAGTCCTCAGTTCAGAGCAGTTTTTTGTTCTCAGATCAGAGCAACGCGCTTTTTAAATGACAATTTCACCAGCTTGCTTATCCTGAGGCTGCATGTTAACTACATCTGTGCAACGGGCCTAATGTTTTGTTTGATTTGTTTCTTTGATTGGAGCTTTTACGTCCCCGTCAAGAGCCCGTCAAGGGCCTAATGTTTTGTTTGATTTGTTTGTTTGATTGGAGCTTTTACGTCCCCGTCAAGACTGTATAGGTCATTTTTGAGACGTTGCTTTCCATTTTGTGGGACTTTTACCTGACACGGAGATGAAATGACATCTAAAGCCCTGCTGCCCAATGAAACCAATAGGGATTACATGTAAATGCATGGACAGTCCGACTCGCACCACTTTGCCTGGGCAGGCTTAGATCCTCTGAGTGGTTTACCAGTACCCATGTGCGGTCAGTTTCAGCTCTGCGTGAAAGCATCATGCAGCCCATCTATTTATTCAAGCCCCGATGGGCGGGGGCCTACAAAGGGCCTAATGAGTCAGAGCGCGGACTTAACCATTAGGTATCTCATCACTGTGGTTCAAGCCTGGCTAGGGTTACATTGAAGACGCTAAGTTCAGAAACAGAAGGTCAGGTGGTGATTTTTCTCCGGGTACTCCGATTTTTTCCCACCTCTGATTAACTATCGTCTCGAAATGAGGGAAATAATCTTGAAAGGGCCGTAGTACCAAACCGAAAGAAAACCTACATCTGTGCCACTTCATGAGAACATCTGTTTTTGCTTTTTGAAAACAACACAATGTACAGATCAGCCTGTGCATATGAGCAGCCTTATCATCACCTTTGTGTTGGCTGTTTGGATGGTATAATATCTCGTCTGAAATGTATTTCATTACGAAAACACGCCTATTCAAATATCGCCGGGAAAAAAAAAACAAAAAAAAAACACACAAAAATTTTAACCCGTGTCCTGTTGAATATTCATATATGTCACACCCACTACCGATTATCAACCAATCAGATTACGTGATGCAAATTATTACAACAAATTCACAACCTGAATGACAAACAATGTAGATCCTGATCAGATGGCTTCTTCAGAAGCCATCTGATCTGGATCTACATTGTTTCAAAGAAAAGGCATATCCGGGGTCAGCAGGACAAGGGTTAAGATGAAAATTTGTGAAAGTTTTCTTATTTCTGCTCAGAATATAGATTAAGGGTACACGTTAGAACCGCCTTATCCTAACGAGTACCCACAATCTATATTTTAGAGCAGAAATATGAAAACTAAGGTTTACCCCTCTAAACCCGATTTTTTCTACAAAAATGTGGGCGTGACGGGGTCAGAACTATATAGACGTATTAACGTGATGTTTTGCAAAAATATCACCTTGTTGCACATAGGAAGAGAGTTTCTATCTGTTTGTCTTTGCCCCATTCATGAGTCGCTTGACATAAATGGACCAATGCAGGACGCGGATGACCAAATTTATAGCACGCTGCATTATTTTTATTTATCTATTTATTTTCTTTTCAGTCTGATGGCAGTTTTCAATGAATATAACGATTTTTTTTTCTTATTTATGCTGTACATGGGTGTCAGTCAGTGCCACTTTCATTTGATATAGTGATTCCTATCTCAGTGCCAGATCTGACATTTTTTCTCTGATGAAAGTTTGCGTTATTCCCTTCTTATATTGTGGGTACTCGCTAGAACCGCCTCGATGAGGCGGTTGTAACGAGTACTCTCAAACTATGAAAGAAAAATTATGAATAACCCTGTAATTACCATTTTTCCTCTTTATACACGGGTTTTTAATGACGATTGTTAAGGTAGGTCCGTTTTCCTTATTCCTTTTTCCTTTTTTTGTTCATTTGGCTGGGAAATGCAAATTTGAAGCCCAAACTACCCACATTACCTTGAAAACACCTGGGAATTAAGACATTTTTCATACCATCTAACTCGGCGCTTTTCTTGCACGGGGCCTTATTTATACGCAGTCTGATCAAGTTTGTAACTTATTATTTCTAAACCAGATAAAATAGGAGGATGGAACAAGGGGTAATAAAATTGTACATTCATTATAGCAAATAATGACGAGTACATGAAGAATTACTAGTAAAACGAGTGTTACTGGAATAGATAGAGTTTCTATTCTGATTCCATCTTGTAATCGACTGGTTAACCCATGTATGCATGTTGGCCCATCTTGGTGGGACATTGGCAAACAGTGTAGATCCGGATAAGACGCCGCAGCGTCTGATCTATCTGGATCTACACTGTTTAGTTAAAGTTCAATCGCTTTTCCTTATCATAGTCCCACCACACACAAAACAAATCTGACACCAATGGACTACTCCAAACATATTGCGTGGAAGATTCCACTGTCATATTTGGGTTAATACGTCCTTGCAATGATCACCTTTGTAAACACAACTTCACTTCATATCACGAAAAGTGGGGGCTACAAGGGTATCCACTGTTTTTCTTTTATTTGTATCCAAACATAGACATTGGATGCTCGTAAGAACCACCTCAAGCGATATACTCATATACAGTAAAATTCCTATAATAAGACCACCTTTGGGACTGTTCAAAAGTGGTCTTTAAGACCACTTTTGAATTGTCCCAAAGGTTGTCTCTGACCAGAGGACACGGTATGCAGAAAACACACAGAAAGAATAACTGCAACCTACTAAATAACCTTTTTTTTTAAACCAGAATTTTACTTAATTTAAGGTGGTCTTAATAGCGGGAGTTCACTGTACTCGGGAGCAGAGGCGGTCCTGACGAGCACCGCCAACAAATTATGTTTAGATAAACTAGGAAAATATTACAAACAGTCATCATCAAAATGCTATTTCAGATAGCAATGACATGCAGCATTTTTTTTCATAACAGATAAGAATATCCGACATTTTCGCAGGATATAGAAATTCTCATCTCACCATGCTGTGCACTATTTGCAACTTGTGAGAAGGCTGTAGTGCAAAACCAGTAAAAGTCCACCTAAAAATAAGACCGTGATTCTGCTTTAAAAAGGTTATTTAGTAGGTTACATTTATTCTTTCGTTGAGCTTTCTGCATGCATTGTCCTCTGGACATGGACCACCTTTTGGACTGTTCAAAAGTGGTCTTAATATAGAAATTTTACTGTAAACTGCGAACTCATCACGTGAACAAGCCAACAGAAACACAAGGAGAAGTCATGATCGAGCTGTCACAGAATTTGACTTTGGTGCTGGAGGTCGCGGGTTCGAGCAAAGCTTGGGTCAGTAACTGAAAATATCGCAATATGTTCATCTTGCAATAAATGAGTATCTTCAGGCTGAAGACAACGGAAGAAGAGCATTGGTCATTGGCTTTAACCCAAAAGGGTACCCTGGCAAACAGTGCAGGCCCAGATCAGACGCCGCAGAACGCGGCGTCTGATCAGGGCCTACACTGTTTGCAAAAAGTTCAGCCATTTTCCTAATCAATTGTGAAGAAAACACAACCTGACACCCCTAAATTTTGAAATGGACTCCTGCTATTTATAAGGAGGAAGATTCAATTTGGTACTAAAATTTGTCTAAGACTCGGTAGGCTCTCCGAGTTTACCTGCTACCCATGTAGTGAGTGAGTGAGTTTTAGTTTTACGTCCCACAAACAGCTAAGGTCATATGGAGACGGGACCTCGGTTTAAAGACTCATCCGAAAGTCTGGAGAAGCCCGGGATCGCTGCTACCCATGTAAACAGCAATGTAGGGGGAAAACTGTTAGTCTCAGATGTGCATCTTTTTCTGACTAATAGTATGTCTCAGGACCTAATGTCTCCAGCCTAAAGCTGCAATAACTGGATTCTGATCCCTGCACTCTCATCACAGACGTAACAGTACAGTCCCACCTGTATTAAGCAAGTGCCTAGGATAACCAAAATGTGCTTGCTTAAGACAGGTGCTTGCTTAATCCAGGTGAAATTTAACACATTTGCCTTTTTGGGGGAACTAAATGCCCGCTTGCTTAAGACAGGTTGCTTGCTAAATAGAGATGGCCACTAAGACAGGTTTTGCTGTATATAAGTCATGTTAATATTGGTAAAATTTACAAAGGGAAATCAGAGGTAATGTTCTCACGTTCATTTGGTCTCAGCCATCCATACGGGTCTACTGTTTCAGAAAAGAATTTGCTCCTTACGAGAAGCAAATTCTTTCCTTAAAGGGTAGACCCCATTTTCGGAGAGGCAAAGTTTACGGGAAAGCAACGCCCCTTACTTGATCCCCCTTGAAATGCATTTGTTCAAAGCATCGTTAGCTTAACGAGCTCGTTAGTGTCAAAAAATTTTAACCGATCTCCAGTAAATACAATACATGTATGTAATACAGTTGTATTTTAGCTGAAATATTAGTATAATTACCATATATTAATAAATGTCATATATTAAATTATCAACTTACTAACGGCATCCTCGTGTATCCTGTCATTTTACAGGAATAATCACTATGAACTTATAATCATCAGTCCACATGCTTCCGCTGATTCAAGAAGGGCGGTTGTCAGTTTCTGACGAAAGAACGTGCACTGTACTGGTTAACCTCCTAGGTATAAGACTGCCCAGGAAGTGTGGTAAGGTAAAGTGACCTACTCGATGTGACCTAAATATTGGTGACTGTGCTGTTAAACTCCAAAAACAAACCAAAAACAAAACCATGCCAGATTATTATTTGACAGTCTATATTTAAAATGTTGTCGTGTGAAAATATAGAATGCTACGGAGCCCGGGAAGGGACATTTCTGTTCAAGTATCTAGCAGAACAGAATTAGAGTGGAGAGGATATCGATTAATCGACATAATCTTCACCTTTCATTGGTTAAAGATTTCGGTTCTTCAACATAAATTCCGCGAGATGGAAGGCTAGAATTATATCGTTTAAACGACATGTTATGTTGATAAAACGAGATCTTTAACCAGTGGGAGGTCAATATTATGTCGATTAAACGATATTTTTATTGTTTTAAATTCAACCCTACTTTTTCCGAGTGGAAAGGAAAACAAGAAATATGTCGCTTTAACGACATATTTTTGTTTTCTGTTCTTTTCTAATTTAATTGTTTTAAATTCCACGCTATTTTTTCGGGGTGGAACAGAAAATAATAAATACGACATATTTTGTTTTCTGTTCCATTCTAATTGTATTGTTTTAAATTCCACCTACTTTTTCAGAGTGGAAAAGAAATCAAGAAATATGTCGTTCTAAAGACATATTATATCGTTTAAACGACATATTTCTTGTTTTCCTCTCCACTCTAATTGTATTGTTTTAAATTCTGTTCTGCTAGATACTGGGACAGAAATGTCCCCTCCCGGGTCCCGTATAATCTTGGCCTTTCGTTGGTTAAAGATCTCGTTTTTTTCAACATAGATTCCCCGTGATATCACCAACCAATGGAAGGCTAGGATTATATCGTTTAAACGACATATTATGTTGATAAAACGAGATCTTTAACCGAAGGGAGGTCAGGATTATTTCGATTAAACGATATCTTTATTGTTTTAAATTCCACGCCACTTTTTCAGAGTGGAAAGGAAAACAAGCTAAACGACATATTTTTGTTTTCTGTTCCATTCTCATTCTATTTCTTAAAATTCCACGCTTCGTTTTCAGGGTGGAACAGAAAACATACCGGACTTATACGGACACGACCTTTCTCAGCTATGCTGATAATCAAGGGAATTAACGCGTACAACACAGAAAATAAATGCTTATCTCCCACAGCTCCTAACCATGGTGACCAAGGTAAACTGGAAATAGAAAAAGGGGGTAGTGTATTTCATTTTCAAAAATGACCAAATTATTTTAATTTTTATTTTACAAAATGTATATGGACGTGTTCACAATAAATTTGTAATTTTACTTCCGCTGGCACAGAAAAGAAATAATAATTTAAAAAAAAGTTATGAAAAGAAATTCATCAGTTTTTGTCGCTGTATTCAATAGTTTTACAATATATTCTATACATTTAGAGGGTACTTCCAAATATATGTAACAAAGACTAAAACGTTGTTCATAAAATTTCATTAAAAGTACATGTTGATATTTTAATTTATGCGGAAATAATTATCAAGTTCCTATATAAATCTATGTATTAACTTTAACCGACAGCAGTTACCTGGGTGTCCGTTAAAGTTCGATATGCAAGAAATATGTCGTTTAAACGACATATTTTTGTTTTCTGTTCCATTCTAATTTTATTGTTTTAAATTCCACCCTACTTTTTCAGAGTGGAATAGAAAACAAGAAATATGTCGTACTATATCGTTTAAACGACATATTTCTTGTTTTTCTCCCCACTCTAATTGTATTGTTTTAAATTCTGTTCTGCTAGATACTGGGACAGAAATGTCCCTTCCCGGGTTCCGTAGCTGTAGGTCTAGAATCATACGGCAGATAAACGATTGCTTAAAGAATATTTCTATAATGAACATATTGCCAAAATATCTGCTGAGGCTTGGCAGTAAATGCATTTTTTTTATTTTCCCCATTACAAGTCTATGAAAACTATAAGTTGCCATAGCACCCAATTCCATTAAAAAAACATGTTCAGGAAAATATGTCGGTAATTTCCATTAAGTATCAGCCTCATAGAGCAAACGTTTTTTTTAGAAGATGAGTTTTAAGTGTGTTTTTTGTGCGTGTTTTTATTTTTGCTATTTTTGGGGGCATTTTGGTTTCCATGGCACCCAGTAAAAGTGAGCAGTTGGCCTAAATCATACGGCAGATAAATGATTGTTTCAAAATTATATCTAAGAACGTTTTGTCAAAATATCTGCAAAGGCGTGGGAGTAAATGCCATTTTTTCAATTTTCCTTATTATAGGTCAATGGAAACTCTAAGTTCCCATAGCAACCAAACTAAAGAGCCGAATTTCATAAAAAACACACAAAACCTGTAAAGGCAAATATGGTGAATAGTTTCATTAAGTATTAGCCTCACAGAGTATATGGTTTCTGATGAGGTGATTTTTTAAGTATTTTTTTTTATTTTGGTTTCCATGGTAACCAGCATAAATGAGCAAAAGGCCTAAAATCATATGGCAGAAAGAAGATGGCTTAAGGAATATTTCAAAATAGCTGCAAAGGCTTGGCAGTTAATGTCATTTTTCAATTTTCCCCATTATAAGTTTATGGAAACTCTAAGTTGCCATAGCAACCAAACTAAACTCTAATTTGCCATAGCAACCAAACTAATAAGCCGAATTTAATAATAATAAAAAAACAACACAGTTTTCACCCCCCCACCCCTGCCCAAGGATGCTACAGATGAAATTTGAACTCAATCGACCCAGTGGTTTCGGTGTGTTGACTGACGACGATGACCGACAACTGCCTATCCTATAACCTCCCCCGGAGACTTCCGCTCTGGTGTGCTAAAATACACTTTTTTCTGCTTTTCATGAAAGTATGAACGACAGCGGGTCGCTGGCAAAGTTTACATGTTCGTTGTTCATTTACTTTGCACGCGACCCACTGCGTTCAAACTTTCATGAACAGCAGTAAAATAATTTTCATTTCTTAAATGTTACATCTGTGCCAGTCATACTTCCAGTTTCAAACGAGTAATTCCCAGTTACAAAACGGGCCGCATGCATTCTCGGGATTATTTTGACATTCTCCAGTTCCTAGGCGTACTTGCATATTCCAGAACTGCACGAACCATCCCATTTGTTTTACGTCTTGTTGGCATGCTGACAGTTTCCGCCTCAAGAAGCCAATGATCCTATTTGCCATAGTACAAACATTACTAATGTGAGTGTTCCATGTTAAATCATTCGTGATTGTCACACCAAGGTATTACAATGCTTTCAACATTTTCAAGGAGAGTTCCTTCCAATTCATAAGTATCATTGATATTTTGATCCGCTTTCTTGTAAGTTGCATTATGTTATATTTACTGAGTTAGAACCGCATTTACCACCTCCTAGCCTAGCTCCCCAATTTGTCAATATCATACTGAAGTTTCCCTGTATCTACCGAAGTTTTTATTTTACGACAGCAAACACAATCATCAGCAAAGAGCCTTATTTCTGAATGAATGTCCTGTGAGATGTCCTTTATGTAAAGGAGGAAAGAAGTGAACCATGAACCGTCCCCCGTGGGACTCCAGACAGGACAGGGGCCCAATCTGATTTACTTCCATTCACAACCACCCGTTGCTCTCTATGGCACAGAAAAGCGTCAATCCATTTTAAAGTTTTGCCACTAACACCATATCCGTTAAGTTTGCTTTTCAGAAGGTAATGACGAGGTGTATCAAAAGCTTTCTCAAAATCCAAGATGAATGTGCCAATTTGTCCACCATTATCCAAGATTTAACCCAGTTATCTATCACTGTCACAAGTTGTGTTTCACAGTGTTTCATAGCTATGGGTCTTTCAGAAAGCATGCTGTCTATCAGATAATAGTTTATGTTGGTCAAGGTGGGCCATTAGATTTGAACAAACAATGTGCTCCTAAAGTTTGCACATGTGAGCGATAATTTCCAGCACAAGTTCGACCACCCTTCTTGTATAATGGGCATATATTTGCTAACGAGCATTCCTTGGGAATTTTACCCGAATCAAGTGACTATTGAAAAAGGTGTGCAAAAGTCAGGCCTAATTCATCTGTAAGTTCCTTTAGGATTCTGGGATGCGAAGCATCAGGTCATAATGCTTTAGACGGGCTCAGGCCTTTCAGAGGCTTCCTACGCTATACTGGTTACCAAAACTTCATAAAAGACCTTACAAAGCACGGTTTATTGCAAATTCTAGCTCTTGCACTACTACTGAACTTTCTAAATTATTAACTTCCTGTCTTACTGCTATTAAAACGCATGTAATTAAATATTGTGATAAAGTCTTTGAAAGATCAGGAAGAAATCTGTTTTGGTCTATAAAAAATTCGAATGAGGTTTTAAATAAATTGAAATCCAGACATTTTCGTGCTTCTAGTCTTTCTACTTACGATTTTTCCACTCTTTACACTACACTTCCTCATAATCTTATAAAAGAAAAGCTTAATGATTTAATTGAATGGGCTTTTCATAGAGAAGATTCTCTCTATCTTGCATGTAATGTCAGAAATGCATTTTTCACTTCTAAAGAGCATAAGAATTATACACTTTGGTCATGTCAGAAAGTGTGTGATGCCCTCACCTTTCTACTTGACAATATTTATATTAGATTCGGTACTAAGTTATTTAGACAAATTGTGGGTATTCCGATGGGTACTAATTGCGCACCTCTTGTGGCTGATCTGTTCTTGTATTGTTATGAAAGAGACTTCATTTTGTCGCTTTCCATTGATAACCAATCTGAAATTATTGAAGCTTTTAGCTCCACTTCTAGATATTTAGATGATTTATTAAATATTGATAATACCTATTTTGATGGTTTGATCAGTCAGATTTACCCCCCAGAACTTCAGTTAAATAAAGCAAATTCTTCTGATACCGAGGCCCCATTTTTGGATTTACATCTATCTATTGTAGATGGATTTGTTTCGTGCAAAATTTATGATAAACGCGATGACTTTGATTTTGAGATTGTAAATTTTCCTTTTTTGGATGGTGATGTTCCTCGTGCGCCATCCTATGGCGTTTATATTTCGCAATTAATTCGATTTGCTAGAGTGTGTAGTCATGTAACTGACTTCAACACTCGTAATAAATTATTAACGGCTAAACTCCTTAATCAGGGTTATCGGTACCATAAACTACGCAAAGCCTTTTCAAAATTTTATAGACGCCATTCTGATTTAATTTCAAAATTCAATATTGGACTTAAGTCTCTTCTGCAACAAGGTCTATCGGAACCCGAATTTTATGGTGACTTAGTATATAAATTCAGAAAAATATTTAACCGCAATGACTTCAGCACCCAATTTCGTAAAATCATTCTTCGATATAAAAAGATTGGGTACAACATGGATATTATACGACAGACTGCATGCATGGTAGTTAACCCAATCACGGTTAGCAACTTTGCTTCCCTCTTTAATTGCACGCCGGTGGGTCAGGCCTCAGATTCTATGACGGCTCCAACGTAAAGGCTTATTGAGAATTAGAGAGATCTAATTCAAGGTAATGTTGGTTGGTGCCTGATGCTCTGTCTCTGGTCGGGCTCATCGGAGTCTAACTGTTGGTTTTCTTTTGCTCCAGCATTTCAGTGGTTTCTTGCTGTCGAGTCCTCACCTTTGTCTCACCTCTGTGGTTCTTTGATTTTTTGTGTTCACGGAGATGTTGCACTGATGAGTTAGGAGGCCTTCATGCGGACTGAACAAATTATTTGTCTAAATCGCGACGGAAGTAAGGGCGAGGATTGTGGCCACGTAAAATCGATTTAAGCCCCCCAGTGGAAATCTTCCACTGACCGTTCCAAGGCGGCTCTTCTGTGGCGATTTATTTATGTTGCTGTTCGTTACTTACTGTGTGTATCACTTTTGTCTTTTTATTTTGGATGGCCATATGGCCATTTTGTGGGAAAGTAACTGTCCTTATGGCCTTCCCTTGTTTAGGTTTCCATTATGGTCTTGTCGCTTAATGTTTGTATTTCTTTCCCTTTGGTGTCTTTTATGGGTGGAGTAAGTTAATTGTATCAATTCCTGATCTTTGTTTTACTTCTACTTTATTACATCTTCTTGAGTTACAACAATGTTCTCCATGAACGGGACCGACCTTTCAAGCAGGGGAACGTGGTTGTGCTCTGTTTTGTTGAACACATCCGTGAACTGACCGTTTAATTCATGTGCTTGCTCTGCCTCAGTTTCAGTGATGCCTTTTCCGTTTCGTTTTTAATGGGGGATTCCTTGAGTGTTCTTCTTCTGACCATTAATGTACGGATAAAAATCTGGAGGATTGGACTTGATGTCACGAACCAAGTAATTCACATACTAATCATGCTGAGTCTTAATATCAGCCTTTATTATCCTTCTCAGATCCTGGAACTTTGACCAAATTTTCTTACTGCCAGTCTTTTTAACCTTTGCGCGTGCCTTAGTTTTTCTGCGAATTTTTCGTCTGTAATCTCAGGTGTGGTCCAAAACAGAATATTTCGATTTTCTCAATTTTGAGGGGATATGCTTATCTGCTGCCCCCTGTATAAAAGAAGTAATAAGATTGAGATTTTCTTGTACCGACCGAGAACTAGAATGACCGTTGAAATATTTTTCTTTTGCAAAGTTTTGTGCATCCTTTCTCATAGATTCAAAATCAACTTTCTGATACAATAATACCTTCCTCCTAGGTTTCTTTTGTGGGGACAGGAAGACCTTCAGTGTTTCTGCTATCACGTCAAGGTCATGTAATTTGTCAGGGGAGTGGACATATTAAAACTGACCAGGCAGAGTTGAAAGAATGAGATCCCCACCCCCCGAGTTGCAAAGTGCACTAATTGTTTCAAGCTATCATCATTCATGGTGTCATTCAATATTTGTCCTTCTGATTGACTTAACAAAGAACCTTTTTTGTTAAGTCTGTCCTGCCAAGATAATATTTTTCAAGCAATCATCTAAGTTGAAATCACCAAAGACGTGAACCGAATGGAGTTTCTTACACTTATGCTGTGCCCTGACAAGGTCTAGTTGCTTCTCGAAACAGTTGAAAGTCTTCAATCGAACTGCCAGGTTGACGATACTAAGATGCAATAAAATGAGAAGATTTATTGGCCATCATTTTTATCCAAACTGGTTCCGAGTCGTTTTCCAAAATAGAAGTGGAGGCAATAATCAGGAATCGATACAATCAACCCACAGCTCCCATTAGAGACACCAAAGGGAAAGACACTCAAACATGAAACAACAGAGCTTAATGGAAACACCAACAGCGGAAAGCCAAAAGGACAGTTACTTTCCCACAAAATGGCTAATAGGCTATCCAAAATAAAATAACATAAGCGACACAAATACCCAAAGACAAACCATGACAAAAATAAATCGCGACAGAAGAACCGCCTTGGAACGGTCAGCGGAAACGAATTCCACTGGGGGGCTTATATCGATTTTACGTGGCCATAATCCTCGCCCTTACTTCCGTCTCGATTTAGACAAATAATTTGTTCAGTCCGCATGAAGGCCTCCTAACTCATCAGTGCAACAACTCCGTGAGCACAAATAATGAAACAACCACAGAGGTGAGACAACGGGGAGGACTCGACAGCAAGAAATCACTGAAATGCTGGAGCAAAAGAAAACCAACAGTTAGACTCCGATGGGCCCGACCAGAGACAGAGCATCGGGCACCAACCAACATTGCCTTGAATTAGATCTCTCTTATTCTCAATAAGCCTTTACGTTTGAACCGTCATAGAATCTGAGGTCTGACCCACCGTCGTGCAATTAAAGAGGGAAGCAAAGTTGTCAACCGTGATTAGGTTAACTACCATGCATGCAGCCTGTCGTATATCATTTATGTTGTACCCAATCTTTTTATATCGAAGAATGATTTTACGAAATTGGGTGCTGAAGTCATTGAGGTTATATATTTTTATGAATTTATATACTAAATCGCCATAAATTCGGGTTCCGATAGACCTTGTTGCAGAAGAGATTTAAGTCCAATATTGAATTCAGAATGGCGTCTATGAAAATTTGAAAATGCTTTGCGTAGTTTATGGTACCGATGATTAAGAAGTTTAGCCGTTAATAATTTATTTCGAGTTTTGAAGTCAGTTACATGACTACACACTCTGGCAAATGTGATGAATTAATCGCGAAATATAAGCGCAATAGGAATGCGCACGAGGAACATCACCATCCAAAACAGGAAAATTTACAATCTCAAAATCAAAATCACGCTTATCATAATTTTTGCTCGAAACAAACCCATCTACAATAGATATATGTAAATCCAAAAACGGGGCCTCGGTATCAGAAGAATTTGCATTATTTAACTGAAGTTCTGGGGGTAAATCTGACTGATCAAACCATCGAAAAAGGTTTTATCAATATTTAATAAATCATCCAAATATCTAGAAGTTGAGCTAAAATTAGCAGAAAGGGACATCATGAAGTCTCTCTCATAACATAACAAAAACAGATCAGCCGCAAGTGGTGCACATTAAGTACCCATCGGGATACCGACAGCTTGTCTAAATAACTTACGTCATAGTGTAGATTATATTTTCTTGTCCTTTGGGATCATTGATTCCATTGTGGAATTTTGAAAATATCTGAGGGTCACTGATGAGGCCTAGATGGCCGAAACTGGCTAGTCTGGCCCGGAAAACATGTACACTCCATATTTTTTTTCAGTTCTGTGGTGTATTTCCTTGCTTCCAAAGGATAACCCTTTTATAGAACATATTTAGTACCAAATCTTATCTAAATATTGTCAAGTAGAAAGGTGAGAGCTTCACACACTTTCTGACATAACCAAAAAGTATAATTTTTATGCTCTTCAGAAGTGAAAAAAGCTTTTCTTACATTACATGCAAGATAGAGAGAGTCTTCCCTTTGAAACGCCCATTCAATGCAATCATTAAGTTTTTCTTTTATAAGATTATGAGGAAGTGTAGTGTAAAGGGTGGAAAATCATAAGAAGACAGACTTGATTATAGTTATATGATGCGGCTCTATTAACTAGAGGCTATACTCAGCATACTCTCCGTCCTTACATTGATTCTGAAATTAATCATAAACGCCATTTCTTCAAAATATCCTTCATCAATAAGGGTATGGATTTTATAGATTTGCCTAGTATCTTCCGTGAGAGATCCGTACTTTCTTCCATTCCTGCTTATTTTCAAAATACTGAAACACCTATAATTTGCTATAAATATAACAAACCTGTTAGATCTATCATTTTTAATTTCAATAAACTTGTTTCAGATCTTGATATTGATACTAATACTCCTGATTCATGTGATTGTAAAAACTCAAAGTATTGCTATTCTGCTGCTGGTCATGTAATTACTGGCAATTTGAAAATTATTCCTGATTCAAGGATAAGGAATATAATTTCTAAAGGACCGAAATATCGGTTTCCTTCTAAAATTGATTTCAGTAAATGTAGAGATGAAATCGCTGCTTCATTGAATGAATTCGGTAATCGATGGTGTAAACGAGAGTATGTTGAGCATAAAGCCCTTAAGGACTGGAAACTTAGCATTTTAAAACTAGTGAATAAACGCATTTCTTTCTATTCTCAAAATACTAACTTATTACCTCCTAAGCCCAAGACGTCTTTACGTCATCTTAAACTAGGTATTCAAGAATTTCATAAGAAGTTTGTTTTGGCCCCTGCAGACAAGGCCGCTAACAACGTCGTCGTTGTGTGACGGCTCCACTATGTTAACACGCTTAAGCAGGAGCTTGGTGGTACTAAGGCCTATGAACTTCAGCCTTTAGCTGAAGAGAGAGCTATAGTAGATAAACATGTTTGTCTTTCAGCCACCAAGTTTGCTGTGTGTGTTAACGAAGGCCAAGACAAGCTTCCTACGCTATACTGGTTACCAAAACTTCATAAAAAACCTTACAAAGCACGGTTTATTGCAAATTCTAGCTCTTGCACTACCACTGAACTTTCTAAATTATTAACTTCCTGTCTTACTGCTATTAAAACGCATGTAATTAAATATTGTGATAAAGTCTTTGAAAGATCAGGAAGAAATCTGTTTTGGTCTATAAAAAATTCGAATGATGTTTTAAATAAATTGAAATCTAGACAGTTTCGTGCTTCTAGTCTGTCTACCTACGATTTTTCCACTCTTTACACTACACTTCCTCATAATTTTATAAAAGAAAAGCTTAATGATTTAATTGAATGGGCTTTTCACAGAGAAGATTCTCTCTATCTTGCATGTAATGTCAGAAATGCATTTTTCACTTCTAAAGAGCATAAGAATTATACACTTTGGTCATGTCAGAAAGTGTGTGATGCCCTCACCTTTCTACTTGACAATATTTATATTAGATTCGGTACTAAGTTATTTAGACAAATTGTGGGTATTCCGATGGGTACTAATTGCGCACCTCTTGTGGCTGATCTGTTCTTGTATTGTTATGAAAGAGACTTCATTTTGTCGCTTTCCATTGATAACCAATCTGAAATTATTGAAGCTTTTAGCTCTACTTCTAGATATTTAGATGATTTATTAAATATTGATAATACCTATTTTGATGGTTTG
This sequence comes from Lucinisca nassula, assembly GCA_963580285.1. Taxonomy (NCBI): domain Eukaryota; kingdom Metazoa; phylum Mollusca; class Bivalvia; order Lucinida; family Lucinidae; genus Lucinisca; species Lucinisca nassula. The sequence continues at coordinate 115,309,595 of OY757011.1, forward strand.
ATCAGTCAGATTTACCCCCTAGAACTTCAGTTAAATAAAGCAAATTCTTCTGATACCGAGGCCCCGTTTTTGGATTTACATCTATCTATTGTAGATGGATTTGTTTCGTGCAAAATTTATGATAAACGCGATGACTTTGATTTTGAGATTGTAAATTTTCCTTTTTTGGATGGTGATGTTCCTCGTGCGCCATCCTATGGCGTTTATATTTCGCAATTAATTCGATTTGCTAGAGTGTGTAGTCATGTAACTGACTTCAACACTCGTAATAAATTATTAACGGCTAAACTCCTTAATCAGGGTTATCGGTACCATAAACTACGCAAAGCCTTTTCAAAATTTTATAGACGCCATTCTGATTTAATTTCAAAATTCAATATTGGACTTAAATCTCTTCTGCAACAAGGTCTATCGGAACCCGAATTTTATGGTGACTTAGTATTTAAATTCAGAAAAATATATAACCGCAATGACTTCAGTACCCAATTTCGTAAAATCATTCTTCGATATAAAAAGATTGGGTACAACATGGATATTATACGACAGACTGCATGCATGGTAGTTAACCCAATCACGGTTGGCAACTTTGCTTCCCTCTTTAATTGCACGCCGGTGGGTCAGGCCTCAGATTCTATGACGGCTCCAACGTAAAGGCTTATTGAGAATTAGAGAGATCTAATTCAAGGTAATGTTGGTTGGTGCCTGATGCTCTGTCTCTGGTCGGGCTCATCGGAGTCTAACTGTTGGTTTTCTTTTGCTCCAGCATTTCAGTGGTTTCTTGCTGTCGAGTCCTCACCGTTGTCTCACCTCTGTGGTTCTTTGATTTTTGTGTTCACGGAGATGTTGCACTGATGAGTTAGGAGGCCTTCATGCGGACTGAACAAATTATTTGTCTAAATCGCGACGGAAGTAAGGGCGAGGATTGTGGCCACGTAAAATCGATTTAAGCCCCCCAGTGGAAATCTTCCACTGACCGTTCCAAGGCGGCTCTTCTGTGGCGATTTATTTTATGTTGTTGTTTGTTACTTACTGTGTGTATCACTTGTGTCTTTTAGTTTCGGATGACCATATGGCCATTTTGTGGGAAAGTAACTGTCCTTATGGCCTTCCTTTGTTTAGGTTTCCATTATGGTCTGGTCGCTTAATGTTTGTATTTCTTTCCCTTTGGTGTCTTTTATGGGTGGAGTAAGTTAATTGTATCAATTCCTGATCTTTGTTTTACTTCTACTTTGAAGCACGAAACCGCCTGGATTTCAATTTATTTAAAACTTCATTAGAATTTTTATAGACCAAAACAGATTTCTTCCTGATCTTTCGAAGACTTTGTCGCAATATATTATCACATGTTTTTTATGACAGTAAAATATGAAGTTAATAAATTAGTTTAGTAACCAATATAATGTAGGAATATTGTCTAGGCCTTCTGTAACACAGACAGCAAACTTGGTGGCTGAATGACAAATGTGGTCATCAACTAAAGCCCTCTCTACAGCTAAAAACTGAATTTCATAGGCCTTAGTACCACCAAGTTCTTGCTGAAGAGTGTTAACATAGTGAAGCCGTCAAACAACGACCACATTGTTAGCGGCCTTATCAGCTGGAGCCAAACAAACTTCATATGAAATTCTTGAATACCTAGTTTAAGGTGACGTAAAGACGTCTTAGGTTTAGGAGGTAATAAGTTCGTATTTTGCGAATAAAAAGAAATGCGTTTGTTCAGTAATTTCAGAATGCTAAGTTTCCATTCCTTAAGAGCTTTATGCTCAATATATTCTCGTTTACACCATCAATTACCAAATTCATTCAAGGCAGCAGCGATTTCATCTCTACATTTATTGAAATCAATTTTAGAAGGAAATCGATATTTCAGTCCTCTAGATATTATATTATCCAAGTCTGTTAAGGGCATATTGGGGATGTCCTCATGAACCATTAGCATCACCCCTCCTCCATGTATGTTTCTGTCTTTCCTGTAGACATTATAAGGACAAGCTTCAGGGAAAGGTTCTGAAGTTGAAATGGTACTGTCATTTTTATCTTATGGATGGCCACTACATGAGGTTTTTGAATGTCAAGAAACGCTATCAATTCCAGTATTTTGCCACGTATGCTGTTTATGTTAATGCCAGTTTTAAACCTTTTTTGGAGTCCGGTCGATTGTGTTTGAAACCAAGTCGTTGTTTCTCTTTCTACAAGAGAGGGGTTCAAAGCTATTTGTTTTTCCAAGTTCACGTTTTAGCAAAGAAAGAGTCTGAAAAGTTGAAGAACTCACACTTTGGACATATTCATGTGCAGTTTGAATTTCTTATGCTTCATATTGTGCCTCAGTAATGTAGGAACATTCATTATGGATCCATATTTCGCAACGGTAGCACTAAACTGCCTTGTGATAGTTCAACAAGGCACCGCCACAAAGATCACAGTCAGCTTTGGATTCTCACGTTCCCCTGACTGGATCATCTCAAAATCATTTTCATCAAGCTTGTTGCAAGTCGAATGAAAGCGCTGTCCACTGTCCATACATTCTATAACCTTGTCCGACGTCTTGCAGAGTTTATTGCAGAGATGATATTTAGACCTGGGAGCTGGGTTTGTTTCAACAGCCCCAGCTAGAATCAGCAGCACCAAAATATTAGTTTCTTTTAAGGACTGAAACACCTTAGACCTGTGTTTCTACGGTTACCTAATTCCTTGCACTTGTCAAGTATCCAGACATTTGCCATTCCAAGTTGTTTTGCTTGATTTTAACGTTAAGGTTTGCATCAGCTGAAAACTCAGCAGCAACTAACTTCAAGTGTACCAGACCTATCAGCAGCACGAAAGGGGTCATATTCAAGTTGAGATTATTTGTTTGTTTATATTTTAGTTGCGGTTTAATGCCCACGTCAACACTGTATAGGTCATTATGGAGACGTTCCTTCAAATTGTGTAGGACTTTTACCCGACATTGAGATGAAATGACATCTCAATACCTATCACCCAGTAAACTAATAGGGTTTATATGCATGGGCGGTCCAACTGGCATCACTTTTCCTGGGCATGATTAAAACCTCTAAGCAGTTTACCAGTACTCAAGTGTGGTTGGTTTCAGCTCTGCGTGGAAGCATCATGCAGCCCATCTATATCTTTAAGCTCCGATGGGCGGGGCGGCCAAGTTGAGATTACCACAGCCCATTGTGACAAGTATGTAAGTTAACAATTCTGATTCAACAGCCAATAGACCTACAAAGAACCACCGAATAATGACACTCGTACTAGTAATGGTAGTCGGCCGGCTAGATAGAAGGCTTGAAGCAAAAAAAAAAATATGAGTGTGCTACAGGGACAAGCAGCAGTCAGATGCCAGAATTCGGGTCACCTGTTCACACATTCATGACCTCAGCAGCAACCAAAAAGAGTTTGCAGAGACACCACGGCGCTCTGTGCAGTCTGAGAATATATAGGCACAACACACAAAGCTTCAGAACAAGCAAAGTGTATACGAGAACCGTGTATGCTGAGCCCAACCATATAATTTCACCTAGTTCGTTCTTTGGCACTAATCGCGAAAACGCTGCTAGGTAACTGGGAAAATAACATAGTCATGTTATTTTTGTACAATGTGAAAATATCATTTTTATTTTTTGCATATATGCATTGATTTCATTGTTAAGAATAAAATATGTAGGCGCATGGTGATTTTAGCATCGGCGTTGATACGACTCTTCCTACATCTTGAGTGTCTGTTGTATGAATATATAAAAACGTGTCCTCTTGTCTCACTATCTCTCTTTCTATACAAGTTTATTCGTCCGTATTGTTTTGGTTCCATTCACTACTTTCTTGTGTGTTACAGTTTGACTGAGCTTGTCGCTTAGATCTGCGTCCTTGGTCTCGGGTAACCAGAACAGCCCTATGACGCAAAAGAAGGACACGCCTCCAGCGATGAAAAACAATATTCCTGGAACGAAATTATCCTGAAAAAAAAAAATAAAAAATGAATGCGCAAATCACGCCTTTACACAAAGCCATGCCATTGCTGCAAACAAGCATGAATTGCCTAGCGTACCAATAATAGAAGAAGCATTGACAAACGCATAACGTTTCGTCTAAGTAGGCTCTACTGTTTGCAAAAAAAAAAAACGGAGAAAACACAGCCATTTTCGTATTACCAGCAACAAGTAAAACAAATCAGACACCCTTCCACAAAGTTGAAGGCTCTTTTAATCGTACTTGTTATAAAGGGAAAACAGCATTTTCACAATATAAGCTCTGGTCGGGTCCATCGGAGTCTTACTGTTGGTCTTCTTTTACTCATGCATTTCAGTGGTTTCTTGCTGTCGAGTCCTCACCTCTGTGGCTGTTTGATTTTTGCGCTAGAAGACGTTGCACTGATAAGTTAGGAGGTCTTCCGGCGGACTGAACAAATTATTTGTCTAAATCGCGACGGAAATAAGAGTGAGAAGTGTGGCAACGTAAAATCGATTTAAGCACCCCCCCCCCATACACACACACAGTGGAATTCGTTTCATTGACCGTTCTAAGGCGGTTCTTCTGTCGCGGTTAATTTTTGTTATGGTTTGTCTTTGAGTGTTTGTATCGCTTATATTATTTTGTTTTGGATAGCCAATTGACCATTTTGTGGGAAAGTACCTATTCTTTTGGCTTTCCGCTTTTGATATTTCCATTAGGGTTTGTGAATTTTGTTATGGTTTGTCTTTGGGTGTTTGTGATGCTTATATTATTTTATTTTGGATAGCCTATTGGCAATCTTGTGGGAAAGTAACTGTCCTTTTGGCTTTCCGCTATTGATGTTTCCATTAGGTCTGTTGTTTCATGATTGTGCTTCTTTCCCTTTGGTGTCTCTGATGGGAGCTGTGGATTGATTGTATCGATTCCTGACCATTGCTTTCACTTCTATTTTGTTGTTTCATGTTTGTGCTTGTACGGGAGCTGTGGGTTAATTGTATCGATTCCTGATCATTGCCTTTATTTCTATTTTTCATGAAAACTTTAAAGCACACCACTTTTTATGCAACATGATAATGGTTATCTAAACAAAACAGATTTTTTCATTAAGGTTAGAATTAGGCGGCTAGAAGCATACCAGCTGGTTTCTTCTAAAGGATTTCAGGAAGCTGACAGGAAAACTCAGGAATAGAAGGCTTGGGTTGAAGATTACAACGCAATTTAGCCTCCTGCTGGCTATTAGTGACACAAGGAAATAAAGTATAAGTATTTTGGTGGAAATTGTAAAAGTTGAAGAAAATGAATGCGGCAAAGGCACTAAACCGACAGATTCTATGAGAAAATCATGGAAATCTTTACACAAATAGGGCCTTAATAAAAATGTTTCCGATTAAAAAAACACATCCACAAATTTAATTATGAAATGTTTTCAGATGTAAAAAAAACAGTCATGGTGACCAAAATTGGAAAAATATGTAATATAAGAACTTTATGAAAATGTGTAATTGTGCAAAATTATTCTTTAGTAATAAATTGGGTGAAAAACGTAATTGTAGTTTCTGCAATTTGCAGTTTCAATTGCTGCTAACGTCTTATTAATTTTCCAGATATCTAACATGCGTTTTGTTTGTTTGTCTAATTTGATGTTTAAAGTCCCCGTCAACACTGCATAGGTCATTTTGTTGACGTTGCTTCCAATTTTGTGGGACTTTTACCCGACATATCTAACATGCAACTATAACATACGGAAAGATAGATGATAGTAATAGTTCGTCTCTCAATACTGACAATGACCAGTCTTAATCATATTTGAGAAAAACTATTGTTTGGGTTTTCTAAGATGGCTGACGAGCTGTGTCCAGAAGCGAGACAGTGTCGAGACATCTGAAGCTTAGCCCGGATACAGTGGATAATCGTGACTGCTTTAGTGCCTTGCCATGCTCTTCATACTCCACGTTACGCAGCTACATCGCCCTTTGGACGTTTGAATCAGAGAAATGATTCCTTCCGCCCCAGCTGCCGAAGCAGACTCTACATAACTGGAACAGGCAAATCCAGATATGAAGGTCTTTTTTATTCTTTCCCCTATTATGCATATTGCTCCTTTTTAGTTAGGTCCACTGACCGTTCCAAGGCGGTTCTTCTGTGGCGGTTTATTTATTGTGTTGTTTGTTACTTACTGTGTGTATCACTTGTGTCTTTTTATTTTGGATGGCCATATGGCCATTTTGTGGGAAAGTAACTGTCCTTATGGCCTTCCTTTGTTTAGGTTTCCATTATGGTCTGGTCGCTTAATGTTTGTGTTTCTTTCCCTTTGGTGTCATTGATGGGTGGAGTAAGTTAATTGTATCGATTCCTGATCTTTGTTTTACTTCTACTTTGGATATTCTGAGTCAGCACCTGTTTGGGAAAGAGCTGCTGACTCGTTTTACCTGTGGTCCGGTTTGTTTACTGTCGTCACTCCATGTTTCGACTTCTTTCCCTAGTGATATTGTGGGACGAATTTGGGATCTGATTGTATCAGTTCCTGATCGTTTCGCTTTTTAAATTTGTTTGGAGATGCCTTTTTTCTAGATGGATTGTCGACCAGGGCTTGAGGGCACCCTTGCAGTGGCAGAGGAACGCGAGGTCATATCGCCCAATAGGGGGAGTCAGTATCCATTTAAGAAAAAGTTAGACCCCTGCCACTGGCTAGGTTAGTTTAGAGACCTATAACCCCTAGGTGGATTGCCAACCAAGGCTACGGGTTCCACTTACCCAAGCAGGCTTTGCTTAGAGGTCTAGCAACTCCTAGATGGGTTGTCATCCCGAGGTGTCGAGTCCCATCTGCCCCCATGCAACAGGTTGTACTGGCTTACATGTTACCGGTAGATGGAATGAATCTGATCTGACCTTGAGACTGGTTTGCCGCTTCGTCTCATTCGATTCGTTGCAGGAAATGATGATGCATTCCCTTATTTGCATGCACCTAAAATTACTCCTATCGATTTGACGGTATTCAACATGTTCTGCTATTACATAGCTAACAACACATTGCACATCAAAATCATCACAATCAAACAACGTTTCTTAAGCCATTTGCTGACATCGAAGAAATTGATTTTGTTGTGTTCACAGAGATGTTGCACTGATGAGTTAGGAGGCCTTCATGCGGACTGAACAAATTATTTGTGGGGACGGCAGTAAAGGCGAGGATAATGGCCACGTAAAATCGATTTAAGCCCCCACCCCCACTCCCACAAACCAGTGGCATTCGTTTCACTGACCGTTCCAATGCGGTTCTTCTGTACGGTTTATTTTTGTTATGGTTTGGCTTTGAGTGTTTGTATCGCTTATATTATTTTGTTTTGGAAAGCCTTTTGGTCATTTTGTGGAAAAGTAACTGTCCTTTTAGCTTTTCTCTATTGATGTTTCCATTAGGTTTGTTGTTTCATGTTTGTGTTTCTTTCCCTTTGGTGTCTCTGATGAGAGCTGTAGGTTAATTGTATTCACTTCTATTTTTCAAAATTCATGCTTTTCATCTGCTTGAAGATGATTAATATTAAATGCTAAGTCTGAGTTTTTTTTGTTTTTGTTTTTTTTGTTTTCGAAAAAAGGAAAAAAATAATGTCTGCTTTGAAAATTTGAGAGTCTACAGTGCGCGTTTAAGGTTAAATTGCACACTTGCTCAGTCGACTGACTTCATGATCATTCATTTTTCATTTTTAAAAGGCATATGCCATTTGCTCATTCAAGGAATTTTAAACTTAAGCCAATACATGTATACAAACAGGCAGAATAAATATTCACCAATATCAAATACTAGTACATGTAAATAGAGGATCTTACATGAATGGTCATGTATTATTGAATTTATTAAACGAGTTGAGGGAAAGGATAAAATGCGAGGCTCTGTTCTCTTTCGTCAACGAGTTCCATACATTCAAGAATACATGAGCACGAATGCAAGATTCTATTTATCATATGACATTTATTCACGATTGTAAACGCGACGTCGTTGAGGACGTCGTACATGTAACGTTACGGGACGTATCTAGCTAATTTGCATATTTAATCCACTAGTGGATTATCGAAAATAATACATGGCGTTATTAAGTCTCAGACGCGACGTCATATGATAAATATGATTTAGGTGACTGAAAATTAGCCGGACTACGTTCTGTGCGGACACATAACTTCGTGGTAGTTTAAGACGGAAGTGGCTTAAGTATCACTGTGAGAATCTTCCATTAAAAGTGAATGGAGTCTTTTGCCGTTACATGGTGTAAAGAGTTTAATTATACCAACCAAGAAAACAAGTTGTGGTCCCAAAGCGGCTCCTAATCGTGCCAGAATACTACAGAATCCAAAACCAATATTACTGAAAATATACACGTCATGTTAACAGGCCTGTGTAATGAGCACCCCTATAATCCTACCTTTATATAGAGAAAACTTTGAGTACAAGGGTATATATTGTATTTCTTATTTCTGTTTTCTAAGATATAGGTTGTGGGTACTCATTAGAACCACCTCAATGATATCGTTGAAATTTTGATAATGTAATAAAGCAAATATACTAATATTTTTTGGGGCAAAAGCTATCAAAACATCGCTATCTTGCTAGAGCAATTAACATTTGACAACTGACAAGCTCGTTCAGCTAACGATATTTTGAACAAACCGGAATACGGCCCGCTCACTCTTCTACCTAAGATTGGTTCAGGTCCATTTATAATTCAAGGGGGATGTCTGATTATTTTTATTTGTTGTATTATTTTTTTTTATTTATTTCATGTAACTTCAAAAACGTACTTCAAATGTACATGTATGTTCCATGAGCCTTATTTCCAGAATGAATGGACAATCACGGAAAATGAGTACAAATATGCATACATTGCGTTTTTCAAGATGTTAAGTCGAGTGAAACTTCGATAACTCAAACATGGACCATGGATGATTCGAACTTTTTATTAAGGGGAATGGATACACCTTCAGGGGAGGCAACTCCTGCAAAAGGTACATTGTCTCCCATGCCAATAGGGATCAAATCTTAAAGGCTGGGAAGCAAATTAATTCCTTTAAGAGTACACCCATTTTTTACTGCAGGACATGACTTATAGAAAAGCGAACGGATAGTCCCGCAAGTTGTCTTCCTTTGAAAAATGGCGGCAACATCTGCCAGGTGTTCCGATTCCCCTTAAGTTCCTAGAGAATTCTTTCTATTGGATACGACATCCACATATTTAAGATAATTATTGATTTTTTTTTCTGATTTGTCTTGAAAGGCATGCTGTGGGTACTCATTGCAATGAGGCGATTCTAATGCGCGCACAAAACATTCCTTTATTTCATGGAAGATAAAAAAATGTCCTAAAGTTATCAATATTATGACCTCGGAAATTCGAATAGCCCGATATCTCGAATAAATTTCATGGTTCCAAAGGCATTCGAGTTATTGAAGTTTGACTATAGATGCTTTTACCGGATCACAGTAGGGTAGGTTTCGACAGTAAGGGTTTGTATTGGCCCCCAAGCAGTGCCTATCCCGAGGTACGCCACCAAGGCAAAACCACTCGTTAGTGCGTCTCTTCTGTCGGTCTCTGTTCAAAATACAGAAATACATGTATAGTAAATGGTTTTAAATGTGGATGGACTGGTATCACCAAAATTCGTGCGCATTACTGTTATTCACCTATCAATGATATCTCAAAGACTCATCACGTGAACAAGTCCGTGAAATGAAGATCTCCCAAAATCCCACTTTATATAGAGAAAACTGGAGTTTACAGGGGTATACATTATTTTTCTTATTCTTGCTCCAAGACAAAGGTTGTGGGTACTCGTTAAAATCGCCTAAATGAGCCGGTTATAACGAGTACCTATGTTTGCAGTACTTATTAGAAAAATATCACGGATTTTCATAAAAAAATGGCCATTTTAGAAGTATGTAAAACTGCATCAATTCAAACGGATGTGCTATAGTAATGTGAGGATATAGGCCTTGTGCCGGGCATATAGACTGATTTCGAATACCCCAGCCCCTGTGTCATTTTAGTTAGTTGAAAATCCCCCAGACATCTTGCCCCGAGTAAGATATAGTAAGAGTTTATTTCCAATTATAGGAGTGTTAGCCTGTAAGGTTGCGTTATTTTTAAAAAAGAATATTTAGAAAATGGCTGGACGTTTTGAAAACAGTGCAGCTCTGATCAGAGGCCATAGAACAGTTTCTCATATATTAACGGGTTAAAGATTCGTGTTTCTTTTCAGAGGTTGTGGCTACTGCTGTTTCTAAGGTCACGCTCCAGACTGACTAATTCCCGGGATTTGCCCGCTAAACCACCCTTTTTCTTTCTTTTAACAGGCACATTACCTTTAGTACCAGCTAATAGAGAGAACATGATGAAATGGTACCTATTCCCCAAAAGAGGTAGCGGTTATTTGCGGTTGTTTTCTGTGTGTAATCTTCAGGAAAAATCAAAAAATCAAAATCACAGCATTGGTGGATTGCCCCCGCCCATCGGGGCTTGAAGAAATATATGGACTGCATGATGCTTCCACGCTTTGTAATTTGTCGACTGACAAACAATACACCCAAAAAGAATCTAAATATTCTGATAAAAGTTATTCATACTGGCGTACAGTTGGGCAAGGCCTGCTTTTTGCAAAGGGGTGGGAGGGGGTTGTCAATACTTCTGTTGCTACACTTCCATTTATTTTCCTTTCCTTCCTTGTTCCTCATTTTGATCTTTTCCCTTCAGAATTGTTACTGGTGACACGTCAAATGACATTCATACACCAGGACCTGTGATGTGGGAAGTTAGTCCCTAGCTCTAACCAAAGAGGTAAATTTAGCCAACAATCATCAGCACCTTCAGCTGTCGAAATAATCGAAATCGGGAAGGGCATTCCAATCTCTAATGGTTCTGGGGAAGAACGACTCCTTGTAAATGTCAGTTCTTGCGCTAAGGGTCTGAACGCCAACGAATGGTGATTTCTACAGTGTTTATCTGGGGGAACAAGGTCATCTGTTGGAATGCTGGCAGCACCCTTTAGACCTTTGTATAAAAGGATTAGCCTACTGTCTTTACTCCTTTTCTTAAGAGACCCCCATTTTAATTTTCCAAGTATTCCAGTCATGCTCCCAGTTTCAAAGCAGTAATTGCATGCCTGTTACAAATCTAGCAGCTCTATTCTGAACTTTCTCAATTTCGTCGTTAAGGACCACTCCACTGGTGTCCCAGATACAACTACCATATTCCAAGATTGGGCGATCGAGACCTTTATATGCTGCCTCTTTTACATCCTGAGGGCACTGATGAAGATTTCGTCTCAGGAAACCAAGCGTTCTATTTGCCTTAGTACACATGTTGCTAATATGAGTATTCCATCTCAAGTTGTGTGAGGTTGTCACTCCAAGGTATTTAATGGAGTACACATTCTCGAGGACCGTTCCCTCTAAGGTGTAAGAAGCCTCAACTTTATTAGATCTCTTCCTAGTTATCTGCATAATATTGCATTTAACTGGCTGAAATCTCATGCCCCATTTACGTGCCCAACATCCTAATCTATCTATGTCAGCCTGAAGTTTCAATGAGTCATCTGTATCTCTAATTTCCCGGTAACAAACACAGTCCCTTTCTCTGGGAGATGGCGCAAAATGTCACACGAGCGTTGATGTGTCGTAAAACCCCAACATATCAATCAATCAATCAATCAATCAATCAATCAATCAGCCCTTGAAATGAAGATTCTTGTCCTAGAAAAATGCTATCTTACACACCAGATAAGGAAATGTGGTTTTAGCCTGAGATAGAAATGAAAAGATTTTTTTCTTTTTCGATAAAAACACTCCGCCCCCCTCCCTCCCCCCCCCAGCCCCCCCCCCCCCCAAAAAAAAAAAAAAAAATCATCTCGTGTTTTCAAAGGACAAGTGGCAGATCAGATGCAGTTTGACTTATCTCATCAATAGATTATTATAAATTGGTGTTCCAATTAACTTAGAGTGACGAAACATGGACACAACTACGAGTACCATACGGCCCCCGGCCATAGGGGCTTGAAGAAATATATGGGCTGCATGATGCTTCCACGCAGAGCTGAATCCGGCCCACACACGAGTACTGGTAAACCACTTAGAGGATCTAAGCCTGTCCAGAAACCGCGGTGTGAGGCGGACCGTCCATGCTAATAAACCCTATTGGTTTCATTGGGCGACAGGGCTTGAGATGTCATTTCATCTCAATGTCGGGTAAAAGTCCCACAAAATTGGAAGCAACGTCTCCAAAATGACCTTTACAGTGTGGACGGGGACGTTAAACCTCAAACCAACCAACCAACCAACGAGTACCATTACATCACGAACTGTAGCGACGCGATATTCTACTTCAAGATGGAATAATAAATATTATACAGTAAAATTCCGCTATTACGACCACCAAAAATTGAGACTAATTCTGCTTTTAAAAGCTTATTTAGAAAGATTCAGTTATTGTTTCTTTGTATTTTCTGCATACAGTGTCCTCTGGTCAGAGACCAACTTTGTAACTGTTCAAAAGTGGTCTTTAAGACCACTTTTGAACAGTCCCAAAGTTGGTCTTAATATAGGAATTTTACTGTATTTATTAGAGAACTACAGCTTCTTTTTTGCCAATCACCTGCTTTCTATCATATATGAAAAGATTGTGAAATAGTCCACGAACAATATAACTGATTACTTGCCAATATATTGAACGATTCCAACGATCACCGCCGCCGTTCCTGTTATGATAAACACCAATATACCTGTCGGCCGACGACCATACCTGTGCAGAGAATTAATTATTATATTAATATGAAAACATCATTAAAACTGCCCTTTCAACCCTGTAGAAATTAGAGATTTCTATATTAGATTCAGTTGAGACTTGTCTGCTGGTTTGACAGGAGTTGAACGACACAGCCAACACTATTTAGGTCATATCGAACCAGTCAGTTTGCCTAGCCACACTGTTCCTGGGCACCACATGTAGTGCTTATTCTTTCGCTAAAAAACTGTCGACTGCCTTCTTGAATACTGGACCCTTGAATTAGCGGAGGGGCAAGAATGGTCGTAGAAAGGATTTCACTATCAACCTCCACGAAAGAATGTTGTCGATCAGACAGTTATGAAACTCGAGATCTCCCCGTCAGATGCACATCCGACCGGGCGATGGGGCCAACTGAGATTGCTCTATTACAAAAACACGCCTATATAACTTTGAGCCACCCCAAACCGGTTTTATTAGTAAAACTGGGGTTTACAGGGGCAAATATTTTTTCGTATTTCTGCTCAAAAGCAAAGATTTTGGCTACTCGTATGGAACCGCCTCGTCGAGGCGGCTCTAACGATTTCCCACACCCTATGTTTTGAGCAAATAAATGAAAAATATCATACTTTTTTAATCTAAATGTGTGGACAACATAATATCTTGTACGCAAATAATAACTTGTTCGCACAACTTAATATCTTCTTTGCACATTATATAATCTTTATTGCACAATTTAATCAGACACATAAAATATTATGTTGTCCGCACAAGATTTATGTTGTGCAAACAAGATAATACGTTGTGCGCATAAGATACTTAGTTGTGCGAACAAGATATTAGCTTGTGTGCACAAGATCATATCTTGTGCGTACAAGGTATTATGTTGTCCGAACAAGGTATATTATGTTGTCCGCACAAGATATTAAGTTGTATAATATCTTGTGTGCACATGATATTATGTTGTTTGCTCAAGATTTATGCTTTGCAAACAAGATAATATGTTGTGCGAACAAGAAAATATGTTGTTAATCCGGGTTCCGTACACTTCAGATACAGAGTGATAAAAGGGTTATTAAACTACAGAAAGTGACCAGTGGGTCACGTATACCCCCGGCCAGCGCCATACTCTATTATAGCTTTCAAGCTTGTATGCAATATGAATGAAGATGTCAAGAAGCTATAAGAATCTATAAATGTGCTTGTAAAATCTAAACAAAACATAAAATTTCTAAATGGACCAAGGGAGTGGGGGTATCAATGTTACTGAAGCAGCAGGGTGGGTTATGCATCAATGAAATCTTTGGACTTCATGACCTTGAGGTCCAGGTCGCCGTGGGTGGGAGAAGGGACATACATCACAAAATGTTGGGACTGGTACATTGATTTAAGTATCAACTGAATTTGTCTGAGAGTTTAGAACATAAAAGGCATCTATAAACTTTGTCATAAAACTTTAACCAAATGTAAAATTTCAAAGTCCGTGTCCTTGGCCTCAAGGTCACTGGGGGTTGGGGGGACATGCATCAATGAAATCTTAAGACCAGTATGTAACTTCAGTGAAAGTATCAACTAAATCTATCAAAGGGTTCAGAAGATACAATCTCCTAGAAACTTTGACGCAAAACTTTAACCAAATGTAAAATCTCTAAGTCTGTGACCTTGACATCAAGGTCACTTTGGGGTGGGGGGGGTGGGACATGCATCAATGAAATCTTTAGACCAGTATGTAATTCCAGTGTAAGTATCACCTAAATCTATCAAAGGGTTCAGAAGATACAATCTCCTAGAAACTCTGACGCAAAACTTTAACCAAAATGTTAACGGACGGACGGATGTTCGGACGGACGGACGGACGGAAGGATGGACGGACGGACGGACAGACGGAAAACCGGACACACGGACAGACGGACGGACGAACGGCAAGACGAAAACTATATACCCCCATAGTATACTTCGTATACCGGGGGTATAACGATTAAATAGGTGACTATGAGGCAAATTAAGGAACACGGGAGCATCTACTTCAGACAGGGATAAAAGGATTATTAACATGTCCGGCTAGCAAATATCATAAGAAGTTTATTAGTTTATTGGAGTCTCGTCATGGTTAACAATCATGTACAAATATACAATTTAAAATATAAGCCAGCTAAAATTAATCATGCCATTCTAGTATAGAATTATAAGAGACTTTCACAGTATATTTAACCAAAATACACAAATATTCAATATATATCAATTAAAATAAAATGCATGAAATATCAGAAATTGGATGAATACCAATATATCGGCCACACGACACTTACATCAGCAACAAGATGGCACAGTCTAGGACAGAAGACATGTGGCGGATCCGATGGCCAAACAGCATGTACCCTGCACGACAACTGTGCCCGCTAAAATATCCATCGTGCGGGCACAAAAAGCCGATGGAAGTGAAAGGGGATATAGAAGCACAATCTATCACCTCAGCGGTATTACAGACACAGTGTTTCTACCACCGAGGTAACAGAAAGTACTGCTCACCGAAAGTACAGTTTATTTGTTTATTTCAGTCTCATCTTGATAAACCTATAAATGTAAATTTATACATCGAGCATAAAATGCATCAAGCCATTCTAAAAGGAATTATAAGAGACTGTCACAGATTCTATGTACAAATACTTAGAAAGACATTCAAGGTTACAGTCACGTCGTTAAGTGTCAGCGAAAGTATAATGCAACAAATATAAAAATAAATAAATTAATAAATTAAAAAAAAGAAAAAAAAGAAGGGTCCTTGAGGGTCGATCTCGCGAGCCACCGGCTAACCTAAGATCTGGTGCCGGGGCGTCACTTATATATAACTTCTCCTCGCGGCCATCCCGCCTCTCTAGGTGCCAACATAGTGGGCCCAGAGCGGACGACGGTACACACAAGCATACGATAGGTGACTAGGTTGACATTCGCTGAAACTTAACTTGTAAAACTTTCTAAAGAACATTATTTACAGTTTAATAATTGTCTTCTTTGAATGATATTTGCACAGGTTTTGGCCCAAAAACGGACAACATTGGGGCTTGTGAAAAGAAATATATATTTATCATCTTCTGACATAGAATGAATGTTTTGGTCACTATTTAGGGCTTTACTGAACAGTTGCTCTCTAAGGTCATCATATACTCGACATGACATTATCACATGTTTTTCGTTTTCTACATCATTACAGAACGGACATATGCGCATGTTTTCAGGTAGAGCTTCATAACGTCCGGTTTCGATCCTGATTGGTGCTACACCACAACGGGATTTACTAAAAGCTGCCCTATGACTTGGGGGTAGAATCATCTTACAATAGGTCTCTACCATGTAGTCATGCTTAAGAGACTTGTACAGGCGTAGGTTATTTCGGCCACTGCCTGAGGGACCTATGTCACTATTAATTCTCACTGACCAGTTAACCTTAAGTTTTTCAGACAACAGGTTTTCGATAGAGCTGAAAAGCCGAGCTGGTACAGGCAATGTAATATCAGCATACTGCCTAAAATTGTTCGCAATAAGAAATTCGGATACAGTGTATACCAGTTTACATGATCTACCGGATTTAGATGAAACCCAAACAGCAATTTTCTTATTGATTCTGTTATTATCCATTGCTGCTAGTTTTGACCAATATAAGCATACGCTTTTCCGTTGCCGCACTGATGTTGACCTCCAGGTCATTTCACCTGAGACGGCATCATTGGGTCTGTATTTGCCTACGCCTAGGAAAAAAACGCATGACCCTATTTTGAACAGCGTCTATGCATGAATATTAACGGATTCCCCATATTGGGGCACTATAGCTAATGATTGGCCAAACTACGGAGTCGTACATTTTTCTGAAAACTTCATACGGAACGCCACCAATTTTATTTTTACATTAAGCTATTAATAAGCCAGGAGCTCGACTGGCACTTTGACCATTATATTATAATCAAAATTCTCACTTAAAACAACCCCTAAATATGTATAGCTGTCACTTAAACGTATCATGTCCCCACCGAAAGAAAACCCCACTTCAGTTTTAGATACAGAGGCTTGTCTAAAATTGACAACGTTGCTTCTCGCTAAGTTAACTGCCATATCATTTTTACCACACCAGTCATGTAATGCATTCAATAAGAGTTGTAGTTCCTCTTCGGATTCAGCTAAAATGACTATATCGTCAGCGTATAACATAATGCATAATGCCTCGTCACCAACTTTGACCCCTAAACCTATTAATATCATAAAGATGATAAAAGTTTAGTTTGTTTATGTTGAGGTTTTATGTCCCCGCCAACACTATTTAGGTGTTTCGGAGACGTTAATTCCAATTTTGTTTGACTTTTAAGCGACACTGAGATGAAATGACATCTCAAGTCCTACCGTCCAGGCCAATATGGTTTATCTTGTACCACTTTGCCCGGACAGGCTTAGACATTCTAAGCAGTTTACAAGTACTCATGAATGTTCGGTTTCAGCTCTGCGTAGAAGCATCATGCAGCCAAATCTATGTCTCCATGCCCCGATGGGCTACACGAACTTGTTAACATCATGGTAATATGGCAAAAATTTGTCTGGATACTCATTTCTCTAAAAGTTCTTGTATAATCATTCGTAACAAAGCTAGAAATCGGAGATAGTGCATTGGCTCATCACGTGGGCTCATGGCGCGGTGAAAATAAATCATAGTGATATTTCTGCTACAGCCATAAGACAGTGGGTGCGCGTTGGCATAACCGACGCATTGACGTGGTTCTATAGAATTGCTAGAATCTACGTTTTGATCAAAATTAATAAAAACTGTATATTGTAGTCGCAGATAAAATTGACAAGGCGGAGCTATCATTTGAACCTGCCTTTGGAATGTTCTATTAACTAAAAGGCAAATTAAGTCGCCCGAATGTGTGAATTCTACTGTGACACAAACAAAGCTGTGACGAATATAACTTTTTGGTCTGCTTGCAGAAAGCATGCGAAAGGCACCCTACCGAATCTTCTGGTGAAATCAGCGAATTTGACATAATATTGACAACACCTGAATAGCTCCGCCTGGTCAATCTTATCTGCGACTACTATACCTCCTTTATATTCAATGTAAAATAGTGTTTGCAATGGTGTCAGTCTTGCAAGGACATGATTTCGCAACGAAAAATTCAGCTTACCTATTTTGAAGCCATATGGCAATGCCTTTGGAAGGTATATGTACAAGCTTGAACAAGAGTAGATTGAGGTAGATACTTCCAGAGAGTTTTGTTATACCAAAGCTTATACCGTAGGCAATCAATCCCAATGCAACCCTGAAATATCATAAGACAAACTCTATAAAATATGTCTAGATACTTCCGGCAGATTTCTTATACCAAAGCTTATATCGAAGGCTATCAATCTCATTGCAACCCTGTAATGTCATATGACAAACGCTATAAAAATATGTCTAGATACTTCCGGCAGCTTTCTTATACAAAAGCTTATATCGTAGGCTATCAATCCCAATGCAACCCTGTAATATCATAAGACAAACTCTATAAAATATGTCTAGATACTTCCGGCAGCTTTCTTATACCAAAGCTTATATCGAAGGCTATCAATCTCATTGCAACCCTGTAATGTCATATGACAAACGCTATAAAAATATGTCTAGATATTTCTGGCAGCTTATACAATACCAAAGCTTATTTCGTAGGCAATCCATGTAATATCATAGGACAAACTCTGTAACAATATGTCTAGATATTTCCGGCTTATATCGTAGCCAATCAATCCCAGTGTTACCCTGCAATTTCACAAGATAAGCTCTATAATGAATGTCTACTTATTTCTGACATCTTACTTGTACCAAAGCTTATACCGTGGGCAATCAATCCCAGTGGTATCCTGTAATGACATAAGACAAAATAAACCTCGGTACAGTTAAGCCAAATGCAACCCTTTGAAATCATATCTTGATGTATCCTGGCAGTTTACTTATACCTTAGCTTCAACAGTAGGTAATCAACCCAAAAGCTTTTCAATGTTTCAGTGAAATCGAAATCGTCACTGCAAACAGTGCAGATACGATTTTTGGATTTTCACTATCTGTGAATTCGATTGTCATCGTAAAATAACACACATGCTGTGTTTATTCGATGTCAATTAGCTTTACGTAAGTGGTGTGTGTCAGAAATTACGTCACGCACGTTTGCAAATAATTAAGGTCATAAAATACGTAAATAACGTCGCCGCTAAATTTTACGCGCGTTGACCGGCAACGTCATTGGATACCGAACAAACGTCCCCATTGAAAACCTTCTTATTCTCCATTGTCATATGGGTTAACCCTTGTCCTGCTGAATATTTATATATGCCACACCCACTACCGATTATCAACCAATCAGATTACCTGTAGCAAATTATTGCAACAATTTCACAATCTGAATGGCAAACAATGTAGATCCTGATCAGATGGCTTCGTCAGAAGCCATCTGATCTGGATCTACATTGTTTCAAAGATAAGGCATATCCGGGATTAGCAGGACAAGTGTTAAATGATAAAAAATCTTCCGTCTCTGTTGTAAAACATGATGCAGTTATTTACTTTATTAATTTATTTATTTTCCTATTTAATTCAAGTGCCGTATAACAATGCAAAATTCACAACGACAAACTTTCAAATAAATTAGCCTAAATAAAACGTAAACAGTCTTAAAAAATGTAAAATAGTACGAACATTTAGCGACAACTTAGGTCAGTTTGCATACTCCCACTGTCTATTTATAATCTTCACTGCTCTTTATATTCGGCTACAGAAACGTTGATGGCGCACTTCTGAAACGTCGTTTACAAATTACGTCAAAATGCGCCAAAATTATATATACCCTATACTTCTTTACGCTGCTATAGCTCATAAACTAACCTGGTAGTCAAGGACTTTTTCATCCCATTCTGATCAACAATAAATACGACACACAATATCAGTTTTTAGAAAAATTCTATTTGCGAGTTTATTTTCTATTGGCCAAAAAGTTTGAAAATTAGGCAATTTTCGTCGGATTCCCATTGCTTTCTATACAAATGATTTTGGTCTTTGTGCCATCATGGCGCCTAAACGAACACGGTAACATATCATTTTTATTGCATACACCAATGCAGGATGTTGAGACCTACTCGCATGCAAAATGTTAAAAATTTCTACGGGAGGGCCCATTTACGTATTCTTGACCTAAAGACGTTAATGACATCAATTTTAGCGCCGACGTAACGTAATTGATGCATGCGACACCAGATAAGTTCAGCAACTGCTGACATTATTTAACTGCAAATAACAAGTGAACTATTTGACAAAAAGCAACAACAAAAACACTCCAGGCTATTTTACCACGTACAAACTTTCAATTTACCACCAGTATTATACCCTGTAAACCCACTGTACACCTCTAAATCGACGCGACATCATCATTACGAGATAAAGTACATTTTTCAAATCTCAAAAAAGGCATTTTTTTCTGATGATAATTTGTGATATTTTTCTTATTTACACTCCAAACATAGGTTTTGGGTGCTAACGAGTACCCACAACCTATGTCTTGGTGCAGAAATAAGGAAAATAACGTTTACCCATGTAAACCCCAGTGGTCTCTATATAAAGTGGGGTTAAGGGGGAGGGGTCTTTATTTCACGGACTTGTTGCTGTGTCTCTGGTCGGGCCCATCGGAGTCTAACTGTTGGTTTTCTTTTGCTCCAGCATTTCAGTGGTTTCTTGCTGGCGAGTCCTCACCGTTGTTTCATCTCTGTGGTTGTTTGATTATTTGTGTTCACGGAGATGTTGCACTGATGAGTTAGGAGGCCTTCATGCGGACTCAACAAATTATTTGTTTAAATCGCGACGGAAATAAGGGCGAGGATTTAAAATCGATTTAAGCCCCCCCCCCCCCAACCCCCCCCCCCCCCCAACCCCCCCCCCCCAACCCCCCCCCCCAACCCCCGGTGGAGTTCGTTTCCGCTGACCGTTCCAAGGTGGTTCTTCTGTTGATGTATATTTTGTTATGGTTTGTCTTTGGGTGTTTGTGTCGCTTATGTTATTTTATTTTGGATAGCGTATTGGCCATTTTGTGGGAAAGTAACTGTCCTTTTGACTTTCCGCTGTTGGTGTTTCAATAAGGGTTTGTTGTTTCATGTTTGTTTGTCTTTCCCTTTGGTGTCTCTGATGGGAGCTTTGGGTTGATTGTATCGATTCCTGATCATTGCCTCCACTTCTATTGTGTTCACGTGATGTGGCCAGTTTGCTCTCAGTGGCGAAGGCTGACGCTTTGTAATTGCATTAAAATACAGTTTAAAGCATTGAAGAAACGAACATTTTGATTTTTTTCAGTGTAAGATCAATTAAATGAAAGTGAGGATGAGGGGTGGGATCCCGTAAAGTTAACTTAAACCCATCAGTATATTTTACTGACCGTTCCAAGTCGGTGCTTTCGCTGTGGTTCATTCATGTTTTGTGTTGGTGGTTCTGATTCTTTCCCTAATCATCATATGTTGTTACGTTGAATATTCTGATTCTTACCCCTTTCTGGTTGTTCATTTTTAGTTACATTTATCCTTCAAGTTTAATGTTTGTCATGTTGGTGATTCTGATTCTTTCCCTCATTATGTATTTTTCTGCTTTCCAATTAGGTTTGGATATTCTGAGTGACCACCTGTTTGCGAAAGAGCTGCTGACTCGGTCTACATGGTGTTCCATATTTCGACTTCGTGGGAAGAATTTTGGATCTGACTGTATCAGTTCCTGACCGTTTCTCTTTTTGATTTTTATAAGCATGAACGGTCGGACTCGCACCGCTTTTCCTGGACAGGCTTAGATCCTCTAAGCGGTTTGCCGTCGGTTTCAGCTCTGTGTCGTAGCATTATGCTGCCCATCTATTTCTTCAAGCCCGGATGGGCGGGGGCGTCCGGCACCTGTCCACCTACAAACAATGAAAACAGCGCTATGCTGCACGGATATGTTAGCGTAGTGTGATTTTTTTTTCAAGTTTTGGTTTCTGGCTTTGATATTAAAAGATCACGCCATACAAAAATGTGTCTTCGAGCACATGTAAGACTAAATCAAAGAACCGGCGGTACTAGTGGGTCGATTGTCTATGAGTGTACGCGGCTGGAAAAATGGACCTGAACTGATACTAAGACTGTTTTGTGTAATCCTTAAATTTCTATACTTTTAGCAAACAGTGTAGACCCAGTCAATGTCCTACAAGTAACCTTCTTCATTTTTTGTTTGTTTGAGTTGAGGTTTTACATCCCTGTCAACACTATTAAGGTCATTTCGGAGACAGTGCTTCCGATTTTGTGGGACTTTAACCCGACATTGAGATGAAATAACGTCCCAAGCACTAGCGCCCATAGAAACCGCTAGGGTTTAAGAAGCAGTCCGACTCGCATCACTTTTCCTGGGCAGGCTCAGACCTAAGCTGTTTACCAGTACTCAAGTTCGGTCGGTTTCAGCTCTGCGCGGAAGCACCGTGCAGCCCAATCTATTGCTCCAGTCCCCGCTTGACGTGGGCGCATAACCTTCTTCATAAAGTATACTGACGTAACAGAGACAATAATAGAACAGAAATAACTTTTTTCTGGTAGACCACTCTCTAAGTACAGATGCTATTTGCACGGAGGTCAGTTATAGTCGCGAGGATATTTGCAACAGAATTTTGCATGCATATACATGTACAGTAAAATTCCTTTATTAAGACCACCTTTGGGACTGTTCAAAAGTGGTCTTCAAGACCACTTTTGAACAGTCCCAAAGGTGGTCCCTGTCCAGAGGACATTGAAGGCAGAAAACACAAAGATAAATTAAGTGTACCCTTCAAAATAAGCTTTTAAAAGCATAATTAGTCCTAATTTTAGGTGGACTTAATAGCGGAATTCTACTGTATAACTTTGGGTCGATTGATAAACGATCGATAAAAAGGACAGCCTACAATACAAATTAGTCTGAAATCTCCTTTCTCTGATTTCTTTGTTAGCCCGAAGAAACGCTGTGACAATGTTTATCCCCATAGTTTACAGTGAAGATTATAATTAGACTGCGCTGATGCAAAGGCTGATTTGTGTCATTAATTAGGCGCGCATATCCAAAGTTACCTTTGCACTTGGCGCGGTCCAAAATCAACCTTTTAGGCTATTTCTGCAGACGACAGTCTGTGTTGTTTTTTTTTTTTTCTCCTAAATACAGGTTTTGAGATTTCATGCAAATAGTCTCCGATGAAAACAGTTTTGACCTTTCATGCAAATTGTCTTTAGACAATTTGCATGAAATGCCGAACCTGTTTTCTGAGAGAAAATAAGAGAAATATTTTAAAATGTCGTCTGCTGACATTTCAACACAGTGTGCTATGCGTAAAGCTGATGTCCGCAAACTTTGAATATTTTTGTTTTAAACATTGGACCAACAAAAGCACCAACATCTTTTTTTTTCATTTAAACTCAAAAGTTTCCCTTCCTCTCTTCAAAATCATTTTTGAATAATGATAAACGATAATTCTTACCAGTTAATAGATAAAAGACATGTGACTTTGATGAGAAATCGGCTCTTGAAGAGATCCAAAAACGAGTACTTTCTGCCCTTTTTCTGTTCATGCGGATCTGTTAAGACCAGTTGCTTCATGTGTGTCATATCCGGTAACGGCCGCCTGTTGACCTTTGCCACAGTGGCGACAACATTTTCAGCGTCATCTATTCGATCATGAGCGTAGTACCAACGAAAACTTTCTGGTATAAACCTAAATTTGACGTAAATTGTTGATATGAAAAAGAAAATATACTTTTTGGGAGCTTCGAGAATTGTCATTGAAAAATTAATCCCTTCAGACACTGCAGAAAATGTTAGATCAGACGACAATCTAGTTTTATGATTGTTTTTCAGCGAAAATAATGCTTAACATTTCATGTGAATCGTAAGCTCAGCAGACGAACCACATGTATTATCAAACCTATATTTCGCTTAAAATAATAAAATTGTCGTTTGCTAAATGTGCTTAGCACATAAAGAGCATGCTTTTAATAACCCTTCCAAGACGGTGCTTATGTTGCGGCTTATTATCGTCATTGTTTGTTTTTGCATGTATGACGTAGTAAAATAGTTTTGGCTTTCCGCTTGTAATGTATTAATTGCTGTACATTTGCTTTGTTTTTGTGCTTTTAACCCTTTAGTATCTTGGATGGAAGGATTTTGATCATTTCCAGTTTGTTTACAACTTAGCTTACAGTTTCATTACGAGCAGATATAATATTTCCAAGTTTTTTGTGTTTGTAAAGGAAATTTCTATAAAGTCAGGTCTTAAGTACTTTGTGATATTAATATCTAAATTGTATGACTTATTCTGCGGGTAAATGCAACTATAATGCTTGCTTTCATGTTTCCGTTAGAATGGCCGATGAGTGATGAATGTTTGTTACATTATTCTTATTTCTGCTTCATAGGACGCTCGTTTGAGCCTCCTCATTCGAGTTTTGAGCCAAACGAATGTATTCCCTGGTAAGCCACTCATTTCTCGTTACGTATGCAATGTTTGTCTATGCATGGACTTGTTAATGTAATGATCATAAAATTCTTCCTCTATACCTTGCCATTTCGGACCAATTTATTTAAAAGTAAGGATACAATTAGACATGGAAATTCTTTATGAGTTTATAAGGTGTATTCTGTTTAATATATTTTCATTGAAATGACTGATAATGAATATAAAACTCACAGCCACGCAGCGAGTAAAGGTACTCCCGAAAAACCAATCACTAGATGGATGTTTCTCCAATCTTTCACCAACCAGAGGATGAAAGCAAGAATGCATGCCTGCATTGGCCAGGAGGGAAACCCGATTAGCCAAGTTCTCCAGCGGGAGAGGGTGAACTCCGAAAGATAGTTGTACTGAATGGTTAGGAAGAATCCCGTTCCAATGCCTATCAGAACTCTGCAAACCGTGAACATGATCCAGTTCATCGAAAAGTAGGAAATTATATTAAAGAGAATCATGATTACAATTGACATGAAGAAAGGGATTTTCCTGCCGATAGTGTCAGCAAAGTGTCCAGCAGCGAAGTTTCCAATCAGCTGACATGCAACTTGGATTGTCAGAACTGTGGCTGGGATCCAGGCCTTGTCACATACTAAGCCGAACTGAAAACGAATAACAAAAACAGTCAGATGTTTCTAAGCTTCTATTGATGCCATTGTTTTCGCATAACATAGGTTCTTGTACTCATTAGAACAGATTCATCGGGTTATAATTACATTTTCCAGAATCCCAGTGCATTTTCAGAAAAAATTCCTATGGTTGACTATACTGGCACGTAATATTGTTCACAACGCTTCAATTAATACGTTGACTCATATGACGTTACATGACCATTAAGCTATATGGAGGATCTTACATGAGTGTTCGTGTATTATTGACTTTACTAAACGAGTTGAGGAAAAGGGATACCATGCGAGGCTTTGCCGAGCATTTTATCTCTTTTGCTCAACGAGTTTAATAAATGTAATAATACATAGGCACGAATGCAAGATTCTATTATCACATGATATTTAAAACGCCTTTTAGTCACAATATTTTACAAAAAAAGGCCAATATTCTGCCGTGAGTAAACGCGACGTCGCAAAGGACGTCGTGCGTGTTACGTTACGGGGCATATCTAACTAATTTGCATATTAAATCCACTAGTGCATAATCAAATTTAATACATAGCGTCATTACATTCTCAGGCGCGACGTCATATGATAAATCAAAATAAACCCTGTTTCTCTTCAAAATGATTGGACCATGGCGACGTCGCTATTATGCTCTAAAGAAAAATAAATAAATAAATAAATAAATAAATAAATAAAACAAAAAAATAACAATAAAACTTCTTGTCTCAATGTTAGCCCTCAAAGCATAATATTTGTCAAATAATGTTTAGTCAATAAAGTTAGTTAATTAAACGTACATCATCGAGCCAGGAGCAAAGTTTAAGTTTTCACTTACTTTGCGCCTGGCCCAATGTCCTTCATACTTCAGTACATTTCCATCATTTATTAAAAAGCATACACTATGATTTGAGCCAGGTCAAGATTTTTTTCGGCCATATGCGTCTTCAAAGACAGACTACTTTGCACACGTTCAGCGCGGTCTGATCAGAGTTTCTTCTGTCGCGGTTTATTTTTGTTTTGGTTTGTCTTTGGGTGTTTGTGTCGCTTATATTATTTTATTTTGGATAGCCTATTGGCCTTTTTGAGGGAAAGTAACTGTCATTTTGGCTTTCCACTGTTAGTATGTCCGTTGGGGTTCGTTGCTTCATGTTTGTGTTGTTTTCCCTTTGGTGTCTCTGATGGGAGCTGTGGGTTAATTGTACCGATTCCTGATCATTGCCTCCACTTCTATTTCGACGTGCACTGTGTGGACGCCCTTCTGTCCAAAGCTTTTTCCATCCAGTTACAAAACGTCAAATCGGTCAACACTGTTTTCCATTCTATTGATGATTTTGACTAAATTACCTGTTTACAAAAATGCCAAAGATGGAAAACTCCACTTCACAAATTCAGGGAAGAAAAGTTAGTTGCTTGGTTTATTTTAAAGACTGCAAAAACACAACATCAATGGGCATGCATGGTAGCCAACATAACTTTGTGTTCCCCTTTATTTGCACACCGACGGGTCGAGCCGGCTCAGGTCGCTAGACGTACTTAAACTTTTTTTAAGCAATGCCGGTTAGTGCTGATGCCCTCTCTCTCTGACAGGACCAACCGATGTCCAGCGTTTGTTTTCAGTTTTTCATGCTGTCCTCGTCAATGTTTCTTTTCCGTTTAACCCTTTTTGTACCAAATGGAATCTTCCTCCTTATGTATAGCAGGCGTCTATTTCAAAATTTAGGGATGTCAGGTTGTTTTCTTCAAAATGTATTGGGAAAATGGTTGAACTTTTTGCAAACAGTGTAGGCCTGATCAGACGCCGCGTTCTGCGGCGTCAAATCTGGGCCTGCACTGTTTGCAACCTACCCCTTTTGGGGGTTCCGGTACCTAAATGGTTAATTTTATGATCTCAGAGAAGTTGCAATGATGAGAAATCCTTCATGCGGACCAAATAGATTATTTGTCTAAACCATGACAGAACCAATGATGAGGTCTGGCCAAGCAAAATAGATTTTTCTTATATGCTTTTCAATAAATGGTAGAGATTTCTCAGTGAAATCTAAATCGATATCTTCACTGTTTCAAACAGTGAAAATAAAAATCGTATTTTCACGGGTTGTGAATTCAATGTATTCTCAAAACTATCCTATATTCTTTGTTTGTGAGCAGTCAATTAGCAAAACATTATTACTGTGTGAAAGAAATTACGTCACGCACGTTTTCACGTCATTCCGACGTTGATGATGTACTTTTTTGCACCTACGCAACGTAAATAATGCACGCGACGCCAGGTAAGCTAAGCAACTGCGGTCATTATTTAAATGTAAATTTTAGGTCAGCCATTTGATAAAGTTTCACTGCAAGCTGTTTTCCATGAGCAAACTTTCAGTTTACACCCAGTCAATGATTTACACCCAGTTAACACACTGAATTCCTCTAAATCGACGGGAAACCGCCTTGTTAAACGTTTGTTCTCTGTGATGGTGGCTGACGCTTTGAAACAGCGTTACAAAATTACATTTTTAAGCACGAAAGAAACATAAAATTTGATATTTTTTATGTAATATCAATTTATTTTTCACGCATGAACACCAAAAGACAATGAAACAAGAGGCCCATGGACCACTACGCTCACCAAAGGCCATGTGGTTAATACCATATACAGGTATGGTGCCCATCTTGGTCATGTGTAATGCAGTCATGCAGTCAGTAAAATCCACTGTCTTGCTTTTTTCCGTACAAATGTCTCAGTGACCAAATTTGACCTTGACGTAAAACTGGTCAAGGTCAACTAAAGGTCATCGTTTGAACACACATTTGGTAGGTCCTGAGTCCTCGATGCCACATACCGAATATCCATGTCATCTGCCATTTGGTTCCAGAGAAGAAGATTTTTTTTTTTTACCAAATTGAGCATGGCGGCCATATTGGTCATGTGACCGAGTCCTTTCGAATAAACATTCGTTTCCCCCCTTTCCAAAGAGGATTTTCTTGCACTTTGGTTTCAATCAACCGAGCTGTTTAAGTGAAGAAGAAGATAAAATACTGAAGCTGAGCCATCTAGGACAAAGGTCGGAACTTTGGAATTGACACCCTTCTATTCAGCTTATTGCAAATATCATTTCTGATACCATAAGCTTCCATGCAATCAGAAAATCCGCTGTTGTGCCTTTTTTTCCCATACATATTTCTAAGTGACAAAATTTAACTTTGACGTAAAACAGGTCAGGGTCAACCGAAGGTCATCATATGAACAAACTTGGTAGGGCCCGAGTCCCTGATGCTGCATACGAAGTTTCAAGGTCATCGGATATTTTGTTCTTGAGAAGAAGTTTTTTTTAATTTTTTTTTATCATATATGGGCATGGCGGCCATATTGGTCGTGTGACACAGTCCTTAATAATAAATTTTCGTTCCTTCTTTCCCATATAGGCTTTTCATGTAACTTAGTTTCAATCAATACAGTACTTTAAGTGAAGAGGAAGATAAAAATAGCCAATATGAGCCATCTAGGATAAAGGTCGGTAAATGACCTTGACGTTTGGAATTGATAAACTTCTATTCAGCTGATTGCAAATTTTCTTTTCTGAGGTATCACAAGGTATCATGCAATCAGAAAAAAACACTGTTTTGCCTTTTTTCCATACAAATGTCTGATTGACAAATCAAGTTTAAAAGTCATCAGCCATCTGGTTCTTGAGAAGAAGATTTTTAAAGTTTTTACCATATATGGGCATGGCGGCCATATTGGTCATGTCACCCAGTACTCACGAACAAACTTTTGTTCCCCCCTTCCCTTAGAGGCTTCACATATAAGTTGTTTTCAATTTACCGAGTAGTTTCAGAGGAGATGTCGTTTGAAAATGTTGACGGCGCAGACGCAGACGCAGGCACAGACGCGCAGACGACGACGACGGATGGCTGCCTATAATATAAGCTATCAAATATTCTCTATTAAGTCAAGACCAACACTAAACCCATTTTACCGACCTTCCAAGGAAGTTCTTCTGTTTTAGTTTATTTTTGTTATCGTTCGTCGTTCATGTAGAAGCCTCCGTGGTGTATAGGTTACACTACTCGCCTTGTAAACCAGGGATCGCAGGATCGATCCCGGGCTTCTCCAGACTTTCGGATTAGTCTTTAAACCGAGGTCCCGTCTCCGTATGACCTAAGCTGCTGGTGGGACATAAAACTCAAACACTCACTCACTCGTCGTTGCATGTATGTATTGCTAATATATTTTTATTTTGGATAGCCGTTTCGCCATTTTGTGGGAAAGTAATTGTCCTTTCGGCTTTCTGTTTGTGAAGTTTTCATTATGGCGAAGTTGTTTTATGTACCCATCACGAAAACACGTCTACATAATTTTGACCCCCTTAAACTCAGCTTCTACATAGTAAATCTGGGGTTTACAGGGGTAAACCTTATTCTTCTTATTTCTGCTCTAAAACATAGATTGTGGGTACTCGTTAGAACCGCCTCGATGAGGCGGTTCTCACGAGTACCTGCAATCTATATTTTGAACAGATGTAAGAAAAATATCACAATTTTGAGCAGAAAAATGAAAAATATCACAATTTTTCATCTTAAAATTTTAGTTTATTTCGGCGGTAAAATTTTCAAGGCATTTGTATAGGTGTGTTATCGTAATGTTTGGAAATTTGAATGAGAGTTGTGAGGTAACTTATCGTTTCCTGATCATCTCCATCACATCTTGTTTACTGACAATTTTACTCATTAGGAAAACATGTCCGTAAGAAATAATGGCGTCCAACATGGTGTCAGAAAATGATAAATGTTAGGTAAAAATGATAACATCTTTATTATTTCTGCTTCCAACATAGATTGTGGGTGCTCGTTAGAACCGCCTCAATGAGGCGGTTCTAACGAGTACCCACAATACATGTTTTTGAGCAAAAATAAGGCAGATAATGTATACCCCCGTAAACCCCAATTTTTTCTATATAAAGTGGGGTTTAGTGGGGTCTTCGTTTCACGGACTGGTTCACGTGATGGATGGCCAAGTCGTATTATTACAACATAGCTACGAGATTTTTTAAAGAAGTCACCGTCACGCCGTCATTACGAAAACTTACGAGTATACAATTACGTTGTAAACTTTTCCGCCGAAAAAAAGAACATTTTAAGGGGAAAAATTATTATATCATTTTTATTTCTGCAAAACGAGTACCCCAAATCTATATTTTAGAGCAGAAATAAGAAAAAGAAGGTTTACCCCGGTAAACCCCAGTTTTACAATGTCAAAGTGGGGTTCAAGGGGGTCAACATAAAATACGTGTGTTTTTGTGATGTGAACCGTCTTTTATTATATGATCGTGTTTGTTGTTTATATAAAATAAATAGTGTTCAGGGCCCAGTTGTTCAAAGCATCGTTAGCTTAACGAGCTTGTTTGTGATCATATTGTAAACTGTTCTACCAAGTTTAATATTTAAAATTTTGGTATTTTTGCTGAAAAATTTGTGAACAGCTTTTGCATACGCAAAAATATTAGCATATTTGCCATATTAAATGATCAAAGTTTTAACGATACGTTAACTAACGACGTCGTTAGTTTAGAACAATTGGCCCCAGAATACTAAGTGCTGATATCACGTTGGAAATGACGCTTTACCTCGCTAACCATTGTGCGCATGTCATTGGAAAACTCAAAAGTTGTACACTTTGATCCATTTCGAGTTGTACATGACTTTTCTAACGATGAATAGTTCTGGTTCGATGAGTTTCCACCAAATCCATTGATTTCATCGTCTACACAACGCCAATTTGGAACAGCAGCAACAAAGATCATTGAAGTCAAACTCCAACAGACGATTGTTTTCATGAAATGAACCAATAAAGACATTCGTATTTGAAATCGACCGCAGCCACCAAGCTTATGTATTACGTCATCAGGACTCGTCTCTGCTTCCCGTGTCGACATTTTGAACGTATATTTGCAAATGTGTCCGGCTGAAAAAAAAAAGAAAATGAAAAACAGTCATTTTAAAATCGTTGGCCACTCATGGCAAATAAAGGAGCATCTCTCTCTCTCTCTCTCTCTCTCTCCCTCTCTCTCACACACACACACACACACACACACACACACACACACACACACACACACACACACACACACACACACACACACGTACGCACGCATTATAGAGTTTTTAATTGCTTGTTAAGTTTACATTATAGGGAAGTTATATAATGTTTGTGTTTCTTTTCCTTTGGTGTCTTGGATTGGAGGTGTGAGGTAATTGTATCTATTCTTGATCATTGACTTCACTTCACTTCTACTTTTTACATATATATTTTGCTTTTTCTTACTATATGCCGTTTATTCCTCACGGCCTCGGGAGATGACATACCCGTATGCAAGCTTATAACTTACCATCAGGTCCGGAATTAATTATATGTATATTATTTTTTTTTTAATAATTAAATATTGTTTAAACCAACGGTTTATTCATAAAACTGAATTCCAATTTGCATTTAATGTCCTAAACTCATTGAACAACGTGCAATACCCAAGGTTATCTGTATTCCTAAATATCCCGTATCGAAATATAAAGATGCAAGAATAGATCATATTCATGCATATGGACCCCGAAATAACATCCCAACGATGTAGTTTACATGTAAAAATCGCTTAGTCCGAATTGAATAATGCCAAATTTTGACAAAGATCTGTCCATCACAATTCTTTTCGGCCCCACGGCGATGACTCTGACTGTGCTTATTCTAGTCGACATATCACAAATAGGCATTTATCATATGACGTCGTTGATAAACAGTGGATAACGTCGTGTAATAAAAATCGTGTGACAACACGTGTAATAACACTTTGGCGGGATTGAGAAACGTCATGACGATGTCCATGTCAACCATGCATTTTTATGGAAACAAATGTGAAATTTTAGGCAATAAAATCCACTTTAAAGTGGTCATATGATAAACAGAATCTTACACTCGTGGTCATTTCATATGAAATTTATGAAACTCGCCGAAGGCGCGTTTCATAAATTTCATATGAACTGACCACTCGTGTAAGATCCTCTTTTTTGGGACTCCTCGATTTATGTTCTTCAAAAACCAATATTCAGCAAATTCGATAATCCACTAGTGGATTAAATATGCAGATTAGTTACGGGCCTCCGTGGCCTAATGGATAAGAGCGCTGACTCTTAGTCATTAGGTCTCTCACCGCCGTGGGTTCGAGCCTCGCTCGGGTCACGTGTGAGACGCCAAGTTCTGCAACGGAAGGTCAAGTGGGTTTTCTCCGGTAACTCCGGTTTTCGCCCACCTATGATTAACGATCGCCTCGATATGAGTGAAATAATCTTGAAAGGGCCGTAAAACCCAAACCCCAAAAAAAAATGCAGATTAGTTAGATACGTCCTGTAACGTTACACGTACGGCGTGCTTAATTAACGACGTCGCGTTTAGTAATGGCGGAATATTGACATTGTTGCAAACAAATCGTGAATAAAATGTGTTTAAATGTAATATGATAAATAGAATCTTGCATTCGTGCTCATGTATTATTGAATTTATTAAACTCATTGAGGAAAAGGTATAAAATGCTCGACACAGCCTCACATTTATCCCTTTTCCTCAACTTGTTTAATAGATTCAATAATACATGAGATTAGCACTCATGTAAGATCCTCTATATATTGACTGTTGCTTTACAATGCTTACATGTGTACTAGATTTGTGTGTTGATGCACGTCTTGTTATGATCCAGCGCACGACAAAACCTACATAAAGACGTGTGTCCTTCAAATATCCGGATCAGTCTGCTCATTTACTCACTGAGACAAGAGATGCCGTGTATCTTTCTTTGAATAACCCACAGGCTGTAGAGGGTACTTCCGATAAGGAAAATGTTCAGATTGATCTGAGTCTTCGCTGGTCGCACAAGCTCAACGTAGGTTTGTTTTTCGCTCGATCGTATACCTTCGTGTCGAGGCCTCTTTCTCTACTTTCCGTAGCTGTTGCTTTTCCCTTGTGGCTGTGTCCTTATTTTTTCTTTCATAAAGATAACACAAGATCCCTTCTGTATGTCTGCGCGTGGGAAAGGCTTTTGTAATGTTGCGCGTACGCTCAGATTTGACTTAAACTTACCTGGCGCCAGTTTCATCAAAGCATTAGCGACGTATTTTCGTCTTAGAAAGATCGTACGAAGTTCTTACGACAAAAATCCTGTTTCATCAAATGCTCGAGATCTGCCATGTTCGCATATTTTGTCGTATTTCTGAGATGAATATTTAGACATCGCACATTGAAATTTTCGTCTTAAACTTTGTACATGTCACAGCCATAGCTGTAGAAGATAACGCGCGGCATAGGTTAAAGAAACCTTGAGAAACGTTGTTAAGAGTATGATATGTAACATGTCATTTCGCTTACCTTCGCAGATCACGCCCATTACTTATACAAGCCCATGCAATAAAGAACCCTCGAAACTGACCCTTTGTTATAATCTGTAGTTTGTGTGTGTGTGTGTGTGTGTGTGTGCTGGGGTCTTAGTTTGTACAATAAAGATTGAGGGTACTCGACAGAAGCGCCTCGATGTGGTTGTGCTAACGGGTACCCACAATCTATATGTCATGGTGTAACCTAGAACCGAAGCTCGCTTTTGACCACTGGGGGTTGGAGAAATAGATTGGCCTGTATAGTGCTTCCGCGTAGAGCTGAAACCGACCAAACTTTATTATTGGTTAACCGCTTAGAATGTAAAAGCCTGTCCAAGAAAAGTGGTGTTAGTGGGTCGGTAGGCTTTAAGATGTCATTTCATCTCAAAGTCGGGTAAAAGCCCCATAAAATCGGATGCAGCGTCTCCATAATGACCTAAATACATGTACCAACAGTTGACGGGACTTAAAACCTCAATTCAAACAAACAAAAGAATCCTGAGTACCTCAAATCGATACATAAAACTAGAATTGTCAATACGACAAAGAAGCCCCCGCCCAGGGACAAAAAGCATGTTGCAAAAAAAAAAAAAATAAATAAAAAAAGACAGCATTGCTCACCTAGAAAACTGTCCTTGAGGATATCGGCGTAGGTGGGGTAATATTGTTTAAATCTGGGAAAAAGTGTACATGTAAATCATCATACCAAATATGAACCAAATCCATAAAAAATACTATGTCTGTGACACTGGCCTTGAGTTTTAGTTTTACGGCCCCTTCAAGATTATTGTTTTATTTCGAGCCGATCATTAATCAGATGTGGCCGAAAACTAAATGGAGTAGCCGGAGAAACGACCTGTATTTTCACCATACCAAATACGAACTAAATCTATTATATGGGTTGGGAAATGTTAGCTCATATTAAAACGTTGACATATAAATATTCCGAGTCCGTGACCTTGACCTTGATGTCATGGTTTGTTTTGTTTGTTTGATTTGAGGTTTAACGTCCCCGTCAACACTGTAAAGGTCATTTTGGATACGTTGCTTCCAATTTTGTGGGACTTTTTACCCGACATTGAAATGAAATGACATCTCAAGCCCTGTCGCCAAATGAAACCAATAGGGTTTATATGCATGGACGGGCCGACTCGCACCGCTTTGCCTGGGCAGGCTTAGAGCCTCTAAGCGGTTAACCAGTTATCGTGTGCGGGTTGGTTTCAGCTCTGCGTGGAAGCATCGTGCACTCATATATTTCTTCAAGCCCCGATGGGCGGGGGCTGTTGATGTCATGGGCACGGGCGCGGGTATGCTGAATAAAACTTTAGATGTGTATCTATCATCGTACCAAATGGTCGGCCTCGGTAGCTCAGTCGGATGCGCGTCAGACTGGTGATCAGGATGACGCGGGTTCGATACTTGCCGGGATCGGCAACATTCTTTCGTGGACATTGATCATGAAATCACGTCTACGGTCATTCTCTGCCTTCCACTGATTCAAGAAGGGCATACTGGATAACCGCTTACGTATACGCCTGCCCAGGAAATTGTTGATAGGTGGATAGGTAAACTGACCGGTTCAAACATGACTTAAACTATACGATTTTGAAGATATGAGCTCACAAATAAATTCAACATTGTCCATGACTTGACCTAGAGGTCATAGGTAAGGGCCAGTGTATTGCTGAATAAACCTTTTGACCTATTACTAAATCCATCAAAATGCTAGGTTCTTCCTGGTACAATGTGATCTTTCATTTCGTCTATGTAAGTTTATAATTTTGAGGTGATTCTATAATTGTCTATACATGTATGTAGCTACAGAACTTTGTTTCAAGTCAGGTTCTTTGTACTTCAGTTAAACCAATAGGGTTTATAAGCATGAACGGTCCGACTCGCACCGCTTTGCCTGGGCAGGCTTAGATTCTCTAAGCGGTTTACCAGTACTCGTGTACGGGTCGGTTTCAGCTCTGCGTGGAAGCATCATGCAGCCCATCTATTTCTTCAAGCCCCGATGGGCGGGGGCCTTAGAGATATAGATAAAAATGTCAACTAAAAATGTTTGTTGAGAAAAAAAAGAATGTTCTGATTTAACAACGTAAATTCCACGAAAAATGAAACTTAAAAGGATTGTTTTCATCTATCCGGATTATTTTATCAAAATGTATACAAAACGAATTAAGAAACCTCTACAAATGTGATGGAAGGGAGCGAAAACACACAAATACAAACACATTGTAACCTTTATCGCTTTAAAAAAAGAGAATTTTAAGGTGAAAAATTGTGATATTTTTCTTATTTCTGCTCAACATATAAATTGAAGGTACTCGTTAGAACCGCCTCATCGAGGCGGTTCTCACGAGTACCCACAATCTATATTTTAGTGCAGATATAATAAAAATAAAGTTTACCCCTGTAAACCCCAGTTTTACTATATAATAGTGAGGTTCAAGGGGGTCAAATTTATTTAGGCGTATTTTCGTGATGTTAACACGGTAAGCTATGCTCCTCCCATTAATGAGGTGGCTGTTATGAGTACCCAAAACCGGAACGTGCATTTAGATTAACTACTCCTTACAATATAGAAATAAAAGAAAACCCTTGAAAAGGCACGCACAAAAAACATCCGTCATCTCAAGCCAACGAAAGAAGAGACAATATTAGTGACGTGAAGGAATACATGAACTTAATAATCACAAAGAAGACGTTTACCACTGCACAACTACAATGAACATATAGAGTATCTTACACGAGTGTTCATTATTATTGAATTTATTAAACGAGTTGCGGGAAATGGATAAAATGCGAGGCTTTATCGAGCATTTTATCCATTTTCCTCAACGGGTTTAATAAATTCAATAATACATGAGCACGAATGCAATATTCTATTTATCATATGACATTTAAATAGCATTTATTCACGATTGTTTTACAAAAACGTCAATATTCCGCTATTAGAAAACACTACGTCGTTAAGGACGTCGTACGTGTAACGTTATGGAGCGCATCTAACTAATTTGCATATTTTGTCCACCAGTGAATTACCGAATTTAATACATGGCGTTATTACACTCTCATACGCGACGTCATTGTCTCTAGTACATTCTATTTTTAGCTCTGGTGGCCATCTTGTTCATAACCGTGAGCGGGCCGATCTTAGCTATTTTGGTATGGTGTTACCTAGGCAACATTCCTTTGAAGTTTGAATCAAATTGACCCAAGGGTTTTGGAGGAGTTTGCGTTTGAAGCAAATTTACAATGTTTTTTTCTATTTTTAGCTCTGGTGACCATATTGTTCATCGGAGCGGGATCGTTTTAGCTATTTTGGTAGAGGGTCATCTTAGCAACATTCTTTCGAAGTTTGAATGCATTTGTCCCAAGGGTATAGAAAGAGTTGTCGGTTGAAGATTATTTTTCTATTTTTAGTAGCTCTGGTGGCCATCTTGTTCATCAGAGCAGAATGATTTTAGCTATTTTTGTAGGGAGTCACCTAGGCAAAATCGTTTTAGCCATTTTGGTAGAGGGTCATCTGTGCAACATTCTTTTCAAGTTTGAATGATATTAGTCTAAGGGTACAGGAGGAGTTGATGTTTGAAGATTTTTTTTCTATGGCTCTGGGGCCATCTTGTCCGTCAGAGCGGAACGATTTTAGCTATTTTGGTAGGGAATCACCTACGTAACATTCCTGTGAAGTTTGAATCAAATTGACCCTAGGGTTAAAGAAGAGTTTGCGTTTGAAGCAATTTACGATGTTTTTCTATTTTTTAGCT
Organism: Lucinisca nassula; assembly: GCA_963580285.1. Classification (NCBI taxonomy): domain Eukaryota; kingdom Metazoa; phylum Mollusca; class Bivalvia; order Lucinida; family Lucinidae; genus Lucinisca; species Lucinisca nassula. The sequence goes on from OY757011.1 coordinate 115,346,641, forward strand.
ATGGCGGCCATTCTGCCCATCAGAGCAGAACTGTTTAAGCTATTTTGGTAAAGGGTCACCAAAGCAATATTCCTATGAAGTTTAAATGAAATTGGCCCAAGGATACAGGAGGAGTTGTCGTTTTAATATTTTTTTTCTATTTTTAGCTCTGGCGGCCAGCTTGTTTGTCGGAGCGAAATGATTTTAGCTACTATGGTAGGAAGTTACCTAAGCAACGCTCCTGTGAAGTTTGAATCAAATTGCCTTAAGGGTTTAGGAGCAGTTCGCGTTTGAAGCAAATTTTCGATTTCTATTTTTAGCTCTGGCGGCCATTTTGTTCATCGGACCGGGATCGTTTTAGCTAATTTGGTAGAGGGTCATCTAAGCATCATTCCTGCGATACTTACTTGAAATTAACCTAAGGGTACAGGAGGACTTGATAAGGGAAGATTTTTCTATTTTTAACTCTGGCGGCCATCTTGTTAGTCACAGCGGAACAATATAAGCTATTTTGGTAGGGAGTCACCTAGGCAACATTCCTGTGAAGTTCGAATAAAATTGGCCCATTGGTTTAGGAGGAGTTCGCGTTTGAAGCAAATTTACGATGTTTTTCTATTTATCTCTGGCGGCCATTTTGTTCACCGGACTGGGATCTTTTCAGCTATTTTGGTAGAGGGTCATCTAAGCAACATGGAACTTATATGGAATTGGCCTAGGAGTACAGGAGGAGTTGTCGTTTGAAGATTTTTTTTTATTTTTATTTCTGGCGGCCATCTTGTTCGTCACAGGGGAAATATTTTAGCTATTTTGGTAGGGAGTCACCTAGGCAACAATCCTGTGAAGTTTGAATCCGATTGGGCCAAGGTTTTAGGGAAGCAAATTTACGATGTTTTTTCTATTTTTAGCTCCGACGGCCATTTTGCTCATCGGAGCGGAACCGTTTTAGCTATTTTGGTTGAGAGTCACCTAAGCAACATTCCTATGAAGTTTAAATGAAATTGGCCCAAGTGTACAGGAGGAGTTGGCGTTTAATTTTGGTTTTGTTTTTTTAGCTCTGTTGGCAACATTCCTGTGAAGTTTGAATCAGTTGGCCCAAGGGATTAGGAGGAGTTTGCATTTAAATCAAATTGTTGACGACGCACGACGGACAACGCACGACGCACGGTGGTTTTGTTTGTTTTGTTTGATTTGAGGTTTAACGTCCCCGTCAACACTGTAAAGGTCATTTTGGAGACGTTGCTTCCAATTTTGTGGGACTTTTACCCGACATTGAGATGAAATGACATCTCAAGCCCTGTCGCCCATTGAAACCAATAGGGTTTTTTTAGCATGGACGGTCCGCCTCGCACCGCGGTTTCTGGACAGGCTTAGATCCTCTAAGCGGTTTACCAGTACTAGTGTGCGGACCGGATTCAGCTCTGCGTGGAAGCATCATGCAGCCCATATATTTCTTCAAGCCCCTATAGGCGGGGCCGGACGCACGGTGGACATTGACTGATCACAATACCAAACCATAAGCTAAAATACAATGGTTGACCTTGGAAATAAGAAGACGCACACGAGATCAAGTTTATCCGCAAAGGAACGACAACCCTGGGTGGCAGAAAACATACCTGGTGTGGGGGTTTACTTCAACACGAAAGCCATCAATTTCCGGCCCCCGCCCATCGGGGCTTGAAGAAAAATATATGGGCTTAATGTTGCTTCCACGCAGAGCTGAAACCGACCCGCACATGAGTGCTGGTAAACCGCTTAGAGGATCTAAGCCTGCCCAGGCAAAGGGGTGCGAGTGCTAATAAACCCTATCGGTTGCACTGGGCGGCAGGGCTTGAGTTGTCATTTCATCTCAATGTCGGGTAAAAGTCCCACAGAATCGGAAGCAACGTCTCCAAAATGACCTTTACAGTGTTGACGGGGACGTTAAACCCCAAATCAAACAAAACAAAAGCCATCAATTCTAATGCAAATTGATACATAATTGTATTGATTGCACTGTAAATTAAATGAGTGAAGGTACTCTAGGAACTGATCGAATCAGAACCCAGAGCCTATTCCAAACATTAAAGGGAAAGACAGACAAACACATATTAACAAACAACAAAATCACAGGCAACAAGCCAAGTTAGCAGCTTTCTTCCAGTCAGATGGCAAAAAACAGGAAAAAAAGTTTTGCTTACTGATAGAATTATAGATCATTGGTACTCGTTTAAACAATTTTCATGGAGTGGTTCCAGCGATCATACAGTATCTATGTTTGTATCACTAACTTTTTCACCTTGAGATTCTGAAGTGCAGTCTTCCATCTTTGAATTTTAACGCTGTCCATTGTATTAGACTGGGAATTGACAGGCTGACAAGCAGTTTTGACATATTGTTAGCCCCTAATCTGGATATAATTGTTCGAATAGGTACACGTACATGTACCAGTGTACAGTGTTGAAAAGGTTTATAAGAAAATGATTTGAGATTTGTTCCATGGCACATCACGAAAACACGCCTATATAATTCTGACCCCTACCTTTATATAATAAAACTGGGGTTTACAGGGGTCTACCCTATTTTTCTTATTTCTGCTCTAAAATATAGATTGTGGGTGTACCCACAATCTATATTTTGAGCAGAAATAAGAAAAAGATCACAAATTTTTCATCCTAAATTTTTCATTTTTTTTGGCGGTAAAATTTACATGTACATGTATTTGTATAGGCAAGTTTTCGTAATGAGAAAAAGATTAAGATAAGAAAGCAAAATATTGCATGCCAATAATACTCGAATGTGACAAAATATCACGTTGATAAAAGAAATTCGTAGGACCATATAATGATTTACTTACAGTAAAATTCCTGTATTAAGACCACCATTTGAACTGTTAAAAAGTGGTCTTTAAGACCACTTTTGAACAGTACGAAGGTGGTCCCTGACCAGGGGACATTGTAGGCAGAAAACACGAAGAAAGAATAACTGCATCCTTCTAAATAAGCTTATAAAAGCAGAATAAGTCTTAATTTTAGGTGGTCTTAGTAGCGGAATATTACTGTATTAATGTTTTTTTTTTTCAAATCGACAATAAAAAGGGAACTTACTGCTTGACCCTGTGTTAGCCGTGAGGTTAGATAGTTCTATGACAGAGTATCATTATTCTAGATATTAATATAAAAATCAGAAAGCTTTGCTTTAATCCCTCCTTTGTTTTGAGACATATAAAAATAGGTACATGTAAGTATTGCATACTGTTATGATAATTATGCAGACTCATTCCTTTTACGTTACTTTGCATACAGTGTCTGCTATTATCTACTAGATATGTACATCAGTTTCTGTTGTTTAACCCTTTTTGTACCAAATGATTCTTCCACCATATATATAGCAGGAGTCCATTTCAAAATTTAGGGATGTCATGTTGTGTTTTCTTCAAAATTGATTTGGAAAATAGCTGATTTTTTGTCAAACAGTGTAGGCCCTGATCAGACGCCGCGATCTGCGGCGTCTGATCTGGACCTACACTGTTTTCCAGGGTACTCGTTTTGGGGTTTCCGGTACAAAATGGGTTAAAAGGCAAAAACGTAACTATGACTTCTAACTGTATGTGAGTCCATTCTAACAGGGCATACAGTAAAATTCCTATATTAAGACCACCTTTGGGTCTTAAAGATCACTTTTGAACAGTTCCAAAGGTGGTCTCTGACCAGAGGACATTGTATGCAGAAACGCAAAGAAAGAAAACTTGCAAACTACTAAAAACAGTGAAATTCCGATATTAAGACCACATAAAATTGAGTTTAATTCTGCATTTAAAATCTAATTTAGTAGGTTGCAGTTATTCTTTCTTTGTGTTTTTTCCATACAGTGTCCTCTGGTCAGAGACCACCATTGGGACTGTTCAAAAGTGGTCTTAAAGACCACTTTTGAACAGTCCGCAAGGTGGTCTTAATATAGGAATATTACCGTAATCTTTTTAAAGCAGAATTAGTCATAATTTTAAGTGGTCTTTATAGCGGAATTTCGCTGTATTTGCTCGAGTTCTAGCTAACAATGAAAAGGCCGATTTCATTTGAATTGAGATAATTTTGCGGAAAATTTCATACGAGTCTTCACTTAAGAAATGTCTCAGTCTCAGATCTTTTCAGTGCCGGCCTCGGTAGCTGAGTCACATGCGCGTCAGACCAATAATCAGGTGTTCGCGGGTTCAATACTTTATTTTTGTTTCCAAAACCATGTCTCTTTTAAACTTGTCTACTGCATGAGTACTTACCACAGTACCTTCTTTCTGCTGCTTCTGTCTCTCCGCCTAACTGCTGTAAAACCATTTGGGAGGATAATTTCTGTATCTTAGATGATCAGTTTACCATTGCATTGTGTTGATGTACTTTGTATTACTCTCTGTCAATTGTGGTACCCACGGAGAGAGCAAATATAGGCCAAGCCTACGCCCAATCCGAGCCATATATACATGTATATATGTCTGTTTTATGTACATATGTATGATGACTGATATTTGGAATGAATAAATATATAATTTCGGCTCACACAGAGGTTAAATGAATAAAAGATGAAGACTTGTGGTCACATGCAGTCACAACTGAAGAAACAACAGAAAGCCATACAATGTTTTAATAAATAAGCCAACGTGAACAGGTAAGACTCACTAAAACAGGTCTATATAATTTTGACCCCCCCTTGAACCCCACTTTTATGTAGTGAAACTGGGTTTTACAGGGGTAAACCTTATTTTTCTTATTTCTGCTCTGAAATATACACCTGTGGACACAAAAGCGTTCAAACTTTGACGAGCTTCATTTCATTCTGACTTGAAACATCATTAAAATAACATCTTATCAGTCAACAAATTCAAAACACAAGGTGGTGTACATTTCATTGCTGTCTCCTGCACTGTCCAATCAAAATACATCTCGAATGTCAATCAGAAAGTGTTTTCCAACATGAGACCAATCAATTGCTTGATCTAGTTTAAGAATTCTTTGATGAATGACATTTGCTTGTCAAACTAACTTGATGCGAAGAGATTCATTGAAAGTTATTTCATAGGAGTTTGAACGCTTTTTTGTCCACAGGTGTAGATTGTGGGTACCCGTTAGAACCGCCTCAATGTGGCGGTTCTAACGCGTTTGTTTGTTTGTTTGTTTGATTTGAGGTTTAACGTCCCAGTCAACACTGTATAGATCATTTTGGAGACATTGCTTCCAATTTTGTGGGACTTTTACCCGGCATTGAGATGAAATGACATCTCAAGCCCTGTCGCCCAATGAAACCAATAGGGTTTATTAGCATGGACGGTCCGCCTCGCACCGCGGTTCCTGGACAGGCTCGGTTCTAACGCGTACCCACAATCTATATTTTGTGCAGACAAAGGAAACTATCACAATTTTCAGCTTAAAATTTTCGCTTTTTCGGCGATAAAGTTTACAATGTATTTGTATAGGCGTGTTTTCCTAATGCAAATGCCTTTGCTACGCGCAGACATGAAGAAAAGACATTGATGTACCTTCATGAAGGGAAAGCGATAGCTACTGAAAGAAGAGGGAAAGGAAGAGAGAGGGAGAGAGCAACGAAATCATAAAGTATTTAAAACATAAAAAGGCATGCATTAACACGCTTATCCAATAGACATGTAAGGCACTGCATGGGGACGACCGCCTGGAACAGTCAGCAGATATTCTAATATACTTGCGTATGTTTGTTTGTTTGTTTGATTTGAGGTTTAACGTCACCATCAACACTGTAAAGGTCAGTTTGGAGACATTGCTTCCAATTTTTGGGACTTTTACCCGAATTGAGATGAAATGACATCTCAAGCCCTGTCACCCAAAGAAACCAAAGGGTTTATAAGCATGGACGGTCCGCCTCGCACCGCAGACTTAGATCCTCTAAGCGGTTTACCAGTACTCGTGTGCGGGTAGGTTTCAGCTCTTCGTGGAAGCATCATGCAGGCCATCTGTTTGTTCAAGCCCCGATTGGCGTGGCCGATACTTGCGTATGTAAGGCGACATTTGATTGGATTTGCGGCAGTATATCGTGGGATATACTGTCGGAAATCCGACGTCATGATTTTACGTCGCTTTTCATTGGGTAGCATTTGGTTTTACGCAGCTAAAAGCGCTTGACGCTTTAAGTAAAAAAGCAACATAATAACGGTATTCGAGTGGAGATAACTGTATTGGAAAATGTCATTTGGGGAGGTAAAGCGTCGATTTTACGGTCGCAAATTCGGTTTTATGGCTCCGCTTGCGCGTCGTCGTAAAATAAAATTTCCGACCGTATAACCGCCGATTTACCTCCCCTAATAACAACTTTCAATACAACTATCCCCTGATTATACGAGGAAACCTCAAATCCGGAATCCGGAACATTCGACTCTCGCCCTTATCTCCATTGCCGATTCCTACAGGACATGTCTCTAGTGCTGTTAGTTGACTGCACACAGATATTTGAAGAAAATACGAGCCAGCGCACGACAAAACCTACAACAAGACATGTGCGCCTTACGAAGACTCAGATCAGCCTGCGCATCCGCGCAGTCTGATCAGAGTCTTCGTTGCGCGCTCTAAGGATAGCTAAGGGCCCAAATCTCCTTTATGCAGTAATGAGAAGTCTCTGGTTAGACTATATTGATGCGCAGACTGATCTGATTTTTTCGCTGGGCTCACATGTAATATGTAGGAAATGCTACTTCAAAAACCATTTGATCTGTATCTACATTGTTTGAAAGCGGGCTCAGCAGGACAAAAGTTAAGATGCCATGAAAAAATCCATCTGAAAATGTTGTCTGTTGATGTCGTCTGCTGCGTCTTCTTGCAAACTTTTTAAGCATATTTATGCATACAGGCAAACAGTGTGGACCCTGATCAGACTGTTCCTAGAGGACATTCTGATCTGGGTCCATACTCTTTACAATAATGACTTTTAAAGTTATGAGCGCAGACGACAAAGCAGACTACAACAGTTGTGACTGGCATTTTATGAGTTAAGTCATTTTATGAAAGAAACCTCCAAGATCGGTCATTGGCAAACGGTGCAGACCAAGCTCAAACGCCACAGGCCGGACCTAAGCTGTTTGGAAAACGGTCAGCCAATTTCAAAATAAATCTTAAAGATAACAGATTCTGAGACACGTACTTATAGTGTGTATAAGGCGGACTATTCCCATCACGAAAACACACCTATATAGTCTGTCCCCCATTAACCCCACTTTTATATAGTGAAACTGAGGTTTACATGGGTAAACCTTATTTTTCTCATTTCTGCCCTAAATATAGATTGTGGGTGCTCGTTAGAACTGGAATTACGAAAACACGCCTGTATAGGCGTGTTTTCTTAATGCTATTCAGTATAAAATGGGTTAATCATTATACAAGTGATCTCAAATAAGCCCCGTCCCTATAAACCTGTTTTCGAGGTTTCGTCAGGTAAGACACAACAGAAGTGAAGGCAATTATCCGGAATCGATACAATTATCTCACACCTCCCATCCAAGTCACCAAAGGCAGAGAAACACAAACCTAAATTAATTTCTCCATAATGAAAACGTCATGAGCAGAATTACTTTCCCACAAAATGGCCAAAACGATTATCCAAACAGCAATACATATATGCAAAGACATGCTATAAGGACAACACTTGGAGCGGTACTGGGTGGCTTGAATCGATTTTACGTGACCACAATCCTCGGCCTTTTTCTGTCTTGGTTTAGACAAAATAAAAGTGAAGACAATTATCAGGAATCGATACAATTAACCCCGACACCAGAGGGAAAGAAACAGAAACATGAAACAACTAGAACCTGCCTGCTCAGCTACAGGGACATGGTTAGACTGACAAGGAAGAATTATCATTTGCACCTACATTTGAAATATTCTGTTTAAAGTAACTGGGTTATAGGAATTCCGCCGTAACGAAAATAAAGCTATGGTGTGTATGATCATTCATAGAACCCTCCCATGGTGTAGTGGTTATGCTACTCACCGTGTAAAACAGGGGTCGTGGGTTCAATCCCGAGCATCTCCAGACTTTCGGAATGAGTTTTAAAATCGAGGTCCTGTGTCCATATGACCTTAGCTGTTAGTGGGGTGTAAAATTCAAACGCACACATATAACCATTCAGTCCGCTCGAGAAAAGGCAGCATACGAAAGGCACTCTACAAAATCTTCTTGTGGACTCAGCGAATTTGACACATACTGACAATACCGGCCAATCTTATCTGCGGCTACTATCACAGTCTTGATTTGCGCAATCATTACGAAAACACGCCTAAACAAATACATTGTAACCTTAACCGCAGAAAAAAAAAAACAATTTTCAGATGAAAAATTGTGATATTTTTCTTATTTCTTTTCAAAATATAGATTGTGGGTACTCGTTAGAACCGCCTCGTTCAGGCGGTTCTAAGGAGTACCCACAATCTATATTTAAAAGCAGAAATAAGAAAAATCATGTATACCCCTGTAAACCCCACTTTTACTATATAAAAGTGGGATTCAAGGGGTCAAAATAATAAAGGTGTGTGGTAGAAAAAAGAGGTATTGTTCTACCCCAACAGCGACCACATAGGTGCTGATCAGACTGCGCGGATGCGCAGGTTGATCTGCGCCTTTGTTGTTCGCAACTGCCATTAAACGGTTTATCAAAGAAAGACTTATACTTGCAATGAAAAAAGTGTATTATAAAGATGACAATACATTTTCTGAAGACTTTTGATAACTGTCAAAACTTTGTCACTGTTCTACTATCACTTAATGACGCTATGTCGATGGTCTTGTCCTGATTTACATTGTTAATTTCACTGGATGCGACAACAGTTACGTTCAGTTTGTCGCTTAAGTTCTCGTTGTTAGTCTCTGGTACCCAGAAGAAAGCACAGCAGCCAACTAGCGACAGTCCACCACACGTGAAATACATAACTCCTGGTATAGAGGTTTCCTGAAATGAGAACCATAGCATTAGGTGGAAGAATCAAAAGGTCATTAAAAAGTCAGTAACTTTAATATTTGCAGAGTTTAACTTTTTCGATAAATGATAATACAATCACAAAGTGAAGTGCTAAGAATGGCGAGGCTATACTTATAGGATATTGACTTTATATTGTAAAATATTCGGCACGAGCTCATATGGCGACGGACGCACGAGCCTGCGCCTGATCAGAGCCTCCAATGTTTGCAAAATATTCACCCATTTTCTGATTGAATGTCTGAAACTAACTCCACCTGGCACCCCTCAATTTTGAACTGGACTCCTGAGACAGATTTGGGGCTAATGGTAAAATAAACTGGTTTTTGTGTGTGTGTGTGGGGGGGGGGGGGGGGGGGTAACTCACCAAATGTACTAACTGGGGAGCGACCGCGGCACCAATATGAGCAAGAATGGCACAGAAGGAGAAGCCAATATTTCTGAAAAGGTACAGAAAAAGCAAAAAGGGCATGTTTAAGAAAATCATTGTCAATATTCATCTGAAAACATGTCATTGCCGGTGTAAGCGCTTCTTATACAGACCAGCTACCGGTAATAACCCATATTTTTTGTTTCGCGGAGAAACCGCCTAACGCGAAATCGGCTATTTTCTCCGCAAAACAGCGAGAAAAGATAAAATGAGCGAGAAATTTCTCGCTGAAATTTCTCCCGGTTTCGCGGAGAAAATTCTCGGATATTCTCGGCGAAAATTTGACCGATTGCTTTAATTGAAAATGAAATTACCCGCGTTTCGCGGAGAAAAAAATACGACTGGGCTTACGTGAAATTTTCGTCTCATTATTATTTCTTCGTTTGTTTGGCGTTGTTTTTGGAAACGAAGGCAAATGGTAGTCATTGTTAAATCATTATCAAATATTCTTTCATGTTACACAATTTCATTTTAGTAATTTATTTCTCCTTTGTTTAATCCCTTTTTAAAAGTCTAATGACAACTTTTATTCACATCACGAAAAATCGCTTCTTATACATGTATAAACTTAAATATACTTAACTCATTTTAAACGCAGGTTGTACTATAGTTGTGTTTTTATGTTTGTTTGTTTGATTTGAGGTTTAGCGTCCCCGTCAACACTGTATAGGTCATTTTGGAGACGTTGCTTCCAATTTTGTGGGACTTTTACCTCGTATACACGCCTATAATGTTCTAAGCACTAAGGCTAGCCCATTGATGTCTGCTAGCCTCCACGGAAAAGGTCTGGTTTGTTTTATGTTTATCTAATGAATGCAGTAATACAAATCAATAAATATACGCAAATAGTTAAACGCTGGACAAGGTTGGGTTAAGCATTTGCAGTTTTCCGAAGTAAATTTCCGAAGTAATGTTATTTGCAGGCTTAAGGGCGCTTAGGTAAACTTCAGTCGTACGTTCTATTATGGGCTATTTGGTAGTAACGCTGTTTCGTAGTGCAATGTTTCGTATTTTGAATTTAGTTAAAGCCTAAAGATCTGGGCCCAGTTGTTCAAAGCATCGTTAGCTTAACGAGCTCGTTAGTGGTCATATTGTTAACTTTTCTAGCAAGTTCAATATCTAAAATTTTGGTATTTTTGCTGAAAAAATGTGAGCAGCTTTTGCATCCGCAAAAGCTGCTCAATTTTTTTTCAGCAAATATTTCAGCATATTTGCCATATTTAATGATCAAAGTTTTGACGATACGGTAACTAACGACGTCGTTAGTTTTGAACAACTGGCCCCTGTTCACAACGGACTTTAGAGAAAGTCACGTCTGTTTATATTTATGTCTGAATAACGTCGCTTCCATTTGGAAAGATGTAAGCCCAGATATCATTAAGAAACACTGTTAGAAACTGTAACATGGCCAGGACACAGATAAACCTACATTCATAAATCCATGCAATGAATATCCCTGTAAACCCAACTGTATAAAGAGCAAACTCGGCTACAAGGGTATACATTATTTGTCTTTTTATGTTCCTTGCAAGACCGAGGTAATGGTTATTCGGAAGAACCGCCTCTGATATGGGCATGAACTGGTTGCCAATTTCCCGTTTTAGTGCTTCCCGTACAAAATGGGTTAAATGAGTCTTTGGGGTTGCAAATGTCATCCGTTAGAGATTGTGGTGACGCGGTCAGTACCTTATCACTGTGGGATATATTTCAATTGTGATTGTCTGTAAAGGTCCCCAGGAAGTAGCGATGGCCAGGTTGGCGACTAAAGCGAAGCCAGTTGTAAGTCCGTCCCGTTTGTCTGTATCTGAAAGCAGATCAAACCGTACAATTAGAACTGGGAGAGAATGATAAAAAGTATCCATTAGAAATAACATATTGTTTACGCGGGCCAAGTTTGGGCCGACATGCCACGTCGCATCAATGCCGGCCAGACGTTGGTTAAGCATTCCGCGCTGCTGGGTCAATAAGATGGATCAGTGCAGTAAATGTCACAGAAGAATAAATAGCGGATACAGTATAATTCCTATATTAGGACCACATTTGGGACTGTTCAAAACTGGTCTTAAAGACCACTTTTGAACAGTCCCACAGGTGGTTCCTAACCAGAAGACACTGTTTTCAGAAAACGCAAAGAAAGAATAGCTGCACCCTTCTAAATAAACTTTTTAAACCAGAATTAGTCTAAAGTTTAGTTCTTAATAGCGGAATTTCACTGTATTTACTTGCCAAAAGTATTTCATCGAGTGTGTTGAAAACATCACATTACGATAAAACACCCGTGCGACATAGCGCATATTTCTTATCTCCAAAATGGCTCCTTTTCTGATGAAAATTTGTGATATTTTTCTTACAAATACTGCAAACATAGGTTGTGGGTGCTCGTTAGAACCGCCCCATTGAGGCGGTTCTAACGAATGCCCACAACCTATGTTTTGGAGCAGAAATAAGAAAAATAATGTTTACCCCCGTACACCCCAGCTTTCTCTATATAAAGTGGGGTGTACGGAGTGTTCATTTCACGGACTTGTTGACGTGATGATAATTTTAACGAGCGCGAAACGAAAACTCTGATGTTTTCACACACGAGGTGAAATATTTTTGGTATTTATCGCAAAAAAAAAACAAAAAAACAAAAAAAAAAAAACACACACACACACAAAAAAACGTAATTTTTGCCATGTACTGTAATTGAACAGCTGTTGGTAACAGGCTTCACACTTGTCATCACGAATACACGCCTATATAATTTTGACCCCCTTGAACCCCACTTTTATATAGTACAACTGGGGTTTCTGGGGGTATACCTAATTTTTCTTATTTCTGCTCTAAAATACAGATTGTGGGCACACGTTAGAACCGCCTATATTTTGAGCAGAAATAAGAAAAATATCACAATTTTTCATCATAAAATTTTCATTTTTTCGGCGATAAAGGTGGCAATGTATTTGTATAGGCGTGTTTGCGTAATGTGATAGTTTCTTGTGTTTTCAATATATTTTCAACTCGTTCGATGACATATTGTTATTTATCGAAAAATAAATAATTTAATTTTCTTTTTACTTTATAGGAAAAACAAACCAAAAATGTTGTCCGGGCTGCTACTGTGAAAATAAAATGGTCATTTTATTTTTCACACTTTGAAAATATCATATATGCTTTATCTTCACAGTGTGAAAATATCATTTTTATTTGTTTCAGATATGCATTGATTTCACTGCTAAGAATAAAATAAATGGCGGCATATTTGGTGATTATTGCTGTATACACATTCGTTATGCGCTAATTTCTATGTATAAAGAAGTTTGCCCTTGGTACCCAAGATGGGGCCTTGTTTAGGATAATTAGAAACGAATAAAATTTTCAGACCTTTCAAAAAGGAAGCGAACTTTCAATGAACAATTGCAAACAAGTGGATACCAAATGAATTATGATCGCAACGTCTTATGAGAATGGGGAAGCATACTATACAAACAGAGAGACGTTTAACGCTCTGCATGTTGGGTATTTTTTACGCAGCAGACGACATTTTGAATATTTTTCTAATTTTCCCAGAAAACAGGATTTGGCATCTCATGCAAGTTGTCTCCCATGGAGACAATTTGCATGAGATGTCAAGTCCTGTTTAGGAGACAATTTGAAACAATTTGCATGAGATGTCAAGTCCTGTTTAGGAGACAATTTGCATGAGATATCACGTCCTGTTTTCAGGGGAAAATATGAAAATTATTAACAATGTGTTGTCTGCTTAATTAGCCTAGAGGGTGGTAAAGATTAACAGGCGCTATAAGGACAACATACAGCTATGAAACGCTTTAGGAAAATCAAAGATACTGCACACAATTTCAAAGAATACATAAATCACAAGTCATTCTATGTACATAGTCGAACACACATGAACTATGCAGGGTAATCAAAAGAAATACGCAGAATGAGGCAGAAATATCATGGGCTGTCCGTCATATAATGGTTTGTTAACCCCAAAAGTTGGCGAAAATTTAAAAAAAGGAACAATATGACCCTCGTCTTGAGGAAACCTACTTTAGTCATTTGTGACCAGCACCGATGCAGATCAACGAAGCCGGAGTAAAACCTTAAACGTCCATTGCTTGGGTGGTGTAATGTCTCTAGTGTGTGTATATAACATTCCATTACTGTGTATAGTGAGTGGCCACCAGATCAACACTTTAAACGTTCATTGCTTAGGTGGTGTAATGTCTCAAGTTTGAATATATAACATTCAATTACATGTGTATAGTTGAGTCGCCACCAGTTCAACACCTTAAACGCTCGATGGTTCGAAAACCGATGGCTCGTTTACTATGGCTGAGTTGAACCCGTTCTTGATTCCCTAGGGAATTTCTGTACGTAAGAAGTAGGGAGAGTAAAAAAAGGATATTTTCGTCTTTTATCTTGCAAATGTATGCTGTGTGTACTCATTAGAATCGCCTCGATGAGGCGATTCTAATGAGTACACACAGCATATATTTTCATTATAGAACACCGAAAAGATGTCCAAAAGTATCTCGTTAAGCCTCCTGACAGTAACCTCAGTGGCTCGAACTACCCCTGTCTCGAACATATTTTCGAGGTTCAAAAGGTATTCGAGCCATTGAAGTTCGACTGTATAACATTTCAATTACATGTGTGTAGTTGAGTCGCCACCAGATCAACACCTTAAACGTTCATTGCTTGGGTGGTGTAATGTCTCTAGTTTGTATATATAACATTCAATTACATGTGTATAGTTGAGTCGCAACCAGATCAAGACCTTAAACGTCCATTGCTTGGTCGGTGTAATGTCTCTTGTTTGTAGATATAACATTCAATTACATGTGTATAGTTGAGTCGCCACCAGATCAACACCTTAAACGTCCATTGCTTGGGTGGTGTAATGTCTCTAGTTTGTATATATAACATTTCAATTACATGTGTATAGTTGAGTCGCCACCAGATCAACACCTTAAACGTCCATTGCTTGGGTGGTGTAATGTCTCTTGTTTGTATATATAACATTCAATTACATGTGTATAGTTGAGTCCCCATGTTGGGTCGCAAACCCCGAAGACAAGGGACTCGTCTTTGGCTTATGTACGAGTACATTTCTTAGAAAATTCAGTAGAACTTCGATGGCTCGAACACCGATGGGTCGTTTACCATGGCTGAGTCGAACCCGTTCTTGATTCCCTAGGGAATTTCTGTACGTAAGAAGTAGGGAGAGTAAAAAATAGAATATTTTCGTCTTTTATCTTGCAAATGTATGCTGTGTGTACTCATTAGAATCGCCTCGATGAGGCGATTCTAATGAGTACACACAGCATACATTTTTCATTATAGAACACAAAAAAAGATGTCCTAAAGTATGTCATTTTGTCTCCTGGCATTAGCTCGCAGTGGCTCGAACTATCCCTGTCTCGAAAAGATTTTCATTGTCCCAAAGGTGTTCGAGCCATTGGAGTTTGACTGTAATGAGAAATATTGACGACTTTTACCAATATACTGTACTGTTCCGGCCACTAAAGCTGACAGTCCTGTAATTAAATACACCAGCATTGATGTGTGTCGACGACCAAATCTAAAAAAAGGAATAAGATAGAATAATAACAAAATAAATAAAAAAAAGTAAAAATAAAAAATAAAACATGTTATATCATCAAACAAAAAACGGAATGTATGAAATACAGCAGATAACAGTCAATTATTCACAGTTGAAAATACAATGTGCTGCTGTAATTTTAATCATCGAACAGTTCTACATGTCAAAATCACTTTAACAATTCCTTGTTTTAGACCTTATGGCTACCCGTGCCACGCTTTTTATTTGGAAAACGTGTTTGCAAGTAGAGGTCGAATCAGTGTATTAGTTCAGAACGTTTTAATAAGCTCACTCAATCCACTTAAAATTAAGACTGCTTGCTAAAACTGTTCTCTTCCGATTTCCGAACTGGAACGTGGCCATTTTGGAAATCTTCAAATCTTATCTGCTCCCGAACAATTAGTCGGATTGAGTCGAAAATCGGTGGGTGGCATAAGGTTGGCATGTAAGACTGTTGCATTCCAATATCGAAGATGCTTGCTGTGGTGACCATCTTAAAATTCTCGCAAGGTCAGCTCTGCACCAACATAAATTAGTCGGACTGAGCAGTTCAGAAATTTAATCACAGGCAAGAAGGCAACACGACGAGTCAGAATTACTTACATTACGATAACACACCCGTGCGTCATAGTGCATTGTTACATCTCCAAAAGGGCCAATTTTCTGAAGAAAATTTGTGATATTTTTCTTATTTATACTCCAAACATATGTTTTGGGTGCTCGTTAGAACCGCCTCATTGAGGCGGTTCTAACGAGTACCCACAACCTATGTCTTGGAGCAGAAATAAGGAAAATAATGTTTACCCCCGTATACCCCAGTTTTCTCTATATAAATTGGGGTTTAGGGGGGTCTTTATTTCACGGACTTGTTCACGTGATGAGACAATTAAACCGGCCACCATGGCACACTGTAACCTTTTATGATCACCCTCATTCAGGTCACCAGAGCCTCTAGTACAGTAGAACTTCGATGGCTCGAACACCGATGGCTCGTTTACCCGTTTTTGAGTCCCTAGGGAATTTCTGTACATAAGAAATAGGGAGGGTAAAAATTAGGATATTTTCGTCTTTTATCTTGCAAATGTATGCTGTGTGTACACATTAGAATCGCCTCGATGAGGCGATTCTAATGAGTACACACAGCATACATTTTTCATTATAGAACCCAGAAAAAGATGTCCTAAGGTTTGTCGTTATGCCCCTGGTATTAACCCTCAGTGGCTCGAACTACCCCTGTCTCGAACAGATTTTCATGGTCCCAAAGGTGTTCGAGCCAACGAAGTTCGACTGTATTTATGTTTCTGTAGGTCTTATATCATGTGACAGGCGGCCATTTTAAGGCCTTATTAGAAGTATACATTATCATTTTACATTTCGAAAACAAATAATTTAAGGAACAAAAGCTATTATTATAAAAAGAAATACTTTTCAATATGGGTAAACCCCGTATTGTACCTTAATTTAGCCCACACGGTATCGCATATGTGATAGTTTTTCAGAAACGCTAGCGACCTTGTAAATGGCGTCAGCAGGTTCAGATATAGTGTATATCTACGAGGACAAGTCAATAAGTAAGCAGCCTATCCCATTTCCAATTGACCGAGACAACCAAGATTTGCATGCCTTGTTTCAATACATGTTTAGGCATGAGGGTAAAATAGCACCCTTATCGTGTCATTTACTCATAAGATATTGAACGTCAAACATTGAGTACCGTGCTGTAATTCGGTACTTGTATTTGAAAGGGAAACATGTAAGTAAATACATTGCAAGTTGGCCAATGATTATGGGTTTTCTGTACCATCGTATGCATAAGCTAAATTCTGGGTTGGGGGATTCAAACGCGGTAGAACATCCTTAGAAGACGAAACCATGTCTGGAGGCCCATCAGATGCCACCGATAAAGAAAAGTGTAGAAACGTTTGGGATATGGTGTACTCTGATAGGCGAATTAAGGTGGAAGAGATAGCGAGTGCATTACACATTTCACATGGTACTATTTCAACAATTTTACATGATCGCTTGGGTATGCGCAAGCTAACTGCCCGTTGGGTCCCAAAATCCCTTAGCGACGAACAAATTGCAACCAGAGCATCAGTAATGAAGTGCAATGTCGAAGCGGTTTAGGTCAAAGCAATATGATTTTCTGTCACGTCTGGTGATTGTAGATGAGAACTGGGTCCATTATTATGAGCCAGAGAATAAAACTCAAAGTCGCAAGTGGGTAGGGCCGGGGTCTCCGAGGACAAAGAAGTTCAAACTGGCAAGGTGATGGCAACTGTATTTTGGGGCGCACAACGCGTTTTTATGTTGGACTTTCCAGCAATGAAAAGTAGAATAACAGGTGCGTATTAAGCAAATTTGCTCGACCAACGGAGAACTGCGATCCGTGAGAAACGACGAGGTAAACTCTCCAAAGGGATTCTGCCCTAACAGGACAAAGCAAGAGTCCACACTTGCAAAATCGCAATGGATGCTGTTGAGCGGAATAGGTACGAGCTAATACCGCACAAGCCTATTCTCCGGACTTAACTCATAGTGACTATTTCCTTATCCCAAACTTGAAAAGAATATCCGTGGACGTCATTTCCGGTCCAACGAAGAAATCGTGGCGACAGTTGAGGAGTGGGTCGGCGACAAGGACCCTTGCCTCTTCAGGTCTGGGCTGATGGAACTGGAACAGCGTTGGTCCAAGAGTATCATTCTAGAGGGAAATTACATCGAAAAAGAGGAGATCGATCTCACCCAGAAATACGTTTGGTTGGCTTTTTATTGACTCGCCGCCGCCGTATCTTCCCCAATATTCAGCTCCATGAAACATGCTTTCTTGTATGTTTACTAATCTGCTGAATTAATTAAGTTGCTTTGATACAGGCATATATTCAACTGAAGATAAGTTCAATTATCAACAGGTAGCAATATTTTGAATACAAAAAAAAATCCATTGATTTCCTGTCATACCGAACACCTGCAGTCCCTTCAGGGCTTTGATCAAAACTTTTAATCTAGGCTTTCTGTTGACATACTCTGTGTAAATGAAAGAAAAAAGCAGAATATTGAATAACATCGTATTAAAGCAGTAAGGGTTATTTACTGCATGTGCACAAGCAGATCAGTCAGGGGTTCAGTTGATTACTGAAGAGGAAGAACAATATCGGTAACCTAGCTGCAGATTGTGGTTGAGTATGCAGAAAGTAAGAATAAAATTATATTTCAGAAGGTGAAAATGCATTTGCGAAAGCTGCTCACACTTTTCAGCAAAATTATCCGAGTTTTAGATATTGTACTTGCTAGAACAGTTAACAGTTCGACCACTAACAAGCTCGTTAAGTTAACGATGTTTTAAACAACTCGACACTGAATGCACGAAATGGTTTTCATACGATATCTTTAGAAAAAGATTGGTGGATTGGATTCAAATTTCATACACTTGTGTATAATCATAAAATACAGGTCAAGTTCGATTTCAGGGGAAATCCGCTTATTATAATCAGAGTTAAGTGTGACCATTTTTCAACTTAACTTTTACATGAAAAATGATTTCCGTGCGATAGCTTTTGAAAACCTTGATGGATTGGATTCATATTTTACACACGGGTATAATTATAATCATAAAATATAGGGCAAGCTCGATTTCGGGTAAAATCCGCCGATTATTATGAGAGTTATGGCCCTTTTTCAACTTCATTTTCACTTGAAAAATGGTTTCCGTGTGATATTTTTTTAAAACCTTGGTGGCTTGGATTTAATTTTCATGCACAGATATATAAATCATAAAATGCAGGTCAAGTTCGATTTCGGGTAAAATCCGCTAATTATTATAAGATTTATGACCCGTTTTAAACTTTATGTTTTGTTGTTGTTGTTTTTTGCATGAAAACATGGTTGCCGTGCGATATCTTTCAAAAAATTGGGTGGATTGGATTCATATTTTATATACAATATATATAAACATAAAATACAGGTCAAATTCGATTTCAAATAAAATCATCGGCCAATTATCATGAGAATTCAAGTATGGCCCTTTTTCAACTTCATTTTACTTGAAAAAAAAATGGTTTCTGTGTGAAATCTTTTGAAAACATACATAGGTATATAACAATAAAATGCAGGTCAAGCTCGATTTCGGGTAAAATCCGCCAATTTTAATGAGGGTTATGACCCTTTTTATTTTATTTTATGCATGAAAAAAAGGGCTCTTTGCTATATCTTTCGAAAACCTTGGTGGATTGGAGTCATATTTCATATAAAATACAGGTCAGGTTTGGTTTCAGGTAAATGCACCAATTATTATAAGAGTTATGGCCCTTTTTCAACTTCATTTCTACATAAAAGACGATTTCTATGTGATACCTCATTACGATAACACACCCGTGCGGCATAGTGCAATTTTTCACATCTCCAAAATGGCCATTTTTCTGATGAAAATCCGTGATATTTTTCTTATAAATACTGCGAACATAGGATGTGGGTGCTCGTTAGAACCGCCCCATTGAGGCGGTTCAAACGAGTACCCACAACCTATGTTTTGGAGCAGAAATAAGAAAAATAATGAATACCCCCGGAAACCCCAGTTTTCTCTATGTAAAGTGGGGTTTAGTGGGGTCTTCATTTCACGGACTTGTTCACGTGATGTTTTGAAAATATGATTTGATCGGATTTATATTTTATACAATGGTATACAATCAGAAACTACAGGTCGAGTTTGATTTCTGATAAAATCCACCAGTTATTCTGGAAGTTATGGCGCTTTTTTCAACTTAGTTATTACACATAAAAGTATTTTGTGTTTGGTATCTTTTGAAATTATTATTAGATAGTTAATTTACATAAACTTCATATTTTAATTTATCAGGAAATCTAGGTCGTTTGGTTTAACTTACAATATGCCGATTATAATGACAGTTATGGCCCATTTTCAACTCAGTCATCGTTTTGCAAAATGCTTAATTCCGGATGACGCTGACCCATTAGCGGGAGCATCCGTGTCATAATGGCACATTTCTAGTATTCTCCAAACATAGTTGGGTCTGAACGGGTGGTCATGACTGCAACGTTACTGCGATTTATTAATTGATTATCCTATATTACACAAGGTCAGCTAATATTCAAAAATCATAAATCATGTTTTTAATTGTGTCAATTAATAAAATTGTCATTAATCAAGGAATTTCGTATTGGCCTTGTTACAGGTACACGGTCAGCTGTATTGGCCTCGGCCTTCGGCCTCGTGCCAATACAACATACCTCGGACCTGTAACTGGGCCAATACGAAATTATTTGATTCATAACATTATATTACTGACCTGTTTTGTAGCCAAATCCCTAATCCTTTCGATGGAATTTGAACAAAGTTGAAGAGAAACAAATTAAAGTAAATATCTCCTGCCAGATTTTGTATTCCGAATGTGATGGAGTAATCCGCTAGACCAATAGCTATCCTGAAAGTATAACATACGTTAACCCTTGTCATGCTGAATATTCATATATGCCACACCCACAACCGATTATCAACCAATCAGATTACTTGATGCAAATTATTGCAACACATTCACAATCTGGATGGCAAACAATGTAGATCCTGATCAGATGACTTCGTCAGAAGCCATCTGATCTGGATCTTCATCGTTTGGAAAATAAGGCATATCTGGGCTCAGCAGGACAAGGGTTAACTAGCCTTTGCAATGAATACACCTGTAAATCCCACTTTATATATAGAAAAAAACTGGGATTTATAAGGGTGTCTATTATTTGCATTGTTTCTGCTCTGAGACATAGATTGTGAATAATGGTTAGAATCGCCTCACTAAGGCGGTAACACCTTTAACCCTAATATTGGAGCGTTAACCCTTATAATACAATAATAAACAATAGAATTACCCACTAAATAAGTTTTTGTTGGTCCAGTTCCAATAATAGGGGTGTCAGATTTCTTTTAATTTGTGGGAAATTTTACAAAAACGAATGTTCTTTAAGCAAACAATGTAGACCCTGATCAGACGCCACGTTCTGCGGTATCTGATCTGGATCTACACTGTTTGCCAATATTCCAAAACGGGCCGATAGGCATATATGGGTTAATAAGAAAATTTTCCTTTTCACCAAAAACAATACCCGCTTTTGAAATATGAAATAATCCACTATGTACCGTAATGAGGTAAAACTGAGCCGCTTAAAAACAAAATGTGCGTGTGTAGTCCTATACTCAGATCGACCTGATCAGAGTGTTCTGTGTGCTAAATAGATACTTGCTAGATATAACAGATCAGCATGCGCTTACATAATGAAAACATGCCTATATAATTCTGACCCCCTGTAAACCTTATTTTCTTAATTCTGCTCTCAAATATAGATTGTGGGTACTCGTTAGAACCGCATCGATGAGGCGGTTCTGACGTGTACCAATCGAGGCGGTTCTACGAGTACTCGCAATCTATATTGTAGAGCAGAAATAAGAAATATATCAGAATTTTTTATCTGAACATTATCAACTTTTGGTGGTGATATTTTCAATATATTTGGATAATGCTAGCAGTTTGATCTGTTTTTACTTTTCGCCATTACGAAAACACGCCTATATGAAAGCATTGTAAACTTTACTGCCGAAAAAAAAAAAAAAAAAAAATATTTTGAGATGAAAAATTTGATATTTTTCTTGTTTCTTCTCAAAATATAGATTGTGGGTACTCGTTAGAAGGCGGTTCTGAAGAGTACCCACAATCTATATTTTAGAGCAGATATAAGAAAAAATAAGGTTTACCCCTATAAACCCCAGTTTTACTATATAAAAGTGAGGTTCAATGGGCTCAGAATGATATAGGCGTCATGGCTTGCCACTGAATGTCAAAGTCATGGACTCTTGTCTTGTGTTGCAGTGTTTCTTAACCCTAGGGTGAATTAATCTTAGTTGTGGCGCTAGTTCATTTGACAGTACGATATTCCGACCGGTCACCTAACATGAATTTTAGTGTTTAAAAGACACTGCAATCCTATCTAGACAGGATTTGCTATTTATGTACAAACTGAAGCAATTAGGCACTTATTAAGAAATGACGACGAAAGCCTTTAAAGCCTTAAATCTATAAATCAGTCTTAGGCCACTTTAGCAAGCAGCTTTTCAAATCACCTTATACAGCAAAACTGAGTTGTAAAATTTATTTTATCATATGTCGTCGCGTCTAAGAGTGTTATAACGCCATGTAATAAATTCTATAATCCACTAGTGGATTAAATATGCAAATTAGTTTGATACGCCCCGTAACGTTACATGCACTACGTCCTTAACAACGTCGCGTTTACTAATGGCGGAAGAGTGTCATTTTTATAAAACAACCGTGAATAGAATGCGTTTTAAATGTCATATGATAAACAAAATCTTGCATTCGTGCTCATGTATTATTGAATTTATTAAACTCGTTGACGAAAAGGGATAAAATGCTAAACAAAGCCTCGCATTTTATCCATTCTCCTCAACTCGTTTAATAATTTCAATAATACATGAACACTCATGTAAGATCGTCTATATCTCTTACCAAGTGACTGACATCAACAACGTTACTTTTATAAGGAATCTGCTGCTTAATATGTCCAGTATGGAATACTTCTTGTCGGTTTGTTTTGGCACGAAATTGGCGGTAGCAAGTTGTTTCATATACGTCATATCCGGTACCTGTCGCCGATTAACCTTTGAAACCGTTGTTATAACTCTCTCGGCATCCTCTACACGATCGTGCCCGTAGTACCAACGGAAGCTTTCTGGCATAAGCCTGATAAAAAATAAAAATATCATGGAAGACTAAGTTAAGAAATTACGATTATTATTCATTTGAAACAATTGTTTTGATTAAAATCAGAGCTTTATCATGTAATAGCCACATTGTGTAGCCATTTACTCTGTCAAATTTCACTTAACTGGTACACAAACTTATTAACTATGTCTGACTCGAACTAGTTGTTAAGTCCATAGAAAATTCGTCAAATAGTTTCAGACAACAAGTACTTGGAGATAATTTTAGAAGATTTTTTATTTTACCATTGAAAAGTATTATCTTTGAAAAGTATGTCTTGTTTTCCCATTAAATAAAATAGAAGTGAAGGCAATGATCAGGAATCGATACAATGAACCTACACCACCCGTCAGGGACACCAAAGGGAAAGAAACACCAACATGAAATAACCAACAGCGGAAGGCAAAATGACATTACTTTCCAATAAAATAGCCATTTGGCTATCCAGAACAAAACGATATAAGCGATACACACATTCAAAGACGAACTATAACAAAAATAAACCGCAATTATTTGTTCAGTCCGCATGAACGTTTCCTAATTCATCAGTAAAACATCTCCGAAAAATCAAAACAGATGAAACAATGGTGAGGTCTCGACTGCAAAAAATAACACCGAAATGCTGGAACTAAAGAACACCAACAGTTAGACTCCGATGGACCCGACCAGCGACAGAGTACCATGTACTAATCAACATTACCTAAAATTAAATTTTAATTCTAAGTACGTCTTTAGGCTGGAACCTTCATAAAATCTGAGGCCTGACCACCGGCCTGCAATTAAAGAGGTTAGTAATGTTATCAACCGTGGTAGGGTTAACTACATGTACCGTTTTTAATTTTTGAAATTTAAATAGATTTTAGATGTTAAAAACAAACCGAAAGCGCTTAGTTTTTTCATTTGATTTGCACTGTTTATGATTATATCCAACCTTAATTTTGAAATTAATTAAGAAATGAAATTTATTTTTCTGCAGTTCATGGAAGTATGAACGCAGTGGGTCGCGTGCAAAGTGAATGAACCCCGAAGGGGTTCATGTAAACTTTGCTAGCGACCCACTGTCGTTCATACTTTCATGAAAAGCAGAAAAATTAAGTTTATTTTTTATATTTACATTATTTGTCCCTCATCCCCGGGCGAAAAAACGCTTGTAGTGCAAACTTTTAAAGCTGAAAAACATTTACACGCTGTTTTTATACAAAGAACGGGGCAGCGTTGACGTCATCAACGCCCGTAGAGAACAATGGTTTAGAATGACGTCACTTAACGTCACTGAAAATCATGCGATTCGATGCGTTTATGGACGTATGAACGCAATTGTTTTCTATAGGTTTACATTAGACTTTACACTGGAAATGTAAATATATGGGAATGGCGTCTGTTAAGTTGAGAAAAGGTTTTGCGTAGTTGCTGTTACCGATAAACCTGATTGAGAAATAGCAGCTAACAACTGATTTCGAGTGTTGAAGTCAGTTAAATGACTAGACACTCTGGCAAATCGAAACAATTGCGAAATATAAACGCCATAGGTGCCGCACAAGGAACATCACCATTAAAGAAAGGAAGATTTACCATCCAAGAAAGGAAAATTTACAATCTCGAAATCAAAACCATAAATCATAAATTTTGCAGGGAACAAACCCATATTCAACAGATAGATGCAAATCCATAAACGGGGCCTAGGTATCAGAAGAATTTGCTTTATTTAAGTAAAGTTCTGGTGGGAAGGGGGGGGGTATATTTGACTGATCAAACCATCGAAATAGGTATTGTCAACATTTAATAAATCATCCAAATACCTAGAACTCGAGCTGAAGGCTTAAGTTTTCAATGGCAAAGGACATCATGAAATCTCTTTCATAACAAAACAAGAACAGATCAGCCACAAGGGGGGTGCACAATTTGAACCCACCGGAATTCCCAAAATTTGTCTAAATAGCTTGGTGCCAAATCTTATGTAAATATTGTCCAGTATAAAGGTGAGAGGTTCGCACACTTTCTGACTTGGCCATTATGTATATTTTATGCTCTTCAGAAGTAAAAAAGAGTATTTCTAACATTACATGCAAAATAGTGGGAATCTTCTCTGTGCAATGTCCATTCAGTTAGGTCAGTTTTTCTTTTATAAGATTATGAGGAAGAGTAGTGTAAAGGGTGGAAAGTCATAAGAAGACGGGCTTGATTGCATTCTTTAATTGCACGCCAGTGAGTCAGGCCTCAGATTCTATGACGGTTCCAGCGTAAAGGCTTACTAAGAATTAGAGAGAATCTAATTCTATGTAATGTTGGTTGGTGCCTGATGCTCTGTCTCTGGTCGTGCCCATCGGAGTCTAACTGTTTGGTTTTCTTTTGCTCCAGCATTTCAGTGGTTTCTTGCTGTCGGGTCCTCATCGATGTTTCATCTCTGTGGTTGTTTGCTTTTTGTGTTCACAGAGATGTTGCAATGATGAGTTAGGAGGTCTTCATGCGGACTGGACAAACTATTTGTCTAAATCGTGACGGAAGTAAGGGCGAGGATTGTGGCCACGTAAAATCGATTTAAGGCCCCCCGCCCATTGAAATTCGTTTCTCTGGCCGTTCCAAGGCGGTTCTTCTGTCGCGGTTTATATTTGTTATGGTTTGTCTTTGAGTGTTTGTATCGCTTATATTATTTTATTTTGGACAGCCAATTGGACATTTTGTGGGAAAGTTACTGTCCTTTGGCTTTCCGCTGTTGATGTTTCCATTAGGGTCTGTCGTTTCATGTTTGTGTTTCCTTCCCTTTGGTGTCTCTGATGGAAGCTGTGGGTTAATTGTATCAATTCCTGATCATTGCCTCCACTTGTATTTTGATGCATGAAAACGTCTGGATTTCAATTTATTGATAACCACATTGGAATTATTTTTAGACCATGCACTGATCTTTCAAAGTCTTGCGTTTTGAGGGACGTAGAAAACCATAGACTTGTTGTTAACATGATGATATACATATGGTTTACAATTTGCTCTTCTTAAGGGGAATGTGAACACCTAGCACATTTTGCGCCATATTATTCAAAGGGAGACAACTTTCGGGACTTCCTGTTCGCTTTTCTATAGGCTCAGTCTCTCTGAAAAAGGGGTTCACCCTTAAAGGAAAGAATTTGCTCCCTAGGAGCAAATTCTTTTCTTTAAGAGTTGACCCCAATTGACATGAGAGACAAAAATTCTTTTGCAGGAGTTGCCTCCCCTGAAGGTGTTCCTATTCCCCTTAACGTCGTCTTGAAAAGAAACCTATTTAACCGCAACTGTGCAAATTGTTTCAACAAAGCCATTGTAGGGCAGAACTGACACAAAAGTAGTATCAAATTGGTTACATAAAACGAAGATTATTTTGTTTTCTCTTGTTTTATTTGATGACCCGCGCCATGACAATGGCCCGAAAATAGCCTACCCCTTGGGTTGCTGTTGTTTATCTGATCTTATGATGTTATGTGAGACGGTCTCCACCGTGTCTATCAGAATTATCAAAATATCGTTTTCTTGGGTACACATGGTGGATTCATGTCTAATTTTTTAGCCACCATGCTGTGAGCTATATTGCTTTAAATATTCAACGTGATGCTGATTTATACATCTTTAACATCTTGCATCAAGTATGTTTACGATATACATCAGTATGTCGTGCATAAATTACCTTATAAAAATGTAGAAATCAAGTCCTAATCGATCGTTTTAAATTCTTGGAGACACACTAGACTTCTTATTTGTGAAACTGTGCCTTTACTGACAGTAGCATTTATACGAGTTCATCCTATAGGCAATTCTTCCACGATTTAGATTAAAAGCTGAAAGTTTAGAAGCAGCTAGGCATTTTGTTAATTACCTTTCATATACCATGGCACAAGAACAACTTAACAGGAATGATATGCTGTCTTGACACTGGGATACAGCAAAGGATGTTATCAAATGTGAAATCAGTGCTTTTGGAACAATAAGGCTGGAAAGGAAAAATGGTGAGATTTTCCTTATTGTGCAGGATGGCAACACTCTAGTAAACCTGCATAAAATACATTTGCAATGCTGCGTCAGTATACGGAAAGCATTGAATATCTAAGTGAATTCGTTCAGAGAGCATCATGGACAGGGTTTGGTTCAGCAATAAATCGTTTAGTACAACGCCAACACCAGCAAGTTATTCCGCCCCTCATATGATACACTGTCATGATAGTGTATTATCCTTTAGCACCTGGCCATTGCAGTTACAACTTTAGCCTCAGCCGGATTTTAAAAAACAAACAGTGGTGATTTATGTGCTCTTTACCTTGGAAATTTGTTTGTAGACGGCAACGTTTGGATAGAATATCATAGATGTCTCCTCGTTGTCACTACATTAACACTGTCGGTTATTAAAGAAAGTCAGATATGCTTTTAGATACTGCTCTGTAGAGAACCATATTTAAACGCAGGAGATTAAAACCGAAATATGCCGAATAATGATACGAGGACTGTTCAAATATGAATGCAACTAAGCACATAAAAATGATTCCGTGATAGATTTCAATGAAAAATTTATTTTGTCCCCTCAAAGTATTCCCCTTTAACAGATATACAAACTTTCAGTCTTCTGATCCAATCATTGAATGCATTTTGGTAGTCTTTTCGAGGTATACTATGAAGGCACTGGAATATTGCTGAACCAAGGGGTTTGCGCTGTACAAATTTTCGACCAGAAAGGTATTTTTCAGCCGCGGGAACAAAACAAAAGTCACACGGGGCAAGGTCAGGGGAATACGGGGGAGAAGGGAGTTCAACAACCTTTTTCTGCTTCAGAAAGTCTTGCACAATGAACGCCTTGTGCGATGACGCATTGTCATGTAGCAATCTGACATTGGCCAAACCAGTTGCGGGTCTTCGTTCTTTGAAATAGTTCTTCAATTTTCGAAGAACTTTATTCTTGTTAAACTTCGCATTTACAGATTTGCCTTTAGGCACAGCAACCTGAATAGCAAGGCCCAGATTTGAAAAGAATATGGCATACATTACCTTCTTGACGCTCATGGTCCGCTTTGCAATTCATGGTCTTTTGCAATACTTTGTTGCCCATATTTTGTTCTGAATCTTTCGTTTTGACTGAAAAAAGTGAACCCATGTCTCGTCACCTGTGACGACATTAGCGAAAGACCGTGCATTGTAATTTGGAAACTTTTTAAGCAACTTCTTGGCGCACTGAACGCGGGTCTTTTTCTGCTCATCTGTCAACAGATGGGGAATCCATCTAGCACAGATCTTTCTCATTTTCAAATCCCGTTTCAGAATTGTATGAGCTGCTCCTAATGAGATGCCAACCATACTAGCTATTTGCCTAGTGGTGTATCGTGCATCGGTAGCAACTATTTCTTTCACTCTAGCAACCATCTTGGCAGATGTTGCTCTTTTCGGCCGACGATCATGTGGTGCATCTTCTGTTGAGCATAGCCCACAGAACTTGTGGCCCAACCCGATTGCTTGCTATTATATGCACTAAATATGATTAAGCCTAGCCCACAGCTAAATTTCTTACACCAACGAAAAACTGTCGGAAAAGACATTTCATTATGCCTATAAACCGAACATATTTCATCAAAAATGTCTTTGCACCGTATACCAAGAATACAACGATTCATAATATAGGACCGTATTTCAACGGCGTACTCTGACCTTCTTCCAATCATGTTTTGTATTAGTATACAAGAGTAGACAGTGTTTATCGAACGATACACATGGCTAAAATGGACGGATTTTAACAATTATGGTATCAATGTATAGGTAAAATGTTTTTCTAAGCTGTGATATTTATTTCCACGTGATTTTCGCATTTGTGCATGAGAAAACGTTCTACTTGCATTCCTATTTGAACAGTCCTCGTAAAACAGCGGTATTGGAAAAATATTATAATACAGTCCCTAATCCAGTGGCGTTTAGCAGCCCAGATCGATAACGAGATATAAAGAATATCCTGGAAGATTGTCCAAGCATTTCATTCAGAAATGGTTGGGTGGAAGAGATGCTTATTCCATACGAAAAACAGGCTCAACATTAATTCAATACACCCCAAGTCAGAGTGAATTACGTATATTGATGCGCAGTTTGAAGCTGATCTTTCCTTTGTGGGGAATTTATCCAAGGAAAATGATAATATCAAGTAACTATTATTCGTCATCGATATTTTTTCTCGTTATTTATGGATAGAACCTTTAAAATATAGAAAAAGATGAAACAACGGTGAGGATTCGACAGTCAAAGAAAAACGATGAAATGCTGGAGAAAAAGAAAACCAAAAAGAAAAAGAGACTCCGATGGGCCGGACCAGAGACAGAGCACCAGGCTACAACCAACATTACATAGAATTAGATTCTCTCTCATTCCCAGTAAGCCTTCACGCTGGAACCGTCATAGAATCTGAGGCCTGACCCACCGGCGTGCAGTTAAAGAGAGAAGCAAAGTTGTAAACCGTGTTTGGATTAATTACAATGCAGTCTGTCGTATAACATTTATGTTGTATCCAATATTTTTATATCGAATAATGATTTTACGAAATTGGGTGTATCCAATTTAGGAGTACATATCAACAGCAATATACAGGTGAAGTTTTGAAAATAATATTATTGCTGGACGTTATCGAATACAAGGTGTACTAGTGTATAAATTAAAGGATTGGAATAATCAACTTGTCGGAATTTTCTACGCTGCGGAGTTAACCCATTTAGTACCAGAAGTCCCAAAACGGGTAGCCTGGCAAACAGTGCAGGCACAGATCGTCTGATCAGGGACTCCACTGTTTGCTTAAAGTTCAGCCATTTTCCAAATCAATTTTGAACAAAACACAACCTGAAACCAATAAATATTGAAATGGACTCCTGCTAAATATAAGGAGGAAGATTCCATTTGGTACAACAAGGGTTAAAAAGGGTTTCTAGCGTTTCACAATCATTGTTTCTGATCCAAAGAGTTAACGGAAGAAGGAAAAGGAGCGGAAAACCCCGAGTTGTATGTTAAGGGGAATGGTAAGGGGAATGATAACACCTGGCCGATTTTTCCGCCATTTTTCAAAGGGAGACAACTTTCGGAACTTCATGTTCACTTTTCTGTAAGCCCTGTCCCACTGAAAAAAGGGTAAACTCTTAAAGGAAAGAATTTGCTCCTCAGGAGCAAATTCTTTCCTTAAAAGAGTAGACCCCTATTGACATGGGAGACTAAAATACTTTTGCAGGAGTTACCTCCCCTGAAGGTGGTCCCATTCCCCTTAAGTGGCTTGACTATCCTACTTCTATGAATTCTTGGGTATCGGAGGATAGTGTACAAACGCTTCGAGACTAGAAGATATGTGGGGCACATAAACGTAACGATTACTTTATAGTTAATCAACTTAATAAATTCAAAACTCGTCTGAACCCCCCCCCCCCCCCCCTTTGATTTTGAAAGGATTTCGGACTTTTACCTTTTCGGAGTTTTGCACTATTCCATCCAACATTAAAATGATGAGGTTTTGTATTTGTTCTGTAGCTTTTGCGTAGAAAGTGTTCCAGATGTTGAAATGAAGCCAATATTACGGCGGATCCCTTCATCGAAAAAACAATCAATGGCTTACATATGGTGACAGTTAGGGTGGTCGCAAGTGTCTATGGCTTGACGAAAGAATGGAAAATCAGCCTCCTATATCCCGCCATGCTGAACGCAGGTGCGAGAAGAATGAAATATTTAAGATCGCAGGTATATTACTGTTAGCACTCTCTTATTAGCACTACACTGTTTGGCGTTCTTTTTGCATCTCTTCACTGGTAATTCTTTACCAAAAGTCTGAGAGTGGCCCCGTATTGGTAATAAAATTACACAAACAGTAGCCCCGTATTGGTAATAAAAGTACACAAACATAACAACCGGCTCAGAAGGACAGGTAATACATTCATTACGAAAATACGCCTATGCAAATACAGTGTAAATTTTACCGCCGAAAAAAACATACATTTTAAGATGAAAAATTGCGATTTTTTTTTTATTTCGGCTCAAAACATAGATTGTGGACACTCGTTAAAACCGCCTCTATACTAGGCGGTTCTCACGAGTACCAACAATCTATGTTTTAGTGCAGAAATAAGAAAGTAAAGTTTACCCCTGTAAACCCCAGTTGTACTATCAAGGGGGTCAACATTATATAGGCGTGTTTTCCTGATGAACTTTGATAACTCGAACTCGGATACCTCCTTTTCTTTGGCTAATTCGAACTCGTTCTGGAGTCTGAAGAGAACTCTTCCCATGGCTCCAGATATATCCATGAATAGCAGGACCCTTTATGGACTTTTTTTCTGATTAAAACTGATGCGATTCTAATGAGTACACACAACATTCCTTTATTCTTCAGAGGATCGAAAAGATATTCTTATTACGCCTAGTGATATGATTAACCCCAGCCCAGCGGGCACACAGCGTTAAAATGACGTCGTATCCACGTCGATGCGACGTCATGACGTCGCATCGACGTTGAAATGACGTCATTTTATCGTTATGTGCCCGCTTGGAGATTTCGAACTACATATATTTCGAACAAATGTTCAAGGTCCCAAAGGTAATCGAGTTTTTGAAATTCGACATTGTAATTGGGCTTTATAGTGACAAAAAAGCGGCCCCTATACCCCTCCAAAATGACCTATACTGTGTTGACGGGGACGTAACAAACAAAAGTGACAAAATACAATATAAGCCGGGGCACAGCATTTCCTACAGCTTACATGTACGCCCAGCGAAGAATCAGATCAGCATGCGCATCCATTTAGTCTAACAAGAGACTTCTCTTGCTGCATGAAGGATCAATGTGTCCTTAGTTATCCTTAGAGCGCACAGCGAAGACTCTGATCAGATTGCGCGGATGCGCAGGCTGATCTGAGTCTTCTCTGGGCGCACATGTCTTATTGTAGGTTTGACGTGCGCTGGCTCATATATTACAAGTTGCTATGGCACAAGAACGTGTTAAGGATGATGATGATGATGATGCCAATGATGATACTTGGAACAAGCAACTAGCTGCGGGTATATCAGCAGTATTTACACTTGTGATAATTCTTGCATTTATCTAAATGATTAACAAAAGGAAATGAAGAGACAGTACAAGGCCAAGGAGTTGAAATTCTCATGGAATGTGGAAAATCCTGTATATAGACAAAAAACTTTTCAAATATGAGATTTCAAATCTTGATATAGACTACCTTGATAATGATTACTAGCAAAATATTCCAAATATAAAATGATTAAAGTTGTTGCACTATAAAGGGCATATTTTCTTTTCGCGGACCACTAGGTTCTTTTGAGTTAATTAAAATAGAAGCTTATGCAATGATCGGAAAACGATACAATTACCTCACACACCCAAGACATCAAATGGAATGATACACAAACATTAAACATCCTCTAGGTAATTAAAACGTTATAAGCAGAAAGCCAAAATGTCCGTTACTTTCCAACTAAATGAAGAATAGGTAAGTTAAGCAGAACATACATGCAAAGAAACTACAATAAACCCTGCTTAAGACAGGTTGCTAGCTTAATAGAGGTGGCCATTATGGGCACCTCTATTAAGCTAGCAACCTGTCTTAAGCAAGCATGCACTTGGTTCCCCAAAAAGGCAAGTGCATTATAATTTGCCTGTATTAAACAAGCACCCGTCTTAAGCAAGTAAATTTTGGTAAACCTTTAGGTGCTCGCTTAATACAGGTTGCACTGTATAAGAATATGAAACCTTTACAGTACAGAAGTACGTCTTCCATTGGTACACATTTGCATTGTGGTGGTTCCAACAAGCACCCACACTCTCTGTTTGAAGGAGAATTGAGTCAATCATAACTATAGCATAGTCTCATGCTTAAGTATTTTGTTACAAATATTGATTGTATGTGTTAGTTACCACTGCTATTTGACTCAGTAATTGATAGTTTATAAGTATTCATAATCACATACAGTCTCCTTATATTCAGAAAAAAGACACTTTGACAATATCGCTTTCTGTGAATTTACCAACATATACCCTCATAATCATCATCATCATCTGCAGCTGTTGCAGAAAGAGAAGGTATCATCGTGATCATCGTTTACATGAGCACCAATTGCTAGAACTTATAGCATCACCAACACAGCTACTTGGTATATCTACATTATCACCTGTAATTCTGGAAGTGAGAGCTCTCCAGTTGCAAATAGACTTAGAACTAGATTCCAATCTGCAAGAAGGCAGCTGATTATGTAGATTCTGTGAGAACGTGTTACCTTTCAAACATATTTCATGGTTTCATTATTATGAACAGTGCTAGTCGTTCTGTCCCTACATATAGACACTACTGTTTTTTTTAGTGCTAGGGCTTGAGAAGTCATTTCATCGCAATGTTTGTATGCCAAGTAAATACATAATGTATACACTTGGAGGATCTAAGCCTGCTCAGGCAACTAAGCCTGCTCAGGCAAGGCGGTGCGAGTCGGAGCGTCCGTGCTTATAAACTCTATTGGTTTCATTGGACAACAGGGCTTCAGATGTCATTTCGTCTCAAAGTTCCACAAAATTGGAAGCAACGTCTCCAAAATGACCTTGGGATGCTAAACCCCAGATCAAACAAAACAAAACAGCTTGTTAGGTTGGGTAAAGTTTTATTCCATAAGCTGTTGCTTGACATCTAAAGACAGTTGGCGAATGTTCATCAGGCAGACATGGTACGGTCAGCTGAAATATACAAAATATTAATTTCTTTAACCAATTTGGTACCGGAAACCCCAAAAGGGGTAAGAGACAAACAGTGCAGACCCAGATCAGAGGGCCTACAAAAATTTCAGCCATTTTCCAAATAAAGTTTGAAGAAAAACACAACCTGACACCCCTAAATTTTGAAATGGACAGCTGTTATATATAAGGAGGAAGATTTCATTTGGTACAAAAAGGGTTAAAGTATATCAATTAAGGTATATCAGTTCTGTAAGATGTGCTAAGTTTTACTTACTTAAAGCAAAGATTATTACAGCAGAACCCCTTTATAACCATTGTTGTTGCAGTCATAAAAAATTTTGTGTTGGCGAAACATCCACACCACATCCAAAAATACATCTATATAGATTATACAGAAAATAACATGAATTTTCTGCCTAATCTATACATCTTTCAGACCAGTTTAACGACCAGTTAACACTATTTGGGTCATATTAAGCATGTCAGTTTACCTATCCACACTTTTCCTGGGTAGGCTATACGTAAGAAGTAAGCCAGTACTGTGCACATTCTTTCACCAAAAAGTGTCAACTGTCCTTCTTCAAGAATCAGAATCAGAATTGTTACTGGTGACACGTCAAATTCCATTCATACACCAGGACCTGTGATATGGGAAGTTAGTCCCTAGCTCTTACCAAAGAGGCAAACTTAGCTACACAATCTTCAGCACCTTGAGCCGTCGAAATAATCGAATCGGGAAGGGCATTCCAATCTCTAATGGTTCGGGTGAAGAACGATTCTTTATAAATGTCCGTTCTTGCAGTAAGGGTCTGAAACGTCATGGAATGGTGCCTTCTACAGTGCCTAGTCGGGGGAACAAGATCAGCTGTTGGAATGCTGGCAGCACCCTTTAGACCTTTGTATAAGAGTATGAGCCTACTGTCTCTTCTCCTTTTCTTGAGAGACTCCCATCTTAATTTTCAGCTGGCAGCACCCTTTAGACCTTTGTATAAGAGTATGAGCCTACTGTCTCTTCTCCTTTTCTTGAGAGACTCCCATCTTAATTTTCCTAGAATTCCAGTCATGCTCCCAGTTGCAAAGCAGTAATGTCCTGTTCCAAATCTAGCAGCTCTATTCTGAACTTTTTCAATTTCTTCATTAAGGACCACTCCGCTTGGGCTCAGATGCAACTACAATATTCCAAGATTGGGCGAACAAGTCCCCTGTATGCTGTCTCTTTCACATCCTGAGGACATTGATGAAGATGTCGCCTCAGGAAACCAATTGTTCTATTCGCCTTTGTACACATGTTGCTAATGTGTGTATTCCATCTCGAATCGTGAGTGATTGTCACACCAAGGTATTTAATGGACTTCACATTTTCGAGGACCGTTCCCTCTAAAGTGTAAGAAGCCTCAACTATATTAGATCTCTTCCTCGGCCCCCACCCATCGGGGCTTGAAGAAATAGATGGGCTGCATGATGCTTCCACGCAGAGCTGAAACCGACCACACGAGTACTGGTAAACCGCTTAGAGGACCTAAGCCTGCCCAAGCAAAGCGGTGCGAGTCGGGCTGTCCGTGTTTATAAACCCTATTGGTTTCATTGGGTGTCAGGGCTTGATTTCATCTCAATGTCGGGTAAAAGTCCCACAAAATTGGAAGCAACGTCTCCAAAATTACCTTTACAGTGTTGACGGGGACGTTAAACCTCAAATCAAACCAACAAACCAAGATCTCTTCCTAGTTATCTGCATTCACCATTAACCACAACACGCTGTTTTCTGCAGCAAAGGAAGGAATCTATCCATTTGAGAGTCTTCCCTCCAATTCCATAACCAAATAATTTGGATTTAAGTAGTTCATGAGGAGGGGTGTCAAAAGCCTTCTCGAAGACCAGAATAAATGTGTCCACCTGCCCCCCTTTGTCCAGGATTTTTGCCCAATCATTAATAACCGTGCTCAACTGAGTTTCGCAACTATGCCTTTTCCTAATGCATGTTGTCTGTCTGACAAAAGTTTATGTTCATACAAGTGGGCCATGATGTTTGAGCAGACTATGTGTTCAAGCAATTTACATAGAACACAGGTCAGTGACACCGGGCGATAATTACGAGCAAGAGCCCTGTCCCCTTTTTGAAAAGTGGACAGATGTTCGTTAGGAGCCATTCTTTGGGAACTTCACCCGTATCTAGAGATTGTTGGAAAAGATGAGCGAAAACTGGACCTAACTCGTTTGCTAGTTCCTTCAGGACTCTAGGATGAAGTTCACCAGTCCCTAACGCTTCAGAAGGGTTCAAGCCTTTAAGTAACTTGATCACTCCCGCCGAGGATACAACAATAGTTTCCATGAAAGGGGCCGATCTTCCAGTCAATGGAACCTCGTTGAACTCAGTTTTATTAAATGCATCATTAGATTAAACAACCAATTCCTCTGCCCTTTCAGAGTCCGATTCGGCGACCCCGTTCTATCCTCTTTTATTAAGGGGTTGGGATACCTTGCCTAGTTTTCTTCTGGATATTGATATATCTGTAAAAGTCTCTGGGATTTGCCTTTACATCACCTACCAAGTTATTTACATACAGATCATGCTGATTTTTGATGCCATTTTTAATTTCTCGTCTCAAGTTTTCATTTTTTTTCTTAGTTTAAACATATTTATTTCACAATTTCAGTGACATGCAATACATATATACATACAATAATACTTCATAGGATGAGAACGAAAGCTTAGAGCTTATAAAGTTCCTTTCCAATTTTTTTCTTGAATCGGCAGAAGGGAGAGAATGACCATAGAAAAGTTTTCATGATCAATCGCCAAGAAAGAATGTTGCCGATCCCAGCTGTAGACCTAATTCCCTATCCAAAATGATGTTTCAACGAATCATGCTATGAAAACATTGATATACTTTGTCCTGCCAAAAACGACTGTGTTAGTTTTTTGTTTTAAATGCTTATTGAATAGACTTAAAGATGTGCTTGCTCTCAGGTTTTTTACACCACTACCTCATTATATCACTGCTATTAGAGCCATAAGAAAAGAAAAAAACATCACATTGAAAAATACATAAATCATGCAGAAAAAAACGATGATTTTTCTACATAATCTGTGCATTTTAGACCCAATTTCCAACCATTTTATGTAAAATTCTTGTTGTAAGAAATCGTGTAATAACTACAGTGTGATGTATTTTGGTTCCAGTGTTAATTTCTGCAAGAGTTGTTATCTAGCGATGTAGACTAGTTAGTTTCAAATACATCTTATTTGACCTTTTCAGTGTTTAAATACTATATTGAGTGAATTATTTATATATTTGAGCAGGTTTGGACGTAATATCAATATCTGGAGTTTTCCAAAACTTCAATTACTAGGTCCGAAGTACCAGTGAACATTTTTATCCCCCGACCGAATAGGTTCGGGGGATATAGCGATCAGCCTGGCGTTCGTCCGTCCGTCCGTAGACGCAACCTTGTGATGCCCATAACTCCTATACCCTTTGAGATCCATTGATAGTTCTTGGCATAATTGTTCACAAGGCTGAGACGGCGTGTCATGCGCAAGAACCAGAACTCTGGATGCCATACTTTTTTAGTTATCTCCCCTTTTAATTAAATAGAATGACTACTTTGTGGTGGCCATAACTCCAATACCCTTTGAGATATATTGATGGTACCTGACACAGTTGTTCACAAGGCTGAGACAGCGTGTCATGCACTAGACCCACAACTCTGGCTGTCATGGTTTTTTAGTTATCCCCACTTCCAATAAAATAGAGTGACTACCTTATGATGGCCATATCTCCAATACCCTTTAAAATATATTGATGATACATAGCACATTTGTTCACAAGGCCGAGACGGTGTGTCATGTACAAGAACCACTACTCTGGGTGCCATGGTTTTTTTAGTTATCTCCCCTTCCAATAATATAGAATCACTACCTTGTGATGGCCACATCTCCAATACTCTTTGAGATATTGATGGTACTTGGTACAGTTGTACATGAGGTTAAACAGGTGTGTCACGTGCAAGAACCACAACTCTAAATGCCCTGGTTTTTTAATTATCTCCCCTGACAATATAACCTTTTGGTGGCCATAACTCCAATACCCTTTGAGATATATTGATGGTACTTGGCACAATTGTATACAATGTTGAGACGGCGCTTCATGCCTAAGAACCACACTTCTGGGTGCTATGCTAAATATTTGAGTTATCTACCCTTCCAATATAACAGTATGACCAGCTTGTGTTCTCCAGCACCCTTTGAGACATATTGATGGTACTTTGTACAGAATTGCATGAGCTTAAGCAGGCATGTCATGCGCAAGAACCACAGTTCTGAGTACCCTGGTTTTTTAGTTATCTCTCCTTAAGTATAATCTTGAGATGGCCATAACTGCAATACTGTTGTGATATACTGCTGGTTTAATTCTGGTGCACTTTCTATTGGTGAACAATCTTCTGAAGGCCATATTGGCTTTTGGTCGGGGGATTGCTATCTCTTCCGATGGCTATTTTTTTTTTCATTCCCAAATTCGTCATATCTTAACTTGGCGCCAATACATTACGATAACACATACGTGTGATATAGTGCATTTTTCCAACCTCAAAAAAGGCATTTTTCTGATGAAAATTTGGTATATTTTTCTTGTTTATACTCCAAACATAGGTTTTGGGTGCTTGTTAGAACCGCCTCATTTAGGCGGTTCTAACGAGTACCAAAAAGCTATGTCTAGGAGCAGAAATAAGGAAAATAATATTTACCCCCGTAAACCCCGGTTTTCTCTATATAAAGTGGGGTTTAGGGAGGTCTGTTTCACGGACTTGTTCACGAGATGATATTTTGGAAGTCCAAGATGACTGCACTTCTTACAAACACCGTTTGGGTGTCAGGTGGAATAATTTTGGTCAATGTAAATAATACTCAACATTATAAAGATATTTCATTTTTACAAGTGATTTGAATTCATGTCAGTGGTATTATTTGTACTTGAAAGATACTTGAAAGATACTGTACTTAAAGGACACTGATGAGGCCTAATTGGCCGAAACTAGCTAGTCTGGCCCAGAAAACATGCACACTCCATATTTTCCATTTCTTTGGTGCATTCCTTGCTTTCAAAGGATAACCCTTTTATGGAACATATTTAACGTCACTACAGCTGGTGTCTGGGAATGTGTGGCGGCCGTAAAAAGTCTCCCTGCCCTACATCATAGTGTAGTTTCTATTTTCTTGTCCTTTGGGAGCATTGATTCCATTGTTGAAGTTTGAAAATATCTGAGGGACACGGATGAGGCCTCATTGGCCGAAACTAGCTAGTCTGGCCCAGAAAACATGTACACTCCATATTTTCCAGTTCTTTGGTGCATTCCTTGCTTTCAAAGGATAACCCTTTTATGGAACATATTGAATTACCTAAAATCTTTCAGCCGGTCATGTGCAGTCTAAAGATTTGTTAAAAGAATTAGAATGACACACCTACCTGCATGTAGTGTTCATCTGTTGTCAGATATGTTGTTGATGAGTCAGTGGCCTAGCTTGAAGACGGTTCTTGGTGAGAAGTTATTGAAGGTTGCTGACCATCGGTTGAAGGCGGCCCAATGGTCGTCGAAGGTTGCTGACCTCTGCTTGATGGTGCTTCTGTGATATTTTTTGTGATATCCTCTAGAAATGTTCTCCACAAATTATTAAAAAACACAACAGCAGCCACTTTTGAAACTGCCACATCTATAACTCTGTCACTGTTGACATGCTGACTGATTTCAAAGTCGGTATGTCCATGACTGTATAAGTGGATATAAAACAGATTTTTCAAGTCCTGAAGAAATGGCTGATAGAGTATGAAATTTAGTAGAGAGTCACGTGCCCGGAGATAATACAATAAAAGGTGTTGTCTTTCGAATTCAACCACCCTGTCTCTGGCACGCCGGCTGTCTTGGGTCTCACTTGGACTCTGTCCTCGCAAGCGTTTGTCGCAATTCGCCAAAGCTATAACCCTTAACAAGCGGGTCAAGTGGATCCGCTTGAGTGTATATAGAACTGCTTTGAAACAGACTGAAACTGGTG
This sequence comes from Lucinisca nassula, assembly GCA_963580285.1. Classification (NCBI taxonomy): domain Eukaryota; kingdom Metazoa; phylum Mollusca; class Bivalvia; order Lucinida; family Lucinidae; genus Lucinisca; species Lucinisca nassula. The sequence continues at coordinate 115,386,143 of OY757011.1, forward strand.
CCATTTTGATACTACTTAAGAAATTGTAGGCACTTGTGAAGAATCATTTTGTGAAGTAACTATCATATAATATCGGTCTCTCTAACAAGCAATAAAACAGGCCTTTTAAAACTAAATATTTGTTTGCATGTAAAACTTAAACTTCTGAGTCCTAGGATATATATTATGCTGTAAATTTCGCATAAAATTGCCTTGACAGTATAAGTCATATTTGCTAAACTTTTTTTTTAAATTTAGCAAAATTATAAAAATAAATAAATGATAAATATTTCTTATAATTAACTTTTTTTCACAAATCTGTGAGACACTTGGAATTTGGATAAAACCATATTATTTGCTTTATTACGCCAGATTACAACTTCTGTTTTTTTTTCTTAGGCACCTGGTCATCAAGGATCATAAAGGAACTGCTAAAACATATTTAATCATAATCTCCTCATGAGAAGGAAATGTCGAAACCATATTGTGACAACAAATGTCTAGAATCAAACACTGAGACAGATTATAATTGATATGGATATTTTGTTGTTAAACACAAATCTGTTCTTATTGTTATCCTTGATGACCATGGCTTGGGTGGGGATAAATGCCAAAGAGGGTAATTTCCTCTTGAGCAATGTTTTCATAAGTACATAACAACATGTTAATAAAAAGCGAGTCTTTTTAGGTTATTGGAATATTCACAATTATATTATAGTGACTTTATGCATGATAGACTGGATTTTGCCGTCTCAATTTCTGGAATTACCAGTGTTTAAAGTGAACATTTTATGTTACACCGGACTTTGCCGTGTTATTAGTTAAAGAACATTTACAAGAAAGGATCAGCCTTATTACATATTGACTGGATATCCAGCTCGAACATCTTTTCACATTACTATTTGGAAAACTTTGTATGTTTATTATTTTATTTTGTTGAACTTGCTTAAATACAGAAAAATACAAATTAAACCCTTGTTTTCATAACCGGCGTTCCTCATTATTTTCATAAGGACTTTTGCGCTCTTCATTTAGTGCGTAATATCTGGTGGAGATCACAGGGGTACGTGAACTTCAGGTACCTCTAGCAAGTTAGCCAAGCAAAATTCCCTGATAGACATATTTTAGACATTCAAATTAAATGATGGATCGCCAATTTAACAAATCTTTTTTGAATAATAGAAATTCACAAGTGCTTCCGTTGGTGCTCTACTTGACTCTACCTGCTGTTCAGTGTTATCAGACTGCACAAGAGTATTCAAACAGAACAAAAAGAAGTCAAAAACAGAAACAGAGGGATCAAGAGAGACGAAAAAACTTTCGTGAACGGAAATCTGTGTGTATTTTATTCCCATTTTATTCTTTGGAAAATCAGGAGATTGTTAACATGGTGCCAACCCAGAGACAAGAACCGAAATCTAAAAACAACAAAATCTGTGAACTTCGGAAAGATATTAGTTATTTGAGCTCAACCATTAATGATCTAAGTGAGAAAATCCTGCATAAAAACAATAAATGTTACGATTTGGAAAATGAAAATTCTCTTTTAAAATCTCGGATTTGTAACCAGACAGAAAAACTAACTGATGCTGAAAACGTTATTTTGAAATTAGAACAGGATGTGATTCAGGAACAAAAGAGAGTACAAGATGCTGAAAAAGAACTTTCATGCTTGAAACAGGAAATCCTAATAGAAAAGGTACAACTTCAGGAGTCAGAAATTATGTGCCACGAGCTGGAAGAAGTGCGCATTAAATTTAATAGAGAAATAGAAAACAACGAACGGATCAGGAAGGAACATTGTGAGGAAATGAAGTGTCTGAAGGCAGAAATAAGAACTTTGAAAAAGCAAAGCTCATATGGTACAGTTAGCAGTACTCAGTGTAAAAATACAGGGACAAACTCAGCATCTAAGGAACATGGAACAACAAGGACAAAGCACAATATTCGGAAATCAACAACACAGTCTTCTGGCAAACCTGACAGAGGCTCTGGATGTCACAGATGTGGTAGTCTATACCTGTCACATCAACCAAACCAGTGCCCAGCAAGAAATTTTGTGTGTGGAAAGTGTTCCAGATGTGGACACCACACACTGAATTGCTTGCAGGTGTGCAAAGGGTGTGGTGGTGCTTACTGCCACAGACCAGAAGACTGTGGTGCTTATGAAAGGAATTGTGCTTATTGTAATGCTAAGGGTCACTTTGAAACAATGTGTTTAGAAAAAAGATATGACCAGATAGGGTACTAAAAGTTTAAATTATAAAATGTAGTTTTATATATTCCCTTACTTAAATCATATATTTTAATGCAACATTTTGGGGACCAAATCTTCAAAGTAGGGGAGAGCTATTATGCTGTAAATTTCGCGTCAAATTGCCTTGACAGTATAAGTCATATTTGCTAAACTTTTTTTTTAAATTTAGCAAAATTATAAAAATAAATAAATGATAAATATTTCTTATAATTAACTTTTTTTCACAAATCTGTGAGACACTTGGAATTTGGATAAAACCATATTATTTGCTTTATTACGCCAGATTACAACTTCTGTTTTTTTTTTCTTAGGCACCTGGTCATCAAGGATCATAAAGGAACTGCTAAAACATATTTAATCATAATCTCCTCATGAGAAGGAAATATCGAAACCATATTGTGACAACAAATGTCTAGAATCAAACACTGAGACAGATTATAATTGATATGGATATTTTGTTGTTAAACACAAATCTGTTCTTATTGTTATCCTTGATGACCATGGCTTGGGTGGGGATAAATGCCAAAGAGGGTAATTTCCTCTTGAGCAATGTTTTCATAAGTACATAACAACATGTTAATAAAAAGCGAGTCTTTTTAGGTTATTGGAATATTCACAATTATATTATAGTGACTTTATGCATGATAGACTGGATTTTGCCGTCTCAATTTCTGGAATTACCAGTGTTTAAAGTGGACATTTTATGTTACACCGGACTTTGCCGTGTTATTAGTTAAAGAACATTTACAAGAAAGGATCAGCCTTATTACATATTGACTGGATATCCAGCTCGAACATCTTTTCACATTACTATTGGGAAAACTTTGTATGTTTATTATTTTATTTTGTTGAACTTGCTTAAATACAGAAAAATACAAATTAAACACTTGTTTTCATAACCGGCGTCTAACTGTTGGTTTTCTTTTGCTCCAGCATTTCAGTGGTTTCTTGCTGTCGAGTCCTCACCGTTGTCTCACATCTGTGGTTCTTTGATTTCTGTGTTCACGGAGATGTTGCACTGATGAGTTAGGAGGCCTTCATGCGGACTGAACAAATTATTTGTCTAAATCGCGACGGAAGTAAGGGCGAGGATTGTGGCCACGTAAAATCGATTTAAGCCCCCCAGTGGAAATCTTCCACTGACCGTTCCAAGGCGGCTCTTCTGTGGCGATTTATTTATGTTGTTGTTTGTTACTTACTGTGTGTATCACTTGTGTCTTTTAATTTTGGATGGCCATATGGCCATTTTGTGGGAAAGTAACTGTCCATATGGCCTTCCTTTGTTTAGGTTTCCATTATGGTCTGGTCGCTTAATGTTTGTATTTCTTTCCCTTTGGTGTCTTTTATGGATGGAGTAAGTTAATTGTATCAATTCCTGATCTTTGTTTTACTTCTACTTTCCTCATTATTTTCTTAAGGACTTTTATGCCTTTCATTTAGTGCGTAATATATACTAAATTACATACCACAAAAACATTCATGTATAATTCTGAACCCCCCACCCCCCCACCCCCCACCCCCGAACTTTACTTTTAAATTGTAAAAGTGCAGTTTCAGGGCTGTATATATTTGCTCAGCTTTTAACATAGGTTGTGGATACCTGTTAATAGGTTGTTCTAACATGAACCCACAATCTATGGTTTGAGCAGAAACATAAAACATAATTTTGTGATTGTAACCTTTTGTTACATGTATTTAAGGCTATGACATTGCCTGCATTGATGTATGTTCAGTATTGGTTTGACGTCTGAGATGATTTATACGTAATTTGCATTAGTTTTGTTTGTTTGATTTGATGTTTAACGTCCCCGTCAAACTATGTAGGTCATTTTGGAGACCTTGCTTCCAATTTTGTGGGACTTAAAATTACCCGACATTGAGATGAAATGACATCTCAAGCCATGTCGCCCAATGAAACCAATAGGGTTTATAAGCATGGACTGTCCGACTCGCACCACATTGCCTGGTCAGGCTTAGGTCCTCTAAGCGGTTTATCAGTACTCGTGTGCGGGCCGGAAATTTGCATTAGTTTGATATTCTACTGAATATGACTACTCTTGACTGTGTGCAATATAAGGATGTGTTTTAATGTTTAACAGCCCGATCAACGCTATATGTCACAATGAGGCAATTGGATTCAGAGATCCAATCAAAACCTTGGTCCGCAGTGAAATATACATCTCACTGAGCCTATGAGACTAGCATTTTCAGGGGAAGTTTTGGGATTTTTTATATAGGAGAATTTTTTTTCGAAGTCGCCTCCAGTGCAGAGTTTTTGTGTTGATTTTGAGTGATTGTAATATTTCTTTAAGATGTTCTAATTTTTAATGTTGTGTGTCTAGTCAATAATTACTTGAACCCTGTGACTTATTTAACAGAATATTGTGCAAAATCTGGCAATGCCAGCTCACTAAATATTACATAGAGGATCTTATATGAGTGTTCATGTATTATTGAATTTATTAAACGAGTTGAGGAGAAGGGATAAAATGCGGGGCTTGCCGAGCATTTTATTCCTTTTCCTCAACGAGTTTAATAAATTCAATAATACATGAGCACGAATACAAGATTCTATTTCTCATATGACATTTTATTCACGATTGTTTACAAAAGTATCAATATTCCGCCATTAGTAAACGCGACGTCGTTAAGGACGTCGTACATGTAACGTTACGGGACGTATCTAGCTAATTTGAATATTTAATCCACTAGTGGATTATCGAAAATAATGCATGGCGTTATTACCCTCTCGGACGCGACGTCATATGATAAATTTCAATTCATATAGAAAGAGAGGAAGATTTACAAAAAAAGCGAACAAAAAAAAAAAAATTGAATTTGCTTGGCCTTAAATTTAGGATAGAAAGAAAAAATCACACTGTTTTGGTAACAGCATGCATTCAAATTTACATTAATTGGATATAATCCCATATATGCCACATTGAATCATCCACTGATTGGTTTTGGGCAGACCCATTTCCAATTAAATAACGTATGTTATAGTTGTTGAACGTTTAAAGAAAATTCCAATTCATCGAGCAGATAGTGTAGATACTGATCGGAACATGACATCTGATCAGGGTCTTCACTGTTGTTTGCCAATATTTCACTTTGAGACATTTGGTGAATGTGTGTTGAAAATGTGAAATTGGCTGGCAAAGGAAAAATCAGGCATGAGATTTTCCTTGATTCCAGATGAATTTGTATTTCAAAAACTGTTGGAAAATATTTAATTCCATGAATAAGTTACTGACGGTGGTGTTTATGAGATTCAAACTTGTGATGGCTTGTTTCATGAAGAGCTCAGTCTCATGCCTGCAAACTAAAATACATAATGCTACAGTTGATTATGTCCCTTGGACAACATAGTCTAACATCATGTAAACAAGTTCGTAAAATTAACACCGCTAAACCCCACTTTATATAGAGAAGACTCGGGTTTACGGGGCTAAACGGTTTTTTTAATTAATTCTGCTCCAAGACAAAGGTTGTGGTGCTCGTTAGAACCGCCTCAATGAGGCGGTTCTAACGAGCATCCACAGCCTAAGTATAAAAAAAAAACAAAAAAAAACGGATATTCATCAGAAAATAGCCATTTCTGAGATGTGAAACAAAGGACTATGTCGCACGAGTGTGTTGTCTTTGTTCATTCTAATATAGTCAGGTTGTATATTTTATTATTTTTTTTTATCTTTTTAAAATTGTTGATCTTCCTTGATTTTTATAATCATTTCTAATGTTTCAGGTAAATTTATAATAAATACGGTTAGAATGTTATCATTATTGTCTTATTTCCCTGTCCATTATAAATGATTTTTGAGAAGTTTTAATTTCATTTTATCACATGCTGTGAGATGAAAACAGAACTACTTGCTTACGAGTTCTTTTCCATTGCTCATCAGTTACATAATTTAAAATACAGCAGTTAAAAAATCACAAACTTAAAACCCTTTTAATGAATGATATTAGCAAAACAAGAGGGCCAATATGGCCTTGAATCGCTCACCTGGTTTCAAGATGTCACATACCTTCCGAAAGTCATATGAATATCTGACAGCTATCTTATTCCGTGAAGCATATCAGTTGCACTTCCATAGCAAATTGTTGGCGTTTTTCTATTATTAGCTCTGGCAACCATTTTGCCAATCAGAGCGGAGCTGTTTTAACTCGTTTGGTAGAGGGCCACCTAAGCAACATTCCTACAAAATTTGAATCAAATTGATCCAGGGGTATAGGAGGAGTAGTCATTTAAAGATTTTTATCATATGACGTCGCGTCTGAGAGTGTAATAACGCCATGTAATATTTTCGATAATCCACTAGTGGATTAAATATGCAAATTAGGTAGATACGTCCCGTAACGTTACATGTACGACGTCCTTAACGACGTTGTGTTTACTAATGGCGGAATATTGATATTTTTGTGAACAATCGTGAAAAAATGCGTTTTAAATGTCATATGATAAATAGAATCTTGCATTCGTGCTCATGTATTATTGAATTTATTAAACTCGTTGAGGAAAAGGGATAAAATGCTCGGCAAAGCCTCGTTGAGAAAAAGGGATAAAATGCTCGGCAAAGCCTCGCATTTTATCCCTTTTCCTCATCTCGTTTAATAAATTCAATAATACATGAACACTCATGTAAGATCCTCTATGTTTTAGCTCTGGTGGACAGCTTGTTCATCGGAGTGGAACCAGTTTAGCTTCTTTTGGTAGAGAGCCACCTAGACACCATTACATAGAGGATCTTACATGAGTGCTCATGTATTATTGAATTTATTAAACGAGTTGAGGAAAAGGAATAAAATGCGAGGCTTTGCCGAGCATTTTATCCCTTTTCCTCAAGGAGTTTAATAAATTCAATAATACATGAGCACGAATTTTGATCCCAGGGCTATAATTTGAACAATCTTGATAGAGGTCCACTAGTTGAAGCTTCATACCGAATAACAAACACTTGAGCATTCTGGTTTCAGACGAGAAGATTTTTAAAGGGTTTCCCTATATTAAGTCTATGTAAAACCGATGGACCCCGGGGCAGGGGCATTTTTGGTCCCAGGACCATGATTTGAACAATCTTGGTAGAAGTCCATTAGATACAACTGTATCCCTAATATCAAACATCTGGGCCTTCTGGTTTCAGACAAAAAGAGTTTTAAAGGTTTTCCCTATATAAGTCTATGTAAAACCGGTTGTCCTCGGCGCGGGGGCATTTTGACCCCATGGCTATAATATGAACATCTTGCTAGTGATCCATTAAATACAACTTCATACCAAATATCAAACACCTGGGCCTTCTGGTTTCAGACAAGAAGATTTTTAAAGGTTTTCCATATATAAGTCTATGTAAAACTGGTGGGCCCCAGCGCGGGGGTATTTTTGGCCCCAGGGCTATAATTTGAACAATCTTGGTAGAGCTTCACCAGATGAAGCTTCATACCAAATATCGGAGACCTGCGCCTTGCGGTATCAGAGAAGAAGATCTTTTTAAGTTTTCATTAAAAACATCTATTTTTAGCTCCTGTGAGCTAGATGTGCAATGGACCAGAACCATTTGAACAACTTTGTAAGGGGTCCACCTAAGGATCATTCCTGTGAAGTTTGGTCAAAATCCCATTAGTGGTTTAGGAGGAGATGTCGTTTGAAGAAATTGTTTACGGACGCACGCACGCATGCGCTGACGACGGACGACGGACAAAAAGTGATCGCAAAAGCTCACTTTGTCACTACGTGACAGGTGAGCTAAAATCCAATAATAATATTCTAATAAAAAGCTCATGCTGTTCAGTAAATTATTAAATAATTCCACATAATTAAACCATGCGCTGGGGTTCGCGCTGGGTTCACACATACTTTTATTCAGACCTAGTCATCAGACTGATTTCTGAAGCTGAAAATACCTACAGGCTATCATATATCAAAAATCCACTATTGTATTTTATGCAGATGTACCTAACATATTTGAGTGAGAATGATGCAGATTATTAAATTTGATTAAAATCTATGAAATAAGAAAATTCCTCGCAGCCTCCTGCTGATAAAATTAGATTAATGAAAGCTAGTGCACACGAACCTACCATTTATGGCCCTGAAAACGTAACTTCTTAGAGATCAGCTACATCACGTGAACAAGTCAGTGAAATGGACACCCACCTAAACCCCAAATTATATAGAGAAAACTTGGGGTTTAGGGGGTGAACATTATTTTTCTTATTTCTGCTCCAAAACAAAGGTTGTAGGTACTCGTGAGAACCGCCTCAATGAGGCGGTTCTAACGAGCACCCACAACCTATGTTTGCAGTATAAATAAGAAAAGTATCATGGATTTTTATCAGAAAAGTAGACATTTTGGAAATGTGATAAATGCACTATGTCGCACGGGCGTGTTATTGTAATGAACAACACCGCAAGGGGGCGTCTTCTTTCGATTCATTGTCATGACAGCGGGTAATCAAATAAAACAACAGAAAACAAAAGAATCCAGTTTTTGTGCAACCGATTTGATGCTACTCACCAATACATTTTTCGAATAGGCTTAAAGACTGATCAACCAGCTTACCCGCGCATTCTGGTCACAGTTTTGGTTTAAACATATTTCATTCGTATTCTACAAGTACAATACAAAGCAAATATGACTGAAATCATACAAAAAGGGATTCAGAAGAAAGTCAGAGACTTATTTGAATCTGTTTCCCTAAACATTTGCGATAATACCATTGAATTAAATCTATATAATTGTCGATGCAAAACAGTAACTATTGTAAGTACAGAATTAGCGACTATGTTCAAAGCTATTTTGTAGCATTTTTACATACTAAAAATGGTTAAGGTGAAGGTAGCGTTGGAGGGAGGGGGGGGGGGGGGCTCCACGGGGAATCCATCAGGGTAAAAAATAACAAAGAAAAAACAATACAGCTTCTGCCGCTCTCATGTAAAAGGTCTGAGACATTCAAATCAAAGGTGTTTTATCAAGTACCAATAAAACTATTTCTTCAAAGGCGGAACGTATGGGTTTGTCGTTCTGAAGGTTGGATATAACTTAGGTTAAGGTCGTATGGTTAACTTTGCGAGGTAGTTCTCTAAAAACAAAATAAGAGTAACAAACCAAAATATTTAGGTGTATTTGTTGGAGAATTACCGGTTCGGGAGATTATCACAGAAAAGAGCCTGGTTAGACAAGTAAACTTGCCGTAGATTTAAAAAAGACATATTCTAGCCCCACACTCTGTTCTCGGACTAACATCAAAAAAAGGAAAAAAAAAAAGAAGTGAAAGTGTGTCTAATACGGTAGGAAATGATACGTGCATTCATCGCCTAATTATGGTTGGTTTGGAATCTTTTAGTTTTTAAAATAAAGTTATGGACAAGGAGGACGATTTGTTTGTTCTCGTTGTAATTTAGTGTTTGGTCACCATAAAGTAGAGTATCGAGAGTTGGTTGACAAAACTGATAAACTGATCTTAACATTTCTTCTCTAAAGTTCGCATATCGTGGACAGTGAAGAAGAAAATGTTCGGTGTCTTCGACGAGACCACATACACATAAAGCACTTGGGACAATGTTTCTTGAGAAGAGGTGTTCGTTTAAGGAGCTGCATTTGGTTCTAAGCCGGCTGTGATAAATTTGTCCGAGACGTTTCCCTGCGTTGAAATGACGAGGCGTAGGGATTAAGTTAGTATTGAGTTGACGTTTAAGTGATGCTAAACTGGAGCTGTTTCTGATCTCCTCAGACAGAGAGTTCCAAGTTCTTATCGCACTTGGAAGAAAAGAATTAAAGTAGACTGTGAATAGTTTGAATGTTGGTAGAATTACGAAGGCTATACGAAACATTTTCTCCCACTGTAGCTGGTAAGAGTGAAGATAGATATGCTGGAGAAATGCCATGATACATTTTGTAAAGCATAGCAATTTTATGTTTATTTCTTCGTGAGGCCACAGTTTTTGCTGTTGGTATGAGTGGGCAGGCCAGTCAACAAAAATGAGCTACTGCACAGCGAAACCTACAAAAAGACAGTTGGAACAGAGAAGACTCTGGTCAGACTGACCAGACTTTTCGCTGTTCACAGTTGACTTCTACAGGCACCGGGCTATCCTAAAGCAGATTAAATTAGAACCCTTGTGTACCCTTGTCATACTGGGTTGAACTTGTGGGATCCACATGTCTTATAGTTTATTTTGAAATGTAAGAGCGTATCATATTGAGTGAGAGAACAGTGCGTACGTACACAATCAACTTGTAGGATTAGAAGCGTGACTTCATGAACGACATATCGATAAAACACCCGTGGGCATGTGTGTGTGTGTGGGGGGGGGGGGGGGGAGTGGTCATATAGAGATATGGCATCTCTTTTTAAAGACTAACCCGAAAGTCGATCCCACGACACCTGGCTTGCGAGGCGAGAAGCTTATCGGCTTCTACACACCCGTGTGAGACAGTGTAATCTTTCATATCTTCATAACGATTATTTTCTGAAGAAAATTGGTGATATTGTCTTATTTTAACTGAAAACGTAGGTTGTGGGTGCTTGTTAGAACCGCCTCAATGAGGCGGTTCTAACAAGTACCCACGACCTATGTCTAGGAAAAGAAATAAGAACGCACATAGTATAAGCGTACATAATGTATACTTCTGAAACCCCAGTTTTCTCTGTATAAAGTGGGATAAAGCGGCGTGTAGATTTGTTTTGTTTAATTGATTTGAGGTTTAACGTCCCTGTCAACACTGTATAGGTCATTTTGGAGACTTTGCTTCCAATTTTGTTGGACTTTTACCCGACAATAAGATGAAATGACTTCTCAAGCCCTGTCGCCCAATGAGACCAATAGGGTTTATAAGCATGGACTCGCGCCGCTTTACCTGGGCAGGTTTAGATCCTCTAAGCGGTTTACAAGTACTCGTGTGCGGTCGGTTTCAGCTCTGCGTGGAAGCAATATGCAGCCCATCTATTTCTTAAATTCCCGATGGGCGGGGGCCGAGGGGTGTGGATTACTAAGGCTGGCTAACCGGAGTTGAAAAGAGAATCGATTATCAGTTATGACATTGCGATCGATAATCGATTAGTAATCGCTATATTTTTTCTCATAATTTTACCTGTCTGAGCATGTCTGTTACCATATGTTGTACTTTACCATATGTATATTTGAACAAACAGGCCTGAGCAAACAGTGAAGACCCAGATGAGACGCCCCATAATGCGGCGTCTCATCAGGGTCTGCACTGTTTGCCACTCATCCAGCTATTTTATGCATAACTTTGGGTAGTAAATTGTACCTATCAAGTAATCGATTAAAAGCAAATCAGAAATGATAATCTTTTTTGTGAAGTTTATCGATCAATTAATCGATTATACGATTAATCGTGCCAGCCTTATGGATTACACGGACTTGTTAACGTGATGCAGTTACTTCACGGTCTCCATTTGTCATGCGCTGACTCTGCTAGTGAAAAACACGTACCACCACGCTGCCATTGAAGGCACTCCAACTGCAACTATAGCCAATTGTAGATTACGCCAGTCTTTCAATAGCCAAAGCACTAATGCAAGGAAGCAACATTCAATAGGCCAAGAGGGAAATCCAATGAACCATGACCGCCATCTGGACAGGGTGAACTCTGAGAGGTAGCTGAACTGTACAGTCAGGTATAGGCCACTAGCCATTGAAATAACGCAGCGAGTAATGGCGAACATAATCCAGTTGACGGAAAAGTAGGATATGAGGCTTACAGCCATCATCAGGAAAACTGATAAGAAAAACGGAATCTTTCTACCAAACATGTCCGCAAGGTGACCAGCAAAAATATACCCAATAATGGTAACGATAATCTGAATGGTCATGATGGTTGATGGGATCCAGCCACGTTCACATACCAAATCCCACTGAAACACAGAAATCAAAGCTCTGGTAGAATTGATTACATTACGAAAACACACCTATACAAATGCAGTGTAAATTTTACCACGGAAAAAAATGAAAATTGTAAGATTTGTTTGTTTGATTTGAGGTTTAACGTCCCCGTCAACACTGTATAGATCATTTTGGAGACGTTGCTTCCAATTTTGTGGGACTTTTACCCGACATTGAGATGAACTGACATCTCAAGCCCTGTCGCCCAAATGAACCAATAGGTCTTAAAGGAACTCATTTTTGATTTTTATTTATAAGCATGGACGATCCGACTCGCACCGCTTTGCCTGGGCAGGCTTAGATTCTCTAAGCGGTTTATCAATACTTGTGTGCGGCCGGTTTCAGCTCTGCGTGATAGTATCATAGCCCATCTATTTCTTCAAGCCCTGATAGGCGGGGGCTGCAAATTTTAAATTGAACAATTGCGATAGTTTTCTTATTTCTGCTCAAAACATAGATTGGGCACTACGAAAACATGCCTATATAAATACATTGTAAACTTTACCCGCAAGAAAACGAAAATCTGAAGATGAAAAATTGTAATAATTTTCTTATTTCTGTTCAAAATATATATTGTGGGTACATCGAGGCGGTTCTAACGAGTATCCACAATCTATAATTTAGAGCAGAAATAAGAAAAATAAAGTTTACCCCTTTAAACCCCAGTTTTACTATATAAAAGAGGAGTTCAAGGGGGTCAAAATTATAATGGTATGTTTTCATGACGTTAGAACCGCCTCATTGAGGGTATTAAGAGGTCAAAATTATATAGGCGTGTTTTCGTGGTGGGTCCATTGTCTCTGAGAGTATCTTCAAGGAAACAGTTTACACTCTGGTCAAACGCTGATTTCTGCGGCTTCTGATCTGGGTCTACACTGTTTGCCAATGACCCAGTACACGAGCCCGGTCCAGGTTTCACATATAGCCAATGCTTTTACACAGCGCTATGGCCAGCGATTGACAAGTGAACCACAGGAGGCGGACGGCCCCGCCCATCCGGGCTTGAAGAAATAGATTGGGCTGCATGATGTTTCCTCAAAGAACTGAAACTACTGGTAAACCGCTTAGTGGGTCTAAGCCTGCCGAAACGAAATGATGCGAGTTGGACTGTCCGTGCATATAAGCCCTAGTATTGGTTTCATCGGACGGCAAGGCTTGAGATGTCATTCCATTTCACTGTTGGGTAAAAGGTCCACAAAATTGGATGCAACGTCCCCCCAAAATGTCCTATATAGTGTTGACGGGTTTGTAAACCTCAAACAAACAAACAAACAAGCAAACAAAAGGGTCGGAAGCTTCTGTAGTTAGTTACTTTGGCTCGATTGTCAAAAAATCGAACAATAATATAATCAATCGAACGCATCCAAACTTTCATTCCCAACCTACTTATATGCTAGTTTCAGGAAGATCGGTCATAACTAAAGGACTTATGGCGATGACATGGTACAAAACAGATAATTTCAGCAAAGAAGGGGACTTACCCTATGAGTAATGTGCCAATAATGTAATTTGCAAACTCATTCAGGCTTTTATCCCTAACTTACTTAATTGTAAGTTTCAGAAAGATCCGTTCAAAATTTAAGGACTTATGATGATGACAATGTCAAAAATGGGCATTTTCAGCAATCAAAGAGACATAACACGGTGATAGACTAACCCACCTCGCAAGTTTTCACTCATCCAAGCTGTTATCCCCAACCTACTTAATGTTAGTTTCAGCAATATCCCATTAAAGCTGAAGTACTTGTGGGGATGACAGGGTCCGAAATGGTCATTTTTAACAAAGAATGGGGCATAAATTTATGATAGACAGACCAACCTCACCAGTTTTTCAACTCATCCGAGCTTTTATCCAAGACTTACTTATAGATAAGTGTCAAGAAGATTTGATAAAAACAGATGGGGTACGTTGATGACCAGGTCAAAATAGGTATTTTCTGCAATCAAGGGGGATGTAACTCTATGAAAAGTTGGCCGACCTCATCGGTTTTCGAACTCGTCCAAGCTTTAATCCCTGACTTACTGACATGTACGTTTCAAGAAGTTCCTATAAAAACTGAAGGGGCTACAATGATGAAATTGTCAAAAACAGGCATTTTCTGCAATCAAATGGAAGTAACTCTATGACAGATAGGCTGACCTCACCAGTTGTCGAACTCATCTGAGCTTTTGTCCCTGACTTGCTAACATGTAAGTTTCAAGAACATCCAATAAAAATAGAAGGGGCTAAGGTGATTAATGGCCAAACATACGCATTTTCAGTAATCTAGGGGACGTAACGCTATGACATATAGGCCGACATCACCAGTTTTTGAAATCATTCAAGCTTCTATCCTTGATTTACCTACATGTAAATTTCAAGAATATCCGATAAAACCAGAAGGGCCTTTACGTGATGACAAGGCCAAAAATAATCATTTTCTGTAAGTAAAGGGGGGTAACTCTCTGTAATATAGAGGCCGACCTCACCAATTTTTGAAATCAGCCGAAGTTTTATCTATACTTAGGTAATGTATGTTTCAAAAAGATCCGTTGAAAACTGAAGGGGCTACGGTGATGACAAGGTAAAAAAATAGGTATTTTCAGCAATCAAGGGGGCGTAACTCTACAATAGATAGGCCTACCTTGCCAGTTTTCGAATTCATCCGAGCTTTTATCCATGACTTACTTACATGTAAGTTTCAAGTTGGTCAGATAAAAACTGAAGGGGCTGCGGTGATGACAAGGTCGAAAATGAACATTTTCAGCAAAGAAGGGGACACAACTCTATGACAGAGAGGCCGACATTACCAGTTTTCGAACTCATCCCAGGTTTTATCCCTGACTTACTTGTATATCAGTTTAAGGAAGATATGATTAAAACTGCCCAAGGGGCCACGGTGATGACAAGGTCAAAAATATGCATTTTCTACAATCAAGGGGGCGTAACACTACATTTGCTGAGCCGACCTTGCCAGTTTTCCAACTCATCTGAACTTTTATCCCCATCCTACTTAAGTTTCAGAAAGATCCGATCAAAACTGAAGGCGCTATGATGATGAGAAGCATTTTCCCATTGCAAGTCTATGGGACCTTGTGGTTGCCATAGCGACCAAAGTTTTCATTCAATTTTGATAAAAAGCTAATGTCAATAATGCCCCACCAGAGGCATTCTACAGATAAAAAATGATTAAGATCAGCCTGCAGCTGCAAAGATATAACTGGTCAAAAGTGTGGACGTACGACAGACGGACGACAGACGGACGACAAACGACGGATGGACCACCAATATATAAGCTCCTCTGGAGCTTTCAGCCCAGGTGAGCTAAAAACATTGTTTGAGCCAGCTAAGGTTGATAGGTTACTTGTCGCATTGGAGATTAGCAAAGACACGGTCTCACTAGACTCTTGCTTTTTGCAGACATATTGTGGATACCTTGGTTTGCTTATTTGTTGGCCGCGCATGCGCATGTGAATGACGTAAAGTGTGCTGAGGGCTTTTTCTAATAGGTCGGTTCACTCAGAATGTTTTATAAAATCGACCTAAATAACAAGTCCATGATACCGTAATGATCATACGTATTGGGACTGGTAGGCCTAAGCAAACAGTGCAAACCCAGATCAGACTGTTCCTAGAAGAACAGTCTGATCAGGTTCTCCACCGTTTGCCATTCTGTCTGCACGTTTTGGACTCCTTGCTAGGTGTTAAATCAAATGTGTTAAAATGTTAGGAGTATTACAGCAAGTCCTCAAGGTGGCCGAAGTTTTAGGAATTTTGCTGTAATTTGCTATTTGTTCCAAATGGAATCTTCCTCCTTATATATGGCAGGAGTCCATTTCGAAATTCAGGGGGGGGGGGGGGGGGGGCAGGTTGTGTTATCTTTAAAATGTATTTGGAAAACAGCTGAGCTTTTTGCAAATAGTGTAGGCCCTGATCAGACGCCGCGTTCTGCGGCGTGTGATCTGGGTCTGCACTGTTTGCCAGTGCACCCGTTTGGGGGTTTCGGGTACAAAATGGGTTTAACCTTACCCTGCTGAACATGACAGGTCCTATCTATGCAAACAGTATAGATCCAGATAAGAAGCCATCTGATCAGGATCTACACTCTTTGTCACTCATTTGTGAATTAAAAGTAAAATACACCAAGTAATTTAGCTGTTTGAAAGTCAGAAATGGGTGTGGCTAATTTATTTATTTGATTGTATGAAATTACGAGATAAAAAAAACCAAACTATCTTTGGTTTCCGTGTAGACAGACAGTAATTCAGTAATTTGCTTTCTTTCAACATGAATATTTATTCATCATCACGTGAACAAGTCCGTGAAATGAACACCCTCCTAAACCCCACTTTATATGTGTACTGGGTGTACATTATTTTTCTTATTTTTGCTCCAATACATAGGTTGGGGGTACTCGTTAGAACCGCCTCAAAGAGGCGGTTCTAACTAGCACCCACAATCTATGTTTAAAGTATAAATAAGAAAAAAATATCACTGATTTTCATCAGAAAAGTAGCCATTTTGGAGATGTGAATAATGCACTATGTCGCAGGGCTGTGTTATCGTAATGAAAAGTTCAGAAACACGGAGAGCAACAGTATTACCTCACTGACTATTGTCCTCATTGTGTTGTCAAATTCAAACCTGGAACAACTAGCACCATTTGAAGTAAAACAGGCTTTATCATAGGACATGTTCTTTGTCAACGTAGTATTATCTTGGCTTAAGTCATCGTCGGCGCAACGCCAGTTCGGTACTGCAGTTACAAAAACCATTGAAATCAAAGTCCAGTTACAGAGCGTCTTGATTGTATGAACAAGAACAGCTATACGGATCTGAAAGCGTCCACAACCACCCAGCTCGTTGATGACGTCATCTGGACTGGATACTGACTTGTCCATACAATTATTTTTTGTCGGGGATGGATGCTCTGGCATTGTATCAGAATTTCAAAATGAATAGCTTGAATATTTATTTCTGAAACAACACAACAACAACACCGTAACAGATTTTTAAATAAATATATTGAATAATAATGGTGGAATAAATGCTGAAACAACTCATAGACATTTATTCTAAAACGATTAACTGATCAACACAGACATTTTTTTCTAATTTTTCTAAACTATTAACCCTTCTCTTGCTGAATATTCAGTTAAGCAAAACCCATTTCGGACTCTGAACCAATCAGATTACTTCATGTAATTTATTCTTACAAATCCATAAACTTCATGTCAAACAGTGTAGATTTACACTGTTTCCGAAGATAGGGGTTGTCGTTAACAGCATGATAACGGTGCACATTGTAAACCGACGGTAGTCTTTTATGTAAAACATTTCAGAAAATAACGTGTTTGGGTAATCGCTTCGCCCTTTGCACTTCTACGTCTTCCTTTTAACTAGTACATGTTGAAATCATGAATATGACTATTCACCTTATTTGCATTATCTGCTGGTTCCTTGTCTAAAGGTTATCAATGTTGGAAAAACAGGTAACCAGACCCCCCCCCCCTGACCTTGAAAGGTCAGGGGGGTCTGATTACCTGTTTTTCCAATATTGACAGTGTGCAAGCTGGGAGCCAGCAAATAATGCAAATATGGTGAATTGTGAGATATTGGTTCTTAGACTCCCTTCCATGCATTTTCAAACAATATTAATATTCTCGGTGAATTTACAGAGAGAAACCATACATAAATCTATTGAGAGGTAATGTTGTTCACATCGATTCACGCGACGTCACATGATCATTAAGGGGAATGGGAACACCTCGTCATTTTTCAAAGGCAGATAACTCTCGGAACTTCCTGTTCGCTTTTCTATAGGATCAGTCCCACTGAAAAAGGGGTCATTTTTAAAGGAAAGCATTTGTACCTCAGGAGCAAATTCTTTCCTTTAAGAGTTGATCCCTAATGACATGGGAGACAAAAATACTTTTGCAGGAGTTACCTCCCCTGAAGGTGCTCCAATTCCCCTTAATTGACGTCAAAATAAATCATGGTTCTTTCCAATATAATTGTACGATAGTGATGTTATGATGTCAACAAAGGTAATAATAGAAAATAGAAGTAGAGGCAATGATCAGGAATCGATACAATTAACCCACAGCTCCCATCAGAGACACCAAAGGCTAAGGAAAAGAAACACGAACATGAAACAACAGACCCTAATGGAAACATCAACAGCGGAATGCCAAAGGGACAGTCACTTTCCAACAAAATGGCCAATAGGCTATCCAAAATAAAATAATATAAGCGACACAAACACCCAAAAAAATAATCCGCGACAGAAGAAACGCCTTGGAACGGTCAGCGGAAACGAATTCCACTGGGGGGCTTTAATCGATTTTACGTGGCCACAATCCTCGCCCTTACTTTCGTCGCGATTAAGACAAAACATATGTTCAGTCCGCATGAAGGCCTCCTAACTCATCAGTGCAACATCTCCGGGAACACAAAAATCAAACAACCCCAGAGATGAAACAGCGGTGAGGACTGGTCAGCAAGAAACCACTGAAATGCTGGAGCAAAAGAAAACCAACAGTTAGACTCGGATGGGCCCGACCAGAGACAGAGCATCAGGTACCAACCAACATAAGCCTTCACGCTGGAACCGTCATAGAATCTGAGACCTGACCCACCGGCGGGCAATTAAAGAGGGAAGCAAAGTTGTCAACCGTGATTGGGTTAACTATCATGCTAGCAGTCTGTCGTATAACATTTATGTTGTACCCAATCTTTTTATATCGAAGAATGATTTTACGAAATTGGGTGCTGAAGTCATTGCGGTTATATATTTTTCATAATTTATATACTAAGTAACCATAAAATTCGGGTTCCGATAGACCTGGTTGCAGAAGA
Organism: Lucinisca nassula; assembly: GCA_963580285.1. NCBI lineage: Eukaryota > Metazoa > Mollusca > Bivalvia > Lucinida > Lucinidae > Lucinisca > Lucinisca nassula. The sequence goes on from OY757011.1 coordinate 115,405,124, forward strand.
GATTTAAGTCCCATATTGAATTTTGAAATTAAATCATAATGACGTCTATAAAATTTTGAATAGGCTTTGCGTAGTTTATGGTACCGATACCCCTGATTAAGAAGTTTAGCCGTTAACAATTTATTACGAGTATTGAAGTCAGTAACATGACTACACACTCTGGCAAATCGAATTAATTGCGAAATATAAACGCCATAGGATGGTGCACGAGGAACATCACCATCCAAAAAGGAAAATTTACAATCTCAAAATCAAAATCATCGCGTTTATCATAAATTTTGCAAGAAACAAACCCATCTACAATAGACAGATGTAAATCCAAAAACGGGGCCTCGGCATCAGAAGAATTTGCTTTATTTAACTGAAGTTCTGGGGGGGGGGGGGGGGTAAATTTGACTAATCAAACCATCGAAAAAGGTATTATCAATATTTAATAAATCATCCAAATATCTAGAAGTGGAGCTAAAAGCCTAAATGATTTCCGACTGGTTTTCAGCAGAAAGGGACATCATGAAGTCTTTCTCATAATAAAACAAACAAAAAAAAAAAAAAAAAAGAAAAAAAGAAAAGAAAGATCAGCCACAAGTGGTGCGCAATTAGTACCCATCGGAATATCAACAACTTGTCTAAATAACTTAGTACCAAATATTGCCAAGTAGAAAGGTGAGAGCTTCACACACTTTCTGACATGACCATAAAGTATAATAATAATAAGTTGTTAATGAAAAAGACCTGTGTGTTCAATGTTAGCCATCAATTCAAACTGCACGGAAAATAATATAAATATAAGTAATAAATATCACGAAAACAAGCCTATATAGTTTGGACCCCTTTAAACCCCACTTTTATATAGTAAAACTGGGGGTTTGCAAGGGTATACATTATTTTAAAATATCACAAGTTTTCATTTTAAAAGTTTCATTTTTTCGGCGGTAAAATTTACAATGTATTTGTACAGGCGTGTTTTCGTTAATAGAGGATCATACACGAGTAGTCATTTCAAATGAAATTTATGAAACGAGCCTTTGGCGAGTTTCATAAATTTCATATGAAATGACCACGTGTGTAAGATTCTGTTTGTCATATGACCACTTTTAATTGGATTTAATCGCCTTTAAATTTGATAAATTTTCCACAAAAATGCATTGTTGACACGGACGTCGTCATGACGTTACTTTATCCCGCCAAAGTGTTATTACACGTTTGGTCATACGATTTTTATTACACGACGTTATCCACTGCTTATCAATGACGTCATATGATAATATTTACATTTCTAGTGTAAAGTCTACTGTAAACCTATAGAAATCAATTGCGTTCATACGTGCATGAACGCATCGAATCACATGATTTTCAGTGACGTTAAATGACGTCATCCTAAACCATTGTTCTGTACGGGCGTTGATGACGTCAACGCTGCTCCGGTCTTTGTAGAAAAACAGTGTGTAAATGTTTTTCAGCTTTAAAAGTTTGCCCTACAAGCATTTTTTCGCCCAGTGATGAGGGGCAAATAATGTAAATATAAAAAAATAAACTTATTTTTTCTGCTTTTCATGAAAGTATGAATGACAGTGGGTCGCTAGCAAAGTTTACATGAACCCCTTCGGGGTTCATTTACTTTGCACGCGACCCACTGCGTTCATACTTCCATGAACTGCAGAAAAATAAATTTCATTTCTTAAATATTTACATTTCCAGTGTTAAGTCTGAAAACAATTGCCCATGAACGCATCGAATCACATGATTTTCAGTGACGTTAAGTGACGTCATTCTAAACCATTGTTCTCTACGGGCGTTGATGACGTCAACGCTGCTCCGCTCTTTGTAGAAAAACAGCGTGTAAATGTTTTTCAACTTCAAAAGTTTGCCCTACAAGCATTATTCGCCCATTGTTGAGGGGCAATTAATGTAAATATAAAAAATAAACTTAATTTTTCTGCTTTTCATGAACTTATAAACGACAGTGGGTCGCGAGCAAAGTTTACATGAACCTCTTCGGGGTTCATTTACCTTGCACGTGACCCACTGCGTTCATAATTCCATGAACTGCAGAAAAATAAATTTCATTTCTCAAATGGGTAATTTACTTAACGTTGATTGAAATATGAACATTTGAACAGCATCTGGTCAGCGAAAACCTCTTAGGATGCTGTTCATACTTCAGTGAACGTTCCCGTTAGAACAAACCCACAGAGATTGAAACACGATCAACGCTTTTGAGCAAAAATATTAAAAACTAATGCATTTTTCCATGCATACCACATTCATCCCTATATATACAATGGGGCTCTCTAGTAGAGGGTGGGGGCGTGGGGTGATGGTTGGAGTGTCATTACAGGGAAATGATGTATTCATCTTACCTCTATGTGTTAGCTGGTTTATCCATTAATGGAATGTAACTTCGGACAATACTGTTTGTGTATACTTAAATGCAAGCCATTCCCGTTGGGGTAGAGCTACAGGAATTATACAAACGGAATAAATACACGTGAGCCATGTCATGAGAAAAGCCTTTTTTGTCTTTTGTGGACGACAAAGATGCAGATAGCACTGCCTGCATAAATATAGTATAGTAGATAACCTATATTAGGACCACCTTTTAGACTTTTCAAAAGTGGTCTTTAAGACCACTTTTGAACAGTCTCAAAGGTAGATAACCTATATTAAGACCACCTTTGAGACTGTTCTTCTTTAAGACCACTTTAGAACAGTCACAAAGGTAGTCTCTTAATACGAGACACTCTGTGTATCAAATACAAAGCAAGAATAACTGAAACCTTCTCAGTAAGCTTTTAAAAGCAGATTTAGTCTTAATTTTAGAGAGTCTTAATAGCGGATTTTACGGAATTCCAAGTCTCTTGATAAGTCTGTGCAGCTGAGTAGACTGATCTGTGTCTTACCTGGTCGCAAACACTGAAGACAGCATTTCTCGTGTTGTGAGCCAGATAGTTAATTTAGTTATGATGTGTAAGGTCATAATTATATTCGTTATCAAGTTGTAATTGAATTTTTTCTGTACCCCGTTACAATATCCAAGACAAGAACGCGTGTAAAAGACCAAAGATAAAACATTTATCAATTAATTGCGGGCCTAGTTCATATGATTAACAGTCGTAAATTTTTAATTTATTTCCATTTTTATGCCCCGCCACCAGAAAGTGGTGGGGTATTATGTTATACCCTCCGAAATTTTGAGTGTCCGTCCGTCCGTCATTCTTGTGTGCGCAACTTCTCCTACATTTTTTGGCCAATCCTTTTGGAACTTTACAGGTGCTTTTAGGATGGTCTGAACATGTGTATATTGTTTTTTTTTCAGAATCCATGAATTATTTTTATCATTTTTTAGCATTTTTAACTTAGACGTTTTTCGCGCCCTAATACAACAGAAACATAGGGAGTATGTACCTTGTGTGTGCAACTCCTCCTACAGTTTTAGTCCAATCCTTTTGAAACTTTATATGTGATTTGAAGATGGTCTGAAGGTATGCATATTGTTTTTTTTTAGAATCCTGAATTTATTTTTATCACATTTTTGCATTTTCAACTTGGACTTTTTTAGCCCTAATACTATAGAAATGTATAGGGAGTATGTACGTTGTGTGCGCAACTCCTACTACAGTTTTTGGCGAATTCTTTTGAAACTATACAAAATTAATGCTTTTAGTATGGTCTAAAGATATGCATATTGTTTTTTTCAGAGTCCTGAAATTATTTTTATCACATTTTTGCACTTTTTCGAGTCCTAATACTACAGAAATGTATACAGGTACGTTCGCAACTCCTCCTTCAGTTTTTGGCGAATCCTTTTGAAATTTTTCAGGCCTATGTAGGATGGTCTGAAGATATGCATATTGTTATTTCCAGAAACATGGAATTCTTTTATATCATCTTTTTTGCATTTTTAACTTCGACTTTTTTCAAGCCCAGATACTACAGAAATGTATACAGGTGTGTGCACATCTCCGCCAATCCTTTTGAAACAAGACCATGATGTAGCTTCCCTTTGATTTCATATTTGATACACATATGTCATTTGTTTTTTGGAGCGTAGCTCTTGCAGCGTAGGTCCAATGAAATGAGAAGTGATTTCGGCACTACTTTTGGAGTTACTGCGTATGACCTAATCACCAGTGAGAACACAGAGCCCCGTGTTAACATAGTAGATTATTACGCCATGCGGTATCTTCTTATAGACTGCTTCACAGACCACCTATTTCAAACGGAATAGATGAATATTTTTAATAGATGAACTGTGTAGCAGTCTAATCTTTTTATTGTTCAGTTATTTTAACCTAGTTTACAGCCCATTTTGTACCGTAAAATCCCAAACCTGGCAACTGGCAAACAGGACAAACCCAGATCAGATACCACAGAAAGCGGAGTCTCATTATGACATATACTGCATACTTACAAAAGGTTCAGCCAATTTTTGCCAAATATTTCGTGGAAGCCACAACCTGACATCCCTGATTTTCAAATGAACTTATTCCATACTGATATAAGGTTGAGGATTCCATTCGTTTAAAATGGGTTAAAGGTAGGCAGTGTGGGTCGATAATGCAGTTGGTGTAAACACTATTTATTAACTTCTTTTGAATTACAAGAATACAATTACACGTTGTATGAAAAAAAAGTTCCACAGGATTTGAAAACAAGCATAAATGCTTATACTAATCATCTCCTGCAATAAAGGAGCAGGTATATCCGTTTCCGATAATCTGAAAGTAATAAATTACATTACTGGATACATATACGCTTGAAGATAATGCAGTTCTTTGTTTCATTTACCAAAATAAGACAGTTGGAATCATCCAGTCAATGAGTTTGGACAGGTGCAAGTCAAATTTTAAGGAGCAAGTCTTATATTGTAAGCAGTAAATGTTGCAGTTTAGACACAGGTGAGACGCCACTTGTTGTAGCGTCTGATCTGGGTCTGCTATGTTTGTCCCCTAAAAAGGCTGCTAGACATATACTCAGAGTAATGGGATAATGGGAGGGGGGAACAACGTTACTTTGTTTAAAGCGACTTGTCTGCGTCCTAGGCATGTAACCATAAATAAAGCAAATTATCAGCTTAGACGTAAGTTCGATACGTGCCGGGTTCGGCAACATTCTTTCCAGAAGATTGATCGTGAAATCTGTTCCACGGTGATTCTATCCGTTTCGCTGATTCAAGAAGGGCAGTTGTTGGTTTCCAGTAAAAGACTGTGCACTGTGCTGTATTAACAATACCTAACCAAAGAAATTGCCTTAATGCCAGATCATTTCATAAATGACCTCGTCGAGGCAATTTATTTTTATATAATGATAACGGAGTATAATGTCTAAACCACTTCAAATATTCCTATGGATTGATATTGACACTAACTAACCCAAGAAATTGTCGTATGCAAGATCACTTCATAAATTGCCTCACCGATGCAATATATATTTAGAAAAATGTTAACAGAGAATAATGTTCAAGCCTCCCTGAATATTCCGATCATTTTTTAGCATTCGGATTGATATTGACAATACCTAACCCATGAGGCTGCTTTATGCAAGATTACTTTATGAATGGCCTCGCCGAGGCAAAATAATAATAGAAAAAATTAAAATGGAGCATAATATCTAAACCCGGCTTTCATCATTTTCGGCATACAGGTTCCTATTGACAATACGTAACCTGCAAAATTGCCTTATGCCAAATTACTTTACAATCGGCCTCGCCTAGGCAAACTGTTTGAAAAATTATTTCGAAGTGTAACTCTAATCTACTTGGAATATTTTGACAACGGTTAGCATGCAGATAGATATTGTACAGATCTATCCAAAGAGATTCCTGAATGCCCGATTTCTTAATTTTAGCCTTGGCAAGGTAAAAAATTCACCCACTGACACGGTCGTATAACTTTCAAACCGACGGGTATATTTTTATAGTGCTTTGCATGCAGATGTAAATTGACAAGATCAAGCTAATTATATTGTCTAATGCCAGATAGCTTTATAAACAGCATCACCGAGGTAATTTTTAAAGACTGATTACGGATGTATAACTTATAGACTGCTGGGAAAAATTATGAGAATGTCTAATGCAAGATAAATAACCTCCCCAAGGTATTTTTTTCAAAAACTGATTTCATAAAATAACTTTAAAGCCGCCAAACAATTGCGCAAGCCGCAGTTTTTGCACGAGCTATAGCTCAGCAGAAATCTTCAAGTGAACTTTAGAACTGCATGGTTGCTATATTGCTCAAAAACATTGATTGTGGGTACTTGATAAAACTGCCTCGTTAAAGCGGTTCAATCAAGTCCCCGCAATCAATGTTTTGAGCAGAGATAAGAAAATATCACAATTTTGTATCTTAAAATTTCCCATTTTTTTGCCGAAAAATTGACAATGATTTTGTACAGGCGTGTTTTCGTGATGGTTGTTGCGGGGTCTACAGCTTAACTTGAGTTAATTTCAATATAGGTCTTGTTGCTTTAACACGACTTCTGGCCAAGAATAGCTTCAAACAGCTATGTTCATTGGATCTATATGAGCCTGATTTAAAATACCAATCAGACGCTAAATTTGCTTAACGCTATCAAATTATAAAAGCTGCGCTCCATCAGCACTCTCAGTGCTTTGATGATATAAGTGCAGTGGCGGGGCATGGTGCACGGCTTGCAGTTTTATTTCCCTATTCAAGACATCTGTGCAATATAAGGCACTTTCTCAAGATTATTTGCAGTATGTTTCTCCTGCTTAATCCATATGAGATTCAAAATTTATTCTGCATACAATCCAAAACAAACAGGATCATGGCAGAAACTTTTTTTTTTTTTGGTTTTACGGCCCTTTCAAAATTATTTCACTCATATCGAGCCGATCGTTAATCAGAGGTGGGAGAAACCCGGAGTATCCGGAGAAAAACCACCCGACCTTTCGTTGCAGAACTTGGCGTCTCACATGTCTGAAAATTATCAATTTCACTGGATTTCTCAATTTCATTTGAGGTAGGCGTTGATTCATTATTATTATTTATTTTTTTTTTTTTTTGGTGTGTGTGTTTGAGGGGGGGGGGGGGGGTAGGGGGCGCTTTAGTAACGAGTATGCCTACCGTGAACATTGCTAGCAGCTTGGCAGCGACGATGAGACTATTAATTTGAGCCTGGGGTATATTATTCCATCTAGCAATGCGTCACGGAGCTCATTGACGTTACCAGGCGGGTTTTGACGTTGCCGTACAAGTGTGTCAAATGTACCCTTAAGGTGCTCGTTGGGATTTAGATCCGGGCTTTTTGAGGGCCAATCGTCTATGAAATCAATATTGTTGTTTCGCAAGAACTGGATATTGTCACGGGCGACGTGAGGCCTCGGGCTTTCTTACTGAAACACAGAAATAACGCCATAATTTTGTAAGAGAGGAACAACGTGTGGGGCAATGAAACGTTCTCTGTATTTTTGAGCGTTCAAATTGCCATTGGGTACGATGCCCATAACTTATTCCGGCCCAGGCTATCACGGAACCCTCACCGCCAAAACGATCCCGCTGAAGAACGCAACAGTCAGCGTAACATTCATTCCTACGTCGGTAGACCCTGATCCGACCATCAATATTGTACAATGCCAACCTGGATTCATCTGAAAAAAAAAAAAAAAAAGAATCGCCCGCCAGTCTTGCCTTGTCCAGTTGATGTGTGTATCAGCCCATTGAAGCCTATCACGATGATGGCGATCCGCTAATACTGTTCCGACCTAGAGATGACGTGCACGTAAATTGTTCTCAGCCAAACGATTTCGTTCGGTTTGAGCGGAAATCCTGGGGTTATGAGTACCTGAGGTGACAGACGCTGTGGCTGTTGCAGTTAAAAACGATTTCGTAATATAGCGGTCTTGCGCCGGCGTGGTCACACGTGGTCTAGCGCTACGTGCAAACTTCTAACTGCCTGCACAGATGATCAAACTTGCGCAGCAACATCTTCCGTTGAAGCTCCTGCCCCCAGCATACCACCGACTCTCCCTCTTAAATGTTTTCGCAATTCGAGGCATCGATGTATCAATATAAAAGTGTTTAGGTATAAGTCTTTCAAAACGCAGTGAGACATGACTACACTTTTAATTTTGGACTAGTCCGTGTTTTAGGTAAGTCACCTTCAGTTGGGATTTTACATTGGGAGATATAGTTTTACTGCGATTCTAACTGCAACCACTTGGCCACGCTTTCTACATAATGGCATTATCAATAAACTTATTTATAATTATAAAATCCTGTGAAAAAAGAAATCCGAAACCTGCTTCCCCTAAAACATGGAATAGTCTTGCCACACTGGAACGTTGAACTCTCAAAGGTCGTTGATAAACTATATTTTTATGTCTGTAGTCGTCAATTGCAATAGTTTGCAGTGAAAAAAGTTAACACATGTAAACCAGATATGTCCACCCCGTGCGTGCACGTGAAAATGGAGGTTTTGTCCAAACAGACGATATCGTTCGACATGAGGTGATTATCTGAGACGCAGGGGAATGCTCGACACTTTTGGACTTTTGATCCAAACCCTGGGACGGGGCCTGGGGGAGGGGCAATGAGGCGCAAACGTTTTCAGAACATGGTCGTGTAACATATCAAATCTAACGACATGATGAGTATAATACATTGCAATCAAAGCTTGAACCCTCGGGTCAATGGGGAGGTCACCCGGGGTCAAAAACCACATAACGATTACCTAGACCGTTAGAGATAGAAACTTGAAACCTGAGAAACTGATAGCTTTTAGTCTGGGAAGTGCATGCCACCTTTTGAATTTTGATCCCACCACTTAGGGCGGGGCCACGGTGTGAGGTGCCTCGGGATCAAAATCAAGGTTTTCAGAACATGATCGTGTGACATATCAAAGCGAACAGAAGCATGGGGATATGCGGTGGCGTGCCATCGACTGCACGATTCTAGTTTAGGTTTGTTTTGTGTGTAGTTAGTTGTACAAAAAATGTACATACTTAAACAAACAGTGTAGACTCAGATCAGGCGCCGCGTTCCGTGTCGTCTGATCTGGGTCTACACTGTTTGTCAATGTCCCAAAAATATGGGTGTATTAGTTGACCATAAAACCTGTTGGTCTTATCATAAATTTCAATTAGCAGTCATACATGTCCTTTTAGGTTTAGTTTCAATCACATTCCGGAAATGTATGATACATTACGAAAACACGCCTATACCAATACATTGTAACCTTTATCGCCGAAAAAATGAAAATTTTAAGATGAAAACTTGTGATATTTTTCTTATTTCTGCTCAAAATATAGATTGTGGGTACTTGTTAGAACCGCCTCATCGAGGCGGTTCTAACGAGTATCCACACTATATTTTAGAGCAGAAATAAGAAAAATAAGGTTTACCCCTGTAAACCCCAGTTTCACTATATAAAAGTGGGGTTCGAGTGGGTCAAAATTATATGGGCGTGTTTTCGTGATGAGTGTCGATAACTGATGAGCAGTCTGCTGGTACTTTCGATAAAATCGACGGGGTGGGTGGGCACTGGGTCGTCCAACTGATACTCACTTACAGTGGACATGGCCTCTGCTGTCATTGCAGCACTTATTTGGTGCCTGATGCTCTATCTCTGGTAGGGCCAATCGCAGGCTATCTGTTGGTTTTCTTTTGCTTCAGCGTTTTGTCGAGTCCTCACCGTTGTTTCATCTCTGTAGTTGTTTGATTATTTGTGTTCACGGAGATGTTCACTGATGAGTTAGGAGGCCTTCATGCGGACTGAACAAATTATTTGTCTAAATCGCGCCGGTAGTAAGGATTGTGGCCACGTAAAATCGATTTAAGCCCCCCCCCCCCCCCCCCCCCCAATGATTTTCGTTTCACTCATAGGGGCTTGAAATTTTTTTTTTTTTTTTTTGTACTATATTACTATATTAGAGAAAAGGGGGGAAACTTCGGCTCCATTTTTTGGGGGGTTACCTCATTTTACCCAGTGTATCTTTTTCGCAAATGCAGTTTTTCACTTGCTTTTTATGAATTATACAAGTTAAATATGTCCACTTTGCAACAATAATCCGCCTCTGTCTGTCACTTGCAGGAAGCATGTTTTTCTCGCATGGATTAACTCAGCAAAGCAAAATTCGGCATAAACGTGTGACAAAAATTTTCAGGTTTTCATCAATCACAAGAGAACTAGTGTTACGGAAGAAACTTTTTTCGCTTTTAACTGATGTCTTTCACTAAAATGAACCTGTCTTGACCAATTTGAATCCAAAATGATGTATTTGCAGCTCTAAATTTAGATTTTCCTATTTTCACATCGCTTTCTGCAATGTTCTGTCAATGATCGGTACAGAAACCCAGGCGCTTGCCATAATCGTCGTGTTTTAAAAGCGGGACGTGCAGGACAGATATAATCTGGAACTATTAAAACTACGTCCGGCAGTGGAGTAGCTGTTGTTACTGTTAAAATGTGTGTGATAGCCTTGATTTCTCCATTGATTAATTTTTTCAACGTAACATATTCTGCTCAGGACTACGTATACACGTATTACGCAGATAAGATAACTGGATGGTTTTTCTACTTATAATGGGCTGTGCTCTGGGAATTTTGTATTGTAACATCCAGTTAGCCGCTGTAACTTTTTTGACACATGCGCAGAAAAGGACATAAAATGTTTACTGAAAAGCAGAAGACGACCTTAAATCTGATAAAAAAAAGGCACAACTGCCTTGGTTATGTCCAGGCTGGGACGGGCACAACCCACGTTATCGAGGAGATAGCTACAGTGTTCCGCATTGAAGGGAAATGTTTGTCAGTTTCTTGCACAACGGGAATCGTATAAAATCTATGTGTTTTTGGCAGAGTGCTAAAGAAAGTGTGTACATGACGTCGTCGCCTTGTGTTTAAACGCTCGTTCCCGGTACACGCCGACGGTAAGCTAAGCAAAAAAAAAAAAAAAAAAAAAAAAAAAAAATGCAGCACTGTTAAGCCAAACGGTTCAGAATGTAAGTTAAAAGAGATACGGCTATATAGAAATAACTTGTTATTGTTTTACAAATTTGGATTCAAAGTGGTCGGAATGACTGACGACTTTAAGCGTGTGTTCTAATATTGTTGCTTAAATTTTGGTGCCAATAGGCCTGTAGGAATTTTCCTTCTTCTTTTTTCTTTGTGATAAGTTAAAACCAAGGAAAAAGCGCTTCAACATGTGTGTTGTCTAATGTTTGCTGTTCTCTCTCTCTCTCTCTCTCTCTCTCTCTCTCTCTCTCTCTCTCTCTCTCTCTCTCTCTCAGATATTTGGAAGAAATTTGTGGAGGTTTTAAGATTAAGTAGAGGGGTTTGGAAATATTGTGTACTGTTCATTCCAGAGGTAGAAAGAATGGTGTACAGACCTAAACTGCACCAACCTGACCCAAGGATTATAAAACTTTTTTTCATGCTCAACTGATAGGGTATGAAATTTTTTCGGCTCATAAATAAAAAAATATAATGTAAACACATAGAAAACTGTGTAGTTCATACTTCCGTGAACGCATCGAGTCATGATTTTCAGTGACATCAAGTGACGTCATTCTAAACCATGGTTCTCTACGGGCGTTGGTGAGGTCAACGCTGTTCCTCTCTTTGTAGTAAAATGGCGTGTAAATGTTTTTCAGTTTAAAAAAATGCCCTATAAGCATTATTTTTCGCCCAGTGACTGCTGAGGGACAAAGAAAGTAATTATAAAACAATAAACTTATTTTTTTCTGCTTTCAGTGAAAGTATGAACGACAGCGAGTCGCAAACAAAGTTTTGCATGAACCCCTTCGGGGTTCACTTACTTTGCACACAACCCACTGCGTTCGTACTATCATGAACAGCAGAAAAATAAATTTCATTTCTTAAGTGTTTGTTTTCTTTGCCTCATACTGCTGCCTCACTCTAGGGGTTATTAGCTATCTCATTATGTCAATCATTGCAAAACACCCACATTGAGCCGGAGGTAATTTTGTTTTCAAAACCGTCTTCTGTAGCATGTTTTGTTATCCATACGATTTATAGGGGAGCAGCTTCTCAGTTTCTCCTTAAATATACATTTTTAACAGCCAAAATGACATGTCCTTATCAACTTTTAATGAAATGGACATTCAATTTGTCATCAAACTGCTGCCAAGTGTCAAAGAAAGCAGGTCATGAAATGTACATGCACTGGTTTATATTTCATGCGTAGCACTTTACATGTAAACGGATGCTTTAGACACAAACTTTAACGGCTCTCTGGAAAAATTTCGATTTTCTTCAGGAGGTATGTACGGAACCCGGAAAGGGACATGATTTTTTATTTTTATTATCTTGTGCGAACAAGATAATATCTTGAGCGGACAAGATATTATCTTGTTCGGACAAGATATTATCTTGTGCGGACAAGATATTATCTTGTGCGGACAAGATATGATCTTGTTCGCACAACTTAATCCGCAAAAAATAAAAAAAATCATGTCCCTTCCCGGGTTCCGTAGGTATGAATATTAAAATACTAACATTTAGTTGTGTTACATTTGTGTGAATATTAATTTATGTATATGTGTGCAATCTTTGCATTCACAACGCATTCTTTAAAGTTTTCGGACCCGCCCATCGTGGCTTAAAGAAATAGATGGGCTGCGTGACGCTTCGAAGCAGAGCTGAAACCGAGATGTCAGTTCATCTCATTGTCGAGTGAAAGTCCCACAAAATGGATTCAACGTGTCCAAAATGACCTATTGATGGGCACTTTAAACATCTAATCAAACAAATAAATTCCTTAAAGTGTTTGGGTGAGAAAAATAATTAATATTGCGATCGTGGCTTCGGGCTCGTTTTCAGCTTAATAAAGTCTCATGCTCGACAAAACCCCACATGATACTTAACTAAACTGAAAACTTGCTTGAAAATTCCTTGTTTCGGCCTCAATCCCATTAAACATTCTATTATTCAGTTCTTATCCAACCAAGAAACGGCCCCCGCCCATCGGGGCATGAAGAAATGATGCTTCCACGTAGAGCTGAAACAGCCCGCACACGAGTACTGGTAATCTGCTGAGAGGATCTAAGCCTGCCCAGGCAAAGCGGTGCGAGTCGGTCCGTCCATGTTAATTAACCCTATTGGTTCATTGGGCGACAGGGCTTGAGATGTCATTTCATCTTAAGGTCGGGTACTTAAGTCTCCAAATTGACCTTTGCAGTGTTGACGGGGACGTTAAACCTCAAATCAAACAAACAAATCCAAGCAGGAAAATTGCCTGAACTGTTAGTATTTAAAAATAGCGAGCATTACAAATCTAACGCTCGGCAGAATTGAGCATGAAAAACGTTTTATAACTTTTTAATAGCCTGGTTGAGAAACACTAAGATTGGAATGCCGCTTTACTCAACAGCACCAAAGTTTTTTTAAATGTCCTATATATTGACAAGGCCCCATTTCTCACTTACTTTCCAATACACCCTAGTCTAATACAAGTACTTTTTCAACAGATCTAAGCACTTCACAATCAAACCTTTCATAAAAAGTTATCTATTTTAAGGCATTCAAGAGTTCTGCAGCGGAAGGCCAGGTGCTTTTTTTTACCGGATACTACAGTCTTCGACTACATGTGATTAAAGATCGGCTCGATATGAGTGAAATAAACTCGAAAGGACCGTAAAATGATCCCCGCTCCGCGTCCCCACCCCCAACAAAATAAATAAATAAATAAATAAATAAAATCAAAGTTGATATGCTCTAGCTTATTCTGACATTTTTTTTTTTTTTTTTGCTGTGTTGTGGTGAGTTGTGGTGCCTATTCAGATTAATACAAACTTGCTGAGCAGAAGAATTGAGCAATGCTTTTTTTTTTTTACCAAAGTCTCTTCATCAATAGATTTGACCGAATTCATACTTCAGAAACTCGCGGATGAGAGAGCATGTGTGTGCTGCACTGTAGGGGTTCTGTCCCCTTAAATCCCTGTTGGAAAAGGACCCAATGGGCCCAACCTAAATAGTGCTTATTGTCATTTACTGGCCATTAGCGACCCAGGATCAAAAAAGGAATATGTTGCAATAGGGAACAAATTGTTTCCATGCTGCATCTTTTTTAACATTTACGTATTGGTGGCATATTTAACAAGCTGGCTGGTTTTTTTTATTGTAATTTCCGTCTACACAAGCATGATTGAAACTGTTTTGAAAATAACACAAAACGTCCACGATTTCAACAAAAAATACATTTCACTTTTTCTGAGTCCGGTAAGGAGATAACTACGGCTAATCCCTGCCTTCCTAAATTTAGCCACCCACCTAGCCCAGTCGTTAGTCCATTTGCCTCAGATGCTAAAGGTCCCAGGTTCAATCCCCAGCAGCGGTGACAATATTTCGGCGTCAGAACACGTTCCATTGGCATAATTTGCAGGTATGAATGTCACAAAGTGCATCGTCCTTCGAATCTGGACGTTAACTGGAGCCCCTCCCCACACACACACCCTGTGCAGGGAGAACCATTCCATGTGCAGGTTAAAGAACCCTACAGTAATTACATGGTTACTGTGTACTCTTACATCCCACAAAACTGGAGTATATGCAGTATACAACGTCTGTGTCCCCTCTTGGGGTTTAGTTGAAATTGGAAGAAAATTAGCGATAAGCTGATTACACTCTTCTGGAGTCCATGTCTGTTGATCTGAACATTGATATTTGCCATTTTGTCTATGGACTAATGATTTTGGATTAACGATTTGGTACTACGACCTAAACTACTTGTCACTACTTCGAACGGTATAAAAATTAAACAGCACCGGCGTTCCGGTCGTTAGTTCATCGGTAGAGCAGCCCGGCATCAGTAGAAAAACCAAGCTTCGCGACGATTGTTTTCTTGATCTTTTACAGAAAGCGATGTGAAAGTAGGAAAATCTAAATTTAGAGCTGCAAATACATCATTTTGGATTCAAATTGGTCAAGAGAGGTTCATTTTAATGAAAGATATCAGTTGAAAGCGAAAAAAGTTTCCTCCGTAACACTAGTTCGCTTGTGATTGATGAAAACCTGAAAATTTTTGTCACACGTTTATGCCGAATTTTGCTTTGCTGAGTTAATCCATGCAAGAAAAACATGTTTCCTGCAAGTGACAGACCGAGGCGGATTATTGTTGCACTGTGGACATATTTAACTTGTATAATTCATTATAAGCAAGTGAAAAACTGCATTTGCGAAAAAGATACACTGGGTAAAATGAGGTAACCACCCAAAAAATGGAGCCGAAGTTCCCCCCCCCCCCCCATTGTCTCTAATATAGTACCAAAAAAAAAAATCATTTTTTTTTTTTTCATTTTTTTTTCATGATTC
The DNA here is from genome assembly GCA_963580285.1 of Lucinisca nassula. Lineage (NCBI taxonomy): Eukaryota > Metazoa > Mollusca > Bivalvia > Lucinida > Lucinidae > Lucinisca > Lucinisca nassula. The sequence continues at coordinate 115,420,415 of OY757011.1, forward strand.
AAGCCCCTATGGTTCCACTGACCGTCCCAAGGCGGTTCTTCTGTCGTGGTTTATTTTTGTTGTGGCTTGTATTTGAGTGTGTGTATCGCTTATATTATTTTGTTTTGGATAGCCAATGGGCCATTTTGTGGGAAACTAAGTGTCCTTTTGGCTTTCCGCTATTGAGGCATTGGTAAACACTAGACCAGAGCGTGGCCTCTGATCAGTACATTTATCTTAACTACTCGCGTATATTTATTCGGAGTGGCTATTGACAGTCGACTGGTTATAGCCAAACACGTTAAAATGGCTAGTGACAGTCGACTGGCAATAGCCAAAATACGTTCAAATGGCTAGTGACAGTCGACTGGCAATAGCCAAAATGCGTTAAAATGGCTAGTGACAGTCGACTGGCAATAGCCATTTTAACGTGTTTAACGTGTTTTGGCTATTACCAGTCGACTGTCACTAAGGACTTTTAACTTTTTGGCTATTACCAGTCGTCCGTTTAATGTAACTTTGCATCAATTTAAACACCCGCTGATCACACGAGAAATCCTTAGCCAATACAATTTATAGAGAGAAAAGGAGTGGGGTTGTTCAGGGTAAACGTTGTTCATTTTCACATCGAATTGGCTGCATTTTATTCATATGCCCGGGTTTGTGAGCAGACACCCATAAACAACAGACGTTTATGTAATAAGAGGGCGAAGGAGAAATATTCTGTGCAAGGAATTCTGCTTTCTGCATCATTGGCGGGCAAGGACACACTTGTCATTATGGTGAACGGACTAGAGCCCATTGGAACAAAAGCCCACAAGGGCAATAGCCCGTTGGACACCATCCCACTGGACATTTGCACACTGCTAAACTGTGGCAGGGAGGACAATTTTGTTTGTTTGATTTGAGATTTAACGTCCCCGTCAACACTGTATAGGTCATTTTTGAGACGTTTCCAATTTTGTGTTATTTTTACCCGACATTGAGATGAAATGGCATGTATCCAACTTTGGGCAACCGCCGTATCCGATTTACCAGTAATAATAATAGCCATCACGAAAACATGCCAATATAATTTTGACCGCCTTGAGCCCCACTTTTATATAGTCAAACTGGGGTCTCCGGCGTATACCTTATTTTTCTTATTTCTGCTCTAAAATATAGATTGTGGGTACTCGTTAGAACCGCCACATCGAGTGCCCACAATCTATATTTTGAGCAGAAATAAGAAAAATATCACAATTTTTCATCTTAACATCACGAAAACACGTCTATATAATTTTGACCCCATTGAACCCCACTTTTAAATAGTAAAACTAGGGTATCCGGGGGTATACCTTATTTTTCTTATTTCTGCTCTAAAATATAGATTGTGGGTACTCGTTAGAACCGCTTTTTATTTCTGCTCTAAAATAAAGATTGTGGGTACTCGTTAGAACCGCCTCGATGAGGCGGTTCTAACGAGTGCCACAATCTATATTTTGAGCAGAAATAAGAAAAATATCACAATTTTTCATCATAAAATTTTCAATTTTTTTTTTTTTTTTTGGCGATAAAGGTGGCAATGTATTTGTATAGGCGTGTTTACGTAATGAATTTTCATTTTTTTTTCGGCAATAAATGTGACAATGTATTTGTATAGGCGTGTTTGCATAATGGGTGAAATGTAAAGAAATATATAGCGACACTTTTTTTTTTGGGGGGGGGGGGGGGTGGGGGGTGGGGGGTGGGGGTGGGGGCGGGGGCGGGGACAAAAATTTGCTATACATTTTGGTGATTGTTTTAGGTGTCTATAGAAGTGATTAGAATATATAGTAAAATGTCTATTTCTCTCCTAGGGTTTATTAACAAAAGTTTAAAAATAAAAAATTAAATAGCATGTTAGGAAATTTTTGCTGAAAAAAAAAAAACGTAGTGGTGATAATTATAAAAAAATTGTTTTTGTTTCAAAACTACTATTTCTTTTTGGCATTTTGTTTGTTGTGGTATTCTTTTTTTTTTTTTTTTTTTTTTTTCTTCTTCTTCTTCTAAAATTCTGATTCGGAAATTATCGGAAGACGACGGAAAATATCGAGTTATAAAGGGTGACCAGGCCTTTATTAATAGCGTCTTTGACCAGTCAACTATACCCTACTCCTTCAACACGCTATGCATAAGTTCGGTATAAGTAAATCAGTTCCGCTTTAGTCAAGAGACACATGCACACGCTATTGCACGCTTGTTGAAGTTATTTACACGCTTGGGATAAGTTATGAACAAGTTACTCATAGATTAAGCATGTGTCCAGCTCGTAATAAGCAGTACGATATACCTGAATACGTCAAGAAAGAGGCTTCCGCTTAAATTTTGTCATTCAGCTTCAGCGTATGCCAGCGTATGCCAGCGTATTAGCAATGTTTTATACCTAAAACGTTACAGTGTGACAGCGCCTTTAAGGCTGGTCTGCGGGAATTGAAAAATCATAGAAACCATTATTTTATAGAAGCATTGCAGGTTTTTATTTTAAACCTTACTTAGACACAATTTATGTAAGAAACGCATAGAAGTAAAGAAATTACGCACATCGCAACGAGTTTGGGTCGAAACTGGCAGATGGTCTCATCCGGTATCTACGTTATTAGTTAGTATGTGATACACTAGAGGACGAGTACCATTTTCTTTTAGAATTTTCATTATACACAGATATGTTTGCCAATGGAAAGCCAAAGGAAGACTTCCAAAATCTCGGACATACCCTTCTAGGTATTTACACCTTTTCTTCGTTCGGGTCGATGGGCATGGTGGGCGAAGCTTTCTTACCAAGTAATGCTTACTATCCGTGGACGCCTGATTACACTATTCTGGAGTTCATGTCTGTATTTAAAACGTTTCGATTCAGGAAAAACACAGTTAACATTGGATTATAACAATGTAGTTGGGAATGCAAACGTAATTTTACATTTGTTTGATTTTCTAGAATAACACACTCTCTCTCCACTAAAGCAGTCGAAATGACCTTTACCGTAGACGCATGTCCATTTCAGAACGTTTATTAATGTTTACATGTTTTGCCATACACTGTCTGTCATTCTTCATCATGAAAACACGCCTATATAAATTTGGCCCTCCTTAAACCCAACTTTTATATAGTAAACCTTGGGTTTGCAGGGGGATAACAATATCTTTCTTGTTTCTGCTCAAAATATAGATTATGTGTACTCGTCAGACAGCAAAAATATGAAAAAATATCAGGATTTTTATCAGAAACATTCCATTTTTGGTGGTAAAATTTTACCAATAATTTTGAATAGGCGTAATTTCGTAATGGTATGGCATATGTTTACTATGCTGTAGTGTAGTGCTCAAGGGCCAATTGACCTATGCTTAATAAATAAAAATCTTATTATTCTTCTTAACCACAAGCTCCGGTACGCCGAGCTTTACAAATGAATATTTGATGATATCACGCCCCGCATATCAGGGCTTGGAGAAATAGATTGGGCTGCACGGTGCTTCCACGCAGCGCACATGAGAACTGGTAAACCGCTTAGAAGGTCTAAGCCTGACCAGGAAGAGTGGTGAGTGTCGGCCCGTCCATGCATATCAGCCCTTTTGGTTTCATTGGGCGGGAGGGCTTGAGATGTCATTTCATCTCAGTGTCGGGTAAAAGTCCCACACAATTGGAAGCAACGTTTTCAAAATGACCTAAATAGTGTTGACGGGGACGTTAATCCATTGTATGTGGGAAACCCTAAAGGGGCACCTTGGCAAACAGTGCACGCCCAGATCAGGCGTCGCAGAATGCGGCGTCTGATCAGGGCCTGCCCTATTAGCTAACAGAATTTTCCGTCAAAAATAGAAAAGAAACGAAAAAATAGCTTGACACCCCTTATATTACAAATGGACTTGTCCAACATATAGCAATGGAAGCGGCCACTAGCAACCAATGGGTTAAACCAAAATTCAAACAAACAAACAAGCAAAAAATTGATACAGATCTAGAGACAAGTGACATAATTTGGAAATAGTGCAAATTACATGTACTATAATCCACATCATAAATATGTAAGCACATTCAAGTTCGTGATTAAATTTCCAAGTCAACATAATTGGCAAAACTTCTTTTGAATGACAATACGAATGAAATAATCAGGAAAAAGGTAGTACATGTATTGTTCTTAAATATCTGCATTTTTTCTATTTATAGTACCAAGTTGCAGATAGGAGTGGCATGGCGGAGCTGTCATTGCGCCTGCCATTTGAATAGTCTGCTAACATAATGGTAAACCGATTATGCGCATTCAAATGTAACACACAAAAAAACAACAACAAAGTTTGGTGTTGGTTTGAATTGATGTTTTACGTTCCCGTAAACACTATTTATGCATTTTGGAGAATTTAATTCTAATTGTGTGGAATTATTACCCAATATTGTGATGCAATGACATCTCAAGTCCTGCCGCCCAAACAAACCAGGCATGGTGGTGCGAGTCGGACCGTCCCAACATATAAAAACTTCTGGTTTGTTGTTTAAACCCTCTAAGCATTTTATCGGTACTCTCGTGTGGCCGTTTCCAGCTCTGCGTGGAAGCATCATAAAGCGCAATCTATTTCTCCAAGCCCCGATGGAAAGGGTCCTAAACGCTTGCAAAAAGCCTTCGAGAGGCACTCTACCAAATCGTTTTGTGACTCAGCGAATTCGACATATTTTGACAACACCTGAACTGTCCAGTCCTACCAGCTTTAGTTGCCACTACAGTGTCTTTTATTTGTTTTCTAATTAAGATGCCAAGAAAAACAGCATTTGAAATCGTTGTATGTTTTTGTCGCGTGTACTGATTTTTATGTGGCGGGGAATTGTTATACACTCCGAAGTTTTGAGTGTCCGTCCGTCCGTCGGTCAACGCTTTATAAGTTCGTGTCGCCCATATAACCCGGATACCATTTGAGATATTTTCACTCAACTTCACAGATATATGTTTAGCACCATGAGACAACGTGCAGAACATTTGAAAATTGAAAGAGGGAAACGATCAGGAACTGATACAATCAGATCCCAAATTCTTCCCATAATATTACAAGGGATCAATTGGGTCTATATCATGGTACACAATAGTGGGAATTGCAGAACAATCCTTAAAGATTGTGATCGACTCTAACTCTAATTTTCCTCCTTTTGGAGTCATTGCCCCTTGAACATATATAGTCATTTCTACTATGTACTCGTTTCTGCTCCATAACTCTTACACTGTTCAAGAAATTTTCATGAAACTTCACACAAATGTAACACACAATAAGACGACTTGCAGAACACATGATCTGTTTGTTTGATTTGAGGTTTTTTGTCCCCGTGAACGCTGTATAGGTTATTTTGGAGATGGTGCTTCCAATTGTGTAAGACTTATACCCGACATTGAGATGCAATGACATCTCAATCCCTGTCGCCCAATGAAACCAATAGGGTTTATAAGCATGGATGGACCGAATAGAAGTGGAGGCAATGATCAGGAATCGATACTATTAACCCACAGCTCCCATCAGGGACACCAAATGGAAAGAAACACAAACATGAAACAACAGACCCTAATGGAAACATCAACAGCGGAAAGCCAAAAGGACAGTTACTTTCCCACAAAATGGCCAATTGGCTATCCAAGCAAAATAATATAAGCGACACAAACACCCAAAGACAAACCATTACAAAAATAAACCGCGACAGAAGAACCGCCTTGGAACGGTCAGTGAAACGAATTCCACTGGGGTGGGGGGAGGGCTTCAAAATATGTAAAGCAACATACGATGACTTAAAGAACATAAGAAAAATAAGCCTGGCTTAGCTAGGTTTTTAATTATGGCTCTTTGAACATTGACAGTAACAGTCCTGTGATATTTATGTACATGTATCTACTCTGTAAACAGAAAACTATTTTAACTCTTATCATGCTATTCACAACAATCCCTATCTTTAGAAACAGTATAGATCCAGATCAGATTTCCTCTGACCTGAATCTACACTGTTTGACATGAAGTTTATGGATTTGTAAGAATAAATTACATGGAATAATCTGATTGGTTCAAAGTCAGAAATGGGTGTGGCTAAACTGAATATTAAGCAAGATAAGGGTTAAACTTCCCAAGAATGTGAAGCGCAATGAGGGGATCTGCAGAAAATTCTGCTTTACTTTCGTTTGGAGTTATGGCCCTTTGAACATTGAAAATAATCATCTCCGTCATGCGCTCATGTCAACTTTATTTGGAGAAAGACTAATGCACCTTCACCTTGAATTCCTTTTATAACAGTGTTATGGCACTTGCTTGATGTTAGTGCAGTGGAGGCCATGGTTCAATGCTCGCAGCGCTTTTATTTTGTAATAAATGCAAAAAGTATGGATCCTGATCAGACAGCTTCTAGAGTCTGATCTTAGTCCACACGGTTTGCATCAATGTTTTTAAAAGTTACAAGCAGACAACAAAGCAGGCGAAAATTTTGTTACTGGCATCTTACGGGTATACTATCTTTGATAGAGCCATTACGCAAACACGCCTATACAAATACATTGCCATCTTTATCGCCGAAAAAATGAAAATTTTATGATGAAAAATTGTGATAATTTTCTTATTGCTGCTCAAAATATAGATTGTGGGCACTCGCTAGAACCGCCTCATCGAGGCGGTTCTAACGAGTACCCAAAATCTATATTTTCGAGCAGAAATAAGAAAAATAAGGTTTACCCCCGGAAACCCCAGTTTTACTATATAAAAGTGGGGATCAAGGGGGTCAAAATTATATAGGCGTGTTTTCGTGATGAATATTTACGATCATTATCAGAGCCGGTATTCATTCATGTAGGGTTATCCTTGCTTCAAAAAAGATTACCTTTTATAAGTTTAATTTTAATATTATATAATTTTTATCAATTAAATGAGACAAAAAGGAGCTGGCAACTTCGTAGTCAGGGACTGACCCAATCCCGTACCAGCTAGCTACCTGGCGTCCACACCATGGGCTTGCTTTTTTTTTTTTCAGAAAAAAAGATAAGACATAATAGCCAATGACAATTTGGGCATTTTAACTTTGTAAGCAAAATATCTCTTAAAATATTAAAGCTATTGTCTCGAAACTTGACAGGTTGATAGTGGATGAAGGGTAGATGACCTTATCAACTTTTGAAAAAAAAAAAAAAATCCGAAATTTTCTTCTTGCACGGTGGGTCATCTAAATAAACGGAGCCGCTGGTTCCGCACTTTAAATCTTATGTGGAACTTCCGGATCACATGTGGCTCCGAAGTTGTAGCTCATCAACAACAGATCTGTTACAAAAGCGACAGGTAGGTGCTTCGTATTTTCATTTCTCTCTCTTCTTTGAATGGCATTATCAAGAAAACAGAAATGCTATTCGCCCGCTATGATAATGTACTGTTGAAATACACAAAGGATATCGAGCAAAGCCCTCGGGATTGTTTTAAAAATATTTCTTCCAAAAGGACACGCATTGTGCAACTTTGCGAAAGGCGAAAAAAGACAGTTTGTTTTCTTTTAAACAGATTATTCATTGAAAGTGTTTTGCTGAGCCTTGCTGCTTTAGTATGTCCGGGTGATAAATAGACAACCATATTGTCCCCAGACATGTCTCTGTATGAACTCACAGAAATTGTGCTCAAAACACGATTGTGTAGTGTAGCTCCGTTAATGTAGTTTGGCTATGAAGTTGTAAACATACTTTTTTCAGTAAGTTCTGAGTGCTGCCATTTAACAGCGCCGTGGTTTATCGGCAAGTCTCTCTCTCTCTCTCTCTCTCTCTCTCTCTCTCTCTCTCTCTACTTGTATCTAGCTAGATACATAATAATTCCTTACCTTCAAGTTTTCAAGAAGCAACTATTAATATTTTAACTTGTCTTCTTCAGTGGTTTAAATTAAGTTATGGTCCTTTGAACGATTCAGTGTTTTAATCTTGCAAGCTATCTAGGAAACTATTCACGCTATTGCCTTGAAACTTTACAGGGATGCGTTGATGACTGGAAGCATTCTGTGAACATAGCTTTACACATACAATGCATCCGTGCAAGCTGTACTAACAAAATGTTGCTGCGATTTTTGGGCGGACTATTTGCCAATCGACACAAATTTACTATCACTGATTTTTGCGGGAAATCCAGACGTAACTTATTTATAGAAAATAACAGCGTTAATTTTATCGCAGTGAGTGAGCGTGTTGTGTAATAGAGTTATCTATAGAATCTGGGCTGTAATCATGGGTTGTGCTCGGCAAACAGTGTAGATCCAGATCAAACGCCGCATGTACAGGGATTTTAAACGCAGCGTCTGATGTTAAACGAAACAGTTTAAGTCTCAGTCTAGGACGTTTTCCCCAGTCTTCCAAGAGACAATCGATCCACCAGTACTGTCAGTGCTTTGATTTGTTTTGTTTTGTTTTGTTTCTTTATTAGTTATTGTCATGTAGTCTTTGATGAGCATTTGTTTTGCCGTTGTTTTTTTTTCTGGAATTTGAAGAAAACTTCTTCTCCTTATATAAGCACACATTCATGCTTGCTTGGATGCCACCTTTGATCCGAACAAAAAAACAAAAACGTTTTGTAAATTAAAAATGGCGAAATAGCGACTTTTAATAATATGCCATTACCTCAGCGGTCAAAAATACTGCTACGCTTTGATCAGGACTGTTACATTTTTCTAAAGCTTCTGAATAATTGAATTATTAAATTGAGCTTTAACCTGTAAGTAAACTAAAGAAAAGCAACAGACAATGTATATTTGTGCTTTTTTCTAAACAACAAGCATGATAGAATACCAACACCTTTCAGAATGAAATTTACACCTCAGAGGTTCATTAACGACTGAAAATGCCCTATAGTTCGACAACACATGTAAATCAGAACCCCGATGACGTAATAAAGGAGCTTGGTGGCTGTGGTCGGTTTCAAGTTCGAATGGCAGTGTTGGTACACACTATGAAAATAGTTGTCTGCTGGAGTTCTATGGCCATGATTTTTGTAACGGCTACTCCGAAATGGTGGTGCACAGATGACATCGTTTATAAAAATTCAACGAAATCCACGAACGTTTCTATGGTGAAATCATGTGACATTGGGAACGGATCTAGATGTTCTACATTTATTTTTTCCAGTGATATACACACGGTAGTGAGTGAGGTAAGCGACTGATTTCACCCCTGAGTGTCCGACGTGGACTCTTCCGTTATTGAATTTGTCCGTTCTTGTAGTCAAAATTAGCAGGATGGCAAATTGTTTTGATCTTGGTGAGACGACTAATTATGACATGTTGTTACCGCTTTACAATTTCAAATAAGTAAACTTTATACTTCTCATGTTTCCACTTTACACTTTCAAATAAGTAAACTTTATACTATTCACGTTACCGATTACAATTCCAAATAAGTAAACTTTATACTATGCATGTTACCGATTATAATTTCAAATAAGTAAACTTTATATTACTCATGGTCACGAATGCATTACACATTTCACATGGTAGCGTTTCATAAATTTTACATGTTCGCTTGGTATGCGCAACCTAACTGCCCATGGGGTCCCAAAATCCCTTAGCGACGAGCAAATGGCAACCAGAGCACCAGCATGCGGCGCATTGTTGAAGCGGTTTAGGTCAAAGGAAGATGATTTTCTTTCTTTCACGTCCGGTGACTGTATATGAGACCTGGGTCCATTAAAACTCAATGTCGCAAGTGGGTAGGGCCGGGTTCTCCGAGGTCAAAGAAGTTCAAAACGCAAACCTCTGCTGGCAAAGTGATTGCAGCTGTATTTTGGGACGCACAAGGCGTTTCTACTCGTAGCAAAGAAAAGTACAAGAACAGGTGCGCATTATGCAAATTTGCTCGACCAACTGAGAACTGCGATCCATGAAAAACGCCAAAGGGATTTTGCTCAAACAGGACAATGCTAAAGTCCACACTTGCAAAATTGCAAAATTGCAATGAATGCTGTTGAGTGAAATGGGTACGAGCTAATATCACACCCCGCCTTTCCCCGGACATAGCTCCTAGTGATTATTTCTTATTCTCAAACTTGAAAAATGATAACCGTGGACGTCATTTCCGGTCCAACGAAGAAGTCGTGGTGGTAGTTATGGATTGGGTCAGAGACAAGGACCCTGGCTTCTTCAGTTCTGGGCTCATGGCACTGGAACAGCCTTGGTCCAAGTGCATCATTCTCGATAAAGAAGAGAACGATCTCACCCAGAAATAAGTAAGGCTGTTGTTTTTATTATTATTGATCCGCCCTCGTATACGTCATTGTACTGTTCGCTTAAGAACTAGGCGTTGCGATACTAGATCAATGTGACATTGTGCATTCTATCATGTCTCAAAACGGTTGTTTGATAAAAGTGTGACATGTATTCTAAACATACGTTGTTGTGCTCGTCGTTAGAACTGCCTCATTGAGGCGGCCCTAACGAGTACCCGCAACCTATGTCATGGAGCAGAAATAAGAAATGCGTAAACCATATAAACTCCAGTTTTCCCTATATGACAAGATGTGATTGTGAAACACTGATGCCCCCGGACAGCGCATTGGAAATACGAAAACCCTATCACTAACCAATCTAAAGTAATGGCTGATGTTCATATTTTTAAAAAGTAGGTTAAGGTCACAAGTTCAAAAATTATGGTACCACTGGAAAGGTCTGTGACAAAGAATGTTCATGTCAAATATGAAAGCACATATACCAATCGAAAGTTATGGCCAATGTTAACGTTTTTAAAAAGTAGGTCAAATGTCACGGTCAATTTCAAAAGGTCAAACATTATGTTACCACTGGAAAGGTCTTGTCACAAGGAATGCGCACGTGGAATATGAAAGCCCTATCACTCACCAATCGTAAGTTATGGTCAATGTTAAAGTCTTTAAAAAGTATGTCAAACAACAAGGTCAAGGTGACAAGGTCAAAATTATGGTAGCACCAGAAAGGTCTTGTGACAAGGAATGCACATGTGAAATATGAAAGCCCTATCACTTGACTGGCCAATAGTAAAGTTTTTAAAATGTAACTTGTGACATGGAATGCACATGTGAGAAACATGAAAGTCCTGTCACTAACCAATCAAAGGTTATTGCCAACGTTAATGGTTTTAAAAAGTACATCAAATGTCAAAGCCAAGGTCACAAGGTAAAGATTATGGTGCCGCGTGAAAGATCTTGTGACATAGAATACACATGTGAAATGTGAACGCCCTATCACTTACCAATCGAAAGTTATGGCCAATGTTAAAGTTTTTTTTAAAAAGTAGGTCAAAACCTGTGCTTCAGCTGAAGTGCACGACCCGCCGGATGCTTTTAGCTATATGAGTGTTACCATATATGGGTATGGCGGCCATTTTGGTCATGTGACCTGGACCTAAAACGGTTCCCCAAATAAATGCGCCTTATCGTAAGGAGCAAAAATATATCTTATAAGTTAGTACTGTATTCTGAATCGTTTGCAGGATAAAATGCATTCTCACTTTTCCAATACAAAAGCATATGTGTCAAAGTTTGACCTAGGCACAAAGAAGGTCAAGGTCAACCCAGGGTCACCATTTTAGCAATTTATGATGGGCCTACGTCCCAGATGCTATTTATCAAGTTTCGTGGAAATCTGCCCAGTGGTTCTGGAGAAGACTATTTTTGAAGGGTTTTTTTACAATATATGGCTTGGCGGCCTTTTTGGTCATGTGACCTGGACCCCATGAGCAAATCTTAGTTTGCCCCATCCCATAGGGGCTCCATATTAAATTTGACTTCAATCGGCCCAACGGTTTCCGAGGAGAAGCAGCTCGAAAATTTCCACATTTTTCGCCTCGGCGAGGCTATACTAAATTGAATCTAATATTTCGCAAGTTCATTGGTTAGATCTCATTGATATCTATCAGTATGCCAAAAATTATTTAAATATTCCAAGCGGTTAAGTCACTATCACCAATTTTCACAAACGGGTTACGGACGGACAGACAAACCATATATGGCTTGGCGGCCATTTTGGTCATGCGACCTGGACCCCATGACCAAATTTTGGTTTCCCCCATCCCATAAGTGCTCCATATGAAATTTGACTTCAATAGGCCCAATTAACGGTTTCCGAGGAGAAGCAGTTCGAAAATTTTCACATTTTTCGCCTCGGCGAAGCTATACTAAATGGAATGTAATATTTCGCAAGTTCATTGGTTAGATCTCATTGATATCTATCAGTTATGCCAAAATTGTTTAAATATTCCAAGCGGTTAAATCACTATCACCAATTTTCACAAACGGGTTACGGACGGACCCAAAGAAGGTCAAGGTCAACCCAGGGTCACCATTTTAGTAATTTATGATGGACCTACGTCCCAGATGCAATTTATCAAGTTTCGTGGAAATCTGCCTAGTGGTTCTGGAGAAGACTATTTTTGAAGGGTTTTTACCATATATGGCTTGGCGGCCATTTTGGTCATGTGACCTGGACCCCATGAGCAAATTTTGGGTTTCCCTATCCCATAGAGGCTCCATATGAAATTTGACTTCAATCGGCCCAACGGTTTCCGAGGAGAAGCAGTTCGAAAATTTTCACATTTTTCGCCTCGGCGAGGCTATACTAAATGGATTGTAATATTTCGCAAGTTCATTGGTTAGATCTCATTGATATCAATCTGCATGCCAAAAATTGTTTAAATATTCCAAGCGGTTAAGTCACAATCACCAATTTTCACAAACGGGTTACGGACGGACAGACAGACCATATATAGCTTGGCGGCCATTTTGGTCATGTGACCTGGACCCCATGAGAAAATTTCGGTTTCCCCCATCCCAAAGAGGCTCAATATGAAATTTGACTTCAATCGGCCCAACGGGTTTCCGAGGAGAAGCAGTTCGAAAATTTTCACATTTTTCGCCTCGGCGAGGCTATACTAAATGGAATGTAATATTTCGCAAGTTCATTGGTTAGATCTCATTGATATCTATCAGTATGCCAAAAAGTGTTTATATATTCCAAGCGGTTAAGTCACTATCACCAATTTTTACAAACGGGTTACGGACGGACAGACAGACTGACAGACTGACAGAATGACCGATTGACCGAATGACAGAATGACACGGTGATTTTAGGGCACTCTTAGAAATCAACCGACTTCAGTCGGTTGCTTTTTCTGCGGGTCGTGCAATAATGCAATAACAGTTGAAAAAAAATCAGCTTGCCTTAAAAGTGGGACTTGGTCGATTTTCACTTCATGACTAATATATCTAAAGCATGATCTCACAATGTGCGAATAACTTATCCTGTTCAGGAACAGTGAAGGGAACTGACTGGCCCAACACAACATTTTGACTGGGTATTGAAACAAAAACTGTATAGAGAACCCTTTTATTCTGTTTATTTTGTGTACTACAAAAGTCTGCAGTGAGTTGGAATTTATCTGACTGAATACCAGGGAACTTAATAAATTAAGAAGGGCAAGAGGTTGTTCGCTGCAGTTTAATTGCTTCAGCCCCTGGCTGACACTAGAATTTACTAGAATTTAATGATGAATCAAACTGAACCAAGAATCTATGGCTATTCCTCAGCCTGGTACTGTTCTTTTCTCAGTCTGTTAGAAGGACGTGACATAAAAAGAGGCAAAAGTGCTAAATTTTCTTTGTCAGACTCTTTAATTCTGCATTTTAATTAAAAGTGTAGGACATGATCAGATGACGTGCATTATGAACTTCAACTTTAACTGATTCGTCTCATCACGATCGTATTAACGCGTTCACAGATTCTGCAGCTTATTTGCCCATAAATGCCAAGCGTCCCTTTACTTGGACATTCGAAAACATCAAGGATCCTGATTAGGGGCCACAGAATGTGGCGTCTGATCAATATCTTCATTATTTGTTTAAAGTACGGAACTTTCATGTAAAACTCACAGCTGATTTCTATTAGACCTCTCCAAAGCGGTCGGAATGCTATGTATTATCACAGAGACGCGTTTCAACCCTGAACATCACTTCAGAAACCGATACAAGTACAGATACTGATACAAAACTTATAGATCCAGATCAGACTGCGTGTGACGAGCAGTCTCATCAGAATCTGCACTGTTTGTCAGCTGTCAGTGACAAAACGCATTTCTATAAGAATTGGGACACCGAATGGTTCTGGTCAGAAACTGGGGGATGAAAGGGATGATTTCAAGAATAAACAGCAACTGTATAGGAAAATTACGGAACCGGCAAGGGACATGATTTTTTATTTTTATTATGTTGTGCGAACAAGATAATATCTTGAGTTCGCACAAAATATTATCTTGTTTGCAAAACATAGATCTTGGAAGTTGTGCGGACAAGATATTATCTTGTGCGGACAAGATAATATCTTGTGCGGACAAGATAATATCTTGTGCGCACAAGATCTTTGTTGTGCGGACAAGATATTATCTTGTGCGGACAAGATAAGCTTGTCCGCACAAAATAATATCTTGTCCGCACAAGATAATATCTTGTCCGCACAAGATATTATCTTGTGCGCACAACTTATAAAATAAAACAACTAGACATGTGTCCAAAGTACACAGATGCCCCCGCCATATATCTTTGTCGATATGGCTTGTACCCATTCTCTAGAATGGCACGGGGGTGTCCGGAGGGACCCGGAGCTGTCCACACAGGGACCCAAGGTCTGTGTCAGTGAATGCATCTTATCATAAGGAACAATAATATATATGGTTAAGTGGTGGGGATGTGAATTGTTTCTGAGATATAAGGCCTTTTATGAATTGAAGGGGGCGGGGCATGGTCCGGGGTTGACCAGAGGGAGACAAAGTCTGTGTCTTAGAATGAGTCATATCATAAGGAACAATAATATGTATGGTTTAGGTGTTCGAATCTGATTAAGTCTGTGTCAGTCAATGCATCTTATCATAAGAAACAATAATATATATGGTTTAGGGGTGGTGACATGGATCGTTTCTGAGATATAACGAAGGGGGGCGGTGCATGGCCCAGGGGGGACCCAAAGTCTGCGTCTTGGAATGTGTCATATCATAAGGAACGATAATATATATGGTTTAGGTGTTCGAATCTGATTAATTTTCAAGATAATTAGGCGGGGCATGGGCCGGGGGTGACCGGAGGGACCCAAAATCTTTGTCTTGGAATGTGTCATATCATAAGCAACAATAATATATATGGTTTAGGTGTGTGTGTGTGTGGGGGGGGGGGGGGGGGTGGGGGTGGTCGGGATGGACCCAATGTCTGTATCAGTCAATGCATCTTATCATAAGGAACAATAATATATATGGTTAAGGGGTGGGGATATGGATAGTTTCTGAGATATAAAGACTTTAATGAAGCAAAGGGGGCGGGGCATGGCCCAGGGGTGACTGTAGGGACCCAAAGTCTGTGTCATGGAATGTGTCATATCATAAGGAACAATAATATATATGGTTTAGGTGTTCGAATCTGATTAATTTTCAAGATAATTAGGCATTTTGACAGTTTTGCATACAAATTTCTATATAAATGGGGGGGGGGAGTCGGGATGGACCCAATGTCTGTATCAGTCAATGCATCTTATCATAAAGAACAATAATATTTATGGTTAAGGGGTGGGGATATGGATAGTTTCTGAGATATAAAGACTTTAATGAAGCAAAGAGGGCGGGGCATGGCCCAGGGGTGACTGTAGGGACCCAAAGTCTGTGTCATGGAATGTGTCATATCATAAGGAACAATAATATATATGGTTTAGGTGTTCGAATCTGATTAATTTTCAAGATAATTAGACATTTTGACAGTTTTGCATACAAATTCCTATATGACAATTTTGACCTGTTACGCAATCAGACCATTGGGCCCACCCAGGGGCATGACCCTGGGTCAACTTGAACATGAACTGATAGGTCTTGGTCTGAGTAGATGTCATACCAAATTTCAACTTTGTTATATGGATAGTTTCTGAGATAAAAAGACTTTAATGAAGCAAAGGGGGCGGGGCATGGCCCAGGGGTGACCGTAGGGATCCAAAGTCTGTGTCATGGAATGTGTCATATCATAAGGAACAATAATATATATGGTTTAGGGGTTCGACGAATCCGATTAATTTCTATATAACGGGGGGGGGGGGGGATGGACCCAATGTATCAGTCAATGCATCTTATCATAAGGAACAATAATATATATGGTTAAGGGGTGGGGATATGGATAGTTTCTAAGATATAAAGACTTTAATGAAGCAAAGAGGGCGGGGCATGGCCCAGGGGTGACTGTAGGGACCCAAAGTCTGTGTCATGGAATGTGTCATATCATAAGGAACAATAATATATATGGTTTAGGTGTTCGAATCTGATAAATTTTCAAGATAATTATACATTTTGACAGTTTTGCATGCAAATTCCTATATGACAATTTTGACCTGTTACGCAATCTGACGCCTAGGCCCACCCAGGGGCATGACTTTGGGTCAACTTGAACATGAACTGATAGGTCTTGGTCTTAGTAGATGTCATACCAAATTTCAACTTTGTAGCACAACAGGTAAAAAAATTATGAGCTCTAATGCGAGTCCGAGGTTTCAGCTCGACATTTCAGCTCGACATTTCAGCCCGAGGTGGTTACGAACGTGACATACGCACGAACGCACGTACGCACGTACGGACGTAACATCACGGCGAAACGCTATATGCCCCACTCCTGTCAAGGCAGGCGGGGGCATAAAAATCATGTCCCTTCCCGGGTTCCGTAGAAAATAGTGCCGATTTTTTTTTACCCAGCTTTCAGCGCAAGTTTATTGTGAAATCTAACACAAGCATTTTACAATACTTTGTCATTTTTCAAACAGTCCAGCCGAACTTGATTGGTTTTGTTTGTTTGATTTGAGGTTTAACGTCCCCGTCCACACTGTAAAGGTCATTTTTGAGACGAGATGAAATGACATCTCAAGCCTGTCGCCCAATGAAACCAAAAGGGTTTATAAGCATGGACGGTACGTCCGACTCGCACCGCTTAGCTTTGGCATGCTTAGATCCTCTAAGCGGTTTACCAGTACTCGTGTGCGTCAGTTTCAGCTCTGCCTGGACGCTTCATGCAGCACATCTATTTCTTCAAGCCCCAATGGGCGGAGCGATAACTTTATTGGTTTCATTGCGTGTTCTTTTATATATTAAGATATGCTTTTCTTTTTCTTGAGCAGAGTACTACAAGAAGGAATGTCTAAAGAGGTGGACAAATTTTGATGCTGTACGATGACTATAGGCGGACTTACGCCCGCCTTATAAATACACTTTTTCTCAGAGTCAGAATCAGAATCAGATCACAAGAAATGATATATGAGAACACACCAACTAGTGAAGACATAACAAACAATAACATATGTTTCTTGGAGTAATTAAAGGGTATCATCATAATCATTGGCGTTCTTTATAAAGTCCTTGTTAAGGCAAAATGTTAGGAGAGAATGCCGCCGTTATAACGAACTGTGCAACATAGTTATATATAATTTCTCAAAGATAAAACAATTATCAGATCTGATGTTTTATCAGCTTTTACCCCAGATTGTGATTTGGAATTCTCATAAGGGCGATTTAATGAGTACTTGTAATTCTTATTTTTTTAGCAGAAAAAAATGTGGTCTTAACAAAATTTCATTTGTTAAAACCGTTTGATTGATCTGAGGTTATATGCTGTATTATATTCAAGTGAGGTTTTCCATGGTGTCCATTATATGGACTTGTTAACCCTTTTTGTACTGAATGGAATCCCCCACATTGTATAATGCAGCAGTCCATTTCAACATTTAAGGGTGTAAGAGGTAATTTCAGAGATGGTTAAACTTTCTGCCAACAATTAAGGCCCTGATCAGATGTCGCATTCTATGGCGTTATGTGGGTCTGCACTATTTGCTAGTATCCAGTACAAAATGGGTAAACGCATCATGAAGGTATTGCTATTCATATTGTGTGTGTGTGGGGGGGGGGGGGGGACGGGGGCGGGTATTTTCTTGTAGAAAAAATTAAGTTCGAGTATCTGAAAGGGTTAGAAAACTGCCCAGATCACGTTACTGTTTAGGGAACAGCCATAGATTCTCTGTGGAATAGCATTTCTAGCAGTAACTTATAATGATTATTTAGTCATTCAGAAGCAAGAAAACCCCAGCATCATAATCTGAAGCTGACCACAAGGGCACCTGTTGATTTTCCTACACAGGAGAGAATGGAATATTTTATTAACATTGTGTTGAACAGCAGATGCAGAATATATTCAGCCTATAAGGCCGCTTGATGCTTTTATTTACTTCATCTCCTTGCAAAGCAGGCATGTCCATGGATGTATTAATTTTTCTTCATAAACAAGCCTTCTGCCACATCTGATCTGGGCATACACTGTTTGCTAAGAACGTTGGCATAATGTTTTATTGATCCAATTGAAATCCAAGCACTACACGTCTGCCGACGCAAACGAAGTATGCGCGGGGGTGGGGTGGGGGGGGGGGGGATAATACTGGAATTAGCTTGTCTGCACTCTACAGTCAGTCCTTACCTACCCATTTCCACCAAACTTCATACATGGCTTTGCATATGTGAGGCCTCGTACGGGTTCGATCATCGTCAAAATCTGACGCGTATCATGGGAGTTAAAGCCCTTTTCTTAAAATAATGCTGAAATTAGCCGTTTCCAGACACTACAGTCTATGTTTCCCAACTAATTTCAACCAAACTTCATGCATGGATAGCTTTGCATCCACGAGACCCTCGGACGACTTCGATCATCGTCAGAATCGGAGTTATGGCCCTTTGTTCTTCAAATAATGCCGAATTTAGCCATTTCCGGACTCTAAATATCTTCCATAAAACGGTTATCCTTTGGAAACAAGGAATACACCTCAGAAGTGAAAAATATGGAGTGTACATGTTTTCTTGGCCAGACTAGCTAGTTTCGGCCATTTAGGCCTCATCAGTTACCCTCAGATATTTTCAAAATTCCACAATGGAATCAATGATCCCAAAGGACAAGAAAAAATAATCTACACTATGATGTAGGGCAGGGAGACGTTTTATCGCCGCCACACATTCCCACACACCAGCTGTAGTGAAGTTAAATATGTTCTATAAAAGGGTTATCCTTTGGAATAAAGTATGTTTCCCAGCCGATTTCAACCAACCTTCATACATGGCTTTGCATCCATGATTCCTCGGATTATTCCAATCATCTCCAAAATCAAACGCGTATCAGGGGAATTCTTTAAATCATGCTGAAATTAGCCGTTTCTGGGCCCTATAGTCTATGTTTCCCAATTTTCAAACCTCGCTTTCCGGGGCACATCCGGGGGGGGGGGAGGGTGGGGGTGGGGGGGGGGGTGGCAGGTTGGTGTTACTTAATGCATCTTATCATAAGGAAGAAGAATATAATATACGGTTAAGGGGGTTAAGGGGTGAGGATCTGTAAGGTTTCTGGAATATTGGCCTTTTATTAAGTGGAGTGGGTTGAGCATGGCCCCGGCACATACCGGGTGTCCCCCAGTTTCGTGTCACTGAATGCGACTTATCATAAGGAACGAGAATATGTAACTGGGATATTAAGCCTTTTATGAAGTGGAGGGGGTGGAGCATGGCCCCGGCACATCCTGGGGGACCCCCAGATTGATGTCACTGAGTGCGTCTTATCATAAGGAACAAGAATATTTATGGTTTAGGGGTAGGGATTTGAATGGTTTCTGAATTAAATAGCATTTTATGAAGTGGAGGGGGTGGAGCATGGGCCCAGAATATCTGGAATCCCTCAGGTTGGTGTCACTTAATGCATCTTATCATAAGGAACAAGAATGTATATGGTTTAGGAGTGGAGATCTGTAAGGTTTCTTTTATGAAGTGGAGGGACTTGGGCATGGCCCCAGGTTGATGTCACTGACTGCGACTTATCAAAAGGAACGAGAATATATATGATTTAGGGGTGTGGATCTGTAATGTTTCTAAGATATAAGGCATTTTATGAAGCGGAAGCGGAGGGGACGGGGCATGGCCCCGGCACAACCTACGGACCCCCAGGTTGACATAAAAGCATATGGCTGAGAGAAGTGTAGTCAAGGAACATTTCTATGAAAGTTTTGTCAAAATATTTGCTAAGACTTGGTCGTTAATGCCATTTTTCAATTTTCCCCATTATAAGTCTATGGAAAATCTAAGTTGACATAACAACCAAACTAAAGAGCCAAATTCATAAAAAAACATAAAACCTATCAATGCAAATATGGTGAATATTTACAAACGCTCTCAGCCTCATAGAGCATACGGTTACTGAGGAGATGATGTTTTAAGTATTTCCCCCCTTTTTTGTTTCCATAGCAACGAATACACACGCAGATAGTAGATTGCCGAAGGAACATTTCTATGAAAGTTTTGTCAAAATATCTGCAGAGGCTTGGCAGTAAATGCCATTTTTCAATTTTCCCCATTATAAGTCTATGGAAACTGTATGAGCCTAATTTCATAAAAAACACAAACTATCAATCCCCAAACCCAAGGATGCTACTGATGAAATTTGGGCCCAATCGGCCTAGAGGCTTCGGAGGAGATGTCGTTTGAAAGTGTTGACGTCACACGACATACGACGACGACACAGATGACGACGCAGCTGGACAAATGCTTATCCTATAAGCTCCCCCGTAACCTTCGGCTCTGTTGAGCTAAAATTGCTCAAAGTTGGCAGTGTCTAAGCTCAAACTTGTTTACTTTTCTACGCACTTCTCATTTGCTCAAAAATGCCTGATCGACATTCAATTTATTGTCACTTGCTCATGGTTGGGGAGTTGTGCTGGTGGTGGTGGCGTGTGTGTGTGTGTGTGTGTGGGGGGGGGTATTTTAGTCGTTCTTCAACGACATCTTGATCCAGTTTTTATTTATTTATTTATTTATTTATTTATTTATTTATTTATTATTTTGTTAGACATTTAACAAGACCCGTCATTGGACACCGTAGGTCGCCTGAACGTGTTTGTCATCATATAACAAGAGGGCCATGATGGCTCTGGATCGCTCACCTGATCCATACTGTGGGTAATATAGTGAGGTGGAGTGGAGTGTTTGAGCAATTTTGATTGACAGTGACCCAAGGAACATTTCTGGGAAACTCAAAATCAATCTAGCTGTTTATGACTAGGGTCATTTGAGGGTTTGGATATTTTAACTCTGGTGGCTATCATGTTCGTTTGAGCATAATCGATCCATAAGCCTAGCTACAGTGACCTTGACCTTCAGCCCAGAACCCTAAAAGTTAATCTTGCTTGAGAATATTATTTTACCTAACATTTGTGTGAAGTTACATAAAAATCCATTGATAAATCTAGGTGCTAGCTAGAGCCATGAAAAAGTTTTCTGTATATAAGTCTATGTAAAAGCCAAAGGCCTCGGCGCAGGGGCAGTTTTGGCCCCAGGGCTATAATTTGAACAATCTTGGTAGAGGCCCACTAGATGAAGCTCCATACCAAATATCAAAGACCTGGGCCTTCTGGTTTCAGACAAGAAGATTTTTAAGGTTTTCCCTATATAAGTCTACGTATTATGGATGTACAAAAATCGAATTATGGATATCTATAGATCGGGCCGAATTATTGATATCCATATTTTAAATTATGGATGTCCATAATTCACCGCAAAAAGCATTTGGTTTCAGTCATTATTTTTTGTATTTATTTGTCAAGACGAATTATGGATATCGAATAATGGATATCCATAAATGGACCCAATTTCGGATATCCATAATTCGAATTAATGATATCCACAATTCAAATTATAGCTATCCATAAATCGATCAGAATTTTGACTAGCCACAAATCAAACTATTGTTATCCATTATTCGATTGTTGGATATCCATAATTCAAATCATGGATATCCATAATTCAAATTATGGGTATCCACAATTTGACTGATTTATGGATATCTATAATTCGAATTATAGAAATCATTAAATCGAGTAATGGATATCCATTCTTCGATTTAAGGATATCCATAATTCAGATCGATTTATTGATGCCCGTAAATCGAATTATGGATATCATCAATTTGAATTATGGATATCCATAAATAATTATGGATATCCATAATTCGAATTGTGGATATCCATAAATAATTATGGATATCAATAAATAGGGGAAAATAGTAAAAGGGTGCCTCATACAAATTCACATTATGATGTGTCTATCCATTTCCGCGACCCCCAACCATCGGGGCTTGAAGAAATATTTGGGCTGCACGATGCTTCCACACAGAGCTAAATCCGACTCGAAGTCGAATACTGGTAAACCGCTTAGAGGATCTAAGCCTGCCAAGGCAAAGTGGTGCGAGTCGGACCATCCATGCTTATAAACCCTATTGGTTTCCATGGGCGACAGGGCTTGAGATGTCATTTCATCTCAACGTCGGGTAAAAATCCCATAAAATTTGAAGCATCGTTTCCAAAATAACCTTTACAGTGTTGACGGGGACGTTAAACCTCAAATCAAACAAAAACAAACTCTTCATTTGTGTCTGTCCACAAAATTAAAGATACTTCTACGTTGTGTCATTATACTAATTGATCTATAAAACCTAACAAGAGTAGACATTATTCACCTATTTCTGCCTCTTATAACATAGATCGTGGGTACTCAACTGTTGCCAGTTAGTGTCGGCTGGTGTGTGTGTGTGGGGGGGGGGGGTGGGGTTCAAGCTATATACTATCCAGGAACAGTGAAGGTAATTGACCAGCCCAACATGGCCTAAGCTGTTGACTGTGCCAGTAGGCAGACAAGCAAAACCTACACGACTGCAAGTGCACCGTGAGTATTAAACTAGCATGCACATGCTCACGTTCTGATCAAAGACTTCACTGGACTTCTTCATGCAGACAATGAATGCTCTGATCAGACTGCACCTATGTGTCTTTACTGGACAAACTTGCAAATACTGTATGGAGAACACTTTTATGTTAATTCTTTGTGTAATTCACTAACCCTGCAATGTGTTGGAATATTTATCATCTGACTGAATTTCAGGGAACTCAACTAATTAAGAAAGGGCTAGCCGTTGCTCCCTGCTGTTTAATGGCTTCAGCTTCATTAGTAGCCAAGCTGAATTAGAATTTAATGATGGATCCAAAAGGCTGTTCCCTAGCCTGGTTAGTTTGTAAACAAATTTTCAATCGGACAGGTTGTTTGAGAATTAGCTTGTCTAAGGTTATGGAGGGTAGCAACGCCCTGCGAGCGCATCGCTGAAAATCGATCGAACGATTGGCTTGAAGACTTGTCAATCAATTCTGGTTGTGGCCTCGAATAGCAGCGTTAATTTTATCACAGTGAGGTCAGCGTGTTGTGTAAAGGGGTTATCTGTAGAATCAGCGCTTGAATCATGGGTTAGGCTTGGCAAACAGGCTTGGATCAGACGCTACATGTTGCATACAGTACAGGAACTTAAAAGACAGAGGGCGAAAAATGCAGCGTCTGATCAG